>CM056777.1:2510000-3760000 GCA_029852875.1 Mythimna loreyi | reverse complement strand
CTTTTTGTTTAAAAAAAAAAACAATCACCCTTGACCGTGACGATAAGGAGGAAAACAAAGCCCTTGGTATGATAAATGAAACAAAAGCACGCGGGTGATATACATATCATGTCGAACCTAAATTATAGTGCGTTACGTGGATATTGAAAATGAATTACCTACTTAATTTCACTTTTTTGCCGTCCTGTTTTTTAAGAAACTTATTGCTAAATATACCTAATAATAATTAGAAGTGAAAAAAAACCGGCCACTTAGTGTAGGGTTCCGTAGTTCACTCAGTGTAGAATTCCGTAGTTTCCCGTATGTCACAAATTTCTCACAATGTAACAGAACCCGGTAGCCCGTGTATAAATTAGTAACCAAATTTTCCTATAGATGTCGCTGTATCCGGTGGTAATATTAGATTGCGTGAAACGATTTTAATCTTTTTGTTTTTTTATTTGAAAGAAAACTTGCTCAGGATAATAAACATGTAAACTAAGTTTAAAAAAAATGCTTAAATTAAATTTCAAAATTAGTTCAGATTTCTTTTTGTTCATTTTTCAAAAACTGTTCGTCCTGTGAAGTTCAAAATAATTTTCCTAGAAAGCTTTATAAAGTTATACTTTTGAGATTTTTTTCATATTTTCTAAACTTATGGTTCAAAAATTATTAGTAAAAGGTTTTCTCCTCTTAAGAATTTGGTGATAAATTAATAGGTACAAATTTCTTATACCTAACAGATATTTAGTAAAGTATACAACTCGAAAAAACAAATAGATTGGCCCACTGATTATAGAGTGATACTACAAATCACCGTTTTCCCGCCGATATTATTCTTTTTTTCAGTGGTCGTCCGGTCAGTTAATGCTTTTCATTTTATCTGTGTAAAAATGCGTCAGGTGTAATAGTAAGTAATTAAGTAATTTATTTATTTGTTAACTTAGGTAAAAACAATTTAGATCTTATTTATAATTAACAGAGCGCTATGTTATGCCTGGCGGCGTACAAATATGAGGTGCTATAATTGTATAATGGTATTACATTGCAAAATAAATTAAGCCATTACATATGATGAGGTGATTAGGTCAACATTTTTCCCAAATGCAATATGTCCGGGTCCAGACTGTACAAACTTTAGGGGGTGATAGTTTGCTCTATTTTATCACTAAAACTATTCTACATGTCAGGTCTAGCCCAACCCTCTCTAATGGCAGCCATTTTTGTATTTTGGTTGGGTTTTATTTTAGGTAACGTCTACCTATACTAAAATGTTTGTATGATGAGCACGATCATTTATTCTGTATCTGGGTTTTATTTATCTATAATATATACCTATTCGTAATGAAAAGCACAGTGTTTACCTCGGGTTCAAGAGTTATTTAGTCCCTCGAACTATTTGCGCCAAGAAATTTCTCGGGACTAAATAACTAACTTTCATCCCTCGTATAACAATGTACTATTTCATTACTCATAGGTACTCTGAAAGTAGGTATGCAGATTTGTCAGAGATGATCTTTTGAAGAAAGAACCGCTCAACTCAGGAAAACTAAGGAGCTCAACAACTTGACGTGCAATACAAAGGAAGGTCTTGATATTATAATTCTCTTAGACATCTATATTTTATTTCTCATGTTATAACTTTATAGTCATTTTGGTACATAAATTACAGTGGCAAACGATTATATATCGGTGCCCAAGATACAGGCTTCGCCGAGTTTGGGGACCACCGTTTATTTTACAACTAGCTGTGCCCGCGACTTCGTCCGCGTGGAATAGTTATTTTGGGCATCATATTTATTTTTGCAAACAAACTCCTCAACTTTATAAATTATAGCTGTTACCCACGACTTTGCCCGTGTCAATTTCTGTTATTATTTTAGACAATTTCGTTTTTAAAAGAACATAATTATCTAAAAGTACTTCATAAAGCTACACCCCAACTTGGGCACGCCATAATCTCGGCGGTAAGTCCCCTCTTTGAGGCGTGATATCTATCAAGGCATCCTCACCTTCCGCATGACGCAGGTTCTCACCGGACATGGGAAGAAGGAAGAGACGCCCGGGTGTCGCCACTGTATGGTCAGCCCGGAGGATACGGTGGAGCACACGGTGGAGGTGTGCCCCGCTTGAGAAGAGCATCGCCGTGTCCTCGTGGGGTTGATCAGCGGCGGCGACCTCTCGCGCCGGGCCTTGGTTCAGGCCATAGTTCGCAGCGAAGAAGAATGGCAAACGGTCGCCTCCTTCTGCAAAGCAGTAATGCTCGTAAAGGAGGAGGCCGACCGCATAAGGCAAAGGCAACAGCGCCCTCGCCGTAGTCGTCACCGTCACCGCCGTGATCCCGCCGATATCCGGTCTCCTTAGACGCTGGCTTGTGGACGGTGAGCAATGGGTAGCTCGCCGTCCGGTTGTGTGGTAACAGTCCAGACCGAGACCAAGTCGTCGACGGCGTGCACTGCTCCCGCGCGCCTCAAGGTGTTGTCAGCAAACTGTGGGGCCCTTCAGGGGCGAAGCCTCCTGCAACTGAGGGTTGGTGCGAAAGCGTTATACCGGGGCTCTGGGAATATGGCAAGGGAGGAACGGGGTAGGTTGTTTAGTCAGTAAGAGTCTGACACTGTTTCCCGCTCCGCCCAAGAGCGGGATTCGTCATTGGATGATTTCTACCTACCATAAAAAAAACCCATCCGCGCCGCCCGTAAGCAACCGCTCTCCTCGCCCGCCGGCCAGGCGCAGCGTCAAGTTTAGCACATCATGCATCGCGTGTGAATTTTATATCGGAGTTATTTTAAAATTGTAATATCTTCTAAGATGTTCGTTGAAATTAAATGATGTCAATGACAATTTTGTTTACAATTACATACTCTTAATCAACAACACATTTATTTGGATAAAGATTATATTATTATGTTGATAGAACTCTCACAAATAATCGGTAAAAATTGGCTAAATTTGATTCGCATAAAAACGGTTCTAGTAAGTTAATCTTAAAAGATAGACATATACTGTCGCGGACATTTTTTTAGATAATTTTAAGAGGAATAATTCTTTCATACATATTTTTTTGGTATCTTAAACCGTTTTGGCAGCGCACGCAACGGAAGCCCTCAAAGGTGAATAAATTTCCCCGTTTTTTCCACATTTTCCGTTGTTTCTTCGCTACTATTAGTCGCAGCGTGATGTTATATAGCCTAAAGCCTTCCTCAATAAATGATCTATTCAACACAAAAAGAATTATTCAATTCGGACCAGTAGTTCCTGAGATTAGCGCGTTCAAACAAACAAACAAACAAACAAACAAACAAACAAACTCTTCAGCTTTATAATATTAGTATAGATGAAGCTGGTAATAAGTAGTTACTAATACATTAATTTATTGATACAGATAATTTTTAAGGCAAATCTTGTAACAAAGCTTCAATAAATTATTATTATTATTATTGTTTTTTTATGGTGGAAAAGTCCGTCGTCCTCCTCTTTTGCTAGCATTACTGCTTCGCAGAAGGGGGCGACCGCCTGTCACTCTTCCTCGCTCTGGACCTCAAATCGCTAGCGGACGCAGGTTCTCACCGGACATGGAAAATAAGTGAGGTAACTGCACCAGATTCGTGATGAAGCAACACTCGGGTGTCAGCACTGTCTGACCTACCCCCGAAGGACATGGTGGAGCACACGGTAGTGCCCAGCTTGGGCAAAGCAGAGCGGCGATCTCTCGGGCCGGTTTTTGGTTTTTGGTCCGCAAGTGAGGAGGAATGGCAGGCGGTCGCCTGTAAAAAAACCGCATCAAAATCCATTGCGTACTTTTAAAGATCTAAGCATACCTACATAGGGACAGCGGTAAGCAACTTTGTTTTAAACTATGTAATGATTATATAATACCTATTGCTTTTATCCTATCAAAAACGTAATCGTATAACGACACGATTTTTATGAATTAGAAGAAATTACATCTGACTATGCTATGGCGTATTGGAATAATAGAGTTAACACGCTTGTGTTAACTCTATTATTCCAATACGCCATACCTACCTAGGTATCAAAATCTTTTTAACCAAATGTGAAGATAGCCCTAGAAACTACTAGCAATGCCTTATTCCACTGGTGTACGTTACCCCAGCACGAAATTCGAGTAGACCGATGTGAGTGGGATGTATGATTAGAGCTCGAGCGCAATCTGCTGTAAATGTGCGCCGATTATAAAATTAGTGCGTCTCGACAAGTGAAAATAAGATTATACGCCAGTATAGGTAGGTTACTTAGTTTAATCCCATGCCAATGATGGTAATTTTTTTTTTTTTATTAACTTTCCTGACATTTTAATTAAGAAAGTCTAGCATCAGCCTTTCAGTTGATGCTAGATTATCTGGCGTATAATCTTTATTTTCACTTGTCGTTAAGTGAAAGATTACTTTGCGACCTTTTCAACTTTAATTTTCGCTTTAATCGAACCCTTTCCGAAGCCATATTTATTTATTCTTTCATGAAAACATTACAATATATACATCATAAAAATAATATTTCACATACATTAATGTATGAAAAAGTTTTTAGGACATTGACTGCTAATAAAGTCAGTTTAGCTATTTTCATAAACACAAAACAAGTCATAACTTTTTCAAAACGTGTCTAATTGGACTTCTATTACTTACAATACTATTTTTAAGCTACATCCTAGCGAATTAAATGAGGTTCTTTCTAATTAGTCATCAAATAAAATGTCTCATTATCAAAATCCTATTACGTAAACTAGCGTACCTAAATCGCGAATATTTCTGATTTTTCAACATTTCCAAATCCAATTGTATTGTTGCTAATAGTTTAAAGTAATAAAAACCACTAATTGCCTTTATTTTTACTTAACGACAGTGAGGGCATAAGAAAATTTATATCTTAAATCAGAACATCTAACTATTGCGCATCGTTTTTGCGAAGGCAACCAGTATTTTTTTAGTTCCTTGGGGCACATTCTTTCAGCTGATGCTTGTTTTTTTCAAATAACAGGTGAGGGTAAATTAGGTCAAAAATGTAGTAACAAACTTTATTATTTAACATCTTTTGCATTAAATTTAGCGAGGCAACCTCTGCGTAATGTATTAATAAATGCGTTATGTAGCATGTAATATTTTTTACCATAATCGAATAACATATGAGGGGTCATCCTTGTTCTATGCATCTTAGATCAGTAGGTATACCTATATAGAACCTAAGATAGAAACTCGCTTGTACGATACTACTACATACAGAAAGCAAAGTTAATAGAAATCTCTGTTCATAGATAGCACGTCTTGTTGGAAACTTGGTTCATAGAATCCACTGTTTCCAGATACCTCGGTTCACCGAAAGTGCCTCTGGCGAAACAGCTATTAATATTTATTAAATTACTAAATTTTGGTTTTCTGATTCTGCCATATGCCAAAGAAGAATTTTTGATTTCTTTGGCCACATTGCCAGGAAGGGGGGTGATAACCTGGAAAGTTATCATGAACGCTGGACTACACTTCTTAACCGTAAGGGATGAACTGTATTTAAAATTAGGTATCAAAGAATTTGCTAAAGAGGTAAAATACATTTTGAAATCGAATCGCATCAACGCGCCCATGAGGAAGCGTCGTCGATCTTCACAAATTGATTATGAAAACCGAATGCAAAAGCACTTGTCTCAAAGGAGTGAGATGGACTTAGGTATTAGCCTTAGGTTTGAATATCTTTATTCCCATTAAGACATAATTCTTGTAACTTACGTGAGAACATAAAAAAAATGTAGTAATATTGTCCCTGTGTGGTCTTTCTAGGTGGATTAACTTAAATTTTGATTATGAAAAATAATTAATTAAGTATGACATTTAGTGTACCTATAGACAATATTTTAAAAATTGTGTTGAATACTTTTTTGTTTTTAATTTTTGTTTAATATCTCATTTAGGTACACAGATATTGTAAAGTTGAAGAGGTGTGTTTTGTTTTTCGTTTTAGGTACCTACGTATTTTTTTATTAAACTGGCATTTTTGTATGAAATAAACGTGTTTTATTATGAATATCTGTTAGAATTAGAAAACTAAAATTTAGTAATTTAATAACAATTACATACTATATAATCACAATTATTTGTACTTGTTCTTATTCAGTTGAAGTTGGA
The DNA here is from genome assembly GCA_029852875.1 of Mythimna loreyi. Taxonomy (NCBI): domain Eukaryota; kingdom Metazoa; phylum Arthropoda; class Insecta; order Lepidoptera; family Noctuidae; genus Mythimna; species Mythimna loreyi. The sequence continues at coordinate 3,753,887 of CM056777.1, read as the reverse complement.
AAGTGATTTAGATACTTCTATTAATAATACCTAAATAAATACTTAAAGAAATTCATCGTTTGTTTCTTTAAAACTTTTATTAAAAACCGTGTTAAAATGTTTTTAATATTCGTAGTTTACCCTGACCTTACTAATATGTTTCTCTTACCCCAACTTTACTTTATTTTTCGGTAATGCTAAGTTAAACCATATTTTAACTATGGTAGGTATGGTTTCATTTCCATTAGGCCGAAAGGCAGTTCTCAAATTTCTAGAGATACATATAAAAATACGTGTTTTTACTTGTACAAATCAAAGTGTTTCTCTTACCCCAAACTTCGGAAAAGAACAATTAAAAGGTCTGACTTTGATTTCGAATTGTACCGACATTGAGTTTTAAAATAATAGTTAGCATGGTTCGTTACCAAAACTTTGTTTGTATTGCTATTAGAATACATACATACCTATTTATACTAGCTGGAAGTCATACATAACAAGTATAGGTACATACATGCACAATAATTGTTTACACTTTTTTGTTTTCAATTCATGGCATTTGTTACAGACTTCGGGTTCGTCATATACCAGCTCGACATGAAAACTCCTTAGTACATACTTGACATTGTAACTTCTTGGTCTATTGACGCGAATAATTATAAATAAATGATTATAGCGCCTTCCGCTTGTCAGCTTCCGGTACATCAAATAATTAGTAAAAGTTATTATATTGTGCATTATTCTTTGATATACCTATATTATTGTTAATAATTAATATTTAAGGAGCCATTTTATTAGATTATTCAATTGTAAATTAATAGTAATGTATTCGTGTGTGTTATAAAAGCCGCTGTGTTGACAGTCTTCCTTATATAAAACTCCTTAGTTACGGTTGCTAAGAAAATAACATTATGAGAAAATTACTCGCTGCTGTAATATTTGAATTATAATTATAAACTTGTTGAATGAGAAGTATCCTTGTTTTACTGTGACCATCCTGACGTAACAGTTGGTTCACACATTCGTCATGCCCTCATCTTTACTTAAAACTAAGCTTAAAAACTACGCGAGTCCACCTCAGACAATGTTTTTTTGCTTATTACTATGTTATTACTAAATCATACAATATTCACTTTATTTTTTTTTTTCAACTCCTTGAGGCGCGCGGGAACGGTGCGCGCCGTTGACGACTTGGCCGTCGGTTGTATTCGACGACCACTTTAGAAGGCGCATCCATCGCTTTCCGGACGAACCGACCCGTAGCGTCGTCGGCGTTGTCGGTGTAGTACACACAGCTGACCGTGTGTCTCGACACCGCGACAACTGATGCTGTCGTGGATCTGGAGCCTCCTTGACTTTGTGTTAATTATAATGACGTTTTCCCAGGTCAACCCCTGAGCTGCGTGAATGGTAAGGATGCGCGACCCTTCACCAGATCCATAGCCCTGGTCGGCAAGAGAAGCTCTCTCTTCCTGCGTATGGACCAAGAATAAGGTGTTCTGGGCAGTTTTCGGTATTTGTGCACCTGTGAACCTCCCCACCTTCAGGGAGTGGAACCGCGACCGCGACGTCTTGGAGGAGTAGGTATATACCGGGGTTTATCTCGCTCATGGCTAGTGCGATATCCATTGGGTTCCGATGCGTACAGATTAATTCCCGGGTGATGCCAGCCACCGCGTTTGGACGGCTGTACTTTAACTCAAATAAGTTCTCTCGGTCCAAAAACGGTAGCTGATTCACGTCTCCGATGAGAACGACCTCGCTCGCTCCAGTCCAATTCACTGCCATTACTATGGCCCCAAAGTGGTTCATGAGGGCTTCGTCAACCATAAGGCGACGGCGCTTCTCCTCTGGTCTGACCCCGTTGGCTAAAATTGAGGCGGCATAGTGCGCACTTTTACTTTAACACGATCTCCTAATCGGTGTGCTATCTTTTCTTTTAGATCTTAGCAGCTTCAGTTGTTGTGGGTATTACGATATCGCTCTCCTCGTCAAAATGTTCACCATCCAGGTAGACTTGTCGCATCCTGGGACCCCATTTTCCCATCTGTTACTGGGTACCGCCCAGTGCGCTTCTGAAGAAATGGAGGCCCTCGAAATGGTTTGCGCCATTTCCAGAATCCTGTCCTCCAGCATAATTTTGGTACACTTGGCGGTAACCACTATCGGGTCGTCTTCGGGTGTATGGAATGTACCTTTCCCCGAACGCTCCGTTTCCTTTTCGTTCAGGGTCACAAAACCACTTTTGGCACTATAGGCTGCCATGCACGACCCCGTCATTTCTCCAGCAATGACCTGGGACTGATCGTTGTCGTACACGGCTGCCTCTGCTTCCCCGAGTAAGACTCTTAACTAACCCTCATTTTGCCAATGAAAGGTTTCCAGAATCTTTCTACACGTTGCGAGGTTTACTTCTCTGGTTGCCCTCACAACTGACACATACTCGAGGAATGCGCTTTGTACGTGGTCTATGACACCCGAGTTTATAGTGAGTGTCGGTAGGCTGACTTGCCCTATGTCGGCTCTGGTTGGTTTGGGTTTTGGTGGTGGTGTTTCCCTAGGTTTCGATTTGAAAAACCTCATGACCGCTGACTCTTGCCGCTCAGTTGGTGATGTGCGGCTGGTACTCGGGAGCAGAGCACTAAGGAAGGTGCCGATTGCTTTGAGATGACTTTTGGACCGGGCTCGGTCCTCTGGGCAGATGTTTCTGCCTTGGTCCCTTCTTTCTTTTTCTGCTGGGCTCTCTCAGCTCCGCTCATGGCAGTCATGTTCTTGGTGGAACTCATCGTGCCGTCTGTAGGGTCTCTGGGGGCTTTGAGGAAGCTTAAGGTTTCCCCCCTGTCCTCGTAGGCCACGACCTCATGCTGTTCTGAGACTTTAAGACAGTCGAACCGGTCTGCGATGTTTCCACTTTTACCACCGACTGCCATAGCATCGATCCTGATCGTGCGGGGTGCTATGCACGTGTTTTCTCCTGCTTCCCTAATCTTTTTTTTATTTTTATTTATCATTTATACAAATATTACAGGATTATTTATGTTAAATAGCAACCAAAAAACCACTAAGGTTTAAACTAGTGCTATCATGAATCTTTTTCTTTCTTTGAAGCAACGAGCTCGCGTGTGCAAATGGGGTCTCCACTCCAAGTACTTCAAGTAGTCACTTCAAGTAGTGCGATTGTCTTACCTTTGAATCGCATTAAACGGCACTTGTGAGTGCCTATCTCCACTTCCTGCAGCGTGGCGTACTTGCTTTCTTTGATGCTTGTATTTGATGTGCTCTCGTTAATCAGAGCAGCTACTCCCGGAGAAATTGTTATTCGAGCTCCAGTACGGCTTGAACCAATGCAGAAACCTATGCCCAGGGTCTCTGATTCCCTATTCATGAACAGGGCGACCCCTCGGAGTCTAATACCGGGGACTCCGGCTCTTCCGCATACCAGGAATTGTGTTACTGGCATGGCGGTTTCAATCGCCTATTGGCTTGTCCCTGTCGTTGGTACCAATGGCGCTGTCGCTGGTTTTAATTATGTGTTTGTGCTTAGCTGTGTAGGTGACGTTGAAGGTGACGGGTTTTGTGTAATTGGTGTCGGTGTTGTGTTTGTATGCCGTGCATTTGTGGGTGATATATGTTGTGCATTAAGTGTAGGTGTATCGTTTGTGGTGGGAGTCTGAGTAGATGGTAGCCGGACTCGACTTCGTGCGGGGGCTTCTGATTTATTCGGCCCCGCTGCGGTTACGGCAACTTTGCTCGCGAATGCCGAGAAAGGGGTCCTCGAAGCTGGCTTTTCCATGAGGTTGTGGAGTGAGGATTGGCTTAACTGGATCCATTCTTTCAAGGCAAAACCTTGGGCATTCGAAGAGAAGGTGCCAGACAGTTTCTTCACAGCTCTGATCGCAGACGCACGAGGGACTGTCTTTGAGGTGTAAGCGGTGAAGGTATGCTACAAAACCTCCGTGTCCCGTTAAGAATTGAGTATGGGCCAGTGTTAGGACTGTGTCCTTAAGGATTCTTTTAGCCAGAAGGACGTCTGGAAAGAATACCTTTGTTACCGCCCCTGTACTCGAGGACTCGTACCTCGCCTCCCGTATCTTTTTTCTCACGTATGATTCGGGGACTTTGTCGTAGTCTGCTGTCTCCTTTGTTAGGGCTGCCTCCTTCGCCAGCTGATCCGCCCTCCATTCCCGGCAGTTCCCACGTGGGCCTTGAGCCAAAATAACCTCACTTTTCTGCCCTCCTCTCTGATCTCACGATCAGATCACGGAAGACTATTTGGAGTGCCAGGTGATGATTAACAGGTCGAGCGACGATATTGAGTCACTCAGTATGTCAATGGAGTCCGCATTTGATTCTCTTGCCTTCCTGACAGCTCTGAAGAGTGCATACATTTCAGATTGGAAAACAGTATTGTGGGGCTCCAGGCCAAAAGTTTTGGACATGGATTCCTTTTCTCCAAGTTAGGGCAGCACCTACTTTCCCTCTATCTTGCTGCCATCGGTGTAGATTTGGGGGCCGGTAATATGATAAGCCTCTAAGGTTTCGGGATCCCATGCTTCTAGGCGTACGTACTAGGGCTTTCAATCCGGAGTTCCGGAGTTTCGAAGCGATTTTAAGCATTTTTCAAGTCCGGAGTTGAAATAGAACACCGGAGTTGAAACCGGTTTTCAAAAACCATGTAAAATTATTTACTAAACGACGATAAACGCTTCTTAATTCTTGTGCGTAACGTAACCCGTTGTTTGATTCTTTCCTAAGTCGTTATCCTTAGTACAACACCTCGGTATTGTATTATTCGGTAGTGCTCAGCTTGCGTCGGCCCATCGAACAATCTATGAAAACGAATAAAAGAGAGAAGACTTGCAAAAATAATCACAATCACACACTACCTTCACGACTGCGAAGATTTTTTTTCATCAGAAGAAAATGATACTTTTAGAAAACCAACTAATGAACAGATATCTGAGACAATTGTTGACGTTTTGAAAATACTAAAATACCGCGTAAACTTGCCATCTACATCATCAACAGGATCACCAATGGAAACGTATAAACTAGAATTGCACCTAAGTGTTGCAGAGCAACTGGAGCAGGATTTAAGCAAATAAAAAAATATAAAACAAAGCACCTCATCTGCTAATTTTGATCTGGATGGATTTGTAAGAGTAAAAAAAGCAATTTATGACAATGGCGGATGCAGAGGTCCCTTTAGGGACCTTTCAGAAGCGTAACACTATCTGCTGTGTGTCTTGCCGACGAGCGTGGAGTCAGAACGAGCATTCTTGGCAGCAGGCTTTTTCTGCACGAAACTTAGAAGATATCAAAACAATTGCTGATTTTGTATGTTTGTTGATTTTTTAATGCGTATTAGTAGGTAGTGTATTACAACGTTTGTCTGTCAGACATAAAACTTTTAAACTAAAAGACTGATTCTTGTCTAATAAATGTTTATTTTTTATGATTTTTGTTTGTTTTAATATTTTGTAATGCGTATTAGTTGACTTTTATAACTTGTATCTGTCAGACAGTAAAATTTTAAACAAAAACATTGATTCTTTAACAAATAAAACTTCTATTTATTAAAATAAAAAGCCTTTTTTATTAATTTCTAAAAAAGTTGTCAACTCCGGAGCCAACTCCGGAGTTCCGGATTTGATTGCTCAACATCGTACCTAGCTCCGGAGTTGATGGCTATCCGAGTTTGAATGCCCTAGTACGTACTCAGTTGTTGTGAGTCGCGATGGATGAGGTTGATCTAAATAATTTATATTCCGTTCCAACTCGCGGCCAGGTGGCAGGAACCCTCGTGATTGGCCCCTCTTGATCTTGTAGAGTCGCTGCCTCAAGTACCCGGAGATCTAATAGGAGTTGACCTGACAGAACCAGTGCCGATGTCAGACACCGTGCGGTATGCCTTGCAGATCTTCTGCATGAAACCCCTCTGTAGCGAGTCAAACTGAGACATACATACTTAATTAAATATTCCTAAATACATACATATTATAAAGATTATAAATAAACCCAGACACAGAACAAATGATCGTGCTCATCAACAAACATTTGTCCTGGGTGGGAATCGAAACCACAACCTCCGGTGTAGCAGTCGGAGTCACTTACCACTAGACCAACATCATCCAATGACGACTCACGCTTTCGGGTAGAGCGGAAGATAGTGTCAGACTTTTACTGATTAAAAACCCACCCTGTTCCTTCTTTGCCATGGTTCCAGGGCCATGATTAACATCATGGCCCTGGAACCATGGCAAAGACGCTTTCACATTAACCCATGACCCAGGAGGCTATGACCACGCCTACGGTTTGCTGAAAACTCCTTGAGGCGAACGGGAGCAATGCGCGTAGACAACGATTTACCAGCGCCTTACTGGATTATACATCCTCCTCATGAGCACGTTTGCTCTTGTGAATATCTACTCAAGCGAGCTAGTATGGGCAAGAGAAAGGTGGGAACTCTGTTCCCAGTCAGTGTTTACTAGGTACGGCCTGTCAATAAAGGCCAGCTAGGGAAAAGAGCAAGAATCGGGAGAATCGGGAAGAGATCGGGTCCGTGGGGTCTACAAGATTGTTGGACGTATTTCAACAACCTACCTGTTTATGATTTTCTTTACCTTTATTCATATTATTACGGAATACTTACTAGCTTCTAGCAGCGAGTTTGCTCGTGTGAACTATGTAGCTCCGCGTTAAAAAGTAGGTATGTTATGCACAATTCCAGGTCTATTTGTGTGACAAAAACTCATTCAAATGCGTTCAGCCATTTAAGTAAAAAACATTACACTTACAAACCTTCGCCTTGATTATATTAGGTAGCATTATATTGTACGTATGGGATTTATAAACTACGTTTATCGTAAACGCTGTTTATGTGCATCACATAATTTACCGTTCCTCCCTTGCCTTATTCCCAGAGCACCGGTGTAACGCTTTCGCACCAATCCTCGGCTCCAGGAGGTTTTGACCCTGAGACATACCTCCTAGCATTGCATAGGTAGGTTAGGTAGGTAGGTACTAAATCAAAATTATGTAACGTGAAATAACCCTAACAATGTGTTTTAAATATTTAAGTAGTATCATTCCAGTCAGATTTTTTATTTTACGGTGATAATGTATTTATGTCTTGGTGTACAATAAAGTAGGTATATAATAAATAAATAAAGCCTTTTGGGCACTTTACCAGTCGACAGCGTGCGGAGGTTTTTCGACGCTAGTAGATTAGGTTAGGTACTTTTAGGTAAGTTTAAGTTTTAAGGGTTTTTTTTTAAATATATGTGTAGGTATATATGTAGTTATAAAATGAATGAATAAAGCTTTATTGAGAAAAAAAATAATTAATAATAATTTTGTTATGTATAAGCAAGATAAATATGTTATGTTATGTAATAAGTACATCAGATTTTTTTTATGTGTAGTCGTTTGTACATAAATATAATGACTACACAAAAGCACAAATAATTTGACTGATCTATTTGTGGTCTAATATTTATAGCTGATTTGATCTGTAATTAGATGCCATAGCCAATTACTATATTACCTTACGAATTAAAATTAAGGAAATAAAAATACTAATCAGCTCTTTCATTTGATATGGTATATATGATATTATATTTTATACCAGTGATTCCCGAAGTGGTCCAGGTGGACCCCCAGGGGTCCACGGGAGACTTGCTGGGGGTCTACGTAGGCGTGAATAAAAAATGGGGGTCCATAAGATGTTAATAGGGGTCCACGAAAATAGAACTGGCAAACCTACTTCATAAACTCAATAAAATCCACCAGATTTGCCTCGAAACACTAGCGAATTCACTGTTAGTTGTGATAATGGGGCTGGCAACTGACATTGGCAAACATTTGTTGTGATAATAAAAATGAATAAATAAATAAATTTAGAAATAAAGGTTTGACTATGCTTAACTGTAGGGACTCGGGACTGACTATTAAGTGTACTTTAGATTTAAGTAATCATTAAACGTCTCTGATGTAATAGCCCCCGATTTAAATTTGTAGTTCCTTTTTGTTTAATATTTCTTTGTGATTCAGTACTAATGGTTTTTGATCTTCAAAAATAAATCAACAAGGTTGTCATGACGTGGTTATGAGAAAACAAGACAATCTTTCATCAGTCTGTTTATAAAGGGTTTTAGTGAAGTAATAAAATAAAAACAGTATGATGGAAAAATACTTTTAAACACTTTAGAAAAGAGTGATTACACATTTGCTTAAAAATTGAAGTTTTAATTTTATCATTACATCTTTAATTCATAATGTTAGTTCCGGTGAAGGGAGACAAGTCACGGGCGACTGCTACTCCATCGGCACATATTTCGCAGGATAATTGGAAAAAATATACTGTCATTTTTTCGTTATATTAGGTTAATTATTATTGGTTTCCAATAATCATAGGATCAAATAACAATTTGTTAACAAAAAAAAAATTTCGTCCAATTGTCCTGTGACATATACATTCCTAATATTAGGTTAAATCACACCTAGAAAACTTTATAACGTGAACTTACGCTCATCAATACTTATTAAATATTACAATTATAATTCATAATCCAAAACTACAAGATACGTGCGAATAATTACAAATACACAAATTTTATTAAGTATTAAAAATTTATAACTAACAATCGATTTAGCGGTTACTTTTAATCAGTCGATTTACTTAATTCGACGAGCTAGCTCTGTATCACTTAGTGTAATTTACCTTAAAATAAGTGCATTGTGTGTGTTGTGCATCTGGTCGCGAAGTGAATATTATGCAGCTTATTGAGGTCGCGACCGGCCGCACAAGGCACCCAACACGAGTGATATACCACGTCGCGTAAATCTTACGGACCAATTCCACCCGCTGCATGCCAAGTCATCACTACATTCGCGTTAAGAAACGTCCATATCAACTATCCACTTTGATTGGGGTTTTTTATTATTATTTGTCAAACACCAGTGGCGTAAATAGAATTAATTGTATGATTGTATTAGGTCATGTCATAGGCAGAAGTCGCGGGTGCCGCGCGGGAAGTGAGTGCAACGTTGTGCTTCAGAGCGGCGTCCGCGCAAGCGTGTGTATCGTCCAGAGGGCTGCCGCTGCGCAGGAGGCAGCCACGTTCATTAACAAATTGCGAATACTCCAAGTTAACGTCTCAGTCTGGGAGTGTCGACGCTGCGAGCTCCGTTGAAACCATAAGCAACGCTGCCATAAATATTATATAGAACGAAATCTTAGGGTACGTTTAATTTATACAATTAAAAGGGATTTGCTTGGAATTTACAGTATAAATAAATAATTAGAATAATGTCTAATTCAATTTAGTGAATAATAGAACACGTTTTAGCGTTAGCACAATGATAGAGACTCGGTCTTTAGAGGTCACGCTTATGTTTGTAACTACTTACTTAATAACTAATTTTGTGATTTGACCACCAAACTGACAAGATCTCGTACCACTGCGCAGGGATTCCGTGTCTACTATATACATTAATCCAAATAATTTAAGACATAAGGCGAGGCTTATCTAAATTAAACTACATTATTTAGTTAGACATTAACAGCTTATTAGCACATGCTTGTGTTTCATTGATAATTGTGTTCAAAAACAGTAATTTTACTAAAAAAAAATACATTTACCAATATCAATTATTATTGTACAAAGTGATATAAAAATCAGACTAAGCGTGACATGAGGAAAACTTTTATAAGAGACAAAATGTATAATGATATAACCGTTATATAACTAAATAAGTTTGGACAGATTAAGAGAATGACAAACGCCTACTGATAATGTACAAAGTTCACTACTACATACATTTATTTACAATAAATTGTTCGTCACTGATTTACTTCTTTTGAAACAGTTTGTTCCACTGCAACACCTGTTTGGGGGGCTGGCCTGAAGTGGACGGCTGTGGCTGCGGCGGCTGGCTCGGTCCTGCCTCGCCTTGGAAGCCTAGAACGAAGCACAACTGTTTTGAAATCGCTCATTTTTTTTTTCACAGAATTGAAAGCAGTGGCATTTTTAGTGCTTATTTCAACATTCAGTTGGATTAAATCAATGTCCCTTTGAATTAAGTTGAATTTCAATAATTTTGGGTATCCACTAGACAAATCACTTAATAGATACTTAACGCGGTGACTATAAGACAAGTTGTTTAATATTCGGCTAATAGCATTAAAAATGATAACGCGTTAATGTGAAAAAATAAGAAATGTCAACATACCTTTCTCGGCATAGCCTTTGTACATGTGCTTATGCCGGACAGACTCCCAATTGGCGCGACGCTACTCGGCTATCTCTCTTTCCCCCCCTCCCGCACCCGTCTTGTCTACAATGCAGGAACGCGCCACTGACGCAAACAGCCTGGGCAAGAGAAAATGTTAGAATACCACAGAAGTGATGTTGCACGACACCAAAGCATGCTTACTACACACCGACCTAACGCTAGGTAGTACCACTTGCACGCAACGACCGTCTTATGTCAAATATTGGACACAAAGCATCAAAAGAAAATTTTTGCGATTGTTATGCATTTTAATTCGTAGCTCACCAAAAACAATATCTTAAAGTAAATACATACGCAAAAGCGGCACCATCTAGAAAGATTTGCCCAATACTGTAGTGACATTATTTGTAAAATGGCTTCATTTTAAAAGCCTTCTTTTAAAATTAATTTAATTTTACCTTATATTCTCCAAAGCAGCAAAAAGAAAAAGGGAATGCTGTACCTATCTTCTCATGTAAAAAAATAATTCTACTTGTTTTACAGCTTAATATCAATTAGATGAAAACTTAAGTGCGTTATTATTTTACATGGAGAAGGGACGTCAAGCACCACCAGCACACATTTTATTAGTCATGGTTAGTTTTGTCCCAGTTATTAAAAGCAAGCTGATGATTGCAGAATGATGTTACCGGTGTTGAGAACTCTGATACTAGACACTGGGACAAACAAACCAGTAAAACATCATTATACTTAATATCCTGAAATGCCTACTCCTATTAATAAGAATGACATAATTCATGCAAAACCAGAATATAATAATAAAACTGTTTAGTCCAACAGCCAGTAAATGGGGCTTAACTTTACGTCTAAAAATATCAGAATTTAACAATGAGGGTGCGGCTTGTGAGGAGGATCCTGTCAAAGAACAAGAGCACCCATGGCGCACTGAAAAAACCCGACAACAGTTATAAACGGACAGATCTTGAGACCACCAACCTCCTACTACTGCAGTCGCATTTCCCGGACTGCAAACTTCTCGAAGACAGAACGTGGAAATGTGAACCAGTATATACTCCCACCAATCTGGACTGGTCCAGAGCACAAACCATGAGATCGAATACTCTGGGAAGTCAGAACTTCAGAACTTTTCAGCCGTATAAATACGCTGGGCTAGATGGCATTTTCTCAGCCCTTCTCCAAAGGGGAGAAAACTCTCTGCATAGCGCGAAGTGAAGGTTATCTTCATTCCCAAACTTGGTAAGATTGACTACACACAACCTGAAGCATACATACCCATAAGCCTGACATCTTTTCTGCTGAAGACCCTGAAAAGTCTATGTGATTGGCACATTTGAGATGGTACTCGATTAATGAGACTACTTCACGAGCAGCAACACGGCTACTCCACGGGCAAATCAACTGAATCTGCACATAATGTAGTGTCAAAAACTAGAATGCGCAATAAACCACAAATGCTTCTCGTTAGTTGCTTTCATCGATATTGAGGGAGCTTTCGACAAACCATATTTCGATGTATAAGCACAGCGAGAGACAATACGTCGATCCGACTTCAGTGGCTGGATCACAAACATGCTCATACTAAGAGCAGTACAGGTACTCAGGGATGTGCCGTAACAGACGTTGCCGTACGCCGACGACATAATCATAATAGAAAATGGCACACATGAAAACACATTATGCAACCTTATGAGCCAGGCCTTGAAAATAGTAGAGGATTGGTGTAAAGAATACCAACTCACCATGAACTAGGGTTCATGGTTAGTTGGTATTCTTCAACCATAGCCGAGTTAGTTCTATTCACAAAAAAAAGGAAGCCTGTACTGTGATTACCATGTTTCTTTGGAACTACCCTAAATCTTTCGCCTGAAGCCAGTATATGCATGTGGTTATGTAGACGCATGTTAAAACGAAACTGGGGCATAAGCCCAAAAACCACCCGCTGGCTATATGATATATGGTGGTAGGTATATACTACAATTATCCGACCAATCATAACATATGGCTCGGAAAACGAAAAATGACCTCGAAACTTATACAAAAATGCCACTCTGCACTAGATTAAATCACAGTGTTAAATAACAACACCGTGACTTTATAGTGGATAAGAGGACAGCGGCTCAAGGCGGGGTCTGACACGGTCGTCTTCGGCCCGGAACCCATTTTTCACAATGAATGTCACGGATAGTCCTATAGCACAATAGTCCACTCCACTAAGGCCTGAGTGCAGAAATCAGACCACGCAAGATAAAAATATTAGATCCCGTTTTACGCATGAATTATGTTGGGCATAATACAAAACGTAGTAAAGCTAGGCGCGCAAGAATGCTAGCTCAGACGGCCGATGAAAAAGCAAAACGAGACGTGTCCGATGTACATGTGCGCGCATGAACACTTAAAATAAGCAGAGTTCAAATACGTGCCGGAATGCTTAATTCGCCTTTCAGATATTAGTAAAGTTGACCGTTGCATAGTAGACATTATAGAAAATTAATTGATAATATTTTTTTGTTGTAATTCAAATTCAGTCGATTGATTTAGACTTCCCACGCGCTTAGCAGTGTCTAGATAACTAGATAGGCGATAGACTAACGACCCTTTTTCAATCAAGTTACTCAAAATTGCTACTAGGTATTATTTACAAATTAAAAATGTAGTTTAATTTTTTATTGGCCGTTACCATTCCTAACTAGCAATACATAGTCTGGGACAAGACGAGAGCCGATTAGCTACGGATTCCTCACATTTTTGAGCATGACTGATGATTTTAACTAGCGTATGTGAGGAAATCGAAACTGAACCAGCAGCGTCGCCTTTAATTAAGCCTCGGCCTTTGGCTTATTCCAGAGCAACGATTACATCAACCCAGTCCGCTAGCGGAACAAGTACGATCGCGTGGATAACATAGTTACCTCTACGGCACGAAAAATCGCTCATAGCGTATCATGTGTATGACAGTCTGATGCTATATTCTTCATCCACCCACGACTATTGCGCTACCCGCCGATCATGTTGTTCTAACTATTGCTTTGGAATCAGCTTTAGGGTGAAACTCCATTGAGGCAGATGGAAACAAACGCGTAAAAATGTACTAATGAGTTATGATTAGTATCCTATTGGAATCTCACCCTGTAATAAGAGTGCGCGCAATCAGAAAGTAGTCGACGGTATGCGAACTAGTGTTCGTTGTTTAACATAGAAGCCTGTCTAACTAGCATGCGTTGTCACACAACATAACGACAAAAAACATTGTAAACAAAAAATAAGTTACAGAGCACGAATGACCACTTTATGATTGCACGAGTCCTTCAATAAAATACTATTATTATGTGCTCAGACGGGTACTGATCGAGGGCCATACTAAATTTTACATTTTACTCAATCTCTAACTGCAAGGATGGTTGCCGTCAAAGATTGTTGACTATTTTGCTGCGCGACTATAATATTACCAAAAAAGAAGAATTAAATAGGTATATAAATGAAACTAAAATAACTCGAGACAGAATATGCATGGCTTCGATCGGAACTCGACGAAAATTTATATAAGGGGGCTAATTACCGCTCCAGGTGAAGTCGGATAGCACTATTAATAAAAAAAGAAAAATATGATTATCTTCATCTGTACTGAATTGTTATGCAAACATTATCTAGAGGCAGATTTACCCATCTCCATGATTCTTACTGTTTTTTTATGGATAGCCGAAAAAAGTTTTTTGTTGATATTTAGTAAGCACACTAATGTGCTTACTAAATATCAACGTATTTCAGCAAACGGAGCGCGCATTCATTTTAGTATGTAGAAATTTCCTTGTTGACATATTCGTTTCGCTCGAAATATGTATGCGGTTTGTATTTATTTTCCGATACTATGCGAGTATTAACTTACTGATTCGATGGAGGCAGGAGACGTTTAAATCAGTCTCAAACATTATACATTGAAAGATAATAAGAGAGATTATAGTCGAGTGCAATAAATTTTACCTGACGAAGTTGGTAGTAATTATCATCAACATTCCTTTTTGAGGGCACAATGAACTCGAAAGGTTGGTTAAAAGTATCAATTCACTAACTCATCAAACATTCTATATTGAACAAAAAATACCTTATGCAATAACAGTGTGCCTAATTACAAATAATAATAAAATAAAATACTATGAGTCCAGATTTTATTTCCTATTTTGGTTACATTTTCAAAAATTTTATGGATGATAACACAACCGCGGGATGCCAGAACGTTACTTTCGTGATTAACCAATACGTTATTTTACGTTAAAGTTCCAGCCTTGTGTCAAACAGGTTACACGGATCTACTGGTAAGTCCCCTACTAACTAAAACTCAAACTTACCTGACACTATTTCTTCCTTTCTTTACTCCGTGGCTATTTCTTTTTATTTTAAGAATAAAAATCAATAATAGTTCTTTAGGTTCGTAATAAGTTTTAGAATATTTGTAACCGCATTTTATACAGAAAATTAAGGTTCGTCACATTCATATACAATGTCATAGGTTCACACTTCAGTAATTTAAACATTTTATCTATCCTTTGATTATTATTTAAAACTGGTATAAGACGACGTCCTTCCCACCTAAACGTATTTATTTTGAAAAAACATGGTCACAGGTTTATTTTCTATTTGCACTCGACTATAAGGAAAGCGATGCGCTTCCCCAAAAGCATGCAGCATTAAATTAATATTTCATGTGCAACATAGTTCAATAAGAACTTCAGAGTTAAACCTTTTACATGCGCTCAGAATGTTTCTCCTTCAGTGCATCCAGCCCCATTCTGATAGAAATAACTACTTCACCCCTTTTATGCCCATGAGTATCCCTAATTGACTAAATGACTGGATTAAAAACATACTGTCTGTTGAATAAACAAACACCAAAAAAGTTTGAGATCACTAGGAAAAATGGAATATTTTTGAAATTTCACTTTTTTAAAGAATATTGCTTACGTAACATCTTTTTTTATAAAAAAGATACACTTTTTAAAATAAAAAACATTTTATTATTTTTTATTAACAAAAATTGATATTAAAAGTCCTAATGAAATTTCGACTAATAAATAATTGAAAGAAAAAAAGGTTCAACTTAATATTGCCAACATGAAATTGTTTTTATTTAGTACACGATAACTCCTCCCCTGGCTCGAACAATCCTTCTTGGCATATTGAGAATTAAGTAGTCCAGCATTTCTTACGGTAACCTGACCATTCTTGAATAACGACTTCCCTGATAATTGGAACTGTCTGAGGAGGTGGCCGACAGTTCCAAACAGCCCGCTTGACAGCATTCCACGCGTGCACCGGGTTTAAGTCAGCCGACAGGACAGTCTAACCTGGTAATGTCGTAGTCACGCAGAGCAGCGTTGAATCGTTAAGCTCGATGTGCGAGTGCATTATCTTCAACCATTACGAATCGAGGTTTAGTCTAAATGACCTGACAATTCCATCAATAGCAATGGTTTGGTACAAGCTACAGTCATCGAGCCACGAAACGGGATCAACGACGTTTTAGCACCAATTATTATACCGCCCCAAAAGGATACCGATTTCCCGCAAGGCTCCTGTGGCAGTACTTTAGTCTTTCAACGTGCCCACGTCTTCTTCAGACACGAAGACGTCGGTCGTCTGTATGAGTGCTAATCCAGAATTAGCACTCATCCAGACCAACTCGTCAACGAAGAGACAATTCTGCCAAATGTTATCCTCGTCCTTTTTCCATTCTGGCAGTCTAGCCCACAGCAATCTCCGGCGATGTCGTTGCTGAGTCCAGGGGTGCTCACCAGGATCTCCTCGCTCGTAACACAAATTGGTGTAAGCAATTCCTGATGGTCTGAGTGCTAATTTCTAGTCCAGTAGCAGCCCGCAATAGTGCTTTTATTTTAGTGGCATTGATTGGTTAAGTTCTTTTGATAATAAAAATAAAACCGGCCAATAGCGTGTCCGGCTCCGCTCAGTGTAGCGTTCCGTACCTTCTCGTCCGTCACAAAATTTTCACAATGTAACAGAACTCTTAAACTACGACTTAACAGCTTGAAGTAGCCCATGTATAAATTTATTAGTTTTTTCAATTTCCCGAGAGATGGCGCTGTGGTTATTTTGGATGGTGTGAACCGATTTTTTTATAAGTATTTGATAAAGATACTATTCAGGATGGTAAATCATGTAAACGTAGTGAAAATCAATGCTTGTAGGTATATACGATTAAATTACAAACTTAGTTCAGAAATTATTTTATTATTTTTTTCAGATACTGTTAATGCTATCAAGTTAAGAAAAGAAAAGAGAAAGCGCAGCCTTTAAAAAAATAAAATTTACAAACAAATGTTACAGAGGGGGAGGAGGCATTGTTTTTTACTTTTCGATTGATTTTTTACGCAAATATTAACATTATCAAAAAATTATTTTACGGGACGCTTAATCATTGTGAAATACCTATCCAACAATATATCACATGTTATGGTAAAAATGAAAAAAAAATCACTCCCCACTTTACGTGTAGGGAGGTACCGGAGTAATTTTTTTTCCACTTTTTATTTTATTTTACGATATTGTGTATGATTTTAAGGTTTATAATTAACAGAACTTATTCTTAACTTATAATTTTTGTCTCGAAAAAATATAAATACAGCAATTCTGGGTCACTTTACATTATGATTTTGTTCTTAATCCTTGATCTAGTACAATGATGATCGAAGTTTGCAGCGCTTAGAATTTGTTTTTTCGTACCTACGCGACTTGTGTTATAGCAGCCAGTTAGAGCGTGCAAAATTATGTAGGTACATATATTTTCAAATAACACCCAAGAAAACGGTTTTTTGTTTTTGATGCCTCCACAAACTATACATCCCACCACCCAATAATTCGGCGATGTTATGCGGCGACTGACATGAACTCGGCGCGGTGCCAGCGCTACGCGCCAAGGTACGGACGCGCGTGGTGGGGCGAAAGGGAAAACCGCACGCGCTTCTTTATATAGCTACAAGTCCGGGAAACGTGAAAGGTATGAAAAAACAGTTCGCGGTAGACAAATTTTGCAAACGAGTTTCCGATTAGAGTCTGCACTATTTTATACAGAAAAACAATTGATATTTTTAATTCTTTTATTATTTAAAGACTTGATTTTTAAATGAAGAATCGTAGAAAAAAAAAACAATGTTTTATTCTGACATTACAAATTCATAATATCAAAATGATCTCAAACTTTTTTTGATGTGTGAGTGTGAGCTAAGTATGAGACGTTCTAATACTTTGTCTAGTTTCTACTACTAGACTATAATTAGAACTGGCTTTGTTAATATTTGATCATAAGCAATGGAGTGATAACGTGCGGGTCAACGATTACATCTGCACTGTTCATGTCGCCATCACTTCACTGTGCAAAAACAAACGTGCCCGAACATCTCACTAAAGAGTGAATGCTATTCTATCACTTTATCATACATACTACTCCATGGTTGGTTAATATGGTTATGACTGCGATAGCACCTAAAACTATTTAATAAGTGGTACGTACTTCTCAATTTCAGGTGCGCAATGCACAAACTCATGTGTCCAGAATTTGTAGATGGGGTTTTTGATGAGCTCGATGAACGTGATGAGGAGACCCCAGGGGTGTGGTCTGTTAACGATGAGTCTCTCGAGGAGCATTCTGGTGATCTGCTCTTGCACGGCCTCGGAGTTGGCCTCGGCGAACAGGTACAGGAGGCAACACGAGAAGTAGTGCGTGTGGCTGTTCGGGTAGCGCAGCTGATTCGCGATGGCATTCAGGAATAAATATCTGCGAACACGAGTCCGGTTTAGTGAAAGCAAGGGCGGACACGGTCTAGCATATCACCAGCTATAATATTGTGACAGATCCTAGAACACTATGGCCTACAGAGAAAACGATAGCCTCACAGTTCCATACTGTGAGGCTATCGTTTTCTCTGTAGGCCACGATTGCAGTTTGCTACGCCTTTGTCGACAAGACGCCGTATTTTGCAAACTCACGTCACGAAGTTTTTCTATACGCCCACCACTGAACCAAAACACAAATAACTATTATAACAAGCATCATGCACTGCTTCATTCAATTTTCAATGTCATCGCAATGGCGTAGCGACATCAAGCGCCATATCCTTTGATGTCACTTTTCCAATGGCTTGGACGCAGCGCAATGTTGCCACTTTCCAAAAATTATTTTTCTCTTTATTTATTTATTAAGTACTAGTTCCCTCTCCTAGAGGAGGCCTGTGTCCCAGCAGTGGGAACATTAAAAAGGATGATGATGATGATTTATTAAGTACTATGACTATTTCTTATATACTATTTTAAATGTATTTTTATTACTGAATCTATTGGCACATCATACCGTTCCGATGTCTGTATTTCGACTAGTCATCGGTAAACCCTGAGAACCAGCAACGTGGACTCGTCGCACTGTGTGTGTAACTCGGCTTTATGCTGAGCTAAGGCTCACCCGTTTTGCGCGAACATGCCGCACTAGAATTCTCTACATTTAAGATCTTACTGTCGATTTTATTTCTCCTTCTGTTAAACTTGTAAATTAGTTTTTTTTTATGATAGGTATAAATCATCCAATGACGAATCCCGCTCTTGGGCGGAGTGGGAAACTGTGTCAGACTCTTACTGACTAAACAACCTACCCCATTCCTCCCTTGCCTTATTCCCAGAGCCCCGGTGTAACGCTTTCTCACCAACCCTCGGCTCCAGGACGCTTCGACCCTGAAGGAAGCTTCAACCCTACAGTTTGCTGACAACTCCTTGAGGCGTGCGGGAACAGTGCGCGCCGTCGACGACTTGGGCTCGGTCTGGACTGTTACCGTTCTGGTCGTCGGCGAGCATTGCTCGACGTCCGCAAGCCAGCGTCTACGGTGGCCTGATATCGGCGGGATCGCGGCGGCGCGGGTGCTTCGTTGCCTTTGCCTAATGCGGTCGACCTCCTCCTTCACTAGCATTACTGACTCGCAGAAGAAGGCGACCGCCTGCCACTCCTCCTCGCTGCGGACCATGGCCTGAACCCAGGCCCGGCGCGAAAGGTCGCCGCCGCCGATGTAAATTAGTGGTAAACATGCGTCCCGCAAATAAAAAGTTTTTCTTTCTTTCTATCAATATAATATATAATAGTAATCTTAGTCTGCTCCTCTAAACGTGCTGCTAATTTAAAATAAATATGTTTGACTATCGCACAGTGTAAGGATGTTCAGAATACTAATGTTTCAGTACTTACCGGCCTTCGAAGTCGAAGTCCACGGTGAAGTTCTGGAAGATGTCCATGTGCGCCGAGTGCGCGATGGTGGACATGTTGGGGGTCTGTCCTTTAGCACGAATGTGCGCGATGGCCTGTGTGCCCACATACAGCACCACGGCGTTCATGAGTTGACAGTTGTATCGGCGGCCGGGCTCGTTCAATACCTAAAAATAATACCCAAAAAGGCACTTTTTCATATCGGAGCTTTAACTTTAAATGAATTTCTGATTCTTTCGAAGCCTATTTACCTGCATGTTTCCTCTCAGCTCAGACAGGAAGGTGACGGGTGCGCGGGCCTTCAGGTACGCATCCAAGTCCTTCTTAAACTGCGACGCGGGGATGATAGTGGAGTAGTTTATGACAGCGCGTGGCGGCAGCGTAATCTCCGCCAGCAAATCCACCTTCAAGTTAGGAGTAAAGGGGTCGGGGAGCCGCATGTTGCGTGGGAATGCGGACAGAATCAGGTTCCTCATTTGGATGCAATTAGGAGGGATCTCGTCACAGAAACCGTAGTGGTAGTCACAGAGGAATTCCGGGAAATCGTGCAGCAATACAAGAAGCACTTTCAATGTGCCTTTGTACAGCATCATCACGGGTGTTGCGAGCTCCGTGTTGCGCAGGAAGGGGTCCAGGAACTTAAACAGGTCGATGAGCAGCGTGGAGTACATGCCCCAGCCCTGCAAATGGAACCAGCGTATGCATTACTATACATAGTCACCGTCGCGCATCATGTACTCTGGCACCTGTTGCGCTTTGTTAAACACGAACTGCATGCAACGTACATGCACTGCATAACATACTGCCAATTTTGGTATCTAATTGCCTTCTACTATCATCTTCCTGCCCTTATCCCGTTTTGTTTGGGGTCTGTGCAATATGTCTTTTTCTTCCACTCTGTCCTGTCACCCGTCCAGCTATCACTAACTCCTCTTTCTTTCATATCACTTCTCACACAATTCATCCATATTTACTTTGGTCTCCCTCTCCCTCTCCATCCATCCACGTTTATACTCATGGCTTTTTTTGTAACATGCGTTTCATCCCGCCTTTTTACATGGCCATACCATGACAAACGGTTCCCTTTCAACTGGCGCCATTTTCAAACTTCCCCTAGAATACTCATTTCACACCTTATCCATTCTCGTCACACCACATTCTCATCTCTGCTACATGCAATCTCTTTTCATCCGACTTTTTCATAGCCCAACATTCTGACCCATACAGTAGGACAGGCCTTATCACGGACTTGTAGATTTTACCCTTCAACTTGAGGGGCATCCGTGGGTCGCAAGTTGTTCCAGTGACCTGTCGCCATTTCATCCATCCTGAGTTGATCCGATGTGCCACGTCTCGGTCTATCTCACCATTCCCTTGGATAAGCGACCCAAAGTAGCTAAAGTCGGAACAAACTGGTATGGGCGTTCCGGCGAGAGCATGGGCACAGGACTAGAGACCGCCAAAATCACAGAACAGGTCCTCTGTTTTAGTTCTGCTCAATTTTAGGCCAACACTCTCCAGTCTTTGCCACCACACTTCCAATCTGCTCTGAACCTCTGAGGCACTCTCGGCAACCAGCACAATATCATCGGCAAACAGCATACACCAGGGAGCCTCTTCCTGAATGTCCGACGTCAGAGTGTCCATTATTATCAGGAAGAGGTAAGGGCTAAGAGCCGACCCTTGGTGTAAACCGACAGCCACATTGAAGTTGTTAGTGGTGACCGCTGCAGACCGGACTTGTGTACTGCAGCGACTATACATCGCTCGGATCAACTGCACATACTTCTCCTTAAGGGCCCACCACAGAACCTCACGAGGTACCCGGTCGTATGCCTTTTCTAGGTCAACGAATACCATGTGCAAGTTTTTATTTGCACCTCCGTTGTACCACGACCAGGCATAAAATCGAATTGGTTCTGTAAAATTTCACTCTCTTCTCTCAGCCGCCGTTCAATAACTTTCTCCCATACTTTCATGGTATGCGACATTAGCTTTATTCCTCTATAATTGTTGCACTCAAGCACATCACGTTTGGTTTTTAAAGATGGGCACCAAGGAACTGTTGCACCATTCATCGTATGGCTTCTTCCTGCAACAGCTTATTCAGGAACAAAGCCAACCACACCCATCCATCTACTCTTAATAACTTCCACACCTCAACTGGTATTCTATCCGGGCCATGGTATTCTAACCATTCTCACTAACCCTACATTTACTGGTTTATTCTCTAAAACCCCACTCCAATTATTTTCCTCATTCATAAGTCTTTCAAAATATCCTTCCACCTTTCTTTGATTTTTTCATCATCCGGTAGAACCATTCCACTTTCATCTCTTACACATCTTACCTGGCAAACATCCCTCGCCTTTCTTTCTCTCATTCTAGAGAGCCGGTACAGCTCTTTCTGGCCCGCAGGACTATCTAATGTATCATACAGTTTGTCCTGGGCTTTTGCTATTGCCACGGCTTTCTTGGCTTTTTTCTTTAAAGCATCATACTCACTCTTTCTTTCAGCTTTCAATCTAACATTACGTGTTTGTACACACTGCCATTCCTTGAATTTTTTCTTCTTTTCTTTCAATACATTCTGAACTTCTGTCGACCACCACTATGTATCTCTGTCTATTATGCCCTTTCCTCTCGTCTCTCCCAATATATCTTTCGCTGCTTGCATTATACACCCAGCCATCTCATTCCAGCTTTCATTTATACTTCGATCATGCATGTCTCCCATCTCTATCATTTTGTCCACCACTCGCTCTCTGAACTTCTTCGCGCAGTCATTCCTCTCTAGCCTGTGCCACCTTATTCTAGGGGGCGGGCGCTCTTTGTTTTTCCTACAATGAATTTGAACCACAGATGTCATAGCCTGGAGTCTGTGTTGCGACACTAGGTCTTCTCCTGGCAGCACTTTGCAATCCATTACATACTTTAAGTTGTTGCGCCGAGTAATCTAGAAAGTAATCTATTTGTGTCTTATGATTACCACTTTTATACGTGGCCATCGTGGTTCATCTTTTTCTGAAACCACGTATTGGCTACTGCTAGATCAAATGCAGTAGGGGATTGCAACAGTGACTCTCCTTCATTGTTTGGAATTCCGAAACCCCTTCCGCCATGTACTCTTTCATACATACCTCTCATTCTTCCCACATGTCCATTAAAATCACCTCCCACTATCAACTCCGCATAAAATCTTCGTAAAACTTCTCTTTCACCGTTTCATTACATCCTACTTGTGGAGCATACACACTAACTACATTCAACATAACATTCTCTAACATAACTTTCACAACTATAATTCTATCATTCATCCTATGTACTTCCATCACGCTTTCTTTCAATTTGCTGTCTAACACTAGTCCCACACCATTTCTTTTGCCGTCACTTCCACAGTAGTAGAACTTGTATCCTTCACCAATTTCTCTCGCTTTTGTTCCTCTCCATTTAGTCTATTGTACATAAGCACGCTACGTTTATTCGTCTTCTTTTTAATACGTCCGCTAACTCTCTGGCCCTTCCAGTCATCCCGACATTCCAACTTGCGCATGCAAGTTTTTTTTTTATGGTAGGTAAAAATCATCGAATGACGAATCCCACTCTTGGGCGGAGCGGGAAACAGTGTCAGACTCTTACTGACTAAAGAACCTACCCTGTGCCTTCCTTGCCTTATTCCCAGAGCCCCGGTGTAACGCTTCCGCATCAACCCACGGCTCCGGGAGGCTTCGACCCTGTAGGGCCCCTACGGTTGCTGACAACTCCTTGAGGCGCGCGGGAACGGAGTGCGCCGTCGACGACTTGGGCTCGGTCTGGACTGCTACCAGACGACCGGACGGCGAGCTACCCATTGCTCACCGTCCGCAAGCCAGTGTCTACGGTGGCCGGATATCGGCAGGATCGCGGCGGCGACGGCTACGGTGAGTGCGCCGTTGCCTTTGCCTTATGCGGTCAGCCTCCTCCTTTGCGCATGCAAGTTGGAATGTAAAATAATGTAATGTGTAGTAATGTTGAAATAAGATTGAGGTATCTCAATCTTATTTCTCGAGCTAACTTCTTACGTTGCCCCCGCCCGGGATGGTGCAACAACCCTGGTCCATTTCCCACAGGAGCCGGGTGCTGCCCCTGCGCGTCGCCTGCCGGGTACGCCCTAACACTATAGCTCATTCCATTCATACTTGTCATATTGCTAATAGGTTTGGCTACTATTTTACAGCCGGCCGCCTGCCTGACGCTAACCCTGCTTGGGAATGCTATTGTTGGTAGTTTAACCGACCCCACGCGGTGACCTAAAGTGCTTATCAGTACGCACGGCCTTAAAAACTACCAGTTATTCTTTTTTTATATTTGAAATTTGGACATTTTCAGTATTTTTCTTTCTACAACATAATTTTCTTATTGTTTTGCATACCCTGACATTTAATGATAAGAAATGAAGCCTGAATGATTGTGATATGATAAAACTGCAGGTACATATATTGCCAGCCAGTGTTGCCAATAACACAAAATAAAGCTGTATTTATATCGACTACTTGAATAAGTCGAAGTGGCCAAATAAAATATAACTGATCTTCATACAAGAATAAAGTAAATCTTAAAGCTTCAAAAGCGGACTCATGGCGGCAGCAGCGTGACGCTTGCCTTAAATATAAAGCAATTTGAACTACTTGATTTCGATGGAATAACACTTTGTGGTGTAAAATAATCAACAATTAATAGAGACGGGCCGAATTTTTAAATAGCAGTCGGCATTTAAATAACGTTGTAACTGAAAGTTAATTATTGCTCAACGAAAATATTAGCATTTCGCATAGCTTAGCGTAAGCATGGATTATGATAATGACGGATGGATAACATTTTAATAATATAATTTCGTAACTATTTAGAGACACCTGGAAGTCGTGTCACATTAAGTACTAACTAGACTGTACCAAACAAACACATGATTTGTAAATCCAGTTAGATTTATTTGGCCCATCTCTATTAATTAGGCCGCTCGAGTATACACACAAAAAGTAAATGAATTTAATTGCCTGGCCTCCTTTGTGTAGCTAAAAGAAAAAGAAAGAAATAGTAAATAAGTTACTTCTAGGCAAGTGTGCTTCATCGTCGACCATCAAGTGGTCAAGCACGTGCCTCTCCACAATATTAAAAAAAAAAATTAAAAAAAATGTGCTTGTTGATGACCCACTTGTCCAGTTTATCTGATGAAACTTAGTTCATACATTATTGAGGCTTCAGTACTTTGTACTTTAAATAATTAGTTGATTAAAGTAATATTTCAAGGTAAGGTTTTTGAATTATAACACCAATACGTGAATAATTAGGTTGATTGAACCATATAATATCGAAATTAGTAAGCAAATGGAAGATGGTCATGAATGATAAACCCCAGCAACATCGTGATTTCAAAGTCAAATATAACGTGTTGTACCTTTTGTTGTGGTGTAACCGCGAGCACGCGATTGATGAAGGCGCGGTGCGCAACAATCTCCAGCCAGGCATACGCGAACCCGGGCGCGATGTTCGGCCGAATGATACGCAGCGTATGGCAGAACGCTGTGAGAACCTACAACAGTATACACATTATATGAAACTATACAATAGATAAAGTGAGAAATTAGTATATTAGGGTAAGTTAAAAAGTGACTGTTGCCAGTTACTGATAAGTTGAAAAAGAATCGTTTGTCTTGGTATGGTCATGTGAAGAGGAGGGATAAATCGCATGTTTATGGATGGAGTGGGGGAGGGAGGGCAAAGAAGAGAAGGATGAATTGTGTCAGACGTGATATGAAAGACAAGAGGGAGTAAGCGTGACCAGTGACAAGACAGAAAGGAAAACATGTTGCATGGCCCCAAATAAAATGGGACAATCGGAACATCATATGAAGATAATATGAGATTATACAACACATCGAAAGTAAAAACCGTCACAGGCTGTAGTGTGTAAAATATATAGTTCCTCACATGGAATGTGATCTGAAAAGGCAATAAATTTAGACACAAGTTATATACACATGATAAGTTACTGATATGCCTTTTGTGGTAGAGAAGGTTACGTTTTTTACCTGATAATTCATAGATTCTAAAACGGGTTCAGCCATATTCATGTCTAAGAATAGGATTAGAAGCAGTCTATGATAAGGCAGCTGTTGGAAATTGGTGCCATGTTCTTCATGATCCTGAAGAAGGCATCCGGCAATAATGCCCAGGATCTGCGAGAAACAAAAATAAACATTATGGATTAAAATGCTTAGAACTTTGTGCTATGACAATGCAGTATTTGATGATTCAATAACTTACCTTGTTTAGTAAATTCAACTTTGGCGTCGGGTTGCCTCCGTCAGCTGTGTTTTTGATTAGAAGAGAGACTAATTTGATGAATGCGTCGCACATGCTGTAATACTTGTCCCTCTTTGGAGGCAAGGGAGGAGTGTTCATTCTGTCCTCATTTAGCTGCGTGTACACATTTTCAACGCACATCTGAGTTGCGATCCTGAAGAACCTTGTGATCATGTCATCAGTCTTCAGGATACCGTTCATGTTCATGCGATGAACGTATAAGTTGAAATTCTGTGCGAATTCGATTTCGGTCAGAGGACTGAGAAGCACATTTCTCCATTCGCGGAGAAGGTTCTCAGTTTTTTCTTGTAGACCAGGCGGGTCATCGTAGGTTTGTGACTGCGGAATAAAGTTAATAAACGGTAATCTTTTTATTAGTGTCATTACAGTCATAATAATTGGCACACAAGTGTGTATAAAAGCAAGTAATTATGGCGTGCTAGCCTGAAATTATTGTTTAAAAGTTTTTGTAGACTTACGCGAACTTGCAGAATTCCAGAGTGAATATGAGCAGTAGGTCCCAGAGGAGACCTTTCCCCAAGATACGCACTAGGATCCTGATTGACGCGGAGCATCTCAATAAGGGAGCCGAGACCTTCTGGCGGCGGCTGGCGCGAGTGCGACATGACTCGGAGCAGCGTCTCGGTCACGTGGTACAGATCAGACTCGCTTACGAAGATGTTATTCCTGTCATCGACGAGGTACAGTTGCACTAGCTGCATTGCAAAGGCAACTGCCATGTAGTTGTTGCCGCTGTCCATCATATGAGCAAGCGCCAAGTCGTACTGGTGGTAGAAGAAGAAAGTGTGTTAGTGTTTTATAAACATAGTAATATATATCAGTGTGCCACACACGAAGCTTGACTTACTTGTGGCAAGTTGACGAGGTGGTTCCTAATGAGCACATCGACGGCCTCGATGTTGTAGCGCAGTTCCTCGCGGCACTCGGTCAGGCAGCACGTGATCTGCTTGGTGGTCCACACGTGGCCGTACACGCGCGCGTCCTCCAGCAGCTTCAGCACGCGCAAGTGCGTGTCGCGATAGCGGCCCATCATCTCCTGGTGGTCGTTTCCCATGTTGGGCTGCATGATATGCCCATCCAACAAGCCCTCCACCGCCTATCAGACAAATTAATATTAAAACAACTGCTCACTATTTTTACACACATTTATTTGTCCAGATTTTCACAACATCTAATTTACCGGATCCTGTCGACCCTCGCTTTTAGATATCTGTAAGTTACAAAGGAGAACTGATTCATCAGCACTGACGTTGGGAAATCAAAATAAAAATAATTAAATAAAGAAGAAATTAGGACAGTTCAAACTAAAATAGGAAACAGAAATAGAAAAAAATCTGCAACAAATACGCATCAATGAACTATTGTATCAAAAATAATACAATAATTGCTGACACTTCCGTTGCAAATTTTTTTGTAAACCATGTCTATGTTACCTTCTGTAATAAAGCGCATCCTGACACAAAGTCACGGTTTCTTCTGGCGATGCAGAGGCACTCGAGCAGAGAGTGCATGTTGGCGGCCTGCACGGCGAGAGCGGCGTTGTTGATGCAGTTGGCCAGAAAGAGCTCCGCGCCCGTGATCAGCGCGCTCATCTCGTCCGTACCGTACACCTGGGTCGGGTTGATGACCTGGCTGAACGTGAGTTGAGACATTTGTTCCTGAGCTGACGGCTTGGGGATGAACAGTCCGACGTCGCGTACGGGTGTGAAGCCGGGGATATTGTACGCGAACTCTTCGTAAACGGTGATCTGCACATCGATGGGCCCTCCGACGCGCACGCGCACGCGCTCCGGCAGGCGTTCTGTTTGGTAGGCCAGCACCATGGGGTCGAGGTAGCGGCGGCCCTCCTGACGCGCAAGCTTGCGCAGTTCGTAGTCGGCCATTAGGCGCTTGTCCAATTCAGGCAGCGCCTTCTCCACCGCAGTTTTCTGAATGAACGCGCAGGCCAGTTCCATATTTTCAGTAGCTAGAACAGCAGCTGCGCTTTCTATAACCTCCTTCTGAAATACCAGAAACTATTAATATGATAATAAAACATCTTTCGATTGCCATGATAGGGACCAAATAAAAAGAAAATCATAGGGTCTAGGTTTTGTCAGTCAGTTGGTAGGTCAGAAAAAATGTTTAAATAGTGTTAATTAGTAGATTTCTGAAGAAGAAAAATGCTATAGTAAAAATTTTAAATTAAAAACATGAAACTAGAAAAATAAGTAATAATTAATAAGATTGTCATTGAATGTATCCTTGAAAGAAACAAATAATTTTGTAACATTCTTACAGTTACATCCAGGGCCTCTCTCCATGATGACCTGTAAAAATAGCCCCACCCAAGCTATGACACAACCTTACACCTACCTCCAAAAGACTATCATTACTATCATATTAATTTCAATAAACTAATACTTATGTATCAACCCACAAAAATAAAATGTTGTCCAGGCCAATTTGTTCCCTAGTTAGTAAAATACAATTTTGCCCAGGCCAATTAGTTTACTAAAAATTACTTATTTTCTTAGTGCAACCACATTAGCTTCCATAAATGTATCACATTGATTTGAGTAGTATTAATATTTATGGACGTCAACAAGGGATACTTATATTTTAATTTGACTAGTATTTCATATACACTTAACACATGTCGCACAGAGAGCTCACATCAACAGCGTGGGTCAAGTGAGCTCTCTATTCAACATGTATTAGCAGTCAATCTATTCATTTGTTTATGAAATACTAACCTGTTGTGGTGTGGAAGGCATCAGGGCTGTAGCAAAAGCGCCCTTCAGGTTGGTGCTGATAGTGCTAATGATCTGCTCGCGACACGTGATCATCGCCATGCCAGCGGTCAGGTTACGCATCATGTGATGCGCGCAGGTTCGCATTCTCACTTCATCAGGATCCAACGCGAAATCTTTCCTTATTATTTGCTCACAAGTAGTCAAAGCATACTTGATTGATCTATCCACCACAGGGTGGATCCACTCCTGGATCGACCTCTCGATCGCGGGCTTAACAAACTGTTTCAAATGGGGATAGTTTTGGAACAGGAGGATGTGTGGATTGAAGCATATCTTTTGACCAAATGCAGATGTTGAAGAGACATTGACGTCCAAGTAATTGAATCTGGGCTCGGGAAGGCCTAGTACGCCCATGAGGCCGGGGTCGCCCATGAGGCCGCTGGTGGGCGTGGGTGCCGTCACCGTCATGTCCTCCGCCGCGATCATAGGCGGCTGCGGAGGCATCATCTGCATCTGAGGTGCCTGGATGATGGCCTGGTTAACGGGTACCACTACCGCCGCCTCTTTATTCTGTTTCGGTTGAGACAGTTGAAATTCTATCTGCCTCACCTTTTCTGGATCTTTCAGATAAATTGCTGGTTTCAAATTAGCTATGTCTAAGCCCAGATTCTTACACAGTACTTCTATTTCAAACTTTAAATTTAATTTTAGGTCTGGTTCCTGGTGCAATTCAGCAAGTACATTCATCAACGCCATCGTCCAGGGGTTGGGAGGCTTGAAAACAATACTTTTAGCGCACGATTCTAAAACTTTGGCGACAAATGGCACCACATATAGTAGTTCCTGTTGGCCCTTGTGGTAAGCTTCGAGAACTAAAGCTTTGAGGTCTATATCCACATGTAGGATTGGCTCGTTTCGGGCCAGGGTCAGCATGCCAAGCCAGTGACCGAGATTCTTCAATAATGAACGATCAGAAAAGTTTGCTATGCCTTTATCTGAGCGCAATAATACTTTGATGTTACGGTAAGTTTCCTTTGTGACCATCTTGTTGACCTCACGAATTTTAAGAACATCAAGGAAATTGGAATACAATGCATGAAAATTAAGTTCGATGGACGCTCTCTTCATAACTAAATATTGTGACAGCCAAGCATGATAGTCTTCAGTGATTATTTCCTTAAGCTCTTCACATTTCGTTTGTAAATTGAGCTGACTCAAATTATTGAAAATGAAAGCAGTTTTGTCTTGAATAGGTTCCGGAGGGGCATTTATCTTCTCTTCCCTGTCGGTGGCCGTCAGCAGCGTGTCGATGTTGGTGGCGTTCGCTATCGATGGTCGGCTGCCCATTCCGCCCGAACTACAATTTGCCACTTTGGATATCACGGAGATTGCTGGAGCTACCGCCCTGCAAACAAATAAATATATATTAGTGGTGCTGTTTTTTCAAACATCAGATAAACATAGCATGATACACCAACATTCATTCTTTAGTTAGAAATTATTATGTCCCACATAAGTAAATGTTCTGGAGTATTCATATTTACTAAACCTATATGTACATAATTATGTATATAATAATTAGTATTACAATTAGTTCTGCACTAACTGTAACTAGTTACTGCAGTTGCTGCTAGCCTTTATTTGACGAAATAATAAGATTATTTTGTCAAAAAAGGCTAGTTGCAAATACATAGTAGGTAAATACGTACCTATACGGTGCTGATACAGTTACGGCTGCAATTGGGTTGAAAATAGCAGCAAGACTGGTCGGTAACACAGCGCCCTGCGGTTTCGAAGCAGGTTCTTGACTGTTGAGTCCGTACTCAACGTACTCAATCAAATGCGGAGGAAACTCGCTGAAATGAGGTATAGCCCTAACGTGTTCGCAGTATTTGTGATAATCTTTGAGACGCGATTTGAATCGATCCAGGGCTGCTATACCAAAGTAATACATCTTAGATCCCTCTGGCTTCCTTAAGGCGTCGAGTACGAACCTCAATGCTAAGCCGAGTGAAACATAACTGGGAACTAATCCTTTCTCAATGATGCCCCCGAAAAGTTGCGCAGTTATGTGAAGTTCCTTATCAGGGTACTGAGGAAAGAATTTGTACTCTTCAAAGAGATTTCGCAGCATGCACGAGAAAACCTCCCGCTCCCGTTTGTTCGGCGAGTCTTGAAATTTCTTTAACATATCAAGCACTTCATCTATCGACAGAGTTGGATGCGGAGGGTGATTGTAGATTCTCTGAAAATAGCCATTAGCTTCATCTTCAATCTCCTTAGCAACATTGTGCATTATCTCCGGGAAGTGGATGGGATCTGGGATACGTGGCTTATCCATTGCTGGAGCTGGAGCCATTCTGGCCAGTCCCATATTGGCGACATTTGCGTTATGTTGTAACGGCATCATAGCGAAAGGACTATTAGGCCCGGCGCCCATCAAGCGCGACGGAGATCCTGGCGTAGTGACTAGTGGTCCCAAAGTACCAGGCATTGCAAATGCAGTATTGGGTGGGGCGCCAAGGCTCATGTTAGCAACATTCGGGGTTAAATTCGTGATGGAGTCGACGTGCGGCGGGAACAGTGGACCACCTAGTCCTGCAGGGTTGAACGGAGTCTCCAAGACTCTGGTATGCGGGCGAGCGATACCCGCAATGGTCTGCCGCGTCTTGCTCAATATGAGAGTCTGGCAATTAGCAATCACGTTGCAGATCGCCTCCTGTAGCTCTTGTTGGACGTTAGGAATGCACAATTGTAAGCATGCCAACATTGTGGCGATAGTCTCGTGCGGTAGTTGAGCCGCTTTCGGCAACTGTTCTTCTGGTCCTTTGCCAAGAACTAGCGGACATCTCCTTTGCAAGAATTTCACCATCGAGGATACAAAAGCTTCACCATGGTCTCTGATCTTATCAGTTAACCATTTGTCCAATTTCAAGTACTCTCTCCGGGATGCTAGACAAGCCAAGTCGATCACAAAGGGAAACGACTGAACATTCAATAATAAGGATAACGCCTTCAAATCCTGTGCAACATCTAAGATCCTTGAAAGTTTTGATTGATCATAATCTCCACGAATATACCACTCTGCCATTGAATGCATAATGACTGGCTTGATATTTGGGTTTTGGTTATGCCAAGCCTGGTGTAAAATTATTCCACTATTCGGATGGTTGCCCAAAAATATTGGGATCAATGTTGTGAATAGTTCTTGTCGGATACTATTGACAGGTGGACTAATCTGCAGTAAAGCCAACATCAAAACGTCAGGGCAGTATTGCAGAGGAATCTTGAATAAATCTTGTACTTGCATGTAATAACCGCGCTCTGAAGCGTATAGAAGTAATTCGACTAAGTACAGGCAACGCCATGTTCCTACATCTTTATTGTCGTTTTCGGGAGGTGATTTCAGTAAATCGATTGACACCGGGTGGAATGGGTGATCAGCGAAACTGAAGATGTCGGTGAATTTTAGGATGTTGGTAATGAGACTCATCTGCCCCTCTAAATTCGTCCACCGACGACACAAATATTCGACTGGGAATATGTTGGCCGGGTAGCCCGCACTTTGAAGGCCAAGGCGTAAAATTGTGAAAAGCAGGTTAAGACCTGGCCTGTCTGGTACAAAGAATTCAGGGTGATCTAGTTGTAGAATGACTTCCTTCCAATTTAGGTTAGAAGCTAATTCTTTCAGAGTCTGCACTAACACTTCTGCATTCCACCCTTCGCCGTGTCCTTGTAGCATTTCTTTTTTGACTTCGTGCCAAAAGTTGCCGGGTGTCTGTATAGGTGGTCCGTCTTGAGCGGGGGTGTGATATCGCACCATCGTCGATATGATCTTGGCGACATCCGTTGCTGTAGGCTCCCGGGCGCCGAAGTTCAACATGTTATTCTTGCATTCCTCAACAGATGAGGTGAAAGAATAGCCGATGTCTCGGATGATCTCAGCGAGAGAGTTATCCATCATGGCTGCGGCCATGTCGTCAGCTGTAGTCATTTCCTCAAGAGGCGTCTGCGTATCGTCGGGATACAGCAGAGGCGCGAGCACTATGGGCACGACTTCGCGTGGGAAATCGACACGTAACTTTTTCAAAAACAAGTCTTTTGTCACTGCGGCTAAACGAAAGTTTTCAAGTGCGAGATTAGTAAGAAGAGTTTGCAACACTTCAGGGCTGCATTCCTGAAGTCCGGCACGCTCCACTTGATGTCCGCGTTCTGTGAACCGAAACAACACGTGTTAAACCCGTCGTCGTGGCAGTAAGGTCTCATCACTCCAATATAACACATTGTGCTCATTTTCATTACATTTATCTATGAAATCGTATATGATACTATGCATTCCAAATGAGAATAGGAAAGTCTATAACCTCGATCTGTCAAAATTTGAGTTAAAAGTACGGTTTGCAAAAAAATCTGAGTATCAAGAAGGAATTTTTCTTTTTTGCTAATATATAACTAATGCAAATAGTTAATTCTAGGTGAATTAAAAAAGTTATTGTTTAATATAAATTAGCTAAATAAATTGTTTAAGTCATAATTCGTTCTAATAAACCACCACGCTCAGTGTAGGGTTCCGTAGTTAAACTACGACTTCAGCGTGAAATATAAATTAGTAACCCAATTTCCCAAGAGATTGCACTGTATACGATGGTAATTTTGGTTGGGTATGATTTAAGCTGTCACCAATTTAATTCATTTTGTGTTTCTTAAATAATAGGGTTTGCCCTCAAAATAGTAGATTTGTCACCAAAATGTAGTTACCAAACAATATAAAATCAATTCCACAATAAATTACCGAAAATCATGGAGATATGGGGTCAAGTACCAAATAAATGGTTTTGTATGTATTATAATAGGTTTGTCCTAATAGTATTTAAGCAAACTAATTTAAAGAGATCACCAATAAATCATATATTATATCACTAGAAAATTTCATGAAGGTCTAAAAATGTAGGGTGGTCGTTATCATCCTTTCAACCAAAAGAGTCTACTACTTAACTTGCCATGTGCCTCCCCCAAGGGTCTTAATT
The DNA here is from genome assembly GCA_029852875.1 of Mythimna loreyi. Taxonomy (NCBI): domain Eukaryota; kingdom Metazoa; phylum Arthropoda; class Insecta; order Lepidoptera; family Noctuidae; genus Mythimna; species Mythimna loreyi. The sequence continues at coordinate 3,720,276 of CM056777.1, read as the reverse complement.
TCCACAGGTAGTATAAATATATTTAAATTAAATTTCTAGCTGAATAGTAAATAAAAAACCTTAATTAAAGTCAAAATAATCAATATTTATGATTAAAAATAACAATCACTGAATAATCAGCGCTGGTTTGGATTTTGAAGGGCGCCCCCTTTTTCTTTTCTGGCCGATAAGTATTTTTTTTGCTTCTGGTGGGGGGTTGGCCAGCTTTAAGCGTATGGCTAATCCGATAATATGCTTGCACATATAATTTTTGTAAAATGCAGGGCAGTTGCATTTTCCATGTATCCAATCAATATTGTGCGGTAGATCCACTCTCCATTTGCTGCACAACCTACGACCCATTCGTTGAGGCCCGAAAGCGCGCCAATTTGTCTCCCTTCCTTTCCTCTTCCCTTTGAACATATTTTTATTAAAATTATAAACTGATGTATTAAATTGGTAACGAATACATTATTTTAATAACTGAACGAAATAAAATGTAAATACTGTATTGGTGACAAAATAACAAATAAAAAGGAGTCGCAGTCAGGGATCGATTAATCGATTTATTTGGTGACAGATCTACCATTTTGAGCACCAAGCTATTATTTAAGTAATAAAACTATTATTATAAGAACGAAGTTTATATTCATGTAATGCACTACAATTTTATTGGTAATCCATCTCATATTTTACACATTATATTAACAATAATTTGGTAATTCATACCTGGGAACACTCTTTGTTTATCTGAGAACGAAAATATTTCGTGGCGATAGATCTATTTATTAGGTGATACAACTTGATGACAAATATAAATTTTGGTGACAAAAAATATAGTTCCCATTTTGGTTTGCGTGAACCTATATTTATATATATATATATTATTTGAATGAAAGATACGTTCAGGATAACAAAATATGTAGTTAAATTACAATTGTTTTTTTTTTAATTTTTAAATACTGTTTATCCTATCAAGTTTAAAATACTTTTCCTAAAAGTCTATAAAAAGTTTGCGATTTTTTTTCAGTTTCAAAACTTATGGATCAAAAGTTTGAAAGTTTGAAAAAAGCGACGCATGGGTTTTCCTTTTGGAGCAATTATTTAAAATATTAATATTATCAAAAAGTTATTTTACGGGACCCCAAATCATTTTTAAATACCTATCAAAAACTATCACACGTTAGACTGTACCCTAATAAACCTTTTTCACTTTTTATTTTACAATTTGTCGGCGTGATTGAAAAACAGATTGGCACCAAATGTCAGCTTTCTAGTGCTACTGGTCACTGAGATTATCCGCGGATGGACAGACTTGGCGAAACTATAAGGGTTTCTTGTTGACTACGGAACCCTAAAAAAGAACTATTTTCTTTCTTACTTTAATTATTAGGAACAGTTTGCTTTTTTCTTCTATTTACCACTACTCAGACACATCACACAGTGACCCAGAGATAAATAAAATGGAAGAATTGGATTCTGATTAAACTTTTTTCGTTCATAATATTTTTTTGATTCGTAATTTTTTTTTTATGTCTTTTTTGTTCACCCTACCCAGTTTCTTCGATATGACAGTATGGCGTGACGTCACAACATGGCAATCGATCCTATTCTCATTTGAAACGCATTGTGAAATACCGACCTGCGTCGAGGTAGCACTGTACGAGGTCTAAAAATCTCTTTTTAAGATGTTGCTTGGTTAAATTTACGATTTCAGATTTCGATGAATTCCTTCTCAGAACCAGCGAAAGAGCAACATCCTCAGCAGTGGTTAACTTTAACAATCTTGACAGTCGATTGAGTAAAGTATTTGATGGTTTTAAGATCTGTAAGAAATCATTGCTTTAATAGTATTCATACATTAATTTAAGAGCTAGGTAAAAGCACCGGAAAGAAATTTATAAACTGCTTTAAGTACCCATTACTTGTCTGATAGATTTCAATATACAATATCTGGTATTTGTAACATTTGAGGTTGTAAAACCTCATCTACACTATATCAATATAGTATGACATTGACATAGTAAAAACTTATAGTACCTACATCTGTATGGTGTGTTATGTCCTTGTGTTTATGATTATCCCCATGGCCTCCCGGCCAGCTGCAGTTAACAAAATATATTTCACAGAACATCTCATACCAACAATTACAAAAACTACAAATTGAATATTATAAATACAATATGGAGGTGTGATTCTTCAGTAAATAAAAAAATATTAATTTTTTTGATAAAGAAAGAGTGAGCAGATGCAAAATAAGGAAAACTATACATGGCTGATGAATATAGGTATGACATATTAATGGTTTGGATTTCAGGACAAACATACGATACAGGTGAAATGGGCATTGAAATAATAGATGAAACCTTTTAATAATTGGAGAGGAAGTGCTTTTGTTAAAATAGGTACTTACCTTCTGTAGAGTTCTGGTGGGTTGGTCTACAGCACGACAGATAACGGTCGACTTGGCAGGGTGGTTGAGCAAGGACGCGAGGTGCTGCGCCAGCAACGACGCGTGGATGCTGTTGCTAGAAGTATTGCCTGGGCGATCAGTGTCCCAGGAATTCTTAGCTGCCTCAGTGAGCAGGCACCTCAAGAGTTGATTTTCTGCTTCCAGCCCATATAGACCAACCAGCTGCGACAACAAAGATAACCCTACGTTATTATCAAAGATTTACAAATGCTACCAAAAACAGAAAGAATGGTAGAAATAACTATGATATCGCAGGGTTTTAATTTCAGCATAAGCATTATTAGTAGATTTGCAGAAAAATATCTACTTGTAGCTCTATATAGGGATTTATATATATTTAGCCAGTGCTCATTCGCTAAGCAAGACTGATTGCCATAGCATGTCAAGAATATTATTACTGGTATGCTTGCAGTGCATTTACAATTTTACACATACTTATATTTGTAGTACTATCAATTTCATTGAAACACTTATAAGAAGCCAAAATATGAGTTTATGAAATATGAGTTTATGAAAATTTCCAACTCATAACTAGTAAATTAATAAAAACTTTTATGTATTTATCTAAATAATGTTTGTTTCATTTTCATTTTATTAGGTCATGTTTATCTGAAATGCTATGTTTACATGTGGGGGCCAGCCATGTACAATCACTATTGTGTATACACTGCATAAATGGGGATTCCCCGTTAACACAATGGCTATTGGCCAAGGCTGGGCCCACATGTTTCAATTAGCTTTTCCAATTTTTATTTACCTTCGTATATAAACTTTATACACACAGGTAGACAAATGCCTTATGCATTCTCTGAGAGTCAATCAAAGGTTAACAATAACGCAAAAATTTATTCATAATATTAAAACCAGCACCTATTGCAGGTTAAGCTATCTATTCGCCCCGTGACTAAAAACGGCAGAATCTATGGGATTCTTTTTTAAAAGTATTTTTTGTTATTATGATTGTTGATGCCTATAGATACATCACTAATGCCAATACAGTAGCTGCTTGGATCAACAGAGCTATCAAGTTGTATACAAACAACACAATAGCCAAATAGTCCTAGAAAATGCAGACTTCAAAGAATCTGGTACCAGTCACATCATTGAGTTGATATACTTGTATATGCATGGAAGCTAAAGAACTAAAATGGCCAGCTACAATCTATTAACTCAACATTGACAGCATACTTACAGAAGTGGTTATAACAACCTAGAGCTCTATTAAAAAATACATAATATTTGACGCACAGCTGAGTATTTATTAAGTCATTCTTTATTTTATCTAAGTTATTGATTGATTTCAACATATAAAAGTACATAAAATAATAATTACATTAAAAATACTACCTATATCTAAATAAAGGAGTCTGCCCACTAACTACAATACAACAATTTTTATATTTGTTTCCCCAAATAATTTATTTTCGTTTTAGTTCATACAAAGGTAGTCATAGTCTGAATTTTTATAAATATTTATCCTGATTGTGATAAATTAAGGTGCGCAATAAAGAAATAAATACATCACGGAGCATATCCGAAAAAATATTCTCGCCGACAATTTTTTTATTTTCGTTCAAGCACGCGTATTGGTCAGTGATGGTAAAGTTGAATCTCAAACCTTTCATTACAATTAGGACCACTTTTTTGTCCTGTCATTTTTGGTATGGTACCTACGCCATAGTACCTAATAATCACTCAAGTGACAACACTAATTCTCAAAATGATACTACTACAACAGTTGTTATATGATTGACATAATATATTTTAGTGAAATACTAGAAATTAAATGAATACCTAAGTAATCACCTTAAAAGTCGGAAGCACACAATTATTAAATAAATTAACAGTGCACACAATGTAACTATGCCCGCACAATGTAATAACATGTTTTACCTTGATTGCAAACACGTTCAGCTCAATGTGATGATGAGGAACGTATAGTGGCACGTGATGCCGATATATCCGTAAAACAAATAATTATATTCACATTTCCGAATAACCACAACTTACAATATAAACGTTCACGGTGTAAACAGAGGTTACACTTACTTACAAAATACAAATTGCAAAACTATGGATCGCATCGTGAGGGTTGCCATTGCATAAAAATAAATCCTACCATTTCATGACTTCGTTGGTAGATTTATTTTTAAAGATAGTTTAGGTAGTTTTTTGTCTTTTGAAGTTAATTATTTCAAAAATGTAATTAACGACTATTAGTGCAAATTAAAAATTGTTCCAGATTTTTTTGGCAATGGACACTTTATTCTTTTTTTGAACGTCGTTATCAAATATAACTTTGAAACAGTGTCTTATATTGCTCATATTTTTACATTCATAAGCAATTTATGACATTTATTCAGACAGCTATTTTACGGCGTACAGTGTTAACTCGATTGCCAATGTAGGGAGACTATAAATAAAATGATGAATAAAGGATTTGCGGGAACCTGCTATTTCAGTTAAAGTGACATAACCTGTCCGTGTCGGGATACCCTAGAATTTCGAGCCCGCTTTACTTTCTCTTGCGCTAAAACATACTACACTAACAAATTATAAAATATCTATGTATTTTGTTCATTTAGGATTACCTCATGTTGAGGCTCCTGTTTCAGGATCTATATTTTAGCTGATTTGGATTGTCAATTAAATTTCTAAAGTGACATATCTGCTATTTTAAATACATTGCTGTATCTATTATTACTGTCCGTCACTTACTTTTCTTTCGGTCCTTCAAAAGGACAAAACGGAAGTTTATTACAAAAGATAGAAGTTTATGTATCACTATACGTTATTTTATAGAGTTAGCAACCCTGTGAGAATTCACGTGGCAGCATAATTCTGTACTGGTTTGTGTGTTGTACTCACTATATAGTTTTATAAACAATTAAGTGATAGTTTTATAGTAAACGAACAGACTAATAAGTGAATAAGTGATAATGGTTGTAATAGCATAGTTTTGTGAACAGATTGCTAAGTGATCAAGTGATACATAAACATAGTTATAGCTTATATAGTTGTAAGTTTACATAGAGCTGTAAGTTTACATAGATGTCAAGTTTCTTATTAGATAATAGAATGCTTAATAGTTTCTTATTAGAATAGGTCATTTTAAGTTGTTATGTTACTAGTGAGACCGATCTTATAGTACAGAATGTTCTACTAGAAATACTAGAATGTTCCTAATAGAATTTATAGAAATATATAATGTTTTGTTTTCATGTATATTTTATTTTTCCTAGATAGGTTTAAGTTAATAGATTCCAAAAATGTATAGTTTACATAAATGTTAGTATACAAAAAAATAGAGAAAAATGTAAAAAATGTCTCATGGCTCTCGTTAAGGTAACGTTTCGTCGCACTAAAGCAAATTGTGTCGAAATCGTCTAAATTCTTATTGGTTTAAATTCGTGCGCTTTGTTTGGTTGTCCAATCAGAGGCCTTAGATATTTTTAGAGAAATTTGTATAAATTACGGGTGGATTTTTGGGTTCGACACTCCAAACCTGGCAAACCCAAGTCTGACCCCGCTAGCTACCGTCCCATCAGTCTCCTCAATGTTCTCGGCAAAATCTACGAGAGGCTTATCTACAAGCGACTCAAAGATTACGCTGAAACCAAGGGTCTCATCCCAAACGGGTTTCAGTACCGAACACTCGTGCATCCACCAAGTCCACCGCATCGTTGAGCACCTAAGCGTTGGCTTCCAGCGCAACACGATGACGGGCGTCTTGTTCTTTGACATAGCGAAAGCATTCGACAAGGTCTGGCACAACGGCTTATTATATAAGCTGTACAAACTCGGCGTGCCAGACCGTCTCGTTCTCATCATGCGAGACTTCCTGTCGAATCGCACCTTTCGCTATCGTATCGAGGGAGCACTCTCCTCCCCCCACCCCATACGAGCCGGAGTCCCACAAGGATCAGTGGTTTCCCCCCTCGCATTCACGCTGTTCACCAGCGACATCCCCAAAAGTAAAAAGGCCCAGTTGGCACTATTCGCCGACGACACGGCCATTTACTGCACCGGTCGTGACACCAGAGTCATCGCTCAAAATCTCCAAACCTCCGCGAACACCCTGGGTGAGTGGTTCCGGAAATGGAGGATTGAGGTTAACCCTGACAAGAGTCAAGCTGTTCTCTTCACAAAACAGCGTAGGACCGTCCCCCCTCCCCCACCGATCACTATGTACGGCAAGCCTATCCCCTGGGAGAAGCAAGCAAAGTACCTCGGCGTGATCCTTGACCAGCACTTGACCTTCGCCGAGCACACAAAACAGGCCCGCTCGCGTGCCGCTTTTGCTCGAGGAAGGCTCCACTACCTTTTGACTGCCCGCAGCAAACTGTCACTTAAGTGCAAGCTGCGCCTCTACACGGCAGTCATCCGGCCGATAATCACGTACGCGTGCGCCATCTTCGCACACGCTAAACCCCGTCACCTTCACAGGATGCAGACCCTCCAAAACCTGACTCTCCGTAAGATCCTCGACGCCCCATACTTCGTCCGTAATGAGAATCTACACTTAGATCTCAGAGTCCCCACCATCCAGCAGTTCATGAAACGCCTCTGCAAGCGTTTCTTCGATACCGCTGTATAACACCGCAACCCCCTGATAGTATCGGCCGCCCGATACGAACCCTCGCGTATCTCCAAGGTCCGCCGCCCAAGGCACACCCTCATCACTCCTGACGACCCCACTACCCTGCTCCAAGAGAGCCGTAGGGAAACCAGTACAAACCGCAGTCCTTCCGTCCTCGCTGTCGAGGCCCGCCGCGACAGTCCCGTAATTGTCCACCCCGACCCTTGCTCGAGCCAGCCCGCGCCGCTGAGCCGTAGTTTTAAAAGATTCCCTAAATAATCGTATGCTCGATCCAGCCCGTCCCTTGCTGCCCTCCCCCAGCGACGCCCTAAGCCGAGGCCCGTACCCCACCTGGGGTGCCCTTAGCGTAGTCGCTTAGTTTTTAAGTAATTAAGCCCTGGCTGGAGGCTTTGATCCTAGTATCGAGGCCGCCACAGGCAAGTCCGGTTAAGCAGCCGACAACCTCATAGGTTGACCTGCGAGAGGCCACACACAAAAAAAAAAAAAAAATGGGTTCGACACAGTTGGCGAGCAGCAACAGAAGAAGAAACACCTGAAGAAAAAGGAGGAAAAACATGAAGAAACGGCTTCAGGAATAAATTCAAGCCTTCAAGAATAGCGCCTTTTATTTCCCCACCAACCCCAGCATAGTTTTAAATGTGCCACCTGCACAGTACTTCAATAAACATCGTTAAAATTTTGGAGTTTAATGACGTCAATAGGGTAGATACCCTACACGCATTTTTGTGTGAGTGTCTTAGACAAAGGAAAACAGACTGCTGGATATCTTCCTTTGCATTCGCACAAGACATACCCACAAACGGCCGTACGCAAAATACGCGCTTTAGACGTGGAGTTGCGTCATCATTACATAGTATAAAACAAAGTCACTCTGTCTCTATGCATGCTTAGATCTATAAAACTAAGCAACGGATTTCGATGTGGTTTTTTTTATTATTCGAGAGGATGGTTTAATAATAATATCTAAAAATAGAATTAACTTGAGCTATATAAGGTGCTTTTAAAATATATGCCACGCTCAAAACAACGGTTTTAGCCGGCACGCGATACGGTTTTAGCCGGCACGCGATAAAGGACAGACCCCCTACATTGAGGTAGAGACAATCTAGTCAGCTGATTTTAGTTTTCATTAGTAGAACGGATGGAAAGAGATAGCAGCTGTTTCATTGACGAAGAGAAACATCGCACATAATTTGTGAACCACGTTGTGCAGAATAGAGTCAATATTTATTTAACTACTTTATTTACTCAAACTGGATTAACTGTTCCGGTGTACGAAAGCTCTTCACTATTGTAATCTATAAACATAGTGCTGCACCCCCTGGAGAGCGTGGCATATATTTTAAAAGCACCTTATATAATTATAAGCTATCATTTTTATTAGTAAGTGTAATTAGTATTTAAGCAGTGTATTAAGCGAATGTGAATACCAATACAAACCAATCATGATTTAATGGTACAAAATATTCTTGGTTCTTTATTAATAAATAAAATAAAGAAATTATGTTATTTTCGATCATATTTGTATGTACCTGCATTCTTAGCAAATAAAGTCCTATTATATTCTATTCTAAAAAGAAATGAAAATTGTAAAAAGATTGTACTTTTAAACAATAAAAAATCGGCCAAGAGCGTGTCGGGCCACGCTCAGTATAGGGTTCCGCAGTTTCCCGCCCGTCGCAAATTTCTCACAATGTAACAGAACCCAGTAGCCCATGTAAAAATTAGTAACCCAATTTCCCAAGAGATGGCGCTGTATCCAGTTTTATTTTTAATTTGCGTGAGCCGGTTTTACTCTTTTGTATTTTTATTTGAAAGAAGATTCGCTCAGGATAATGAAATATGAAAAAATGCTTGCATGTACGGTTAAATTACAAAATTAGTTCAAAACTTTTTTTTTAGTGTTCAAAAAACTGTTCATCCAAGTATCAAGTTCAAAATTATTTTCCTTGAAAGTTTATTTTAAGTTCTACTTTTGAATTTTTTTTTTATATTTTTTAAACTAATAGTTCAAAAGTTTTTTACTCATTTTTTACTTCTGGAGCGATTATTTTCGAAAATATTTACATTATCAAAAAATAATTTTATGGAATCCCTAATCATTTTTAAATACCTATCCAACAATATATCACACGTTATGGTAGAAATTAAAAAAAAAAACACTTCCCACTTAAAGTGTACCTAAGGAAGGTACCCTAATAAAAAAAAAAATACTACTTTTTGTTTGTGCACTTTGTCGGCATGGTTGATTACATATTGATACCAAATTTCAGCTTTCTAGTGCCAACGGTCGCTAAGATTATCCGCGGACGGACAGACTGACATGGCGAAACTATAAGGGTTCCTTTTTGACTAAGGAACCCTAAAAAAGACAAATATATTATAGTCATCAGTAAAGAAAAGAGACGGAGTATCAATTTGTCTGTCCCCATATCGCGTGCCGGCTAAAACCGTTGTTTTGGAGATGAATGAAATACTTCTTCGATAGAATTTAGGCGTATAATTAAGAAAAAAGATAATACAAAAAATTGCGTGTGCGTTTCGTTGACCGATATAATGGCGGAATGACACAGTGGCGGCGCGCGCGTTAGAAAACGGAACTACTCCCCGCACTCCCTCCTCTGGGCCGTCCAACCGCAGGAGCTCGCTGTGATGATTCCTCACCTCCTTTCGAAGTTAGAAGCGCTTGGAATCAGTGAAACTACCCCAGAGATGTTTCGGGACTATCTCAGTGATCGTTCCCAGTGCGTACAAAGTAATGATTTGATGAGTGAAAGGGTCCCAGGGATCAATTTTAGGCCCTACATTGTGCCTGGTGTACAAAAACGGCCTATGCAACCTCTCTCTTGGGAAATGTTCGATATATACATACGCAGATGACACAGCATTACTTGTATATGGAAAAGATTGGCCGGAGGCGTACCTGTGTGCAGAAAATGCACTCAAGGCAGTGATGCATTGGTTCTCGGCCAATCTTCTAAATGTTAACCTGAGCAAAACAATGTACATGCCCTTCTCATTAAAACCTTCTTCACTCCGCACTCTTCATCCCCTATTTCTCAAAGCACACTCCATTAATTAATTGTTCCATACACTCTTCGGATTTATACTGTACTTCGGATTTATACTGTAGGCCCACAAATAACACGAACTGATACTGTCAAGTATCTTGGGATCAAAATAGATAATTCCCTAAACGGGAAACCTCATCTCGAAAACTTGTCTTCCAGAGTGCGTAAACTTATTTATATATTTAAAAAAATTAAGACATTCTGCGGATATTGATACACTAATGACTGTTTATTATGCTCTATGTCAGTCAATACTTACATATTGCATCACTGTATGGGGTGGGGCACCAAAGACGTGTTTCCTGCTGGTGGAACGAGCACAGAGAGCTGTTCTCAAGGTCATTTCACCTTCAAACATTTTAGATTCTCAACCACAATGTTGTACTTAGATTGTAAGGTTCTGACCATGAGACAGCCCTTTGTGCTCCAAGTCATCCTTCGCAAGCATAAAAGCGCAGAATTCGATTCAATAATGTCTGTAGCACTCACTTCTCACATACTGCTACTGCCCAAAGACATTATAATGCTGTTGGAAGCAACTTGTACAACTTAATTAATAAACATTGCAACATATTTCCCCTCACAACCAAATTATGTAAGGCCAGTTGCAGACTTTATAGTCTGCAACTGTTAACAACTCTTAACTCTAAATTATGAAGAAACGGAAGGGTTAATTAAGATAAAACTATGATATATGTCTTTATTAACTATTCACATACACTAATACTCACACAAATACAAATACATAAACACAAACACCATCATACACAAACACACACATACATAAACACATACATAAATGTCATACTGAGCCTTTTAATTTATTTTGTTTTGTTTTTATTTAATTTAAAATGTTGCTCCACTAAATCCACGTCTTCCTACTACTATTATGATGTAACTCTGTGCAAATCATGAGAGAGCACTGGTACCCATAACGCAAGTTAAATCTTACCTTGGGTACCAGTGTTCATTGTACTACTTACAATTTATGAGTTATGTTAAATTTAATAGATTATATTACTAGCATGTAAGTGGAACTGTATAATTTATTTGGAAATAAAAATATTAATATTATTATTATTGATGACGATGCGCAGACAACCATGTTGTGCATATGATTGTGCAACAAGTTTGACGTTTGCGACTGTTTACGATTTACATAAAATTTATTTTTAACAATTACATAGAAGTATCTAAGTTTACTAAATTACATTTGTGAAACAGAACAAAATGGTGAAATGGGAAACCTGAAAGAAACACTGCTTGTTTCTCCCCGGGCGTATAGGACTTAATCAAGAGCAATAGGTTGCCGATCGCTTACTTGCGCGCGTCTGCACCAGATTTACTTAGATTCGCGACTAATATCCCCACAATTTTACAAATTATTTAAATTGATATCATTTTAGAGCTGGAAACTCTTTATTGACATGACGTGCACTCAATGAGCCAAACAGGAGTATTGAAGCCAATCTGAAACCGAATCGAAAAATTAATAATGATCGGAATTGATTTTAAATACTACTTTACTTTCGTTTCCTTTATTTACTCTGCCCCCCCTGGAGGATTTTGACTGAAAGAAACACTGATGGTAAAGTGCAGTGTATTAAGAGGCCGGTTCAGGGCGATTTATCCATACAAACGTTATACCAGAATCATTTGCAGGTCGAGCATATTTCAACCATATTATGGTGATATTTGGATTTAGACAATATTTATCTAGGTTACCAGATCTTTCTTTTAAAAAAATGCTTGCCTAAAACGAAATTTAAGCGAATTGCATTTCGCAAATTCTTACATCGTAAATAACATGATTTCATGTTGATTTTTCTGTAAGTATTAAAAACAACAACAAAAAATATATTCTTTATGTAGGAACCTACCTAGCTTATATCATCAAGTTACAAATTATAGAATATAGAAAAAACTAAATAAAAAACGTTAAGTTTTCATTCATGATTTTTGGTATTAAGGAACATCTCCAAAATCCTTCCAAATTTCCAAGAGTCAGTAGTGCTATCGCGGCAAGCGAAATGACAGTATCAGTGGTCAGTGTGCGTATAATGTCACTGCTTATATAAGGTGCTTTTAAAATATATGCCACGCTTTTTATGAAGTATAGTATTATGTTTATAGATTACAATAGTAAAGATAAAATGTTGATAATTTGTGTTTTTTTTTATACAAAAAATTATTCACGTAAAATTTTGATTCTTTTTTCGCATAAAACCATCCTCCGGTGTTTTGCGGCGCCATTCATACTACTATTGTCATTCACTTCAAACGAATGCTGCCTGCGCGCCGGCCACTCGGTCGTCACTGCGCAGCCCCGTCCCCTCCCTCCCCCGTGCGCACTACCCCGTTCGCCGCACGCGCTAGCCGACCACCCCCTTGCCATTCGCCCCCCGACCGCCACGGGATTTAGTTTTATTGTGTCTGTAATTACAAAAGTCGAAAGGATGTTATTTCTTTAATTGTGTCTGTAATTACTAAAGTCGAAAGGTTAATCTAAGTACCTATTGTTTACACTAACTTGAACTGAACTGTTTTAAGTGTGATGTGAAGTTTATCATCTTAGAATACGGTAACTGGTAACTACTGGTAAGTAATTGCACTTTAAAACACTTGTTTGCCTACGTATTATTGCGTGACTAGTGAATTAGGTAGGGACAAGCTAGTCAGCTGATTTTAGTATTCATTCGTAGAACAAATGGAAAGAGATAGCAGCTGTTTCATTGACGAAAGAGAAAATTGTGAACCACGTTGTGCAGAATAGTCAATATTTATTTAACTACTTTATTTTCTCAAACTGGATTAACTGTTCCGGGGTACGAAAGCTCTTTACTATTGTAATCTATAAACATAATACTATACTTCATAAAAAGCGTGGCATATACTTTAAAAGCACCTTATATACTAGCTTTTGCCCGCGACTTCGTCCGCGTTTTTTATATTAGTTGAATTTAGTAGATATTTCTTTTTTATAATTAATTCTGAAATTGGAAATATTTTTAAATTGCGAGTTCATAAGTGCGTTAAGATGGCTGTTTAATTTTATAATATTTCTAAAACTATTGACTTTATTTCTTTTATTAAACTGCCAACGCTTTCTCCTGGGCGGATTGAGAGGGCGTATCTTTTTTTTTCGGCAGGAATAGGAAATCCTTCTGGCTGCCTCACAAACAAGCCAGTCTGGGCAGTGTCAGACTCCTACTGACTAAAACCGCACTCCTGCCTTACATTTAATCCACAGACATTACGTCCGTCCCCTTGTTTGTTATTTATATTTTTTTGCTTCTGGGCAACTCCACGTGCAAGTGGCGCCACTCCAGGGCACCTATCAGCGATTTATATAATGCTCGTTAGAATTTTAAGATTGAGAGGTCATCAGCCCGAAGCGTGCCGCAAAGGGCCACACCTAACAAATGGACTCCCAACCCCGAAGACAATCCACGGTGGACGCACGACGGAGGATACGGTGTCCCGAGGCAGATGTGTCTTGGCGGGTTCATTGAACATCGCCAACGCCTTTAATTTCCTGCCCTGGAGTTGTATTAGGACGGCACGCCGGTATCACCGGGTGCCCGACTACCTCTGTCGTACAATCGAGGCCTACCTGTTCGACAGGTATATCATCTACCCCGGTCACCAAGGAGATTGGAAACGGCGAGAGATGTCGTGCGGTGTCCCACAGGGATCGGTACTACGACCGCCCTTGTGGAACATCGGGTACGACTACGTGCTACGCGCCGACCTGCCTGTCGGGGTCAGCGTGGTCTGTTACGCAGACGACACGCTGGTCCTAGCGCGGGGAGAGTCGTACCAGGCGGCGGTCGAACTAGCGACACGTGGGGTTGCGACAGTCGTAGAGAGGATCCAGCAGTTGTGACTCAAGGTGGCACTGCACAAGTCCGAGGCCATGTACTTTCACGGCCCTCGGAACGCGCCACCAACGGGTTCCCAACTAACGGTAAGAGGAGTTCACATCGGCGTCGGGTCGACGATGAAGTACCTGGGACTTGTCCTCGACAGCAGATGGGATTTCGAGGAGCACTTCCGACGTCTGGCTCCCAAACTCAATCTAACGGGGGCTGCTCTCAAACGGCTCCTAACCTAGGGGGTCTGACTTCTGCCGGAGGCTCTACGCGGCATCGTTCGGTCCATGGCCCTTTATGGGGCACCGGTGTGGACGCCGTCGCTGCGTTATCGCCCGGCGGCCCAGCTGCCAGAGGATCATGACCATTCGGATGGTACGGGGATACCGCACGGTGTCCTGCGAGGCGGCGAGCCTCCATGGGATTTGAAGGCAACAGTCCTTGCACGCATGCACGATCTGCGCGTGGAGATGCAACGCCGGGGTGAAACTCCGCTGCCTGAACATGTCGAGGCGTGGCGGAAAGACCTCCGGCGGGATCTCATGGTGAAGTGGAAACAGCGGCTGTCGCAACCCAGCGCTGGGCACGCCATAATATCGACGGTAATGCCCCTCTTTGAGGCGTAGCTGGATAGACCCTCAAGGCGTCCTTACCTTCCGCATGACGCAGGTTCTCACCGGACATGGGAAGTTCGGGAGATTCCTGCACCGGATTCGTGCGGAAGAGACGCCCGGGTGTCGCCACTGTGCCGGGCCTTGGTTCAGGCCAAGGTCCGCAGCGAAGAGGAATGGCAGGCGGTCGCCTCCTTCCGCGAAGCAGTAATGCTCGTAAAGGAGGAGGCCGACCGCATAAGGCAAAGGCCACAGCGCCCTCGCCGTAACCGTCATCGCCGCGATCCCGCCGATATCCGGCCACCGTAGACACTGGCTCGCGGACGGTGAGCAATGGGTAGCTCGCCGTCCGGTCGTCTGGTAACTGTCCAGACCGAGTCCTAGTCGTCAACGGCGCGCACTGTTCCCGCGCGCCTCTAGGATTTGTCAACAAACTGTATGGGCCCTTCAGGGTCGAACCCTTCTGGAGCAGAGTGTTGGTGTGAAAGTGTTACCGCGGCTCTAAGAATAAGGCAATGGAGGAACGGGATAGGTTGTTTAGTCAGTAAGAGTCTGACACTGTCTCCCGCTCCGCCCAAGAGCGGGATTCGTCATTGTATGTTTTTTACCTACCATAAAAATAGCCTGCGGCGGCTGAAAATCGGGGTCGGCACCCAGGCGGCTCGTGCTCCAGTACAGTACCGTTTCGCAAAAGCAGACCACTACCCACTGCTCTTCCTCATTAAAATTCTAGTGTATTTCTGTGTTCTGCGATTATAACCTTCAATAATATAAATGTTGTAGTAACAATATTACATACCTGAAAATATAGAATCCATTAAGGTTTAATCCCTGTGTTCAATAACTAAAATATTAACCGTTATTCAAGCAAAAGTTCAATATTGTACTAAATGACTCTATAATCAAATAGTTTAAATCAAACGTGTGGATAGCTAAATAAAAGTGCTAAACGTTTTATAGATCAATACTTAATAGATTGGCCTAATGTCTAGTTTCTAATTTATGAAGGTTAGATTTTTCAATATGAGTAACTTAGTTTTTACCAATATTGGCCACGAATTACGTGAATTTCACCTATTTATTATGTACAACGGCTAGTTGTAGAATAAACCTAGTGGTACAAAAATTCTGTCTTTCAATCCACTTTCCTTTAAGAGCACTAATGTCTTGCCATTGTTTGCAACGACAAGGCAACGACTAAACAAACGAACTAGATTCAATAAAATGTATACCTAATAACTAGCAATTCTTTGTTTTGTGTCCACGTAGCCATGGTACCAAAGCGACGATGTAGCGAAAATGAACTTTATGTGGGGTCAAATAAGTTAAAAAATCGATTTACCATTGAGAGAAAAAAACAATTGATGTGACTAATTAACAATATTGTTACGAACGTGAGTAATCAAATGCCATGCCGGTTTACTATGAGAGATTTATTTTTCCACAAACAATAACACAATTTAGTCCAATTGCCAATAAACCACTTCGTAATGCACTCTAGAGATCCGTAAAAATATCGCTTAGGTCGTCGTATGGATGAAACACTCTGCACTTGACTTGGATAGTTCGCACTTGTTCGCTGTCGAAATCAAACCGACTCACCCCCGGCCGCGGACACGTATTTATACTCAGAGCCAAGAAAATTCTAGATACCGAAGGTTCGAGACCACACCAGAACAATAGAGTCGCATCGCGGAGCAATAAATCAAGTTAGATAATAATAACACTTTATCCCACACTCGTTGAAAATGTCGACTCTATAGTACAAGACGGAAGGTACAAATTCCTTTACCAGATTTACTTAAGTACATACAAAAATTTCTAAGAATAATTGAGTAGGTACTACTACTTACGTGGCAGATTTTTCTAGAATTTGTTTGGCCCTGGTACGTACTTTCATTCTGGAAGTTTCGATACTCTTAACTTTGTGGAAGAAACGACGTGTTCTAGTTTCACGGTGTAACAATATGATTACCTTCCTTTCAAATTACAGTAATAAAGACAATAATAAAGTCCACCATAATTATTGACAAGTTTGCAGGTATTTCATACTTTAAGGTGTTATAATAAATAGAGGTTGCAACGACAAACATGTGAGAAATTATTATATAAGGTGTTAAAAAATTAACTGCAAGAAAAGTTAGAACTTGTTTAGAATTATAAATAAAAAATATTGGCGAAAAAAAGATTTAAAAATAACAAGCCGTTTAAGAGTTATGCAATAATTTCACTTCGCATAAAATTATTGAATATGCGCACCGTACACCGGCGCCGGCGGCCTAGCGCTCCGCGGTCGCCGCACCGCCGCACGCGTGAGTCGTTCACCCTGCGACACGATACGCGACGGTGCGAATTCGTAAACAGCTGATTATAATTTTCCCATCACATTTTTCAGATTTTGGACTGGCTAATTAGCGAACTACTTACAAATAGCATATTTTATTATAATAAATGACTGTTTAAATTAAGTTAACCCGATATGTCAGTATGTTTAAAAAATTGAATCAACCTATTTACAATAATTTAATAATCTATACTAATATTATAAAGCTAAAGAGTTTGTTTGTTTGTTTGTTTGTTTGAACGCGCTAATCTCAGGAACTACTGGTTCGATTTGAAAAATTCTTTTTGTGTTGAATAGATCATTTATCGAGAAAGGCTTTAGGCTATATAACATCACGCTGTGACTTATAGGACCGAAGAAACAATGGAAAATGTGGAAAAAACGGGGGAAAATATTCATCGTTGAGGGCTTCCGTTGCGTGCGCTGCGAAAACGGTAGAAGATACCAAAAAAATATGTACTAAAGAATTATTCCTCTTAAAATGATCTAAAAAAATGTCCGCAACGGTATATGTCTATCTTTTAAGGTTAACTCACTAGAACCGTTTTTATGGGTATAAAATTTGGCCGAAATTAATGCATTATTACCAATTATTTGTTAGAGTTGTATCAACATAGTAATATTAAACTTTATTCAAATAAATGTGTTGTTGATTAAGAGTATGTAATTGTGAACAAAATTGTCTTTGACATCACTTATTTTCAATGAACATCTTAGAAGATATTACAATTTTAAAATAACTCCGATATAAAATTCACACGCGTTGCATGATGTGCAAAATATGACGCTGCGTCTGGCCGGCGGGCGAGGAGAGGGGTTGCTAGCGGGCGGCGCGGAGGGTTTTTTTTCATGGTAGGTAAAAATCATCCAATGACGAATCCCGCTCTTGGGCGGAGCGAGAAACAGCGTCAGACTCTTACTGACTAAACAACCTACCCCGTTCCTCCCTTGCCTTATTCCCAGAGCCCCGGTATAACGCTTTCGCACCAACCCTCGGCTGCAGGAGGTTTCGACCCTGAAGAGCCCCACAGTTTGCTGACAACACCTTGAGGCGCGCGGGAGCACTGCACGCCGTCGACGACTTGGTCTCGGTTTGGACTGTTACCAGACAACCGGACGGCGAGCTACCCATTGCTCACCGTTCGCAAGCCAGCGTCTACGGTGGCCGGATATCGGCAGGATCGCGGCGGCGACGGCTACGGCGAGGGCGCTTTTGCCCTTGCTTTATGCGGTCGGCCTCTTCCTTTACGAGCATTACTGCTTCGCAGAAAGAGGCGACCGCTTGCCATTCTTCTTCGCTGCGGACCATGGCCTGAACCAAGGCCCGGCGCGAGAGGTCGCCGCCGCCGATCACCCCCACGAGGACACGGCGATGCTCTTCCCAAGCAGTGCACACCTCCACCGTGTGCTCCACCGTGTCCTCCGTGCTGGCCACCCAGTGGCGACACCCGGGCGTCTCTTCCGCACGAATCCGGCGCAGGAATCTCCTGAACTTCCCATGTCCGGTGAGAACCTGCGTCATGTCCTGCGTGATGTCTATCCACCACGCCTCCTCAAAGAGGGGACTTACCGCCGAGATTATGGCATGCCCAAGCATGTAGCTCTATGAAGTTTTTAGATAATTATGTTCTTTTAAAAACTAAATTGTTTAAATTAATAACAGAAATTGACACGGCCATAGTCGTGGGTAACAGCTATAATTTATAAAGCTGAGGTTGTTTGCAAAAATAAATATGATGCCCAAAGTAACTATTCCACGCGGACGAAGTCGCGGGCACAGCTAGTTTAATATACATGTGGATTGTCGTTGAAGTAGTCCAGTCCAGCACTCTTCTATGTCAGAGAGCCGCGGCCTACCGGCATCTGCTTGGTGAGGACGAAACTGGCCATAGTCTAACCAGCGCTGGTAGGCTCCTAGGATGGTTTGCACAGCAGGCACTTGCCGTTGGTCACCATACTTTCACCAGTCCTTATGTAGCACACTATCATAACTAAGTACTCTCGATTGAAATACGTACATGGCATTGTTAAAAGCATTCGCTAAACTGCGCGAACGCACGTATTAGCCGTAACGATACAGGGAAACACCCTTGTCGCTTGACGGATAGGGGTAGCGAGAACTGCGGGAAGAGAAGTGGGCGGCGGGGAAACCTCTAGCGAGTGGCTCATACAAACATATTTTACTTAATTGTTTTATTTATGTAAAAATATAAAAATGCACAATTTCTTTTTTACGTGTTCTTATTTCGATGTCGAGTAAGTGGACGAAATTCATGCAGTTAATTTTTTAACACCTTATATAGATCAGACGTTTCCATTAATCGCCAGAAACAGTCGCTAATTGTATTTCCATGAATTATTAGCTATTTTCAGTCATCCGGTCGACATCCATACTAATATTATAAATGTGAAAGTAAATATGTCCGTTTGTTTGTCTTTCTATAACGGCAAAACGGAGCAACGGATTGACCTGACTTTTTAAGTGGATTTGGTTAAAGGGACAGAAAGTGCCATAGGCTACTTTTCGTCTTTTTTCAATCCCTCTTACAAGTTGGGGGTGGAAGTTTGTATGGAGCATTCCGCAATTTTCAAGGTAGAAAGCTAAAAATTGGTAAGCGGACCATTTGTGATTAACGAGAAAGAAACGTGCATCATTACGTTTTTAGAAATCTTCCCCTAACACCTA
The DNA here is from genome assembly GCA_029852875.1 of Mythimna loreyi. Classification (NCBI taxonomy): domain Eukaryota; kingdom Metazoa; phylum Arthropoda; class Insecta; order Lepidoptera; family Noctuidae; genus Mythimna; species Mythimna loreyi. Next base: position 3,700,640 of record CM056777.1, on the reverse strand, counting down.
AAATTTATGTATAAAATGTGACGTGATTCCTTAGTCCAATATACATCAAATTTTGCATGAACATTCTTTAACAGAATTAATGGAAGATACGTTATGTATTAAATTGAAATTCGTGCCCTAACGTCGTCAAAAAGGGGTAGAAAGTTATTTTGGGCGTGATTTGCTTCGAAGTTGTTATCAATACTTTTTATTGTCTTTGATTTTTGTATTTAGTTTAAAATTAAATTTTATTTTGACACTCCAAAAGTAAAAAAATCCCTTTAACTTTCAACCATAAGTTTGAAAAATATGAAAAAAAATCTCAAAAGTAGAACTTAAAATAAACTTTCAAGGAAAATTATTTTGAACTTGATTGGATGAACAGTTTTTGAAAAATTAAAAAAAAAAACGTTCTGAATTAAGACTACTTTATACTGGTATGCAAGCCTATTACAGGTATGCACAGCTTACACTATAAATTCAGTTGAATAAAATAACATACAAAATAAGAAAAAAGCACTAAAAAAATAAAAAGTAGACTAAAATTCTAAAATGGATTGTAAAAAAAGAGGATAAGCAAATATAACATACAGATGTATAAGTTAACATTTAAAAGAAGAAAAGTTGCATAAGCTCATACCCCCGAGACTGCTCACCTGAACTTGTAAAATGAAATACCATGTAAATCTAAATGTCTGGCGATTTGCAAAAACTATTCTAACTATTAAAATTACATATTCGGAGCAAGGGTGCGTTGAGGCCAAGGTTGGTTTTTCGGGAAAGAATATGGAGTAATCTGGAGATGGGATACCTGGGAAGTTTTGAAGGGACTGAATACGCTCGACTAAATCGCTGCATTTTACAAACCCATTAATTAATTTGTATAGGAATATTAGATCACGCGAACGGCGACGGTCACGCAGTGTCTTTATTCTGAAAAAAATCTAGGCGTTGTACTGATACGTTCAATGGTTCAACTGAAAATAAAGAATCTCTAACTATATGCAGATATAATCAGCATTAATTCTTAAAGCAATATCTTTATTTAGGTAGTTACAGTATTAGTAGAGCTTTTGAGGTTGCTGTATAAGCTTGTAATGACAGGTCTGTCAAAAATGGGGTGCTATATTAAACATCCCACAACATAGATCTACATTCACTCTTTTAAATCATGTCATGTATATATATTTATGTAATTTTAATGACGTCTCGAAAAGACTTTTCAAAATCAATATGCATTTGGCTTTTACATTGGTTCGATACTGTCGTTTTGGGCCAAAATTTACTTATAGCCTTCGGTCATCCCATCTTTCATCATCCCACAACTTTTGGAAAAAGTCGACCAAATCATTAGGAATACACTTTCTTCGATCCTAAATGTGGCCTTGGACGACCGAGCTTGGCAGCAAGCTACGCTTCCTATCCGGCTAGGTGGCCTCGGCATCCGCAAAATTTCAAGTATAAGTTTACCAGCTTTCCTGTCCTCGGTGCATAGTACTGAAACTTTAACCAGGAATATTTTATCTTCCTCACTAGTTGATGTTGAGGTACCGTGTTTGTCCGATGCGTTGATTGCTTGGAAAATGGCTTGCCTCAACTCGGATTTGCCTGACAACCTGTCCTCGCAGAGACAGTGGGATGTGCCGCTCTGCAGTGTTACACGTAATAATCTTATAAACTCGTCGTCGTCAAGTGCTGCGGAGCGTGCACGTCTGCTGGCTGTGGGAGAATGGGAGTCGTGTTTATGGCTTCAGGCACTACCGTCATCCACCGTAGGCACTATGATGGATGACGCCTCGTTTCGACTCGCAACCTGCTTACGCTTAGGCGCTCCTTGTGTTGCTCCACATCGGTGCCACTGTGGCGAAGCTGTCGGCGGCCTCGGACACCATGGCTTGTCCTGTTGCAGGAGCGCAGGCCGCATATCACGGCATGCTAGCATCAACGACATTATTCGTCGAGCTCTAGTCACCGCCGGCGTACCTGCCGTATAAGAACCTAGTGGCTTGGTACGTGAAGATGGAAAGAGACCAGATGGTATGACGTTGGTGCCTTGGAAGGTGGGTAGGCCTCTGGTGTGGGACGCAACCTGTGTCGACACCCTTGCGCCATCTCATGTTTTTAGTTCCGCGGGCTGTGCTGGCGCTGCCGCTGCGGCTGCCAAGACCCTCAAACGGCGCAAATACAGTAACCTTATTGGTAATTATAGTTTTGAGCAGTTTGGGGTCGAAACGCTTGGGTCATGGGGTCGCGTCACCTTTTTGAAGAAGTTTCACGCCGTCTAATCGATATTTTGCGTGACCAGAGGGCTGGCTCTTTCTGTGCCCAAAGAATTAGCATTGCCATCCTACGTGGCAATGCTGCCAGTTTTCTGGGCACGTTTCCAGATGACAGCGGTGTGGAGGAATATTTCGACGCTTATTGTGTTTTTGTATTATATGTACATAGGTTTGGTGTAAATATTTATTTTAGTTAAGTTTATATTTAAGATTTTATTTTATATATTATACTATTTATATCTGTAATTTTAATAAGATAAATATTTAACAGTAACTTTGTTTTTGATCATTAGAGATCTTAATACTGTTTATAAAGCGCAATATTTAAATCTTGTTATATTAAAAATGTCTTAGTTAGTTATTACAATCAATATTACAAATCCCTATTATCACAACTTTGTTTTGGTTTGCACACATTTTGGTATATTTTTTTGGTGTCAAGAAAGTACCAGGAAAAGATCAATAATACACAAAATTTTTGTTATTCAACCAAATTTATTTTGTCACCTTCAAAATATGCCTCTTCACAAACGATATACTTACGCTAACGAATAAACAAATCATCAAATCATTTTTACATACATACATATTTTTACATGTTCTCGCCGCGAAATCTTTATGTCTTCTACAGATTGAAAACGGGTGCCACAAAGTGGTAATTTGAGTTTAGGAAAAAGATAAAAGTCGGCTGGAGCCATATCTGGTGAATATGGTGGTTGCTCGATGGTATTTGTTGAGTGCACAACGATGGCCTTGTGTGAAGGTGCATCGTGGTGAAAATCCAAGAATTTTCTTTCCACAAATCTGGCCTTTTCCGTCGAATTTGCTCTTTTAAATACCGAATAACGCTCAAATAATATTCTTTATTTACCGTTTGAATGGTAAGAATTACGAGTGAACAACACCGCGATAGTCAAATAGAACAGTCAACATGACTTTGACTTTTGATCGACTTTGGCGTGTTTTTTTTTCGGCTTTGGTTCAGTTGGAATTGGAAGACGCCACTCCGAAGCTTGACTTGTTTGCATGTCAAATTCGTAAACCCAAGTCTGGTTATTTTATTAGTGAAGTCAATAAAAGGTTTTTTTTAGCATATTGCACACCATTAGAAAGGGCAAAAACTAGAAAACTTTTTAAAAGAATTCGAAGATCTCCAACGCTTTTAGTTTTTTTTTTAATATAAATTTAAAGTTGAGTTTTAAAATTATTTTGCCATATCCCATACACTTTGTAGGTTTTTTATAGAAAAACTACACGTTACTAGCAAGTAATTTTGAATTTCATAGAACCATACAACAATACAGTTAAATATAAAAATAAAATTTGTTGGATAGACTGGTAACTTTTCTATTTATGTAAGCTTAAATGCTGAAATCCGGTGTTTTTCAGAATAAAAATTAAAAACGTGTTTAAAAAAAACCGGTGAGGCAAGGAATGATTTATTGGGGCTGAAGATATATTCAATGTCAGTAACCCTGCGAAGCAGGGGCGGGTCGCTAATTTAATATAAATAACAGATGCAACTCCGCGAAAAAATGGAAAACTGTTGTCTTGTGCCTTGCAACTCTAAAATCATCCATTCTCGATTCTTTTTTGACTAAATGTATAATTAATATTTTCAGATTTCCTATTACTTTCCTATTATTAAAAAGTTCTGCATAAAAAAACAAGGCCATTTGCAGCCTGGTTTCATCAGGCATAGCCCAGTGATATTAGGTAAAAAAAGGGGTCAACCTCGGAACGAGAGATAATAAACTATAAATTGGTATAAACCTTTGTCTTGTCGTGCTAAATGTTGTCTCAAAAGTCACAAATGATACCGTGTCCGCGTCTTAAGATATTGAAGGTCAAAGGTCATAAAAATTGTTTTTTTTTTGTGTATATCTCGCTTTCTATTGCTTAAATGATATTTTTACCTATAATAAAAGTTGTAGAGTATAAAATTCTCTACAATTTTCGTCCCATGTTTTTTTTGATACGATCACCCGTTTTTGAGGTAGAGCGCGAAGAGTGCGCAGCGCACAGTCATATATGGTCCAATGCAAGGTCAAGCATGAGTTACGGTTATCAGTACGTTTCAGAATTAATAATAAGTATACTATAGTTGAATAGTTAAATATAAATACTTAAATTACTGATTTTTAATAAAATATCAACAATTAATAACACTGCGTTACAAATGAAAAATAAAATTGAGTACCCGCTTTGAAATGTCATGTTTTCTTATGAATACTTATAGTTTATTAAAAATACATACAAAATTTCCATTCATCACGTCTCATTTTTCTTCCATAAGAATGTGCCAAATTTTACTAAAAATATAAATGCTAAAACATATTTTAAAGAAAATTTGTTAAATCAACCAGATTTTTTCACATTAACCAAGTTTAATTTTATCATTAAGGTTAAAAAAAAAAACAAAAAAAAAAAAACATTATAAAAAGTATTAACACAAAAGATCGCAAAACTTTAACTTTTTCTTTTGTGCTTTGAATGATCTTCTCGTTTTAAACGCCAGCAGTAATCGCCTAGCATAGTTGTGTCCCAACGCCCTTAAAATCGTTCTTCAAGTTTCTTTTCATCCTGGTGGAACCTCTCACCTTGCTCATCACTGACTGCACCAAGATTAGATGGGAAAAAAGAAAAATGAGAATGAAGGAAGTGAATTTTTAACGAAATTCTGCTACCCAACTTTTTATATGCTTCTAACATGTCGTCAACTAGCTTTTTCGCCTCTGCGGTTCCCTAAAAACCCTTTAATAACTGCTTTCAGCGATAACCAGGCTTCAAGTTCTTTGTCAGTAAGCTTTTTCTCAAAATTTGGGTCTTTCATCAATGTGGTAATAGAAAAAATAATTTGGCATGTACCTCGAAAACTAGACGTGATAGATACCACATATGTTTGGAACATTTAATCTGTGACTCATTAGCTATTCATTCCAGCTAACACTTACGTGGGTACCAAAATCGTGTAACGCAGTGACAAGCAACAAAGACCATTATTTATGTACTAATTAAGTACATAAATAATGGTCTTTGTTTAATAATTTAATAAATAATAGACTTTATATAACTTACTGATAACCGTAACTCACGCTTGACCTTGCATTGGACCATATATGACTGTGCGCTGCGCACTCTTCGCGCACTACCTCAAAAACGGTTGATCGTATCAAAAAAAAACATAAGACGAAAATTGTAGAGAATTTTATACTCTACAACTTTTATTATAGGTAAAAATATCATTTAAGCAATAGAAAGCGAGATATTCACAAAAAAACAATTTTTATGACCTTTGACCTTCAATATCTTAAGACGCGGACATGGTATCATTTGTGACTTTTGAGACAACATTTAGAACGACAAAACAAAGGTTTATACCAATTTATAGCTTATTATCTTTCATTCCGAGGTGAAACCCCTAAAATGACTGGGTTAGCATGGCATCCGTTTGGATGGCTTGCAGTTTTTTTTATTTTAGGCAAAAATCATCCACGAATCTCGCTCTTGGGCGGAGCGGGAAAACACTGCCAAACTCTTACTGACTACACACCCCACCCCATTCCTTCTTTGCCTTTGCGGCGTGTACGCCGTTGCTTCCGTTCCTTTTCTAGCATTACTGCTACGCAGAAGGAGGCGACCACTTCACACCCCTCTTCACTCCAGACCATTACCTACACCAAAGCCTGGCCCGACAGGTCACCGATTGATCGATAAAAAATTATAGTCGAACTTTTGTCTGAATCTCAGATCTACAACGTGCAACAGGCACGTGGTTAGGGACTGACCCATTTTAGCAAAACTAGTTTTGGCTCATCTACCTTAGACACTTTTATCCTAATGAAGGTGTTCTAGACTTTTTGATCAAAGTTACCTACTGGTCCAAACATTTTTATTGCCATGGCAAAGGCAAATAGCAAAAACATACTCTCCGGCTAAATGTAAACTCAGCAATTTCTTCCTTTAACAACACTAATAAGGAAAATACTTAAATACTTTCATATAGATTTGATGACAGTAGCATGCTGGACATATTTTGCTTTGTCATGTAGTCAAAAGTATTGATGCTTTTAATGCAAAAATATCTAAATAACATTCGAGAGTGACTTAAATTTTAAAAATGAAAAAAAGAAAAGTTTTAAAAATTTGTCATCTCAATAATATCACTTGATTGTATTCTGTTCTATTCTATCACACTCCCATATAGTCTATTCAATGTCGCTTAAATATTTTTGTCAAGACAATCATTTTTCAATACTACCTACCTACTCACAAAAATTCATAACTATACCTACATATAATGGTGTCTATTGATTCATCCTTCTTTCACATAATTTATAGGGTGGACCAGATAGTTCAAGATAGTTCAGAGGTGTAACTAGTTTTAATCTGTGTAAACAGCAGTTGTAAATCATGAGATTCTACACCTTGGGTTGGCAAGTACTTTTTCCCTACTGCAGTGACCGATTTGCGAACATGTTGATGCATGGTTTACATCCATGTATCCACTAAATAAATGAAATGCAAAAACCAAACTCCAACCAATTTATCTCTTAGCCTGATCCATCCTTAACCTTTTAACTTTGGTAATTACAGAGACAATTAAAGAACAATAGGTGTGCGAACGCCGGCATTCGCTTGGGGTTCAAACTTTTAATGTAGTAATGATTCAACATGGATTTCATATGCTACCTTACCAAGCACATACTAGTTTTTCCTACAATGAGGGTAGTATGATAAGCTAAAATTACGATATTATTTTGTAATAAAATGTAGAAAATTGAGGATAAATTGGTAATAGTGAAGAACTCAAAGGGACATTGGTAATAGATATCAGTTTATTTTTTTTGCCAATTGTGAAAGAATTTTTCTTGTTCCGATCCTTTGTAGCTAATACATGAGAGGCATGTTGGCACAAGTTATGGTCAGTATTAGTTCTTTGTATTCCACACATTCCATAATAGATCCGAGGACTGCACTGGATGGATGGGGCAATGAATTTTAAATTCTATCAAAAGGATAAAAAAAAGCATCTTGTCAAAAAATTCATGATTCATGAGATACATTAACAAACAAAGCAATGCCATTAATTTTTTCAGTCTAGCTTGACCGGCACTGCTGTTTCAAAATATGATTGTAAAAAAATCGCATTATAAAGCTGGTTTATGTTTTAGTGGCACATATAAAGGTGAAACAATATTGTTTCTTGCAAGTACTCATTACCTATTACTTTTTTCTGCCTGATTAACATTGAGAACTACAGTCTAACTAGAATTTAGCTTGCAGCAAAATCATAAAGAGAAAACATAAGTTGCCAAAACACTAATTTTCGCGATAATAGGTAAATATTTGTCGCAAATATTTTCGCAATGGACTTTTGACACAATATTGCTGATGCTTATTGAACCCCTGGAGAGATTTCTTCAAAATTAGTTTTATCGCAGACAAGGTAGAAGTAAAATTGTGTCGTTCCAGTAGAATGGCAGGAAATATGTTGATGGTCACATTTAACCTTTTCAACCTGTTTAGCGTAGCTTTTGTATTCTGTAATAAAAACTTATGGTGGTATAAAGTTGATGATTTTATTGTAATTATCTGATGTTTTAGTGTTAGTAGTAAGAAATTTAAAATAGGTAAATGACGGTGGCGGGCTAAAGCGCGCAGCCAGCCAACCACATCCGTAACTTCGTATGGCGAAGACAAAAATCACGTAATAGATGATTTGGTAACCAATATCGCTGATCGCAACACAATTCACGAATAATTATAATAAACTATGACAGTAAAATTTAGTCTATGCGATATTACAATATGATCTTGATTTTCCTAATGCACAATATGGCGACAACAGAAAACAAAGAATATCTGTAAAGTAGCAATATCTTACCTGAGTCAACTCTTGATTCGTCTGCTTGAAGTTCTTCTTACTTAAATTTACAACGAGATAATTGATTTGCGATAAGCTAAACGTTAAAGGGTCCAGGTTCATAGTTCCATTAATGCAAAAACGAAAGCTTCAAACACGTTTGAAGCTTTCTCGATTTTCGACGGATTACTACGGTAAACTTGTGTTCTTTAACAGTTTTTCTGCGAACTAACAATAAGCCTAAGGCCAACATCACCAATTCTATTATTCACTTCGTTAACATAATTTTAGCACCCTACACTGCAATTTTTAACTTAGAAATCTGCAAACGATGACGAAGGCACTCGCTCCATGCTCGCTCGCAATCGTCGCGACGCACAAGTCGACGAAATCGTTTCCCAATTTCGTAATACCAACCTAATCATTCAAAATAATGTTGCCATTTGAGGCAAATTTTGAAGAAGTTGCTATATATATCCTAAGAAAAATCATAAGATTATTTTTTATTACAATAAAACTTCTTTGCATTTTCTTCTCTCTGGCAACATAAATATAAAAAAGGTTGTTTTACATACATTAAATCATTACGCTCGCAACCGTCAGACTATATTTTTTTAGTATTCCATTAATTTTATACTTTCACTACAACACCATGATACACAGACTGTCATAAAAGCCTATTATTACACCACTCGATATTCTGACCTTCTGACCAGTCTTAGTTAACGTCGTGTAAAGTGATGGGAAATTCCCGAGAACATTCTCTTAGCGAGAACATTGTGGATAGGGTATGCAAAACCGAAAGTTTTTCAAAAACCGATTTTTTTTTAAGGTTTCCAAGAAAAAAAACCGGTTTTCGGTTTTTATTCGGTTATTATCGTTCTATTTTTTTTTATCAACTAGTACTTACATACAGCGATTTGTTACGTCCTGTCTGTTTTGTGTTAGATTACATTATTTAAGAGAGGGTTATAACAGTATTGATAAATTTAGCTTATTAATTAGGCATTATAGGCACATAATGCATAATAAATATGCTAAATTTAACTCAAGGGATGGTAGTTTATCTCCATTTTACGTAATAATTGTCAACGAATAGGTACGTTTTTAAAATTCATTACTCTGTCGGTTTAGTATTTTGTTAATTACCACCATGTACGTAATGTACCTACATCAAAAACGTATTTGTTTACAATTACGATTGATATAAGCAATATCTTAAATTGAAAAGTAGAATAAAATGTAAAAAGCTTTATTTGTGAACGTTAGGTGTTCTTCTTGGACAAAAAGTAGGCTCTCGAAATCGCTAAAGCGTCTAGGGTAGAATCCTTCAGCCTGGACCTGAGCTTTGTGCATATATTTCCTGCTGCAGAGAATGCCCGTTCGGATTCGACACTAGTCGGCTTAACAGTTTTTAAATGATTGTATCAGTTACATGTATACAGATAGAAAAACCGATTTAAATCCGGGTTTCGATTTTTAAAATCGGTTTTAGAATTCGTCGAAAAAGGGCGGTTTTTCCGATTTTTCAGTTTCCGATTAACCGGTTTTGCATTCCCTAATTGTGGAAATGTTCTCGGGAATGTTCTCCTGGCAGAGAATTTACGAGAACTTAAAATTTAAGTAACAAAAGCCAAACTTCATTTAATCCCCTTTTATTTATTTATTTGCTGACATGTAAAACACTGGATATTAGGCATGCATTCAAATTTCATGACACAGTATTAAAACATGCACCCTGTGAGGGCACTGCAAATTTTACATAAAGTTATTGAATTACATTATATCGATTCTAATTAATATAGTTATTACAATTTATCAAATTATTATAAACATTATTTAATAATTAATTCCTTAATTTTAGTCATATATTACAGTCATTAATGTTAAATCATTATCACAACAATTAATCAGATCATGAAATTCAATAGATTTACAATTTGTCAGTTTTAAATTCGTCAACGGTATAGTAACCTTTTTTTATTAATAGAGATTTCAACTGTTTCAAGAACGTTATTTCATTTGGTAGGGATTTTAAACTTTCTGGTAGTTTATTAAATAGGGTAGCTAGTCTTGAATATGGACTTTTCCCGATAAATTTTAATTTTGTGAAGGGTAGTATTAGTCTAGTTTTGTTCCGACGGTTATAGTTTGCATTGAGTTCAATATTAGATTTAAAGAGGTGCCTGTTTTTCCTAACGAATATACAACTTTGCAGTATATAGATTGCTGGTAGTGTAAGAATTTGTTGCTTAATAAAGTGTGGTCTACAACTTTCTTGCTGATCTATGTTCATAAGTATTCTGATACATTTCTTTTGCTGGATGAAGAGGTCCAAAAAGTCAGTACTTTCTCCCCACAGAATGACACCGTAATTTAACCAAGAGTAGGCGTATGCATAATAGGCAGATAAGGCGGTGTTGTAGTCTGTGTTCCGTTTTAATAAGTTTAGTGCGTAAATAAATCGGGACAACTTTGCTTTTGTATTTTCGATATGTTTCTTCCAATTTAGGTTAAAGTCTAATGTTAGGCCTAAAAGGGTAAATATTCATTGACCTCTTCTAATTTTAATTGTTGTGTCAATACATTTAAATTTATTGGGATTCTTTGATAAGTTCTAAATTGGCATATTACATTATTTGAATGATAAATGAAATATGTGTATTATTTTAAAATTTGGAACGCTTCGTGCGGCTACATTTGAGGATTTTTAAAATTAAATATAATGCAAATTGATAACCGAATCATCTTTATTTAAGTTTTTTTTTTTTAAATAGGAATGTGATATTAATTTTTCTTGACAAAATCAAAATAGGTAGTTAGATTAATATTTCTTTAGACAACAATTTACTATATGAACAAAACAATAAAAAAATATCTTATAAAATCACATATATGTATATTATATTCAAAGCATCATCATCATCAGCCTAGCGTAAGTCCCGGTTGCTACCTTGGCTTTCACCTCGGTGCCCGGGGTCCGCTTTCCTGCCTAGTCGTCTCCACTTCGCTCGGTCTTTTGATTTATATTCAAAGCATAAAATATAAAAATCATCACCATTTCAGCCAAAAGACGTCCACTGCTGGACATAGGCCTCCCCCAAGCGCCGCCACAAAGACCGGTCCTGTGCGTCTTGCATCCATCGGATTCCAGCAATCCTGACCAGGTTATCGGTCCACCTTGTGGGAGGCCTTCCAACGCTGCGTCTTCCGGTACGCGGTCGCCACTCCTTTCGGCCCCAGCAGCCATCCGTTCTGCGTGCAATGTGTCCTGCCCATTGCCACTTAAGTTTGGCGATTCTTTTCGCTTTGTCGGCAAACTTGGTTCTCTTGCGGATATCCTCACTTCTGATTCGATCACGCAAGGATACTCCGAGCATAGCTCTTTCCATTGCCCTTTGAGTGATCTTGAGTCTTCTTATGAGGCCCATTGTAAGCGAGCACGTTTCAGAGCCATATAATTAGTCGTCTTGAGACACTGTGCTATATTAGACAAGAAGATACCGCGTAGCTTCCCAAACGCTGCCCAGCTGAGTCGGATTCGACGATTGACCTCTTTCTCAAAGTTAGAACTACCCAACTGTATTGTCTGTACAAGGTAAACGTAGTCGTCTACTACTTCGGTAGTAGACGACTACGTTTACCTTGTACACCTCTACACTCGAAAGTGTAGAGTCTCCGATCTTGATAGGTGTGGGCGCTACATGGATGTTAATTATTACTTTGGTTTTGTCCATGTTCATTTTAAGGCCCACTCTTTCGGAAGCTCTACTGAGGTCATCGAACATTGTACTGAACCTCTCCGTAGTCTCAGCCATGACTACGATGTCGTCGGCAAACCGAAGGTGTGTGATGTAGGTACTCGCCATTGACATTAATGCCTAGACCAATCCACTCCAGAACCTTGAAACATCCTCCATTGCAGCCGTGAACAGTTTCGGAGAAATGACGTCTCCCTGTCTCACACCTCGCTGCAAGAGGATAGGTTTCGAAGTCTGGTCCCGAAGTCGGACTTACATGGTTTTTTTTTATGGTAGGTAAAAATCATCCAAAGACGAATCCCGTCCTTGGGCGGAGCGGGAAACAGTGTCAGACTCTTACCAACTAAATAACCTAGGTACCCCGTTTTTATATCGCCATCTATACCAGGGCTAGAGCCTTCCTTTCAGATACGAACCCTTGGCCCCAGTTGGCTTCGACCCTTCTGCAGGTTCCCTACTCTTTGTTGACAACTCCTTGAGGCGCGAGGGAACAATCCTCGCCGCCGACGACGAGGCTTGGTCTGGGCGATAACCAGACGACCGGATGGCGAGCTGCCCATTGCTCACTGTCCGCAAGCCTGTGTTTTATGTCTGGACCCTGGGTATAGAGACCGCTGTTAGCTGTGTAAATTACGCCACGTTATGGGGAGCAACTACATATTTGAAGTTGTCAGGATATGTAATAAAAAAAATCATTACAATGCAATGTCACTTTATTAATAAAAAATCCTTTCCCGTTTATACTTGACAACTTCCTCCCATACTTGACAACCATTTCTGTCTTTTTTCTGGGTCCTTGAGAAAACTGAAACAAAAAATTAATTGTATTTCGTTTAAACTAGTTGACTTATGTAATTTACTGTATCGAGAGCATGTTTTCATATGAACATTATTACAAAATAAAATTATTTTTTCAGTTGGTAACCTAATCTTGATGTTATCTGATATTAATTACAAGTTTACTCTTTCATTATAAAAAACACTGAAGACCTTTCAGTTGTCCTGCATAACACGTTAGTCAAATTAAAAAAGCAAAGAACCCTACATGAATTTCACCCCTTCCACAAATAAAAAAATATCCACCTTACTTAAAAAAATATGGCCACTCTTTTGTTGTTTGTTAACAAATACGTAATTTTGACGTCTTAAAACTTTAAACGTAAGTATATAAAAGTTAAATAAATACGATAAATGCATAAACATGACATAAATTATTAGACAAACGTTTGTGACACAGTTTCGAACGGAAATATTAGCAGATTTTAAAAATATGGGCATAAAATAAGTAGAGATTATGAGCAACTTAAAATATCGTATTTTTGGACTTACCTGTGAAAGATAACACATATACACTCAACAAGCACATACATGTAAAAAAACTGTATTAAATTGGATTGAACCACTTTCTTATGATGAAACTGAGGCACTATTACAGCACATACATTAACTCATTCGCTTCTTGTCAACACACTCACTCACAAAATACACACAAAGCCATACTGATCCCCATTTATGTGTTCAAAACCACCCGGATATTATTAGTGTTATAAATTATTTATTTAAATTTCATTTAAACATTTGCATGCATTCACATAAGCACGCCATATCGCATGCTCTAAGACGCACGCACAATACACCACACCACACACACCACACCCACTACTTACATTACTTTCTTTGTTTTGTATAATTAATGTTAAATTTAACCTTGTTGTCAAAGAGTGGAATCTCCTAATACAGGCATTTTTTTCTTACAAGAAGGTTCCAATCACTAACTTGTTTTTGCCTCTATGGTAATGATATAAACGAATTTTATTTTTTTTAAAATAACATTGAGAGCAGTGATGGCCGAGAAGAGCAGTGGTGGCCGAGTGGTTACGGCCCCGACTTACGAACTGTAAGTCGCAGGTTCAATCCCAGCCAAGTGCATTACTTTGTGTAATTTATTTCATCAGCACTGCTCTCAAAACGGTGAAGGAAAACATCGTGAGGAAACCGGCATGTCCTAGAACCAAAAATTCGAAGACGTGTGACATCCACCAATCCGCACTGGGCACGCGTGGTGGATTACGACCCATTCCCTCTCCTAGAGAGGAGGCCTGTGTCCCAGTAGTGGGAACATTAAAAGGCTGATGATGATGATGAAAATGACATTTGATGTTGGGTTCCACACTCTTATACAAAGTTTTACTATGCAATACATAATAGGGTACTTTAAAATATCTCGTAAATCATAAATTTTTAGTCAAAAACTCCAAGTTGAGGAAAAGTAATTGACAGAACAGCCATTTTGAAAAATACCACCCGGACAGTGTTACAAGTTTTGAACTCGATGCTGGAAGTGGTTTTTTTATGGTAGGTAAAAATCATCGGATGACGAATACCACTCTTGGGCAGAGCGAGAAACAGTGTCAGACTCTTACTGACTAAAGAACCTACCCCGTGCCTTCTTTGCCTTATTTCCAGAGCCCCGGTGTAACGCTTTCGCACCAACCCTCAGCTCCGGGAGGCTTCGACCCTGTAGGGCCCCTACGGTTTGCTGACAATTGCTGGAGGCGCGCGGGAGCGGAGCGCGCCGTCGACGACTTGGGCTCGGTCTGGACTGCTACCAGACGACCGGATGGCGAGCTACCCATTGCTCACCGTCCGCAAGCCAGTGTCTACGGTGGCCGGATATCGGCAGGATCGCGGCGGCGACGGCTACGGCGAGTGCGCCGTTGCCTTTGCCTTATGCGGTCAGCCTCCTCCTTTACGAGCATTACTGCATCGCAGAAGGAGGCGGCCGCCTGTCACTCCTCCTCGCTTCGGATCATGGCCTGAACCAAGGCCCGGCGCGAGAGGTCGCCGCCGCCGATCACCCCCACGAGGGCACGGCGTTGCTCTTCCCAAGCGGGGCACACTTCTACCGTGTGCTCCACCGTGTCCTCCGGGCTGGTCACATAGTGTTTCCGAGATGATTTGATGAACAAGATGTTTTCCGAACTAATGGGACTGGACTGAAGGAGAGAAGGAGTAATCCTGGATAAGGGCTTGATGAGCCTGCTTATGATAGCTGGGGGCCCTTTCCCCCAGCTATCATAAGCAGGCTCAACATGGTTTTGGGTTTCATGAAGACAGTCTTTCGGTGGGATTTGGGTATTTGGTGAGATTGGCTGGGGAATTGACGAGAGATAGGGGGATTACTTTTGAGCGGAGCTCTAGACACTTTAGCGTATGATTTCGAAGCGCGGGAAAGGACCTGACTTGCTTCTGCACAGGAGATCGATTGCCATTAGGGCTTTAATACATTTTTGGCGACCTAGTTCAGGACAAGCTTTGTCGTTTGCATAATAGTTGCCAGAACCATTAATACAAACGGCATACTCATGAGGCACCTGGCATCCATCGCCGGGGTGGTCTTCACCACATTTGAAGCAGCGTGGTTTAGAAAGGCATACTGTGCGGGTATGCCCAAAACGGCAGCAGTGGAAACATTGGATAGTAGGGTAAGTATACTTTTCCACTGGGAGTGCTGAATAAAAGCAGAAGACACGCCTAGGCAGAATCTGTCCATCAAATGTGAGGACGACTGTTTGAGTAGGTTTTCATTCAGTGACACCTTTTATTATTACCTTCCTATTCAATCTCCTTGCCTTAATTACAGAGCCACATGCAGCAGGAACCTTGATGTTCTCAATAATTTCTTCTTCTGTCTATTCGGTTGGTACATCCCTAACAAGATCCATACGGGTAATGTTATATTGGGGTATAGAAGCAATGTATTCGGAATTCGGCTGATTAAAAAGCTGTTTGAATCTTGGTGAGACTGGAACTCGACTGACACGCGGTTTCTTCCTAATTGTTTAACAATGCCCTGGCTATCCATAGCAGTGTGCCTACCGGTATATTTTCTTAAGAGCTTGGGAGGATTGGTAACAGCAGTAGGAGGAGAGGTCGCTACTCTTTTTCAGTTTGCAGAATCGAAGCCCATTTTATCGTTATCATTGTCGTCGGGGAGGGAAATAGTTAGGGGAGAACTCAAAAAGGTCGGGGGATCGGGGGGCTTTTTATTATCCATATTGGAAATTAGGAAAAATTATAAAAGTACACTAAAACTTATGACATACAAACCTTGACAAACACTACAAATACAAATAAAAGTTTCGATTGAAGTTTACACAAGTAGTTCACTAAAATCGAAATAAAAAGCAATATAATTTAACACAAACGAAAGCACGTGTTATAACCTTCACCTCTACCAAACAAAGGTCCTTAAAAGGCTTAGTAACAAAGCCAAAAACTTTACTAAAAAACTGCCAATTATTTCAACTGTCAAATAAAATATTTTGCTTAGTGTTGCCAACTGAGTCATTTTTCCACTAAAAATGGTGGTTTTACCATATTTAGTAGTGAAATATTGCTTTAAAACTTTTGAATACCGTAATTACAGACATTATAGAAATACAATAGGTAAAGATAACCATTCAATTCAAACTGAAATTTAGAAATGCCATTAGCATTTTTTAATTTCATAGCTGACCCAATACAATAGCTAAAATACTTTAGGCATACATACTACAATCAAAAGATTTATTTTACTTTTTTATTACTGCAATCAACGATGCGCCTATAAACTATAGGCCGAATCCTTTTAAGTAAGCCTCTAAAAAAAGCAAATATCCTTAAAAATAAGCAAGTTTTGCTAGAATTAAAGAAAGTTTGTGGTAAGCCACGTAAACTCTTGAGCCCCAAGCGAACGCCGGCGTCTGTACTCCTATTGTTGAATCCCATATAAATTATCATTACATATTCATGGTTTTGAGCAGTGGTGACCGAGTGGTAACATCCGTGACTTACGAGTCTTAGGTCGCGGGTTCAAACCCAGCCAGGCGTATTACTTTGTGTAAGTAATTTATTTCATCACTATTGCTCTCAAAACGGTGAAGGAAAACATCGTGAGGAAGCCGGCATGTCCTAGAACCAAAAATTCGAAGATATGTGACATCTACCAATCAGCATTGGGCCCGCGTGTTGGATCATGGCCCATTCCCTCTCCGGAAGAGGAGGCCTGTGTCCCAGCAGTGGGAACATTAAAAAAGGCTCATGATGATGACTATTCATGGTTTTTGTGTTAGCGGCAACAGCATATAATTAACGAACGCATACATACCCCACTAATGCCATCAGCCTTTTTAATGTTCTCACAGCTGGGACCGAAGGAGGCCTCTCCTTCTAGGAGAGGGAATGGGCCGTAATCCACCACGCAGGCCCAGTGCGGAATGGTGGCACATAAGTTGAACTAAAATGGCAATCGAATTTCAAAGCGCAGTAACAGATTTTTGGGTTTCGATCGAAGTAGGGCTGCAAGTAACCACATTAATAATGGCAACTTTGGTTCAACTTATTTGTCTATACAAATCTGTCAGATTTCTCCAATACTTTTTTAATCTTGTTATATTGTGGTTAAGAGTTGAAAATCGTTTGCAGAATTTTGACAGTTTGTTGTAGACTGATGTGCTGCTTACCGTACCTTTTTGTTGTCTTTATTTAAAAACTTTTTTGCTAATGTAAAAACAACACAAACAAAAAATAAATTAGTGGAAAATCTAGTTGTTTTGATTGCGGGAAAACTTTTTGTCATTGGTTTTTTGTTGGGGTCGACTGTGGTGGGAATTGTGGGAAGCTAGCATAACTATTGGCAACATTGATTAATGATTTTCTAATTTGCTTGTATTTTGCTATAGTAAAATCGTCAACTGGTGGGGTTAGTTCAGATTTTGTTTTTAGTTCTGATTATTTTGCAGCAGTGGTTTAACACATTTGAACACAGTTTCAATATTTGAAAATTTATTCCACTAGCTATTTACAGGACTGTTTAATCTTTGTTTGTTGTTTTTCTTGTCGTCGTGTTACATCTTCAATTGGTAGGAGCAATAAAAGGAGCAGGACGAGGAGAAGTGATGAATATTAATATATTTAAAAAGCTCACCTATATGTAACTGGGGCCCAGGGCAAAGAAAAAGCAAAGAAGGAATGAAGTGGGTGGTTTAGTCAGTAATTTGGGATAAAATAAAAAAGTCGGCGTCCAGGAACTAAATTTATTTTAATTAGTGGCCAAGTAGAAACATTTTTTGTATGGCAACAATGCTGTAATTAATTTCAGCAGTTGAGTTATACAGTCTTGGCCTAATGTGTTAACCATAGAGTAAAATAATATATATATGAGCAGGTTCAAAATTTATGAGCAGGTTAAAATTGGCAATTCATTTCAACTCAAAGAGAACTGCACATCAGTCTTTGAAAGATCTCGGGCAGGAACTCCATAGCTTAAACTGGATGATGAATTAAAAGTTACAAATGTCCTAGAAAAGCAATATTCAAGGTATGGGAAGCTGCAGTCAAGTCAAATATTGAAATGCTGAGGTTTCGTTCTAAAACCTTATGACAAATAGTATTGGCATGGCACCTTGGTACGTCTCAAGAATCAAATCATCCACAAAGACCTAAAAGTCTAAGAGCCCCAAGCAAATACCTATTCTCTTTCTGTCTCTGATTACAGTACTCAAAAGGCAAATATTGCCATACATACCACCAGGCTAAATCAACCCCAAATCAGTTGGCAATAGAGCTTGTATCCAATCTAGTGACTATCACAAGTATAATGCAGAGGTAGATGTGACTCAGAATAAAAGTACAGGTGACATTAATCAAATATTTTGACTGGCCTGTCAGTCTAGTAGTTAGTGACCCTGACTGCTATGCGGGAGGTCGTGGGTTCGATTCCCACCCAGGACAAATGTTTGTGTGATGAGCACGATCATTTGTTCTGTGTCTGGGTGTAATTTATCTATAATATGTATGTATTTAGAAATATATAAGTATGTTTATCAGTTATCTAGTACCCATAACACAAGCTCTGCTTAGCTTGGGACTAGATGGCGTTGTGTGATAGTTGTGGACATATTATTAATAATATAGGTACCTATTTTTTCTTGAATTTCCAAAATTTTAATGAACCACAGACAAGGGCGCGTTTCGCTAGAAGCTAGAAGTATTACAAGCCTGAATGGGCTACAGTTGAGAATGGGTGAAGAACACCACATAACTATAGTAAATGTCCTAGGACAGATTGCTTTAAGGTGTAGGTGATGTGAAGTCAACATTTTCAATTTTAAAATAGGTAAAAATATATAAGAAACAATTTATTGATGACCTTTTTTTAAAAAACCTTGATATGTCTCTTATTACTAAGACTTATTGAGTAAATTATTCTATCTTAATGTTGGATTGGTAAACATGTATTGTGATTTATAGGGGAATTTAATACTTTTGGCCAAGGCTATAACTTTAAACTAAATAATTTCTTGTAAGACTAGATATGATTAATACCAGTCTAGACGCTTGTCTACACTTTGTCGCCCATTTCGTCGAGAACGGAAACGTTTGGAACGGATCTCAATCATTTTTCTCCAGCACCACATTTCTAAAGCGTCTGTGCCCTTCAGTTGCTCTTTGCGTTCCAGGAGTTCCACGGTTTTCTTTTCAGAAAATCTGCTCTGGTGGGCCCCTACGGATTGCTGATTATATCCTTGAGAGGTGCCTAGAACAATACGCGCTGTCGATGAATTGGGCTCGGTCTGCAAGATTATCAGACGAGTTTTGGTTCGTCGTCCGAGTAATCGGCCAGTCGGGATTGCAGTGGTTGCTGTGTGAGGATGTCCGTTCCCTCGCGTGTGGCTATATCCCTGATCTTCCCCCTCCTCGCTCTAGACCATGGCCTAAACCAGGACCCAGCGCGAGAGTTCGCCGAAGCTGATCGCCACTATGAAGACACAGCGGTGCTCCACCGTGACGGAGCACACCAACGCGGTCAACATGTATGCTTTACCGTGTCCTGTGGGTGGTCTATATGTATGAAGGTGACAACCGGGCGTTTCTTACACCAGAACCCCGTGCAGGAACTTAACACGTCCAGTAAGGAACTGCTTCATCCAGAAAGTCAGGACGCTGTCACGCCTCCAACCACCTTTCGGAGGGGACTTACCGACTTCTTGTCATCTGCTATTTTTTTTATTTATTTAGCAGCTTTTTCCCACTTTCACAAGGACACTGTTAATATTCAATTGATGCAATTGTCGCCAAAGCGGAAGAGCAAGAGGTGCGAATATTTAGATGAAGAACCTTTTTTTATAGTCTTTCGATAAAACTTTTACCTTTGAGACAAGAAACCCTCTCCGTTTAAGGGGGTTTATATAGTGTGGATTTCATCACTCATGTAAAATTGCATTGCATGCGCGGCTGCTGCCCGTGATCACGCTCCGCGTCCCGCATGCGTATTCCACGCATTACAATAATAACTTGTGTGAAAAGGACTTTTGCAGGGGTTATAGGAGCAATCCCGCATGCGTGATATCCGCATGATATTAAAAACACCTTAAGGACCAAGTCACACCAGAATGAAAGTGACGCGGCGTGCACTATCAAGGACCCGCGGTGCTGCGAGCTGCCCCGCGACCTTTTCAAACTTCACGCGATTCTGGTCATTGCTAATAAATATTCTAGCAAAACCAATTAGAAAAGAATTTAAAAAATATTTAAGTTAAGAAAAAATATGAACTAACAAAATATTTCTCACAAAACATTTCGACTCCAATCATTCTTTGTCCTAGCGGCGAATCTTGGTCATTAAATTTTATTACTTTTATTTGTCACTTTGTAAATACGACTTAGTATCATGTTGGTAAGGTTGAATTTGTTATGATCTTTGTCGATCAAGGACTTGGGTCGTAAAAAATGTTTAGGTTTTGTACATAGCTTTGTGAATACAACTCTATGACTTGTTGTTAAAGTTTAATTTACATTGATATATGGATTCTGAAACATTTCTCCGACATTTGTTTCGCCGTTGATCGGTTCACCGACAGAACGATTCACTATTCATTTTTTCTCCGACAGAACTTTTCAATGACGAACGATTCGCCGACAGAACGATTCACTATTCATTTTTTCTCCGACAGAACTTTTCAATGACGAACGATTCGCCGACAGAACGATTCACTATTCATTTTTTCTCCGACAGAACTTTTCAATGACAAACGATTCGCCGACAGAACGATTCACTTTTCATTTTTTCTCCGACAGAACTTTTCACCGGCGAGCGATTCGCCGACACAACTGTTCATCTGCTCCTAGGTTATAAAACATAGGTATTCGACATATAGACCTGTTTCCGTTTGTTGTTTACACCTGAATCAAGTTGTGAAGACGAAACTTGCAAAACTTGAACAAAACTAACCAAAAAAGTGACAAAAACGTATTTGCTTCAACGTCAATACATGTATCATACATGTTATGGTTATACATAAATGTTCCATCCATCAGCCAATAATTTGCTTCACTTAAAAGTCTGCAACTCTCATTTATGCCAAATACGATTACGGATTCTTTATTATGAGTGTAGTGACCGATAAGGAAGTTGACATCATTGTTAATTTTGGTTAATTCATCGGGAATCACAACAGCATGTATATCTTTGGGAATACTTGGAAAATTCTTATTCCTTACCCGATGAACCATCATTCTCATGGCATCCCTAGTCGGCATGTAAGGAGCACTAATACTTGGTACATCTTGAATACACCGTTGAACAATTTGTGAGGGTGCATCCATTGAATGGTGGGCTTTTTGTTTGATGTTAGCTTTTACAGTTAATTCAATCTGCTTATCGGGATCCGGCTAATGAACATGTTTAAAATTTTTAACAATTGTGTCGGCGAATCGCTCGCCGGTGAAAAGTTCTGTCGGAGAAAAAATGAAAAGTGAATCGTTCTGTCGGCAAATCGTTCGTCATTGAAAAGTTCTGTCGGAGAAAAAATGAATAGTGAATCGTTCTGTCGGCGAATCGTTCGTCATTGAAAAGTTCTGTCGGAGAAAAAATGAAACGTGAATCGTTCTGTCGGTGAACCGATCAACGGCGAAACTAATGTCGGAGAAATGTTTCAGAATCGATATATGTTTAGTTCACCTTTAATTACCTAAACAGAGTTGGCGACAGTTTTGAAGCGAATTTTTGTATGGGATTGTGTATCTAGTTATTTATCAGTGATCGATGCGTTAACGTTTAAAATGAGTATTTTCACACTGAAAATCACGGAACAGGAAATGCTCGCCGCGTCGCTACCGGCCGCTGCCATTATGATGTGACTTTGCTCTAAATGAGCCTTTAGGGATCCAGTTTTTGATTATCGATTAATGTTATTATTGATCTTCAACAGGTACCTGTATGGCAGTGATAAGATTTATTCGCCGTAATTTGTTGACCATATGTTTTCCAATTTTGACTGCGTCGTGCGTTTATTTTGACTGGAATCACACCAGGAATTGGAAACTTCAACGGATAGAACAATAATTATAAGATGGCTGTCTTCGGCATCACTGCACGCTACGTCTGGTTTGCTATCCCAATTGGGGGGTATATGTTGGGTAAATTTTTGGATGACCAGGAAACACTAAGAATGGTTAACTTCAGGGACAAGTCTCAACTCTATGGAAGCAAGAAGGAAGGACCACCATCATGGCCTTGATGACATTTGGATTGTAGTGATTGTTTCTCTCCTAATTAAATAGTTTATTGTGTTACTTTTATTTATGAATTGTAAGTCACGCGAGTGTAATTGGAAATTCACCTCAAAGAATATGAGGATTTAGGGTAGGTACCTACTTTTTATTCTAAATCCTAATCCATGACAGTTTTCACCTTAATTAGAGTTAGAGGGGGCGCGCTTTGTTTTTTACTTTTAGTGCGATTATTTCCGAAAATATTTATAAAAAAAAAAATATATTTTACGAGAACCTCAATCATTTTTAAATACATACCCAACTATGTTCTTATTTACAACCACTTTTTAGGGTTCCGTAGTCAACAAGGAACCCTTATAGTTTCGCCATGTCTGTCTGTCTGTCCGTCCGCGAATAAGCGACCGTTAGCACTAGAAAGCTGAAATTTATCAATATGTATATCAACCATGCCGACAAAGTGCACGAACAAAAAGTGGTAAAAAATGTTTAATTAGGGTACCTCCCCTACACGTAAAGTGGAAAGAGATTTTTTTTCATTTCTATCATAACATGTGATATATTGTTGGATAGGTATTTAAAAATGATTAAGGGTCCCGTATTTTCGGAAATAACCGCTCCGAAAGTAAAAAATGAGGCGCCCCCCCCCCAACCTCTAACTTTTGACTATGGTTATGGTTACAGGTTTGGGGGGGGGGACGCCCAGTTTAAAAAAATATGAAAATAATCTCAAAAGTAGAACTTTAAACTTTCAAGGAAAATTATTTTGAACTTGATAGGACGAACAGTTTTTAAAAATGAAAAAAAAAACGTTCTTGAACTAGTGTAGCCATGTAACCATGTAGGTACGGCAAGCATTTTTTAAACTTTTTTATAATATTTCATTACCCTGAGCGTATCTACTTTGAAATAAAAATACAAAAAGAAAAAAATCGGTTCACGCAATCCAAAATTACCACCGGGTACAGCGCCGTCTCTCGGGAAATTGGGTTACTAATTTTTACATGGTCTTCTGGGTTCTGTTACATTGTGAAAAAAATTGTGGCGGACGGGAAACTACGGAACCCTACACTGAGCGTGGCTCGACACGCTCTTGGCCGATTTATTGTTTTTGCACTTTGTTGACGTGATTGATACCTATACATATGCTATACATACTGATACCAAATTTCGGCTTTCTGGTGCTAAGTGTCGCCGCACACGAGCCTCTGGCGAGAGCCACAAACGCCGCCACGAGAAGCTAGAAGCGGCCACAAAAGTAGCTGAAGCGCGCGACATCCACTTGTGGCCGATGGTCGACACCTGCGGTCGGTGGTTGCTACTTTGTTGCTCCCAAATCGCAGGACGGAATTGGATCTCTGATATAAATAATTCTATATCCATATTTATCTACCTATATGATTCACAGACTACGTGCGTGGGTTACAATGGACTCTACAGATTAACTGAGGTAAGGGAGAGAGGGGGCGCGGAATCGCGCGAGTGGCGTGTGGCGGCTTTTTGTGTCCGCGTTTAGTGGCCAGTGCGGGCCACAAGAAGCAAGCTGCGACGATTTGTAGCGTGTGGTCGCCACCGGCGCTAACCGTGTGCGTCGAGTCCATATAAAATGTATGCAAAATATGCCAGTGGCGGCTTTTTGTGGTTGTGGCCAGTGGACCGTGTGCGGGAGCCCTAGCGGTCGCTGAGAAACAGCACAACAAAATATAATAAGTAGCTACAGCCCAGAGCTCACAGTCTACACTAATATAATAAAGAGGTAAAGTTTGTTTTTTTGTTTTTATGTATTTTTGTTTGTAGGGGGTAATCTCCGGAACTACTGGTCCGATTGTAAAAATTTTAGTAACAATAGAAAGTTGCTTTACTCCTGAGTGACATAGGCTATATTTTATGTACGCGGGCGAAGCCGCGGGCAAAAGCTAGTATTTTATAAAGACGGTTCGGATATTGTTTTTTTTTTATTAAAACTGATAGTTTAAGTAATTTGAATGTAATATTTCATATTCCCATGTTACTCGGTTGCTTAGTTTTTCAAATAGACTTTTTATTACTCATATTCTGAAAGTAGGTGTAAAGTTGCCTGCGGAACGGGTTGATTGAAAGTAGTTTTCCTCCCTAGGGAGTTTTACTTTCAACTGCTGTCTGAATATTAAAAAAACTAGTTCAATTTTGACATTTCCATTGAACCGTGACCCGAATCGAGTAGGTATAGTACATTTTGATACAAGTGGTGAAAGATTGTCATTGCGACCGAGGCGAAATTTGCACGAGCCGCAGGCGAGTGTGTTATGGAGCCGAGGGCTGCAGTGACAAATTCGCACATGTATCACACGACGTTTTTCAATACACTTACGAAAACATTACACTTATAATACACTTACTTTGTTTGAAAATTACGACGCATTTTTGTTAATTTCTTACGGAAGAAAAATTTCCGAAGTTGCCGTACATTTTAGATTTAGATTGCAGCAAACTATAGTAAAGCACAATATCTGACGGCAGCGGCTTAATGTTTAAAGAAATCTCTAATATTTTACAACATATTTTTCACAACTACCACTAAATAAGTTACGACTATTATTTAATACACTTTTTCCCGCGCTTATCCTTTGCAGAATGAAAAAGAAGCAAAGACATCAAACCGTTACACATCCTACGAAATATTAAGAATAGAAATTCAAATATTTTTGAATTTAGAACACAGATAAATATTAATTTGTTGTTATTAACAAATTATTGCATAAATAATCATGTTTATTTAATAAATTCTGTTAAAACACGATTTAAATTTTAATTAAATATTAAAACCTCAAAAATCTGCACCTCTTATATAATAATTAAATTACGCTTGACCGTGATGATAAGGAGGAAAAAAAAAGCCCTTGGTATGATAAATGAAACAAAAGCACGCGGGTGATATACATGTCATGTCGAACCTAATCATAGTGCGATAAGTGTCAGTTTTCGAGTAAGTGTATTGAAATAGTACATTTTGATACAAGTGCAGGAAGTTTGTCATTGCGACCGAGGCGAAATTCGCACGAGTCGTAGGCGAGTGTGTTATGGAGCCGAGGGCTGCAATGACAAATCTGCACGTGTGTCAAACGACGTTTTTCAATACACTTACGACTTGTGAAATAAAGAAAGAAAGAAAAAAAATTTAATCGTATCTCAAACATACAGTAGAAATATAAGAAATATATAAGTATAGCATTCAAATCTGCTCTGGTCTGTTTCTAATTTCGTGGGGTCGTCCAGCGACTCTGGGGGACACCTCGCGCTTGATTCGATAAACAAAATAATCATCCGTGACCGTGACGATAAGGAAGGAATAAAAAAGCTCTTGTTGTGATAAACTCAAAAAAGCACTTGGGTGATATACATACTATATTGAACCTAATAGGAGTGCGATAAGAGGCAGTTGCAACTGCCTCTTATCAAGTGCTTTTTTGAGTTTATCACAACAAGGGCTTTTTTATACCTTCCTTATCGTCACCGTCCCGAGTGATTATTTTGTTTTACTTAGTTTATCGAATCAGGCGCGAGGCGTCCCCCCGAGTCGCTGGACGACCCCACGAAATTAGAAACTGACCAGAGCAGATTTGAATGCTATACTTATATATTTCTACTGTATGTTTGAGATACGATTAAGTAATTTTTTTTTCTTTCTTTATTTATTTCACAAGTCGTAAGTGTATTGAAATACGTCGTTTGACACACGTGCAGATTTGTCATTTCAGCCCTCGGCTCCATAACACACTCGCCTACGGCTCGTGTGAATTTCGCCTCGGTCGCAATGACAAACTTCCTGCACTTGTATCAAAATGTACTATTACCATTTATTTTTGTTACAGATATTTTTTTATAATATAAAAAAAAAAAAAACATTACAAAGTATGATATTACCAGATAAACTTATTTAAACACAAATAAAAACTTACATAAAGTTTACGTAAGTTTCAGTGAGAATTGAACACATGGCTCGTTGATCCACGCTTTTTTCTGGATAGGTACGCTAACCACTAAGCTAAGCACTAAGCCATATTGACAGTAACTATTAGGTTGAAATTATGAACTAGAATCATTTGTTTGTGCATGAGCCTACTTTGTTAAAAGTAAAAGGTTGTAAGTCAAATTAAGCGTCAAGCTAATAATTTGTGGATTTTCCTATGGACTTTCAGACTATATATTTTAGATACTTCTGCTGTGCTGTTTTTAAGAAATTTCTATTAACACCATAAGTTCATTAGCTTCAGTTATGGATTTAACGCCAGATTCTTAAAATAAAAAAAAATATCTACCTAAAAACATGTGATGATCTTTGATGACCACTCAGGTTTTCATTATTTTTATTTTCCTCGTATTCGGAATGAAGAGCACAGTGTTTACCTCGGGTTAATGAGTTATTTAGTCCTGAGAAATTGTTCGGCGACAGAGCAGAGCGAGGTCGCTAATAGTTCTTACTCTCACCCCTAGGATAACAATGTAGGTAGGGTACTATTCAGTTTTTAGGCGAGCCCGGGCGGAGCAATTTTGTATGAAATCACGCCGGCTCCCGCTTTACGTATCATTGGTTTTAGGTACAAAGCGCGGAGCGCGGACTCGTCGCGCCCTCGCTCCACGTCCTGCCTCCGTATGACGGGCGCCCGCATGGACGACTTCATAAACGGGTTTACTAATTATATTTGTTTTTTTAGCTGTCGACGTTTTGCAACGTAACTAAGTTCTCCATCAACACGAGTGCACATGCACACCGAACTAGCGACACTGCGTCCTCTGTAGTCCTCACGGAGACGTCCTTGCGGCGTGCGGGCACGCGACATGTGCGGGCGACGAATTCAAACTAATTGTACCTATTTAAATAGTCTTTTTTAGAAGAAGCACAGAGAAGGCGAGGTAGTGGTGGCGAGACTATTGAATAAAAACAATAATGGTTGATATGAAAGAAAAGGGAGTTACTGATAGTGTGACGGGTGACAGGACAGAGTGGAAGGAAAAAACATGTTGCACCGACCCCAAATAAAATGGGATTAGGGTAGGATGATGATGATTCAAAAATACTTTTATTAAAAACAAAGTTTTACCTAGACTTTATTCAACACTATATCGCAAAAACGATCAAAATATATAGGTATACCTACTTAATTCTAAGTAATAGAAAATATGAACTAGGTACCACTCGTCAAATCTTAGTAGAGTGCCATTCCCACTTGTTCTAAACTGATTCGTAAATTGTAATATAAATGTTCACTTATAAATCAACGTGCTAAGGTTGTGGTGAAGGATTGAAATTACCTTGAATTAACAAGGGCAGCCATTGGACGAGTGGCGCGCTGCACACTTACTGAAACAGCTAAATGTGTCATACAAAAACGTGACGGCATTGTCACACACTCCTTATTGCAAGTATTTAACATACAGAACATTAATAATATGTAATTTTTGAGCAGTAACAACAGTAACACAGTATACAACAGCCCACGAAATTAAACATTCTTAAGGTTATTGCATTGTGCATGTGAGTATAAAGGTTCATTAGTAATTAGCGGCCGTAATATGTATCTCTATCGTGTTTCAAAAATTATATACTCTCTCAGTCCCTCTAACTAATGGCTATTTCAATACAATAGAGTTAGCTCAGCCGAGAGAGTTGTATTGATCATTTCAATGATAGTAGATCAGTTAAACCATATTAGTTAATGTCGTTAATTACATCTTAATCCACTCATCACACATTTGAATTTC
This sequence comes from Mythimna loreyi, assembly GCA_029852875.1. NCBI lineage: Eukaryota > Metazoa > Arthropoda > Insecta > Lepidoptera > Noctuidae > Mythimna > Mythimna loreyi. Next base: position 3,672,459 of record CM056777.1, on the reverse strand, counting down.
GCGGGACGCCCTGACAATTCTCCTTAAACAATTTAAGATAAAAATATATTTATAAATCATGACGTCAGAAATTATATCGAAATATGAAACTAGCTGTCTCTGAAACATTTAGGTGAGAAAACATAACACTCAAAATAATTATAAATGCTACCTTGGTCAGAGTACGACCAAAGTATCGTTACACTTACATCTAAAATCAAACTGTCCCTATCTCTAAAGTAAATTACGCTTTTAGCAGTAGCTGTCAAGATCCATTTATTTCAAGGTAGTTTGTTCAACGCTAATAGTAAGGCTAACCACCGAAACTGGGCGGGAACCGTATGGGTCCCATATTCTAGGGCCCCATGGGATGCAGGCTCCTCATGGGCTGTGGGGTCCCTATGGGGTGCGGATTTCCCATCGAGGGGTGCCCAAGGGGCTGGCAGGCGGGCGCGGGCTGGCAGGCGAGCGCGGGCTGGCAGGCGAGCGCGGGCTGGCAGGCGGGCGCGGGCTGGCAGGCGGGCGCGGGCTGGCAGGCGAGCGCGGGCTGGCAGGCGGGCGCGGGCTGGCAGGCGAGCGCGGGCTGGCAGGCGGGCGCGGGCTGGCAGGCGGGCGCGGGCTGGCAGGCGGGCGCGGGTTGGCAGGCGGGCGCGGGCTGGCAGGCGGGCGCGGGCTGGCAGGCGGGCGCGGGCTGGCAGGCGGGCGCGGGCTGGCAGGCGGGCGCGGGCTGGCAGTCGGGCGCGGGCTGGCAGGCGGGCGCGGGCTGGCAGGCGGGCGCGGGCTGGCAGGCGGGCGCGGGCTGGCAGGCGGGCGCGGGCTGGCAGGCGGGCGCGGGCTGGCAGGCGGGCGCGGGCTGGCAGGCGAGCACGTGGCGGCGGTAGGCTTCCACGTTGTCGAGCGCAATGCCGCCGCGCAGGTAGGCGTGTATCTCGCCCAGGTTGGGCGTGTCGCCGCTCTCGAGCGCCTCGAACCTTGGGTACAGGTAGCAGTCCGCCGTCTGCAAGCAGCGCGAGGAGCGTGAGGGGAGAGGAGTGTGAGCGAATCTCGAGGACGCGTGTCACATCGGTTGTGCACAACACTTCCCAGAGGTTCGAGTGCAGCGAATGGCACATGCGCAAAACGTCTCTTTCGCAAAATGTCACCTGGTCGTAAAACGTCTCTTTCGCAGAATTAAAAACTTAAGATAAAATTTTGATTTACAAAACAAAAAATCATTTTTTTAAATTATAGTGCATTTATGATGTTAAAATTTTGTTACTAATGTACATTCCAGTATGAAAATAAGTACATTTATGTTTTTTGACTCTTAATGAAAGATTCTTTTTCGTAATCATTTACGAAAATAATAATTGATGTAGCAAATTTTAATTAATAACCTAGGTTTATTTTAGTGCGAAGATTTAGGTTTTTTTATCATTTATGAAAATTATACCAAAAGTTAATTTCAGTACCATAATTTAGATATAATTTAATTTCATTTGATAGGTATGTCAAATATTTATATTTTCTTTTTATCAATGATTTTATGTTAATCATTTATGAAAATGATTAAAATATTTTTTTTTCGCAATACTTGATAATAATTCAAGTAAATTATAATGCCAAAATTTATTTTTTTGACATTTTAATATTTAATATATATTTTTTAATCATTTTAAAAATGGTACCTATAAGAATATTTTCACTTGCAGTACTTAGTTAATGTTTAGTTAAGTACTATTAGTAATAGTTCCTATTATTTTATCTGTGGATATTGTTACTAACAGTATTGATTCTTTTGATCTAAATTTTGAATGTGTGTAAAATGTTTGATACCTATTGATGTTGTTTTTATTTGGAATACATACCTACCAAATAAAACTTGCACGCAGTTATTACAGTGAACATGTACGCAGCAGTGGATCATTCCTTATCCAACAATATAACGGAGATCTTAACGATTTATCAGCATTTACTACGCCTTCCAGTAATGTCCAACTCATACGAGTAGACATAAAAAGTAGACATATGTCGTCGATAAAAAAAACTTTTTACAAAAAAAAAACCGCCTTCAAAAAAAGCCAAACAATAAAAGTTCCTACACTAAAAAGTTGAAAATAAAAATTTGAATTGCTGTAAAGAAACTTAATTTATGGGTAAACTTATTTGACATTAATATTTTGCAAATATTCAATAGTACATTGTTATACGAGGGATGAAAGGGAGTTCTTTAGTCCCGAGAAATTTCTTGGCGACCGAGCGCGAGCGAGGTCGCTAATAGTTCGAGGGACTAAATAACTCTTGAACCCGAGGTAAACACTGTGCTTTTCATTACGAATACGAGGAAAGTAAAAAATAAAAACATCAATGAGAGAAAAATGAGAGTGTTTTATTTTAGGTACATAAATTAACAACTTTGGTGAGACATTTATTTAAAGTTTATGGCAAAATTATAGCAATTTGATATAGTTAGTGACAGGTTTTTTCCGGGTATGTTGATATACGATATTTTCTGGGAAACTTGAGTTTCTAAAGTATCTACAGCTTCTTGAGTGAATGTTGGGGACATCGATAGTTGTCTGTTATCGTCAGCTGTTACAGCAACATTTAATGGATAATCTGTTGAAGTGCTTGGTTGTGGAAAGTCAGTGGAATGTAGATTTATTGTTTCTGTCATCATATTTACTAATTCAATAGTTCTGCAAGCGCCACTTATTGCCAGTATTAACACTACCTGAAAAGGAAATACGTACATTTCATTAATATGTGTATAAAATATACATAATTATCATTTATTACAAGTTTTTTATATGCTAATAACAATAAAACCATTACTTTACCTTAATTACTAAGTATATTTCATCAGTTGCTTGGTAGGTTTCTACCTCTTGAGAAGTAAAAACTTTTGATTTTTTTTTATTTAAATCCCTCAGATTGCCTTTTGAGAAACGAAGTTAGTTTCTCGAAATCCTTTACATGTACATTGTGCTTAGTACTTAATCTCATCTTTAACATAGAATACACGCTCCATAATGTGGAAGGTTTATAAGTCTTTGATAATTCGTTGAAATATATAAGCAAAACGTTTTCTGATAAAGATTTCACTTTTTTCTCAGCGCGCCATTTCATGAAATCTTCGTACGATTTAAGGTATCTTTCCTTTGATTTAATCGGTAATAGATTATCAACAACAGCTTGAGCCTCTTATTTTATATAATCTGGTGTTAAATCCATATCTGAATTTGATGAACTCATGTTTTATTACAATCACTGGTAGACAGAAGTTTATACGAAAAAACAAATCGAAATCGAATGGCCGACCGCTTTCCCGCCTTTTTTTTATCTTGGGTAACCTGGCTTTTCATCCAATGTTTGTCATTTTTACCAGTGTAAAAATGGGTCAGATCAACATTTTACCCAAATTATGTTGGTTTTAAAGAAATAATTGAATGTAAATTGAAATAAAGTAATTAAAATTATATATATTCTTTAATTAATACTTTCTTTAAGGTAATTTAATCATTCGGGCTGTATATAAATTCGAGTCATGATTCAATAGAAATGTCAAAATAGAACTAGTTTTTTTTTTAATATTTGCTGTCTAAATATAAAAAAACTACTGTCAGTTGTAAAGTAAAACTCCCTAGGGAGTAAAAGTACTTCTTCCAACCCTGTCCGCAGGCATCTTTACACCTACTTTCAGAGTATGAGTAATGAAATAGTACATTGTTATACGAGGGATGAAAGTTAGTTATTTAGTCCCGAGAAATTTCTTGGCGACCGAGCGACAGCGAGGTCGCTAATAGTTCGAGGGACTAAATAACTCTTTAACCCGAGGTAAACACTGTGCTTTTCATTACGAATACGAGGGAAATAAAAATATAATTATAAAAACCTGAGTCGTTGTCAAATGTCTTCGTATGTTTTTAGGTAGGTACATTTCTTTTGATTTCGGCGGTAAGCGGTTTTCTCCTCAAAGAATCTTGCGTTAAATTTGTAACTGAAGCTGATGAACTTATCGTGTTAATACAAATTTCTTATAACAGAGATTTAGCAAAATTTAAACAAAACTCTAGACCTCGAAAAAAAAAATCAAGAAAGACCAAATCGGCCACAGATTATAGAGACTTTACCCGCCATTTTTTTTTTTTTTTTAGTCGTCGTCTGGCTATTCAGTCAATATTTTTATTTATTTTTATCATTGTAAAAATGGGTCAGGTCAACATATTTCTCAAATATAATATTAGTTTTAATGAAATAGTTTAAAGTAAATTAAAATAAAGTCATAAAAAAAAAGTATTCTTATATTATTTCTATCTCTATGTCATTTTAATTGTACTGGCAATAAAAAAAATCGGATCACGGTTCAATAGAAATGTCAAAATAGAACTAGTTTTTTTTTTAAATATTTGCTGTCTAAATATTAAAAAAAACAACTGTCAGTTGTAAAGTAAAACTCCCTAGGGAGTAAAAGTACTTCTTCCAACCCTGTCCGCAGGCAAGTTTACACCTACTTTCAGAGTATAAGTAATGAAAAATTTATTACTTCTTTTTGGAGTCGGTGCCAGCATTTTTATTGTTGAAACTTAATGTTCGGTAGCTTTTTTTAATATCCGGTGACATTTTTCATACATAATGCTTAAACATTTTCAATGTACTTAAAATGTGGCAGGTTTTTGTAAGTAGGTATATATAATTTATTTTAAAAAAATGTGCAAATCGGATGATTTTTTTTAGAGAAGTCTAACATGTATTTATGTCTTAATTAAGTATTATATATTTGAGTATGCAAATAGGTACTAAGTAGTTTTATAGTTATGTTAGGGGTATTTTTTCAAGGGATTGTTGCCCATTCGTAATTCCTTGCCTTGGCTGGCACCGACTCCAAAAAGAAGTAATAAATTTTGAATATTTGCAAAATATTAATGTCAAATAAGTTTACCTATAAATTAAGTTTCTTTACAGCAATTCAAATTTTTATTTTCAACTTTTTAGTGTAGGAACTTTTATTGTTTGGCTTTTTTTGAAGGCGGTTTTTTTTTTTGTAAAAAGTTTTTTTGTTTGTAGCCGTTTAGTGTTTTTTATTATAATGTGTTATGGCAACGAAGTCAATATCGTTCCTACATTTCTTTTGAAAAAGTTACCAATGTCATATAAGTAGACATGGGAAGTTCGGGAGATTCCTCCACCAGATTCATGCGGAAGAGACGCCCGGGTGTCGCTACTGTGTGGCCAGCCCGGAGGACACGGTGGAGCACACGGTAGAGGTGTGCCCCGCTTGGGAAGAGCATCGCCGTGTCCTCGTGGGGGTGATCGGTGGCGGCGATCTCTCGCGCCGGGCCTTGGTTCAGGCCATGGTCAGCAGCGAAGAGGAATGGCAGGCGGTCGCCTTCTTCCGCGAAGCAGTAATGCTCGTAAAGGAGGAGGCCGACCGCATAAGGCAAAGGCCACAGCGCCCTCGTGTTCGTTCTGGGCAGCACTTGGCCCAACTCCCATACATGGATGGTCAATGTCCTTTAGCGAGGCAACCTATTAGCAATGTATTAATAAATGCGTTATCTAGCATGTAATATTTACCATAATCGAATAACACATGAGGGGTCATCCTTGTTCTATGTATCTCGTACTATAAGTTATTCGCAATATTTTTCATATAAAGCGAGTCGACGACGTAGTAGTGGGCTAGTGATCTGTGCAGAGTGCGCGCCCGACATGCCCCCCGCCACCGACCGAGCGGCCGGCGACAAGGAGCCAGGCGATGTAGTTGGCTTGAAGTACGAGCGCGTGTCATCGTGAGGGTTTAGTGCAGCTCGCACGCCGACGCGCTGTCGTCACTCACCAGCAGCGCGGAGTCATGACGCGGGTCCGCGTGGCCGGCGCGCACCAGCTCGGCGCTCAGGCACACGTCATTGGCGCAGTGCGTGTCGATGAGCAGCGTCTCCAGCTCGTCGTGCTGCGCGTCCACGCCCACCACGTTGGCCACGAGCCGCTTGCAGTACACCTGGTGTAGGAAGTGCACGGAGGCGGCGTGCGGCCAGCGGCGGGCGGAGCCGGCGGGCCGCACGCCGGCCAGGCGCGCGCGCACGGCCTGCGCGGCCAGGCGCGCCCACTGGCGCCGCAGCGGCCGCAGCGCGCTCACGCTCTCCGTCTCCACCGTGCCGTAGTCCACGTGCCGCACCTGCGAGACACCTATTTGATCCTAACTCTTTCTCCAATGACTATCTAACCATGGTACGGCATTAATGACAATATCCGGGACGATACCTTGACGGTTTCCGAGTCGAGGATCTTGACGATGACGGAGCGGTGCCAGTCGTTCTCGTAGAGCGTGGAGCAGTGCTGGCCGACGCGCACGGCGCCGCGTGCCAGCACGCGCTCGCGGCCGGCGCCGTTGTAGTACAGCCTGCAACATACGGCCCAAGCTCTAGTGATACACTCTGATTTGGAAATTGAATTCAATATTCATCATCAGCCTTTTTTAAATGTTTCCACTGCTGGAACACAGGCCTGCTCTCTAGAAAAAGGATTGGGCTGTAATCCACCACGAGGGGGGGGGGACAGTGCGGATTGCTATCAATTTATTACATTATTGATCATTACTTTGTAAAATATGTATGCACTGCACCATGTTTCCCGCTTTATTCAGCGGGAAACATGGTGCAGTGCATACCGATTTTACGTACCTACATTGTGCTAAAATAATGTCGTGGGGTTACCTTCAACAATATTAGGTTGAAGGCAAAAACATGAAGAAGTACGTTTTAGATGAAGCAAGTCGAGTGAAGATAGTTAAGTGTGTCAGGTCTCACGTCATCTCCTCCATGAGGTCCTCCATCGCGGTGTTGTAGCACTCTCCGCGGCGGATGAGCCAGAAGTGGCTGGGCGAGTACACCTCGCCCACCATGACCTCCAGCATGGCGCCGGGCCGCACAGCCGCCAGCGACATAGCGGGGATGGGCTCCAGGTAGCCCACACAGTCCTCCGGGAACACGTCGGGGTCCTGAAGTAGCCATGCAACTTCTCACTCATTACGTCAACCCATATACACTACTTTTTTTTTAATCTTTATTAAGCAGCCTTGTCACAATATTGACTATGTCGCTCCATCATAGCCAAAGTTTGAATTTCTGTTGGTACATCTGACAAAGGGTTAACAAGACACTGTTGCAAATACATTTTCATTACTCATACTCTGAAAGTAGGTGTAAAGATGCCTGCGGAAGTGCGGACAGGGTTGGAAGAAGTACTTTTACTCCCTAGGGAGTTTTACTTTTCAACTGTCAGCTGTCTAAATATTAAAAAAAAACTAGTTCTATTTTGACATTTCTATTGAAACGTGACCCGAATTTATATACTGCCAGTACAATTGAAATAACATAAAAATAGAAATAATTTAAGAATACTTTTTTTTTAATAACTTTATTTTAATTTACTTTCAATTATTTCATTAAAACTAATATATATTTGAGAAAAATGTTGACCATACCCATTTTTACAATGCCAAAATGAAAAATATTGACTAAAAAGCCAGTCAGCCGAACACTGAAAAAAAAAATTGGCGGGTAAATGGTAGTCTCTCTATAATCTGTGGCCGATTTGATCTTCCTTGTTTTTTTTTTCGAGGTGTAGAGTTTTGTTTACATTTTGCTAAATCTCTGTTACAAGAACTTTTTATTAACACGATAAGTTCATCAGCTTCAGTTATAAATTTAACGGAAGATTCTTTAGAGGAGAAAACCGCTTACCGCATAAATCAAAAGAAATATACCTACCTAAAAACATAAGAAGACCTTTGTGGACGACTCAGGTTTTTATTATTTTTGTTTTCCTCGTATTCGTAATGAAAAGCACAGTGTTTACCTCGGGTTCAAGAGTTATTTAGTCCCTTGAACTATTAGCGACCTCGCTTTCGCTCCGTCGCCAAGAATTTTCTTGGGACTAAATAACTAACTTTCATCCCTCGTATAACAATGTACTATTGTATAAACCAACTCACAGGTTTTTTGGATTTGCCAACCAACGCCACTAAATTATGGCGACTACAATTTTTTTTTCTGCTCTACTTCTGTTACTACTAGTTGCCAACAACTACATCATCATCTTCATTTCCACTGTTGGACATAGGCCTCCCCCATGTATCGCCACAACGAGCAGTCCTGTACGTCTCACGTTTTCCGGGGCGCGGTCTCCACTCTAGAACCAGTCGGCCCCTCGAGCATCAATGTTTAATAGATCGATTATAATTGAGAAAAGTGTCGCTTCAATATAAAGGAGCAAGTAACGTAATTAAATTTACGTAGTATTAAATACTAGTACTAAATGAAAATAGAATCCCAACAAATTATTTCAATGAATGTTAGTAAAAATATGTGAAGGAAAACATCGTGAGGAAACCGGCATGTCTTAGAACCAAAAATTCGAAGACATATGACATCCACCAATCCGCACTGGGCCCGCGTGGTGGATTATGGCCTATTCCCTCTCTCGATGATGATGATAGTAAAAATAAAAATAGTAACTATGAATTATATAATTTCTCAAATGGACAAACGCGTCAAAAAGCGAAACTATTGGTGTACAATGTCCTTTGGCATAAAGCAAGCTCTTCTAACAGTAACATAGAGAAGAATCAGAAAATTGTAAAATTATAGTTTTTTTTTTTTAATTTTATTTTATTGATTAGGAACAACAAACAGTTACATTACTTATGTGATATTCAGAACATGATAATATACAAATTTTAAATAATAAAATAAGGGGAAAAAAAAGAAAGAAACTCGATAAGTATAAAATTATTAACTAAAGAGTGTTGTGCTCGAGTGTTTCGTACAAGTCTTCGAAACTTTTGTATGCAGCATGAAAATGTGCTCAAATACACTACTGTATGATGTTACCATTCGGCGAATTGGTAAACGTTGGCCTGTATTAGATCGACCGGTACCTGTCACAAAAAGTGAACCTGCACGCACCTGCTGTCTATGAATAGGTTCTGGGGACTAGCGGGCTATGTAACAGAGCAGGTACATTGTTCTAGTCCATACAGTCAAAATTATTGTGGTAATACTAAGATACCAAAAAAAAATTATTGGCGATTTTGGACTATTTGGGTATTTAATTATTTTCATAGTTAGTTTTGTACGGAACCCTCAGTGCGCGAGTCCGACTCGCACTTGTACGTTTTTTTTTTGTGACGTGACTTCAAATTTACATTGTGAAATGTTTTAATAAGTGTACTTGTGCTACGAGACCTTGCTTCATGCCAAATTTCGGGATTCAAGTCAACGGGAAGTACACTATGAAATTTTATTCTTTGAGAGTATCGATACGTAGGTATTTCATTACACCAAATCAACCATATATTTTTTAACTTAGTTTGATTTTTTTAAAGCTTCAAGGGACCGCAGACCTGAAAACACATATTTCAAGTCGATACCTCCACGAATTCCGGAGATAAAGTATCTTCACAGACAGAGAGACAGACGGACGGACAACAAAGTGATCCTATAACGGTGTTTGCTAATTATTATTTTTATTCTATAAGGGTACCGTTTCGCCTTTTAAGGTAGGTACTTACCGAACTTTAAAAGCTAATAGAAACATTTTCGACTTGTACGACGAAGTTGTGAGCAAAATGCCAGTAATTTTCTAGTTAGACTTACAAAGTCGATGCCGGGCAGTGCGTCGTCGGGGTCGGGCCAGGGCCAGCGCTCCGTCAGCAGCCAGTCGCCCGTGTCCGCGGCCCGCGAGATCCGCACGCGCGCCTCCAGCACGTACGCCACGCTGATGATGCTGGAGAACCCGAAGCGAGCCAAGTTCAGCTCGCGGTTGTAGCGCTCCCTGTGCACACAACACCACTTATACGCTCTAATGCCAGTCTAGCATCATGATGCCAATCAAGGTAGTTAAGCAACTATGAAAATGCACTATAAACCAATGATCTTAAATAATTATGTTGAAAATGTTATCATCGAACTGATCTGATGATGATGATGGAGCTGGAAGGTAGGCACTGGAACTGCATAACTAATTAATATATCCTAGCCGTGTTTGGGCTTGTTAGAATTGACATAAGATGCACTTTGGCTGTAAGGTACTATCGAACTGATGTGATGGTGAAGCTGGAAGAAAAATAAAATAATGTATCCTAGCATTGTTTGAGCTTATTAGAGCTGTCATGGGCAATGCTGTCAAGGACAATGGAAAGGGCTATGCGCGGAGTTTCCTTGCGTGTTCGAATCAGAAATGAAGAAATCCGCAGGAGAACCAGGGTCACTGACATAGCCCTTGTTGACGTTTTGAAAAGACTAAATTATCGGTTAAACTTGCCATCTAGGTACATCATCAACAGAATCACCAATGGAAACGTATGAACCAGAGTTGCACCTAAGTGTCGCAGAGCAACTGGAGCAGGAGTTAAGCAAATTAATAAATAAAAAACAAAACACCTCATCGGCTAATTTGGATCTGGATGGATTTATAAGAGTAGAAAAAGCAATTTGTGACAACGGCGGATGGAAAGGAACATACTTTTCAGAAGCGTACCATTACCTGCTGTGTGTTTCTGAGCATTCTCGGCAGCAGGCTTTTTCTGCACAAAAACTTAGAAGTTCTCTTTCTGACTCATCTTTAAATGCCTTATCGTTTCTTAAAACTTATTACCAAGAATTTCGATCTCATAAAAAGTTAATTTTTAAGTACCTACCTACACCCATAAGTTCATCATTATTATTTTATTGTAACTTGCCAAACAAATGTTGATTTTTTATGTTATTTCGATTTTTTTTTAAATATTTTATAAAGTGTATTAATGGTCTATTACAACGTCTGTCTGTTAGAATAGACAGAAAATTTTAAAACAAAAAGACTAATTCTTGCTAAACAAATGTTTATTTTTTTATGATTGTTTATTGTTTTTAACTTCTATCTGTCAGACAGTAATTTTTTTAAACAAAAACATTGATTCTTTATCAAATAGAATAAAAGGCATTTTTAATTATTTCTAAAAAAGTAATCAAGTCCGGAGCCAACTCCGGAGTTTGAATACTATGTGGCCATTGGCCGTCCAACAAAATCTATACTTGTTTAGCTTTGCAAATTGACGTGCAGCCAGAAACAACTTTCTTGAACAATTTATTTATTTATTTATAGTTAATTAAAATGGTACAAGCCCAATAACATTAATTAACATGGAATTGTGAAAAAATTACAAAAATAATAATACATAACATTGATATAGAAGATTAGATTATACATTGATTTCATTATTACAATAGAATTATTTCAATAATACTTAAGTACATAATTTAAAATTAATAATTTAACAATAAACATAGTGATATACATTAACATCGAACAGTAGACACCCTTGCATACTGTCTCTCACAGAACACCAGACAGACACGTATTAGGCTATTCCATTCGTCCGCAAACACATCACATTCAGGAAGGCATTAAGCATCCTTAGAGTACGACACACTGGGGATTCAGCTCTAGCGACAGTTCTAGATGGCTGTGGTGCAAATAAATTGTGACGGCGGTTCTGACGGTGTGCAATGTATTTATCGGGTACAAACAGCCGACAGAAGAGATTGTGGAGTTCAAGGCAGTCAATGCGACCACTCAGGATTTTACAAGCCACTACGAGTTGATCGAAGCCCCTTCTCACCTCTAATGAGTTAAAACCCAGCATACCAAAAAGGAAGTTGGTAGGATACATATAAGGAAAGAAAGTGAACAACCCTTGAAATAAAAATCTCAGGAAAGTTTTCTGCACCTTCTCAAGCATCAGCTTCTGAGACGCGGAATATGATCCTTGAATGTTAGACAGCGGTCGAAGGTCACACCCAAATCTTTTACGCAGATGACACGAGCAATTATTTCCCTACCCAACCTATAGTCGTAACAGATAGGTCGCGACACTCGACCGTATGTCATAATGTGGCACTTGCTTGTATTAAAAAGCAACTTGTTCTCGATGCTCCATTCGGAGATGGCGTCAAGATCCCTTTGTGGGAGTTGGCAATCATCGATCGATTGGATTCGCAAGACTAGTTTTATGTCATCGGCATATAGTAGACAAGTCGCATGCTCAATTTTAGCGACGAGATCATCGATCATAATCAAGTATAGAGGCGGTCCTAATACGGTCCTAGACTCACCTCACGCCCGATCGAGTATAATAAGGCTTAGACTCAAAGCATCCATGGCAGACAAACTGCTTACGGTCACGTAGATAGTCAGCAAAAAGTTGAGAAAGCCGGATGAGAAACCTCCTGACATGCTCCTGACCCTGGTCCCCCTGATGAACCGTTCGCTATTTTTTACCACAATTACCCTCCCCCATGACACTGAAACACCCCCGCAAGGCTAATATGGACACAGAGTCCTCAAATCGTAAAAGGGTCGCTGGTTCGCCCCCTGCTACTTCGAACATACCCCCTAAGATAGCTAAAAATGTTACCGGCAGACTATACAAAAAGAGTGATAATCCACCCTATAGGATGTAAGGGGAGATATATTGATGATATAAGTAAATTGATGATATTTTTTTAAAGAGAATACTACACAGTTCCAAGCTAGTTCATTCATGAGGCAGCGCTAGGGAGTTGTTACGAGTGTGAGGAAATAGATATCCTCATACTCATAATACCTACATCGTGAGTAGGAAACCGAATGGTATTGTGTTTTAAAAGTATGATCAAATTACTTATATCGCCAATATATCTCCCCTTACTATATCGTATATATGTATCTTTGAAAGATCAGACTTCAGGTACTGTGTTGCAACCAATAAAGTTTGATAAGTATGTTTTTGACAACAAATAATGTCAATAATGTACGCCTCGATGAGATCAAACGATTAGGCAGAAACCGAGTGTCAGTCGAATTTAAAACCTACCAAGTTGCCAACAGCTTCCTCAACAATACAATCCTGGCCAAACATAACTATGTTACTGCCATACTGCAATTCAACATAATACGGATGGGCATAGTTAGAGACATACCGGTAAAGTGGTCAGAGGAAGACATCTTACTAATCTTACTAATATTATAAATGCGAAAGTCGTAACTTTCCAAACATCGTAATGTTTGGATGTTTGTTACTCAATCACGCCAAAACGGCTGGACGGATCTGGATGAAATTTGACACAGGCATAGGATACACTCCGGAATAGGACATAGGCTACTTTTTATCCCGGAAAAACATAAGGTTCCCGTGGGATATACAACTTCTTATTTTTTTTTCGTTACTCAATCACGCCAAAACGCCTGAATGGATTTGGATGAAATTTTTCACGGAGATAGTTTATGCTCTGGAATAGCACATACGCTTCTTATTATCCCTGAAAAACGCATGGTTCCTGTGGGATATAAATTTTGTCTGAATGGATCTGTATGAAATTTGGCACAGGCATAGAACAAACTCTGGAATAGCACATAGGCTACTTCTTATCCCGGAAAAACATAAGGTTCCTGTGGGATATACAACTTCTTATTTTTGTTTCGTTACTCAATCACGCCAAAACGGCCGGATGGATTTATATGAAACTTGGCACAGGTATAGAGTATACTCCGGAATAGCACATATGTTACTTTTTATCCCGAAAAATCGTAAGATTCCTGTGGGATATATGTATATTTTATTTTGCCTGAATAGATTTGTATGAAATTTTGCGCGGAGATAGTTTATGCTCTGGAATAGCACATATGCTACTTTTTGTCCCTGAAAAAAACGCATCTGTTCCTGTGGGATATATACCTATTTTATTTTTGTTGTCCTATCACACCAGACCGTCTGAAGGAACGGATACTCGAACCTATCAGAACTGTTAAATAAATAAATATTTAAATACGGCCCTGGTGATAAACACCGTATTGTAGCGGTAGGTCGTTTACAATAAAGTTTGAATAAATTATCTGAAAATTATTATTTTTACATCATTTTTCTTTTAAAATTGATAGTCTGAATCGCGCTTTTAAGTTTTCTCTGTGTAGAATGACCTCATAGTAATTTTGTTTTGTGTTTTTATAGCTTTCAATTATAGCTTTCAAATAAGACTACTTTAAAAAATATACACCGATTACATACAGAGAAAAAAAAATTAAAACCAAAAGTAGGGAATTTCATTAAAAAAAAATTAAATGGCTTGAATTTTAAAATGACTAATATTCTTTATATTTTTTCGTGTTTTTATCGATAATTTTCTATCTTATATCATCACATTTCGTTTGATCAAATGTAAAATTATCATATTGTATAGGGCAACCCCAATACCACGCGGGCGAAACCGCGGGCAAAAGCTAGTCACAAATAAAAACTAACCTTTACCAAAAATACAAGCACAGAGAACAGTCTCGATCAAGTTTCACTCAGTTGCAAGCTCACTAAAATCGAAAAAATTCGTAGCCCTGACAAAAGCACGTGTTGAGACTTGGTGAAGTCTCAACACGTGCTTTTGTCAGGGCTAGAGTGGTGACTCTAACCAACAAAAGTCAAACAGCCCTGATATTGTTACCAGTGCTGTTGCTACTGCAAACAGGAGAGAAATAATAGAGATAAAGTATGTATGTTTATACATTTATCCCTCCTCTCTGATATCTATTGACTTCCACATAAACTGACTCCAAACAACCCAAGTTCAGTGTCTTATATACCAGACTCATTCAGTAGATTTTTTTTGCTGCGATGAAGTTTTGCACCATTCATAAAGCCTGCACGCAGCATCACAGCCAGCGACGGCTGTGAGGTGGCTATCTAAAAAAACACTCACCTGTAGAGCCTTATAAGATCTGTGCACCACACTCCCTCTGGAGCTGAACAAATTAACTCCATTAATTCAGTTTTCAGTTCTTCAAACTGAAGAGCCTTTGTACTGTGGGTACCTGAGGAGAGAAGCACTACTTCTTAAAACATAATTATACTACACTGCAGCAGTTAACTACAGTTTATATAACCCTGTAACTGATTGGTCCAACAAGTGTTGTCTTCATTTTACCAGCGACTTGTTCTATTATTTATTCTGTGACCAGAGTCAGTTGTTTGGTTGACCTTAATTAGCTCTTCAATTCTCATTGATGAAGAGAAGAGCTGATGAGACAGAGTATTTGTTTATATTATTGTGCACTCCTGCCGAAGAACCATGAGAGTGTTCATTAGATTGATCTAATAGTTAAAATGTTAAGAAATGTAAACCGATTACCTATCTGAATAACAAAAACTTACTGGAAGATGTATGTTTTCCAGAATCGTCGTCCTGAGATATAGACAAAGCAACATCTATCTCCGAAAAGGCCTCTTCAATATTTTGAAGACGATTGTACTGCAACAGGCGCTTTTTCTGGAAATTCTTGACACCATTACTAGTCACTGTAGTGTTCTTGTGGTTGTACACATTCTCCTTGCTCCCCTCTGGAGCTCCCGCCTCTAGCTCTTTTGGCTCTTCAATTTGAGATGGTGAGTGTTTGACAAATGACTTATAAATCATAACTGGTTTTGGTGGATTAACTCTAGATTCCAGTACGCTTCTTCTTCTGTTAGGGTATCAAAAATGTAGAAAATTTAATTAGCAAAATTATTAAATTTTATGTAGGTATACATTCGTCAAGATAAACAGTTAATTCAATACTTACACTTTTGCTTTGCACTTTGTAAATGGTAATTTGGATTTTTCTACTAAATTATCAATGTGTTTTGATGAATCTGGCACCACGGTGAGTATAGGGTTAGATGAAGGACCCGACAACTGAAAATAAATAAAACAAATACATTTACATAAATTTTTAATACATTAAGACAAATACCTATAGGTACATGAAGTTCTAACTTGAGCTTCACATGTGCAACCAAACATAAAAACTCTCATTAAATTTTATTATCATTTTAGTAAATTAAAATAGTCAAAATTAAGTAACAAGACACCAATAATTTCTTGAGACTAAAATATGTCGACACCCAAGCGAGCGTCGGCGCTCGCGCATGGTTTCGCGCCATCCGGTGGTGAAATTTTCGAAAACAGAATACATCATATTTGAACATTTTTTTTAATAGGGTATTTTGATATTTATCCAAGAACGTAGGTAAACTAAAAAGTTTTTTAATCAAATAAGCTAAAACTGTACTTTTCTAGACGTTGAAATGACGTGTTTTTGGGGGAGGGGGGTTGTCCCGTCCCCCCTAAACCCCTCCAGAAACTAGGAAACGTATAATTTTGGAGATATTCATAATAGAAAATTTTGAGGTTAAGTACTAATAAATCGAACATTTTATGCATTTGTGGGTCGAACTTAGGGGTTTTAGCTGAGGGGGTTACCCTAAACCCCTCGGACCATATGGGGGGGATCCCCATAATAGAAAATGTATACCTATTTACATGTACTTAAAAATGAAAAAAAAAAATGTCTAGGAGCGCTCTACCATTGTATGAAATTATTTGTGCAAGAATTTAGTTTTCAGGTTGGTTTAAAAAAAATAACCACGAAAGTGATGACTGTTCGGTCGCTCACTAGACCATCCCCTTCTAACCTATATCTATCTGAATCGGAGTGCCCTAGGTGTGGTTTGTAAACAAATCAATTCAATTATTTCTTACTAATAACTGGATAATAAGATGTTTTGAAATGAAACACAAAAATAAGAATATTCTTATTTTAACACAAATATTTTTATACTTACTAATATTAGTAAGTATAAAAATATTTGTGCACAAAAATGTTTTCTGGTTGGTTTAAACAAAAATAACCACGAAGGCACAAATTATATAGGTACAGATGTCAATCTACGTACAAAACGCGCTCGAGCAACGCACACATAGACACCGTTCACCGACGCGAAAACCGGGCTCAACGAGGATCATTACGACCGCGAGGGTGTCACGTTTGAGACGCGCGTTTGTGATATTTTGCAACTACCACGATAATTTGTTGTTCATAATCCAGTTGACAAACCTAGCGCGGGCGACCGCCGTGCGTAGGTATGAAAAGTGAAGTATATACATGGGATTGACTTCTGTACCTTTTTATTTTGTGACGAAGGTGAACCCTTCAAACCTTTATCTATCCGAGTCGAGGTGCACTATATGTGGTCTTATCTCAATATTATTATTTTATGCTAACAACTAGATAATATGAGATTGACAAATCAAACACTAAAATAAGAAGACGAAGTAAAAAGTGTTAAAATGGCGTCAATGATTTTTTTTTTTACAAAATACCGCCTTCAAAAAAAGCCAAACGATAAAAGTTCCTACACTAAAAAGTTGAAAATAAAAATTTGAATTGCTGTAAAGAAACTTAATTTATAGGTAAACAAACTAATAATAATTTGTCATTAATATTTTGCAAATATTCAAAATTTATTAGGTACTTCTTTTTGGAGTCCTTACAGCCAAAGTGCATCTTATGACAATTCTAACAAGCCCAAACACGGCTAGGATATATTAATTAGTTACGCAGTTCCAGTACCTACCTTCCAGCTCCATCATCATCAGATCAAAGAGAAAGAAAAAGAAAGAAAACATGTTTATTTGGCACTTCATGAGCATTACCAATCAAATAAATAATTACAATCTTATGTTGACATTACAAAAAAATAGAAAGAAAAATAAAAAGAAATAAAATTAACAATATGACAAATTACAATGTCTCACGGCTGTGCCATACAGGTCCAGTTCAGCATAATGCCAGACAACTACGTAGCAGTTGCCTGACGCTGGTTTTCAACTGGACCTTTGGGAGTAGCATGAGAATTAAATAAATGTATATAAGCATAATATTATTACATAAATACATATGTTTAATCTTCTTTAATAGATCAGTTCGTTGATAACATTTTCAACATAATTATACATATAAGATCATTGATTTATAGTGTATTTTCATAGTTGCTTAACTACCTTGATTATGATATCTATGCGAGTGTCAAGTTTTGTTAGCCATTTCTGATCTTCTTCACCAGTTCCACCTCATCAAATGTTACTTTTTGACTGTAAATGCTTGAGTTATCGATGAAAATATCAAAATTACTATGTAGTGCCTATAATATTTGAGGAGTTCCCTCGATTTCTCATGGATCCCACCATGACAACTCGATTTTGAAAAAAATGGGACCAATCTGGAAGCATATCCTTTCAAGTATAAAAAAAATTTTGCAAATCCATCCACAAACAACGGAGTTCTGAGATAACAAACATAAAAAAAAAGTACAATCGAATTGAGAACCTCCTCCTTTTTTTTGAAGTCTATTAAAAATTGGCGATTTTAATTATTATTTTTCTCAAAAACTATTTGTTTCCTAACATTGAAACTTTGCATAATTACTTTTTAGACATAAACCTTTTGGTTAAACAGTACAATACTGGACGCAGAAATGTTGAAATTAAGGGGGAGGGGAGGGGGCAGGGTCCCTCCTCCCCCAAACCCCCACCCAAATAAAGAAAACGAATAGTTTTGGAGATATTTAAAATTAAAAATTACTGGTTAGGTATCAGAAAATCGTACATTTTATGCATTTTTTGACGAAATTTTGTGGGTTTTTGGAGGGAGGGTCACTCTCAACCCCTAGATCCGTCCCCCTGTAGTAGCAAATGTATACCTATAGGTATTTAAAAGTGAAAAAAAAATTGTCCGGGAGCGGTCCACATTGTATATATAAATATTTGTGTACTGAAAGTTTACTGGGTGGTTTAAAAAAAAAATAACTCTAACCTAAATCTATCCGAGTCGGGGTGCCCTAAATTTAGTGCGAGTAGTTTAAAAAAAAAATAACCCTAACCTAAATCTATCCGAGTCGGGGTGCCCTAAATTTAGTGTGGGTGGTTTAAAAAAAAAAAATAACCCTAACCTAAACGGAATCCAAACACTGAGTCACTGAGCTGCTGAGTAGTCACAACACAATGTTGTTCAGCCAAGGGCGGATCCAGCTTTGGCGCCAGGAGGGGGTCACATAGTCGTGGTCACTTATAATTTAATTTTGATAACAATAGATGCAAGTAAAAAGGAGGTATTTTATTAATGTAGGTACATACACCCAGCCAGGTGCATTACTTTGTGTAAATCACCACTGCTCTCAAAACGGTGAAGGAAAACATCGTGAGGAAACCGGCATGTCCTAGAACCAAAAATTCGAAGACATGTGACATCCACCAATCCGCACTGGGCCCGCGTGGTGGATTATGGCCCATGCCCTCTCCTAGAGAGAGGAGGCCTGTGTCCCTGCAGTGGGAACATTAAAAGGCTGATGATGATGATGATGAGGTACATACATACGTAATAATTCAATGCAAATAGCATTTAAAATGATAAAAAGTGGAACAAAATAGTAGTAGAATGAAACCCATTGGAAAAGGAAGCCTATATAACAAAAAATTAAGGAAAAATAAATTACGATCCATCTGAAGTCGGGAAGTGGATGGGTGTTTTTTTTTAGGTAGGTAAAAATCATCCAATGACCAGTCCCGCCCTTGGGCGGAGCGAGAAACAGTGTCAGACTCTTACTGACTAAACAATCTACCCCATTCCAACTTTGCCATATACACCAGGGCCAGAGCCTTCCTTTCAGACGCGAACCCATGGCCCCAGTTGGCTTCGACCCTTCTGCAGGGTCCCTACGGTTGCTGACAACTCCTTGAGGCGCGCGCGAACAGTGCGCGCCGTCGACGACTGGGCTTGGTCCGGACGGTTACCAGACGATTGGACGGCAAGCTACAAGCCCACGCCTACGGTGGCCGGAAATCGGGATCAGAATCTCGGCGGCGTCTCGGGCGTGAGCGCCGTTGCCTTAAGCGGTCGGCTTCCTCCTTTGTTGGCATTACTACTTCGCAAAAGGAGGCGACCGCCTGCCACCCCTCCTCGCTCCGGACCATGGCCTCGACCAAGGACCAGCGCGAGAGATCACCGCCGCCGATCGCCCCCACGAGGACACAGCGGTGCTCTGTCCAAGCGGGGCACACCTCGACCGTGTGCTCCACCATGTCCTCCGGGCGGTCCACACAGTGGCGACACCCGGGCGTCTTTTTCGCATGAATCCGATGCAGGTACCTCCCGAACTTACCATGTCGGGTGAGAACCTGGGTCATGCGGAAAGTGAGAATGCCGTGAGTTCTTTCCAGCCACGCCTCAATGAGAGAGCTTACCGCCATAATTGTAGCGTGCCCAGCACTAAGTGGATGGGTGTGCGGTTTTAAGGGTAAAAAATGGTTTATCTCGATTTCAGGCAAAACTACTGGTTCTATGAAAAAAAGTCCAATGGCAAATCTATGTGAAAAGTAAAAAAGAAAAACGAGTTTTTTATTTTTATTTTTATCTTCTTTAAAAATTCCTTCTTTTTCCACAAAATTTGGTGAAAAGTTACCTTTTCACGACCCAAACATACTGTAATTTTTTTGATTTACAATGTTCATATTTGCTCTTTATTTTGACTTAACATCGAAAAATCAGTCTGTTTTTCAAACGAAAAATCTCACCAAAATTCTATTATTTTCTGTGCAAGAACTTTGGCAACAAACACTGTGACATGAAAATATCATATTTTAGATTCGGTTGTAAATTATGGTAGTATGTTTTGATTTAATCTTCCGTTTTTCAAGAAATTTAAGTGTAAATTTTAATAATAGCTCACAATTGTACATTTTGATCGGATTCGAGTTTTTTAACTTTTTTGCATTTTCTGAGAAAATTTAATGAAGTCATGTAATTTTTTACACCATCAAAAAGTAAAGATTTCGGTGAATAAGATACCACCAAACTTTTTAAAAAAAATTACATATTTTGACGTGAGATTTTTCGATTGAAAAACAGACTGATTTTTCGATATTAAGTCAAAATAAAGAGCAAATGTGAATATTTTAAATAAAAAAAAGACAGTAAGTTTGGGACATGAAAAGGTAACTTTTCACCAAACATTCTGAATAAAAAGTTATTTAAATTTAAAGAATTTAAAAATTAAAACAAAAGCCACGGTTTTTTGGACTTTTCACATAGATTTTAAGGTTAAGTGAAAAAAGTGCTAATACAAAAGTGGTAGATCTTTCTATGACCTACAAGTTTGCCATTAGACTTTTTTCCATAGAACCAGCAGTTTTTTCGGAAATCAGATAAACCATTTTTTACCCTTAAAACCGCACACCCATCCACTTCCCGGCCTCAGATCGACCTTTAAAATTTTGTTATGTTTTCTCCCTTTTCCAATGGGTTTCATCCTACTACTATTTATTTTTTATTGTACACTTGAAAAACTTTACACATAATAACTTGTACATATACACGTACATATTGCCATCTTCTCTTGAAGACATCCAGAGAAGCACTATCACGCACGGAATGAGGCAGCCTATTTATATTCCATACCAGTGGTGAATGATTTGCCATAAGAGCTAGAGGTATGTCCAGGGCCCAACCTAGCTATTTAGCCGCTCCGGGCAAAGATAACTTTCGGGTGGAAAAGGGTGGCGCTTTACCATCTGTTCCATACGGTCTGTTGGGCCAGCGCGGTCGAGGTCTGGGTGGAGATGTCAAACCAAATGTACCGGTGGTTCGAGAACGTCACCCTCCCTTCCGTGACGCGTCAATTGACAACACGCGGTTTCAAAGTGGGGCTGGCGAACGTATACACCACGGACTCGCCCGCAACCAAACACACGTGGTGATAGAACCTCAGTTTCGGACGACCAGGCATGTCTCCAGAACCCAGTTCTTCAACATCGGATCCGCTAATTCCTGAGCTGGAAACCCCAGGCCAAGTCCGTGGCAATGAGTTCCCCGCAATCGACTACGGGGAGTGAATCAAATCCCACGACGTAGGCATTCCACTCTCTAAGGGAGTTTTGGAGATCAGCTAGGGATCTATTCGGGGACATGTAGACGCCTAACACTGCTAAGTCTCCGAACCGTGCTGCCACGCAACCCCGTTCCCTCGTGACGGCCTCGAGGGATGAGGTACCGGTGGCGGCCGACGAAATTACTGTCACCGAGCCACTCAAGACCTGCACCTTGTCAGCTATCAATAGATCCTGAGTGGGTCTTCGGACTTTACCCTTGGCCTTGGCGGAGGGATCACAGGACCTGCTCCCAGTGTGGTGGTGAGCCTGTTTGCCTGCTGCCGCACATGCGTAGCAGTGCATCGTAGCACAGCGTTCTGCAGCCTTGTGCCCAGGCTTATAACACTGATAGCAGTGGTCACTGCGATCCATTTTGCACACTGCGGCGCAATAGGGTCCCGTAGCAGCGGTACCACCGCAGCGGTCTGAGCTTCAGCAGATTCCCATGCGTGGAGACCCAGCGATGGCTGGGGAGGGCCGACGGCTTCTTTGAGCCTTTTCTTGGACGGCTCGCGTGCCCATGTTTAAGCTAAAAAGCAAATCATTGACATGGCTCAAAAGTCTGCTTAGCTTAAGGTAGAATGTAGTTACGTAAAATCCGTATTGTGCCAAATATATAAATAGAATCTATATATTTGGCACAATACGGATATTCAATTAGTTATATTCAATTAGTGGTCCATCTAAGTCCTGGTCTTGGATCTAGCTCAGGGGGGGGTCATGACCCCCATGACCCCCCCCTGGATCCGCCGTTGTGTTCAGCTCTAACAGGAGTACGTAAAACGGTCTCAACTGCAAGGCGAACGAACAGTAGGTACCTAGGTAACAAATTTTTATTTTGGCGCGGAAGTATTTTGCGTTCCGTTTCTCGTAACAAAAAAAGTTATAGTTTATTTATGTTAAATCACTTAATTATATTATAATATATCATTTGGCTACTTTATTTGTTCATTTGGCTACTTTTTTTACCTTTTTAATGTAAATTAAAATAAATTTGCATTTTATAAATTAAATACTCATTGAGGCTGTATGAACTAATACCTTTGACTTTGTCATAAATATTACAAAGTAAAAAGTGAACGAAAGCTGTCAAAATGGTGTGAAAAGTAGGAAATATTATCGATTTTCATAATTTTTACCAAACTATTTTACACAAAAACTATGTAGTAAGTGTTCTAACATTAAGACTAAAGCATAATTAGTTTTTAGGCATGAACCTTTCCAATAAAGCAACATAAGCTTAAAAATCGGCGTCCAGTATTGTACAACCCGTCCCAAATAAGAATAGGATCGATTATTATATTGTAGTCTTTGGGATCGATGGCCATGTTGTGACGTCACGACGAACTGTCAAATCGAAGAAATTAGGTAGAGAGAACAAAAAAAGATAGGTAAGTACTAACAAAAAAAAAATTGTTTATCTCTGTTTACTGTGTGATGTGTCTGAGTAGTGGTAAATAGAAGAAAAAGGCGAATTGTTTCTAACAATGAAAATAGGGACGAAAATGTTTTTCTTGTAAACTATTTGTGACTTAAAACAATATACCTATTTGGCAAATTTATATCAAACCCTAACGTTTTTACTTGAACTAGAATTAACTAAAATGTTGTAATAAAAAGCAAAACAAAAACTTTTTTACCCGACTACGGCGAAGCAAAAGGAGGGTTATGATTTTGATTTTGACCTGTATGTATGTATGTATGTATGTATGTATGTATGTGGGTATGGATGTTCATCTGTTCCCTCGTAACTTCTAAACTACTTATCAGAATTCGACAAATGACATATCATTAGTAGCGTCTTAATTGTCCGCTGGTTATAGGCTATATGGGATTTCACAAAATCTAATGTGGCGCCCTCTAGCGGACAAAACATACGAAGTAAAAAAATAAAGTTAAGATAAATATGCCGTGTTTGGTATCATTTGAAAGCGCTTTACTTGTACATTTTGAATATATATATATTACTAGCATTTGCTTGTGACTTTACCTGTATTCATGGGCTGAGAAATCAATGAACCCAAGATTAACCTATTTAGAACTCCAAAATATGTTAAATAAAAATAAAGTTTAAAAACTAACACCCGACTACTTAAAAACACGCTCTAAAAAGTACGAAACAAGAAAACAAGAAAGCCGTGGTGCGTCCAGTAAAGTACTAAAGCCTAGTTTAGTTCGCGGGTATTAACAAATAACTTTTCGTTAATACCCACAAACGCAGCAAGTTTGTTTTTTCTGAAAATGGTGATATTATTTAATTTTATTAACAAGAAGTTGGGTCAAATTGGGTTAATTAGCAGATTGGTTTGGCAGAACTCACCTCGAAGGTGTCGCTGCACCTCTCTCTGAGGAAGGTGACAATGTCCCTATATCCCATCTTGCATAACGGAATGTGGGCACCTTTGAGCTTTATATAGTCTCTTTGTAATAAGTGCGAATCCATCAGAGTCGGGCTTGACACCACCAAGTCCCGCAGTCTAATTTTCACCTCTTTTATTAGTTCCTCACCCATCTTTGCGTTACTTACGCGAAGCTTTACACTCAGGTGTAGGACAATTCCTTAGAATGACAGATTTGGGGTTTTTATTTTCAAAATGCGCCATCTCCCATCACCATACAAAACATCTAGTTACTTTATGCGATCACAGATGGCAGCACAATCGATAAGAAATTATTTATATATTTATTACAAAAAAATACATTTTGCTACCTGAACCTAAACGCTGCGTTTGTGTTGTTTATTTGCGATATAGACGCTCGCGATTTGTTTTCATCATGCCTAAACGTTGTGCATTAGGATGTTCAAACAGTAAGTATACCTACTCATATCTCATTTCAACTTACATGCTTGTTCTTAGTGCAATCCGGCGTTATGTTTAGTCCGCCGGTTCTGTTGGAATTCCCATTGATCGCAAAGTCCCATAAATGTGTATAAAATTTAACAATATATCCCGTAGCCTAGTCTTCCTAGATTTCACTTTCACTGCTAGATCATGAGAACATGCGTAATAGCATGTTGGTTTTATTTTCTGTAAATAATCGTGTATACTGCTATGTACCTACGTGATTATTTGAAAACAATAAGAAAACCCCTAAGGCTACCCACTGACCAAAGAATTCCTTTTTTGATACTTCATCAAAATCCGTCTCTTTTTTTCTTTGGTACCTTTGCTATAACATGTGATGTCTTTCTGTAATTTCAAATCTTTCTAAATACCAATGGTCAATCTAAGTTCTCATGTAATACTTCTTCCATAAAGATGGAATAAAATATTACATGAGGACTTAGATTCACCTTTAGAACTTAGATCTGGTGATGGTGGTGGTGGTGGTGGTGGATCTCATTGCTGTATCTGGAAAACTTTAAGTGATGCTGGATCCATTGTTCCAGATTGCAATCCCTACTTGTCCTCCATAATAAACATAATTATAAGAATTAATTCATTAAGCCCCAAGCGAACGCCGCCGCTCGCACATCTATTGTTCTTTAATTGTGTCTGTAATTACAAGATAGAAAGGTTAAATTATGGATTGAGCATATGTTTATTTATGTACTTATCCTGGGTCAGCCCCCTACATGCAACTTAAACTTAAGTTGCCAAATGTGGCAATTTTCTAATCATGAAAGTGTTTTCGAAGTTGTTCAAGTAGTTTTAAGAATTATTGAAATAAATTGTAACATAAAAAAAACAAATAATTTATAAGATTAGGTATTTATTTGTTTTTAAAATATACAATATTATTATTCTCTTATTTTTCAGGCAAGAATGATGAAGCTGGTATTTCAGAAAAAGTTTTCCTTGCACCTGAACCTGTGATTGAGGAAAGCATCCTTGCTGCACTAAAACCGACTCTCACAGGTATGTACAGGTTACATAATTATGGATTCTAATTATCAAAAAAGGCTATTAAAGAATCACTTCTCGGAATTTTGGCTAAGATCAAAGTATAGAAACACAGAATTCCGAAATTATTTTGTACTTTTCAGTGTTTTTTTACATTGAAGTTGGTTGAAATTTTTTGGTAAAAAGCTTTTTACTTTTTAGTTATGATACTGCCACTAAAAAGTATGCCTCAGCCAAACTTAATAGGTACTTTATAGCCAGAGTGCATCTCCAATTCTAATAATAAAAAATGGTCAGATTACATTAATTTATCTTCTGGCTTCATCACTAGCTCATTTTGATACATCCCCCCCTTTCCTGTCAGTCACTTATCCCCACAAGAAAGAAAATAATTAGCCTTGTTAACTCAGTAAAAATATAGTCTTCTATGGGGAAAGAAATTTTAAATTGGTTCGTTTTGAGAATTTTTGAGATATTTGTAATACACAAAACAAACAAAAATCGAATATTTCCTTTTCATTTATAACTTAGATTATGTTTTTTGTATTAATAAGAAAAGTATTTATGGTTGGATTTCAGGTACCTATACCTACACATATAAAACATAAATACATATTTTTGTCCCACTTCAAATTTAAAATTCTCTGACAAAACTTATTTTATTTATTTTTAAAATGAATAATATTTTATTTTATTATTTTTCAGGCAAGAATGATGAAGCTGGTATTTCAGAAACAGTTTTTCTTGCACCTGAACCTGTGATTGAGGGAAGCAGCCTTACTACACTGAAACTGATACTGGCAGGTATGTACAGGTTACATATATGGATTCTAAAATGATGGCTATTAAAGAATTACTTTTCGGTCTTTTGGCTTAAATCTTAGATCAAAGTGTTAAAGAAAGACAAAATAAATTTTGTTATATAAATATACAAACAAAAGTTATTTTAATTTTATTTATTTACTAAGGGGTTTAGTACCTAGTTTAGGTGGCATCAGCATTTCCAAAAGGTCATCGTCATTCATCGGTCATCATTCATATTTGTTATAAGAAGTGAAATATAATATGTGAAGTATAAATAAGTATAATAATAATAATATTCGACGACCATCACACAACGCCGTCTAGTCTCAAGCTAAGCAGAGCTTGTGTTATGAGTACTAGACAACTGATAAACATACTTATATATTTCTAAATACACATATTATAGATAATTTACACCCAGACACAGAACAAATGATCGTATATAAATATGTATATATGTTATGTTATGTGTGCAATTTAGGTATTCTATACAAAACCTAGACAATGTATAAAACACGTATGTAAAAAACGAGGAAGGAGGTAATGTAATTTCTGACCACCCCAATATGGACCGGTTAGGTTAGGATTTTTTTTAACTTTATAGATTCCATTTGGCGAAAGCACTTATGAATACAGATCATAGCATATTCCGTTTGAGAACGACAAGTTTAACTTCTATCTGAAGATATATTTTGAATGAGATGACACGTCATTGGATGTGCTAAATCTCAAAATTCGTAATATGACATCAGACAAATTTAATTATAGCCAGATGGCTAATTGTAAATAGGATAAAATTAAAAAAGAAACTATAGATTGCTAAGGTATTCTATAGAATACCGGATTATATACATTGTCTAAGTATTGTATATAGAATACCGAATTATACACCTTGCCTGTAATATACATGTTTATAAAAACAACTATCAATATTTCTAATGTAATTTTTTTTCACCTTATAGATAACTCTGCCAGAAAATCCTGAAATTAAGTAGAACCAAAACGGAATACTTGTTCTGTGATTTCGGCGGTCTCTCCGGTCCTGTGGCCTTAGCTCTCGCTGGAACGCCCATACCAATCTGTTCCGACTTTCGGTATCCCGGTTCGCTCGTTCAAGGAGATGGTAAGATAGACCGAGACGTAACGCATCGGATCAACGCAGGATGGATGAAATGGCGACAGGTCACGGGAACAACTTGCGACTGCCCCTCAAGTTGAAGGGTAAAATTTCCAAGTCCGTGATAAGACCTGTCCTACTGTATGGATCAGAATGTTGGGCTGTGAAAAAGACGGATGAAAAAAGACTGCATGTAGCGGAGATGAGAATGTTGAGATGGATGTGTGGTGTGACGAGAATGGATAAAATGAGAAATGAGTACATTAGACGAAGTCTGAAAGTGGCGCCAGTGACTGAAAAGTTGAAAGGAAATCATTTGTCTTGGTATGGACATATGAAGAGGAGAGATGAAACGCATGTCAAAAAAAGAGTTCTGAGTTTACACGTGGATGGATGGAGAGGAAGAGGGAGGCCGAAGAAGAGATGGATGGATTGTGTAAAGAGTGATATGAAAGAAAAGGGAGTTAGTGATAGTGTGACGGGTGACAGGACAGAGTGGAAGAAAAAAACATGTTGCACCGACCCCAAGTAAAATGGGATAAGGGTAGGATGATGATGAGATAACTCTGCCAGAATCATAATTTCAGAACACAATTATTGCCAACTGCGGAAGAAGGCAATAAATAAAAACAAAAGTAAGTTATTATTTAGATTGTATAGGGGAATTGGTGATAGAGTGGACTTTTACAAGTAACAACAACAAAAGGATAAGGGAGTTTTCCTAAAAACCAACCCAATCACAACTAAAAATAAAAAGGGCAGTAAACCGACTGAAATGGGACTGGGTAGGCCATGATGCCGTATGCCTGACAAACTAGGCCAAAGTAGCACAAAATTGGTGCCCTGAAACATAGCGACGGCGTCATGTCAGACTATGAAGAAGGTGACGCGGCGAACTAAACAGATTACGTTAGAATTGACAAGAAAAAGCGCGGGTCCGCGGGGCCTTTGCGTAGGAGCGGGACAGGATAGGCCAAGGAAAAAATAATAATTGTTTTTAAAATTTAATGACAAACAAACTTATTAATACATACAGCATTGGATACACATGCTATTTAGCTTAGTTTGACACTAACGAAATTGTGTTTATACAGGTAATCATCAGCAGCAGGTGGTGCCGTCATTCTGGTTGAATCAGCTGAAAACAACAAGAAGAAAAATTAAAAGTTTGCAATCTAACTTGATAAGATCCCAGAAGAGAAACCAAAAGCTTCGATCCAGAATAGCCAGTGCTGAAAAAATGTCTGATGACCTTTTATTTAAAAAACTGTCAAACAAAATGACTACAGCAGCTAAAATTTTCACGAAAATGCAGTACAGCCAGACAAGAAAGAAGCCTTCTGGGCGCAGATTCACGCTTGAAGAAAAAGTGCTCTCACTCTCTTTATATAAGAAGAGAAGTTATGGTGTAGTTTAGTTAGTACTTTTTTTATCTTTTAAACTATAACCCGACAAATTCTGTGACTTAGCGACAAATTACGACACATTACCGACTAAATTTGGACGAAAACAGATCTTCGCTAGATGCCCTAGTTTTTGAGATACACATGTGGGCAAGCTGGGGACAGCTGACTCTGGCTTGGCCCACAATGACCCCTTCTAACTTCTAAACCACTGACCGATAAATTCTGAGATTTGGCAACTGATTTCGACTTATTGGCGACTAAATCTGGGAGAAAACAAATCTTCGCTAGGTGCTCTAGTTTTTGAGATACACATGTGGGCAAGCTGGGGACAGCTGACTCTGGCTTGGCCCACAATGACCCCTTATAACTTCTAAACCACTAACCGACAAATTCTGATATTTGGCGACAAATTTCGACTAATTATCGACATTTTCGTGTTATCCAAATTAAAATGCGTGATGGTGGGCAAGCTGGGGTCAGCCACACTAAGCTAGAAGCTTTTTTTTTCATTGTTTGAGATTCTAATGTCTTAGATTCTAGTATGTTTTAATTATCAGGGGTAGGGTTTTTACGGAAATTTAATAAGCTGCTTTGCTGTGCAACTATTTCAGATAGTTTAGGGGACCAGTAATTTTTTTGTTTAAATTTTTTATTTGGTTTTAAACTGAATTTTCATTAGGTACTCTTACTCTTCTTAGGTGCAAAGTTGCCTGCGGAAAGAGTTGAAAATAGCAGTTTTGCTCCCTAGGGAGTTTTACTTTTCAACTGACAGCTGTCTAAATATTAAAAAAAAAACTAGTTCTATTTTGAAATTTCTATTGAATCGTCATCCGAATTTCTATACTGCCAGTACGTGTGGCTGACCCCAGCTTGCCCACCATCACGCATTTTAATTTGGATAACACGAAAATTTAGTCGATAATTGGTCGAAATTTGTCGCCAAATATCAGAATTTGTCGGTCAGTGGTTTAGAAGTTATAAGGGGTCATTGTGGGCCAAGCCAGAGTCAGCTGTCCCCAGCTTGCCCACATGTGTATCTCAAAAACTAGAGCACCTAGCGAAGATCTGTTTTCTCCCAGATTTAGTCGCCAATAAGTCGAAATCAGTTGCCAAATCTCAAAATTTGTCGGTCAGTGGTTTAGAAGTTAAAAGGGGTCATTGTGGGCCAAGCCAGAGTCAGCTGTCCCCAGCTTGCCCACATGTGTATCTCAAAAACTAGGGCATCTAGCGAAGATCTGTTTTCGTCCAAATTTAGTCGGTAATGTGTCGTAATTTGTCGCTAAGTCACAGAATTTGTCGGGTTATATTTTAAAAGATATAACAAGTTTATTTTTTTAAGGTATAGACCAAGAGCTAGTTGGAAGATTTTACAAGAAATTGTCAAGAAAAAATATTTTAATTATAATGTGAAAATATATTACCAATTTTTACGGTCTAATGTCCTTAGACAAGGCAGAGAGAGACAAATTTTTAATAAAATACATGTTTTTATGTTTAAAACATAAAAACAATTGTTAACTTAGATTTCTTTGAAAACATTAAGCCTTGCTCTTGGTCTATTTACTGTCAAGACGTACAATCGCGTACAACTATTTTACCGAATTATAACGTTACTTTATAATTTACGTCAGAATAATAAAACATGTTGGTTTTTTAATAAAGTTATTTATAAATTTAATACAAGACAAAAGCAAATAAATAAACTAGTCATTGATTGCGATTGCGAATAATTTGCTTCACTTAAAAGTCTGCAACTCTCATTTGTGCCAAATACGATTACGGATTCTTTATTATGAGTGTAGTGACCGATAAGGAAGTTGACATCATTGTTAATTTTGGTTAATTCATCGGGAATCACAACAGCATGTATATCTTTGGGAATACTTGGAAAATTCTTATTCCTTACCCGATGAACCATCATTCTCATGGCATCCCTAGTCGGCATGTAAGGAGCACTAATACTTGGTACATCTTGAATACACCGTTGAACAATTTGTGAGGGTGCATCCATTGAATGGTGGGCTTTTTGTTTGATGTCAGCTTTTACAGCTAATTCAATCTGCTTATCGGGATCCGGCAAATGAACATGTTTAAAATTTTTCGAAATGCAGGAGCAGATGAACAATTGAGTCGGCGAATCGCTCGCCGGTGAAAAGTTCTGTCTGAGAAAAAATGAAAAGTGAATCGTTCTGTCGGCAAATCGTTCGTTATTGAAAAGTTCTGTCGGAGAAAAAATGAATAGTGAATCGTTCTGTCGGCGAATCGTTCGTCATTGAAAAGTTCTGTCGGAGAAAAAATGAAACGTGAATCGTTCTGTCGGTGAACCGATCAACGGCGAAACAAATGTCGGAGAAATGTTTCAGAATCGTTTTTTATGGTAGAAATTTTTGCCAAATTTTGAGATTTGGCAACTGATTTCGACTTATTGGCGACTAAATCTGGGAGAAAACAGATCTTCGCTAGGTGCTCTAGTTTTTGAGATACACATGTGGGCAAGCTGGGGACAGCTGACTCTGGCTTGGCCCACAATGACCCCTTATAACTTCTAAACCACTGACCGACAAATTCTGATATTTGGCGACAAATTTCGACCAATTATCGACTAAATTTTCGTGTTATCCAAATTAAAATGCGTGATGGTGGGCAAGCTGGGGTCAGCCACACTGCCAGTACAATTGAAATAACATACCTACCTAATGATGGGAATAATTTAAGAATACTTTTTTTAACAGCAATATTTAGTCCCTCGAACTATTAGCGACATCGCTCTGCTCGGTCGCCAAACAATTTCTCGGGACTGAATAACTTACTTTCACCCGTTGAATAACAATGTACTATTGTTGTTATTGTTACTAACATTATTCTGAAAGGGAAAGTTAAATAAAATAAAAGGATATTCTAATTTACTTTATTTTTGGTATCATTATTACAAACTTCTTTTTGCCATAGAATACCACACTATAAGGAACGGTGCCCACAACCCAACACCAAAGAAGAAGCAAAAGAACACAGTCGCTACGTACCTGAAAGAAGAAAGAGACTCTAATTACCTTCTAGTTACACATTTGAATTCAGCGCACGAGATTATTATATTGTCTTTGAAACGAATAATAAATTACAAAAGGCAAAGTTTGCATTTAACTTTAACCCATATTTTTAAAACTTTTACCATTCATAGGTATTAGACATGACAGTGTAGGTAACTAACTTACACAATCCACTTTTGTAAAGAAGAAGAGTAGGTACCAACTTAAGTTTAATGATTTTAATTTGTTAATTTTGAATATTCAACTTCTTATTTGAAGCAAGAGTCTGCTTTAATTTCTGGATGGGGTAAAGTGGTTTAAGAATTTCTCGTGAAGTTTGGAGTACTTAGTTCAAAGTTAGTAGCAATAAGCTTCCGCTAAATTAGATAAGGTTAATTCTAAGCTGCTTCAATTTCTAGACGAGGTTAAGTGATTTAAGAATTTCTCGTGAAGTCTGGAGTACATAGTTCAAAGTTAGTAGCCTATAGATAATTTAAGGCTAAGCTAATTGCGTCTACGGGGATATTGCGTCTTAAAGTCCATCCATATTACGACCTAAACCGTACCTACTGCTAAAGTGAAGGGGCAGTACCTATAGGGTCTACCTATAGCTTTAGTTACCGATTAGTTAAATTTTAAAAAAAAGCTAGATGATGTCACTGAAGCTTTTTGGATGCCGCTCTATTTTATCTCTTTGCTGTGAACACAAACTGGCGTAATATGGGTGAACTCCATTGGGTACACCCTTCGATGAATTCGATATTCAAGTTATACGGCTACATTACGAGGAACTACTCCTTCATGAAAAAAAAAATACGCCATTTATCGTTTCATGAAAACTACCTACCCTACTTTTACATTTTATAATGTGGCCAAGAACCACTAAAAAAATTCATCAACGCAGCCTCACATCGCATAAAAACTACGAAAATATAACACTTTATTGGGAAGAAAAAAATCTTACCGATTGATTACTCGAAAAGGCAGATTATCAAACGGCTGTGGAGGTCCCCAATGGCACCCAAATTTTTGCACGCTTAGAGGTGTTTGTACTTGACTTAACAAAGTTCTTGCTCGCAAAGTACCACTAATTAAAGATCTTAAACGAATCATATCACCTAAGATTCTGTTAATGATTCTTTTGAAAATATTTGTTAGAGCGTAGGATAGAGCAACAGTACCCAGTATCGTAGCCAATACGATTGAAATAAGGCAGTATCTTAGGATTGAAAACGTTAGAGTGACGTTATGAAGACCAACGCTCTATTGTTTTAAAATAAAAGTATTTGGGAACCAAACTCTTTTAATTCAAAATTGCATGGTAAAATCAAGGATGTTAAATCTCTGTCCTACAGTTATTGACTAAATCTTTGAGTAAAATAGATCCCACCAAAAACATGAAATGTAAAAAAGCCAAGTGT
Source organism: Mythimna loreyi (assembly GCA_029852875.1). Classification (NCBI taxonomy): domain Eukaryota; kingdom Metazoa; phylum Arthropoda; class Insecta; order Lepidoptera; family Noctuidae; genus Mythimna; species Mythimna loreyi. Next base: position 3,639,070 of record CM056777.1, on the reverse strand, counting down.
CCCTACGCAATTCTTCCATTGTAAAAAGTTTTGAGATCGCATAGAAGTCAAGTCCTGTTCAACTTGATTTGATAAATCAATATTTTGTGACTATAGGTATCAATAGTTTTGTTTACCTACATTATAATAATAGTGACTTGGCCACTTTTTCATTTTTTTACGCTAGATGAGTCCGATGTTTCCTACCCTGAGAAGAAACACCAAAACAAATTCAGGGGTCAAAATCTCTTTTAAAGTCCGTACAGAAAATATGTATTGGTCAAATCACATAAGAACCATTGAGATGGTCTTTTGAAGAAACATCCATACAAATTTGAGTAGACCTATCCAGTCAGTAGGTACAAGCATTTGCCGGTAGGTTTGCGAATACCTACCGGCAAATGCTTGTACCTACTGACTCAACTCAGGACTACTAAGGAGCTCAACATGACCCGACGAACAATACCAAGGAAAGGACATTTGAGTAGGCCGTTAAATAGGTAGGTACTCAAATGCCAGACCTACGCTAAATTTACAGAAAAGAAAACAGAGACAGAAACAAAATAAAAAACATATAAGTAGCTTAATCCACATAGTCCTCACGTTCACAATAATAATATATACACTTCTGGACACATCTATTGGCCCATCTTAGAGTTTAGGTTTCGATGGCCTCTACCGAAATATGATTGCTAAACCTGATACATTTTACCATCTTTTTCGATAGTATTGTTTTAAATTTGAATTCAGAATACCATACGACATGGAGCTACGCCTAACAAGTCGGATATGCGCCTTGTTAAAGGCAATTGCTTTTTGAATAAAAAACATGTTTTATCAGATAAAGGTTTAATTTAATAACGCGTGTTGCCTCCATGGGCATCTACCACAGCTCTCATACGATTAAGCATAGAGTTTATCAACCGCTTTATGAAATTTTGAGGGATCATCTCCCATTCCTCTTATATGGCAGTTTTCAACTTCTGCATCGTCTGGGCAACTGGCTGACGAGCCCTAACACGTCTTTATAGCTCGTCCCACATGTGCTCAATAGGGTTCATGTCTGGGCTTCTGGCTGGCCAGTCCATAACCGTGATGTTCACATCCCGAAGATATTCTCTGACGATGCCGGCCGCATGGGCTCTTGCATTATCATGCATAAAAAAGATATTTGGGCCCACATAGTCCGCGTATGGTATCACGTGCACTCACGAATGTACCTTTCAGCATTTAATGTTGGCAGCCGTGGTCCTGTAACAACCTCAAGTTGAGTTTTGCCGCTCGCGGATATACCGCCCCAGACAGTCCATGTGCCACCGCCATCAGCAACCCTCTCTTCAAAGCAGCATTGTGCGAAACGCTCTCCCTTACGTCGGTATACCTTCTTCCTTCCCTCCTTCCTTCTTCTATGTGACACAATTTTAGACTCATCAGAAAAGAGTACACGGCTCCAATCTTGCTGTGTCCAATTTAAATGATTGCGTGCGAAATGAAGGCGCGCTGTTCGGTGGGCTCGCGTTAGTTGGGCCCATTAGCTGGCTTGTGTGGTACCATATCGCGTTCTTTTAATCTTCTCCGAACAGTTCGAGCGCTCACAGATACTCCGTGGAAGTCGCGAAGTTGGTTTTGTATCTCAATGGAGGTAAGGTGACGTTTTCTTAAGCTGGTCGTCACGATGAGTCGATCCTGCCTTTCAGTTGTGACCCGAGATCGTGGCCTTCCTTGGCGACGAACAAAGCCGCCAGTCTCTAGGTACCTCCGATAAACATTTCGGACTGCAGATCGACTTAAATTAAGTTGAGCACTCACGTTTCTTTGGCTGTGTCCGGCCTGAATAAGTACCACAGCTTGGGCGGCGACTTCAGGTGAAGTATCCATAGATTATTGATAGAACCTCACCTTAATGTTAAGAATAAGTATTGTTTGTTGCAAAACCAAAGATATCAATCACTTTTTACCGATTTCATAAAAAGGAGGAGGTACTATGTTCGGATGTTTGTATTTTTTTTTTAATGTTTGTTCATCGATTACTCCGCCAATTATCAACGGATTTTCAAAATTCTTTTTTTGTTCGAAAGTAGATAGTTCTGAGGGAGTCCCATTGTCACCAAGTTAAGATCTGATGATGGGATCCATGAGGAATCGAGGGAGCTCCTTAAATATCATAGGCAAACATATGGTGATTTTGGTATTTTCATCTAGATCTTTAAGCGTTTACAGTCAAAAAGAAACATTTGATGGAGTGGACCTGATGAAGAAGACCATAAATGGCTAATGGAACTTCATACTTACATAGATATCACAATAAAATTACAATACAAATAAAAGGTTGTGAATAGTTAGGTTGACGAAAATGATATCATCGAAATGACCTGATGATGACGATGTTGATGGAGCCGGAAGATTGGCAACGGAATTCCGTAATTAATCAATGTATCCTAGCCGTGTCCGGGCTCATTAAAATTGTCATGAGATGCACTTTGGCTTTAGGGTACTATCGAACTGATCTGATGATGGAGCCGGAAGGTGGAAGGGAGACACAGGAGCTTCATAAATAAACGACGTATCCTACCGGGGTTTGGGTTCATTAAAATTGTCATGATAATTAGGCACTCTGGTTATAAGTGTATCGCAACCAAAAAGGGTGAAATAAAAAAAATTCGGAAGTCGGTGTTAAATAAGAAACAAATAATACCGAGAAACACCGATTTCCGAAATTAAAGTTATTTTTACATTTAATTCTGTTCGAAATTAAAAAAAAGACTATTCAATGAAATTGTGAATGTGCCAGGTTCAAAACTGCATAAAAACTTTTTGCTCGACCTAATATAAAATTTTAGCTAAGACCAAACGAAACTGAAAATACAAGCTGTGCCAATAGATGTGTCCAGAAGTGTATTTATAGTTTACAAATGTAAAATTGTAAAAAATAAACATTAACATTACATTTAAATATACCTATTATATGATATTCGAAAAGTTTGGTTTCGAGGTGAAGCTGCATCATCCCACGACCATGTACCTATTTTATTTTTTGTTCACAGCCTTTGGAACGCGCCACCACCGTGTTCAAAACTAACGGTAGGAGGAGTTCACATCGGCGTCGGGTCGACACTCGACGATGAAGTACCTTGGACTCGTCCTCGACAGCAGCTGGAATATCGATGAGAACTATGACGCCTGGGTGCCAAACTCAATCGGACTATTATAATCGGATGGGAAGACCGAAGCAGGCAGATTGTTCCAGTCCCTCGATATACGCGGAATAAACGACGAAGCGAAACGCTTAGTCCGAACCGTTGAGTCTTCAACAACGTAAGAATGGATACTCCCTGTGAGTCGGTTTGCCCGATGAAAGAAATTTAACATTTAAAAAGCAACATGTAAAACACTGTAAGGCTGGCTACCGTACGCCGGTGCTCAAGGCTTTGAAGATTGGATTTAACCTAATTTGAATCACCAATTAGCCTCTTCGCACCCCTTTCCACCGTGAAAGCTGCCAGGCGGCATTTTGTGGTACAACCACGATCAGACCTGTGCTTTGTATAACATTAAAAACTGTTCCGTTGTGTAGTACCGTCACACCTTAGCAAGGTTGTCGAGTTTTTAACATATACCGCATGCTTGTTAGTTATTTTACAGATCGGCGCGTCGGATTGTTCATGGGCGACCAGGCGGTGTGGAAGCGGTCCACTATGGGCTGCCCCCAGGGATCGGTATTGGGACCTCCTCTATGGAACCTCCTGTTGGAGGACATCCTGAAGCTGCCATGGCCGGATGGAGTGATGGCGGTAGCTTACGCAGATGACATCACGATCGTAATCGCGGCGCCGAGTCGGGCGGCGATCGAGCGGAATGCCCGGTCGTCGCTGGAGTCGGTATCCGCTTGGGGGAAGTGGAACCGGCTTACTTTTTCAGCCTCTAAGTCGCAGACCTTGACTATGAAAGGCAAGTTTAAACGTCCCCCTACAATACGCATGGACGGCGCCTCGATTGCGCACGTGACGAGTGCCAAAGTGTTGGGCGTTGTAGTCGATGAAGCGGGCTCCTTCGTGCCGCATGCAAGTTTGGCCGGCCAACGGGCTGTGAATGCCTTCGGGAAGATGTCGAGAGTATCCGCTTCTTCCTGGGGCGTAAGGTATCGCGCTCTTAGAGTCCTGTTTGCAGGGACCTATGTGGCGATTTTGACATATGCTGCGGCCGTATGGTGGCGAAGTGTGGGGAGATACGCAGTGCGGAGTACGCTGCTCCGTACGCAACGTCCGGCGCTGATCCTTCTCACCAAGGCATATAGGTCGGTCAGCACCGCAGCGTTACCTGTGCTAGCGGGAGTGCTTCCGGCCGACCTAGAGGTCTGTCGTGCAGGACGAATCTCGCAGGAGTGTTCCGGGATGGTCGGCAGGGTGCGCAATGTGGCGATCGGGAAGGTGAGGGCGGAAGTCATGGCTCAGTGGCAGGAGCGATGGGAATCTTCCAAGGACAGTAGGGAACTGTACTCATTTTTCACAGAGGTAACGGACAGAGTGTCCTTCGGCTGGGTGGAACCTGACTACGTCGTCTCACAGATCCTCACGGGCCACGGAAACTTCAGAAGCCGCCTGCACAAGATGTCGCTATGCGACACTGCGCTGTGTTACTGCGGGCGGGCTGATGAGACCAGGGACCACGTCCTGTGGGACTGTGAGCTGTATACAGACGAGCGGGAGGTAATGTTAGGGAACTGGTGCAGAGAGGACATAGGGCCAGTTTATCATCGACAGCTAGTAGCTAGTCCGGAGGGTTTTCAAAGACTGCGGTCATTTGCTCACAAATGGCACAGTAAGAGAAAGGCATTGGAATTGCAGTAGGGACCTAATAACTGAATATAGGACTGGTAGATAGGCAAAGGAACAGCAATTCCAGTGAAGGCTAGGACTGTTTAGGAACAGCTATAAAGCTTTAGGTTGATGGCAAGCTATTAGGGCTGTCCGTGCGCTAAGTCACGTTTTGTGGTGTTGCACGCCCCAGAAAGGGGAGAAGTGATCATTAGATAGAGAGGGACAGGAAAAGAGAGTATGGAGTCTACAAAGCACGTCCCGGTAGAGCAAGCTGTAAAGACATACGCAGTTACGCAGTTGCCGGGACGTGTCTCCAATGGTCCGTATGCCGCAAGGCGGGTAGGACCTACAGTGGTGGGAGGTGGGATTATGTCCTTTTTGGGCACGGGTTGCATGTTGTCAAGCTTCCTGGTCTTAAACTATCTGGTCCACTAGCTGATTTCACGTTTAGACGACACAGTGCTCTCAGAATCTCTTTGTTCCTTATACGAACCTCGGGCATCGAAGAATCGCAGTGAGGCAGATTTGGCGGAGTAGCACTGCTAGTGTCAAGACGAGAATTATGGGCGAAAAGAGATCAAAAATGCAAGTGTAGAGGTATCTGCCCAGTGACATCACCAGAGTTAAATCCAACCTCCTGGGCCAAGGGTTGATGCGAAAACGTAACACCAGGGCCTGGGAATAAGGCAAGGAAGGAACGGAATAGAATAGAATAATACTTTATTGTACACCAAAAAAAGCAACAATTTTACAGAAACTTATATAGTATGTAGTAGGTTTTTTTAGTCAATAAGAGTCTGACACTGTTACCCGCTTCGTCCAAGATCGGGATTTGTCATTAGATGATTTTTATCTACTATAAAAAAAAAAAACTCAAATTTGAACGCAGGGCTGAGTAGTGTAGAGTTGCCAGTACCCTGTGTCGTTCTTTTATGATTCGGTTAGCTACCACTACCCTAGAGTTAAAACAAGCAGGGTAACTTCGAGCAGGGTCAGTTGGAGTAAGCCAATGAAACCTAACGTTAGCGTTAAAAAATGCGAGTGTAGGGTATCTACCCTGTGACAACATTAGAGTTAACTCCAACCTCAAATTGGAACGTAGCCCTGAGATTAAAAAAGTTGATACATCAAAGTCAAAGTGACAGGTTTGGTCTAACCTAACTATCTCCTCACTGAAAAACGCTGAAAATAGAATAAAAATGAATATTTTGACTTCTGGCGCAAAATTTGCTTGAATTAAAATTTGAATAAATGAACCATACTTAAAAATGCTCTCAATTAAGCGTTTTCCGGCTCTATCTGCTTCTAAAATACAGGCAAAACAAAACTTTCTGCTTAGAAATAGTGTTGTTGAAAAGCACATAAATAAACAGTGTCACAATAAATTAGTGAATTTGTGCAGATCTTTCTCAGTGTTACACAATTTGACGAGTAAATCGAGGCACCCGGTAAGATAACGTTTGTTTTGCAATGCTTTCATAATTCCTATTCTAGTTTAATTTTTTACCTAATGACAAAAAGTAAATTTTAGATAATGATTTATATCATATGATAATAAGAATTTTGCTTTCTTAGAATCGAGAAGATCAAAAAATATTGCTTGAAGTTGCTTATCTTGCCACAGTCCATAAATTTAACATAGCAATGATGGAAATGTTCTAGGGCAATACATTAAATATGTTGTGAAATCTGTCATTAATATTGTTTTGATATTTACCGCTAATTTCAGACAACCTAAAATATTCAGTACGAAATATAATAGCAAAGGAAATCATGAGGAGCTATTTCTTTACTATTTTGATGATTGCTATATTTATCAACTTAACGGTTCAGTACAAAAAAATATAAAATAGTACATTTTGATTCAAGTGCAGGAAGTTTGTCATTGCGACCGAGGCGAAAGTGTTATGGAGCCGAGGGCTGCAATGACAAATCTGCACGCGTGTCAAATGACGTTTTTCAATACACTTACGACTTGTGAAATAAATAAAGAAAGAAAAAACGTTTAATCGTATCTCAAACATACAGTAGAAATATTAATAGCATTCAAATCTGCTCTGGTCAGTTTCTAACTTCGTGGGGTCGCCCAGCGCCTTGTAGGGGACGCCTCGCACCTGTTTCGATAAACCAAGAAAAAAATACACCCGTGACATTGGCGATAAGGAAGGAATAATAAAGCCCTTGTTGTGATAAACTAAAAAAAGCACTTGGGAGATATACATGCTATATTGAACCTAATAGGAGTGCGATAATAGGCAGTTTTCGAGTAATTGTACTGAAAAAGCAATACTTCAACTTTTACTCACTGTACTAAAATGCAGCTCATGAGGAGAAATTCCAATATTTTTAACTCTTCAGCCTCAAACAAATGTCAGTGTTCACATACATAATTAAGTTTTCTGTTATGTCTCTTATTACAGCATTCAAATAGCTAAGGTGCTTAGACCTTCCAGCAGTTGTTGCTATGTAAATATAGACATAATTAAAGAACAATAGGAGTGTGAATGCCTATTCCTAAAAAATATGGGAATAGGTGGAAGTATTATGGGGTAGGGTCAGGATGATGAGGTGTGCAAACGCTGGCGTTCGCTTGGGTCTCAGAAGTTTAATGCTTTTCACATTGATACAAACTTCTAACGGCAAAATATTGTTGTCAGTGATTTTCTAAGCAGAAAAAAAGCTCTCATATAATATATCTTTTTCATTTTCATTGTGAATATGTTCAATTTTGTTCACAGACAGTGAACAAGTACACTTGATCCTCTCTTATTTCTTGCTCAAGCTATACATTTTGATTCCACAGCAACTCCGTCAATTGAATGCAGAATATAAAGCAGCCTGGGCTTTGATCAAGAGGTCTAACTTGCCTAGTATAAGTTCATTCTTCAACAGCCATGTCCGGGGATTTCATTCCAGTTCCAGTAACAGTAACCAACAAAAGGATGACAAGGTAGATTACATCTAGTTTTGCATGAAGTGGAATTGAAAAATTGTTTAATGAATCAAAATCCATGCACAATAAAGGCTAGCAGCTGCCTCGTGTAAAAGTGTCTAGTAACGGTGTTTTTGAATTATGTGGATTTCATCACGGATGCAAATGCCCTTTTCATACAAGTATCTATTGTAATATGTGCAATATGCATGCAGGATGTGTTTTTTGTCCTTTGAATTTTTTTGCTTGCAGATCAAATGGGCATGGTTAATGAAATCCGCATGATCTTGTAAACTAACATAACTGCTTAATTGGTTTGATAACTCAGGAGTAGATTCCTCGATGCAGGTTCTGCAAAGTGGGTTGCCATAGTTGCAGTATGTTGTAATCTATAGATATTAATTCTGTAGAATTTGTAAAGAATACTTGCTTTATTACATAATATTTATCTGTTAACTGAATTTGTATATGTATAGATACAGATTTTATTTTACTATTTCAGGATGATAAAGATAAAAAGAAGAAGAATGAAGAAATGTCCTCTCTGATGATGAAGGCAGCCTTCTGGATGTTCACTACCTGCTTTCTGATCATCATGAGCTCACTTATAGTACCAGGAGGAGATAGTAGTCAAAATGAGGTATGAATATGGTATCTTAATACAAATATTTTGTGTAGGTCTAAAAAGAAACTGGGTTGGTTGTTTAGTCAGTAAGAGTCTGATACCATTTCCCGATTCGCCCGAGGGCGGGATTTCTAAAAATACAAATATTTTAAACTTGATATTTCCTACTCCAGTAATTTGGAAGATCTTTTTTTCCATTTTAGAACAAAATTACTTGAGATTTTTTTTCTTTTTTATGAGCTAATCTGCCATCAGCTACTAGTGTAAGCAGAATTCTTGAGAGTTTGGTATAGGTGGAGTATCCCCCTAGTGCTAACTATGCTTTCTGTTTTGGTAATTTGACAAGATGTATTTGTAAGACAAATACATTTTGTCAAATTACTTATAATTAATTCTTGTTAAATTAGTAAGTGTAAGCATTTCACTTACTTTGAATGTGGTAGAATAAAAGGAGGTTAATGTTCTTTAAATGAAATGCGATGATATTCTATATACTTAATATCATTGGTGAAATGTATCCAGCAGTGGAGTAGCGAGTCCCACAGGGGCTCCAAAGACCCGCGAGGGACCTAAATAAAAAAAAATGTTTTTTTTACAAATATTTGGTTTTACCCTACGAGACGGTTGTGGATAATATGTTGCGATTTTCCCTAATATGCAGATAAACTTCAATAATTTAATGTTACTTAAAAGTGATAAAATTTTACTCTGACGTACTTGTGTAGCAACGTGGCGATACAGCTACCTTTTTTTTCTGCTGATGTATCTGTGTATGGGACAACACGACAAAAGCTTACTAGTTTTGGGATAGTTACTACAACAGCCAATTTCTTCGACTTTTGCTCTTGACTTGTACCATACCCTTAAACCATAGATTACTTGAACAAATTTCAGATGATACGCTACGTGTCATGGAACGAGTTTGTTTACTCCATGCTGTCCAAAGGCGAGGTTGAGGAGCTGATCGTGAGGCCTGACTTAGAAGTGGTCACCATCATATTGCACGAAGGTGCTATCATCAAAGGAAAACGAGTAAGTGGAATAAATTAGGAAATAACTGCATAATAGTAATAATAATTTAATAATAACAAATCAAGTAGATACACTGACTTGGCTTACGAGGTTATTAACATGTGGGATGTGGATTCGGCATTCATACCGACACGAACCGATAGTCGTGTCATCCAATGGCTTAATGGCCTCGACCAACACCTTAAGAGGCTAGCGTGAGGCGACTGGATCAAGGGCTTGATTTATAAAGCGGTACTCCTGCACACGGCTCGTATTGGCAGGAGGTTCCTTTCTCTGGAGCCCTGCTGACCGCCGGTAGCTTGGACCCTTGGAACAATGACATTTTTCAATACCATATGGATTGCAATAAAATATTCGCTATTCTATGAACCGTCTAGCCTGACAACTAAACGGCGCCATTCAACGAAGCACAGTCTAGGGCCCGACACGTAGCCATTCCTAGCATGTTCGTCCTCTATAACATGATAAAATATTGGTGTACGGTGTACTTTATCTGTGCTGCCTACCCCTGCGTATACAAGCAAATGTCGATATGCTAAAAGATTTCAACAGACACCAGGCGAAGCCACTGCGTCAGTTAGTGCGCAAAAACAATAAAGTGAGGTCATTGTTCCTCCTACATTTATTGACATTCTTAATTTTTTTTTAATCCAATGGTTATCGGATACCTACGCAGAGATATTAGCAAAAGGTCAAAGTATTAAATACTAGTTTATTTGGCTTGCATAACATAGAATAATTTCTGTGTTGCAAGCTGTAACCAGAAGCTTTGCCCGAGTGATAGAAGCTAATTTTTAATACATTACAATTCGTTGAGCCGTTCGAGCGTCAAAAGTAACGAGCATGCACTTACAAACTTCTGGGTTTATAATGTTAGTGTGATTTCAGTCCAACCATCGCGTATTTCACATGAATGTGGGGGATATCCATCGCTTTGAAGAGAAACTTCGGGAGACTGAAAAGAATTTAGGTGTTAAAGAAGGTACGTTGTATTCAACTTGTTAATTTTGATTTATTTATTTATGTCAATCAAAACACAAACGGGACAAGGGTAGGAAGATGATGATCATGATGATGTCAATCAACATTGGATCATATTATATTAATAATTATAAATAAAATTACCGACTGAAAATGACATTTTCAATCTTAAAATTAGTGAGTACGTGAATCATGCAACAGTGGCTAATAAATACTTTTCTATGTAGTATTCAAGGCGTAAACTAGATTGACATTCTGGGTGTCGCACTGTGTGGACCGTCCGGAGGACACGGTGGAGCACACGGTCGAGGTGTGCCCCGCTTGGGCAGAGTATCGCCATGTCCTCGTGGGGGCGATCGGCGGCGGCGATCTCTCGCGCCGGGCCTTCGTCGAGGCCATGGTCCGGAGTGAGGAGGAGTGGCAGGCGGTCGCCTCCTTTTGCGAAGCAGTAATGCTAGCAAAGGAGGAAACCGACCGCTTAAGGCAACGGCGCTCACGCCCGAGACGCCGCCGAGAATCCGATCCCGCCTCAAGGAGTTGTCAGCAAACCGTAGGGACCCTGCAAAAGGGTCGAAGCCTACTGGGGCCAAGGGTTCGCGTCTGAAAGGAAGGCTCTGGCCCTGGTGTATATGGCAACGTTGGAATGGGGTAGGTTAGGTAGTTAGTTTAGTCAGTAAGAGTCTGACACTGTTTCCCGTTATGCCCAAGGGCGGGACTCGTCATTGGATGATTTTTACCTACCATAAAAAAACTAGTTTGACATTTGTAACTTAAAAAAGTATACTTATCACTTTTTTTTGTTTGGCTTAGGCTTTCCTTTGGGAGGGAATAGTCTCACTAGGCTTGAACTTATATAAAGGGGTATAAAGTATAAACGCGCGGTAGAGGTGTTAACAACGTAAGGGTGGACACTCGCCATACGGCAGCTTGTCCCATTAGTTCAAGAGAGGCAGCAGGCCGGTGTTGGACTCTAGGGCCACGTGCAACATAATAAACATCTTTATTTTATTTTTATCAAGATAGTGTGTTAATAGCCCGAGAGAGTGCTTGCTTTAATAGCCACTGGACTACTAATTTTTTCTTTATTAATAAAATGTTAAGGGTTACGTAGTCAACTGGTCTGTTCGACCGTCCGCGGAAAATCTCTGTCACCGATAGCTCTAGAAAGCTGAAATTTGGTGCCAATATGTATATCAATTACGCCGACAAAGTAGTAAAATAAAAAATGGAAATGAAGTTATTTATTAGGGTAGACGTAAAGAGGGGATTTTTTTTTCATTTAAACCCTGACGTTGTTTTCAACCCTAATGTATTGTTAGATAGGTATTTAAAAATAAATAAGGGTAAACTAAATATTTTTTGACAATGTTAATATTTTTGGAAATAATCGCTCCAAAAGTTTAAAAAAATATGTCCCCACCCTAACTTAACTTTTGAATACGTTTAGAAAATATGAAAAAATCTCAAAAGTTGAAATTTATAAAAACTTTCTATGAAAAAATAAATTATTCTGAACTTGATGGGATAAACAGCTTTTGAAAAATGAAACAAAATAATTTGTGAATTAAGTTTGTAACATAAAAGTATATGCAGTCATTTTTTAAACTTAGTTTACATATTTTATTATCCTGAACGTATGTTCTTTTAATTAAGAAGATAATTATTAAAATCGGTTCACACAATACAAAATTGCCACCGAAAAACCAACATAATAGCTCGTCTAGTTTGTATGAATTGTGATCCGTTTCCCTAGAGATAGCGCTGTATATTGGGCTACTTCGCGCTGTTTTTAAGTCGTAGTTTGTTTTTAAGGGTTCTGTTACATTGTGAGAAATTCGTGCCGGGCGGGCACCCTACATTGAGCATAGCTCGAGACGCTCTTGGCCGCTTTTTTCATTAGCGATCTTCATTGAGCTTCTTATTTCGTCATTCATCATTTTAATGTTTATTTTTCTTTCATTTGAATGTAATGTTTTTATTTTTAGACCCACTTTTATATTTTGTAAGTTCTTTACAATGTACAATTATTGTTTGGAAATAATATATATTACTAACGACTGCTCCATCACATCTCTTAACGAATCTTTTAAAGTCACAGTCGTTTGTATCTGTCTGAAATCGAATGAATGTGTGTTTTTAGCGATAAGACCGCCCATTGTGACACTCTTTTAGTTTTAAGTTCCTATTGTTAATTTTATTTTTGGTGTGCAATAAAGAATATATCTATCTATCTATCTATGTGTATCTGTATAGTCCCACAGGCTTAGGCTGTTTACATATTACGCCGCTGCGGTAGCGTTTTTCGCCGCCGCGGTACATATACTTGCCACGGCCGCTATGGCGTGGTATGTAAGGCTCCATAAAAATCCATGGAGGACTAGCGCAGCGGCGCCGTGGCGGCGGCAGTGCCGTTGCCGCTGAAGCATAATGTGTAAACCGCCTTACAGGAGCTGTTGCCATCTGAACGAAGCTATGGAGAATGTGAAAAGACACCACTTTTGATCGATCAGCCAGTTCAAGGTTTAATCGAAGTTCTAACAAAAGAGAACTACCTAGTCGCAGTCGCACAATGTATTTGTCTCTCACAGCGTCTTCTTTTATACCTGAATAAATAATCCTCAGTCCTTTCGTTCCATCGGTTGCAGGTGTGCGCGTGATTTATGACAGGAATGGCAGCGTAGCCGGCAAGGTGATAACGACGCTCCTGATAGCGGCCGTCATACTGTCCTTCCTGTACTCCACCAAGTCGATGAGGATGAACATTAACCTTGGAGGGTTTGTGAGTATTCTTAGTACCTATTCATTGCGAGCACAAAAAAACATACGAGTACATATACACCTCTTCTATGTGCAAAGGCGAGCTTGCGCTAGGTTTGACTACGTAATCTATATAATTATGTAAAAATCAATGCCACTTTTCGTTGTAACTTTATAACTCAAGAACGTACTCACCTATCCAAACCAAATGTTCAGGCTTTATTCGGACTATTTAGTAGATGGTTTATGTGAAGTTTGCATAAATCGGTCGAGCGGTTCTTCATTTATCACATTTTTTTTTAATCACAAAATCTCAGAAATTATAACACCTTCAAACTTAAAATTTAGGTTCCTTATAGGCCATAGACATCCCCTAAGAACGGATTTATGAAATTCCGTCCAGAAAGGGGTAAGCCGACTTTCACGAGGGCGAAGCCGCTGTTAGAAGCTAGTGTTTTATATTCATCTTGACACAAATAAGCCATTTTATTTTTCAGAACCAGCTAGGCCGAGCTAAGTTCACTCTGGTGGACTCTATGAGCGGGCAGGGCAGAGGCGTCAAGTTCGAAGATGTGGCCGGCCTCCGGGAGGCCAAGGTGGAAGTCATGGAGTTTGTGGATTACCTCAAGAGGCCCGAACATTACAAAAGCTTGGGAGCTAAGGTACTCTCGTTAAGTCACGAGTGAACAGGTTACTTAAAGTGCAGGCTTATAGTGGTGTAGTGTTCGCCTTGTTCTATCATTATCATTACATAGTATAAAACAAAGTTGCTTAGTCCCTATGTATGCTTAGATCTTTAACGCAACGAATTTTGATGCGGTTTTTTTTATAGATAGAGTGATTCAAGAGGAAGGTTTATGTGTATAATAAAAGCATAATATATTCAATATCAGTGCCCGTGCGAAACTGGGGCGGGTCGCTAGTAAATAATAATAATAAAAAAATATATCGGCCGTTTTAGTGAAACTTAGAAACAAGAGCTGTAAATGAGGGTGTTTAGGAATTTTCACACCACCAGTTAGCGCCACTTAGCCGTCAGGTCTTTTCCTTTGAAAACTTATACATGACGCTGACGTCTAACGTTTGACGTTGACGTTGATGTCTAGCTAATGTCAGTAACAGAAGTGTTTTGACAGGTGCCTGGACCTGACGCCTCAGTGTTGCCACCTGGGGAACAACATTTTAGAACACCCTCATTGGCATGCAGTTATTATTTTATCTATTTCAGACGACGTAAAATTAAGGTTATACAGTTGAAATACGACTAGGCAGGAAAGCGGACCCCGGTCACCGAGGTGAAAGCCAAGGTAGCAACCGGGACATACGCTAGGCTGATGATGATGAGTTGAAATAAATACACAATGTCTGATTGATTGATAATTGATTATATAAAATCGTGATTTTTGCTCCGATTTACTGTGTGATCTTCTTAAATAATTGTAATGACAATTCGAAAGATATACTTATACTAAGAATATAAACAAAAATAAAGTTTTTTTTATTTATAATTTTATGTCCTTAGGTCCCAAAGGGCGCCCTTTTGTTAGGTCCTCCTGGGTGTGGCAAGACTCTGCTAGCGAAAGCCGTGGCTACCGAAGCCAATGTCCCATTCCTGTCTATGAACGGATCTGAGTTCATAGAGATGATTGGAGGTCTCGGAGCAGCTAGAGTCAGGTGACTATCACAGTTATGTAGTTATTAGTTAATATTACATTTGTATAACATGTTATGTAAATCATAACATATGTTTTACATACATATGGTTCCGGAATCCAGTCATAAATAAATGTTTTCATTACTCATATCTACCCTAAAAGTAGGTGTGAAGAATTTTCATCCCTAGGGAGAATTACTTTCAACTGACAGCTGGCAAATTATAAAAAAAACTAGTTCCATTTTGACATTTGTATTGAATCTTTCCCCGAATTTCTATACAGCCACTAAAATTGAAATAACATAACGATAGGATTAATTTAAGAACACTTTTTTTTAAATGTTTTGTTTTGTTTATATTTTACTAAATCTCTGTTATGAGAGATTTGTATTAATACGATAATTTCATCAGATTCAGTTATGGACTTCGCCAGATTCTTAAGAGAAGAAGCTAAAGTAGTAGTGAAAAAAAAAGAAATTTAACTAACATCATACGACGACCTTTGACGATGACTCAGGTTTTTTTTATTTGTATTATCCTCGTATTCGTAATGAAAAGCACAGTGTTTACCTCGGGTTAATTAGGTCCGAGACGTAGTTTGGCGTCCTAGAGACGAAATAACTTACTTTCACCCCAAGGATAACAATGTACTGTTATTGACATTGCCTCAAATTTACATAAAAAATAAACATGATAATAATATAGTGATTATTCGTTAAGCTTTATAGCTGACAGAGGGGTTGATGAGATGAAGTGTTTCATAGTTTTGTACTACCCTGGCGGAATAAACGAGAGAGTGCTTGTCTTATAGATCGGACATACGTGAGTCAAAGGTTGATTTTGAGATTAACAGTTAAAATTATTATAGTAATATTCACAATTTCCAGAGACCTATTCAAGGAAGCTTTGTCCCGGGCCCCGTGCATCATCTACATAGACGAGATGGACGCCGTGGGGCGCGCGCGCTCGACGGGGCCCACCTCGTTCGGCCCTGGCGGCGGGGAAGGGGAGCAAACCCTGAATCAGTTACTAGTGGAGATGGATGGTATGAAGTCTCGCGAGGGCGTGGTTGTGCTGGCGTCTACTAATAGAGCTGATGTGCTGGATAAGGTATGGTTCTACTTTTTACAAATAGAAAATTTGAATGGAAGCTATCTTTCCGCATGACGCAGGTTCTCACCAGACATTATAAGTTCGTGAGGTACCTGCATCGGATTCGTGCGGAAGAGACGCCGCAGTAAAGTTATACCTCTTTTTAAATTCGGCGACCATAATGACACCAATAATTAAAGACCTGTATCCGTGCTGCCAGTTTTCAATAACCTTACCTTATTAAAACATATATTTGTTCAAAGTCAAAGTCAAAAAGGTTTTTATTTCATATAGGCCGACATGGGCACTTATAAAACGTCAGAAGCTAGTGCACGGTTCCAAATTGGTCGTTTCCTATGGAGAAGAACCGGCAAGAAACTCCATGGTTACTCTTTTAATTATGGTGGTTGGTTGGTTGGCATGGTTCTCTGTTGCGTGGGAAGAAGCCCAAGATGCGATAGGAATTTTCCGTGACCTCTCGAAGGCTTTTGATTGTGTTAATCTCGAAGCCTTGCTATTGAAGCTGGATCATTACGGATTGGAGAGGTGGCAGGCGGTCGCCTCCTGTGAAGCAGTAATGCTAGCAAATGACGAGGCCGATCGCATAAGGCAATGGTGCTTACGCTTCAGACGCCGCTGGCATTCCAAACCCAATTGCCGTCCGCCGTAGGCGCAGTGCTTGCGGACGACGAGCAATAAATAGCTCACCGGCAATTGTCCCAAGTCGTCGACAGTACTGAATGCAGAATGTTGCCGCACGCAAGTTGTTAGCAAACCATAGGGACCCTGTAGAAGGGTCGAAGCCTTACTGGGGCCAAGGGTTCGCGTCTGAAAGGAAGGCATATATGGTAACGTAGGAATGGGGTAGGTTGTTTAGTTAGTAAGAGTCTGATACTGGTTCCCGCTCCGCCCAAGGGCGGGCCCGGCCCCAGTATGAAAGGCAACGTAAGAACTTGGTGGGGTTTTTAGTCAGTAAGAGTCTGACACTATCTCCTACTCCACCCAAGGACTTGAGTTGTAATTGACTGATTTTTACCCACCGAAAAAAAAGGCATTAAGTTATTGCGGTATATATTGTGAGGCACAGCCCACTGACAGTTGGACGGAGTAAAGTGTAGTGTAGTATTTGAAACACAATAAATATATGTATAAAATGATCTTTTTCCCGCAGGCTCTGTTGCGTCCCGGCCGCTTTGACCGTCACATCCTTATCGACTTGCCGACGCTGGCCGAACGCGAGGAAATCTTCAACAGGCATCTCAAAAATATTGTCCTCGAAGAATTGCCTGATTACTATGTCAAAAGGTAAGATTTAGGGTAATTATAATGTCAATTAAAAACATATTAAACGAGGGAAAGAAGTCATGTATTGGAAAAAAAAGAACGTGTGCATTCTACCGACTTTTATTTTGGCGGGATAGCATACAATGATTTCCCGTGCTTTAGAGAGGAGCAGGGCTTGCCAGTTTTTTCCCGACAGAAAGTACACCTATGTTCTTTATTTGCCTTGAGTTTGACCCCAGTCGGCTGCGGCCCTGTTGGCCTCCTACGGTTTGGCTGACATCTCTTAAAGGCGCGCGTGGATTTCTACGCACCGTCGACGACTCAGGCTCAATCCAGACGGTTACCGGGCGGCCGGACGTCGAGCTACCTATTGTTCTTCGTCCGGTATTCCCAAGTCCCAAGTTTATTGAGGCTAGAAATCGGGGTCGGCATCCTGGCAGCTGGGTCGTGAAATGATAAATTCCATTTTCTCATGCGGCCACCGCATTCGCTAGTATTACTGCTTCTCAGGAGGCGACCGCCTGCCATTCTTCTTCGCTCCTGACCGGCGTGGGGGGTCGTGGCCGTGGCCTACATTGAGGGCCGGATTAAACGCTTTCGTGGGTCGGAGCTGGCCCGCGGGCCGTATTTTGTCCGTCACTAAGCTGTACTATACATGGCTCTTCACTATATGCAAAATATGGTGTTCGCAGATTGGCATACTTGACTCCAGGGTTCAGCGGCGCGGATATAGCGAACGTGTGCAACGAGGCGGCGCTGCATGCGGCGCGGCACAAGCAAACCATCGTGAAGCACACAGACCTGGAGTATGCCGTCGAGAGAGTCGTAGGTGGGTCATCAACTCTGCGCCATCAACCGGCCATCTACTACCACACTGAGTTTACTAAAACAAAGCACAGCCATCTACTACCACACTGAGTTTACTAAAACAAGACAGAAACATATAGTTTGTCACACAAACAGTACAAAAATGTGTAGTATGATGATGATGAGGTAAATTATTAGAGAACTCGGAAGCTTTACAAAACATGTCTTGAAGGTACAGAAAAGTAACTAAAATAAAGTTATTTTTGTACTATTTATTTTGATTATGTAGATTAGCTGGTATAGTAAGATTTAATTAGCTAGTAAGATTTTAAAAAAATATTGTTTACCTTTTTTTGCTTATCTATTACATGAATATGTTATGTTTTTGTTATATACATTACTTTATTCATAATTTGCGACCCGCCTCAGCTTCGCACGTGTACTGATACTGAATATATTATGCATGTATTATACACATAAACCTTCCTCTTGAATCACTATCTATTAAACCACATCAAAATTGCTTGTGTACTTTTAAAGATCTAAGCATACATAAGGGACAGTGGTAAGCAATTTTGTTTTGTACTATGTAATGATATTTTACTTTTTCTCGCCTGAATTATAGGACGACCTAGTCAATATACAACATGTTGGGAAATTGATATAGATTTTTGAAAAATTTTACTTTCTGGATTACTATATAATTTGAATAAGTATAAAAATGTAATTACAGGTGGCACAGAGAAACGCAGCCACGCCATGTCGCCGGCGGAGAAGCGCGTGGTGGCGTACCACGAGGCGGGGCACGCGCTGGCGGGCTGGCTGCTGGAGCACACGGACGCGCTGCTCAAGCTCACCATCGTGCCGCGCACCAACATGGCGCTCGGCTTCGCGCAGTACACCACCTCCGACCAAAAGCTCTATAATAAGGAAGAGGTGAGCCACTCAACACGGACTCACTTAGACCTATACTTCGTTTTTCAATTCTAGACTACGATTTGACAACTCAGAATGTCACACTCTAGAAATATGTTCCCAATTTTCTGGAGTTTGACATTTTAAGTGGTCAAATCGTAGTCTAGGATTAAAAAACAAACTATCTAAATTTTTCAACCCAATGAAGGTTTTCGAGAAAATTACGTTACCATATGATAGCACTCTCTGGGGAGTAAACTTTACAGGAGATTTAAAGTGAACAGAAGAAAAAAAAATGTTAGTTACTCAATGTCGCTTAGTAATTTTTGCCTTTCAAGCATCGATGGATTACTTCATTGTGATGGTTTAGCGACTCGAAACGTGTTGATTGTGGAATGAATAAACCTTTATGTTCAAAAGTGTTCTTTCACTACAGAACAGAAGAATGTAGTTAGACGTCGCAGAGCACTTCATTTGTATCGGGACCAGCGTACACAAACTCACACACAGAAAAATATATTTCAAGTCTTTGATGTGATAATTAAAAGAAGGCAGTGAAGGTGGATGTTCCGATAGGCTGTTCATACATTTTTCATTTGGGGTATCCTCCGTACATAGACAGTTTTTGCTCAAAACGAATTACTTTATCACTTTTCTACAATTAAATATTGCCGCATTGTACTTTTTAGTAAATATTTTTCATTATGAACAATAGAACACAACAAAATGTTATTTTGCTCACAAAACAACATTTTGTTTACGAGTGTGAGTGCATTTTGAAAATCAAACCATACCGCTTTGATTGCGATAGCTTATTTATAATATTTAACGCTAGATGGCGTGAATCCAATATTGTAAATTTGGAAAATCGTTACTTAATTTAGAATAATTGCTTTCATAAAAAAGCATTATAGTAACGTAAAACTATTATAAATTATTATTTTTGTTATCAAAAAAGTTAGTTATTTTTATCATTACTGGCAACAATATCATTTGTAGGTTGTAGGTAGCTAAAACACGACGTTGTAACGTTACCAAATTTCGTTCGTTTCGATGATTCGGTTGACTTGAAATAAGATACATTTTGAAGCTCTGAGCTAATATGTGCAGTGATAGGTTTTACGCGTGGAATTTCTTGTGTGTTTTTAAGTATACATATTTTCAATGATTCGAACTAATATTTATTCTTGTACATACAAGAATAAATATTAGTTTCTTAATTGAGTTTTTGAGTGAGAGTTTTTAATTGAGTTTAAGAATAAATTTCGTTCTATGAATGTTATTGCAAAGTATTTATTAGCTTTTTTTTGGCTCGTTTTAGTATGGGTTGCTTATACCTATGCAATTTTAGTTTAAAATAAATGTGCCAATCTTTCGATGCTATTAGCAAGTCGGACCGTGAGTTTAGCTGGTTATTACAAACTGAAATCTTATCATAATATAAATCACCGATCGATATTGTTAACTGATTCGTTAAGTTATAATAATATCAAGTTATAATATAAAGTACACCTGTGCTACAAAATAAAGTTAACTTCTATATGTTTTGTACGTATACATACATCATACGCGGCACTCCGCAAGGTGTACGCGCCCCCGCCTTCATGCGACTAACTACATTATTCTGTTGTGTGGTTGTCACGATCTCATTGAAGTAAATTCGTTGCCGTTGTCTCATGTGTCATAATGTTTTGTCAGCTGTTCGACCGCATGTGCATGGCGCTGGGCGGGCGCGCGGCAGAGGCCATCACCTTCAACTCCATCACCAGCGGCGCGCAGAATGACCTCGAGAAAGTCACCAAGATCGCCTACGCTCAGGTATCTTAGGATGAGTCTTATCGACTTCGGAATTGTTTCGCCACACCCAGGTTGAAATAAACCTCCAAAAGGTCAGTTGCAAAACGTTCAAATTCAAGTTACATTGTGACTCAGCGATGATGTCAAAACGTGCGAGAATACAATGAAAATCAAAGATGTTCTTGGCAGACTAACATCCGCTTTCTGAGAGCCCGGTCAACGTCAACTACCAAGTGTGAGCTTAAAGCATGATCAGTGATTTGATTTGATCATCTTATTAGTTGACAGTGTAGTCAAATCTAGAGGAATGGTATAAAAATGCCATTTAACTTTTTTTCTAAGCATCGTTTCACCAATCCAAATTAATTTGATACAGACATTAATTTAACAGTTGTGTCAATTGAATGACAATATAATCAGGCTTTCAGTAACTATGTGTGAGACTACTGTGGGAACGTTACTTAAAGACTAAGAATTGCCAGAATTATCTATACAGTTGATATGCGTTAATCCGGTGCCTCTTATAATACCACATGGATATAACAGTACCTATAAAATCAATATTTTCTTGTAAATGATTTAGCATTAAGTATGTTAATTTTTAAATAAACCCTATGATATATACATAAATAGTAATGTTTCATAACTTAAGTTCTACATTTTTCTAATATACAAAAATCTAGTGTCGAACACGGCTTGATTGATTTTTACGATTTAATTTTTAATTTACATTTCGTAGCTCTAAAAATAAGTATATTATATAATAGGCTAGGTTGTAGGCTATTTTGTATTTCCTCACATGTTATTTGTCAATTTATATGGCAGATCAACCGATTCAGTATTACATATTACGAGGCATGCCTTCTGAGTTCTGTCGATTGAAGAAAAAAACAGAACTAGAACCTTATATTAGTTTTTATTGTTTTTTAAAGAATTCACTACATATCTTAATACACTTTTCCGTTCGCTTAGATCAGTTAGTATAACATTTATTCTACTCTAAAGTGGGGGTGTTCAAAATAGCTGGTTTGAAAGCGTTGACGTAGCGTCGACTGCTTCTTCACCTTTCAGACAAAAGTTCCAAAAGGTGAAGAAGCAGTCGTCGCCACGAAGATTTTTCTTTGTTTTAGGAAATGTAAAGTAATCGTTAGGGCTTAGGTCAGGACTGTATGGAGGATGGTCAAGAATTTCTACTTTTTCCTGCTTCAAATACTCAATCGCTTGACGAGCGCTGTGTGAGCTTGCGTTGTCTTGGTGCAGGATGATGCGTCGCTGAGTTAGATTTTCAAAGTTCGGTGATGACTTGTGGTAAACAAATTGTGGTATACTACTTTGCGTGATCGTTCTCTTATCTTCACGTGCAATACTCGCAACATGGCTAGTTTTTCCAACGAACGTGGCCACCATCTTCTTTGAAGTACTTCGAGAACGAACAACTTTGGTCGGTTTTGGCTCGTCTTGCAAGACCCACATTGAAGATTGTTGTTTGAAATCAGGATCCTAGGCATAGATGCAAGATTCGTCACCATTGATGATGTCGTCGAAGTGATTTGATTCTCGTCCTCCAGACGCGGGCCGCCTTGTGATCGTAGGAAAACAGATGCGGTATCCAACGGCAAACTAGCTTTTATCACACCAAGCTCCTCATACAGATGTTGTCCCTGAGATTCCTAATAGAGCCTCTATCTCTTGATACGTCACATGACGATCTTTAAGAATTAGTTGACTTAGCTGACTAAGACTGGACTTTACTCAGTTGAGCAGATGTTATCTTTAGTGAAGGCGGATTAGGAATTCCAGCTTGGACGTATGTCCATTCCTAATCCCAGCGTTCGACAGTCCGCAGATATGGAACTTCATCTCTGAACACAGATGTTAGCTCTTCAAAACACTGAAGGCATGTCAGGCCTCTTCTAAAGTTGTAGAAAAGTATTGCATGAACGTTTTCCTTACACCGATTTACTTTCGTACCCTGACAGATTCCAATCGACGCTGACTAAACAATAGCAATAATCTTAATACTTTCAACGGTTTTGAGATTCAAAATTTAAACACATTCCAATATGGTACAGTTCCAAACTCAAAATTGCCAAGAAATATGAAAACTACAGAACCTAGAATGCCTCGAACACACGGATTTGATCTGATCTTTTTATGAGTAATCGTATCATACATAATGTTGGATGATAAGATACATTTAAAAAAAATATTCGTGCTTTTAGTGTTGGGAGTGGTACCTTGTATTCTGAAAAATTGGAATCGTTTCCGTCTTGACAACTTTTTTCGGGTTAACGCGTGTCAACTGTATTTGTACATGTTTCGTACGGGAATTATAGTCAGTAGTGATAAAGCAGTTACGAGGACGCCAGAACAATAATTCATTTTCATAATCACTACCCTAGCTCAAAGACGTCTACAGCTGGAAATACTCTGAACCTAAAGAGGTTTGAAAAGAACAGGACTGGTGGAGGCACCAGTTCTTGTTCTTCTTGCATACAGCGATTTCCACGTTCGTGTTCTTGGTCTGTTTTTGTTTATGACTGTGATGATACGAACACATTGTATAATGTTGTTTCCACACAAAGTACTATTCTTAATTCTTCATACACAATGTATTATTTCCTGTAAAATAAGTTTTGCATGTCCATCATTAATTCATCATAAAACGAACAGTGCAGTAATTCAGTATCAACATAATTGCATTGTTACAAATAATCTAATTTAGTGCCACCTTTTTAGGGTTCCGTAGTCAACAAGGAACCCTTATAGTTTCGCCATGTCAGTCTGTCTGTCCGCCCGCGGATAATCTCAGCGACCGTTTGCACTAGAAAGCTGAAATTTGTTATCAATATGAATTGACAACATTTGTTATCAAAATAAAATATTGATTGCGACTGACTTGAGAAGCGAATGATTTTCTATTCTATATCTAAAGGTTGTTGGTTTTTATAATATGACTTGTAAGCATTGCGAGTTTTGGTCGTAATTAATAAAAGGTTATGCAAATTTGCGAGTATTTTTTATTCACATAGTTTTTTTGACCATAGCCAAGTTATTTGATGTTTCCCTATGATATAAGTGCTTATTTTTCCTTCTTTTTTCGGTAGATCCGTGTCTATGGTATGTCTGAAAAAGTGGGTCTTCTGTCGTTCCCTGACTTGAAGGCGCACGGCAAAAGTCCCTTCAGCAAGACGCTCAAGAACCTCATCGATCTGGAAGCGAGGAAACTGATCGGCGAGGCTTACTTCAGGACTGAGAAGTTGCTCAGAGATAACCAGGACAAACTTATTATGGTCAGCATATTTATTTATTTAGGTTAACCAACATTTGTTTACACTTTATACATTCTGATTTTATTACTATTAACATTTACAAGTGCAACAATTATTTACAGGTATACAACATATATATATATATATAAATTACTAGCTTTTGCCCGCGGCTTCGCCCGCGTGGTATTGGGGTTGGGGTTTCCGGGATAAAAACTAGCCTATGTCCTATTCCGGAGTGTATCCTAGGCCTGTGCCAAATTTCATCCAGATCCGTTCAGCCGTTTTGGCGTGATTGAGTAACAAACATCCAAACATCGTAACTTTCGCATTTATAATATTAGTAAGATTAAAATTAGAACTTTTACATCCAAAAAGTGAAATTAAAATAAAAAATAAAAATTCCATACAAAAATAAAACTAAAATAGAATAATATTAATAAGAAAAAAGAATAAAACAGAGTACATTAAAAAAAGGTATAAAATTAAAATTAGAAATTACAAAAAAAATATAATAAATTAAAATTAAATTCCCACTGGATTTCTTATATAAGCTTGTACAAATTTATTAACACTGTCATGGTGCACATCTACCAAGTCACTGCGGCTATTAAGGATTCTACACAATCTAGGTATTGGAGAATTTGCTCCAAGCACAGACTTTCGAAGTGGTGGATGCAGGGGTGTTATGGTATTCCTAGGGTATTTAGAGGGCGCGTTGAATCTAATAAGCTTCAATAAACCGGGGCAGTCGATAAAGGCTAAATGCCATGCAAAACGTTTCTGTACCCTTTCTAGACGCAACATGTGAGTGGCATAGTGAGGTCTCCACACAACACTACAGTACTTCATAACACACTATATCTTTTCACACACGATGACTTGTGTTGTTCAGAACATGCCACTGCTCCTCGACATGGTGTTCTTTTTGCGAATTATCAATTCAAGTTTGTTCGTTCTTGCTGTCATGCAGATTTAAAAAAAGTAAAATATTAATTATTGTAGATATTTTTTAATAAATTTAAAAGAAAATGGAGAATTTCAAGTTTAAATAGATTATTTAATTTATTTTTCGAACGGACAACAGTGGATTGTTGGTCAAAAAAGAAAGTTTCATGTAGAACTTTTCTGACCCACACTGTATTAGGGCTGATTTTTCTAGAAAACAGATAACTTTTATGTTTTATTTCATTTTTATGCGCTGTCAAACCGTCATTTTTTCCATTATCGTGTATAATTAGAATTTGTTAGGTAGAATTAGATTATTCTTTTATATAAAAAAATCTTATATACGAATAGGAGAAAAATATTCGGTAACTCAACTTCTCTCTCTCTCTTTCTTGAACAAATAAAATAGTAATAATTGTTATGGAGTTTGCTAAATTATATACACTTTATCCGCAGTTGGCCGAAGCACTTCTAAAAAAGGAAACGTTAAACTTCCAAGATGTCGAAAATATTCTGGGCCCGACGCCGTTCCCGAAGAAGAAGTTCATTGAACCCGTGGAGTTCGAGAATAATCTGAAGAACTTGGAGACGGCCGCGCTGCCCAACGCCTCTACCCAGCCCATTGGCGCTCCGTCAGCGAAGCCCCCTCCACTTTAAATGTATATAAATAGATTGTTTGTTATAAGTTTATTAAAAAAACGCTTAAATTAAATCATGTTAGTTAGACGTTTGCGTTTAATTGCAAAAATTGTTTTATTAGGGTACCTCCCCTACACGTAAAATGGGGAGTGTTTTTTTTTTCATTTCTACCATAACGTGTGATATATTGTTGGATAGATAAAATGGTTAGGGTGAAATCCCGTGAAATAATTTTTGATAATTATTTTTTATTCTTATTATCATTTTATTTCGAGTTGTTTATTCATATAATGATTAGTAACAATATTTAAAACTATATTAGTCACAATAATCAGAATTAAATTAATAAAAATAATCACATAATTAATTAACATCATGTCATATAATACAATTATAATAAAAATAATAAAATAATGTACAGTAAAATTGAGTCACAAACTGCCTAGGTACTTTCCTATCAACATTCGCATCCACTTGTTTTGGAAATGGCAGTCTGGCCTAGCAGAAATCATTTGCAGGATGCTATTACTGCTGCCTCGCAAGCGCTGTCAGAAAGACGCAGCTCTTTTCGGCATGACTGCATGGAAGCCGTCCGTATGGACCTCAGCAAACATGCCAGACGCGCTACAAAAACGAGGCAACCGCAAAAGCATCCTAAATATTTTATTATTTTTAGATTTTCCCATGGGAATAAGAAGTTACCTCTATACCAAATTTTATCAAAATCTGTTCTGGCGTTTAGGCCGTTAAGTTGTTAAACCAAAACTGAGTCTAAACTCTATTATATGTTTTCTTTGGGGAGCAAAAACATGCAGATTTTGAGCACTGGAAACCCGAGAACACGCTACATAGAGCTGACCATGCGAAAAACAATGTTTTTCCAGGTGTACTCCAGCAGCCCTTAGAGTTTGGCCTTGTGCTTTATTAATGGTCTTTGCAAATGAAACCCTTATAGGAAACTGAAGTCTTTTAAATTGAAATGGGAGGCCTGTTGGAATAATCGGGATCCGAGGAATGCGTACACTTTCACCTTTTGCTGCGCCAGTCAAAATAGTTGCGGTAATAATATTCCGTCCAAGCTGAGTGACACGCAGCCTGGTACCATTACATAGTCGTGGGGCATCGAGATTACGCATCAGCATCACCGGAACCCCTACTTTTAATTTTGCAGCTGCGTTTGAAGAGGCGTCTCATCTCAAAATAGCTTGTGGATCATAACCACTAGTTATCTTCTATGTAAACCACTCTAAATATAACTCAGCACAAAAGTTATTTTTTACCATCTAAAGGAGACTGGGCACATTTGTATGGAAAGTGGTCTATGAACCAATAGCGACATTGTTATGGTTTTTATGTAGGGATACCTCAACTACACCCTTGTGTAAAGGCGCATCAAAATCTGACCCGGCAGTTTTGAGAAAAATAGTACTTTAAAATATACGTATTTTACAACAGTTTGTGATACTTTTTGTTCTGATTTTTAGGTATTCTCCTTATTTTTTTTTTGTTTTTTAATCTGTATCTATTTAATGAACAAAACAACGAAGAACCAAAGAAATAAATTACAAATAAATGAGGAATCTAGAACATAAAAATGGAAAATAAAATCCGAATAAAGTACGCAAAATGGCATTGATTTATAATTACTTTCATATTTTTTTGGATTTTGGGTACTTTTTTATAAAAGGAAGGAAGTCTATGGAACGCTACAACAATAACAAAAAAAAATAGTACAAAATAAAGAAGAACACAAGAATACTTTTCTACTAGTTTAATATACTTTTAAGTGTGGATAGGGTTTTTTACTATAGTTTTCAGTTGAGAAACGTTTTAGTCAGGAATTTCTGACTGTATTATATTCCATTGTTGTGTTTGTTTGCTAAGCAAAGTCAATACGATACATAAGAAGGGAAGACTACTTACCAGTGGAGCACAAAAAAAAAACTTTTGTGCTCCACGTACCAAGTACACTTAAGAGCACGTTGAGCTTGACACTTCAACCTTTGGACCGGCCGCGTATTTTATGACGCGCAGTACAAATGCGAGCTCAGCTTACACTGGTGGTCTTAAACTTGATGTGCTCATGACTGTACAAGTTGTCCTGATGTACATTGTTTATCAAGGCAATGAAACAACTTTTTTATACATAATATGTTTTTATTTATAGTTCGTCTATGATAATAAAATCTAAAAATTCAGCCGGACGTGATATTGTGTCTTCGTATCTAGCCCAAGACAAGAACCACACAATCGTCATAATATGACCGCAGCATCCCAGAGTACGCATGCCAGACTTGCATGTACAATAATATTGCTTTATTGCATTCAACCCACGCTCGCTTTCGTCAACTAAAATGTAACAATTATAAATTCGCGCGCGCGTATGTCTTGACTGGATCCTGCCTCTTAGTAACCACGAACCTTCAATGCCTTGGTCTCTAAGGGCAGTGCTCAGTCGTTGAGTGTCTCTATATAATTCGACATTATAAATCCCGTTTCACACGTGCTCACTATAATAACTTCAGTTTAGTTTTAATTGGTAAGTGCCTAGTGCAAAAATAATTAATTCGCTTTCGGTAAGACGCGGGAAATCATTTAATGCTAGCAATTCTCCTGACATACTCCGGAAAGCTACACGTTGCCTATTTAGACGATTTGCGTTCACACAACTCCCTAGTGCATTCTCTAAGTTCATCTTTTTCTTCTTTCCTTCCTTTCTTTCCTTTCCTTTCTTTTCTTTGCGTTCTTTCCTTTTTTTGGTATTGTTGTAGCATTCCATATACTTCCTTCCTTTTATAAAAACATATCCAAAATCCAAAAAAATATGAAAGTAATTATAAATCAATGCCATTTTGCGTACTTTATTCGGATTTTATTTTCCATTTTATGTTCTAGATTCCTCATTTATTTGTAATTCATTTCTTTGGTTCTTCGTTGTTTTGTTCATTAAATAGATACAGATTAAGAAACAAAAAAAAAATAAGGAGAATACCTAAAAATCAGAACAAAAAGTATCACTAACTGTTGTAAAATACGTGTATTCTAAAGTACTATTTTTCTCAAAACTTGCCGGGTCAGATTTTGATGCGCCTTTACACAAGGGTGTAGTTGAGGTATCCCTACATAAAAACCATAACAATGTCGCTATTGGTTCATAGACCACTTTCGCTCAGTCTCCTTTGTAACATGCATTCTAACGGTAAACATCTGAAAAACTATTAAATGACATCAAAAAATACATTTATTTAGCTTCTAATATTTTAACTCAGTACGTTAAAAATATAACTCATCTCATATTAATTATTCGTCAAAATTTTGCTAAAAATGTCTTCAAATATATACTATTGGCCACTAGTTTTACCAGAGCTAGAGATTACCAGAATCTATTGAGGAGAGACCAAATAAAAGACTTTATTTTTTTTTAATCTTTTTGTTTATTGAATTACTACCATCATTTTACTTATAGTAAATAATAAAAACATAAAAAGAATGTAGTCAGGTACCTAAACAAAAAAGAAATTTAAACTATTATTGGATTATTAACGCAGCGCCGGTATCCGGCCACAGTTATAGGGGCGGGCTTGCGGACGGTGAGCAATGGGTCGCCGTTCGGTCGTCTGGTTACAACAGTCTAGACTGAGCCCAAGTCGTCGACGGCGCGCACTGTTCCCGCGCGCCTCAAGGAGTTGTCAGCAAACTGTAGGGGCCCTACAGGGAAGAAGCCTTCTAGGCCAAGGGTTGACGTGAAAGCGTAACACCAGTGCCTGGGAATAAGGCAAGGCAAGAATGGGGTAGGTTTTTTAGTCAGTAAGAGTCTGACACTGTTGCCCGCTCCGCCCAAGGGCGGGATTCGTCATTCGATGATTTTTACCTACCACAAAAAAAGGGATTGTGACTTTGCTTCAAATGGTGGCGCCACGTATTTCAGTCTGATTGCAAGCTCTATCAAATGCTTGCAGCTGTACCTCCTGGCGATAAAAATCTGGACAATCATAGCAACCAGTATTTAATCCTTCCAAAAAATGTTTTCGAAAATTCTTCTCCGTTACTTTATTTTTCAAACACATCACGAAAGACATACATTCTGTATATTTTTTGCCGCTTCGCTAACTAGGATCTTCGGTTCATAAGTATGAGGAAAAATTGACAAAAGATTGCTCTTTACTCCTTGAAACATTGTTTTACATGCTAGGTTACAATAAATTATGCTTTCTGTGGAAGCTTGAATTATATTGCTTTGAGGACAGTGCGTTGAACCTGTAAAAGGTAAAATGTTGACGAGATATAAAATCCGTGACCAAGTTAGAAGTTTAGATGGCAATATAAAATAAGAAGGACAAGTCACAATAATAGATGATCTTTACTTGACGCTTTCCATTGAATATTTATTTAGCGTTGTAAAAAAGACTAATTAGTTTATTAGAGGCTGTGTCATTTTCCCGTTGCTTAGTTATAAAAATAGAAGTTTAATCACGTGTCCAATAAATAATTTTGTGGCTACATTTATAATTTCCCATAATTAATTACAGCGTCTAAGCAGGTACACAGCATGGAACACTTCAGTCACTATATCATTGTTACAGTGCGTCAGTCGTGACAGGAAAGTTGCCTTGAGTCTTCTTAGGCGCTCATAAAAATCAGTAACTCTGTTCTCAGCGAACATGCCAGACGCACTATACCGCCAGGGCAGCTATGTCACTTTGTAATTTTATAACTCGAAAACTGGCTCACCTATCCTTGAAACCAAATGTTTAAAGCATGCCTCTAAACGCTTTATTATATTGTAGGTACCTACACGAAGGGTGTTGTTCGCACCCTTCGTGTATTTGTACCAGAGTTGATACGTGTAGAACGACTGACAGTAAGCCAGAGTTATTTTAACTAATTTGGAGCAGTGAAAAAAGCGTCTTACCAACATGTTACTCCGACATGCGATACTACGCCTTTTCCGCTCCAAATCAGCATCATATGTGACCCAGATATTTAAACTTATTAACCATTTTTAAAGCAGTTCCACATAAATTGATCGGTAAAAATTTGTGCAGGACCCTTACTGTATTTAAATATAATAATAACCTCTGATTTCTTCACATTATAAGTGAGATAATGCTCAGCTGCATATTTCTCACAGATAGCCACAAGTTTCCTTAAGCTGTTGGCTGAGGGACTGAGCAGTGCCATGTCATCGGCATAGCTAAGATTGTTTAAACATGCCTCACCAATATGACAACCGACTCGGGTACTGCTCAATTCCTCAACCAACTCGTTAATATAAGTACATGTTAAATAAAATCGGTAACGTAAGCCCACCCTGCCTCACGCCACACGACAACTTATATATCCGATAAGGCATTATTCCACTTCACTTGATTGCATTGATTGGCATACCAGTATTCCAAGATTTGAAGGCACTTTAAATTTTCTCAACTTATTCCACAACAGTTCATAATTTAGACTGTCAAAAGCACGGCTTAAATCTAGGAAACATGCGTACACACTAGTATTCCTTTGTGCATATATACTGTATTCTATATATACGGCGACTTGCCGTGTTTCATGCCTTTAACACAGTGGAACAGTTCAGCCGCAGTGACATGCAGTAGGCTGGTATCATGGTCATGTGTTCCACTTGACCTCAGCGGAGACGTCGCCGACTCATCATGGGCCCCGCTCGTCCTCCTAGCTACGCTTGATAGTGTTATGTGCGAGAGAGATGAAGGGTTAAATTGTTTTACAAACATATTCGCAATAATATCTGGGTCATCACTACCATTTATATTACTTGGCATACTAGCTTTATAATTCAATTTACTTGTCTCTTTCCAAAAGTTTCCGAACTCTTTATTGTATCTATAGGTAGCTATAGGTAGGTAGCCATTTTGATGTTATTTTCATTTGTCAGACACCATTTGAGACTACATTTAATTAATAGATATTATCTTTATGTTATTTCATTTGTATTGGCTGTATAGAGATCCGAGTCACGATTAAAAACTAATACATATTTAAGAAAATTTTTGACCTGACCTATTTTCCCCCCGATAAAATGAAAAATATTGGCTGAATAGGCACCCATCACAGAAAAAAAAAAAACAAAATAGCGGGAAAATGGCGACCCAATATTTGATCATTTGTTGGTTTTATCGAGTTGTAGTGTTTGGTTTATAGTTTATTGAACATCTTATATGAGAGATTTGATCAAATTCAGTTGAGGATTTAACACCAGATTACTTAAGAGAAAAGGCTGAAACCATACAAATGCTGAAACAGTACTGGAAGACCTTTTACCGCCGAAATATATCGAAAATCATATGACGACCTTTGAGGACGACTCAGGTATTTATTATTTTAATTTTAATTGCATTCGTACTGAAAACACAATGTTTAACTCGGCTTAAAGAGTTATTTAGTCCTATGAACTACATTATTAGCATAAGCGTCAACGTCTACCCCTAGTCTAACAATGTATAAAGTATTACAGAACTCCTATTCATTTTTAAATACCTATCCAACAATAAATCACACGTTAGGATTAAAATGAAAAAAATCACTCCCCTCTTTACGTTTAGGGAGGTCCTCATAAAACATTTTTTTCTAATTTTTATTTTACCACTTTATTGGCGTGATTGATAAACATATTGGTACCTACCAAATTGCAGCTTTCTAATGCTAACGATCGGTGACATTATTCGCGGTCGGACAGACAGACAGATTTGGCGAAACTATAAGGGTTCCTAATTGACTACAGAACCCAAAAAAAATTTTCATGACACAAGACTGTGCGTTTCAAACTCTCTTTTCAAGAAAAATAATAAAATAAAATTAGTTAAAATTGTATACACGACGTTTACACTCCCGTCGATGTAGAACTAACAATACACCTTCCAGTCGCCGCCGATAGTGTTTTGTCTTTTGTTTGAATAAAGCCGCGTATCCACTAGGCAGCAATTGACGAGCAACAAGTCAGTGACAAGACCTAAAGGGCCCCGCCACATCAAATTTATTTGATGTGGCCAAGATGTATTTTGCGCGGCCCCATGAAGCACGACGCAAAAGAACCGATTTTCTTGAGAGAAATTATTTTTTGATACTCGAATTTTTAAGCGCTTACGCGTACGCGGTGACCCAATCGGTATCGGAATCCTGGCGGCGTCTGGGCATTACTGTTTCGCAGAAGGAGGCGTCCGGCTGTTACTCCTACTCGCTGCGGACCATGTCCTGTACCAAGGCCCGGCGCGAGATATCGCCGCCGCCGATAGCCCACCATGTCCTCCGGGTGCTACACACAGTGGCGAAACCTGGGCGTTACTTCCTCACGAATCCAGTACAGATACCTCCCGAACTTACCATGTCCGGTAAGAACCCGCGTCATGTGGAAGGTGAGGACGCTGTAAGGTCTTTCCAGCCAGGCCTCAAAGAGGGTACTTACCGCCCTAATTATGGCGTGTCGCTATCACCATAACATCCCAAAGGAACTCAATCCGCCATCCCGTGACTTGACGCGGCAGTGGAATTTCGTCCTGGTTGCTTCTCCACGCACAAATCGTGCATATGTGCAAGGACTATTGCCTTAAGATTCCAAGGAGACTTGCCACTTTACGGGAAACTGTGCGGTATCCCCGCACCATCCGTATTGCCATGACCCTCTGTCATGCATTAAGCTGGGACCTCGGTTGCTTTTGCAGCGACGGCGCCTACGATTCTCCCTGTGCTAGGACCGACGACGTCACGAAAATAGATCAGCACGTAGTCTTTCAAAATGTTCCACAATGGTGGTCCTAGTACCGATCCTTGCGGAACACAACATGTCATCTCTCGCCGTTTCCACTTTCCCTGGTGATCGGGGTAGATGATATACCTGACTGATAGGCCTCAATCACACGATAGAGGTGGTCGGGCACCCGGTGATATTGCCAGATACTTGCTAGCCGATTTTTATATTAGTAGTTGCTAGATGAGTAATTATATCTACATTTGCGTTCGCGGGCCTTCGAGGCGCGAGGCCCCTTGGACCGCGAGGCCGTGGGCGGTCGCCCACGCCCTACGCCACCTCTGCAACAAGTTGTCCAACATGTCCAAAGTCAGCGCGGAACTTTCGTTGAACAACGTTGTCTGTCTACGCATCTACTACGTCAGTCCTCACCAACATGTCGCCAGAGGAACTTGTGTTGATGTCAGCGGCAGTGGTTATTGGTTTTTAGTGGGTTAGAAAATACCTACAAAATAAAACAAACCGCGCACTAGCTGGCAACGTCGAGTACATGTTGAGCGTCATGTGTTGCGCGCAAATTTTGCCTATTGGAAACGCGGCTTAATAGGTATTCATATGATCGTCAAATATGGGTATCAGAAAAGTCGTTGCGTTGTTTACCTACGTTACTAGCCTACAACCTTACCACAATGATCGAAAAACTTAGCTCTTATGAAGACTGTCATACTTTTATTTATTGCTAGAAAGGTCTGTAAATAAAACATGATTGCATTCAGTTTTCTCACATTTATTTAAACACCGAGACTTGCAGAGATTAACATCGATCCTTGACAATAGTCCGTAGGTAAAGTACATACAAGGTAACAGTGCCGTTGCTTCCTGTAGAAATACACTACAAAGGGAGTATATAATTTTATCTAAGTTTTGTTTTTTTTGCCAGTCTTCAAACTTACCGATAGATTAACATTAACCAAATAATATGATAATTAGAAACAGAAAATCGTATGTTGTGATGGACATCGGAGGAGCTCATCAATAATAAAAAAAACATAAATGAATAAAAAAGTAAAACCAAAGTAATGAAAAAAAAAACATTTATTTCGAAAACAAATTATTAAGTACAACATCGATTAAAAAAAAACTTCATATGTTTAATAACTTCATATTTAAAAAATTAGTTGTTAGATCAATATTATGTTTCATACTCGATCATAGTAATACATGTTATAATAGTGCATCTACATATGAATTATGAGAATTATTAGATTTAAAACATTGATGTAAAAACACTGAAAGTTGCATATTGTAAAATGCTTAAAAAGGCAGACTTGTTGCAAGCCCACATGTGCAAGGACACATTCTATATAACTTTGTCGATATTATACAAAAATCAATTACGACCGCATGTGTAATAGCAATGTTGGCTATGATTATAGAAAATAATTTATTTTCTTCGTATTTTTACATCAATGTCTAAATTCTTGTTTTTGTGGTTAGTACATGATTCGTATGAAATTTTAAGCTACATTTGACATTGCCTCTCAATGCTTCATATGTACCTACTATATATACAACTTTTTTATGAGAGAATATGTAGAAACTAGAAATACAAGATTATCTGAAATAGGTAAATTTCTGATCACGTTCGTGGGTGTATTTGTCTGTGAAATGTTTATATTTATTTCCATCTGGCTTATTGCTGTCTTATTTATATTGTGATAAAACTATCCCTTAAAATATTTATAGATTCAATGCCATAAGATCGACTACATGAACAGCTTGTGAAGAATAACAATATATGTATAACTCCACAACAAAAGTAAACAACAATCAAATGACATGAATACATATAGCAGGGTTTCTATATTGGGTGCATGCTCTATATTGGACATTTTCTATGAAGAATCTGCTGACATGTATCTTCAAGTATCTTCACATTTTCTTTTTTTATGTTGGTTATGCAGTTTAAGGGAACGGCTACAATCATTTCTTCAATTATACAAGGTGTTTGGTGCATCGTTTGCCAAATTGATTTAACCGACTGGATGGATCATTTGCTTTATCTTCAGCTCCAATAATTCATTCCTTGCCACACCGGATTCATTTAAACATATTTTTAAATTTTATTCTGAAAAACACCGGATTTCAGCATTTAAGCTTACGTAAATAAAAAAGTTATTACTCTATCCAACAAATTTTATTTCTATATTTAACTGTACTGTTGTATGGTTCTATGTAATACAAAATTACTTGCTAGTAACGTGTAGTTTTTCTATAAAAAACCTACAAAGTGTATGGGATATGACAAAATAATTTTGAAAACTCAACTTTAAATAACTATAAAAAAAAAACTAAAAGCGTTGGACATCT
Source organism: Mythimna loreyi (assembly GCA_029852875.1). Taxonomy (NCBI): domain Eukaryota; kingdom Metazoa; phylum Arthropoda; class Insecta; order Lepidoptera; family Noctuidae; genus Mythimna; species Mythimna loreyi. The sequence continues at coordinate 3,603,461 of CM056777.1, read as the reverse complement.
TCGAATTCTTTTATAAAGTTCTCTAGTTTATGCCCTTTCTAACGGTGTGCAATATGCTAAAAAAAACCTTTGATTAACTTCACTAATTGGCTAAATGTGTAGTCAAATCACAAAAGGCTGATATTTGATATTACGGTAAATGCAGTGAAGTTAAAGTAAAAAAATAAATAACTTGCTCTAAGTAGATAGATATTGATATCTCATTTTTACGCACATTATTTATTTTTTTACAAAGGGTATTAACTTTCCTCAAACTTGAAATAAAAAATTAAACATTTATTTCACAAGCAGGTACTAAAATCACAAATCTTGCTCAAATAGAGAGCGTATACACGCGCGACATCTTTGTCTTATCTCGACAGTTGTAGTTCGAAGACGAATTTCTGCTTTAACGGTTACATAAGCCGCCTCAATACGTTGCACTAATCTCAAATCTCAAATCTCAAAATCTTTATTGCAATCCATAATGTACATGTCAGGTGAAATATAATAAAAGATAGAAACAATTATGGACCCTGTCGGGCACAGCAACATTACAAATAGTAGAAGAGAGGAGGAGCGCTAATCAATTTTCTTGTATTTACATGTATCATTCAGTTCATTACAATTCGATAATCAGTATTGCTAGAGTAGATAAATAATTATTGTATTATAGTTTTATGTTTAATTTAAATTAACGTTTAATAATAATGTTCCTTTTTCAATGTCAGATAAAAAAAAAATACAAATTTAACTTATTTTTAATAATTACATAATAATAAAATGTCAAAAGAAAAAATAAATTCGATGTCATTAATAAGTATATAATAATATGTCCAAAAGAAAAAAAAAATGTCAACAATAAGTAGAAATTCATATGTCAAAAATTATTAGATAAAGAAAGTGATGTCATAACAATTTCTAAAATTGATGTCAAAATAATTTAATAATAATAATAAAATAAAATAGAATTGAATTAAAAAATAATAATAATAATCATATATTGCTATTGTTTTTATCCATGAAATATTCATCAATTGTGTAATAAGCTTTGTCAATTAGAAATTGTTTTAATTTATTTAAAAATATATTTATTTTATTTTCTTGTTTTATTTTTTCTGGTAGTTTGTTATAAATTTTTATCGACATTGAATAAGGACCGGAAGAGTGCAATTTTAGGCGGGAGGGAGGTAGATTGATCCTATTTTTATGGCGTAAAGAATATTTCGTCTGCATATCGTCTCGAGTTTTATAACAATCTGGATACTTACGGACTAGTTTACATAATTCTAAAATATAAATACCGGTTAAGGTGAGAATTTTATGTTTCTGAAAAAGGGGCTTGCAACTATCCGTTGGTTCTATGTTACATATAATCCGAATCAGTTTTTTTTGTGAGGTAAATAGAGAAGGAGCGTCTGAGCTGTTTCCCCATAAAATAATGCCATAGTTAAGCCAAGCGTGGGCATAGGCGTAGTATGTGACTATTGCCGTTTGCAGATTTGTGGTCTTTTTAATTTCGGTAAGAGCATAAGAGAACTTCGAAATTTTTGTTTTAACTTTCTGTATATGTGTTTTCCAGTTTAATGTGTGTCTAATGTTAATCCTAAGAGAGTAAACTCGTTAACTGTTTCTAATTTATGATGGTTAAATGTGAAATTAATGTTTATTTGTGTTTTTTGCCGAGGATGGAAGGTTATTAATTTTGTTTTGGAAAAGTTGATTTCAAGATTGTGCTCACTCATCCAGTTTATTGTTTTGCTAAGGATAGTGGTCAGTTTTTCATTGAGATTTGTACTAGTTTGGCATGGAGTGAGGATAGAGATATCATCTGCAAACAGTACACATGGCCCGTCTATGGTTTTGGGAAGGTCATTTATGTATATAAGGAAAAGAAGACATCCTATAACACTTCCTTGGGGTATTGAAGCGTGTATTGGTCTGACATCAGATCTTATGAGCTGTGTTTCTCTTGTTATTTCGTTATAATATTCAACCTCAACTTGTTGCTCTCTATCCTTCAAATATGAGACGAACCATTCATGGGCTTTTCCGCGTATTCCTATACCGTACAGCTTATTTAATAATATTTTAAATTGTACTTTGTCGTAGGCCTTAGTCATATCTAGCAATATTCCTATTGCGTATTGCTTTTTATTAATTATATTTAAAGCTTCTTGGATGTACTTGTACACTGCTAGTGTTGTAGATCGGTTTTTGCGAAATCCGTTTTGGCAGTCATCAAAAATTTTATACTTTTCACAAAACGAGTACACACGATCGCACATTGCTCGTTCAAATACTTTAGATGCTGTAGGCAGAAGGGCAATGGGCCTATAGTTACTAGGATCTGTTTTAGCATTCTTTTTATGGATTGGTTTTATTAATGCTTTTTTTAACTGATTGGGGAAGGTGCCTTCTTCAAAAGACTGATTTATTAATTTAAAAAATGGTAAGGTAAGTTCGTCAGCGCATTGTCTAAAAAGAGACGGTGGGAGTTCGTCTATACCGTGGCTATTTTTATTTTTAAGGGTTTTTAAGATCTTGTTTATTTCATATCCGTCGACTGGGGTAAGAAACATGGTATTTTCAGTAGGGTTCAACACTGAGGTTTCTCTGGGTTTATAGCTAGGTGTTTGGGTGGTGGATTCCCCAATTGATGCGAAAAAGTTGTTGAATACGTTAGCAACTTCTTTAGGTTCAGTTACTAGGTGCGTCGTTTGTAAACAAATATTTTGTTTATCTTTTTTGGATTTTTTGTTTGTTCTTTCTTTTACAATGTTCCACATGGTTTTAACTTTATTTGTTGATTTATTCATTTTCTTAATATAGTGTAATTTTTTTGCGGTTTGTACAGATTTTTTTAGAATTTTTTCATATTTTTTATAATAATTTGTAAGAACCGAATTATTTAATTTTTGTGTCACAATTTTTAACAATCGTTTATTTTTGCAGGATTCTTTTATGCCAGTGGTCAACCAATAATTTTTATATTTATTTTTTATTTTAAGTCTACATATAGGTATACATTCCTCTAAGATTTCTGTCAGTGTATTATGGAATGACTGATAGTTTTCGTTTACATTTTTGTTTGGCTGTATAATAATATCCCAGTTTTGTAGTTTTAGTTTGGATTTGAATTTTTGTATGTTACTTTTATTAAAAAGCCTTTTATTGACGAACCTTATTGATTGCTTAGTTTGTGGTTTCGGTTTCATATGTATAACTGTTCCGCTGTGATCCGAAAAACCTAGTTCTTCAACAGTTGTATACATAGTATTGTCATTAAAATTTGTGAATATTAAATCTAGACATGTTGACGTGGATTGCGAGATCACTAAATCATCTCTCGTCTCAACTTCCGTCGCATAAACCAGTTCTTTGGCCCAACTCCCGACGTAAAAATCCAGCGGAGTTAGGTCTGGCGAACGTGGAGGCCATGGAATAGGGCCATCTCTCCCAATCCACGAGTCTGGAAATGCGTCATTTAGGCATTGCCTTACGGTTAATCGCCAGTGAGCGGGACCACCGTCATGTTAAAAGACAAAAGACCTGTCTTCATTGAAAATTGGCAGCTCAGATAACAATAAGGGCAGCTCTGTATGAAGAAATTCAAGATAATTATCCCCGTTGAGGCTATCAGGTAAATACACGTGATTTGCAATTACTCCTGCCCAAACGTTCACACTGAATCGTCACTGAAATTACCTCTGTATTTTTACATTTAGCCAATTAGTGACTTCACTAATTGGCTAAATGTAAAAATACAGAGGTAAAACCTTTGGTTTGGTTTGGTGGACCTTTGGTTTAACCATTTTTTTTGTAAAGCCTTTTATTAACTTTACAACGCTTTTAGTTTTTTTTTTTTTTTTATAGAAATTTAAAGTTGAGTTTTAAAATTATTTTGTCATATCTTTGTAGGTTTTTTATAGAAAAACTACACGTTACTAACAAGTAATTTTGTATTACATAGAACCATACAACAGTACAGTAAGCTTAAATGCTGAAATCCAGTGTTTTCCGGTGTGGCAAGGAATGAATTATTGGGGCTGAAGATATAGTAAATGATCTATCCTGTCGACTAAATAAATTTGGAAAACGATGCACCAAACACCCTGTATATCAGAATTATTAGTATTTTATGTTAGTTTAATTAAATATTTGTGATGTTTCAATACAAATTGTTTGAAGTGAACCCACCCAATAGTAAAATCTTCCAGCCTGAAATCATATTAGCTCATGGGTCTGGCCCTTCAAATATCGGTCAGTTTTACACATAATAATAACATGTTGTTTATTAGACACCCTACTTTAATATGACAAGAATCAGTCGTTTACAGTTGAACCACAGAATAAAGAGGTCTGTTACCTTTTATTCTTAAAAAAATTGGTGCCCCTTACCTGACTTTATTTCACGGTAGTTAAACTGTATACAACATATAGAAGACCCGGCTATAATTTTAATAAATATTAAGTATGTGGTTAAATAAATATTTAAGACATCAGCGTAGTCAGACAAGCGTAAACAAAGTATGTGTTATTTACTACGAACGTAGATTTTATCTATTATTCATAAAACGGATAGTTTAAAAGTAATGTAGTTAATGACTAAGAACTTGTGGCATCACTTGTATACATATTTAAATTATTATCTAACATCAAAAAACATCGAAATACACAATATCTAGGTACAAGTTGTAAGGGTCCGTATCTCCTAGGGGTGCGCTAGGCCCGTGGCGCTACGTGTCTAGAGGCTAGCCCACCCGACTAGACGTAGAGCCACGCTGAGTCCAAACTACTGTGACTGACTTATATGGTATATTTGTTTGAACACAGAAACTACTTTATTATTACAAAACATAGATTTAAAACATCGAATATTTATTGTATATAACTTAGTTTATAATGAATATTGAGCCCGATATAAAGTACCGTTACAGATACAAGACTAGCTACAGTTGAATGTCCTACTACAGCTTGTGAGCAGTTGTAGTTTGTAGTGTTGTGCAAACAAGAGTTCCAAGGTAAAGTCCCTTCTGAATAATACTAGAAGGTATATTGAGCTTTTTGTAATCTATTTTCTACAAGATGAAGGTAGAGAACTATACCCCGCTGTCAATACATTTAACACGCTTTTAATAATATCAACTAGACATTGTAGAGCCACTGAAGTTTGTGCAAGTGCATCTGATTAGTGCCCGAGTAACCGTTTGTCAGAGGAAGAGGCGGATATAACATTTGTGTTCGACTCTGCTTAATTTCACACTTTATACAATATATTGTGCAATAACAAAACTTTTATGGACATATATATATTATCCATGTATGCAGCTACTTGTTGTTTGTGCAACATGAACGCGACACATGTATCACAACGGGCTTGGCAGTCAACTATTGAACAAAATACATAAGATCGATTCATTACTAATGCTAACATCTTAACTAACAATTACACTGAAGTGACGAACGTTACCGTAGTCCTTTAAGAGAATCGCTACTCGTTTTTTTCAAATACACACGATCATCCATCTTAACGGTAAGCATTTTAGAGAAAAGTTCGACAAACCCTGATACATCAGTTAAGTTAGTGATGTATCAGGGTTTGTCAAGAAACTTGCTCGGGACAAATTACAAAATATACTAAAACTTTTGCATCAAGTGAAACACTGCTTATTTACGATTAGAAGAGAACTTTCAACTTTTGTGATTTAGAAAATTAGAGTCGAATTTTATCTGTACAAGATTATAGTAGAGATCAATGTCGGTGTATAAGATTTGTGTACAAATCTACGGGCGTCTGTACTGTGTGGACGCGCCTTGTCGTGAAACCATCACGACTCGTCGATACATAACTCGTGGCGATCGTCTCATTTAATCCACTTTTAATCATCGCAATGCATGGTTCCACTTACTATTTTTATATAATAAATACTAAATCATTCTAAAGACATCTTCTGATGTTATATAGTGTACTTTACAAAAATATTCTTTATGAGCTACGCTCAGAATCCGTCAAAAACTCAACTCGACAAAAGTCGTATCTTGATTTAATATCTGAACCAACTTGTTACTACTAGTTCAGCTACCGTAACACTCAAATACTTTCCTACCATGTGTCGTAGGATTATACATTCACGGAAGTAATACAATCGTGCAGCGAGCCAGCGCTGACAAGTGTACGTCGAACCAAGTGACGCCATTTACAACTAGGCTCTTAAATAATTGCTGAGGTTCTGTATGTGTGTTAATTCACGAAGAGGGCTTGGCCCTATTGTGTGTGTTATGGTGCACATGTCATGTGCGTAGTCTCGGGGATCATTCAGTTTTGGTCGAGCTGCCATTACGCACTGTGTAACCCTCCCTCCGTGAGTAAAACAACGGTGTCTAATTTAGTATAACTTGTTTTCAAATGCGCCGGTCATTGGACTGAAGTCGCCTGTCATCACTCGGCTATATGTCGAGAGTGAGACAATCAGCTCAGTCGTTGGATTGGTGTTTTATTCGCCAGGGTCGTGCTAGCGACTAGGTACTGTATCTCGTTTAGCACTACAATGCCCATAGACGACAGAAGAGCTGACTAGATAGGTACAGTATTTGGTCATGAATGTGCAAGCTTGGCGGAGACTCTGTGGTTTATATCCGCCTTAGGCGGTTAAAGGCCGATGCGATTACTAAAAGCTGCCAGCTGGCGAATCAATGCGACAATTAGGCACATTTTATGATATTCTCCTTGAAGTCACGCACTCCACGAAGTAAACTACTCACTGCTAATTCCACAAGCCCGCGTTGTGACAGAATTGGCACGGATTAATGTGCCAATATAACATGTGGACGACCATGAAAGTTCTTTGGAATAAATAAGAATAAGAGATGCCCCTATTTGTGTGTAGCTCCGTACCAACTTGTGTCAAACCAAATAAATTAATAAATGATTTCGGAAATGACAATGTTATTTTTTTGCGGAAGTAGGAATTGTTAACCATTTATTAACATTTTAATAGTTTTTATGTGGTTAAAAAATCAGTACAATATACACATAAATGAAACATTATTTTTAGTATTAATATACTTGTGGTACAATATGGTACGAGGTATGGGCATTCTCTTTTAACATTGTAAAAAAGATTTTAAAAACAATTCCGATCTAATAAATTCTGTGTCAAAACTAGCCTAAACTTGAATTAATAATAATTATCTTTAAATAAAAACACACAATATACAAATCAATGTTAAAACGAAAATATTGAATAGTCTAGTAATGTTTTTACGAATTGCCCACAGCACGGCCCGTTGACCGCATTATTATAACCTGTACTGCGTGCCATAACTGTTACAGCTTTAAATATCTGCAATCAATCAGACATTAATAAAAATCTTATTAGTTATATAATTCAACATATCGGAAATATATAACAAAAGGTCGAGTTCTATTATGTCGTTAAGTTTATAGGATTTGTTTCTACTCATAATAAGCTATGTAGTCGACAAACCGTTACGTCACCGGCAACTTGGTCAGTCAGTTGTACATAATTATATATTCTGTACCCGTGTGTTACCTCGGGTACGAAGCGCCCAACAGACGACTGCTATGCTGTCTCATAATACTGAACATTTCTCTAACATACTCCCTCATCAACATTCTCATGTATTTCACTCAAAAAGAGCGTCTACCACTTTCCTCACGTCTTAAACACTACTAAGTACTTAAATGCTATGACTAAATAACTTTCGAATTAATAAAAGTTATTGAATATGAGACTCAATCCCTTCTATGTGTAAGAAAAAACCAAAACATTTCTCAAATTAGGATAATCATAGTTTTTGGTCTAAACTCGTGTACTTTTCATAAATTAGGTGAAATATAAATTCCGTTAAAACTTACGATACATTTGTGATTGGTTAACCTATGAGACAAAATATTGAAAGCAATTCACTAACTACCTAGAAATTAAAAAAATAACAAAAATAATTCATTGTGTGGAAATTACATTTGTACTGCGGTTTTGCAAACTAATAATGTTCACATGTTGAAGATGTATAAAACACTGGAAAGCAGCGAATTGTTTGACTAACCTAACCTTTCCAGGTCCCACATTGGCTTTAATTAACATTTCCGAAAAATGTTCATTAAAAGACATTATTTCCATGTTTGAATGAGTCATCCATGATAATGGATATTAGGTCTCCATTATTTCGAGACTGTTATTCATATAAACCTAACTCTTACTTTGAGCTTCATCGTCGCGGATGGTTCCACCATTGTTCTAGTTACTACTTCTGACATCACAATTGGCTCGAATCTCCTACAATACCTATATGATGTAGGAGATTTGCGCAGCGAACACCTAAAGGTATTTATGTTGATACCACAAACAAGTGAGTTTCTCACTGTAACTTATAAATATCCGCGGCCACACTTTAATTCCACGCCTTTTCCATTGATGTTGTATGATTATCACAAATTAGTGCTGTGTTTGAGATAAAAATTTGCTTAAATCTATTCTACAATTCATGTAGGTACTGTTTCACGTTTCATTGCGCTTAGGGTAGGCTGTAAGTATTTACATATATGTATAATTTAATCATTAACATCGTCAAAGTCATGATATACAGGGTGTCCGGTAATGAATGGGTAACCTTGAAATGTCTTATAGTACAACTTATGGCCGTTCAGAAAAAAAATAAAGCAAAATATATCATAAAAATAAAACAAAATATATCATAAGTTACTACTTATGATATATTTTGTTTTATTTTTTTTCTGAACGGCCATAAGTTGTACTATAAGACATTTTAAGGTTATCCATTCATTACCGGACACCCTGTATGATATAATATAGTAATAATAATAATATATTCCACAACTATCACACAACGCCGTCTAGTCTCAAGCTAAGCAGAGCTTGTGCTATGAGTGCTAGACAACTGTTTAACATATATATTTCTAAATACACAACACATATTATAGATAAATTACACCCAGATACAGAACAAAAGATCGTGCTCATCACACAAACATTTGTTCTGGGTGGGAATCGAGCCCACGACCTCTGGCATAGAAGATAGGGTCACTAACTACTAGACTGACAGCCGGCCGAATCATGCAAAAATGAAGCGCAAGAAAACGAGAAACTAAAATATTTTTTACAAATTATATACAAATATTATCAGAATTGCCAAAAGTAAATTTTGTGTGAAATAATTTATGATAATCACAAATTAATATTATGTCCGAGGTACATTGCAATTTATATATAGGTACATAGTCGTCATCCAGTATTACACATAAGCGCCCTCTATGGCTCAAAAAGTCTGATTTCACTTTAGTAAACGATCTGGTTCAAGCGTGGGATAGGGTGAGGGAGTTTAAGACGACCGACTTACATTCTAACAAGCCCATACAAAAATGTCACTATTTAAACACTATCAGATGAAAACACACTTCTGGGGTCTTATATCGTTGATAGGATTAAAGATCTATTTACAATGAAATTTAATGGGAGAGGAATAGGATTCAAGAGATCGTTTAGATAGAAGACGCACGGTGTCGACCGACGAATGGCAGATTGATCAGCAGGTTGGGATCGTCGTCGTCCGAACATTCGACAAGTAGATTTTCGTGGAAATTACTGGTGTAGTCCTCGTCGTAGGAACTCTCCTCGTCCAAGTGCTCGTCGTCAGCGTCGTAATTATTATAAGAAAGTTCGGAATCATCGTCATCTAATGAATCATATTGAGCCTCTCCGGGCTCAAGCAAATATTATGTGTCGTCGCCGGAGTTAGTGGCTCGATATACCTGGATAATAAGAAATTTGTGATTAATTTAATTCATAGACAAAACACAGTTTAAAGAATGTGTATATTGTTCCAACAGTTTAATGTATCGGCGCGATGATACCTCCTCGGTTAGGCTACTTATTACTTATTTTGTGGGTAGGGCAAAACCACCTCAATAATACGAGATAGGAAGAATTCTTAGCATATTGCAATTATCCTTGCCAGCATAAAATAAGTGTTCCTATCATGAATAACAACAAAGCGAAAAATAATTCCATTGATTTTCAATTTGAAACTGATAGCAAACAAGTCATAATTACCCATGAAATTACCGTTTTACGAAACTGCATAGTTTGCATTATATTTTTTTATGTTTATTTTTATAAATTTTTTATGAAACAACAAGCAGGAAGCACCAGAATTGGATAATAAATGAAGCAGCAGTTAGCAACTCAAATATTAGAAAGAAGAGTGGAAGCGAGCTCGGAGCTGCCCGCTATCACGCACGTAAACTAATGCCAGTGAAGTCACATTTCAGTTTGTATATTCTTTTTCAGTTACTTGACTGTTTTCCCTTCCACCAGACTAGAAAATTTTCTAGCTTACTTAATTTTGAACCGATTTACAAAATATAAAAATTAAAGTTTTGAAACCATTAATATAAAAATATACCTAACTAAATATGTGCCAGATTCGGCTTAACTTAAAAAAAAAAAAAACTATTACATAACCTAGTACTTTGCCAGTGATTCATTCGAGCAGGTATTCATAAAAACTGTAACATCCTTTAAAGCGTATCTTGGAAGACAATTGTTGTAGCGCTCTAAAAGATGACTAAATTAAATAATATATTTTTTTTAATCAAACACAGTATTTTTTTCTACTTTAGCCTATGAACTTTTCTGGTAAGTATATATAAGTACTCAGGTGTTATTTCTGTTGTCGGAGTTCTTAGGTGTTTTTCCGGGTGGTTATATATAAAAAAACGGTGTCCTAAAATTACGTCGATTCCGTCCTTTCTCATGTTTCATTTCCCCATAATTTTATAGTTAGATCGGTTGTCAGTGACAAATATCGACCAAAATTTATCTATTTCACACATTGTCGGTAAGCCAGCAGGTACTCTATACAATCCCTAGGAATTGTACACATTACCCAAGTATAACAATGTTTATATTTATCCATATATTGCCTGGACGCCTTAGGTATTTATTTATAAATTATACACTCTATCGTATTGGCTATTACACCAGGAAAGAAAGATAGAAAAATTATATATAAGAACACTACCTTTTCGCTTTGGACAATTTTCAATCGAGACTTGGTTGGGGCACTGCCGTGCCCCCAGATCATTATGTGGGCGGCACCGTTGCAGCAGTTGGTTATATATTTAAATTTTATACGGAATAACATTTTAGAGTTATTATAGGAATTATAAAGTAAAAAAAAAAACAATTAATATAAACAAATTTTGAAGAAGCAATAACACGCTTTACATATAAAGTTTACTTGAACTTAAAGTCACTTTGAAGCTATGACAGTTCAAAATCCTAGTTTTTAAAACAGCAATTTCATGGCCTCGTAAAATTTAATATTAAGACAAAATAAAAGTTCATACGACATTGCAAATAAAAACTATGCTTGTGCTAAAATAACTTCATAAAGACATGCAAAAGAAAAAAATATAAAAAAGCCGCTAAGCTATCGAGCACCTGTCATCACCTCAACGGGCAGTGAGCTCCTGCGTGGGAACTGTTGGAGAGTTCGCTCCTGGAGGCCGTAGGCGGGCTTGGCGAGCCAGTGCTGGCACGCGACGGCTGGGCCGGGCTTGCGGCGGCCGCCGCTGACGCTGTGCCGCAGCGCGCCCAACGCCAGCCCGCGCAGCTCGGACTCCGCCACCGGCGACGGCGCCGAGCCGCGCCGCTTGCTCCACGGCTCCTTGCCAGAGAACGTGCGCCGCAGGAACTGCGGTACCACTGACGGAACCTCGCGGATTTTCTTCTCTCTCGGAGCTGTAACATTTATTTTTGTACCTTAGTAATTAGACTACAATATCAAAATTATTTAGACTAAAAAATCGCGAGATAAATTTTCATTAAACATATTTTTGAACATATTTTCAAAAACTATTAATGACAATCTTTACTGTAACTTTACTTTTGGTTAGAATTTGTTCCAAGTTTTATGTTTATTTAGTTAAATAATAAAAAAAAAACCGGGCAAGTGCGAGACAAACTCAGCGCTGTGAGGGTTCCAACTTATCTATGAAAACAGTTCAATTCCCGAATCGAATTTCGAAGACCTTTTCATATACTAACTACTTAAAATTTTTGCCTATGCTAAGAGATCTTACTTCATGCCAAATATCAGGGTTCTAGGTACAAGTACCCTATGGACTTTGATTTTTTTGTAGCATACACAAAAAAGACACGGGCCTAAGCCATATCTTTTTTTCGTTGACTTAAAGTTTGACTTTTTCACAGCTTCAAGGGACTGCAGACTTGAGTATATGGTTTAAATTTCAAGTCGATACCTTCACGCATCCCTAAAATAAAAGGTATTGTCAAGCAGACAGACAAGAAAGTGATCCTATAAGGGTTGCGTTTTTACCTTGTGAGGTACGGAACCCTAAAAAAAACATAAAATGGATCAAACAAATAATGGCAAGGTTTATTATATCTAGGCTATCTTTCACATATATATTTGGTAGACAAGTACATATTTTCAAGTGTAAATTTTGGATTGTGATTTTCATAAAAACAAAAATCCCCCTTTTCGTCCCTTTAAAGGTTTAATATTCAAAAACCCATTCCTAGTGCTCGCCTTTAGTATGTCATAAAAGGAAACCTTAAGCAAAATCTCAAATTCCTAATCTCAGTAGTTTCGGTTATCAGTCAACACATTCTTCTATACGATTATTTAGTTTAAATAACTCACGTAATGGTAAAACGTCAGCAGGCATCGACTTCCTCCGGCGCTGCAGCAGCGGATCTGAGTCGAGCTCTAAGGGCACCCAGGTCAAGTTGTCGCGCAGTTGGCTGCCGGTGCTCGTGTCCCGGCGGCTCGACTTCGGTGCCGAGTTTTCTTTTTCTTTATTATGCGGTTCAGTTACTTCTAGAGCAGCGTTCGACGTGTCTTCAGGCTCAGTCTTTTTACAATCTCTTACGACTAAATAACTATACTTGGGTTGATTTGTACTTGTGCTCGGGATAGGTCTTAGAAAGTCTGGTCTGAACCGTGCCAAGAAATCATCATCGTCTTTGACACGGGATGTGGACTCTACAGGTGGGAAAGTCTTTTGTCGGACCAGTTTGTTCAGATTGCCGCCCTCTTTGAGCACAGTGTTGAGGCGAACAGCTTGTGCGGGAGTCGTGATGGAGGCTATGGTGGAGTCAGGTAAAAGTTTTTCCGAGTCGAGCATTCTGTCGGGCTCCTGAGAGTGCGAGCAGTGGCCGCGCACACTGAGCTGCGAGTGCAACGAGGGCTGACTGCTGCCGGCGCTGGCGTGCCGGCGCGCCCGAGCGTCTGCCAGCGACGCCGCGCGGCTGCGCTCCCGATGTCGGAATCTAACATCTTGGAATACGTTCAGAGGTACGGAGAATCTACGCAGCTGGTCCTTAAACGGATTCTTAACCTTAACAGGATTCAGTGAGCCCCTACGCGGCGACAGGAGTAGCTTTTGACTCCCGGACCTGCGGCTTTCGTTATCGGCATCGAGGTCGTCTTCCGCCAGGTCTGCATCGGATATCTCAGTCTTAGTTTCCTCGTTAGCTTCCTCATTCATTAAGGTTTCCCATCTGTTTTGGTTGTACATAAGATTATAGAGCATCTGAGAGGACAGGTCATTGTGTAAGAATCTGTGCCATTCGCGTATTAGCGGTGTCACGACAAATTTGAAGAAACCTGTAATTATGAAAAGGTAATACTTAGTAGACTGTTAAAAGTATGTGTTTTTGTTTAATTTCATTAGTTACGTTTACCTGTCTGGATTTTCGGTATCGAGGTGGTGTGCCGGTCGCAGAGCGCAGTGACTGGCAAGTTGAGGCGGCGCTCGTAGTCTCCTTGTCGGAAGAACTCCTCGCACACCTTGAGGCTCCACTTCCTGCTGATCTCCCACGGGCGGCAGGGGTTAGAAATGTCAGCGCATTTCAGAGCTATCTGCAGCACTAAGTGACGATGTTCTTTCTTTGTCATGTCCAGGGTGTCCATGTCGAGATGGTTCTGTGAAGAAAATAAAATATTTTTAGTGGTCGTAAACATTGCAGCATTGCATTGTATTCGGCAGCGTCTGGATTGTCACACTCTTTCTTTTCTCTTCTCTGTTCTTCATAATCCCAACTCCCTGTGTACCTTCGGGAACGCTTTGAGTATCTAGTGCCGAGATGTAAACCTTGTCAAAACCTCTTCATCATTTCTTCTCCTTCGTTTTCCTGCCCATTCTTCTAGTCGATACAGTGGATCTTTCACTGTTCGAGCTGTGCGTCTGTGGAACTCTCTTCCACATACAATTCGGGAAAGCCCCTCGTTGGGGGTTTTCAGGGGAAGAATAAGGGAACATATTTTGTCAACATTTCCCATAAATATGTATGTATTAGTCTTATTTATTGTATGTATTTGTGTAGTTTATTTTAGTTTTATGTTTAACAAAATTTGTTCAGTTAAAGTTCTTTTGTGCATAATAGATTGTCCTCGTGTTTTAAAATTGCACTATATTTTAAAAGTTTGCTGTAAGAAATTTTTTTTTTAATGGCGACATATCTCAAAAGTGTGGGGTTTATTTATTTAAGGATATGGGTAAAGATAAGGGGTTACGGAGAACTTATAGCTAAAAATAAACAGTTTAAGAACAGTAAGTTGGACTGTCAGCTAATAACAAGTCCTCACTTATAAATATTTAAAGGTTTATTTATAAACCTTTATATTATAACCTAACCGAAGCGAAGTGTTTCAAATCTGTTGATGTGATCAAATAACTCGATGCCTCGCAAAATATGAAGTACCTACAACTGGTATTTCATGCAGCGATGAATAGCTCTTGTAATCTGCACATGTTCACAGCGGAATTGAAACTCGCGTAAACATGCAGTTCACATTACTTACGATACGACACACAAATGCCACTCTTTAATTACTATTACAGTGGGACTGTAAACATGTTGGAGTAGCATTACTATACTAGTTTGATAGATTTGCAATTTTTTCGCAAAAAACATAAAGACTAATAATAAGATTAGTCTATATTATAATTAATTTATATTATAGTTTTAAAGTAAAAGTTTATAAATTCATTTTTTAATTTAGATAACTGATAATCTATTGGCTTATATTTTTCTATATCTATGTACTATTTTTCTGTTCAAATGATTAATAACAAAGCTTCCATAGAGAAAACCTTTTCAATTTGTCGAAAAGCTTCATTTTTAGGGTTCCGTAGTCAACAAGGAACCCTTATAATTTCACCATGTCTGTCTGTCTGTCCGTCCGCGGATAAACTCAGCGACCACTAGCATTAGCAGGCTGAAATTTGGTACCAATATGTATATCAACCACGCCGACAAAGTGCACAAACAAAAAGTGGTAATTTTTTTTTATTAGGGTACCTCCCCTACACGTAAAGTGGGTAGTGATTTTTTTTTCATGTCTACTATAATGTGTGATATATTGTTGGGTAGGTATTTAAAAATGATTAGGGGTCTTGTAAAATATTTTTTTGATAATGTCAATATTTTCGGAAATAATCGCTCCAATAGTTTGAACTACTTTTGAACCATAAGTTTAAAAAATATGAAAAATATCTCAAACGTAGAATTTTGAGTAAACTTTCTAGGAAAATTATTTTAATTTAACTTGATAGGATGGACACTTTTTTAAAATTAAAAAAAAAGAAAGCTCTGAACTAATTTTGTAATTTAACCGTACATGCAAGCATTTTTTAAACTTTTCCACATTTTTTTTCTCTTTTTCGTTTTTTTTTTACATATTTCTTTATACTGAGCGTATCCTTTTTCAAATAAAAATACAAAAAGAACAAAATCGGGTCACGCAAATTAAAATTATCACCGGGTACAGCGCCATCTCCCGGGAAATTGGGTTAATAATTTTTACTTGGGCTACTGGATTCTGTTACATTGTGAGAAATTTGTGACGTACGGGAAACTACGGAACCCTACACTGAGCGTGGCCCGACACGCTCTTGGCCGATTTTTAACTTTTCTCATACCTTTGGATATTTACAAATATAAAAGAGCACACAATGGAAAGTTATGTTATTAGAATTTACTTAAAAAAAATCGTCAATCTAATCCTAATCTATATCATTACATAGTATAAAACAAAGTTTCGTGTCCCTATGTATGCTTATATCTTTAAAAGTACGCAACGGATTTTGATGCGATTTTTTTAATTATAGAGTGATTCAAGAGGAAGGTTTAATTTTTTTTTTTTAATAATAATAAGCTTTATTAAAAAATCAAAATACAATTTAACTTAAGTACTACATCATGAGTGACGGATAGAAGATTCTACAATGGATAACGAAGCATAACCCAGTTCCATGCTAGGAGTTAACCTGTGTAACAGACACTAGGGAATGCTCCATCACCTCATTATAAATATTACCTAATACATCTGTAGTAAAAAGTTATTGAACTACTGGTTTCCCAAGTTAGGCATGCCTGTATACAGGGAAACCATATATAATTAACATATTTAAACACAAAAGTCGAATGTGTATAATACATGCATAATACCTTCAATATTAGTACCCGTGCGAAGCTGGGGCGGGTCAAGGTGAAACTGACTGACTGACATATCAACGCACAGCCAAAACTACTGGGCCTAGGTGCGTTAAATTTTGCACAAGGCTGCCTTTTATGACGCAGGCGCTAGAAAGGGTTTTTCAAAAGTCAGCTCCTAAAGGGGTGTAATGGGGGTCTTAAGTTTGTATGAAGAACTATACTTACACGCGGGCGAAGCCGCTGGCAGGAGGCTAGTTTAATTATAAATTAGGATCAGATTAACGATTTTTTCCAAACATGTATACTTACGGAATACTGTATACACCCGTAAGTAATCACTTCACCGCGAAATTTGAAAATTACATAAAATAAATGAACATCAAAGGGTATTGAATTTTTTGCTAACGTAGGGAGCATCTTAAACGATTTAAAAACTTTTGTGTGTGCATTGTTACGATTACCGACGGTTAACATCTATTGCATTACGTTGCATTGGATCAGTCTTACATTGTTCCCACTGCTGGGACTCAGACCTCCTTTTTAGCAGAGGGAATGCGCCGTAATCCACCACGTAGGCCCAGTGCGGACAGAACAACATCTATTATCATGATAAAATTCCTCGTAACTTCTGAGGTCGTAGCCTTTCCAGTATACCAAGGGCCTAGGTTGAGTTCCCGTTATAGCACATTAGTATGAGCCTCGCACTTTGTCATTCTAATGCGTATTGGCACCAAACTCCTCTGTGTTACTGCGTACAAGTATGTTGACATACAATAACATAATATTTAGTACACTGCACACATCTGGAAGGCGTAATGATGTTCAATGTGGGTGTTACGACCATAACTAATGGTCTTTATGAGCCGAGAATACACACTTGACAAAAATTAGGGTTCCTAATATAACACTGGCAACAGATGTCAATGTTAATGTTGGGACGGCTTTGTAGATTTCTTGATTAAACATTACCATCACCAAACTAACCTGTAGAAACGCAAATGTGTGACCAATACCTGCCTCATTTCTTTAAGTCGCCATGGCTTTAGTGTCACGTATTGACGAAGGTAATACTGTAACTTAGAATACTGTTGATACTATACTGATATATAATACTGTAACTAAAAACAGAAGCGTTGACAATGACAATACCTAACCGCACGATCACTTTGTCTCTCTCACAATAATTATCTGAGTATTTTCAGTGCTGGATCAGTCAATAAAAACTGTTTCAAAATTAGACAACTGCTTAAGGTATCAATATCTTATGTATATGATGTTTTTTTTTTTCTAAAAAAAAGGCGTGGGGACCAGAACAGCCAATGCGTGCTGAGAAGGATGCTCATGGTTTTGGAACGCAAAGCTAACCGAAAGAACGTAAGAAAGGTTTTAGTCAGAAAACATCTGACGTGCCCTCTCGCTACAACGCAGCAAAGTGGAATGCAGGAGAGAAGATTTAAGATAATTTTCCACATCAGAAAATACCCACGACACGGTGTAGTTCCTAGTGTGCAACGTTTGTTTTTATAAACTTTTTAGTCATTCTTTTTATTTTAGTGACAAAGTATTCTTTACAACACAAGTAGTACTTATACTTTAGTCAAGGATTTCTAGTTCATAATTATAATTATTATATCAGTTCTGTACATTTTCTTCGTTGTAGTCTAGTCCATATAGTAAGTAGGTATGAAGCAAATGTGGCATGCCTAGAGTGTGTGGCCTGTCGAATTAGGCACACGGCTGTCGATGAACTAATTATAAATGCAGTTAATGACTGTGATCTAGAATGAGACACAACGTCACGACTCATTTAGAAACTGAGTAGCTCTTTAAATAGAATTTTTGTATGTAGTGTCCTGTTAGTTATCTTTTCTATATTTAGTGCCTTCTAATTGTGATGCTAACGGCCTACCTCGACTTCGTTTCTTCGTCACGTTCAATTTGCTGCTATCTATCAACTCCGTTACCTGTTTTAAGAGTGAATTGACATCTAACATCGTCCTGCTTTAGGAGCGAACTGATATTATGTTACAAAATAGTGTTAACTATAATCAGACCTGCGATTGCAGCTTTCCTCGTAAATTTGCTATCATCTATTGAAGTCCCACAAATTATCTCCAAAGTTATTCTTCAGATCTTTACAAATGAAAGCACCTGGGCGACAAACTCTTCGATTAAAATAAAATAGAATCTTTAAGATTAGTTTACATTTGGCACAAATATCGCAGAACAAGATACAAAATAAACATTAAATCGACATAAAAATCCATCCTTTTTTGAAATTTGTTAAAAATACACTAAGGTTTGAATCTCATTGGTTACTTTATATTCTAGAATAATGCTAGGTATTCGTGACAGAGGCCACAGTAGCGAAGCCGTGGATGGCACCAGTATAAGTAAGTTTCATTAAAAAAATCAGGGTATATGTATGTATACCTACCCATCATGGATTAGGCAACTATAAAACTGGTCATGTGATACGTTTCTAAGCCATCAGTATGAAAAAAGCGGCCTGAGACCCTTATCAATATGTTTATGGCGTCCGCATCGGCGCCGGCGCAGCGCGTTGCAAAACGCTTGCAAAATGTTATTATCTTTGTTTAACGACATAAGAAATAATGTTCATGTTCCAACCTATTGTGCAGACAAAATTTTTGCCTCGGCTTGTTTAGAAACGAATTTTAATATTTTCTTAATTTATATATATTAAAAAAAAAAAACAGGATAACTAAGGTTACCGACATAACCCGAGGAAACTAAACTTAAGACATACAAACACTTTACGTGATTATGACGTTATTACACTTCAGCTATACACATATATCTCGTGGAAATTATGTAGGGTTCTATAGTAATCCTTACTAATATTATACATCGGAAAGTGAGTTTGTTTGTTTCTTAAGCTTTCACGCCGTAATTACTGAGCCGTTTGCTTTGAAATTTTGCAGACGTAAAGTTAGAAGTCCGGATTAAATAATAGGCTACTTTTTATCCCGGAAAAAAGTGATGTTCCCGTGGGAAAACGAAAATATTGTATTTTCGTATGAAGCTGTCAAGTTTGGTGACACATGGCGTTGTGTGTCGTTTAAAACAAAGCTTAATGATACGATAAATTATCCCCGGAAATTAGGAATTCCTGAGGGATGACGTACAATTTGGTTTATAGCCTAATCTGATTTTTACATCTGCTTATCCTTAGTATTGTTTTTACGTAGCTAAGCAAAAACTTCCGTACTTTTTTACCTACCCTTTATCCTGGTAGATATAATAGACTGTTCCAGAAGGTTAACAACGTTTATGAATAATCAAAACAGGTTATAACATGCACATATAACAAATACTGAAATAACTATAAGTCACCGAAATGACTAAGGGATGATTCTCATTAGAGCGGGCCGTGCACGGGCCGGGGCGTGGACGAGCCGGGGCCCGTCCGTGCTACGCAATTTATTTTCGGACGCAGCACGAAAAATGTTCTGATTACGATGGGACGTGGAGGGAACGGGGCGGGACCGTGCAACAAACGTGGTATTGAAGTGCGTCGAGCGGGCCCGTACGGGACACGGATAATGCACTGTGTAATATAAATTGATTCATACAAAATATATGAAACAGATTAAAACCGTGCCCCGTCCGTGCCCCGTCCGGGCCCCGCCCCGGGCACGGCACGTTCTAATGAGAATCATCCCTAATTGGTATAAGTAGGTATTTAGTATAAGTAGTCTTTACGCTAACTAATTCTTTATGTAAGCGATAGATGGCGCAGAGTGTATTTTAAAACGTGGTAACGTTGTGTTTTTTAAGATATATTATATAAGTAGTGGTATGATATCACGCGCCCTAACCTATAGCTCATACGCTACCTATACTTATTCAGTGCACTTTTCGACTTTAATTTGCCGTTTTGTTTTATCATAGCTTAATTCGATTCACTAGGTATAGTTTATTTAAAGGTAATTACAATTCACAATGCCTCGCAAACGTAAATCTAATTTGTCGAGCACCTCATCTCAAGCTCGGGCAATGAAAATTGCCCGAAGGCGCGATCACGTCAGGCTGCTTTGAGAGCTGCTGAGCTACCATCTCAGCGCCAGCAAAGATTTGAGGAGCAAGCCGCTCGCCAAGCTTCTTTGAGGGCTTTTGAGAATGATATTCGTACTCAAGTCCGTTTATCGCAACAGGCTCAACGTCACACAGCACTAAGGGCGGAGTCACCTCTTCAAACGCAGCTACGTTTGGAAGAGCAAGCTAAAAGACAAGCTATTTCGAGAGCTAATGAAACACCTCTTCAAACGCAGCTATGTTTGGAAGAGCAAGCTGAAAGACTAGCTATTTTGAGAGCTAATGAAACGCCTCTTCAAACGCAGCTACGTTTGGAAGAGCAAGCTGAAAGACTAGCTCCTTGAGAGCTAATGAGACACCTCTTCAAGCGCAGCTACGTTTGGAAGAGTAAGCTGAAAGACTAGCTATTTTGAGAGCTAATGAAACGCCTCTTCAAACGCAGCTGCAAAATTAAAAGTAGGGGTTCCGGTGATGCTGATGCGTAATCTTGATGCCCTACGACTGTGTAATGATACAGCGCGATGTAACCGATTTCCACGCGGGCGAAGCCGCGGGCGAAAAGCTAGTCAAAGTATAAATTTGCGTAAGAGCATTCCATTAAAGACCTCTGAATACCTGCAACTTCACGTAAACTTTTACTCTCTGTAATGTATCCACAAAAAGGCCTTTGCTCAGCAGTGGGACATACAATAGGATAAAAAAATGTACCCACGTAATCTACACTATCTACACTATTATAATAAAGAGGTAAAGTTTATTTTTTTTTTATTGTAGGAGGTAATCTCTGGAACTACTGGTCTGATTGGAAAAATTTTAGCAACAATAGAAAGCTGGTTTACTCCTGAGTGACATAGGCTATATTTTATGTATGCGGGTGTAGCCGCTGACAAAAGCTAGTAAAAATATAAAAAGGTACTTCTACAGAAGCCTTGCGCATTTAATTGAGATTCTAAATGATTTCATTTTTTTTTAGTGAAAACACGTATTTCCTGTAACAAGTTTTGTGAAAAATTCTAGTGAATGGTAGAACGAATGCCAACAGAGTTTTTAGGAGTTATCTCTCCTTTTAGGGTTCCGTAGTCAACAAGGAACCCTTCTAGTTTCGCCAAGTCTGTCTATCCGTGCGCTGATAGTCTCAGCGACCTGAAATTTTGTATCAATATGCATATCAACTACGCCGACAAAGTGCAAAAATAAAAAGTGGTAGAAATGTTTTTATTACAGTACCTCCCCTACACGTAAAGTGGGAAATGATTTTATTTTTCATTTCTATCATAACGTGTGATATGTTATTGGATAAGTATTCAAAAATGATTAAGGGTCAAGTAAAATAATGTTTTCGGTCAAGTAAATTAATATTTTTATGTTCATATTTTCGGAAATAATCGCTCCAAAAATAAAAAAAAATGCGTTCCCGCCTCTAACTTTTGAACCATAAGTTTAGAAAATCTGAAAAAAAAATGTCAAAAGAAGAACGTAAAGGTTCTGTTACATTGTGATAAATTTGTAATGGACGGGAAACTACGGAACCCTAGATTGAGCATGGCCCGACACGCTCTTGATCGGTTTTTATATATAAGAATAATACGGGAGTTGCATCGGTTTACAAACTCCTTTCCAGTTGTGGAGATGCACGTATATAATATATATACACTAGGACATTATTATAAACGCTTTCCTTCTTTTACACCTTGATGCAACTCATTTCTTTCTTCCATTCTCTCTAGTCAAACATCGATACATCACACTATCATTCCTTTCGCTTTATGCCATTCGTTACACAAACCCCTTACCACGTATCATTTAAATGTTCTTTTTAACCGCGTTCTACAAGAGGAGGTTCGCAAATAATTTTTATTTGTTAGTTAACACAGAGGCTGGTTAACAAATAACTCGGTGTCTAATTACAAAGAAACAAACATAAAACTCGAAATTATATAGTTTATAGAATATTATTATTAAATATATTATTTTTAGAATATTAGTTTTCGCACGTAATTTTTTTATTATATTCATTCAAGCATTCAATTGTCTTAGTCATCTTAAAAAAGGTACCCAAGAACGCCTTATAGAGTGAACCTACGGTTATAACAAGGTTATAACGGTTTATTTGAATGCGTATAAAGTATCGTTGCGTAACGCATTTAAATATATTTTACTAGGAGCCATCCTGCCGGGGTACGTGAGCATGACGTAGACTCTACGTGCCAGTGTTCCGCACGTCCTATATGGCAGGCACACTCGGTTTATTCATTGTGACATTATTGCTTAGCGTTAAAACTAGCTTAGTTTTTAATTTTTATGATTGAAGTAGATTCAGAGGAATCATAAAGTATGTAGGAAGACTGTGTTCCTAATCCAGAGGGATCATCGTTCACCAAGACGTGTTGTCCACTTTTAGTTGTAGGCTTCCTTTAAGCGGCATAACGAGGACCGCTCCTGTGTTCCTCGCATCAGTCAGATTCCTGCCGTCCTCACCAGGTCTTTATCCAACTTGCCTTCCAACGCTATAGCTTCCGGTACGCGGTCTCCTCTTCGGAACCTTTCAGCGCAATCGAATATATGATCTACGACCTTCTACATATTCTGTATCTACCTTGCCCTAGTACCATTAAGTTTGGCGATTTTTCAGGCTCTGATTGTAACCCTCCTACTGCTGCGAATATTTTTAATTTAATCACGGAGGAATCTCCGAGCCGAAAGACAGTGACACAACGGAAAATGGAGAAGGTTACCAATCTGCATTGGTGGTTGGGCGGCTTTAAACCTTCCCGTGAAATCCATTGTAAACGAGCACGTTTCTGAGTTATATGTTATCACGGGCAAAACAAATTACTTGTACGAGGCCAGTCGGACAAAATTTGAGTCAAATCGACACGAAAAGAAGAAGAAGACGGGCAACAAGCACATGTCATACAATTGTTTGGATTACTTAATAGTTACGATTATACAGTTGAGCTACTTCAATAAACATTTCAATTTATTGATACATAGATGGCGTATTTTATAAATATTACATGAAGAGAGAGGACTGGCAGGAATTGTGTAGAACAATCGAATAATATGTAACTTAATTCGGATCAACTAACATATTTTAATAATGATGAGACTGATTTGCGTCGGAGTTGAAAGCTTTATTTATACAAGGTTTTATTCAGATTGATTCTGATCCTTTCTACAATAGCGAATGACATACACATGTGTCGCATCGTTTCGATGCAAACCTATGGTTTGCATCGAAACAACGGTTTCAATAAAATCAAAGTGATAATTCTTTAATAACAGTTAATGATATGTCTAACCAAAGATGATACAAGGTCAAAAGCGCTGTCCAAACATACTGCAGTGCCGGTCTAGCTCCTCTCCTTTGGTTAACTAAAGGAGAAGGCTTATCAATAAATCATTTTATACTTAAGTAGACAATCTAATAACCGAATGCAATACTGCGATGGCATCAAAGACAGCCAGGCAGTATGATTAGTCCATTGCTAGATGCAAGCAAGGGGTAACATTATTTCAAAGTCAAAACCATTTTATTCCAAATAAACCAATTACAGGCACTTTTGAAACGTCAAGTCTATCAATCGTAAAAAACAAGATGCTATTTGCACTTTCCAAAGCGTAGAGCGTAGCTTCTCTATGGAGAAGAATGTGCAAGAAACTCCCTGGACACTCTTATCAATCATGGTAAGTATTACAAATATAAATTGTTACCATTGTTATGGCACATGCAAGTAGTTGTTAAATAGGTTTCAAACAATTTTAATGAATGTTATGCAATGAGAGAACACTGTTAAGCAAAACTACAAATAAGCTGTAAAGGTAGTATATACGCGTTATATTATTATATGTTACAGTACAAAATAAATCAGTAAGAAAGGATTTTCCAAAGGTTTTATTATGTTTTACTTTCTTTTATTTAAAGTTCAAGGACATTAGTGACTCATAGGTAGACTCAATGCAAGTCTACCTATGAGTCACTCACTACACACAGGCATACAAAAATTTGTAGCGTATTAGATAAAAATTTAGAAATTAAGAGGTACCTACAATACTCAAATAATAAAATAACCAAGTTTATACATCAGCCGACGCTGCGCTGCGTGAAGATCAGCGAGTTCACGAATAATCGAAAACACCGCAGCACCGGCCCGGCAATAAGCCGTCGCCTAGGGCTAATATATAAATAATAAATAAATATATAAATAAGAACAAAGAAGTCAGTACATAACATTAAAACAGGAAACCCATTGCCTTCAGAAAACATTGACAAGGTATTTGAAAAAAGTTAAAAACATTCGGAGGTAGTTTTTTTATTACTCGATACAATTAGTACATTAAAATTAATTCATTAAGCCCCAAGAGGACACTGGTGTCGGCACAGCTCTTTTTTATTGTGTTTGTAATTACGGCAGTCGAAAGATTAAAATTGATTATTAAAATTCTAAGAATGCGTGATTGATTAATTTAATTGCTAATTGACTAATTTGATTGGTAGTTGATTAATTAATTATTATGTTCTTTCTTTAAAACTATTATATTAGTCTGTTACTTTTTAATTATATAATCGATTTACTAACAACATTATCTTCGTTAAATGAATCTGTGAGCTTAAACTAAATTGTCGAAGTCTAGTTTAAAAAGTATATATATATTTTAGGTCCCTAATGGGGGGTGGGATATTATTCCAACATTTGGTAGATGCATAGCGAAAACTACCTCGGGAAGCTGCTGTACGGTGATGCGAAGTAGCCAGCTGCTGAGCAAAATGCCTAGCTTTGCGCTGCCGGTAACTATATTGATGGAAAGAGCGATACGATCTCAATAACGTCTAGTGAGTTTTTTTATTCGAAACCTGGTAGTCAAATGTCCGCTTCCTAACATTATATGAGACATGTACTTTTTATTACAAACTGGAATGTGGTGCTTGTGAGTACTTCGGATCCTTCGGGGCATAGAGATTCTTTGTTATTTTCGTGTGAGAGAGAAAAATATGCTTCCCGTGCGGAAAAATTTGCTTTTGCTCCGTATCTGAGCCTGGCGTGAATCAAGGGCCAGACGCAAGAGGTCACTACCACAGACCGCCTCCATGAAAACAAGGTAGTGCCCGTAAAAGTACTACTCCCATGTGCTCCGCCATATCTTCCAGACGATCCGCAAATACTAATAGACACAATCATTCAAATTCGTATATAAGATAGAGAAATACCATAGCGCACGCTCGCAAGGATACTTTTAATATTTCAATAACTTTATTAAACCTGTATATAGCAATTCTCAAACTAGGTGGCCTGTATCGTGGTAACTCGAACATAAACACCGATAATTCAAACGTGTCCTGATAGCACTTCGCTTTCCCACCTTCCAGCGAACACCTCAAATTGAGTTACTAGCGATGGAAGTAGGACGCGGTAACGTTATTAAAGACTGCAACCCGACCTTGATACTCACTATTTCGATAAAACCTTCGTCGGATTTACAAATTATTTTGCTTTGCAAGGTTGTGTTTATTTTTGAAGGGTAGGAAACATCCAGTGAAACGTACGAACGAGGCGGGAGGCTATGTCAGAATTTTTTGACTAAAACTTCAACTTTAGCTGCTAAACTGAAAGCAATTTCAGAAGGATAAGTTGATTGGTCACCATCTAAGATAAAAGTTCTTTGCAAAAGGGGACGTCATAAAAAACAACATCATTATGTTAAAACTATTAAACTATGAATTTGGAGCAACAAAACAAGTCGCAGTAAACGTCTCAGCTTTCTTAAACATTTTCAGCATGTATAACATATTCGATGATTCCGAAATACCCTAATTTGCAATAGGTGCAGTAAATCTGTTTTATTCAAGACTATTGTTCAACTATTCATATTAAATCATTGGTAACTGTATTATCATATTATCAACCTACTTATATCTTTCTAGAAAAGTGACAGATGCAAACGTGAATTAATTGTGATTATATTTAAAAGGAAAAACTGAGGGACTAACACATCAACGGTCAGCTGAACCTATATATAACTTCACACTCGTAGCCCCACGAGTGTGAAATTATGCACACGGATTCCTTTTAAGACATAGACGAGTACTAAAAAAGAGGGTTTTCTAAAATTTTCCCGTGAAGGGGATAAAACGAGGTTTAAAGGATTTTAGGAGACACCTACTTTTTGCGGGGGAAGCCGCTGGCAGAAGCTAGTATTATTATTATATAGTATGAAAGAAAGGACGTACAAGTAACTAAATTTAAAACATTTCTGAGAAAATTACCGAAGTAGATAAAATGTGGATAGTGAAGAAATTAAATTAGAAAAGCTCTTGATTCCGTAAGAAGGTACATACAACTTATATTTCAAGTTAAAAAGTAAAAACTTTCTTGTTCAACTTTCAAGCCAAGCTCGCGTTCAAGTTTACCACCTTAGAGCGCTGTGTGGTGAGCAGTTGTCTTTCAAAGCTCTCTCGGTAATGAACAGCGTGGTAGTAGTACAACGTAGGTAGGGGGTGGGTCAGTAAGGGTCTGAAACTATCTTCTGCTCTACCTAAGTGGGGAAGTTATCATTGAACAATTTTTGCCTACCGCAAAAAATGTAGATTGGCAGGGTAATATTAGAAAGAATATAAATGGTTGAATCGAATATTAAAACCAATGCACGGTATTTAAACAAGGAGGTCAATGCTATTTAATTTTGTAATGCCTTAAGCTTAATTACGCCTTACTGTGACTATCATTCGAAGAAGGTTCTAGGAAATTACAGGTGCAATTTTCTAGCACACGATCTACATCATAGTATCGCTACTGAACATAGTCATTAGGCCCCGGCCAGGGTGAGACGCTTGGGCGAGTGTTGAGCGGGTTGCGTACGTAGTTTCACATATTAATGCAATTTGCATACGACTATAACCATCTAATATCTCGATACGACATGACGGAGCGGTCCGGGTGGCGGGCGGACATCTTTTGTTTTACTCTGAAAGAACTAAAGGAACACTTTTAGCTTCTACATCTTATAACAATACTAGCGACCCGCCTCAGTTTCGCACGGGTACTGATATTGAATATATTATGTACTAGCGACCCGCCCCAGCTTCGTAGGGGTTGATTGAATATATTATCCATGTATTATACACATAAAACTTCCTCTTGAATCACTCTATCTATTAATAAAAACCGCATCAAAATCCGCTGCGTACTTTTAAAGATCTAAGCATACATAGGGATTAAGCAACTTTGTTTTATACTATGTAATGAAGCCGCGAAGCATTTTTTTTTTTCGACGACCGTCACACAACGCCGTCTAGTCTCAAGCTAAGCAGAGCTTGTGTTATGAGAACTAGACAACTGATAAACATACTTATATATTTCTTAATACAAACATATTATAGATAAATTACATTTAATTAATTAATTATCGTGCTCATCACACAAACATTTGTCCTGGGTGGGTATCGATCCCACGAACTCCGGCATAGCAGTCAGGGTCACTAACTACTACGCTCAATGCTGACAGGCCAGTCCAAAAGGCATTGTAGCCACCTCGTCGCACCCGCACACGCCCTACTCAAGTTTGGCTCTTACGAGTCATCAAAGTATTATAAATTAATGCGAAGGACCATCAGTCGTTTCGTATTTTGTTTAAAATAGCCCATAATGTCCGCCGACATGACACAGCTAATAATTAAATTACCGCTGCAGTTAAAGAAACGTTTGTATATGCCGACGAAGAACTGGTGGAGTTGCCTACTGTTTTCTGAAAAAATAATTTTTAAATTACTAAAAAATGAGATACACATTTTTACTAATTAAAAAATATAGTATTAGGAACCAAAATAAAGTACTTACAAAAAATGATTTATACCTCCTATAAAAAAATGCTTCGCGGCTTCATTACATAGTATAAAACAAAGTTGCTTACCGCTGTCCCTATGTATGCTTAGATATAGCTGTAGAATAGATAGAATGATTCAAAAGGAAGGTTTATGTGTATAATACATGCATAATATATTCAATATCAGTAACCGTGCGAAGCTGGAGCGGGTCGCTAGTTGAAGTACACTAATCAATAATATACTAAATAGAAAGCTGTTTTCTAGAGTTCACGTCACGTGGTAAGGTACTCGTACTAGTCGTGATTCTTCAAATTAACTTGTATATGAATCATCCTCCTCCTTCTTGGTCCCAGCTCCCAGGGTCGTGACCACCGTGCTTCATCAGTTTCGCTCTTATTAGATATGATTATCCATTTTTTCCTGTTTCTCGCGGAGTGGAGGGCTTCATATAGGTACTGTTGAGTCAAGAGCGGTTCGGATCTACATCAACGAATTAGGTCTTTTTCCATCAATTTTACCAGTGACAATGAGTGTTTCGAGGTTGCCACCGTCTTTCCTTACAACGCGACCGAAGTATTGGAGAATTTTGTGAAGACACGCGGATGACAACCTCGTGTATACGAATATAGTAAAATAACTTATTAATAACAAGCTATTTCCAATTCAAGAGTCTTTTAGTAGGACTTAATATTATCACTTAATTTCCAGTTGAAATCAAGCTGTCAAGAAAAATGCATTATTAAAATATCTGAAATAAATCTTTGTATATAAAATCGGTCAAGTGTTCAAAGTCTTTAAACAAGGCTGATTTTACTACGTAACTCAAGATCAGTTATATATAAGGTTATGTTACTGAAAGCGGAAAATAATCTCTCTGTTATAAAATTCTGACATATAATTTTACTTAACTTATTCTATAAATCTAAGACTTTTAAACAATTGCATCATTGCTTCCCATCAGGTGGGATCATAGTCTAACAATAGTTTAAATTAATTAATAGCAGGCTTTTACATTAACATATAAATTTAGAAACTGTAATTGATTATTAAATACAAAGAAATTAAATCAATATTTCTTAGAATCGAAAATTATAGTAATCGATTTCTTTGTTCACATTCCTATTCGCCAATCTGTCAGAACTGTCAAACAATTCTTCTTAGATTTAATGAGCTGTAATTTAAGATATACCTAGCGGCCAGGGTATTACAATATGCCCGATATATTTGACATAACAATATTCTGTAACGCGACTATCATATCCAAAGCAATAAGATTTTCCGAAGGATCGATATTATATTGCAAGGAGCCCTGTGGACCCTGCTGATGTGTTTTTAATATGAGTAGAGTGAAGTTAACGGGTACACACCTAACGGGAACCTTTCCTACTATTATAAGACAACTTGAAGATAAGCTCGAGGGTTTCATAGAATGGGTCCAACCGATCCACGTCTTAAAATTTACGGTCCGTTTATTACTTGCTAAACATGGATTTTAATCCCATAACGTACGGATTTGAAGCCACAGGATACGGTTGTTTCTCGATCAAATGAAGACTAACGTACAATAATTGTAGTTCGTCGTGTTAACGCTACGTTGATTCGGGTTATTCTTAAACTAAAAGACAGCCAGTTATTCCTTGATACTTTGCTAATTACTATCTTTGTCACGGTCTAACTACCAAACGTAAAGATGCTAATCCTTAATAATTTTATTACAAACTAAATGACGCCATTGTAGGCTAGCATTATACAAGGTGTCATTGACACGTTAACGCAAACGATACCATAGATCCAGTACATGATTCTAGAACGTAAAAAAATCATAATAAGAATAAACCGACGAAAAATTCCACCACTGGGGTGTCTAAAATCATGTACTGGAACTATGGTATTCGTTTGCGTTAACATGTCAATGACACCCTGTATTACGCAGAAATCTGCGAATACTTCCTTGCAAAACCTGAGTGGCATGCTGTATTACAGTTGGGTACATCACGATTATCTTGCGGCGGTAAGTCCCCACTTTGAGGAGAGGCTGGAAAAGCGCACCAGTGTCCTCACCTGCCGTGAATCAGGTCCTCACCGCGCATGGCTACGGGACAACGTTCATAGTTCGCATTCAGGCGGAAGAAACGCTTGGGTGTTACCATTTTGTGGACCATCTCTTGCGCCTTCCAAATCATGGTCTAGAACCAGAGTAAATGGCATGCGACCGTCTCTTTCTGCGAATCATTAATGTTAGCGAAGTAGATTGCCATAACCGTAACAGAAAATTGTTGTTGTCGCAACCTCAAGGAACACCCCGGACATTGGAAGTCACAGAGAACAAGATCGATGCCCACTAGGGCTACGGGCAATTTGTGAAAGGAAACAGTGGTCCTAGAAAGCGAAGTGCAACTGAACAATACGAGTGGATTTGAGTTTGTAAAAGTTTGACACGTCTTTTCACTCAACAATCCGGGAGAATATTAAACTTTGTTTTAGCTATGTGCTTGTTGTATTCAAACAATTAGTCCTGACATGGCTGGATATATCTCGTAGTTAAAAACGAATCTAGAATGTTATTTATTCATGTTTAGAGTACATGAAAACAGTTCAGTAATAATGTAAGTAGGTTAACTTTGATTCAAACGGAGTGAAAGAGGTTAGGTACATGAGATAAAGGTAAAGCTAATTGTAGCTACAATTGGAGTTTTGTTTGTTGCGAAGTAAGGCCGTTCTAAAATAGACGTCAAGTGTCATACCCAGCCCTCTGAGCAATATTGTTTATTTTAGTAAGTCAACTGAATAAAATATTCGTAAAAGAGACACTACAAGAGTTGAACATCGCTAAGGTATTAAAAGTGTGTGTGGCAGTTAAAACACCGATGAATAAATAAATAGGTTATTTTGGACTTCAAGTCTTAAAAAAAAAGTGAAAACTACAATTATTACAGAACAATATTTTGCTAAGGATTCCATTGTGTAGGTACCGACATCTTTACATATCACAATAGCTGAGTATAGTTGTCTCCTGGGCCAAGGGTAGGTGCGAAAGCGTAAAACCAGGGCCTGGGAATAAGGCAAGGAAGGAATGGGGTAGGTTTTTTAGTCAGTAAGAGTCTAACACTTTCTCCCACTCCGCCCAAAAGCGAGATTCGTCATTGGATGATTTTTACTTACAATAAAAAAAAGTATAGATGCATACCCACGTTCTGTATGTACGGCTGTGGTTGTTGGGTTCTATTCCCAATTAGAATCAATATTTTTGAACCAAGCCTGTGTGTATTTTAGATTTGCTTGAAAATCAAACACATGTACGTATAATGCGACCAAAACAGTACGAGTATCAATTTGAAAATGGTGCAAACCGCGCTAGCGAACACATTTTGAACGAGCGTGAGGACCTTGTGTGTTTCTGTATATCCCTGGTCAAACGGTATTTATGTTACCGAAATATGTTAATGAGCATTAACTATTGCAAATTACCGGATACAATCCGTTATAAGTACTATTTGACTTTTTGCAGATATCTCAACTTTACCTAATCCATCTTCTTGCTTTTGCCCCGTTTTATTTGGAGGCCCAATACGTTTTTTTCTTGCGCTCTGTCCTGTCACCCGTAACGCTATCACTACCTCCTCTATGTCCACTTTGCATAGTTAATCTACATTAATGTCTAAAGATTGCTATCAAAATTTTATTAGGTATTTCGAAGTCAATAAAAAAAAATCCTAATTAATTTTCGTCCTTTGTCAAATCCAGAAATTGACCTAATACTACATAAAACACTCTCTGCTGGTGAGCAGATTTGTGAGGTCTTTAATCATTATTTTAATTTGGTTTTTTCCCGATGTCATTTAATTTCAAAACCACTCTTGTAGCCATAATTCATCTTCTTCTGTAGATAAGCACAATCAATCTTAATTTTGAACAAGGTTTAAATGAAATAAAAAGATGCTGGATCTGATAACCTTCATCCAATTTTTACATGTACCTAAGTGCGTTGAGGTTCTTGTAAAACCTCAATATTTCGCATGACTATTGAAACTGGAGTGTTTCCAAAAAAAGAAAACTGTAACCCCTATAATTATCCAAAAACATTACTGAAGGATTTTTTTTAATAGACGGAGCTACGTTCAAGGGCTCTTTAATCTGGGTGGTTATAAAAAAAACCCTAAACTCAGTCGTTAAATGTCTTCGAGTTTTAGATTATTATTAGGGAATATAAGATCACGAAGTTTTCGAAAGATTTTATCAAGCAAAAAACCTGTTTTATGATTTAACACAGCCGAACATATGGTTTGGCTGTTTAGACTAACGCAATGAACTGCAGACTTTTGTTTCTATAGTTTACCGAGGAAGTCTAGTCAAATGATCTATTTAATTTTAAAAGAGTGTACTTTAACGAACAAGTTAATCTGCAGTAACTGATTTACACACATTAGCCGTAACATATACGTATTACACAGGTATCGGGTATCGCAGCTCTCTGACGATTTACGACATACAAAAGATGTCCAAGACTGAATGCGATGCGAATACGCTCACAGAATAAGATGACAAAAGCTTCAACACTAATAGTAATTGATCACGTACCACGTTCAACGTACGTCTAAGAGACGCATTGCTACAACTATGGCTTGTCAGTTGTATTGTGTTCATGTCAGCGTATCCTACGACACAACGTACAGTGCGCTGATTATTGTATGTTCAGGGCTTTGAGTGTTCATTAACAGACTAGCAAAAGTCTAAAACAATGAGGATACAAATATAATAGAGATTGATAAAGCGATAAAATGCAAAAAAAATCTATTATAATAGCGACTTTTGCGGTCGCGAGAATGATTTCATAAAAACTAACACCGTTTAAATCGTATTTTGAGGGTAGTTATAAAAATGAATAGTGATAGTCTTTACTATGCATTTTGATTAGTATTGGTGCTTTTCACGTTCCATCCATGAAATAAGAACACATGGTATAAATTTTAAAACACCTTAAAATCTTCTATTGGCAGTAGTTCTGAAAAAATCAAGTTTTATTATTTAAACAGTCAGTCAGTTTCTTCTTTTATATTTATACGAAAGAAGATTACTGCTGGAAGGAGTTGTGTGAAAAAAAGGAAGGTATTCCGTCCTTAGTTCTAGAATTCAAAAAAGTGTGCATATTGTAACTTTGGATGTGGCCATGGTTCAATTAAAAAAAAAAAACCAATGAAGCTAAGATTGATAAAAAACGTGGAAATCATCGAGAAAATATTAAAAATGTGACGGAAGAGAAACGTACTTGTAAAATTGTTTATTAAAATAGACTTTAACTAGAATAGCACGTGAAAATGCGTTTACACAGCATTTAACTCACTGATGTGCCGAATATACAATAACACGGTCAGAGAGTGCAAACAACTGTTTCGGGGTCGCGTTCTCCTAGGAGAAACTATAGTTTTATAAGCATACGTATAATCACAATAGAAGTCTTTGGGCTGCATATAATGTTTGCTGCCTAGCTGGCGGACTGGAGCGGAGAAAAGCAGTGCCTAATGGCAACTGTTTCCATTGAAGCTGAGCGGCGTGAAGCGGAGTTGAGCTACTCTCCGCTCAGCAACATAGCCTGCTCGACTGCGTTCTGTCTGACTCAGGCGCGTAAGTCCGCTCAGCCCCTCACTACTTCACTTACACTGTTTGTAAATCGATGCAGAGTGGCAATTTTGGGTACTATGATTGGCCAATTCACGATCCGCTCAGAGGAATGGAGAGCAAAAGAGAGTCAGTCAATCCACCCACTTCAGTGGATACGTACCTTTATTCTCTTTACATATGTGTGAAGTACATGAATTGTGAAATAAATAAATGATTATCCCCGCGTGGTGGATAACGGTCTCTTCTAGAGAGGAGGCCTGAGTCCCAACGGGGGTAATAATTACAAGGCAGATAATGCTAAAAAGAGCCGTGGAGTCCTCTCCTTAGCTTTTCTTAGTCTTTGAAGACCTTTTGGTCTTCAAAAATCATAAATGAAAATGATTCTTTTTAAACCAGTGTGCTTCATCGTCGCCCATTATCGCTAACTGTCAGGTGAGACAGTGGTCAACCAATTTCGTACATTCAATTAATTAAAATGATGATGTTAATGCACGCTAAAGGCAGGAATAAACTTATGTCCAGCAGTGAAATGAAGCAGCGTTTGAGTTCGAGATTTTTTAAACCTATTTTCTGTGTCTATTTTCAACTTGTTTTGTTTCAACCTTGCCTAATTGACGTGCCCTAAACAGTTCTAGTTTGAGTCAACGTGATATATGGGTTTTAAAGCGCCCCCTATAGTAGCTGACGCGCATTATTCGGGTTAATTGCCAACGTATGGAATCCCTCTAGTTGTTTATATTTGTTGTTTTTAAAGTCCGTCGGTAAAACAGTTAAAAAGATTCAATCGTTTGTCAGTTATTTTCCTTTGTGCATGAATATGTTTAATATTTCTCATTGAATCTTGTTAAACATGTGAAAAGCAGTTTCGCAAAAGAAACAAAGACGTTCTAAGACCATAAAGTAAGGCCCCGTCACCGTAGACAGATTCTTAGCGTAAGGTAGCAAATAATTGTATTGTACATTCACAAGCAATAAGACATAAGGTTATCGTCATATTTCCTATTTACTTTAACTTTTGCCACTCAGGAAACAAGTTTCTACTTTTATGAACTTGTTGAATAGTAGAAGTTAAGAGAAATAAAAATATGACAATTAATATAAAAATTGTCTTATTGTTCGTGACTGTACACACTAATTTTATTTTCGGATGTTGCACACGACTTTAGAAGCTGCATTCGAACTCTTTCAAACTTTTCGGATTTCCCAAAACGTAGTGTATTTTTTTACAATCTACGATGATTTTAATGCGTCACTATCAAGATTGCGAGCTCACCCGGCGTCATACTCATTGTTGGTATATTTATTTACATAACGCTCTCTGGGCCAAAATAATACAAAGTTGGTGCCCTGAGACAGTGCGACGGGGTCGCGGCAGACCACGAAAGAGATGGCGCGATGAGCTAGACAGATTCCTCCCGAACTGGCAAGAAGAAGCGCAGGCCCGTGATGGGTGGAAGAAGTGGAAGGAGACCTTTGCCCAGGAGTGGGACAGAACAGGCTAACAAAAAAAAAAAACGCTCTCTGGGGGTAGTACCATACCTCATCGATGTTCATTCTTTAGTATTCTGTGTGATCAAAGCCTTAAAAAGAAAAACTTAAAAATAAAGTTGAACTTAAATTTCGCTACCCTATTCTTATTACCACTAACCAGTGATGACTATATAATTTAGTTAAATGAACTAACTATAAAACATCAGAGCGTCCCAACGTCATGTGCAAAACGGGGGCCTCCAAAAACATAACTCAGCGTATGTTATTTATTTTAAATTTATCGCTTGTACAATAGAAATTCAAACAGATATCTGGATTAAGATAGTTAAGCGACTATGCCGCATAGATCTGATCTGACGATGAAGCAGAAAGATAGGCAAGTAGTGAAGGTAGTGCTTCTTACACGTGTTGTGAATGGTTGTGTTGGTTTAATACTGCAAGTACTTTACTATATAATTTATTCACTATTTAAGAATTAACTAAAAAGAGAAAAAAACTTTTCTCAAAAAATTAAAATAGTATTTTACGAAATTATTTTACATTTTTCTTATAAATAGGATAGTTGTTTATTAGTGCTTTTTATACTGAAGTCGTTTTTAGGTTTCGGTAGTCAAAAAGGAACCCTTATAGTTTCGCCATGTCTGTCTGTCCGTCCGTGCGCGGATAACCTATGCGACCGCTAGCACTGGCAGACTGAAATTTGGTACCAATATGTATATCAACGAAAAGATGAAATTCTATAATCAGTGCGTGTTGCCAGTGATGATGTATGGCTCTGAAACGTGGTCGTTTACAATGGGCCTTATAAAAAGACTCAAGGTCACTCAAAGGGCAATGGAAAGGGCTATGCTCGGAATATCAGAGAACCAAGGTTGCCGACATAGCGAAAAGAATCGCCAAACTTAAGTGGCAATGGGCAGGGCAGATTGCACGTAGAACGGATGGCCGCTGGGGCCGAAAGGTTCTGGAGTGGCGACCGCGTACCGGAAGACGTAGCGTTGGAAGGCCTCCCACAAGGTGGACCGATGACCTGGTCAGGGTTGCTGGAAGCCGATGGATGCAAGACGCACAGGACCGGTTTTTGTGGCGGCGCTTGGGGGAGGCCTATGTCCAGCAGTGGACGTCTTTCGGCTGAAATGATGAATGATGATGTATATCAACCACCTACCTCCGTACACGTAAAGCGGGAAGTGATTTATTTTTTCATTTGTACCATAACGTATGATATATTGTTGGATAGGTATTTAAAAATGAGTAGGGGTCTCGTAAAATGTTTTTTTGATAATGTAAATATTTTCGGAAATAATCGCTCTAAAAGTAAAAAATGAGGCGTCCCCCCCCTCTAACTTTTGAACCATAAATTTAAAAAATATGGAAAAATTCTCAAAAATAGAACTTTGAGTAAACTTTCTAGGAAAATTATTTTGAACTTGATAGAATGAACGGTTTATGAAAAATAAAAAAAAAACTTTCTCAACTAATTTTGTAATTTAACCGTCATGTACGGTTAAATTTAACCGTCATGTACGGTTAAATTACAAAATTACATTACAAAATTATACAAGTATTTTTTTTTCATTTTTACATATTTCATTATCCTCAACAAATCTTCTTTCAAATAAAAATACAAAAAGAATAAATTCGGGACACGCAAATTAAAATTACCACCGAATACAGCGCCATCGCTCGGGATATTGTGTTACTAATTTTTACATGGGCTACTGGGTTCTTTTACATTGTGAGAAATTTGTGGCGGACGGGAAACTACGGAATCCTACACTAAGCGTGTCCTGAGACGCTCTTGGCAGATTTATTTTTCTAAAATCTTATCTTTTTTCTGCACCAATAAATAATACAAATCGACAAATTATTGCTGCTTAAGAAACATTTTCCTGTCTGTCGGTGATCCGAATGGGGAGCTTGAGATAAGCAGTCGACACTCACTTCTTTGAGAATCTGTAAGCGCCATTACAAAATTCAAAGAATCCATTTAATTAAACTTGAGTTCAAGAAAATAAACGAAAACACGTAATATTATTTATTACGAGCCTTGAAGATATCGTGGAATCGGCTTTCGTTGGTGAAGTACCGGCAGGATGATTTGAATACGAGTTGTACCATCAAATCTGCAATCCAATTCTTCAGAACATGAAACGATACGAGCAAAATATTCTAAGAAACGCCCCAACGATTTATTGCTAATATTCTTTCAAAGACTTTCAAAGTGTACGCCTTTACAGCTCGTTCTCACTTATATAATATAATGATGTATAGGTATTATTTGCCGACAATCTATACATTTCAGGTTTTCTATATAATATCTAGGCAATGTAGAAAATATTATTATGCATAACATACTTTATCCAGGTAATGTATACAATTTCTAGGGATTGTATAGAGTAGCTGTTAGCCCACCGGTAGTATGTAAAATAAATAGATTTTGGTCGATATTATCAATGTTAACCGACCTGCCTATAGAATGATAAACAAATGGAACATGTCCCATGACTTGTCAACGTGTGTAAACGACGAGAGCGGGAAGGAATTTATGTAATTTTATGGCACCCCGACCGGGACAGTTATTGTAACCTTCTGGAAAAAGTACCCTTGATTTAAACCGCGAACTAAAAAAAGGATCCATAGTCGGGGTGCCTGAAAATTACATCTTCTTCCCTGTTTATTTTCACAGTATTACGTCTTATGGAA
This sequence comes from Mythimna loreyi, assembly GCA_029852875.1. NCBI lineage: Eukaryota > Metazoa > Arthropoda > Insecta > Lepidoptera > Noctuidae > Mythimna > Mythimna loreyi. The sequence goes on along the minus strand of CM056777.1, from coordinate 3,565,271 downwards.
TTTTATTGTGGGGATGTGCAGCTGATGTAGAATTAATTTCATATTGCAAAAGAGAGCAATCCGGGCTATTTATATAAAGGGATTTCGCGAGTCCCTTACTTTTAAAGAAATCGATATACTAATTCTGTTTTAGAATTGTGAAAGTGACCAGGTAGGTATAGACACGTCGAGCTAATATATAAACATATATTTCATTATTAAAAGTCTGTCCATAATGTAGTAATTATATATTGATGCAAACTGTACAGTACAGTATAGTTGGGCAAATAATTTAAATAAATGCGTTGAGTGTGAAACTATTTATTTTAGACTTTTACTAGTTTATTTTAGAATGTGCTATTTTCATGATTTACAGTAAAATAACACTTTCTAATAATATTTTCTATTTCTATTAATCGTTTAAAGTTGTAAGTAACACAATGATGTGTGTTTAGTATTAATACTCGGTCCTTACGTCATATGAAATTGGTGTTTTGTAAGGGACTAAACTTAAACTAGAGTTTTTCAAAATATAATATATTAAATTAATCAAAGTATGTATTGCCGTTACGATTTATCCACTTTTGCCATCTCACAGGTAGTTCATTGATCCCTTTACTAGATAAAACCATCCGGACGGGAATCAATAAAACTCTTTGAAAGCGTTTTGACTGCCCCATGAGAGTTTATTTTTCCGTTGTAAGAAATTTTCCAAATTTCTAAAAATATGGTAATTTGTTGGAGCAAGGTCCGGGGAGTATGGTGGATGCCTCTAATTTGGTAACTGTCTGTTGTGCAGTACGTGGTCTAGCGTTGTCCTGAAACAGCAGTGGCCTGCTGCGATTGACCAGCCGGTTATATAGCAGCTAGCTTTTCCATCATGTTTTGCAATTGCTGACAGTACACAACTGCCGTAATCGTCTGACCAGATTTAAGAAAGCTGAAGTGAATAACACCGGCTCTAGTCCACCAAACGCTCACAAGTAACAATATTTGAGTAATTTTTTGCTCGGGGTAGGAATTGGTAGTTTTTTTTTATGGTGGGAAAAATCATCCAATGACGAATCCCGCTCTTGGGCGGAGAGAGAGACAGACTCTTACTGACTAAACGATCCCCCCTTTTCCTTCTTAGCCTTCATACCAGGGTCGGACCTTCCTTTCAGAAACCGGACCGAGGCCCAGTAGGCTTCGGCCCAGCAGTTAGACCTCTTCATTTTCGCGCGGGTACAGAGCGCGCCGTCGACGACTGGCTTGGTCTGGGCTATTACCAGACAACCGGATGGCGAGCTACCCATTGCTCACCGTTCGCAAGCCCCCGCCTACGGTGGCCGGAAATCGGGATCGGAATTGCGGCGGCGTCTGGGGCGTGGGCTCCGTTGCCTTATGCGGTCGGCCTTGCTAGCATTACTGCTTCGCAGAAGGATGCAACCGCCTGAGGAATTGGCAGGTTCACCTGGTTTCAGCCATTGCGATGAGCATTTGTTATTATCGTACAAGATCCACTTTTCATCACAGCTAATGATTCGATTTCAAATCACTCCATTATTATTTCGGTTGACTAATGTTACTGCAATCTACGCGCGTTTGTCTGTTTGCTCCACTTCATTCATAAGGGACCCACTTTTCAAGATTTTTCGCCTTGAAATAACAAAAAAAATTGAAATAAAAATATTTACGAGTACGAGCTCTCGTAAATAACGCAAAATTTTAAGTTTTCCATTTTGTAAACTGAGTGACGGAAATGAAAACCCAAAGATGGAAAGAAATATGTTTTTTCCATCTTTGGTTTATTGGTTTGGATTGTGGTTTTCGAAAAATATAAGCATGAGTAAATAGCTGTAAAAATTGAAATTTGAATTCCTAATAAAGAGGATATAGGAGATATTTGAGATCAAAGTGACCAGTACGACAAAAAACCAATTTCACATGTAAGGACCGTAATTTCAGACACAATTAAAGAACTCGGACGTGGGGTGCGAACAGCGAACCCGTTCGCCCGGGGCTCAAGAGTTTAATCTACTAGTGACCCGCCCCAGCTTCGCACGGGTACAATGTGATATTAAATATCAATGTATATTATACATATAAATCTTCCTCATTAAATGCTCTATCTATTAACAAAAACCGCATTAAAATTCATTGCGTGGTTTTAAACATCTAAACTTACATAGGGACAGCGGTAAGCGACTTTGTTTTATACTACGTAATAAGTATCAGTTTTCCAGTTTTACGTTTACTATAATGAGTTCTGCTAGCAACTAAAATAGTTAATCGAGTTCTAGGTATTTATTAGGTGGTGTTTCGTGAATAATAAAGAAAAGACAAAATAGATAGTGGGTTGTGCGATTGCCTGTTGTGCTGCGTGTCGCGGGTTCGATTCCCGTACGGAACAAATAATTATATGACCTATACATAGTAGTTCACGGTTTATCTGTCTTGTGTATATGAGTTATATGTTTGTGAACGACACACGTAACAGGAGAAATTCATAGTGTGGGGCAGTTTAGAATAAAAAACATAACTGGTACAGGACGGCCATAAAGAATAAGCAAAACCTGAATTTAAAAAAGGAGTTATCGTCAACAATATGCATGACAGTGAGATACATGCGCTACGTATACGTATTATGGTAAAAGGCCTCTTATTATTTTACAGATGCGTTAAAAACAATTTCTCGAATTAATACAAAATCCATATTTAAACACAAATTAAAATGTGGTATTCACATCACAAGGCTTAGGATGCAAATCACTTCTGATATTCGAACTTTTCCAATATTTCACTTCAGTTACATGGTTACCATATTATCAATAGTTTCGGATAACTGTCAAGAACATTGAAGTATCTAATAATGCTTGCTGAATTATGTTGCTAATTTGTTTTTAAGTATATTGTATCTGTGATGTTTTGATGACATGACAAATTAGATGTAGTTTCTTTTTACAAGCTTTATATTAGTTTCACCTGACCGACTTTTGTGATCAAATCTTGCAAATTATATATGATCCACTTCCGGATTACCGATTGAGCTGAAATTTTGCGTGCATGTGTAAATCGCGTTGAGAATGCAATATTATGACGACATGAAGCTGATCTGATGGGGTAGCTGGAAGGTGATTAACAATAAAACAATACAACCCTAAACGACATAGCTCCATCGACTTTGAGCTCGTAAGATTCATCTTGACGAGTACTTTGGTGCTAAATGGTAACCAAAATCTGACGATGGAGCTGGGCGATGGTCATAAGAACTCAGAAATTAAACGACTTAATCCCATCGAGCTTAGGCTCATATGATTTGTCTTGACAAGTACTTGGGCGCCAGATGGTAACCAAAGTCTGATGTTGGAGCTCAAAGGTGGCTTATAAGAACTTAGAAAGTAAACCTCATAATCCCATCGATTTTGGGCTCGTACGATTCGTCGAGAGGGTCTACACCCTGGTTAGCATCTAGCACTAAAACACTCTCTATTAATTACTGAATTCCTATGACCACTTTCCAGCTCCATCAGTAGTGATGGAGCTGGAAAGTGGTCATAGGAATTCAGTAATTAAACGACACAGCCGCGTTGAGATTGAATCGTCTTGATGTCGCCGTCGACTATTTTTAATGGGTGATGTGTGGTAGTGGTTTGTCGGAAAATATTCATGTCCCTATATTTATACAAGTCTATCATGTCCTTATATTATATTAGCTTTTGTCAGCGGCTTCGCCCGTGTACTATAAAATATAGCCAATGTCACTCAGGAGTAAAGCAGGTTTCTATTGTTGCTAAAATTTTTCAATCGGACCAGTAGTTCCAGAGATTACCTCCTACAAAAAAAAAAAACAAACTTTACCTCTTTATTATATTAGTGTAGATAAATTGTGTAATGACGTTTTAAGTTATTAGAAAAAGTTAAAGGGTAAAATTTATTTTCTTCTTTTAAGCGCATTTAATTAAAGCTTGTTTTTTAAAAGTTTTATTTTTATTACATTTATTTTGTCATTTAAATCCCTCCCTCTGGACAGTCTGGACCGGCAAACTTTTTATAAAAGAATGCATACCCCGTATCATATTGTGTCACCAATAAATTAATATCAAAAATTATGTTTCATTTATGATGAGATTTGTTTAACCACATTAAACAAGTTAACAATGTATTTTTTAGTGCGAAGCGCTGTTGCAGGATACCAATACAAACATTATTTATTTTAGTGCTTCTTTATAAACAACGTTTGCTGTGGAAACGTTTATAGTTGACCTGGGAAAAGGATCCAATACTGAGGTCCACCTCCGCATCGGATAACGTCTGGCTCTGAGTTTTATTAATCGTCATGGCTTAACAGACACTGACTGGGAATTGCACTCGTTTGAAAAAGAAAGGAAAGTTGTTAGGAATTGTAGGTATTCTTGGATTAAAAACAATACCACTGGCGCCGCAACCAGTTAGTATTCATGATATTGAGCAGAGTGCTGTTATACAGTTTGGGAGAAAATTCATTTTTGAGGAGATTTCTTGGTACACCGATTTTTAAAACTATTTTATGGGCTGGAAGTCCGGGTGCGTTGGGGGAGTCCAAAAATTCTACCAAGTAGTGCGTGGCGAGGCGTAGCGTCATCTTGCATAACTGTATTTATAGATTAATATTCTCTACTGTTCCTGGACTCATCATAGGTCAATATTTTTAAAGTAATTGCCGTAGCTTTGTCATTGCGGGGAGTCAAAACAGCTCGCTGACATCTCCGTACACAGAAGAAATTAGATCCTGTTATGATGTGATGCAAGAACAGAGATTAGTCACTTAATTTATATTAATCTATTTAAAATATCTGTTATTTATTTATTCTGCACACCTACCACAGTGTTGTCTTTTTTAACCCAAAGGTTGACTGGTAGAGAATGTCTTGTAGCATTATGTCCGCCTATGTACCACTACTGTACATGAAGTTTAAATAAATAAATTATCAACCAAAACGACTTTTCCATCTTCTCATCATCATCATCATCAGCCTAGCGTATGTCCCGGTTGCTACCTTGGCTTTCACCTCGGTGCCCGGGGTCCGCTTTCCTGCCTAGTCGTCTCCACTTCGCTCGGTCTTTTGCGTCCTCTGCCTTAAGCCCATTTGCACGCATATCGTCCCTTACGACGTCGATCCAACGCCTCTTAGGCCTACCTCGTTTACCGGGTCCCGGCGGAGGCGGCATGGCGAGGCATTTGTTACCCACGTAGTCTGCCGGTTTTCGTAAAACGTGGCCACACCAGCGTAAGCGACCCTCCTGCAGTTTATCCGCTATGTCACGGACCTGAAGGCTGCCCCGGATGCGGGAGTTCTTAATGCGGTCTTTCCGCGAAACTCCAGACATCCAGCGCAGCATATTCATTTCCGTGACACGCAGGCTTTGCTTATGTCGCTCAAGTACAGGCCACGCTTCACTGCCATACAAAAGGACAGGCCTAATGATGGTCTTATAGACCTGTCCTTTGAGCCTAACCGGCATTTTGGGGTCACAGATAACCCCCGCCACCTCACGCCACTTCGCCCAGGCCGCCGAGATACGTGACTCGACGTCGCAATCGACTTCCCCGGACTCGTGGAGCACCGATCCCAAGTACTTGACCTGTTCCGAGCGCTCAACTGTGTCTTCGCCAATGCGAACAGGAGCAGCGTTAGTTGTGTTACAGGCCAAGTACTCGGTCTTCGCCGCATTAATCTTCAGACCGCCGTTCTCCAGCGATTCCTTCCACGCTGCCACACGTTGAACCAAGCGCCCACTGTCCGAGTCCGCCAGCGCGATGTCGTCTGCATACATGAGCAGCCATGGCGGCTGCTCATGTAAGTCCCTGATGGTGGAGGACAGCACGTCAAGCACCACGCTGAACAGAAACGGACTAAGGACAGAGCCCTGGTGAACTCCGACGGTGATGGGGAAGGGTTTCGTATCGCCAACAGCGGTCCGAACCACAGAACCGGAGTCTCGGTACATATCTCGGATGATGTCAACATAGGTCTCGGGCACTCCTTTGGATCTCAGCGCCCACCAGATCACATCACGGGGGACACAGTCGAAGGCTTTCTGCATGTCTAGGAACAAGAGATGCAGAGGCGTATTCTTCGATCTGTATCCCTCCATGGTAACCCTTAGGGCAAAGATGGGATCCATGGCGCCATGGCCTGGTCGAAACCCATATTGACATCCCGAGACGGTGCACTCCTGTCGGATCCGAGAGTCAATCACCCGCTCGAAGAGCTTCATGGTGTGGGACATAACCTTAATCCCACGGTAGTCGCCACACTCCTGCACCGATCCCTTGCCTTTGAAGACTGGAGTGATAATACTCAGTCTCCATTGACTCGGGATCCTTCCGGTGAGGAGCATGCGGTTAAATAGGTGGGTTAAGATGCCCACACCACGAGGACCCATCGCCTTCCAGGCTTCAATGGGGACTCCATCGGCACCGACAGCTTTCCGGTTCTTCATGCGGCGAAGAGCCGCATGCACTTCTTCAGGCGTAACCGGGGGCACACGTCCCTGATTTGGAGGGAGAACCGGAGACAGCACCTCTTTGTGCTGCTTGTTCAGCAGCTCGTGGAAGTACGAGCGCCATCTCTCCTTCACCGCGAGGTCCTCGCATAACAGATTGCCGTCAGAGTCTCTTACACAGCGGCACTTAGAGATATCCAGAGCCGCTTTGACCCTGGATCGTGCCAACTTATAAATGAGCTTTTGCCCCTCAGACGATTCCAACTTATCATAAAGTGGCTGTAAGTGGTCTCGTCTGGCTCTGGCTACGGCCCTCTTGGCGGCACGTTTTGCGGTTCTGTATGCGTCGCGGTATTCGGGAGATTTGGAAGCTTGCCACGTTTTGAAGAGGGCTTTCTTCTCTCTGATCTCCCTCTGGACTGTGTCATCCCACCACCAAGTCTCCTTGTCACACTTGCGGCCGCCCCTGGACAAGCCGAGCACCGACTTTGCCGCCCCAGTGATGGCAACCTGAATCCTGTCCCAGTGGCTTTGCACAGGTTCGCCATCGGTTCCATCGCACTTATCGCCGATGGCCGACGCGAACGACTGGGACGTGGCTTCATTCAGTCGCCACCACCGTATTCGGCGTTGTTGGCGCTCAACAACCTTGGCCCTAGGCTTGACGCGCAAGTCCATGACAAGGAGACGGTGTTGTGCAGTGAGACTCTCACCGGGTATGACCTTGCAGTTGGCCACCCTACTGATATGGTGCCTCCGTGTGAGTAAGAAATCGATTTGGGTAGCGTACCTCCCGCTCCTGTAGGTAATCAGGTGTTCGGATTTCTTTTTGAAATACGTGTTCACGATGGCAAGGCCGCACACGTTTGAAGGATAGTCTCACCTTCAGCGTTACGGCTACCGTATCCAAAGCCACCGTGAACATGCTCAAAGTCCTTGCACCTGTCACCCACATGACCGTTCAGATCACCACCCAAAACGATTCCCTGCGACAACGGGATGCCACGAAGCACCTCACCGAGTTGATCCCAGAACGCAGCCTTTTCAGCGTCGCTGCAACCGACCTGAGGCGCGTAGGCACTTATCAAGTGGGTTATAACCCCATCGATAAGCACACCTACGACCATAAGCCGATCACTGTAGCGTTTCACCTCCAGGACTGCGTCGTGAAACTCCTCGGAGAGTACAACGGCCACCCCGTTCTCCCCACCGGCTGCACCCGTGTAGATCAGCTTGTAGCCGTTCCCGATGAGCCGGGACCTGCGGCCTTTCCACCGAGTCTCCTGCAGGAATGCCACGGCCACCCTTCGCCTAAGCAGTACATCGGCTAACTCTCTCGCGCGTCCGGTCAGCGTGCCAATGTTCAGGCTGGCGAAGCGGAGCTTCCGGGTTGGGGCTCGCGTCTTTATCCGTGTTCGCCCCAGATACGGTAGCCCTCGCCCACTTGCCACAGGAGTCGGGCGAAACTCCTGCGCGCCGTTTTGCGGCGGCGCCCTATCCGTGGCAATACGAACTTTTCCATCTTCTGGTATAGGGTATGCACCATCGCCTATTTGCTATGGTGCGGGGATACCGCACAGTGTCCCGCGAAGTGGCGAGCCTCCTTGATGGCCTACCACCATGGGATTTGGAGGCAACAGTCCTTGCACAAATGCACGATCTGCGCGTGGAGATGCAACGCCGGGGCGAAACTCCGCTGCCTGAAAATGTTAAGGCTTGGCGGAAAGAGCTCCGGCGAGATCTCATGGTGAAATGGAAACAGCGACTGTCGCAACCTAGCGCTGGGCACGCCATAATTTCGGCAGTAGTGCCCCTCTTCGAGGGGTGGCTGGATAGACCTCACGGCGTCCTCACCTTTCGCATGACGCAGGTCCTCACCGGACATGGCAAGTTCGGGAGGTTCCTGCACCGGATCCGTGTGGAAGAGACGCCCGGGTGTCGCCACTGTGTGGCCAGCCCGGAGGACACGGTGGAGCACACGGTAGAAGTATGCCCCGCTTGGGAAGAGCAACGCCGTGCCCTCATGGGGGTGATCGGCGGCGGCGACCTCTCGCGCCAGGCCTTGGTTCAGGCCATGGTCCGCAGCGAGGAGGAGTGGCAGGCGGTCGCCTCCTTCTGCGAAGCAGTAATGCTCGTAAAGGAGGAGGCTGACCGCATAAGGCAAAGGTAACGGCGCACTCGCCGTAGCCGTCGCCGCCGCGATCCTGCTGATATCCGGCCACCGTAGACACTGGCTTGCGGACGGTGAGCAATGGGTAGCTCGCCGTCCGGTCGTCTGGTAGCAGTCCAGACCGAGCCCAAGTCGTCAACGGCGCGCTCCGTTCCTCAAGGAGTTGTCAGCACACTGTAGGGGCCCTACAGGGTCGAAGCCTCCCGGAGCTGAGGGTTGATGCGAAAGCGTTACACCGAGGCTCTGGGAATAAGGCAAGGAAGGCACAGGGTAGGTTCTTTAGTCAGTAAGAGTCTGACACTGTTTCCCGCTCCGCCCAAGAGTGGGATTCGTCATTCGATGATTTTTACCTACCATAAAAAAAAAACCATCGCCTATTTCTAACAAATTGGAAAATTCCTGTGCATTTTCGCATCCTATAACTGTGTAGATAATATATTGCGTCATAAAACAGAACTCTTCAGACAGGCAGTAATTTAATCGTCTCTCGATCCTCGGGGTACTATCGGGAAAAGAAAAGAAAGAAAGAAAACATGTTTATTTGGCACTTCATGAGCATTACAATAAAATAAATAATTACAATCTAATGTTAACATTAAAAAAAAAAAAAAAATAGAATGAAAAATAAAAAGAAATAAAATTAACAATATTAATGTCTCACGGGTGTGCCAAACAGGTCCAGTTCAGCATAATGCCAGACAACTACGTAGCAGTTGCCTGACGCTGGTTTTCAACTGGACCTTTGGGTGTACGTACGGATGACAGTCAGTTTCCTACATGAGAATTAAATAAATGTATATAAGCATAATATTATTACATAAATACATATGTTTAATCTGTATGTGTATAAAGTTATAAACTACAAATAGGTGCTAAATGTCAGAAATGTGTAGTGTGTAATAAGAATAAAAATCGCTTAACAAAAAATAAAAACAAAAATAGGATAAAATAAAAATACATTCAATAAAACTTTAAGTAGGTAGTACATATATATATATTACAATTAAAAGAATAACAGTCTCAAGCCATCGCTGTCAATACAATGCACGTAACGTTCACTAGGCATTTGGCGTCAGAACGCGGCAGTCAATATCAAACCGCGGGTATTTGAGAAAAAAAATAAAATAAATATATGTATATTCTTGATGAGTATGTGTGTAGTGTAACGTTGTGAGTAAAGTGAAACTATAATCGTGTAAAGTGTAAATATAAATGAAAAAAAAAGGTAAGTGTCGCATGTTAAATCAATGAAACATTTATATTGGTCAGGTCTAGTTTCCGCTGCCCATCAATCAAAAACTGCCGTAAACGTTTCCTAAAAGTACTTAACGTTTTTATTTCTCTTATAGGAGGCGGAATATTATTATATATTTTGGACGCAGCGTAACGGAAACTGCCTCTATAAGCTGCGCTGCTATGGGGCTGCGATGAGAGTTGCTGAGAACATTGCCTTCTTCCGCATTCTCGCCTGCTAGTGATCCAAGACAGTTTATTGTAGAGCTGAAAGTCACCGCAGCGTGCGGCGGCGTCCAGCCGTTGTCGAGTTTTAGTGAGACTATCGAACAACTATTCATTTTTAACAATAAGAAGATATGAGTAAATTAAGTTAGATAAAATTGTTTGTAAATAAATATTTATCATTATCAAGTATTTTTGACTATTAAAGGTATTCATAATATTCGACGTGGCTTAACATAAGATCATACAATTCTTGACCATGAAAACGTGCCATTCTTAGCAACACTTAACATAAAATGTGTTTGATAAGTAAGGACATTGGAAGACTTAGCGTGCCTTCAAATTAGCCGCAACGTGCCGCGCTGCTTTGTTATTCCATATAAATAAATATGTGTGACTGTCGCACGGTACGTTGCGGCTAAATTGAAGGCGCCCTTACAGCGTCTACAATAACGTACACATATAAATCTGTAAACTAAATTTGTTTCGATTTGATGATAGCACAAGTTTAAACCTTAGTATGTTTTTTGGTTGCTATTTTACCTAAATAGTTCTGTAATTTCTTTGAATTAATGATAAATAAATAAAAAAAAAAATTAAGACAAATAGATAAAACACGGTAAATTAGATTGATAGCTAATAACAAGTCACTTATAAAACAAAGAACACTACATCCTATACTCATAAGTTAGGTAGGTACCTATATTTTGACGTCAAATGTACCTCTACCTACAATTTTTAGATAAGCAAGGTTGCTTATTTTCTGGAACATAAGAAAATGTCTAAATAACTAATAGGTAAGTAGCATTATTCGTTAACTAAAAACGAGACAAAAACCTTGTAGATAGTGTTGTTGGTTGTTGCTTACTAACTCATCATCATCATCTCAGCGCCAGTCCCGGTTGCTAGTACCTTGGCTTTCACCTCGGTGCCCGGGGTCCGCTTTCCAACTTAAACGTGCCCACTTCGCTCGGTCTTTCGCGTCCTTTGCCGTAAGCCCATTGGCACGCATATCGTCCCTTACGACGTCGATCCAACGCCTCTTAGGCCTTCATCGTTTTCCGGGTCCCGGCGGAGGCGGCATGGCGTGGCATCTGTTACCCATGTAGTCTGCCGGTTTACGTAAAACGTGGCCATACCAGCGTAAGCGACCCTCCTGCAGTTTATCCGCTATGTCACGGACCTGAAGGCTGCCCCGGATGCGAGAGTTTTTAATGCGGTCTTTCCGCGAAACTCCAGACATCAAGCGCAGCATATTCATTTCCGTGACACGCAGGCTTTGCTTATGCCGCTCAAGTACAGGCCACGCTTCACTGCCATACAAAAGGACAGGCCTAATGATGGTCTTATAGACCTGTCCTTTGAGCCTAATCGGCATTTTGGGGTCACAGATAGGCCCCGCCACCTCACGCCATTTCACCCAGGCCGCCGAGATACGTGACTCGACGTCGCAGTCGAAGTCCCCGGACTCGTGGAGCATCGATCCCAAGTACCTGACCTGTTCCGTGCGCTCGACTGTGTCTTCGCCAATACCAAAAGGAACCGACTTTGTTGTGTTACAGGCCAAGTACTCGGTCTTCGCCGCATTAATTTTCAGACCGCCGTTTTCCAGCGATTCCTTCCACGCTATCATACGTCGAACCAAGCGCCCACTGTCCGAGTCCGCCAGCGCGATGTCGTCTGCATACATGAGCAGCCATGGCAGCTGCTCGTGTAAGTCCCTGATATTGGAGGACAGCACGTCCAGCACCACGCTGAACAGAAACGGACTAAGGACAGAACCCTGGTGAACTCCGACGGTGATGGGGAAGGGTTTCGTATCGCCAACAGCGGTTCGAACCACAGAACCGGAGTCTCGGTACATATCTCAGATGATGTCAACATAGGTCTCGGGCACTCCTTTGGATCTCAGCGCCCACCAGATCACATTACGGGGGACACAGTCGAAGGCCTTCTGCATGTCAAGGAACAAGAGGTGCAGAGGCGTATTCTTTGATCTGTATCCCTCCATGGTAACCCTTAGGGCAAAGATGGGATCCATGGCGCCATGGCCTGGTCGAAACCCATATTGACATCCCGAGACGGTGCACTCCTGGCGGATCTGAGAGTCAATCACCCGCTCGAAGAGCTTCATGGTGTGGGACATAACCTTAATCCCACGGTAGTCGCCACACTCCTGCACCGATCCCTTGCCTTTGAAGACTGGAGTGATAATATTCAGTCTCCATTGACTCGGGATATTTCCGGTGAGGAGCATGCGGTTAAATAGGTGGGTTTAGATGCCCACACCACGAGGACCCACCGCCTTCCAGGTTTCAATAGGGACTCCATCGGCACCGACAGCTTTCCGGTTCTTCATGCGGCGAAGAGCCACATGCACTTCTTCAGGCGTAACCGGGGGCACAAGTCCCTAATTTAGAGGAAGAGCCGGAGATAGCACATCTTTGTGCTGCTTGTTCAGCAGCTCGTGGAAGTACGAGCGCCATCTCTCCTTCACCGCGAGGTCCTCGCATAGCAGATTGCCGTCAGGGTCTCTTACACAGCGGCACTTAGTGATATCTACTGCCGCTTTGATCCTGGAACGTTGCTTACAAACTACTTACAGATTATTCAACTCGCCCCAAATGACGTTTACGTCATCATCATCATCATCATCCTACCCTTATCCCATATTACTTGGGGTCGGCGCAACATGTTTTTTTCTTCCACTCTGTCCTGTCACCCGTCACACTATCACTAACTCCCTTTTCTTTCATATCACTTCTCACACAATCCATCCATCTCTTCTTCGGCCTCCCTCTTCCTCTCCATCCATCTACGTGTAAACTCAAAACTCTTTTCGTAACATGCGTTTCATCTCTCCTCTTTACATGGCCATACCAAGACAAACGATTTCCTTTCAACTTTTCAGTCACTGGCGCCACTTTCAAACTTCCCCAAATGACGTTTACGTAAAGAAATTAATTAGGGTTTTAAAAAGTACTTTATTTTTTAATTTTATCATTACAAATCGATGGTGTTTCATGTAGGGGATCGACCCTTTACGGGATTAAAACGTTAAAAAATTAATGGTGTAGAAGTAGAAGCAAAATAATTTATGGACTAGCTAACCGAGGACACACTAGTGATGCGATTATCACACGGCCCCGCACTCTGGCACGGAGAGTGCGCCGCGCCACCACTTTCCACGGCAGAGCGAGCGTAGATTTCGTAAAGTAGACTCGTCCGCTCGACCGCGCGTTGTACGTGTTTTAGGCACCAACGGATTTCATTGCATTAGTGGCCGATGCGACATGAGATCCGCTTCATCGCCTACTGCGGTGGTGCATGGTGCCGTGCCCTAGGAATGGAACTTTAACATGCTGTAAACACAACTAGTTGTGTGTGCAAACGTTCGAATTCGGTCGATAATTTATAAATTTGGGATAATGCAATGGTGTGCCATTATCCTCAACAAATCAAACAAAGCACAACTGCTAAGTGCCTACGAGCAATTTTCAAACTAAAAACTACAGATAGCTGTGAACCATATTTCAGAAAACATAAAATTCTTACATTACCTAGCCTTTACATCTATGAAATTTCAGTCTTTGTCAAAAATAATATAAACATGTATGAAAAATTTCGAAGTGTAAGGTATAGAAATAAAGTTGAGACTGTATCTTGCAGAACTCATTTGACGGACTCCAGCGTACATTGCATGTCATCCAACATTTACAATAAACTGCCATGCAGTACTACAGATATTGACAATTCACCCACATAATTAAACGGAAGCTGAAAGAATTTCTAACTGATAAAGTGTTTTACAGTGTGAAGGAATATCTGAAAGGGAATCCTTATGGACAATAATATTATATCAAAGTTGAATAACAGAAGGACATGTAATTTTAAGATGTTAATTACTATTATTTAATTTATTTCATTAACTATTGCCTTAATACTCGTTGACATTATGTACATTTACAATTTGAAAATTAACATATTGTTATTCCATTTATTTGCAATTACACCATATTCTATACATTTTAAAATATTTTCTTAAAAAAAAAGAAAGCATTTAAATATATAAAAAATAGTAGCCCACCGGCATCGGGAACATGGTCCAAGCTACCGGTGGTCAGGGCTCCTGAGAGAGGAACCTCCGGATAATACGCGCCGTGTCCAGGAGTACTGCCTTTTGAATCAGGCCCTTGATCCAGCTGCCTAACGAGAGCCTCCTCAGATGTTGGTCGAGGCTCTTGGCTATTAAGCCATTGGCCGTCACAACTATCGGCACAATGACTGCTGTGTCCACTTACCACATGTCAACAACCTCGCGAGCCAAGTCAAGATATTTAGTTTGTTTATCTTTCTCAGCCTTCACGAGGTTCTCGTCATGAGGGACCGCTATATCAACAATCATTGTGCGACGCTCCAGACAATCTATCACCACTATATCAGGCTTATTGGCAACAATAGTCCTGTCAGTGATGATAGATCGGTCCCAATAAAATGTGATATGGCCATTGTCGAGAACTGGGTCGGGCACATACTTATAGTACGGTACTTCTGATTCCACAAGGTTGTATTTAAGAGCAAGTTGCTAGTGGATGATCCTGGCTACAAGGTTGTGTCTATGCAAATAATCTCCGTTAGCCAGATGAGAACATCCAGAAATAATATGTCGGATTGATTCCCCGGGCCGGTGGCATGCCCGACAGATGTCAACCGTACCGTCCTTCACAATGTATTTCCGGTAGTTGTTCGTCATCATAACTTCGTCCATTATCGCAAAGACAAAACCTATTGTTATTATTTTTATTAAGCATGGTATTTTCATTACTTAATATTATTAAATTTATTTATGTCTAAATTTTGCATGACCATGTGACGGCAGAGCATGGAGGACTTAAACAAAAATGTAAGATCTATTCATACCCCTATCCATGATGGCAAAAAATAAATGATTTGATTTGCTATACGCTACACTTTGCGTGTAGTTCGCAAAGTTGGATTAAATCTCTCTAACTTCAGAGTTTTTTTTTGTATGGTGGTTAAAAATCATCCAATGTCGAATCTCGCCCTTGGGCGGAACGATAAAGAATGTCAGACCCTGACTAAACAGCCTACCCTTGAACCAAATATAGGGGCAGTATATACTGTAATTGATAAAGTGCAACCAACTACAAAGAAACAAGAGCGTGACGCATCGTCAGCATTGGCATTCTATCAACAACTAATGCACAGATTCGCAGCTAATTTTACGGAATAGTCTTGTCGATCGACGGTCAAGTGGTGCTTAGGCACTGTGACCACGTCAGCAATATCGATCACTAGTAACATCTGATTGGTGTATGCATATGGTTACTAGGTACGGATAACCTCGTTACGAGATGATTCCGTATTTCCAAATCGATTTTCAATGTATAGATTACGGAATCGGTTTGTAAGCGCCTAGAGCGAATAAGTATGCGTTGAGTACACTATCTTTCTCATCTTGAGCTTTAAGGATGTCTATATGTACTGGCAGTTGTTGTGTCTCTGTACAGCAGCATCAGTCGAAGTGCAAGCTATTCAAAAAGGAAAGTGTTGATAATACCAGTCCTGCTAGTTTGCCAGTCGCTGCACTCAGTGGAAAGATGACGGCTTCAGCGATATACAAAGCGCACTTGCTGAACAGCTTCAATTAGTACTAATTACACTAGTTAACCAGGTTTCTGCCACAGGGATTTTGTATTGTTATTCTTACTTGTGTTCCCACCCTGACCACAAAATACTAATTTTGTTTCTATCGGACAGTTTTATTTTTGACAGCCACTTAAAATTTTACTGATTTTCCCGCTATGTTCGGTCGAATTGCAACAAGTTTTCCGTGAGACCGAAAGTTTATCGTGCATAAACTAAACGCTGTTTGTTCCTCAACATGAAAGTTCACTCAGTATGTGTTGAATCAAATTCTAAAAGGCAATGAAGAAATTTTGGTGAACTGGTAAAGCGGTGTAATCCTGATTGTTTTAACTTTTCCGAGGTTCATCAGTATAAATTGGACGGTTCATATTAGGAGTACAGCAACATGAGTAAAAGAACTTAGTTTACATAATATAAGCGCGATAATTGGCTTCGGAAATCTTGTGTTGAACAGGATTTTAAAGATCACAGACACCACATATCTGTGACTTTTTGGTCTGGCTTAAAGGGGTAAATTTGATAAATCTGACGTAAATACACACTGCAAGGTATCCTCATGATTCTGATGTACCAATACATGAAGTGACAAATTAAACATGTGCTCTGGAACTGTTACCATCTACCTTCGTATAAATGAGATGAAATTCATGATCTAGTCTTTGTAGGTAATAAGGGGGGTTTGTAGGTAATAAGAGAGAAACACTGCTCTCTACTGTCTGTCCGTCTGCGGATTATCTCAGCGACCGTTAGCACTATAAAGTTGAAATTTGGTATTAATATGTATATCAACTACGCCGACAAAGTGCAAAAACAAAAAGTAGTAAAAAATGTTGTATTAGGGTACCTCCCCTACACGTAAAGTGGGAAGTGTTTTTTTTTTCATTTCTACCATAACGTGTGATACATTGTTGGAAAGGTATTTAAAAATGATTAAGGGTCCCGTAAAAAAATTTTTTGATAGTGTAAATATTTTCGGAAATAATCGCTCCAAAAGTAAAAATGAGGCGTTCCCCCTCTAATTTTTGAACCATAAGTTTAAAAAATATAAAAAAATAATTTCAAAAGTAGAGCCTAAAATAAGCATTTCCAGCAAAATTATTTTGAACTTGATAAGAGAACAGTTTTTGAATAAATTAAAAAAAACACGTTCTGAACTAATTTTGTAATTTAACCGTACATACAAACTTTTTTTTAAGTTTTTCATATATTTCATAATCCTGAGCATTACACTAACCTAACCTTTCAAATAAAAATACAAAAAGATTAAAATCGGCTCAAACAAATTAAAATTACTACCGGGTACAGCGCCATCTCTCGGGAAATTGGGTTAATAATTTTTACATGGGCATGGGTAGGGTTCCGTAGTTCCACCCACCCAGTAGGGTGGAACTACGGAACCCTACACTGAGCGTGACCCGACGACGACGCTCTTAGCCGATTTATTTAATATTTCCAGAAAAATATTTCACAGGAATGAATGGAATGTAATTTGCAGTCATGATTACTAATCAGTCATGCCTTTTGTCAAAGACTCTTTGATTTGTTGTTTTGTTTCGTATTTGGGAACAATTTGAATTCACTCTTAATTTTTTTTTTCTTTTTAATTTGTTTTTTTTTTCCGAGTTATTGATTATATTTAGTAGTATTTCGTATGACACTTCTGCTCCTGCCATCGCCTCCGGTTTCGGTCTCGATTCCGGTTCAGATTCCAACAAATACACAGTGAAAATAGCTCTTAAGCCCTTTGTCAGATGCATTCAGCCCAGAAGTATTAATAGACGAGTAATTTAGCTGCCAATAGCAATTACGTGTGCTCTGTTCTCGACAATTGCTACTGGCGTAGTCGGAGTATTGGGCTCTTTTAAACAAAATTAAGCAAATTGTGTGCACTTGATGCATTCACGGTGCAAGCTTGACGATACTGTTCTAATCTCTTGTTTTCTAAAATATGATAGAAATAAAGCTATCATTTTCATTAATCTGCTAGTCCACCATTAGATCTGTTACACTGTATGGATCAAAATATTGGGCTAGTGGAGATGAGAATGTTGAGAGGGATGTGTGATGTGATGAGGATAGATAAGTGAGAAATTAGTCATCATCATATTAGGCCAAGGACGTCTACTGTTGGACGTAAGCTCTCCCAAGTGTCGCTACAACGAACAGGCAGAACTCTGCGTTTTCCGCTGCGTGGTTGCAACTCTAGACCCTATCGACCACCCGTTCTACGAGCAATGTGCCCTACCCACTGCCACTTAAGCTTGGCGATTTTTGTATTAGAACACACCCACAATAAAAGGGTATTTGAAAGAATGAAGGCAATGTCAAAAAAATAATTCAGTGGCCTCTTTGAACCTGTCCAGTGTGAAGGCCGTAAGCAAAAGCAGCAATAGTGATATAATTAAAAATCGGCTTCCGCTAGCACGGGTCGGGTGCTCAGTAACTAACTTTCCCCAAACTACTGTACGGTCTAGTGGAGGCGCTTTACCTGTAGCACGGGTATATGACACATGAAGGATCTTTTTTTTTAAGTGCAATAAACTAGTGCTTGACTGCGATCCCACCTGATGGTAAGCAGTGGTGCGATCGATGATGGTAAGACGCACTAGTTTATTAAGAGCCTATTCACTCTATTATCTATTTCTATTATTTAAATTGGAACGATAAATGTAATAAATATTATGCGAAACATGCAGCCTCATAGTCCTTTTAACATTTTTCATAAACCTAATATCAGAGCAAAATGTTTTCTGTAGACGTTATTACTTTTGTATAAGCGTACTCATTGTAACAAGAAAAAAAAAAATAGAACAAATTAATGGTTAAAAAAACGTTGCCTTATTTGTTCAAAAGAATAGAATCTTTGAATAAGTTACTTTGATTCAGATACGGGTTTGCTAATAAAACCTTATCGGTTGCTATAGATTGACAGCGACACACGCTGTAAATTGTACTACCTAGCTACTGTACACCTGGCAAATACATCACAAATTATGTGCTGTAAATAGAAGTACGATTAACTTTACAGCACTTTAAAATGCATTCATTTGGTACAAGAGGTATGGAAGTGTGAACATGATTTTTTTTATGGTAACTAAAAATCATCGAATGACGAATCCCAGTCTTGGGCGGAGCGGGAAACAGTGTCAGACTCTTACTGACTAAAGAACCTACCCCGTGCCTTCCTTGCCTTGTTTCCAGAGCCCCGGTGTAACGCTTTTGCACCAACCCTCAGCTTCGGGAAGCTTCGACCCCGTAGGGCCCCTACGGTTTGCTGACAACTCCTTGAGGAAGTGTGAACATGTGGATTAAAATTGTTTACGCCCTATGTTAAGTTACGTGTGTAAGCTCGAGCGAATACCGATAACTACCTTGCAAGGCCCATCGCTCGCAAGCCCCTAAGAACAGAATTGCATGTTAATAATACCACATCTATTTCTTGGAACCAGTGGCGAACATGCACTATATATGTATAAAGATAGGCAAGGTAGGTATGAGAAAAAGTACAATAAACGAGAGACAGCGGAGAGAGGACTAAATTGCTTTTTCCATTTTATGAAAACCCAGAATATTCTCAGAAGTTGCTCATTCTTTATATTGTTATGTTACAGTACATTTATGAGATGGCACAAGAATTGTTCAAATAATTACTTACATCTAACATTTAGTGAACTCGTGCGCGGAAAGAAAATATGGAATCTAGATAATACCTGAGCAGTTCCATTTGAAAAAGTATATTATGAAATGTTTTGAATTCCTACAAGGAAAAGTTTTGTGCAATTTAAAATACTACAAGATTTTAATTTTCTTCTTTTATATTGACTTTAAAGAAATGTTTTTATTATTGGACGTACACTGTTTCTTAATGGAGAAGAAAGTATACTTACATCATTTATATATTTACCAAAGTAGTGAAGTTTTTTTTTTCAAATATATACTTGAGACCGGTCGGATTGTTTACAGTGACCCAGTAGTGCTAGCGGAGCTTTGCCTCTAGGGAATACGGACGAATTATGTGGAGTGTCGACTGCCTCTTGTGGCTTGTTAACAGCTTACGATTTATTTAATATGGGGCAACTTTCTTTTAAACTTTTTTTATTTTTTTACGATGACACCAGCAGACAGTTTATGTTTACCGGGATATGCATGTAGGTATGTGTTTGTATTTGTTTTGGCACGCCATAGAGTCTAAGAAGCTTGTTACATTTTAGCTTCAATTGTGGAGTAAAATGTCATGGTCTACCCGCGTACTAAAATACATTGAAATCCTTTCAGCCGTTGGAGTTTTAGTTTGAAATAAATAAAATAAACATACAAATGTACACGTTTACAAACTTTGCCTTTACAATACTAGTGTGATGAAATTCTGAAGAATGAAACTAGATATTAAATTCTATAGTAGCTTTTTTTATTACAATAATATCGCATTAAAGTACCTACATTGTAAATCCTCGCCCGATACCGAAATCTACCCGCCACGGTACAGAAACGAGAAGACAAACGGATGACGTCACTTTTATGGAAACCTAAAAATATCCGCACTACGAATACGTTTGTGGCACAGAATTAGGTTGGTCGGTAAGACGTTTCATACCAAACGAGTTATGGTGACCCCGTGGCGTCTATCTTAAATAGATTAGCGGGCGAATTATCCGCGGATTGAGATCATGCAAACAAACATACTGACTTCTTGAGATCAGATTAGGATTATGTGTAACCATAGCGGGGAGGGTCAACGACCCAGATTCGATTTTTCACGTTAGGAAACTTTGTCGGGATTAGGGATCCAATCCCGCATTAAAATCACGATCTTGCAAGCCTGTGGAATTAAAGAAATCCATCTTGCGAACCCAGCGTGATTTTGGCTTTATGTAATATTTAATATTAAAAAAAAACGAACTTGCTGCTGGAACTCAGGCCTCTCTAGGAAAGAGAACTAACCTATGTAAACAGTTCGATTCCCGAATTGAGTTACGAAGATTTTTCCGAATCGCATTTTTTTGTGACGTGATTACAAATTTATAGTTTTATATTTGTGTTAGTCTCATAACACAAATATAGTCCAAAAAAATATAATCCAAAAACTCGGTTTTTTGGACTTTTCACATAGATTTTGAGGCTATGTGAAAAAGTATAAATACAAAAGTCGTAGATCCTTTTATAACCTACAAGTTTACCATTAGACTTTTTTTCCATAGAAACAGTAGTTTTGCCGGAAATCGAGATAAACCATTTTTTAACCTTAAAACCACACACCCATCCACTTCCCGACCTCAGATCGACCGTAATTTATTTTTCTTTAAATTTTTGCTATATTTTCTTCCTTTTGCTTTTGCTATTTTGTTCCACTTTTTATCGTTAACAGTGCTATTTACACTGGACTTAACGGACTGGACGCTTAGTTATAAAATTAGAAGTTTAATCACGTGTTCAATAAATAATTTTGTGGCCAGACTTATAATTTCCCTTTAACAAATACGAAGTTAGAACTAGAGTTGTAAAAGCAGCCATTTTTGAGGAGGCGGAGGCGGACGAGGAGACGACCAGCTTCACCTCCACGGACGCGGATGTGGATGTGGAAAAAAATAAAAAAAATGTAATTTATGGTAGGATATTGCACTCAAAAACCTTTATTTTAAATACCACCGCAGATTTTCTGAAAAGGAAACCCACTGTTGTAGAACGCAAAGAACAAGTGAAAGATACAGCTGAGTTTTTAGCCAGTGAAAGTCTGACACGTTCTCCCACTCCACCCAGGCCGGGAGAAGTCGTTGGATGATTTATCATCACAAAAAAAATTGTGTTAAGTCTAAAACCAAAATAGTTGATGTGGCTCAAAAGGTTGAACAACTGGAATGGGACTGGGCAGGTAGGCAATGGTATGGTTTCGGCGATAGTTGCTAATTATCAGAATATAAAGTTAAGTTCCAGAAAATTACCCTACGTAAAAATATTATGTACATATTGTAAATCGTTGTGAAATAAACTTCGCCTAATCAACTCGGTCAATAAAAACTTACAACTCTTATTGAACCAGTCGGTTTGAAAAAAATACTATAGGTAGAGCGTACTCGTATACATTAGAGATCACGTAAGGCTCTTCTTGGTTGGTTTAGCCATTAAAGATTCAGATAAGTTAGGAACAAAAAAAAATACGTGTGGCACTCGGGGACTGCCGCGGTAAAGCTATTGCATAGCATTCTGTATCAACTTATGCAATTATAATTATTTATTTTTTGCACTTTGTTAATTCATATTCAAAACACTTTATACACAAATTTTACAAGTACAGCCGTTCACTGTTGTAGATAAATACTTATACACCTATATACTTTCTCACAAACAGCTGATTATGTATTCGTCCGATTTCGGAGCAGCTCGTCTCCATTCGGGCGAGTTCCGTAAAGTCGTACAATACGTCTAGAGTTGGATTACGTTTTTTTTTTTTTTTTTTTTTTTTTTTATGGTAGGTGAAAATCATCCAATGACGAAACCCGCTCTTGGGCGGAGCGGGAGACCAGTGTCAGACTCTTACTGACTAAAAAACCTACCCCGTAAGAGTTGGATTACGTTAAGTCTGTGCGTGGCTGGGAGCGTGCTTAATGTTGCCAGTGTAATTAATCTACTTTCCCTCATATAATAAAAAAAATACAAAGTAAACAAAGCACAAGAAATACGTTTTGAAATCAATAATGGGAAATACGATTAATTTCATTACATATTATTACATTTTAGTTTGTTCTTCAGGTTTTCTAAAATTCTAGATGACGATTAGTTAACGATGTAGCGATTTTAAAGAAATGTAAATTTAATAGTATTTTTAGATAAAGAAACATGTCAAGATTGTTTACATTCTTTTCAGCTAGTATTTAAACAAATCAACTGTATTTGCTTTCATTTGCACAGGTAATTACGTAATTACGGACGTCTACTTCCTGTGAGAAACCTACCTGCCGAATTTTAAGTTGTAGGTGTTATAGTTTCTGAGATATAGTGATTAATCAGTGAGTGGTATTTCGCTTTTACATATTAGTATCTTTTGCCCGCGGCTTCGCTTCCGGTATCAGAAAAATGTGATAAATGAAGACCGTCCCCTTGACCGATTTTGTGCAAACTTCACATGAACCATCTACAAAATAGTCCGAACAAAGCCTAAACATTTGGACGTTTTTAAAGTTGCATTGATCTTTATATATATACATATTGATATAGATCCAAATCTATATAACTACTACTTTAATGAAAGTAAACAAATAGATTGAATTATTGTTTAATTATTATAAAAAAGTCATGAGAACTTAGAAAATTAAGTACTTTATTTAATATATAATAGCTTGTTATAATAGTCACTTGATTAAGATTCAAATACACAGTAGCAGTCCATTTTCAACAAACTCTAATAGCACGTTATAATAATCACTTGTTAAGAATCAAATACATGGTAGCAGTCCATTTTCAACCAACTCTGTTTTTCTGTCAGGAACCACTCGGGTACGAATATTCAGGGAAATTTGTTGTTCTGGTCACCCGAAAAAAATATTTGACAAATGGTCCACCTTTGGAAAATCGTATCGTAGGCCCGATATTTTCTCATTCCTCTTAACAAGCACGTTTGAATTTCAAGATAATATCTTTACCAACACTTTTAACCACTTTCGGTATAATGATGACGATTATTTATTTTAGAAAACGATTAAAAACACAGAACACAACACGTTCTCCTGACACCTGACATAAATGTCAAGATGACGGCAAATGATTAGTTTCCTTTTTTCGGCGCGCGCAGACTAAACCCGGCCGCACACCAGGCATACAATTGTTTCTCCACAATTGTAGCGCCACATTTGAAACGCGACACAAAAAACGAACCGGTTCGATCTTGAATTATTGTAGCGCGGATGACGTCTCGCCACAAAGTGCGCCCGCTACAAATGTTTCCTCGGTGTGCGGGCTCACGTAGGAATATATGGGGGCGATAAATGTGTCGCGTTTCAAATGTGGCGCTACAATTGTGGAGAAACGATTGTATGCCTGGTGTGCGGCCGGGTTTAAAGATATTCTACTATATTCGCACGACACACAGCGCCGTGTCGAAGACTGCCGAACTGACACGACGTTAGACGATGCACGGCCTTCAAGCCACACCTCCGTGCCCGTCGGAGTGGGGAGCGTGAGGTTTTTTCGTTACGGAATTTCTGGATTTAGTCCCCGCGCTCAAGGCCTGCGATAAAAGCTATGCATAGCTTAACACACGCAAATTAAAGTCTAAGTCTATATCTTTTGAGTCTCTCGGGACCATTAATAGTCTAAGGTTTATTTCAAAATTGTGGTTTGATAGTTTAAGTGGCTTACCTACTTTACGTTTATGATCTGGAAAAGTCTTTGGGGAGAGACCTTTAGTTCGTGTGTACATTTATCATTTTTATTAGAGCTTAGCTTACAAAAGAAGGTAAGGGATGCGGAAAGTAAAGGATAAAGATAGAACAACACTGCGCACACGTGTGTCACACACAGCAGGCCAGCCTAAGGCCGATGGAAGCTCGGCACTGACTTGAAAAGGCAGCGAGGGAACGTCCAGCTGTGGATCTATTTCACCTAAAATAATGATGAAGCTGTAGGCTTTAGCGCAATGGTTGAGTAATTAGTTACTGTAGAACAAATATTTGTAAGGCTTACAAATAGTGTAACAAGAAACTCAAAAGCCAAGCTCTGTTCAATTTGTAAACAAATGTCAATAATGATAAATGATAAATGATTTTATTTTGTAAATAGGTTTTTACAAACTCTTTTACACGTCAATTGGACAGGTTTGCCATGTCATGTTTCTACACCACCCCAAGGTGTAACCTGATAGAAAATGCTTAAGGCATTAAGTCCGCCTTTATACAGTGTTATGTGCATAAAGTTTTTTAAATTAATAAATAAATAGGCGAATCTGTAATACACGGAATCCTGAAACTGTGTCATATACATACGTAAAAAAAACTATTCAGCATACCAAACCCACAACACACCGAATCACTACAATATTGAGTTAACAAAGACGAGTAATTAAAACAACTTTTTTTGATTTAAACAATGTTGACTACATTGTATCCGATTCAATCTTTCTAATTGATTGTCAAACAATAAAAGTAAAATATTGAACTGGGATTGTAGATTTCACCAAAACTTTTTAAACTACGGTTTTCATATTTCATTTTTGTACACTACGGTTTTACTATTTTTTTTTAACATATTTCTGATTCTTAAATAACTACATATTTCCGTATTACCAAAGGAAATATGTTAAAAAATCAAAAAATGTCAAATAAAAAGTCGAAGTCAACAATATTAAAAGCATTGCAAAACTCATGTGCTGTGTCTGTCACATATATTTTAAGGCAAAGGAAATCATTTAATGATTTCTCTTGATATAAGGCGGACCGAGAGGGAATTTCAGACTTTTACTGTCTAAGGCCACGCCTATGTTCTTTCATTTGTGTTCCAGAAGTACAGGACCTCTTTCACAAGTTGATGCATGACCCGAGAAGGCTTCGGCCGCTTTGGGCTTCTACGCTTTTGCAGACATCTCTTAAAAACACTACGCGCCGTCGACGACCCGGGCTCTGCAGTGTCCTACCTGGTGCTGGTGCGGAGTTGTCAGAAAACTATAGGGGCCCAGCAGGGTTAAAGCCTCCTAGGGCCATGGGTAAACGTGAATGTGTAATACCAAGGGGGGTATTTACTCAGTAAAATTCTGACACCATCTCCCACTCCGCCCAAGGGCGGGTCATTGGAAGATTTTTGCCACCAATAAAAAAAATCACCTACGTGCACTAATATAGCGAAAGTGCCCTAGGGTTGCAAGTTGAAATGTGACAGCCATGTATTGTTGAAGGTATATGCGGAATAAGAATCACAGTGAGACATTTAGAATATTATAAAAGTTTATATTTTCAGGTAGCAAATAAAAAAATATGAAAATTTTCTTTATTTTTTGCCTCACTTTATTTATGTGCGTATGTTCGCAATCATACAAACTCATATACAGCAACAATCAGTAGGTCATACAGAGCGTTCTGTTTTCAGTCAGGTGTAGGCTTAGTTTTTGTACACATAAAGGTCACAGCTCATTAGAGCCACCCGGCACCCACCCCGCACCGCCTCGTCGCCCGGCGTCCACTCGTTGTCGACAGGTGGTCGACGGGTGAACACCGCGTTATCACCAATAAACGTCGCGCGGTCAACCAGTGGACCTCGCGTCGTCAACCAGTGGACCCGGCGTGGTCAATGAGTGGACGACACTTGGTTCACGAATTACCGAGTAGTCTGTTAACAATTGGCACTAGGTCTACACGGGATGGTGGGGAGCGGCCCAACGCCAGACGCCAACGTATCGTCCTCGCGTGAATCATTCGCGGGTAGCGCGCGGTCCACTCGGGACCCGCGTGTTGGCAATGCGCAGTCAACGCAAGGCAAGCATGCGAGTAACGAGTTGTCACCTAGTGGTCCACCCGCCGTCCGCGCGTGGATGGCTTACGATTGAGGCGATCTGGTGACGCTGCGGATTTGATTTAGTGAGCGCATACCCATACAAATTCATATAAAGAATACTAACCGCACGAGGCGAGGCGGTGCGGAGTGGGTGCGGGGTGGCTCTAATGAGCTGTGACCTTAAACCTTGTTTCGTAAGCCACAGGGCGCAAAAGAATGCTTTTGATACATTTAGTGATCAGGGGTTTTCCCTGTAAAAATATCAAATTATAAAGAAAAACCTAGGCTTCATGAATGAGACATTCTCGCTTCATCGCTGTAAAAGTTTAAAAAATTGTGTCCCCCCCCTCTAAACGGCCGAGATATATTTCGACACTGAAAATAATTAAAATTCATTGGGTACTTCCCGTTCGTTGACCAAGAATGCTGCGGTTTGGTGTCACGCAAGGTCTCGTAACGCAATTATAGGAAAAAAATCTGAAAACTGTAATATTGTAGATACGTCATAGAAAAAAACTTTTATCTAAAATCTTTTATGGAAAATCTTCAAAACTCGGTTTGGGAAATGTACTGTTTTCGTAGTAAGTTTGTATGGAACTCTAAGTATGCGAGTTCGCACTGACTCGTTTATTTTAATTAAACAAACGCAACGTTTGAGCTTTATCGGAATTTAACATATAAGTTGGTCTGTATCACGTCACAGTGCAATGACTCTGTCTAACGACGATCCTAATAATTGAGCTGATATTCTGATCTTTACATTACCAGTGACAATGGATCGGAAGTATATATATCCCGTCACAGGACCTCAGTTGAACAGCGTTTATATTATATTGCAGTGTATAGGTTTCGGTCGATAAGACAGGAGTAGTTGACGATGTTACACCACAGCAGGAACCACGGAGACGCTTCAACGACCGCTGCTAGAGACAGTACTGACAAATCTTTCCGTTACATTGTTTACTGACGATACGAAAGAAATGACGTATTTAAACTCACGGCGTTGCATGACGATCACTACGCAAGTTACGGGCTCAACACTTTTTTGCAGCCTGAATTATATATTAGGAATATTGTCTCTAGACGCTGCCAAGGTGGCCTGTGGTCGTGGCGAACCGCAAGTCGTTGCTTTGTGGTTTGTATCATTTTTTTTTTACAAGCTGATGGAGCGTATTATGTTCAATTAGATTGGGCGCCTTCGTCAATATTTTTTTTTTTTTTTTCATTCTTGTAAGAAAAAGTGAATCAGTTTACGGGATATGATTACGTCATAAGGTTACAGTCATAGAGATATGGCAAGGAGGCGTGGTCTTGGGAACACAACTAGGCCGGAATACTTCTTCCCGGTACTAAAAAACGTAATTATGTGCCATATCAATTCTTTGAATTGAGAACAAATATCATTGCTTGCTTAGGACAGATCGAACAATTAATCAGTTGGTCTAGATGTGCAATGGATGTGTATTTAATGGAATATCATGCATTCGTCTTTTGTTTCTTAAGGATGTGAAGTAATATTTGTGGTTATCGATATTTTTCATGATTTCCACGCGTTTCTATGTATGTATGTCTATTCGCGAGAAACTCAAAAAAAAGAACTGAGCGGAATTTCATGTGGTTGGGATTTATTTTTATTAGGATGAAGATCATCGTTTCAGCCGAAAGACGTTCACTGCTGGAAATAGGCCTCCCCCAAACGCCGTCACAAAGACCGGTCCTGTGCGCCTTGTATCCATCGGCTTCCCTGACCATTATTTTATAAAAAATATCTAAAATTATTATGTTTGTATATTTCTTCCTCTACATTACCTCTTGTAGGTATTTTATTTTAGTAAATATTTCAAATAATCCACATCCTGGGCTTTCTATAATATCTTTCCAAAAGTCTAAAAATAATATTTTTTAGCAACAAAAATGTTGTAAACTAATCCTAACTAATATTATAAAAACTAATATTATAAATGCGAAAGTAACTCTGTCTGTCTGTCTGTCTGTCTGCTACTCTTTCACGCCAAAACTACTGAACGGATTTGAATGAAATTTGGTATACAGATATTCTAGACCCCGAGATAAAACATAGGCTACTTTTTATCGCGAAAAAGGGGTTGTAAGGGGTTAAAAGGGGGGGGGGGGAAGTTGTATGGGATTTCATAATTTTCAAAGATACTATTCCACGCGGACGAAGTCGCGGGTAACAGCTAGTTGGTAATAAAATACACTTTTGGGAACTGACGCAACCAGGCATGAAATAGCTGATAAAACGAAATAAATATTGTAGGAAACTAGTAATTTATATTTTCTTGTGATATTCCTGCATCATTCGTTTAATCACTATCAATCATATCAACTGTCCTTTAATTAATTTTTTTTACTTATCCGAAGGATCCAAGAATAAAAGTAGATGAATACACTCTGAAAAGGGCGGCTCAAACACTGAACTTGGAGAACATTTTGACAAATCATGTGAAACCATACCACGAACGTCGCAAGTATGTTTTTATTCTGAATTGAATATAAATTTGTGTGAAGTGATGATGAATGAGTGAATATTGACAAAAGCTTGCATTGACTGGACAGGCCCACTCAAAAGAGTATGCTTTTTTTCTTAAAAATACCATCTCAGGCACCTCATTATTCTCATATGATTTGATTATTACATGATTGCTGTATGGACTTAAAAAGAGACTTCTGAGATTGTTTTTTGTTCTTCTCAAGGTAGCTAGGAAACACTGTCCTCATCTAGTATAAACTAGCTTTCGCCCGCGGCTTCGCTCCCGGCAACAGATTATTCTACTCTACCCTACCCTACTCTACCCTTTTCATTGTTTTTGATTAGATGTATTCTGCTATTCGGGACGGAAACAAATCCAACAAATCAAAAACCATGGCAATCGGTCCAGCCATTCTCGAGTTATAAGTGTTGTAACAAACACGACTTTCTTTTATACATATAGATTGACGAAAAAATGTATGTGTAAGAGTTATTTTTGAAACTACAAATAAATCACTTATAGTAGTAGTTTACATTAACCAGCATATTAAATTGCCACTTTCAAGTGTGCTCCATATAAAGAAAGTTAGGAAATAATTTGAACATTTATTAAGTTAATAAAACACATACAACTTGGAAAAAATCTAAGATTGTTTGTAGTTATTCAGATTTCCATGAAAGAATATAGTTTTGAAGTACACTAATTTTATTATATAAGAAGTTAACAGCTACTGTTTATTAGAACTTTGAAAAGTATCTAGATAGTGTTTACAAAATTTAGTTGGTATTGCAGTTTATGATTATAAATTAAGATCTTTCGCTCGTATAGAATTACGTTCCTATTATGTTTAATAGGAACGTAATTCTATACGAGCGAAAAAAAAAATATCTTTACTTAAAATGCTAAATAAAAAGCTAAAAATTTCGAGTTACGAGATGATTCTCGTAACTCGAAATAAAAGATATTTTTTAAATTAGATAGAAGATAATAGGTGTAGGGAGGTCCTATCCCACGAAGGTGGTGACAATTCTGGATAGTGTGTAGAGTCATCACACATTGTTCCTGTGTAAGTATCAGCTATATTTTTTATGACACGGTTTTCATAAAAACATAAAAAGTCATTAACGTATAATTTATCAAAGATTGCCTAGGTGAGATAGAACAAATTTTGCAACTTTGAATTTCATCGATATTTTTTTCTCGGCTACTTGACATCACTAATTGTATAAATTGCATATGTGTGTTTATACTGAGCCCGTAGTTACAAGAGGATGATCCACCTCTTTTTTGAGTGTGTTTATAAAAAACTTCATATGTGTTGATATCCATATCACTGTGTACCTATGTGAGACATGTGAGGTCGTGTGCCGTACGTATAGATTTTGATTTTGTGTTAGTGAAAAAATTGGCGTAGTTTGGAGACATCTGAACTCGAACAAATTTGTTTTAATAACATATCTCTACTGTTTGATATATCTATGGATACAGTATATTCGTTTGACGGCTCTACATTCTTGCTTCAGGCCTAAGCAAGCTACGGCCGTTTCATGTAGAATCTTTTTCTACAATTAGTAAAATTTTCATTCAGTCATTTTGAACGATGTCAACTTGCTTACGAATATTATTAACACAATGCCATTTCCATAAACTTGATTAGTTTCCTAATAACTGTCGATTGTGAATATCAACTTGGCTAAGCTTGCTAATATATCAAGCAAATGTCACGGGGCTTAGTCGGCGCGTTACACTAAGCTTACAGGTAAGCTTTTCACGTCGAGGATACTTACTCATTTTCACTTCATTGAAATAAAATGTTCGGTTACTTAAATGTATAATCTGTTTTTTTAAGCCAATCCAAGATAAGAATAGGATGGTGATCAAATGAAAATAATAAAGCAGATAGACGGAAAACATCAGAAAGACACTGACAATAATTTTGTAAGATGTATTGACATTTGTTCGGACCGACATCACATCACCAGGAATGAAATTACCTGTATCTTTAAATTAAAACAATGCGAAAATATTGGAAGAACAAAATACAGAGCGCGCTGCCTACCCTTTGTCCAAAACGATCGTGAAAACGTTGAGATTATATAGATACATACTCGAACATTTGTTATGTTTGTTAAAATACGAAAAATAAACTTTAAATAAAAATATAATTGGAAACTTATTCAACTGCTGCGATTCAACAACAACCATTGAAATGGAATCAAACATTGAAAGGGAATCCTGAAAAATACAGGCTGTATAGCAAAAGTTTAAT
The DNA here is from genome assembly GCA_029852875.1 of Mythimna loreyi. NCBI lineage: Eukaryota > Metazoa > Arthropoda > Insecta > Lepidoptera > Noctuidae > Mythimna > Mythimna loreyi. Next base: position 3,534,289 of record CM056777.1, on the reverse strand, counting down.
TATAGCGCAGGTGGCTCTCAAACCGTTGCGTATTGAAATTGAACTGAAACGCGCCACTCTGTGACCTGAAATATTTTCTGTTGCCATCGACACACTTGCTTTATTTATTTTTGCAACAATAACAGAATGAACTACGTACGTATGTATATTATGTAGCTTTCATTTAACTTGCAATGTCTTTATGTATGCTTGTTTAGGTTTGATCTTGCAAATGAATTTTACAACAGCATGATATGTTCAGCTTGGATGACAATCCAATGTGGGAGATTCCTGAAAATGACTCAATTAAAAAGGTTTGTCAAAAAAAAAAAACATGAAAAGAAAACTATGACCCAATAATTCCAATATGGCAGTAGATTTTAAAATTGGGGTATACGAAAGGAGGATTACATATTTTAGGTAATTTATATGAATACCAGCTAAATCGGCACACGTTTTTCTGCCATATAGATATTCAAAGGAATAAAGTAGATTTTTATACATTTTTTGTATATTAGATCTTTCATAGTGACCTATATAATATAAAAGATATTAAACTTGACCGCTAAGTTAGTCGTCGAGTGTGTATTTTATAAGTTGTTTGTCCATTGGTTACAACCAACGCTGAGAGACTTTTGCTGCATTTCACCGTTACATTAGTCGGTGCAAAAAAATATTATCAACCAACAAACAAACCCCACGCGACCGTGAAGGTTACGTATACTGACAATGTTCCTGATTTAGATGAATCTATTTATGTTTTTTATTTAGCCATCCCGCTGGTCATGTCGTGAAAAAGGTCAGGTGTGCAGAACTCGCATCGTCGCCCCAAATTCTATTGCATGACCGAGGATTAGTTTAAGCAAGTCTCTAACTGGATTTGGCTTCTATAGTTTAAATGCGTCTAACCGTGATAGCAAAATAGAAAGGTTTTTCCTGGAACACATACACATATTTATAATTTATATTGTATCATATTATGTGACATTGTCGTATTTGTTTAATATTTGTGAAACATTCGAGTGACTGGCGGAACTACAAGTTAAGAAAGCGTTTAGACATAACCTCTTTTTTCGCATTGTTTCTTTATCAAATTGTTTGTTATTGCGTTAAATGAAACAACAAACTTTTATTTACACCATGTTCATGTTAATGACAGGTAGTTTGGGAAGAGATTTCATAACGCTTTTTTATAAAAATAATAGATACATTAATTATTTTTTTTACAGACACTTTCTACCTTACTATAATAAGAATACCTTAGAATTCAATTATATTTGTTTTTTGAGTCAACTTTTTATTAAAAATGAGATTCCTCACAAAATGAAAAGCTAATACCAATACACAAAGGAATATATCAATGGTTTTCAAAAGCGTTTTTTATTACTACATTATTGAATGATTTTATGATTTTACAATCGACAAAACTGTAAACTGGAGTAATACATTTTTAACTGGCGAAAAATTTGCTTTTAGAAGAATAAAAAAATTCTAGACAAAATAAAATGCATGTTTTCAAAATTCCCATTTAGATTACTCAAACTAGCCATAACTAACCTTGAAATGTGTCAGGTACTCTTGTTGTCGAGTTATGTCGGTGGCGAGGATCAACGAACTGATTTGGTCCTCCAGCGTCTCTCGAAGACCTGGCAGGGGCGGCAAGTGGTCCAGGATACCGCTTTCAACAAGGCAGCTCATGGCTGAGCGCCAGTGGTGGTTCTCGAGGACTGATGTATTCTGTACAGAGAAAAAATATTTGGGTAAATACTAGGTATGACCATTCATAGTCAAGGAGATACCTTGTACTTCCTATTCGTGGTGTAATTAAGACACAGGTGCATGGTCAGATCATGCTTCAACGTCCGATCGAGTTACAGCGATACTAGAACGCAAAAGACAAAATTTGCCTTTTGCGTACAATAGCAATAGATATCTGTGTGCCTTTATTTAATAAAAGGCACACAGATATTTATTGCTACTATAGTTAGCCGTCTCCGAAAGTATTGACCCACAGCTGGGCTAAGGCCTCCCTCCATTCTTTTAAACGAACACGGCTCCTCGCTTTCTCATTGCAATTCTTAAGGAAGACCTGCAAGTCGTCCCGCCGTCGTGGTCTGCGGCTGCTGCCCGTAGCGCTGTGTACGGGCATCAAAGTGAGAAGTAAATTTCTCAACTAAAAAAAAAAACAAGCTATGAGTTGAAAACTTGGATGTTTATAGATGAGTAATTTAATTTTAAATGAAGTGTTTATATGACGGGAATTACTGTCACCATTTTGATCGATCGTATATCGATGTTTACTCGCTCGAACCATATTAGGTAGGATAGGATTCCATGAACAAAGTATTTATACATTTTCGTCCCATTTTTTCGGCGTCTACCCAACAAGAATGGGCTCCTGTAGAAGTACAAGGGATACATACCTATCTATCGAAACCCAGCCAAGCATTTCTAAACACGTGGAAGGATTTAGCCACAGTACAGGCACAAATTTCTAAACTGGTTTGTATTTACAATAGAAAATTCGAATATTTTCGGTAAATATTTGAGATTATCTAATTTTCTAGGAACGGAGTGGTCGGTTGGCAATAATAGGCAATATATTAGTTATTATGTACACGAGCTTTGAACATTGAAGGGTTGACCAGAAGGTTGCAAATCAATGTCCCAATTAAAAGTACCGCACAAACTGTCTCATGAAAATAGAATTAAAGCAGCGGTTTCGTCTACCGCAGCGAGCAAAGTTCAAAATCACTCCACGTCCCCATACTAATACGTTAGTTCCAAAACTTTGAAATGGAGTGCAATTTGTGCTATTAAGATGTATAGAATATCACGAGTAAGTTTGCTTTACTTGTTGTATCGAGTACTAGCTGCAATTCGGAGAAGTACCATGAATAGAGGCTATACTCATTCAAACTCCTCTCGATATGACTGAAGTACATCTTATGTCCGTATATATCTAAGTCTGAAGAGTATTATGTTTAACTATACATTTCTAGCTATCGTTTTAACAAACAGCTTTATTAGTACTGCAAAATTAAGCTCATAAAGCTTTACATACTAAATTAATTTGTGTGATGGCAGAGGAGAATGCATTTCAAATTAAATTATGACTTAGCGGTCAACTACACAAACTTTTCATCACTAAGCCTCTTAGCATCTATTGTGGGAGCGTTTTGTTCCGAGATTTAACTTAAAACAAAGTTTGTGTTTGCTTTTTGTTTTTCAGTAGAAATATGTATCATTTTGAAGTCGGTATTCTATATTGGCAGTTATCTGTTTTCTGGAATTTGAGACGCTATGCGCCCGACCCGCGAAAGATTACTTTTTACAAGCTTTTATTTAGTTTCACCTGTCCCGTTGTCTGTCGTTCTGTAATCAAATCTTGCAACTTAAATTTGATCCACTTCCCGGTTTCCGATTGAGCTGAAATTTTGCATGCCGGTGTAAATCGCATGACAATGCAATATTATGATGACATGGAGCTGATCTGATGATGGAATCACGAGGTAGCCATAGGAACTCTGTAATTAAACGACACAACCACGTCGAGTTTGGACTCGTGTGAATCGTCTTGACGAGTTTTAATTATATAATTATAGACCGCTGCTATAAAAGCTTGTTATGAAAAAAAAAATATTTTCATTAAAAACTTGTTTATTCTAAGCTTACACGAGTTTTGACGAAATAGAGAAATCTATAGGTACTCTGAATATAGGTTAATTTATTATCAAGGACGTAACTCGAGAGATTCATGCATTGGAATCATGTGGTAGTAACCCCAGAAGTCACCATTGTGTGAACCACCCCGAGGACACGCCCGGACAGGTGGAGGTGCACTTTGCATATGTAGAGCACCGTCGTGCCCTCGTAGAGCCAGTCAGCGGCAGCGACGTCTCACACCAAGCCATGGGTCCTAAGTGAGGATAAATCGATTTGATTGACCTGTTAACCTAGTAGTTATTGACCCTGACTGCTATGGACTTCGTGGGTTTGATTTCCACCCAGAACAAATGTTTGTGCGATGAGCAGGATCATTTGTTCTGTCTGGATGTAATTTACGTAAATATTTAGAAATATATAAGTATGTTTATCAGTCGTTAAGTAGTCATAACACAAGCTCTGTTTAGCTTGAGACTGAACGGTGTTTTATGATATTAAAAAAAAAATGGATGGATGGGTCGCCTGCCATTTATAACTGGCATTTAATGACTGCTTGTTCTTATTACTCTTTGCAGAGGTGTAGAATACAGCTTGCGGGCGCCAGTATGTTATATGCGCATTTCAAAGAGAAACCAGCAAAATAGAAGGGGCCCCAGTAAAGCCGATGCCTGTTAGGGCTTCGAGAACGTGCGAAGCACAACGATAAACCTATTGAAGGTTACGTGTGATTTTTAGTTAAGTAGTAAAAGTTTGACACGTCGTTCCAACCTAAAACGGTACAAGTCCTTAGAGGATTTCCCACAGTACAGCGCGAGTCTAATGTTCCTACTGCTGCGGCCTCCTCTCTAGGAGAAGGAATAGGCGGCAATCGACCACGCGGGCCCAGTGCGAGTTCGTGGATGTCACATGTCTTCGAATTTTTGGTTCTAGGATATGCCGGTTTCCTCATATTTTCCTGCACCGTTTCGAGAGTTGTAGTAGTGCTGAAGTAAATTACACAAAGTAATGTGCTTGGCTGGGTTTGAACTCGCGACCTTCAATTCGTAACTCGGGGCTTGTATCAATCGGCCCCCATTTGCTTTTATAATGATTTCCCAACTCAAAGAAAAGGTTGCAGAAGAACTTTAGTTAAACATGGACTACATTAATCGTTCAAGGGGTTGTTTGTCTAAAGCTTAAATATTTCACTGGGACATGTTTTTATATTAACAGGAACATGTACCTCCCAACAGAGGATACACGAGTGCTTTGAAACGAGAAAAGAAAGCCGTTTATATACCTATATTGAGTGACTTCTTTACGATTTCCTCTTACATGTCTAGATGAACCTATACCTATTTAATCATAACAAATAAAAACTTGGCAGTAGCGAGTCAGGCTCGCACATTGAGGGATCCGTACAAACTGTTACCAGATTGATTCCTATGTTAGTACATATCTATGATTAGTAATATTAAATGTTGTTTCAAGTTAAATTTCAGGTTTCTATGTCAAAGGGAGTATCCTGTGAATAATTGTGACTCTTTGTGATTGAGAGTGTCGAAAATTCGAAATAACCTTTGTTGTGACATAAATGGTCGTATATTACTTAGAAGTTTGATTTCTCATAGCTTCAAAGAACCGCAGACTTGACAAAGAAGAATTGGCAGCACTGCCTCTACTAAAGTAGTCGGTGACTGACTGCAGGGGAGGGGGATACCCAGAACTGATGAATTTATATAGTTAGTTGATTAGATTATTGTTTTTTTTTTTTCTGGTGACATGTGGTGCTAACCTGTAAAAAATAGTTATACTAACCTAGTTAAAAAAAAATACGTTCTAAACAATCGTTGGTTGGCCAATAAAGGAAAATATGATATGATTATTTGATGATGGGACCCAATTGTGAAAGGTATCTAAGTTTGGCTGAGGACTAAAACTTTTCAAAAATATGCAAAATAACTCATCACTTTTTGTGCAAACACGGTTCGAGGTCTAGCATTGATTATATCAATCAGTCAGTTTCTCCTTTCAATATATAGATAAACATGAAGTCTTCTACCACACAAAAGACTCCCAATGGCAGGGGGTCCTTAGAAATACTGATATCGTCATATCCATATTTGAGATGTAGTTTGTTAAAGAAAATTTAATTACAGGGTTTGTCTTGATTACTGCTTTGAGGCAGAAGAAAATGCACAGAATATAAATTTATTCAGAATCACTGCAAAGTGCTACTAAGTTGTGAAATAGACGGATTTTGTTAGTAAACTGAGTTGTCAAACGGTTCACATTACTAAAGAAATAGAAAGATAATTTTCGCATAAGAACACTGTCAAAAAGAGGTATTCCACGAAGCGCACCCAAAATAGGGCACCCAGATGAAGCGCACCTAAAGTATTCCATCTTGCGCACCCGTAGGTGCGCTTCAAATAAAAATTGAAAAAATAATAATTTTCTATTCCACGAAGCGCACTCACGAATATCCATAGAGCGAGGACTAAAAATGAAAATGTCGATAGAAGAAAATATGTATATTTAAAAGACTAACTAACTTCTAACATCATTCAGTTTCATTATAATAATGTGAGTGTGACACAATATTTGTAATTTTTATAATCTACTACTAATCTAATCTAATACTACTGAACATCACAGACGGGGTGGGGTGTTTGGTCAGTAAGAGTCTAACACTGTTTACCGCTTAGCCCAAGGTCGGGATTCCTCATTGGATGATTTTTGCATACCATAAAAAAAGCTCAAGAAAGAACCAAACCCAAGTTTTTGATTATCATCAATGATAACTATTGACGATAATCAAAAAGTTGGGTTTTCAATATTTATAGCTTTCTGTCTCAAAGCTTTTTGATATTATTTGTACTTGATGCGCTAATAGCACATCCTATGTCATCTTATCTATGGGATTTAATATGCACATCATGAAAATTACAAGTATTGTGTCACATTATTCAAATGAAACTAAAAGATGGATTTGATATTTAAGTTAGTTTTTCAAATAATAAATATTCCTCTATCGACATAGTCTCCGCACTATGCGAGTGATATTCGTGGGTGCGCTTCGTGGAATAGAAAATTAATTATTTTAAAATTTTTATTTGAAGCGCACCTGCGGGTGCGCTAGATGGAATATTTTAGGTGCGCTTCGTCTGGGTGCGCTTTATTTAGGTGCGCTTCGTGGAATACCTCGTCAAAAACACCATTTAAATCCACGTTTTCACAAATTTTAGATGTTCATTGTCGCTATAACTTGAATTTGATTGTTATTTAATGCCGAGAATCGGCCTTCAAGTGGAATGTAATTTTGTGCAAAGTGTAATTCTTAAAAGGTTAACGATTGATACCAGTGTCGCAGATCGTAGAGGTTTGTAGATTGTGTCTAGCAATGGAACAATGAAAAAAACGTGGAAAATAGGCCTTGAATATGATAATGTCATAATTCGTTTTTTTTTTTTTATTTAAATTTATAAATAGTATTTTTTGATAATTACTTATCGTCGCAAGCAGAGTTATTACCGCTGTAGTATATCCCTGTAAGATAATTTTCGAATTTCACGCGGAGCGGAGAGCGAAGTCTATAATATCATTATTTATTATATTACATAGTATAAAACAAAGTTGCTAAGATCCTATGTATGCAAGTACGTAACGGATTTTGATGCGTTTTTTTTAATAGATAGAGTGATTCAAGGGGAAGGTTTATAGATATAATATATCACCTTTGCACCCGTGCGAAGCTGGGGCGGGTGGCTAGTATATATATAAACAAGCTTTCAATGGAAATATTTTTTCATAGCAAGCTGTTATGGCACCGTACATAGCTATATTTCTTACTCGTCAAGACCATTCTAAAAAGCTTAAACATGATAGGGTTATCTTATTATGTTTATTAACGAGTTTCTATTATCATCTTCAAGCTCAATCATCAGACCCTGCTTACCAGCACCTAAGTACTCGTCAAGGTGGGTCAAACGGATTCAACTCGATTATGTTGTGTCGTTAAACTACAGAGTTTCTATGGGCAGTATGGGCACCTTCCAATTCCATTATCGGATCAGCTCCACGTCAAAATATTTTTTTGTTGTGTGTTGTCATCTGATTTGTACATGCAAGCAAAGCAGCATAACCGGTTCACAGAAAAACGTCGAACAAGTGAAATTAAATAAAAGCTTGTAATAAGAAACTAGTCAAGATTATTATTTGAAACACGTGTAAGTTAATTTTAATGAAGCTGCAGACTAAGCTCATTATGTTTCCTGATGTGGTTACACGACTGATATAATATGTACGCTAAACGGTTTTTGTTAACCAATTAACATGTGTTAATTATTTCTTTAATGTTTATATATGTATTTTTTGTGTTTACAAACATTTTCTTTTGGTTACAAAGGGTTCCCACAATCTCTCGCAAAGCTGCAAGTAACTCCTTTATACTGTTACTCAAAACTAAATATTATTTATAATTTACTTTGTTTCAAATGATAATTTATTTTATTCGTAACTTTCGAGAAGAGACCAGAAACATTTTTATTATTTATATTAAAACACAAATCGCAAATGTATACGTTCGGCATGCCGTAATCGTGCAGTGCTAAGTTCTCTCTTTGAAGAGTCGCTAGGTAGGCGCTATGTTGTCTTCACTTTCCGCCTGATGGAGGTTTCAGATTCAGCGGGAAAAAACGCCCAGGTGTCAACCATTGTGCAGTATTCGGGTGAGTCTTCGTAGAGGCGATCAGAGACGGTAACCTCTCGCGTCTGACCCTGTTTCATGCTGTGTTCCGAAGCCAGAAGGAACGGAAATCGGTCACTACGCTCAGCGAAGTAATATTGTGAGCCAAGGAGTTGGCCGAAACTGTTAGAGAAAGGACATTGTCACCCTCCAGCTAATGTTGCAGCAGATGCCCTGAGTTTCGGTAGTAGCGAGGCGATTTCTAGGTACTGACTGAGCTGGTGAAACGGCGAGTAATGGGTAGCTCACTGTCCTGCCCTATGCTAGAGGACCAATGTCGAGGTCTCAGCGCTGAGCCACGCCCGCTTTGAAAAGATGCCAGCAAATTGACTGAGCCCAGTAGGACTAATGCCAGCTAGGCCAGTTAGTGAAGTCAATAAAAGGTTTTTTTTAGCATATTGCACACCGTTGGAAAGGGCATTAACTAGAGAACTTTTTGAAAAATTCGAAGATCTCCAACGCTTTTAGTTTTTTTTTAATAGATATTTAAAGTTGAGTTTTAAAATTATTTTGTCATATCCCATATACTTTGTAGGTTTTTTATAGAAAAACTACACGTTACTAGCAAGTAATTTTGCAACAGTACACTTAAATATAAAAATAAATTTTGTAGGATAGATTGATAACTTTTTTATTTATGTAAGCTTAAATACTGAAATCCGGTGTTTTTCAGAATAAAAGTTAAAAACATGTTTAAAAAAAACCGGTGTGGCAAGGAATGATTTATTGGGGCTGAAGACATAGCAAATGATCTATCCTGTCGGCCAAATCAATTTGGCAAACGATGCACCAAACACCCAGTATATTCTTATTTCCTCCATTCTTCTAACATGAAACGGTATGTCCGTTTGAATAGAAAAAGAGAGAAAGAATGTGTGGTCATGTAAAGAGAAGAGATAAAATGCATGCTACTAAAAGTGTAATCTTCATTACATAGTATAAAACAAAGTCGCTTTGTCATAGGCACAATCCGTTGCGTAGTTTTATAGTATGCTTAAATCTTTAAACTACGCAACGGATTTGATGCGCCTTTTTTTAATAGATAGTGTGATGACTGTAAAGAGATCACATGCGTTACGAATTAGCGCACTGGCTTGTAAGACGTTCGCAGACTGTTCGTAGATTGAATTTAAATTATTCGAATGAAAAATAGTATGTTGTTTTATAAATCATTGTATTATGCGTTCCAAATAAGAATAGGAAAGTCCTTAACCTCGATCTGTCAAATTTTGAGTGAAAAGTACGGTTTGCAAAAAAATCTTATTTGCGTATCAATAAAAAGTTTTTTTTTTGCTTTTTATTACTAAATCTTAGTTAATTCTAGGTGAAGTAAAAACGTTATGGTTTAATATAAATTAACCAAATATTGTTTTAAGTCATAAATAGTTTACAAGAGAAACTATTTTCTTTCTTATTTGCATTGTTAGAAACATTTCGCCTTTTTCTTCTATTTACCACAACTCAGACACATCACACAGTGAAACAGAGACACATAAAATTGCAAAACTGTATTCTGATTAAACTTTTTTTGTTCACGATTCGTAAGTAAATAATTTTTTTACAATGTCTTTTTTTGTTCACTCTACCTAATTTCTTCGATTTGACAGTTCGACGTGACGTCACAAGATTGCAATCGATCCTATTCTCATTTGGAACGGATTGTATGTCGAACCATCAGTGTAAAAATATAAAAAGTTAAAACTCAACGTGGGTTTTATTGCTGTTACCACGACCCTGGAACTGGGGCGCTTCGAGAGAGTCCTCGATGTGTCTCAATAGAGTGATTCAAGAGGAATGTTTATATGTATAACACTTGCATAATATATTTAATATCAACATTGCCCCAGTGCGAATCTGGGGCGGGTTGCTAGTTATATATAAAAGGAGAAACTGACTGACTGACATATCAACGCATAGCCGAAACTATTGCAACTAGGAGCGTAAAATTTTGCCCAGGGTTTAATTTTATGACGTAGGCGAACAATAAGAAAGAATTTTCCAAAATTTACCCCCTAAAGGGATGACACGCGTGTCCAAAGTTTGTGCGAAAACCTATTTTCACGCGGGCGAATTCGCTGGCAGGAAGCTACTGAGCATACATATATGTGGATGGATGGAGGGGGAGAGAGAGGTCAAAGAAAGTGTGGTTGGATTGTATGAGGAGTGATATTAAAAAAAAAAAACCGGCCAAGAGTGTATTGGGCCACGCTCACTGAAGGGTTCCGTAGTTTCCTAACTTTCGGTTCTGAGAAGATTAGCGTGCTTTTTTATTTTTGTTATTTTTTACAGGGTTTGTAACCGTTGTGTTGTGTCTGTCGCGAATAAATGTATTTTTAGTCTTTTCATATTCTATTCCTTAAACTACGACTTCAGCACGAAGAAGCCCATATCTAAATTAGTAACCAAATTTTCTGAGAGATGGCACTGTAGCCGGTTGTAATTTTGGATTGCGTGAACCGGTTTTAATCTTTTTGTATTTTTATTTGAAAGAAGATACGCTCAGGTAAATAAAAAATGTAAAAAAGTAAAAAAAATGCTAAATTACAAAATTAGTTCAGAAAGTTTTTTTTTTTTATTTTTCAAAAACTGTTCATCCTATCAAGTTCAAAATAATTTTCCTAGAAAGTTTATTTAAAGTTCGACTTTTGAGATTTATTCTCATATTTTCTAAACTTATGGTTCAAAAGTTAGAGGGGGGACGCCTTGTTTTTTACTTTTGGAGCGATTATTTTCGAAAATAATTACATTACTAAATCATTTTTATACGGGACCCTTAATCATTTTTAAATACCTGTCCGACAATATATTACACGTTATGGTAGAAATGAAAAAAATAATCTCTCCAATCAATACATCCAATGAACCCAAACACGATAAGGTTGAGTTGTTTGGAGTAGGGTAAGTAGTAAGGTTGAGTCGGACCTTCTAGCTCCATCATCATCAGATCAGCTCCATGACATCATAATATTGCATTGTCAAGCGATTAACACCTATAGGCAAAATTGCAGCTCAATTGGGTGAAGAAATCTGCTTCAAAATTGATGAATGATGATGATTGATGATGAATTTAAACTGCGAGTATAATGTAATAGAAATATTATAATAACTGATTTGTTGACATATTAATTATATGATTTTATGGTACAATAAACATGTCAACATGGTAGCTCGCCGTCCAGACCAAGCCCAAGTCGTAGACGGCGTGCTCTGTTCCCGCGCGCCTCAAGGAGTTGTCAGCAAAGCCGTAGGGACTCTGCAAAAGGGTCGAAGCCTACTGGGGCCCAGGGTCTCTTTCTGAAAGGAAGGCTTAGCCCCAGTGCGAATGGCAAAGAAGGAAAGGGATGGGGTGTTTAGTCAGTGAGAGTCTGACACTGTTTCCCGCTCTGCCCAAGAGCCGGATTCGTCAATGGATAATTTTTGCCCACCATAAAAAATCACTGAATGTATGAACTTGCGACTTTTTAAATTTTTGTTTGTTTTTCTCTTCAGATTATGTTATTTTACTTTATTTCGTTGTTTTCGGGACATTACTGTTTTAATTATTACTTTTATATTGTTTATTTTATTTATTTATTTAGAGGTTCTTATTGTATGTTAATAAGTAAATTTTCAATTTCTAGATATGTTTTTTATTTTAACCAGGCTATTAAAAGCGTTATTGCACGTGTGTTTATTTAACTTTTGATAATTTAATTTAATTTGTTGTAGAGCTTTGGCTCTAAATAACGTTGGAATTTGTTTATAAAGGATGTGTTATACGGAATTGTAGAACATACTCTTCCTAAACGTCTATTATTCATTATTTCTTTTTATAATTAAGTATACTATTTTGGACCATTACAATTTCTTTAATGAATTGCTGCTGAACCGTCAAACATCACATTCTGAGTACTAGGTAATAGTGGGATATTTGAAAGGCTTGAACGTCATAACCTTAGTATAGTATAGTAGGTATATCGGGCTGGTGTCCGCAACTCCACGTCTAAAGTGCGTATTTTGCGCACGGGTAATCATAACCTTAAGCAACGCTCGCTGTGCTCGCACCAATTTTAAAACCTCTTCCTTTTCGAAGTCGGTTAAAAGCTTATTAGCTTTATTTTAATTTATTAATTAAAAATATAATATATCCAACCTCAATGAACCCTCGTGAAATCTCTAAATGAATCCGTATTCCTGCAGACGGGCTCAAATACAAGTTTATTCTGAATGCTGTGGTCGGTGGTTTACTCCACCGCGCACAACCGGAAAGCAAATATCCGGCTTTGCACCTCAATTCGAACTCGGAAATTAATAATTTTGTCTTTTCGTGCTGGAATATATACCTGGGTATTCATGGATTTCTGTTAGATGGCAAATGTTAAAAAAGTGCAGATATTTTCACCTCTTTTTACTTTAAGACTTGGGAAGAGGGATAACCCTCTTCCTTATAACATTACGGCTCCAATTTACCTTCTAATTATTGTGATGACTGCACGCAGGTCACATATATAGTTGGCAAGTTGTCTTACTTTTAAGGTTTATGTTAAAAAAGAAATATAGGGATTGACAGGACGTCAATAAGTGAAAGGAATAATCATTACATAGTATAAAACAAAATCGCTGTGTGTCCCTATGTAAGCTTAGATCTTTAAAACTACGCTATGAATTTTGATGCGGTTTTTTTAGTAGTTAGAGTGATTGAAGAGGAAGGTTTATATGTATAAATAATACGTACACAATATATTTAATATGACCACTGCACCCGGGGCGGGTCGCTAGTACATTTATAAAATGTCTAGTAATTAATGTAAGAAATGGCTTTTCATAATCATAACATAGTATAAAACAAAGTCGCATGTCCCTATGTATGATTAAATCTTTAAAACTAAACAAAAGTTTTTTTTAATAAGTAGAGAGATTCATGAGGAAGGTTTATAAGTATGATACATGCGTAATATATTAGTATTGCACCCGTGCGAAGCTGGGGCGGGTCGCTAGTTAACAATATAACATGCTTCGTAATAGCAAGGAAGCCTTTTAATGTAGGTAGTTAGCGCCCACCACATTATCTTATTTATGAATTAAGTAACTTCTTAACTTATCAAGGGAGAATCTCATTTAAAATGAAACACAAAGTAAATGACTTTGAGGTAATTATTAATTGAGATAGAAAAAATTAATGCTATTTTTTTTTCGAGAAATTGTACCATTTTTCGGAAATTTAGTCTTTATTAGTATGTCCGACCGTCATAATAATTTATAAGCTTTTTATTTTAAATCTGTAAGTTTTGTTGTTGCCGAATCCGCTATGGGCACGTAACGTAGAGTCGCTAATTCAACACAACTAAGGACACCAGTATACCACATGAGACTTACCTACAGCATCATGACTGGCTTTAGTATTAACCGACTCTCTGGCTGACTGGCTTTAGTAATTGCAACTGGCTGTGGCGGTATGGTACTTCGAGCACCTCACTGTATTGATCAAGATTAGGTACTAACATTAGCTCAGGGATGTGCCGTAACAGACGTTGCACAGAGGGGGTTCCGGAATGGTCTTTTTAGAGTTTCTTTTGAGAGAAATTTTGACACTTCCCTGTATTTATACACTTCTCATCAAAAAAATCGAAACACCTTGCAAGTTTACGTTTTGTCAGGATTATCAGAAAAATGTGTACATTTAGGAATAAATGTTAAATGTCGTTTAATAGTGAGTAATATGAGCTTATCAAATCTTAATGTTAATGTTCTAAATTTAAATGAATTTTTCATAGGTTTCGTATTTTGTTAAATGAGTCATTTTTATTCCGTATGGAGTATAAAGGAAATGGATAAAACAACACACGTAAATGAAAAAAAAAGCTAAAAAACGTTTATTTAATAACTTGTATTCCCTCCCCGAGCTCTAATTACTGCTTCCATACGGTTCTTCATCGATCGGATGAGAGTCACGATCACATGCTGTGGTATATTGTCCCATTCCTCTTGGATTGCATCTTGCAGCTGGCTAAGTGTTTCTGGGGCAGGATCTCTTGCTCGAATTCGTCTCTTTAATTCATCCCATAGATGTTCAATGGGATTCATGTCCGGGCTTCTTGCTGGCCATTCCATAATAGAGATATCGACTTCGTTAAGATAATCTCGTACGACGCCCGCGGTGTGAGCCCTATGTGAGCATTGTCGTGCATGAATATGAAGCCGTTGCCAATAAAATGTGCATAGGGCATCACATGAGGCTCGAGACACTCTTCGACGTACCGATGACAGTTTAGTGCAGGCAGACGTGGCCCAGACACGAAAGCAAGCTCTGTCTTACCGTCGGCGCTGATTCCTCCCCAAACCGTCCACGAACCGCCACCATAGCTGACCTTTTCTTCAATGCAGCATTGTGCATAGCGTTCTCCGTCTCTTCTGTAGACCTTGTTCCTTCCGTCGTTACCATACAGCATAATTTTACACTCATCAGAAAAGAGAACTTTGCTCCACTGTAGGTATGACCAATTTAGGTGCTCACGTGCAAAGTTAAGGCGCGCTCTTCGATGGTCTGCAGTTAATTTCGGCCCATTTGCTGGCTTATGCGGTACCAGTCCACGATCCTTCAACCTTCTTCTAATTGTAGAGTCACTTACAGCCACCCTTCGTACAACACGAAGCCGCTGCTGCAGTTGAAAAGCGTTAAGGCGTCGATTTCTTAAAGAAGTTGTTACAATAAATCGATCATCTCGCTCAGAAGTGACCCGATTCCTGCCAGATCCTGAACGGCGCGTGAACAAACCAGTCTCCCGATAACGTTTATAGACTCTATGAACAGATGACAGGCTTAGATGCAGTCTTGCAGCCACAACACGCTGACTAAGGCCAGAATCCAGCAATGCCACAACTTGGGCGGCTTCTGTGGGCGAAGTATCCATACGTTTTAGAAAAAAAACCTTTTTTCAGACGTCCCAAAGTCACAGTATTGAAATAAAAAACAAAAAGTTTAAGGATAGGCGCCAATTTTTAGTTTTTAAACGCTAAATGTACTCCAACCCTAAACACACATTTGTCTCAAAACAGTGATTCATTTCGTTTATAAGATAAACAAATGAAATTCTAATTTTGAATTTAGAATTTTCGCTTATTACTGTAATGGCCAAACTGCCAGCTATAATATATGTATTTTTTTTCATCGTATGAATTCTTTTTTGTGTTAAATTCGGACAGAAACAATGAAAACGGAAGTGTTTCGATTTTTTTGATGAGAAGTTTATTTTAGAACTTTTTTAGCTATGTATGTTAAACAAAATAAATCACGTTTTGAACGCCTGGCTGATGTATTCCCAAGGAATAGGCGTGACAACAGCAAATTATGTCAAGTATCGTGTCGAACGGCTTTTATGCGTAAGAGCGTCTATTGCATGGCCCCAATTATTTACAATAATTTACCGAAAGATTGGAAAGATTTAAATACATCGCAGTTTAAGAGTAGATGGGTATGTGCAAACTGTAACCTCGACTCCAGAAATAAGGCAAGGAAGGTACGGGGTAGGTTTTTTTTAGTTTAAGAGTAGATTACGGATTTTTTTACTAGATAAAACGTGACAGTGTAACTGAGTTCCTATTAGAGAAGAATATTTGTTAATCTGTGACATATTGAACTTTTTTTAATTTTTACATTGACATTTTTACTCGTAAATTTTGCTATTTTAATAATGACATGCTGATTTATGACATTTTTGTTTTCATATTTTGATTTTTTTATTTATGACATCTGAATTATAATAGATACCGATGATAGTTGTAATAGTAATTGCATGTTAAATATTAACAATTTCCTTTTAATACGCAGTCAAGCACTAGTTTATTGCAATTAAAAAAAAAATACATATATACCTATATATTTTTTTAATGTACGTTTGACTTGAGTGTTACTTTAAAATTTAATAAATAATTAATTTAGTAATGTATAATGTGTAATAATAATCTTATATATAAAAATGAATCGCAAAATGTGTTGGTAAGCGCAAAACTCGAGAATGGCTGAACCGATTTCGCTAATTCTTTTTTTGTTGTGTTTGTTACGTTCAGGAGAAGGTTCTTATGAAAAAAAAAAAATGGGTAGAGTAGGGTAGAGTAGAGTAGAATAATCTGTTGCCGGGAGCGAAGCCGCGGGCAAAAGCTAGTATTATTAAATAAGTACCTAAGTCATTTCAAATGTTTGCATGCCGATTGGTAAAATATGGCTGAGCTAAATATTATCTTAAAAACCAATGCCCATATTTGCAAAATAAAATTATATTCTATTCTATTTCTATTCTATTCTATATAGAAATATTTATAGCAAATTAGGCATATTGTAAATATTGTTCCATAAAAGTATACAAAATAAATAAAGCACTTCATTAATTTATACGTGGCAATTGTATTCAGAATAAACATTTAAGCCTCTTCGCTGAAATATTCGCCTTGTAAAATGTACCAGCACTGTAGAGCTCTTGAGACATAAACAAAGTTTAGAGCAAGTGATCTAGTTATAAAAGCCAGTTAATTTTATCCTAATAATGTAAAATTTAGACGCGGACTGGCGACCGCAATAGTGGGGGTATTTGGCATCCCACAAAGTCGCGTAGGATGAGTAACTATAACTAGTGTAGGCGAATTCTCGATTCACTAAAATATGCCAATGGTTCCGCAGTGATGACGGGCTGTCAAAAGGTACAAGTAAAAGCACTAAGCTTTGATTGGACAGGTTTGTACAGATACTTCTAAAGTTAGATTATTTATTCCTCATAGAATTAAACAAATCATCTCGAATATATTTTGAGTCTTGAATTTGTAAAGTTCAGCTTAGATTCTAGTTTCCTGGATCTTTTTTTAAAAATGGGTAATGTCTGTCAGCAGACAATATTAGTATGTATTGTAAGAATTTAAAATAATACAGGAAGAGAGTATTTTATTAGGTACAGGACCATCTATCCAAACCAAATGTTTAGGCTTTATTTGGACTATTTAGTAGATGGTTATGTAAAGTTTGTACAAAATCGGTCGAGAGGGTCTTCATATATCACATTTTTCTGTTGCCGTGTATATATATATATATATATATAACGGCCACCCCGTTCTCCCCACCGGCTGCACCAATGTAGATCAGTTTGTAGCCATTCCCGATGAGCCGGGACCTGCGGCCTTTCCACCGAGTCTCCTGCAGGAATGAATGAAATCGGGTTTGGCCGGTAACATATATATATATGTTACCGGAAACAAACTGATCTACATGGGTGCAGCCGGTGGGGAGAACGGGGTGGCCGTTGTACTCTCCGAGGAGTTTCAAGACGCAGTCCTGGAGGTGAAACGCTACAGTGATCGGCTTATGGTCGTAGGTGTGCTTATTGACGGGGTTATAACCCACTTGATAAGTGCCTACGCACCACAGGTTGGTAGCAGCGACGCTGAAAAGGCTGCGTTCTGGGATCAACTTGGTGGGGTGCTTCGTGACACCCCGTTGTTACAGGGAATAGTCTTGGGTGGAACGAGAGAATATCCTCCAAACGTGTGCGGCCTTGCCATCGTGAACACGTACTTCAAAACGAAACCCGAACACCTGATCACCTACAAGAGCGGGAGGTACGCTACCCAAATCGATTTCTTACTCACACGGAGGCACCATATCAGTAAGGTAGCCAACTGCAAGGTCATACCCGGCGAGAGTCTCACTGCACAACACCGTCTCCTTGTCATGGACTTGCGCGTCAAGCCTAGGGTCAAGTTCGTTGAGCGCCAACAAGGCCGAATACGGTGGTGGCGACTGGATGAAGCCACATCCCAGTCGTTCGCGTCAGCCATCGGCGATAAGTGCCGTGGTACCGATGGCGAACCTGTGCAAAGTCACTGGGACAGGATTCAGGTTACCATCACTGAAGCGGCAAAGTCGGTGCTCGGCTTGTCCAAGGGCGGCCGCAAGTGTGACAAGGAAACTTGGTGGTGGGATGACACACTCCAGAAGGAGATCAGAGAGAAGAAAGCTCTCTTCAAAACGTGGCAAGCTTCCAAATCTCCGGAAGACCGCGACGCATACAGAGCTGCAAAACGTGCCGCCAAGAGGGCCGTAGCCAGTCAGGTCCGTGACATAGCGGATAAACTGCAGGAAGGCCGCTTACGCTGGTATGGCCATGTTTTACGAAAACTCGCCATGCCGCCTCCGCCAGGACCCGGAAAAGGAAGGCCTAAGAGGCGTTGGATCGACGTCGTAAGGGACGACATGCGTGCTAATGGGCTTAAGGCAAAGGACGCAAAAGACCGAGCGAAGTGGAGGCATGTTTGCAGGAAAGCGAAAGCCAAGGGTATCAACCGGGACTGGCGCTTGGTTGATGATGATGCTCTTACGTGTTTGTGGCGTTATTACACATCTTTCTTCATATATATGGATACATTGATGGATATTGTCTACGCTTCTATAGAAACCAAAACGTAAATTTATGTAAGAGTACCTAATCCAGTAAAGTAATAAAGTAAGTTACTAATACGTGGTTTGAAAAAGTGAGGAACACCTAATCACATACAAAAGCGGTCAACACAAAACTCAAAGCGATTACTTTTTAGTTAGACGCAATAACATAAAGCAGGTCAAAGATTGCAAAGTGCTGCCAGGAGAAGACCTGGTCTCACAGCACCGACTACTGGTATTGGAATCAGTAGTCAAAATAAAATCTAATAAAATCAAAGAGTGGTCTCCCCCTAAAATAAAATGGCATATGTTAGAGAAGAATGATTGTGAGAAAAGTTTAGAGAGCGAGTGTTGGAAAAAATGAGAGATGGGAGACATGGATGATCGAAGTATAAATGAAAGCTGGAATGAGATGGCGGAATGTTTTAGGAATGCAGCGAAAGATATTTTGGGAGAGTCGAGAGGTAAAGGCACAATAGATACATGGTGGTGGTCGATAGAAATTCAGAATGTATTGAAAGAAAAGAAAATTCAATGAATGGCAGCGTATAGGAGAGGAAGACGATAGTTTGAAAGCTGAAAAAAAGAGGGAGTATGATTTGTTGAAGAAGAAAGCTAAAAAAGCCGTAGCTTTAGCGAAATCAAAGGCTCACAACAAATTGTTCGACCAACTAGACAGTCCTGCAGGCCAAAAAGAGCTCTATCGCCTTACTAGAGTAAGAGAGAAAAAGGCGAAGGATGTTTGTCAGGTAAGATGTGTAAGGAATGAAGCTGGAATGGTTCTATCGAATGATGAAGAAATCAAGGACAGGTGGAAGTTTAGAGAGTAAACCAATAAATGTTGGGTTAGTAAGAATGGTTAGTATGGATGAAGTCAGAATAGCAGTAAATGGTATGAAGAATGGTAAAGCCATTGGTCCAGATGGAATACCAGTTGAAGTGTGGAAGTTATTGAAAGTGGATGGATGGATGTGGCTAGCTTTGTTCTTCAATAAGTTGTTGCGGGAAGAAGCCATATCTGATGAGTGGTGCAACAACACTTTGGTGCCCATTTTTAAAAACATAGGATGTGCTTGAGTGTAACAATTATAGAGGAATAAAGCTAATGTCACATACAATGAAAGCCTGGGAGAAAGTGATTGAGAGAAGGTTGGGAGAAAGTGATTGAGAGAAGGTTGGGAGAAGAGAGTGAAATTTCACACAACGAATTCGGTTTTATGCCTGGTCACGGCACAACGGATGCCATTTTCGCTATACGCACCTCGAAAAGGCATACGACCGGGTGCCTGAAGGGTAGGATGATGATGAGTACCTAATCCAGTAAAGACCTCTGAAAAGCTGCTATTTTACGTGAATTTTGACTCTCTATAATGTACACCTACCTATATTAAAAATATAAAAAAGTAATTTCTATAGAAGCCTAGAGCATTTAATCGAGATTCAAAATGTGTTATTTTTTTTTTTAAATCATTAAGAGTTTAATAAAACCCATCTTTCCTGGAACTACTTTTTTTAAATATTCGAGTAAATCATAGAATAACTTTTGCATCCAAAATCACATTGGATTGCTCTATATGAAGCAACAAACTTTTAAACCATGCTCGTCGTAGACGATAGGCGAGTCGAGGAGGCCCACCTTAACGCTATGAGAGTATCGGAGGCACCGTAGCTTCAAACGGGAAAGCCCATTTAGATGCGGTTTTTTTTGTAGGCTGGTATTCTAGCGACGATCGTTCGACTGTTCGATATTTTATAAAAATCGATTCAACCATTTACAAATTTTGTCGAGGGGCCATGGGGTATGAAATAAAGGGTTTTTAGAAAATCCTCGTGATGCGATGCAGCGGTGTTTCAGTGAAAATCGTAAGAATTTAATTTGCAAGATTTGATCACAAACATCAGTTAGGTGAAACTAATATAAAGCTTGTAAAAAGGGGAGGCCTTGGCCCGCCAGTAGGACATACAATAAATAGTACATTGTTATACGAGGGACTAAATAACTCTAGAGCAATGGTGGCCGAGTGGTAACGGCCCCGACTTACGAGTCGTAGGTCGCGGGTTCAAACCCAGCCAGGCGCATTACTTTGTGTAATTTATTTCATCACCACTGCTCTCAAAACGGTGAAGGAAAACATCGTGAGGAAACCGGCATGTCCTAGAACCAAAAATTCGAAGACATGTGACATCCACCAATCCGCACTGGGCCCGCGTGGTGGATTATGGCCCATTCCCTCTCCTAGAGAGAGGAGGCCTGTGTCCCTGCAGTGGGAACATTAAAAGGCTGATGATGATGATGAAATAACTCTTTAACCCGAGGTAAACACTGGCTTTTCATTACGAATACGAGGAAAATAAAAATAATAATAAAAACCTGAGTCGTCGTCAAATGTCTTCGTATGTTTTTAGGTAGGTATATTTCTTTTGATTTAGGCGGTAAGCGGTTTTCTCCTCAAAGAATCTTGCGTTAAATTTATAACTGAAGCTGATGAACATATCGTGTTAATACAAATTTCTTATAACAGTGATTTAGTAAAATGTAAACAAAACTCTACACCTCGAAAAAAAATCAAGAAAGACCAAATCGGCCACAGATTATAGACACTTTACCCGCCATTTTTTATTTTAGTCGTCGTCTGGCTATTCAGTCAATATTTTTCATTGTAAAAATGGGTCAGATCAACATTTTTCTCAAATATAATATTAGTTTTAATGAAATAGTTGAAAGTAAATTAAAATAAAGTCATTAAAAAAAGTATTCTTAAATAATTTCAATCTCTATGTCATTTTAATTGTACTGGCAGTATAAAAATTCGGGTCACGGTTCAATAGAAATGTCAAAATAGAACTAGTTTTTTTTTTAATATTTGCTGTCTAAATATTAAAAAAAGCAACTGTCAGTTGTAAAGTAAAACTCCCTAGGGAGTAAAAGTCCTTCCAACCCTGTCCGCAGGCAACTTTACACCTACTTTCAGAGTATGAGTAATGAAAATGGATTTAAACGGCTGCTTTCGAAGTAATTAAGCTATAAGCACGTGTCTTAGTAGTTAGTTAATACCCGCGAACGCCGGCGTTCGCTGTAGTACCCGCGAACGCCGGCGTTCGCTTGAGGGCTGAGAGGTTAAATTACAAGCTTCTTCATCGAAAATGTAAAATCTCTAGTTTAATAAATGAGATTGCTGTATTGATAGAAAATATTCAAATTTTGCTTTAAACAGGCGGCTCAGAGGGAAACGACTATTATTTGGACGGCGTCAAAGAACTCGTTGTGGTACCGAAGCAAGCACATACTGTAGAGCATTGACATCCACACTAGTTCCATTGTGGAACTCATTATTTGTATCTATGTTTCCAATGCCTTTGTGGAACTCATAACTTGTATCTGTAGGTATTCCAAATAAATAACAAATGGGGTCATCATGACCTAAAAGAATTAAAAAATAATTGAGAAGTGCGAGTCGGGTTCGTAAGCTGCCGGTTCTGTACAAACTTACGCGTCTCGAAGATTTTTCTAAAAATAACGAAAATAGTTTTTTGTGACATAACTAAAAATTTTCAGTATTCTGATTAATTCCTACATCTGTGTTATAAGAACTTGCTTCTTGCCAAACTTAAGTGTTTTGCTCAACGGAAAGTACCTACCCTTTGAATCGTATTTTTTTTATTGATTATAGGACACCTGATGGAAAGCGACGATATTTTTATTTTATTGATTACTAGCTTTTGTCAGCGGCTTCGCCCGCGTACATAAAATATAGCCTATGTCACTCAGGAGTTAAGCAGCTTTCTATTGTTGCTAAAATTTTTCCAATCGAAAAATTTTAGCAACAGAGATTACCTCCTACAAACAAAAAAACAAACTTTGCCTCTTTATTATATTAGTGTAGATATATATATATATATATATATATATATATATATATATATATATATATATTATATATAAGTGTAGAAGTGTAGATAGATTGATCCTCCTGGCTCGCCTCTCAAAAGACTCAAGCGCAACAAGATGGTATCGGACAGATCCGTCCCAAAGATGAGAGCAGTACTCCATAACCGATCGAATTTGCGCCTGATAAAGTTTAAGCAGCTGTTCCGGCGTGAAGTATTGTCTAACCCTTGCGAGGATTCATAACTTTTTTGCAGCCAGTTGAGCCAAAAATTAAGTGTATAGTTCGTTTCTTAATCCTAGACTACGATTTGACAACTTAAAATGTCAAACTCCAGAAAATTGGGAACATATTTCTAGAGTGTGATATTCTGAGTGGTCAAATCGTAGTCTAAAATTAAAAATCGAACTATAGATGTCAACGTTACACCAAGAAGATCAAGATGGTCAGTTATCGGCACGGTTACACCTCGGCAATATGGAGCAGGGCTGAATTGACTCCTTTTAGCAGAAAAAACCACTGTGTTACCTTAAGAGTGTCGAAAAATACGTTGTCAACTTAGAAGTTTGATTTTCTTCACTGCTTCAAGGGACCGCAGACTTCAAAAGGTACATTGGTTTTAATTTCAAGTTGCTATCTCCGTGACTTTACGTGATAAAGGGTTTGGCTGACAGATAGACGGACAAAAATGTGATCCCATAAAAGCCAAGTTTATTTCTTTTGAGGTATCCTAAAAGAAATCTGATGCTATCCATAGCCCTTCCTCAAGTATTGCCAGATCGATGTATTGTGGTACCTGTGGGATCAAGTTCAAGGATTTTTTCCCTCTCCCTCTCTGGGTGGATTGAAAGGGAGTATCAGGTCCGACTTTTTAGTCAACTGTCGTTTGTGTTCTGGGGTCCCTGTAATTCTTTCGAATAACCCCACAGCGATGGTATAGCATAATTGAGAACTAAAGTAAAAGATTCCTGGACGTACCTTGTACAGAGCGGCGAGATGGTTGGACGTCGCAATGAGGAACGGTTGATTCACTCCGGGATGGTCCATGTCATGAGCGATGGCGGCCAGCAGTGAAGCCATTATCTCCAATGGAGTTAAGTGATCGCGAATCTAAGAGACAAAAAGATATTAAGTTGATAACTAATAAAACAGCATTTTTCGCTAAAAGTGTAGGTACTTGGTATGGCCTCCAAAATATATTATAACATACCAATAGCTATTACATTACATAGTATAAAACAAAGTTGCTTAGATCCTATGTATGCCTAGATTTTTACAAGTACGCAACGGATTTAGATGCGGTTTTTTTAATAGATAGAATGATTCAAGAGGAAGTTTTATAGATATAATAGGTGTATCACCTTTACACCCGTTCGAAGCTGGGGCGGGTCGCTAGTTAAAAATAAA
Organism: Mythimna loreyi; assembly: GCA_029852875.1. Taxonomy (NCBI): domain Eukaryota; kingdom Metazoa; phylum Arthropoda; class Insecta; order Lepidoptera; family Noctuidae; genus Mythimna; species Mythimna loreyi. Next base: position 3,510,222 of record CM056777.1, on the reverse strand, counting down.
GAGTGCCTAGGTGCCTTCAAGAAGTCCTTGTTTAAGTTTCTTTTGGCTAGATGTTACTATTCAAGATCCGACGTGCTAAATAGTAAATAATAAATTGCAATATATATTTTTTAATATATGATATCTATAACTTTAATAATAGTAATTGTATCATTTAATTTAATTTTGTTGAATGAAGAATTGAATTGAATTTCGTTCACCAAAATAAAATGTTTATTTTATTTTGGTGAACGAAAATTGATATATTTCCTTTTTTAGGGTTCCGTAGTCAACAAGGAACCCTTAGTTTCGCCATGTCTGTCTGTCTGTCTGTCTGTTCGCCCGCGAATAATCTCAGCGATCGTTAGCACTAGAAAGCTGAAATTTGGTATCAATATACTATGCCGACAAAGTGCACAAACAAAAAGTGGTAAAAAATAATAAATAATAATAAATAAATAAATAAACGTTTATTAAGAACAGGTTTAGATACAGATTTACAAATAGGAAACGAAGATAGCTACAAAAGTTAAAACTGTGGCGCAGCTATCAACGCCCAAGGCAAAAGAAATAAGTACATTTCTGTTCCAGACTATCATCTACAGTGAGAAATGTTTAATTAGAGTACCTCCCCTACACGTAAAGTGGAAAGTGTTTTTTTTTTTCATTTCTATCATAACATGTTATATATTGTTGGATAGGTATTTAAAAATGATTAAGGGTCCCCTAAAATATTTTTTTGATAATATAAATATTTTCGGAAATAACCGCTCCGAAAGTAAAAAATAAGGCGTCTCCCCTCTAACTTTTGAAGTAGAACTTTAAGTAAACTTTCTAGGAAAAATATTTTGAACTAGATAGGCCGAACAGTTTTTGAAAAATTAAAAAAAAAACGTTCTGAACTCATTTTCTAATTTAACCATACATGCAAGCATTTTTTCAACTTTATATATTTCATTATCCTGAGCGTATCTTCTTTCAAATTAAAATACAAAAAGAAAAAAATCGGTTCACTTCATCCAAAATTACCACCGGTACAGCGCCATCTCTCGAGAAAGTGCGTTACTAATTTTAAATTGCGTTCTGTTACATTGTGAGAAATTTGTGGCGGACGGGAAACTACGGAACCCTACACTGAGCGTGACCCGACAACGCTCTTGGCCGATTTTTATTTATATGTTACTAGCGATCTAGCTAATAGCGACTAGCGATGATATAAGCGGAGTATCGATGAAAAATGTTGTTTGAAAACGAAAAAAAAACATATTCTTTTAGAGAGCTTCCATTGCGTGGGCGTAAACGATTCAATACTCGTAAAAATTATGCGTGTAGAGCAGTGATTCCCAAAGTGGTCCAGGTGGACCCCCAGAGGTCCACGGGAGACTTGCTGAGGGTCTACGTAGGCGTAAATAAAAAATGGGGATCCATAAGATGTTAATGGGGGTCCACAAAAATTTATCTGCTTTTGATAGTAAAGAGCAAAAATGTAAGCATAGTTTTTATGAGGGCCTACCTACATTTTTATAAGTACCTAACTAAGCAGATAATATTTTAATAAGGCAAGTAGCTGTTACTTGTCCGAACTTGCGTATTCGATATTACGTACAATTTCATGTACAGACTTGCAAAGCTCTATCCGCCCGAAAATGCTTAGTGCTTGAACAAGCACTAAGCATTTTCGGGCGGATGGGTCTGAACAGACTTAAACTTGATCACCACTATAAATACTTGATGCCAAAGGCAAATTGATTCATTTGTTTTTATTTTTTGGCGACTTTAAGAATGTGGTAGAAATGTAGCAGCAATTCGGGGTCCACCAAAACCAGTAAAATTTTGAAAGTGGTCCACGAGAAAAATAAGTTTGGGAACTACTGGTGTAGAGAAACAATTTTAGTATTCTTTCTTTTTAATAGTTCTAAATGTCTGCGACATCATACATAATGTAATTTTCTTATTCACAATAACCTTTTCAAGCGTTCTGAAATAATTGCATTATTCGTGAAAGTTTTTTTTTATAAATATAATACTTCATTTTTATCCTTATAAATACAATTCACAATTCAATACATTCTAAGTCAAAAATTATGTACATAATTATCCTTGATATCATTTAATTTCGATAAATATTTTAAGCATGTTAAAATATTTATCGAAATTCGTAGTTATAAAATAACGCTGCAACAAAATAATTATCTAAAATCTTGGGTGGAATTAAGTTCAAGTTTGCTGGTGATTTTCGCCAAATGTGCCAAGTGAGAGAGTAGGTAGGGCAGATATTGTCTTGCTTAAAAACTTCCCCTTTGTGGAAATTCGCCCACCACCCCCACACCCTCTTCAAACTATCTAATAATATAAGTAGGTACAAATTTGAGCGGAGGTAGTACGGACTGTCCTTTATAATTACTTTTAATAGAAGACGGGTCGTGATTGGTGTTAATTAACCTAATTTCCGCAGTCTATTTAGATGTTGTCCAAATATAAATTTCAATATCACAAGACAAATCCCGCTCTTGGGAAGAAACAGTGTCAGACTCATACTGAATAAACACCCCACCCCGTTCCTGCTTTGCTCTTCGCATTGGGGACCAGCCATCCTTTCAGAAAGAGATCTTGGGCCCCAGAAGGCTTCGACCCCTTTGTAGAGCCCCTACGTTCCATCGCTTAGGTACCATTAATGTCACCTTTAATGATAGTTGTGAAGAAAATTATAATGAATAAATAAAGCAATATTTTTTGGAATACCTTGACATTGATGTGACAGATCTAACAGTCACATAGCCTTTTTAAAATGGGTGTTGATTGTTGAGATTCTAGATTCATCATCATCTTCCTGCCACTAAAAATTCACACTTCACAACATTAGGGAATAATAAATAATTATCGCACTTGCTTATTTACCCCAAGAAGAAATACCCTACTGTACTGTACTGTCCCTACTGTTTGTGCAACCATAGAATTTTTAATTAAGGAGCAAGCTATAACAAATAGGAGAATTGATAAGGTAAACGCGGGATTGGGAAGACCTACTCCACAAAAAAGAGGCAAAAGATGATGCGTTGAACGCTCGATCAAACAAACATTCGATATTTTGAACACTCGATGTATTAAGTGTGCGATGTATTGAATGTTCGATTTAATAACAATTCGATATTATGAACGTTCGAGTATTTAGACGTTCGATTTATAGTGATCAATTGATATTCGACTATTTGTTATTCGATTTGGCGTAGTACACCCCTTTGAAGTTAGTCTCAAAGGTAGCGTAAAAACGTGTGCATATAAAGACTATTACCTCTTTCAACCTTTTTAATCATTATTTATATTTCAAAAACGATGGCTCTTAGGAAAAAAATCATTTGTAGATAGAGTTATCTAATCTGCAATTTTGTCTAAGCTAGTTTTATGATAAAAACTTTTTTTATACAAGGAACTGTATAATAGCCCAATATTAGCATTAACACTTTGCCTAAGTTTGACAAAACGATTATTTGCGCCAGGGAATATAGTTACAGGCGTTAAAAGAATATCGCGTTGACGATAAAACAAATGCATTTCGGTTGGATCTCGACACAGGGCTTGGACTGACTCACTCGTAAGCAGAGCACTTGCAAAAAGGTCGGTATATTTTATATTCACTTCGGTATATTTTAGCTCGACTAAGTCTATTTCTATTTACATATTTCTATAAAGCCACCTACAAACGGGACAATCTCTCATCTAGCCTACAGTGACGTCAGAGAAGTTGGTATGATATGAAAATTTAATCCTGTATAACCCAATTACTTGGTAGATCGTTGTACTGCTATTCAGATGAAGAGCGGTCGTGGAGACATATAAGTCTTTGAACAAAGCAGGCCATTCCGCATTTTTTTTTAATTATATAAACCAGTGCTTAACTGCTATCCCATAAAACAATTGCACAGGTGGGAGATTATATAATTTATATTTTCGATAATATACAGGAATTTTTTTTAACCAGTGCGCAAATTTAGACATAATAAACTTGCTGACTTTTTCTTGCTTACATTTTAATAAACAGGTATTTTTTATTTAGATATGTGTCAATAGTAAAAATTTAAGTTAACGCTTACGAGATTTGTTTACTCAGAAACTTATTCTATGGACGTCGTCGCTTGGGACAAAGTGGAAAAATGAGAAAAAAAAAGTTATAAGCTAAAAATGGAAATGTGTTCTGTTGCTTACAATGAGCCACCAAAAAAAATAAAAAACCCGGTAATTTAGGCGAATTTAAACATCTAAATTATAATCGTGTCCCAACGATGGACGAACGGATGGACTGCAGCAGGCAAATTGTTCGAATCATCCTTACATAGTAGAAAACAAAGTAGCTTCCTCCCTATGTATACTTTAAATCTTTAAAACTACGCAACGGATTTTGATGCGGTTTTTTTTATAGATAGAGTGATTCAAGAGGAAGGTTTATAGGTATAATATATCTCCTTCGCGCCTGTGCGAAGCTGGGGCGGGTCGCTAGTTGATTATAAATTATATACAGTACATAAATACCTTTAGTGCAAACTAGCTTCAATTTTGACATTTCAAAAGTGCCTGAAAATGGTCTATTTGAAATAAATGATTTTGAGTTTGAGTTGAGTTTGAGTTTTACTCCTGTATGTCGAATACAAGTCGTTGCGCATTATTTGATTGACACGGTATTAAATCCCGATCTCAAATTACGTTATTGTAGTACCTAATTAAGTCTGCCGGATTGAAAATTGGCTGATGGTAAATTAGTCTCACGTTATCAATGTTTTTAGGTTACTAAGCATTACCAGCGAAATGTTGATTCAATGTTGGAAAATGTAAGTAACTCTACCTACATTTTCAAAATGGTTCAACGTAGCATCAGTTACTCAACTAATGCTACGTTGAACCGTAGCATCAGTTCATGAAGGAAGAAACCTATGGATTTTAACTTCATGCATCAGTTACTCAACTAATGCTACGTTGAACCGTAGCATCAATCAGTTCATGAAGGAAGAAACCTATGGATTTTCCTTCATGCATCAGTTACTCAACTGATGCTACGTTGAACCATTTTGAGTTAGTTAACTTTGTCTTTAAATGCTTGTTGCGCTAATCTACACTACCCTAGTAGAGTAGATTAGCGATGTTGCCGGGAGCGAAGCCGAGGGCAAAAGCTAGTATGCAATAAAAACTGGCCAAGAGCGTGTCGGGCTACGCTCACTGTAAGGTTCCATAGTTACTGTCCGTCACAAATTTCTCACAAGTAACAGAACCCTTAAACTACGACATAACAGCGTGAAGAAGCTTATGTAGAAATGCATGAGTAACCTAATGTCCCGAGAGATGGCGCTGTACCCGGTGGTAATTTTGGATTGCGTGAACCGATTTTAATCTTTTTGTGTTTTTATTTCAAAGAAGATACGCGGATAACAAAATATGTAAAAAGAATAAAAAATGCTTGCATGCACGGTTAAATTACAAAGTAGTTCAGAACTTTTTTTTTTAATTTTTCAAAAACTTTTTATACTATCAAGTTCAAAATAACTTTCTTTGAAAGTTCTAATTTTGAGATTTTTTTTTCATATTTTCTAACAATCACGTTATGGTAAAAATGAAAAAAAAAAAACATTCCCCACTTTACGTGTAGGGGAGGTACCCATATAAGACGTGTTTTTACCATTATTTGAAAAAACGTTTTATAAGGGACGTTGTCGGCATGATTGATAAACATATTAGTACCAAGTTTCAGCTATCTAGTGCTAACGGTCGAGATTATCCGCGGACGGACAGGCAGACAGACAGAATGACTTGGCGAAACTATAAGGGTTCCACTACGGAACCCTAAAAATGAATAGCTTTTCGTTAGTCTCACTAAAACTCAACAACGATTAGACCGATTTGGTTCATTTTGGACTTGAAATATTCGTGATGGGCAATCAGAGGTTTAAAAGATAAAAAAATATGGGAATATTCACGAAAAAAAAAACAATTCTATTATCATAATATTCATAGATAATGCGGTACGAAATTTGCCAGGTCAACTAGTATAAATTAATAATATAATAATAATAGCACAATATAATAAAAATAATAATAACGAGAGCACGTAGAGTATTAAGTTGAAATTAAAACCATAATTATAGGACTGCGGTCCTATGAAGCTGTGAAAAATATTACGGAAAATAAGTACCAAACACTCAAGTGAATCAAAAACTACTACGGTACGTCGTTGAACTAGGATTGAAAAATTGCAACTCGATTCGTTAATTAAACTGTTTTCATTGGTCAATTTGTACGGAACCCTCAGTGCGCGAGTCCTACTCGAACTTGCCCAGTTTTTGATTTATTATTACTTGAGCCTTACGGACCACTCACTCTCCTAGACAGGGGGCCTGAATGTGGATTATCGTAAAAGAAAGAGCTGATAATACCTATATATATATGACTTTTTGAATTTATTGTAAATTGAACATGTTTTTTTTTTTTGAAGAATCGTGCTAGTATTATGCAATTTGTTTTTATCAATTCGATGTAGAAAACATTGATGAAATCAGTAGAAGTCAACACCACGGAAATTCGACAAACGTGGGCAACGTTAAATTAGGTGTGCTTCGAGTTAAAATATTGAGCGTATGTGAAATAAGAACAATACAGTGTCCTATTATATATTTAGAATGGTAATTTTAGGTAGATTGTGAAACTGTAAATAATCATCATTACATAGTATAAAACAAAGTCCCCTATCCCTATGTATGCTTAGATCTTTAAAACTAATCAACGGACTCAGATGCGGTTTTTTTTTATTAGAAAGAGTAATTTAAGAAGAAGGTTTATATGTATACTATTAACATTGACCCGCCCCAGCTTCGCACGGGGCGGGTCGCTAGTTTATGATAAAAGATAATAATTACTTACGTCAAATGCAAGAAAAAAAAAGGAACTTATTACTACTTCAACGAGAATTTTAGCTGAAGTTCTAAATTTGATCTTATAGCCTACGGGTAGGTTATTATAGGATGTCTCAACTTTTCACACTTAGGCTCTGCTGGTACTGTCCGATAGGCGATATCGGTTTGTTCTATAGGTTCAAATCGCGCGGAAAATAATGCATATGTGGCGCCATAGATCTTGCTACACTCGAAACAGATGTTTGGATGCACATTGTTCCTGGTGCCAATTAGTCCCTGCAGCATTCTCGGCATGACCGCTGACAGGCCAGGCCGGGACTGTTATATAGTGAATCGTTGCTCTTGTATCTCAGATGGAGTGCTGAAGCAATGAATACTTTATTACGTGTGTAATAAAGTATTAATTGCTTGCAACCACAAATCTAATTTGTAGTTGTATCTGTGTCACTATCATACGAGTAGTAGTTTGTTTTATTGTTACCAACACTTCTCGCAACAAAGGTTGCTAATATAATTATAAAAACAATGTAAAGGCTTTCCATATAAATTGTAGATTTTTTCAGTCATGATGGAACTAAACTGTTGAGAGTTGTTACGTTGTTTGCAAATCAACTGAGTCTCGTGAATTGGGAAATCAAAACTTACGAATTATCAATATTATTAGCTTTCGAAAGTTTTGGAGCTGAAAGGACTGGTTGGTAGTAACCAGGGCCAGAGCCTTCCTTTCAGATACGAACCCTTGGCCTCGGTTGGCTTCGACCCTTCTGCAGGGTCCCTACGGTTTGCTGACCACTCCTTGAGGCGCGCGGGAACAGTGCGCGCCGTCGACGACTTGGCCTCGGTCCAGAGCCCGACGTTTGGTCGTCTGGTAATAACAGTACCAGACGACCGGACGTCGTCCTACCTATTACTAGCCGTCCGCAAGCCCCCGCCTACGGTAGCTAGAAATTGCAATCGAAAACACGGCGACGACGGCTGTGGGTTTAATGTCGTTGCACACTGGGTTCAGTACAAACTAATTTATGTAATTAGTTCAATTCCCAATTCGAGTCAGGAGGATTTTTCCAATCCCAATGTTTTTTTATTTGTGACGTAACTACAAATGTTCAATTTTCAGATACTTTTGCTTTGATCCATGCCAAATTTCAGAGTTCTAGGTCAACTGGAAATACCCTATGAAATTTGATTCCCTCGAGTGTCAGCCGTATCTTTATTTTCCTGTCAATTTAGAAGTTTCTTTTTTCTCAGTTTCAAGGGACAGACTTAAGTATGTGATTTTAATTTCAACTCGATACGTCCTCGCGTTGCCGAGATAAAGGGTCTTGACCTGATCCTCTATAAGGGTTCGGTTTTTTTCCTTTTGGATCAGGTACGGGGCCCTGAAAAACCGCTAAAAAGGGCAAAATAACTTAAATTTCGGAAGTCGATGTTAAATAAAGTACCATTCCATACATCACCGACTCCCGATTTTTTTTCTGTATTGTTTTTTTTGCCTTTTTTTAGGCTTCCGTAGTCAAAAAGGAACCCTTATAGTTTCGCCATGTCTGTCTGTCTGTCCGTCCGCGGTTAATCTCAGCGACCGTTAGCACTAGAAAGCTGAAATTTGGTATCAATATGTATATCAACCAAAGTGCACAAACAAAAGTTGGTAAAAAATATTTTAATTTAATTATATTATTTATTAAAAAAATATTTTAATTTAATATAATAATTTAATAGGGTACCTCCTCAGACCAAATAAATATCGCCCACGTCATAGAAGCCAGCCTTGTACAAAATTTCACGCTCCTAGTCTCAGTAGTTTCATCTGTGCGTTGATATGTCAGTCAGTCAGTTTCTCCTTTTATATATATAAGATATAAACAAGCCTTCTGCCAGCAGCTTCGCCCGCGTCAAAATAGGGTTCTCCATACAAACTTTAGACCCCATTACATCCCTTTAGGAGCTGAATTTTGTAAAATCCTTTCTTAGTGTTCGCCTACGTCATGAAAGGTAGCCTTGTGCAAAATTTCACGCTCTTAGGTCCAGTAGTTTTGGCTGTGCATTGATATGTCAGTTTCTCCTTTTTATATCTATATACATATATTAAAGAAAGTCGTGTTAGAATAGTTACTCCACTTATAACTCAAGAACGGCTGAACCGATTTAGCTGAAAATTGGCAGGGAGGTAGTTTAGAGCCAGGAGAAGGACATAGGATACTTTTTTTTTATGTAGTATATTTGCTTATTCTGAACTCTACTCTCCCACCGAGTAGGGTAGAGTAGCGTAGAGTAGGGTAGAGTAGAGTAGAATAATCTGTTGCCGGGAGCGAAGCCGCGGGCAAAAGCTAGTATATAGATAACAGTCACTTAATTACAACATTATAAACACGTGGAGGTAACTAGACTCGAAACAAAAGTTTTCGCCCGAGACTCCTTTGAAACAGTAAACAGCACTTAATAGAATAATGTTAACGTTACGTACTTACTTTCATACGACTTTGGCCTTAGTTTATAACTCAGTTGTGTAACCAGATTTGAAGGCAAGGAAAATACTTTATGCCTTTGAAACGTGAACAAACGTACATATTATGTAACTAAACCTTTCGATACTATAAATTCATAATCTTTTGTTAGGGTTCCGTAGCTCAAAAGGAAAAAAAACGGAACCCTTATAAGATCACTTTGTTGTCCGTCTGTCTGTCAAAACCCTTTATATCGGAAATGAGTAAAAGTATCGAGTTGAAATTAAAACCAAATATTATTCAGGTCTGCGTCCCTTGAAGCTGTCGTCAAAATGTTAGTTTTGCCAATAAATAAGTATGAATAGCACGCGGAAAATATGTTGAACCAAAATGGCCGTCCATGGTTATGCGCAGCTTCCTCCACCGATTAAGACCCGCAACTATGTTATTACCCATTGAAGGTCGTAAGGAGAAGGCCGACCGGATAAGGCAACGGAGCTCACGCCCAGACGCTGCCGCGATTCCGAGCCCGATTTCCGGCCACCGTAGGTATGGGCTTGCGGACGGTGAGCCATGGGTAGCTGGCGAGCTACCCGTGGCACGGCGGTCCGGTTGTCTGATAATAGTCTGTGGCCCCGGTTCGGCTTCTGAAAGGAAGGTCCGACTCTGGTATGAAGGCTAAGAAGGAAAGGGGTGGGTCGTTTAGTCAGTAAGAGTCTGACACTGTTTCCCTCTCCGCCCAAGGGCGGGATTCGTCATTATATGATTTTTCCCACCATAACAAAACCCATTGAAGGTAGATCGATATTTTGGTTCAACTTATATGGTGCGTACTATAATTTATGTTTGGTTATTGGTAAAACTAACATGTTAAAATGTTAAACCGAGAAACTCTGAATGGACTGTGATTTGAGAGTTGATGCTAGAGAAACTTTTATTTAGCTCAGTTCAAAAATACCTGTCCAACGACACATAGCTTGGAAATTGAGCCCAAACTTCATAGAAACTATGGCAATCTCCCTTTGTTTTGTCACAAGAAATGCTTTGCGATTCAGAAAAATCTCACTCGATACGGGAACCTCGGAATTTCAGAACTCAGTGGGCGAGCCTAACTCGCACTTGCAATTTATTTTTATTTGAAAAGTATTTTATTTTGTATAACGATACCCGAATGGAAGTTGGATAATTGCCTTGCAGATGCAGTTTACCCATAAGTACATATATTCGGGTTTTAGGACCACAGAAAAGCAATCTGTTCGATCACTATGCACGTTTAGCCATATATTTTAATAGCGTGTGTACTGTCTAAGTTTATACCCTACCGCTTGTCAACGGCCTTGTTTACACCGATATCGCACAAGTGACCAGTAAAGGAAGAGACACGGCGTCACTTAAACTGGCGTTCAATCTTCATGAATTTCGTATGAGGTTCGACTATTTTGGTTGCGGCGAACGCCTCAATATTGAATTTAGGACGATATTATACAAGGTGATTGGAAATTTTACTTACCTACGCAAAATAGACTGTTCATAACAAAATTTGGACCCTATCTTCAGAGCCTGACGTTGGCAAAATATAATATTCTAGACAGCGGATCTTCATCGAGATTGCACACATTGCACAAGTTCTACACAGAGTGTATCTAGGTATATGGAAATTGTCTGGCTTTAGAGATCAGCAAAGTAAAGACAAGGTAATTCAATGAATTTCCATTAACTTTCTCCACATTTAGTTTCTGCTGCATATTATGGAATCGAACCATTGGAATGTGGTGCAGAAAGTATTGTATGTCAATTCCAAGAGTTATTATGGACAGTAAATTAAATATATATATATATCTTCCAAAAGCTTTCTTTTAATTTTATTAAAGAAGAAAACCAGCAACAGGCATTGAGACATTGTCTGATATTTTTATCTGAACTACATAATACGATAACACATGGTGTCAGTTTTATTTTCAAGCATCTAGAAGTTATTTCCACATCGTGTGTCTCTTTGAGTGCCAAATAAAAAAAATTATTTGAGTTATTTAAGTTTTTAGATGACTAAGATAAGACTTAATGACTCTTTAACACTGGTTTTCATCACGAATATAAGGAAAATAAAAATAATAAAAACCTATATAAATAATGAAGTCGTCGTCGAATGTCTTTTATTATTTAGGCGGTAAAAAGTTTCCCACTGCTGCTTATAGTCTTTTCTCATAAAAATCTGGCGTTCAATCCTAAAATGAATCTGATAAGCTTATCGTATTAAAACAAATAATTCATAACAAAGATTTAGTACTAGCTTTTGCCCACGGCTTAACCCGCGTGGTATTGGTGTTGCCCTATACAATATGATAATTTTACACTTGGTCAAACGGAATGTGATGTTATAAGATAGAAAATTATCGATAAAAACACGAAAAAAATATAAAGAATATTAGTCATTTTAAAATTCGCCTTCGCCGGAACGCCCATATACTTTCTTTGCTTTATAATGCGCTATTTAATCCTTGTACCCCGTTTTATCTTAAAGAACGCTTTCAGTTTCTAAGTGACACACATAGTAGGTGCTTGAGATCATCGGAAAACCTAAAGTTAAGTATCCGCGCGCATTCCACTTCCTTTGTTGACAAATCTTTTACGATTCAAGCTGCTCGGTTGTGGAATGCGTTACCCTTGGATGTGAGGCGTGCTCAAACGCTTCCAACGTTTAAAAAATTGGTGAAGGAGCATTACCTTTCACTTTGATTTTTCTTCTCCTCTCTCAATTATATATTTGATATATATTAGTATATTATCTTTATTGTATGTATGTATTCGTGTTTTGATATGTTATTAGTATTTTTTTTTTCTTATAATAAATTGTACACTGACAACCCTAGATCTATCTCCTTTCGCGCAGTCCATCCAAAGGTTGTCTGTAAGAAATTGCCTTGTGCGATAAGACCGCCCATTGTACCCTTATTTTTATTACAATGTTTGTCCTATATTTGTTTAATGTGGTGTACAATAAAGTATAAATAAATAAATAAATTCAAGTCAATTTTTTTGTTAAATGGTATTCCCTACTTTTGGTTTTAATTTTTTTTTCTCTGTATGTAATCGGTGTATGTTTTTTAAAGTAGTCTTATTTGAAAGCTATAAAGACACAAAACAAAATTACTTATGAGGTCATTCTACACAGAGAAAACTTAAAAGCACGATTCAGACTATCAATTTTAAAAGAAAAATGATGTTGTAAAAATAATAATTTTCAGATAATTTATTCAAACTTTATTGTAAACGACCTACCGCTACAATACGGTATTTATCACCAGTTCTAATAGGTTCGAGAATCCGTTCCTTCAGACGACCTGGTGTGATAGGACAACAAAAATAAAATAGGTATATATCCCACAGGAACAGATGCGTCTTTTTCAGGGACAAAAAGTAGCGTATGTGCTATTCCAGAGCATAAACTATCTCCGTGCAAAATTTCATACAAATCTATTCAGGCGTTTTAGCGTGATTGAGTAACGAAACAAAAATAAGAAGTTGTATATCCCACGGAAACCTTACGTTTTTCCGGGATAAAAAGTAGCCTATGTTCTAATCCGGAGTGTATCCTATGCCTGTGCAAAATTCATCCAGATCCGTCCAGACGTTTTGACGTGATTGAGTAACAAACATGCAAACATCCAAACATCGTAACTTTCGCATGTATAATATTAGTAAGATAAACAAAACTCTACAATTACACTACGAAAAAACTAAGAAAGATTGGCTGGCTGATCATTATATAGTATATAACAAAGTTGCCCATATGTATGCTAAGATTTTTAAAAGTACGCAACGGATTTTGATGCGTTTTTAATAGACAAAGTGATTCAAGAGGAAAGTTTATGTAATAATAATATTATATATTTATTTGCAATCAGAGGTACAATACATGCATAATACATATATTCAATATCGGTACCCGTGCGAAGCTGGGGCGGGTCGCTAGTTACGTATAAAATAGCAATCAGCGCAAAAATTGTGCAATGATCGCGCCCATCAATCGTTTAACGTAAAAAAATCCTAATATCTAAAAATGTATTGCTAATTGTTCGCCGATTGTTACCAAGGCCCTTCTTGTTACGATCCCAGCGCTGACAATAGAGTACCAATCTGTAAAACTAATTTAATATCAAAAATTACTTTGAAGATTAAAAGTACTTTATCCTGTTTCAGAAGTTTCAATATTAAATATCTAACTGAGTATCCAATGAACTGGAAGAGTTTTTAGACTATCTGACAGAACTGGACTACTTACGTGTCCAAAGGTGTTGGCCTTGGAACAAGGTCTAAGGAAACGTGTTGGCTTGATCTGTAACGAGAAGGCGTTTTGTAACCGTGTTTGTAATCGACTTTTGAACCTTCTGGTTTCAATATCAAGTGCTTCAAGCAAGAGAACAGCACGAGCTATCATTTTACCCTTAATCAACTCGCAACGGCTTATTATCTTGCAACGGCTCAAATCTTGCAACTCAATTTTGAAGTAGATATCTTCAACCGGTTGAGCTGAAATTTTGCAGGCAGGTGTAATCGCATGACAGTGCAATATTATGATGACACAGAGCTGATCTGATGATGGAATCGCGAGGTAGCCATAAGAACTCTGTAATTAAACGGCACAACCACGTCGAGTTTGGGTTCTTATGAATCGTCTTGACGAGTTTTAATTATATAACTATAGACCACCGCTATAAAAGCTTGTTATGAAAAAAAATATTTTCATCGAAAATATTTTTTTTCATAACAAGCTTTAAAGTTAAATATTCATTGACGCACGTTGCAGATAAAAATACACAATTTAACTGATAAAATACGCGATATATAAAGCTAATTTCTATTGGCAATCGGAGAGCGATTTGCAAGCAATCAACAATCAAGGAAAAAGTTAACGCAATTTGACAGCTAAATTGCTTGCCGATTGCCGTCGCATTGTCACAGTCCATACGTAATCATTACATAGTATAAAACAAAGTTGCTTATGCCCTATGTATGCTTATATCTTTAAACTACGCAACGGGTTTTGATACGTTTTTTTTTTAATAAATGGAGTGATTCAAGAGGAAGCTTTATATGTATAATACATATATTTAATATCACCATTGCACCCGTACGAAGCTAGGGCGGGTCGCTAGTACGAAATAAAACGCTAGATATCGCTAGGGATCCAAGTGGACGATGCAAATGTTAGTTACTTGATTGTTCCACAAAGGCAATAGTGTCGCGAGATTGCTATTACGTTGTTTTCGCTAATACGTCATACGAATTTGCGATTGGAGAGCAATTGACTTAGAACCCTAAATTTTATATTTAAAAATGATTAGGGGTACCTTAAAATAATTTTTTGATAATATTAATATTTTCGGAAATAATCGCTCCAAAAAACCATGCCACCTAACTTTTGAAACACAAGTTTGGTAAATATGAAAAAAAAAATGTAAAAAGAACTTTATAAAGTCTTTTTAGGAAAATTATATTGAACTTGATAGGATAAGAAGAACAGTTTTTGAAAAATTAAAAAGAAACGTTCTGAACTAATGTTTGTAATTTAACCGCACAAGCATTTTTTAAACTTAATATATATATTTTATTATCCTGAGCGTATCTTTTTTCAAATAAAAATACAAGATAAAACTCTTGAGCCCCTATTGTCTTTCTATTTTGTCTCTAATTACGGTATTCGAAAGGATAAAATCAGTTCATGCAATCCAAAACCACCACTGAGTATGGCGCCATCTCACGGGAAATTGGGTTACTAATTTATACATGGGCTACTTCACGCCGAAGTCGTAGTTTATAGGTACTACATTGTGAGAAATTTGTGACGGACAGGAAGCTACGGAACCCTACAGTGAGCATAGCCCGACACGCTCTTGGCCGGTTTTTTTATACAAGAAGATTACTGGTAAGCGGTGGTGACTTGGGGTATACGCATAGACATTTCGAAATTTCTCTACTGACATCTGCTCCTTGTGCAAGAAATACTTTATACAATGAAACATCACGTTTGCGGTTCTATAACAAAGAGAGCATTATGCTCATTTATGTAGAGATTTTGTCGATAGTGAAGTTGAAATAACTCTCGAAGCTTCCACAAATACTATGAATCATTGCAAAGGGCAGCCGAAATGACACAATTAACAAAGTGTCTTTACTTGACGCGTGTTGTTATTTTGGCGTCAATTCAGTTTCTATTTTCGTTACGGTTTGTTTGATTTTCACTGAAATAAATTGTGAGGATTTATAAATAAACCAGGGTCAATGAACACCCCTTTGAAAATACCTCATCTAGTATCAAAAGACGATAAAAAAATTTCACCCCTTTGAAAATACCTCATCTAGTATCAAAAGACGAAAAAAAAAATTGACGTGTAATAGTTTGTAAAAACCTACCTACAAAATAAAATCATTTGTAATTTATACCGAAAACGAAGAGCGTATAATATACAAATGTTAAAAGTTTTATGAATGAATCTATCAGGGATCGGTTTAACATTGTGTATTTAATGACTTAATGTTGTGAGGCTCCTGCAACGGAAAGTTTTCTTCCACTGCGTACGCTTCGGCAATACACAAAAATTCACCGGAGCGTTGTTAACTTTTGAGAAAAAGTTCAAAAGAAAAAGAAAGGAAATACTCTTTAATTGAAGCATTTTTTATTAACAATAAAGATAAAGGATATCTGTGATGATGTGATGAGAAACGTGTAGTGCATCAAAGAAAATTTAACATTTCGTTAGCCATTTTTTAGGGTTCCGTAGTCAAAATGGAACCCTTATAGTTTTGCCATGTCTGTCTGTCCGTCCGCGGATAATCTCAGCGACCGCTAATACTAGCAGGCTGAAATTTGGTACCAATAAATAAATAAATATATATATCAACCAAGCCGACAAAGTGCACAAACAAAAAGTGGTAAAAAATGTTTTATTAGGGTACCTCCCCTACACGTAAAGTGGGAAGTGATTTTTTTTTCACTTCTAAAAATGATTAGGGGTCTCGTAAAATATTTTTTTGATAATATAAATATTTTCGGAAATAATCGCTCCAAAAAAATGAGGCGTCCCCCCCTCTAACTTTTGAACCATAAGTTTAAAAAATTTGAAAAAATCTCAAAAGTAGAACTTTAAGTAAATTTTCTAGGAAAATTATCCCGTACATGCAAGCATTTTTTTAAACTTTTTTACATATTTCATTATCCTTTCAAATAAAAATACAAAAAGAATAAAATCGGGATACGCAAATAAAAATTACCACCGGGTACAGCGCCATCTCTCGGGAAATTGTGTTACTAATTTTTACATGGGCTACTGGGTTCTGTTACATTGTGAAAAAATTGTGACGGACGGGAAACTACGGAACCCTACACTGACCGTAGCCCTACACGCTCTTGGCCGATTTATTATTACATTGTTTATTTTTCTTTTTGAATGTGTTTTTTGCAACATAGAAAAATGCCAAAATCCTGTTAAAGTGTTTGGTTTGGTCAAAAACTATAAATTCGGTAAAAACAATTCTTCAAGCCAATAATTTCTTAGTATTTGGCGCTGGCTTAATATTTTACTTTCAGTTCCTTATTTTTTCGGGGTATTTATGAAATTTATCGGAGCCTTTGACTTGAAGAAAGGTGAATAACCTGTGACTGTCGGAATAGCGTTCAGTCGAGATAAACTCAATCGACTTTTGAGTAAAGTCGGTATAACGCAAGTCAGGATAGCGTGTGTCGGGATTTCATTTGTCGGAATAGCGTGGTACAATCAAAAACAAATGTAGACTTGAGACAACCCGAGACAGTAGTTTCTCGTAGTCCGATAACTCGGCCATCCACCACAAGAGATTAGGTGCATGACCAACGGCTTTACGTTATTAACGGTTCGTGTTTTCGTAGGTACGTGGGAGTTAAAAACATA
This sequence comes from Mythimna loreyi, assembly GCA_029852875.1. NCBI lineage: Eukaryota > Metazoa > Arthropoda > Insecta > Lepidoptera > Noctuidae > Mythimna > Mythimna loreyi. Next base: position 3,492,975 of record CM056777.1, on the reverse strand, counting down.
TTTGGTGAAATAGTGTGTACTTCAGCCCCTCTAGCTAAGTTCAGTTCTTCACTCTACAGTTGTTATCGCTAGAAGAAAACTAATCAAATGCATAGAAATGATATCATCTCAACAAAATTCGTAACCAAGTTGACATCGTTCAAAATTACAGATTGAAATGTAATTGTTCGTACAATGATCATCGCTACATTCTGTAGTTTTATGATATTTAATGATAACTACGCTGATGCATTTCGATAGTAGAAAGAGAGTCGACATGAAAGGTTCGTAACTTGGCTAGGGAGGCAGGTGCCGAAATTGTACAGAATATAGACATGATGTTACATTAGCTTTAACATATTTTTTAGCAGTAATTTACTTACGCGTTTCTGTTGCAGGAAGCAATGCATGGCCTGCGTAACGTCGGCGGCATGGATTGAGTTGTGGTAAGGATTGGAGCTGTGGTATCCTTCCTCGATGAGGCTGAAGAGCTTCCAGGCCTTAGTCGGGTCAAGTTTGAAGTGGGCCAATAAGCCGTACATTTGGAAGAGGTGCACGCACAGCACGGGCAGGCATCTCCCTGTTGAAAAGATAAATTTGTATTTCTTTTTTGCAGTCGATAATAAAACAAAACGTTTGATAGAGAGCAAATTAATTGCTAATAACTACATGTGATTATTGTCAACAGTAATAAATATTTCTTTCTGATTTGGTTACTCATTCGGCTAAACTTTGAAATAATGCCAAGCCGACACACGTCTTGGTAGGTTACCAACCCTTTTTAGGGTTCCGTAGTCAACGAGGAACGACTCTCAGCGACTGTTATCACTAGACAGCTGAAATTTGGTATCAATATGTACATACTCGTATATCAACTACACCGACAAAGTGCAAGGGTACCTCCCCTACACGTAAAGTGGGAAATGTTTTTTTTTTTTCAATTCTAACATATATTGTTGGATAGGTATTTAAAAATGATTAAGGGTCCCGAAAAATAATTTTTTGATAATGTAAATATTTTCAGAAATAATCGCTCCAAAATTAAAAAACAATGCGCACCCCTCTCTAACTTTTGAACCATAAGTTTAGAAAATATGAATAAATACTCAAAAGAAGAACTTCATATAACCTTTCTAGGAAAATTATTTTGAATTTGGTAAACTACGACGGGAAACTACAGAACCCTACACTAGACTGAGCGTGGCCCGTCACACTTGGCCGGTTTTTTGAAGGCTGTATCCGCTCTCCGTAAACATTGGACAAACTTCGAACTTCGGTTTAAATATGTCCAAAGCTGTAGTCAAACTTGAAATGAATGTTAAAGGGAACATGCCGCGGCTCGTATAAGTTCTCATTGATAAATTAACGCTCAATTGGACCACGAACCCTTTTTAATGAATCGAAAATATGGTGCTTTAAGTATACTTTTGATATTGATTCAGGCTGTTCGAAACTCTGTAATACTACGAATATATCGAATTTTTCAGGTATCTAGTTGTTATGAAGGAAAAGATTCTCCAAAATTCCTTAGGGTAAGAAACTATCAAAATGTTAGCAACTGGCAGAAGTCAGTACTATACAAAACATACGTAAGCGTTACAGTAATCTACGACGCTGTCTAGGTACATCACAAACTTGCCCAAAAGACTGACGGTATTGTCACGTTAAACGAGATTACTAATTCTAGCTTTGAAAATATGAGAAAAGAATAGAAATACATTTATTCGATACAGACAGAGCATAACAGTTACAAACACACACAGTAAAAAATAACAAAAATAATGTGTACGCTGAGCGTGCCCGAACCGACAGGGTGACCCCTTAGCATTTGCTGGGCGTCAGACACCCAGAGCTGGTTTTCAGTTGGCACCCTGAAGTGACGCACGGACGAGGGTAAATATATATATCTACACTAGCCATCTGCCAGCGGCTTCGCCCGCGTGAAAGTAGGGTTCTCCAAACTTTAGACCCCCACTACATCCCTTTAGGAGCTGAATTTTGAAAAACCGTTTCTTAGTGTTCACATATGACATAAAAGGAAGCCTTGTGCAAAATTTCACGCTCCTAGGCCCAGTAGTTTTGGATGTGCGTTGATATATCAGTCAGTTTCACCTTAAATATACTCGTATATAGATATGTAATTGATATAAATGTTTTACTGGTGTAAATTTAAAATTTAAATAAAAGAAAAGTAAATTTGAAAGTCGTCCACTGTTGGACGTAGGTCGCCACTCCAGGATCTTTCGGCCCCAATGGCAATACGTTTGTGTCCTGCCCTCAAGTTTGGCGATGCTTTGTGCTATATTGGCCATCTTAGCTCTCTTGGAAATCCTCATTTCTAATTCGATCAAGCAAGGAAACTTCAAGCATAGCCCTTTCCATTGCCCTTTAGGGTGATGTTGAGTCATCTTATGAGGCCCATTGTAAGCGACCACGTTTCGGAGCCATAGGTCATCATCATTGGCAACACGATACTGGTCATAGACATTCGTCTTGAGACACTGTGGTATGTAGGCAGGTAAACACCGCGCAGCTTCCTGAACGCTGCCCAGTCGAGTCGGATTCGACGATTGACACCTTTCTTGAAATTAGACCTACACAATTAGACCTGTCCGAGGTCGTCTACAACTACGAGTATAGAGACTCCGATCTTGATAGGAGTGGGCGCTACATGGATGTTAACCATGACGTTGGTTTCGTCCATGTTCATTTTATGTCCCACTCTTTCGGAAGCTCTACTTAGTTCACCGAGCATTGTACTGAGTTCCTCCGTAGACATACAACCCGCTATACCTATACAAGTAAAAGGAAAAACAGGCTGCTAATTGGAGTACAATTTTTTTACAAGGTATTTTTTTTAATGACAAACGCTAAAAGAAGATTTTTCAGAATTCTCCTAAGGGTTGAAACGGGAACCCAAAGTTTGTATATATGTGTATAAAACAAGTTTTCCTTGTTTTAACGCAAGTGAAAAAAGCTGGCAGTAGGTACTGTAATTTTTTTTTACTGCCTCTTTCTGTTGTATAGTTCTTTATTATGGGAAATTTAGGCTTAATACTGGTTGTAATCCCTGGTTGCTGTTAATAGGTTTTGTTTAAATTATTGATCAGGACTGGGTAGTCCTGATCGATAATTTAAACAAAACCACAAAAGAGTTTTACTACTACTTTTATTACCGTTTCTTGAAAAAAAAAAAACATGATGTTTGTACGGTTTCCTCTACTGAGCAAGCCCTTAAAGTTTGCAGAAACCTGTCCTGTTCGGCTGTTCCTTAGCTCTATATAATTAAATGAAATGACAACAAATATAGATTCTCATAGGCGTACCAAGTGAACAGAAAAATCTTACAACAGTTAGCGAAGTAGTTTGAAATTCACATAATAAATTCAGTAAGACGGCAACACGAAAGTTAATAACTAGCTCCAAAAGTTATATTCCTTTGCTAGTTAAATAACAAAGTCTACAGGTTTAAAATATACAAAGTGTGAACTTAACGCTTCATAGTACTCAATAACTAGCTAAGTGAGTCGTGCTTGACTTTGGTAGTTCAGGTATTTGTTGACGGCAAACATTTTATAACGAGCAAAAACGGTACCTAAGTGACGTTGTTATTGAAGTTAGGTTCGACGTTAAAGTAATAAGAGGATCTTTTAAAAACGGAGAGGTATATTTCTTTTTATCAACTATTATACTACCTAAGTATTGCTTGACTGCGCTCCCACCTGCTAGTAGGTTTTCCGCATGACGCAGGTTCTCACCGGACACGGTAAGTTAAGTAAGGGAGTACCTGCGGCGGCGATCTCTCGCGCCAGGCCTTGGTTGAGGCCATGGTCCGGAGCGAGGAGGAGTGGCAGGCGGTGGCCTCCTTTTGCGAAGCCACCGCCTGCCACCGTCCTCGTCGGTCGTCGACGGCACGCACTGTTCCCGCGCGCCTCAAGGAGTTGTCAGCAAATCGTAGGGACCCTGCAGAAGGGTCGAAGCCAACTGGGGCCAAGGGTTCGCATCTGAAAGGAAGGCTCTGGCCCTGGTATGGATGGGGGCAACGTAGGGATGGGGTAGGTTGTTTAGTCAGTAAGAGTCTGACACTGTTTCGTCATTGGATGATTTTTAAATACCATAAAAAAAACCTGCTAGTACGTAAGCAGTGACGCAATAGTTGATGGTGAGGCGCTCTAGTTAATTAAGAGTTCATTTATTCTTATTACGAAGACACCTGAATTAAAATTGGATAGGACGATAGCAGCAGACGAACTGTTTCAGTTCGTCAAAGAACGCGGTATAAACAACGAAGCGAAACGCATAGCCCAGACCTCAGGGGTGTCAAAAACATAAGGGTGGACACTCCCTACCATATCATGGAAGTATACACAGTGTGATCAAAAAATAGTGCGATTTTCATTTTTATAAACAAATATACATTTATTCGTCCAAAATGATGTTGTATCTTTCATCGTTATCAATTAGTTGGCTCTGTAGGATTAATTTACTTCTTATAAACGTTTTTTTACTCAGTATGGACTCTCCGTAAACCACTGTCAACATTTCAAGAATTTACCAAGTGTTCTAGAGCTCTTCCAACTTAAGTCTGCGCGCGGCGAAAATAGAAACTTATCCTTTGCTGCCATCTTGACATTTATGTCAGGTGTCAGGAGAATGTGTTGTGTTCTGTGTTTTTAATCGTTTCCAAATTAAATAATAGTCATCATTATACCGAAAGTGATTAAAAGTGCTAGGAAGGATATTATCTTGAAAGTAAAACGTGCTTGTTAACAGAAATGAGAAAATATCGAGCCTACGATACCATTTTCCAAAGTTGGACCATTTGACAATTTTTTTTCCGGTCACCTGAGCGGTGCAGTGAAAAAGAATTTGTTGAAAATAGACTGCTACTATATATTTGACTCTTAATCAAGTGACTACCATGACAATAAGAACTCTAACTCTTCTGATAAAGTCTCAAGCGTGGATTCTGATGAAGATATTCAAATGAAAGGAATTGGCTCACTGCAGGACCTTTGCCACTCCAAATTTTTCATGGCTTTTTTTTTTAATAATGACCTAATAAATGAAAATATCTATAGTCGATTTGTGTAAATATTAGCTGAAAAGCATATAAACAATGTTGGCGTTTCTTTATCTAAAACACTGTTTAAATTATTACATAGTATAAAACAAAGTCGCCCTTTCCTTATGTATGCTTAGATCTATAAAACTAAGCAACGGATTTCGATGCAGTATTTTTTATTAGGTAGAGTGATTCGAGAGGAAGGTTTGTATGTATAATACATGCATAATATGAAGATTGCACCCGTGCGAAGCTGGGGCGGGGTCGCTAGTTTACATCATTATGAATTCGCTAGATCGTTTTATAATCGTTATAAATTTTAGAAAACCTGAACATATTAAAATGTAATAAATATGTTATAAAATGAAACGTTTTTACCATTTTATATTTCAGAACATATTCCTTTAGCAAAATGAATGATTTTCTTTTGTTTGTAATATTTTTGATTATTTGGGGGAAGTAGACTAATATAATAAGTAGATAAATAATAAGTACACTGGCAAAATTAAGCACGCCCCCAGTCACGCGCAGAGTTAACGTAATTCGACTATAATGATTTTTTTTTACACAAAAATTCAAATATACTCTTTGCTCCATTATTTTCAACAGCAAAAAATCGCCGAACACTTAAACATCTTTTTGCCTCTCACGGAAAAACCACATAATAAAACTTTTAACGGGCAGTAATGAGTTATTAATCCTCTTTCATCGCAATGCACTTTTTGAAATTCTACTTATAAGTGCTCCACAATTATCATTGCCACGCACTTTTTGAAATTTTCTTTATAAGTGGTCCACAATTATCTTTGCCACGCACTTTTTGAAATTCTCCTTATAAGTGCTCCACAATTATCATTGCCACGCACTTTTTGAAATTCTCCTTATTAGTGCGCCGCAAGTATCTTTGCCACGCACTTTTTGAAATTCTCCATATAAGTGCTCCACAATTATCATTTGCCACGCACTTTTTGAAATTCTCCTTATTAATGCGCCGCAATTATCTTTGCCACGCACTTTTTTAAATTCTCTGAAATTGGGAAAATTACTCAATTGTAAATGAAAGTTTTAGTAATTTTATTACAGTGTAAAAGCACATCATCATCATCATCATCCTACCCTTATCCCATATTACTTGGGGTCGGTGCAACATGTTTTTTTCTTCCACTCTGTCCTGTCACCCGTCACATTATCACTAACTCCCTTTTCTTTCATATCACTCCTCACACAATCCATCCATCTCTTCTTCGGCCTCCCTCTTCCTCTCCATCCATCTCCGTGTAAACTCAAAACTGAGAGATTTGTGCAGTGCCACCTCGAGTCACCTCGAGTTGGGTGCACAATATTCAATAGGTTACAATAGTACATTATGATACAAGTATATAATGTAGGAGATTACCGTAGGGCCGGTGTTACGACCCGAGCCGTGGCAAAGGTCTTAGGAGAGCCGAGAACAGAAACCTTTCATTACTTACGTGTGTCATACGACGTTTTTCAATACACTTGAGAAGAAAAACAATTTAGTTATTATTATTACAACTGTAAAACTAGTAAAATTTTTGTGGGCTTACGGCAAAGGACGCGAAAGACCGAGCGAAGTGGAGGCGTTTGAGTTGGAAAGCGGACCCCGGGCACTGAGGTGAAAGCCAAGGTAGCAACCGGGACTGGGGCTGAGATGATGATGATGATGTAAAACTAGTAAAATTTTTCATAACTTGGCGGTAAAAAATGTAAGCTTTATAAAATGTTGTTTTATATGTTAAGAACGCAATACGATTGCATTTATGAAATACTGGCGATAAGTCTCTGTTCTAGCGCACAGCATGTTAACTCGACGTAAAAGTCTACATAGTTTTTGTATCTAATATAACCGTATCTGCCATGGGCACGCCCAGAAATACATATTCATGAACGTAACTAGCAAGACGGGGCATAGAGGTGTCATGGATATGTCGCAATGTCGCACACACGTCCGCCCGTCGTTTACCTACATGTATGCACATGTTAATTTGAAACAGGCATGCACAATTATTATGCAAACATCTCTTAGAGAATATTGTGTTTAGTGCAATTATAGACAATACTTTTACAACGTTTAGCTATTGGTAATGGACTAGCCACCTATTTTAAGAAGACGTTTATTTTAACATTATTTATGTTTTGGAAAGGAGACGGTTTTTTTTTAAATGACTTTTATGAAAAACCAGATACTGATAAACGTTGTTTTAAGTATTTTAAGTAAAGTGTTGAAATTAAATAATAATATGTATCACGACTGTATTTCGACGTCTTTTCATGATTAGGTAAAATGAGTATTTCGCCGCAAATATCTTTAACAATACACAGAGCACACGTGCAACGAAACGTTACTTACTACTCAAGTGGTGCGCCCAGGATGTGTGCCAGGGATGAAAAGTGCTACTTACAACCTGCTCCGCAGGCAACTTCACACCTACTTTCAGAGTATGAGTAATGAAAAATAATTTTATTATTAGTTTTTTTTTGTATCTAGTATTCGATATAGACCAGTGCAGATAGATTTTTAAAGGGAACAAAATAGTAGTAGGATGAAACCCATTGGAAAAGGAAGATATTATAAAAAAAATAAGGAAAAATAAATTATGGTCGATCTGATGTCGAGAAGTGGATGGGTGTGCGCTTTTAAGGGTAAAAAATGGTTTATCTTGATTTCTGGCAAAACTACTGATTCTTTGGAAAAATGTTTAATGGCAAACTTGTAGGTCATAAAAAGATCTACTATTTTTGTTTACACTTTTTCACATAACCTCAAAATCTATGAGAAAAGTCCAAAAAACCGAATTCATGAAAGTATTTTTTTTCTTCTTTTAAAATTTTTTTTTTCACAAAATTTGCTGAAAAGTTTGCTTTTTATGTCCCAAACTTACTATAATTTTGTTGATTTCAAATATTCATATTTGCTTTTTATTTTGACTTAACATCGAAAAAAAAGCCGTATTTTTCAATCGAAAAATCTCACGTAAATATATGTGGTTTTTTAAAAAAGTTTGTTGGCTTAATCGTAATCTTTACTTTTTGATGGTGTAAAAAAAGTATACATTATTACAGCAAATTTTCTCAGAAAATGCAAAAATTTAAAAGAACTCGAATCTGAAATTTCTTTTGTTTAATCATTATGTACTGAGGTATTTATTAAACTTACACCTTAATTTCTAGAAAAACGTTAGATTTTATATTACAGTGATAAAAAAACAAAATTGAAAAACCACAAAACTTAAATATTGCAAAAAAACATGCAAAAATGTTCTAAAAAATATTTTATTTCGTCACCACTCACGGTGATAGAAAACATCGTGAGGAAACCGGCATGTCATAGAACCAAAAATTCGAAAACATGTGACATCCACTAATCCGCACCAGGCCCATGTGGTGAATTACGGCCCATTCCCTCTCCTAGAATGGAAGTCTGTGTCTCAGCAGTGGGAACTTTATAAGGTTAATGCAATGCAATGCAAGGATTACCTTCTTCCGCTTTGGGCGGAGCTGGAAATCGTGTCACACTTTTACTGACTAAAACGCACTTGTATGTTATGTTTTTGCCTTGTGTTTCAGAACCCCAGCTTTCCTTTTCGGAAGCATATTCATGGCCCACTACAGTTCGGCCCTGCTGGGCCCCTACGGTTTTGTTGCCATTTCTTTAATTTCTTCATGATCGATTGCCCTTTGGGTGACTTTAAGCCTTCTGGTGAGGCTTATTGTAAGCGACCACGTATCCATATGTCATCTCTGGCAACACATACCGGTCTTACTCGTGGTATAAATAAAATAAAAAATAAGAACTATCTACGGATATTTTGATGGCAACTCTTGCGTTGCTCGTGTTGCAACAATTAAAACGGTCACAACATTCTAGTACACCAGTCCTACTCAAACTAAATCTTTTATGCACGCGTTTATTTAAACATCATTTATTTTTTTTATTTATTTAATTATTTATTACACACATATAATTAATAGATAATGAACATTATAAAAGAAAAGAATGTACAAAGGTACTGCTTATTTCAAAAAGAAATTTCTTCCAGCAGACCTGCGAAAGGAGAAATTGGCAGAAATGTAGACAGTAGTGTGCAGAAATAAGAAAAGAAGTGATAGTAAAACGAGTGATAGATATAATTATAGGCCTACTTAATACTCCAAGGCGTTATCTAACGGTTAACCATCTAGTGGGCTTTAACTACAAAATGATGTTATTACTTCAGCGTAAAAGAATAACTTAATGTCAATTTATTCTATTCTATTCAATAAAAAAAAGTCGAACTCTTTAAACTATTCAGTACCACTAAGCTTCAATTGTCTATCAATTACGGTAATGTACCGATCAATTATTAACCAGATGTTGGTTGTAAACGCCTTAATTGTCAACCAGACGTATCACTGTAAGGTTATGTTTTACAAATCGAAATCAATAATCATCAAAGCACTCAAAAACTCATGTTCGGGTGAAATATATTTTGATTTGTCAAGGCCGATATAGCTAGTACGGCGAATTAAGAGATGTGTACTACTGTACTGTACTGTACTAGATGTGTAAATTACTACTGTAAACTAAGTTAAAAAAATGCTTGTATGTACGGTTAAATTAAAAAATTTGTTCAGAACTTTTTTTTAAGTTTTCAGAAACTGTTCATCCTATCAAGTTCGAAATATTTTTTTTAGAATGGTTTATAAAGTTGTACTTTGGAGATTTTTTCTTATTTTTTTTTTTTAATTTATGGTTAAAAGTTAGAGGGGGGGGGGCACGCATTGTTTTTTATTTTTGGAGCGATTATTTCCGAAAATATTAACATTTTCAAAAAAATATTTTATGTGACCTTTAATAATTTTTAAATATTAATCCAACAATATATCACATGTTATGGTAGAAATGAAAAAAAAAAACTTCCCACTTTACGTGTAAGGGAGGTACCCTAATAAAACATTTTTTAACACTTTTTGTTTTTGCACTTTGTCGGCGTAGTTGATATACATATTGATACCAAATTTCAGCTTTCTAGTGCTAACGGTCGCTGACATTATCCGCAGATGGACAGACAGACAGACTAGGCGAGACTATAAGGATTCCTTGTTGACTACAGAACCCTAAAAAGATTAAAATATCAACCATCAGCACAGTCAACATGCTTTAGGTCTTTCATCAATCTAAAAAAAATAATATTATAAGATACATCACCTCCAGAGACAGTTTCAAGCGTAAACGCATTAAACCTCCATTCAACAGATTGATTCAGGATACACTGTAACAATAGCAGACAATTTTATATCACCCACAAAATCGCTTCTCTAAAAAGTCGCCTCATACTTGCTAGTAGTTTGTTATCTGCCAGTCGCAATGCAGTAGAAAAATGACGTGAAAAAGTCGCAGGCGCTGTATTAAGGCAACGACCTCTTCGCAGGATGAATGTAAACTTGGATTAATAACGATGCACGTTTGTTCCGGAAATTCTTGGCTCATTGTCAACGTCCATTGCATCAGGGAAGAATTTAATACCTATCACCGTCACTCGCACACATACTAGTTTCAAACGTCTATTATTATTCGCTATACATGTGACGTGATTATATAAAGCACAGAGTCAGAGAAACAACATCCTTCGCAATGGAAATGCAAGGCGCATTCAATTTGTACATCTGCGTAAGAAAGCAATCCAGTTTCGTTACAATTGAATAGGTTTCACTGATTGTGATAAAAGTTTAACATTTGTATCGAGCTGCATTTTTTTTTATTTGCTGTATTTTATAAACCGCAGTTATCATCTACGAATTCTAAAAATAAAATTAAGAGCGATAAAGCTACTCCAAACCGGGCATCAACTGGCAGCAAGCTGGACGGCGCTCCGTGGAAGTTAAAGTATCGAGATGTGTAAGTTTTTATTCACATTGCTTACGTCCTTGCTTTGACTACTTTAAACGCAGAGCGACGTCCAACAATATGTCACAAGAACATACCTACAAATAGTGCGTGAGGACGGCTCTTGAATACAAACAAACGACATTTAAATTTGCGGCGGAGCAAGAGACAATACGCGGCGCTATGGCGAAGGACTGCGGAATGACCATGATGGGAGAAACAATGAGTGACGCCGCCACGTTAAACACGGCCATTATGGCGCAAATTTATTATGTGTTGTGTACACTTCATGACATACCTACGCAGCTATGGATTCCCACGCGAGGTTTGGGCTGTTTATCAAGATCTTTAGATAAACCGATGCGTGATATATGTAAGTGTAACGGGACGAACACAACACTTGTAATATGCACTTGTTGCTTAACGAGCAGCGCTCAGTATCCTCCCGATCATGTAGGCCCAGTCCGCAGTCGGCCGCGGCACGGTGCGCACAGGTACTCACCTGAACCTGTCCCAGCATCAGGTCGTCCAGCAGTGCCTGGTTGTTATATAAACAACGTGTGATCAGACGCTTTTTTCGTCGCTTATGCATGGTCAGGAACCGGCCCGACTTCACCTTCATCTTCATTTGATAATGCTCCGGATCCCTTTCCTCCATTGAATCCGTTTGTACATCCGAATCTGTAAACAATACGAGCATTTGGTATAATGCAATCGCGGACCTCAAGATTCTTTTGAGAGATTGGCGCAGCCGGTTGAGCTTACTTTCTCGGAAAAAGGTAAACGGAAGACGACAGCGACGCAATATGGATAACTCAAACTGCCGAGGAAGTGCGCGACAATGAAGGATGATATCGACATGAATGTATATCAGGCAACATAGCAGTTTATCAAACACATTGTTTACAAAAGCATTGATAAAAATCCAGTAAAAGCGTTTACGAAGTGCTCTAAATAGTGTTACGTTTTGAGTACCATGCCAATCGATTACAGAATCCTGTCGTTGTCGAAACTCGTTATATGGAGAAGCATGGAAGCGACTATGCGAGTCCGTTTTATCGTGTTTATGTTTTTTTCTCAATCACGAAACATAAAATTGAAAATCAATTAAAATCCATTGAAGCCAGATTTAAATTGGAAATAATACATAAGAGTTGTTAAAGAAAAACCACTAATCGATTATTTTGTCTTTACGATTATGGATGGCTTTTTTTTATGGTAGGTGAAAATCATCCAATGACGAAACCCGCTCTTGGGCGGAGCGGGAGACCAGTGTCAGAATCTTACTGACTAAAAAACCTACCCCGTACCTTCCTTGCCTTATTCCTGGAGTCGAGATAACAGTTTGCACCACCCTCTAGGCTCCAGGAGGCTTCGACACTGAAGGGCCCCTGCTGTTTGCTGACAACTCCATGAGACGCGCGGGAACGGTGCGCGCCGTTGACGACTTGGACTCGGTCTTACCAGACGACCGGACGGCGAGCTACCCATTGCTCACCGTCCGCGAGCCAGTGTCTACGGTGGCCGGTTATCGGCAGGATCGCGGCGGCGACGGCTACGGCGAGGGCGCTGTTGCCTTTGCCTTATGCGGTCGGCCTCCTCCTTTACGAGCATTACTGCTTCGCAGAAGGAGGCGACCGCCTGCCATTCCTCTTCGCTGCGGACCATGGCCTGAACCAGGGCCCGGCGCGAGAGGTCGCCGCCGCCGATCACCCCCACGAGGACACGGCGATGCTCTTCCCAAGCAGGGCACACCTCCACCGTGTGCTCCACCGTGTCCTCCGGGCTCGCCTCACAGTGGCGACACCCGGACGTCTCTTCCGCACGAATCCGGTGCAGGAATCTCCCGAACTTCCCATGTCCGGTGAAAACCTGCGTCATGCGGAAGGTGAGGACGCCGTGAGGTCTATCCAGCCACGCCTCAAAGAGGGGCACTATCGCCGAGATTACAGTGTGCCCAGCGCTGGGTTGCGACAGTCGCTGTTTCCACTTTACCATGAGATCCCGCCGAAGCTTCTTCCGCCACGCCTCGACATGTTCGGGCAGCGGAGTTTCGCCCCGGCGTTGCATCTCCACGCGCTGGTCGTGCATGCGTGCAAGGACTGTTGCCTCCAAATCCCATGGTGGTAGGCCAGCAAGGAGGCTCGCCGCCTCGCGGGACACCGTGCGGTATCCCCGCACCATCCGGATGGCCATGACCTTCTGGACGATTATGGATGGCTAGCACTGTAAAGAAACGGGTAGTGAATTGGTGCGCACTATCACTCAGGCGAGCAGTCGATAGACGCTCGATTATTCACTAAAAATTTAACTCTGTTAATCTTGTTAACAACTAAGTTAGCTTTGCCATAAAAAGAAGCGAGATTTTAAAAAAGAACAATTTGGTACTACACTAGTAAATGGTAGACCACAGAAAACCGTCTTTTAACTTGCAGACATTACAGACGGAGGCGCTCAATTGAAACTTGGGAAATAACAAACTGAACTAACTAAGTTTAGTCTGTTATTTCCCAATTTCAGAACTAATAAAAGAGAACTTTAAGTCTTCACCTCAAAATTAAATTATTCGTATTATAATTTACTAACACGCCAAAAATCTAATGTGAACATAAACAGCACTTGACACATTGTGTTAGAGATAGCCACGATCAAAGAAATTATTTGTCAAAATACTGAAAAATTAACACAAAAGTTCGCTGTAGTCCTTCAATTTCATTTTTGTCTATCAAAACTAGGAACCCTTATAGTTTCGCTATATCTGTCTGTTTGTCCGATCGTTGATAATCTCGGTGGACGTAAGCACTATAAAGCTGAAATTAGGTTTTTTTTTTTATGGTAGGTGAAAATCATCCAATGACGAAACCCGCTCTTGGGCGGAGCGGGAGACCAGTGTCAGACTCTTACTGACTAAAAAACCTCCCCGTACCTTCCTTGCCTTATTCCTGGAGTCGAGGTAACAGTTTTCCACCACCCTCTAGGCTCCAGGAGGCTTCGACCCTGAAGGGCCCCTGCAGTTTGCTGACAACTCCTTGAGGCGCGCGGGAACGGTGCGTGCCGTTGACGACTTGGACTCGGTCTTACTAGACGACCGGACGGCGAGCTACCCGTTGCTCACCGTCCGCGAGCCAGTGTCTACGGTGGCCGGATATCGGCAGGATCGCGGCGGCGACGGCTACGGCGAGTACGCCGTTGCCTTGCCTTATGCGGTCGGCCTCCTCCTTTACGAGCATTACTGCTTCGCAGAAGGAGGCGACCGCCTGCCATTCATCTTCGCTGCGGACCATGGCCTGAACCAGGGCCCGGCGCGAGAGGTCGCCGCCGCCGATCACCCCCACGAGGACACGGCGATAGGTACCAATATGTATATCAATCACTCCGATAAAGTGCTAAAATAAAAAGTAGAAAAAAAATGTTTTCTTAGGGCACTACTCCCCTAGACGTAAAGTGGGGATTGATTTTTTTTTAATTTCCACCCGGAATGAAAAAAAATCACACGCATATACGGTTTAATTTACAAAATAAGTTTGTAATTTAACTGTCTATGCAAGCACTTTTTAAACTTAGTTTTATATTTTATCATCCAGAACGTATCTTCTTTCAAATAATAAAATAATTATTAAAATCGGTTCATCCAATCCGAAATTACCACCGAAAATCTAACATACATAACCCGTCTAGTTTGCCCAAATTAGTAAGTAACCCACTTTCCCGAGTGAATGTAGCTTTACTCCAACTACAATATGTCCTCTTATTCAATCTTTTCAAAAGTACTGTACACTTGTACAGAGCTCCGGCGGAATCTCATGATGGTGGAATGGCGTCAGCGACTATCGCAACCCAGAACTTACATCGGATTCGTGTGAAAGAGAGGATACGCCCGGGTGTCACCACTGTGTTGCCCGCCCGGAGAACATAGTGGAGCACACAGTAGAGGTGTGCCCCGCTTGGGAGGAGCATCGCCGTGGCCGTGGGGGTGATCGGTGGCGACGATCTCTCGCACCGGGCCCCACCCCTCCTCGCTCCGGTTAGTCCGGGTGGCAGGCGGTCGCTTCTTTCTGCGAAGCAATATGCTAGCTAAGGAAGAGGCCGACCGTATAAGGCAACGATGCACACGCCCCAGGCGCCGCCAGGATTCCGATCCCGATTTTCGGCTACCGTAGGCGCAGGCTTGCGGACGGCGAGCAATGGGTAGCTCGCCGTCCAGTCGTCTGAGAACAAGTCGTTGACGGCGCGCTCTGTTCCCGCGCGCCTCAAGGAGTTGTCAGCAAAACCGTAGGGACTCTGTAAAAAGATCAAAGCCTGCTGGAACCCAGGGTCTCTTTCTGAAAGGAAGGCTTGACCCCAGTGCGAAGGGCAAAGAAGGAACGGAGTGGGGTGTTTAGTCAGTAAGAGTCAAGCTGTTTCCCGCTTCACCCAAGGTCGGGATTCGTCATTGAATGATTTTTGCACACCATTAAAATTGTTCTAGTTTAGGCACAAGCATTTAATTATTGTTAACAGTTTTATGAAAATATCAAAGTCACAAAAGCTTAACTTGAATTAAAGAACGAAACTTATTCAGTTAACAGCTGAACAATTCCACACAATTCTAAACTAAGTTGCGCTAACAAACATATAGTTCGCTCTGAGCACAATACAACAAGCAGATTTAACACGCTTGTGATGATGGAAAAATTCAACACAAAATAAAACTCTCGACTCGTTCTTCGTTACTTTGTATAACAAGTTTTTCCCTTCTATTTATTTGTTAAATGTTAAAAAGTCAACAAGTTTTCGCCTACAGCGTTCACTTGTAGGCGAAAAAATATTGGAAAATATTTTTATTTATTTGAGTTTTGTCTACTATTTTGTGTCAAAAATCCAGTTCAACAGAAAAAATCGCAAAACCGGGGAGCCCTGCTGACTGTCCGTCCACGTATCGACGAGGTGAGCAACTCTTTGAAAGTAATTACAGACTGCCTCATCGAGCAAGTAGCACGGGAGGGGCCGGATCTTGCGGACGGCCAGTTCGGCTTTCGCAGAAGGTGCTTGATGGGGGATGCCATCATGCGCGTGGAAGCCCTCACGTCGGGGAATGCGGTGTCCCAGGGCAGGTGTGTCTTTGGACATTGCCAACGCCTTTAATTCGCTGCCGTGGATGCGCGAAAACCTCCCAGCCGATGTCAGCGTGGTCTGTTACGCAGATGCTAAGCTGACCCTGGTGCCGGGTGAGTCGTACCGGGCGGCGCGGCGGTCGATCTGGTGACAGGCGGGGTTGCAACATTCGTGGAGAGGATCGAACAGTTGGGATTCGAGATGGCGTTGCACAAGATAGAGGCCATTTGCTTTCACGGCGCTCAAAAAAAGATTAAATTCGGTACATGCAATCCAAAATTACCACCGGGTACAGCGCCATCTCTCGGGAAATTGGGTTACTAATTTATACATGGGCTACTTCGTGCTGAATTCGTAGTTTAAGGTTCTGTTACATTGTGAGAAATTTGTGACGGACAGGAAGCTACGGAAAACCCTACAGTGAGCGAGGCCCGACTCGCTCTTGGCTGGTTTTTATTTTTAATCAGTTAAGCGCTTGCAGCGTCATAGTAAGAACATCTACGTGGCAAGAGTGCTCTACATAGGATTACGAACGATACCTATTTATAACGTCCAACATCTTTATCAAACTTGAATTTGAAAAAAATAAATTTTTACCTGAGTACAGCATGGAAGTTCATATTGCGACGAAAAGAATTATCTCCTATCTTTCTTTTTAAAATATAAAAAACTTAAATGGAAAGATAGCAACATGAATTTTTGACCCATTTTATTTTGATTTCGTCATTAACCTTTCGAATACCTTAATTAGAGACATAACAGAATGACAAAAGGTACGCGAACGCCGGCGTTTGCGTAGGGTTCGAGAGTTGAAATCCTTGTGTCAGACTTTATAAAGCTTGTAACTGTAATAATCATCCTCCATGTCGGTAAACTCCAGCATGGTAT
Organism: Mythimna loreyi; assembly: GCA_029852875.1. Lineage (NCBI taxonomy): Eukaryota > Metazoa > Arthropoda > Insecta > Lepidoptera > Noctuidae > Mythimna > Mythimna loreyi. Next base: position 3,476,062 of record CM056777.1, on the reverse strand, counting down.
CAGGGGCACGAAAGTCAAGTCACTATCTAGGACCACTATCAGAAATAATTGAGACGCAATAATGCAGCTATGAATTGGATTTGCTTTGCTTTCCTTTTAGCTGCTCTACAAACTACGACCAATACATTGAAGTGAAAAGTTTCCAATAGAGACCACTACTCCTAACTAGGTTGACAAGCAGGAGATGTTTTATATCCTATTGTCTTCACAGTCCCGTGCGATTCAGCTGAAATAGCTAGTGGTTATATTTTATTCGGGCAACTGTTGGAATATTCAGGTGACCTGATTGTTATTGACCATGAGCCCTATGAATACTACCGTCTGACTGGCTTGTTGGTCTAGTAGTCAGTGGCCCTGACTGCTATGCCGGAGGTCGTGGGTTCGATTCCTACCCAGGACAAATGTTTGTGTGATGAGCACGATCATTTGTTTTGTGTCTGGGTGTAATTTATCTATAACTAGCTTTTGCCCGCGGTTTCGCTCCCGGCAACAGATTATTCTACTCTACTCTATCCTACTCTACCCAACTCGATGGGAGAGTGGAGTTCAGAATTAGCAAATATACTACATAAACAAAAGTATCCTATGTCCTTCTCCTGGCTCTAAACTACCTCCCTGCCAATTTTCAGCTAAATAGGTTCAGCCGTTCTTGAGTTATAAGTGGAGTAACTAACACGACTTTCTTTTATATACATAGATATGTATGTAATCAGAAATATATAAGTATTTTTATCAGTTGTCCAGTACCCATAACACAAGCTCTGCTTAGCTTGGGACTAGACGGCGTTGTGTGATAGTTTTGGAGTATGTTATTATTTTATTACTGTTCTAGGATTCAGTCACTAGAATTATACGCCAAAACATTACATGTATTTTAGTTCCCGTTAACCACTTAGTTCGTAGTCACGTAGTCTTCAACTGGCACTATGTACAATCACAAAATAAATTAATACCAAGTCTTGCTTTGCGAGAATATAGGTTTAATATTAAAAGTGCCTTAAGGCCTTAAGAAACGTAACGACATTTGGGTTACCTATCTGTAGAGCAGTTTTCATTTGCAAATAAATACTTTACAATAGTTATGTACTTCACAATATTTATGTAAAACCCGCAGTAAAACCGTTAATCTAGTCGTACGTTTTTTTTTATGGTAGGTGAAAATCATCGAATGACGAAACCCGCTCTTGGGCGGAGCGGGAGGCCAGTGTCAGACTCTTACTGACTAAAAAACCTACCCCGTACCTTCCTTTTTCGGCGGTAGTGCCCCTCTTTGAGGCGTGGCTGGATGGACCTCACGGCGTCCTCACCTTCCGCATGACGCAGGTTCTCACCGGACAAGGGAAGTTCGGGAGATTCCTGCACCGGATTCGTGCGGAAGAGACGTCCGGGTGTCGCCACTGTGAGGCGAGCCCGGAGGACACGGTGGAGCACACGGTGGAGGTGTGCCCTGCTTGGGAAGAGCATCGCCGTGTCCTCGTGGGGGTGATCGGCGGCAGCGACCTCTCGCGCCTGGCCTTGGTTCAGGCCATGGTCCGCAGCGAAGAGGAATGGCAGGCGGTCGCCTCCTTCTGCGAAGCAGTAATGCTCGTAAAGGAGGAGGCCGACCGCATAAGGCACAGGCAACAGCGCCCTCGCCGTAGCCGTCGCCACCGCGATCCAGCCGATATCCGGCTACCGTAGATACTGGCTCGCGGACGGCGAGCAATGGGTAGCTCGCGTGTGAAACTGTTACCACGGCTCTAGGAGTAAGGCAAGGAAGGGCCCCTACAGTTTGCTGACCACTCCTTGAGGCGCGCGGGAACGGTGCGCGCCGTCGACGACTTGGACTTGGTTTGGACAGCGCGAGGCGAGGGCGCTGTTGCCTTTGCCTTATGCGGTCGGCCTCCTCCTTTACGAGCATTACTGCTTCGCAGAAGGAGGCGACAGCCTGCCATTCCTCTTCGCTGCGGACCATGGCCTGAACCAAGGCCCGGCGCGAGAGGTCGCTGCCGCCAATCACCTCCACGAGGACACGGTGATGCTCTTCCCAAGCAGGGCACACTTCCACCGTGTACGGCACACCTCCACCGTGTGCAATCAAGTCGTACGTGATGTTTTTAGTTTTTCGCAGACTACCGAGTTTAGCGCTAGTATTAAAAGATATTCGGACCTATTGCATAATGCGCCACTGGATTTTACCCATTTTTACCTTATCCCCTTTGGAAAACAGAGTTGTCCCAGATTCATGCTGTCTACAATATTAGAACATCTATTTTACAGACGATTTTGAAAACTCTCCAGTTTTGTACAGTAACTATCCTCCGTATATTTGAGAAGCTTTCGAGGGAAATGTGAAAGTATGGCTAGCAGGGGATTGTGTTGATATTGACGTATGTTCCGATCCCTCTATGCTAAAGACAGCGATGTTACGCTATACAGGTAGTTTTATCTCGGCATATATTTATTATAAACTCGGTAGTCTTTTGTTTTAGTCACGTTGTGGTACTAAAGACGTACTTTACATGTGACGACTATTTTATATATATTTAACTCATAATAAGACTGTACTAGTAAGAGCAAGGCTATCTCACTGGTTTTTTTTAATTTCACTATGGTTAAAATCGTTATAATAATCCCAACAACAGAGCAGTAAAATAATGTTACGTCTGAGTATGGTTTCCGCGCCTAGTCTTATGCAGAAAACGTCAAACGTGAAAAAATTATGAGTTTTTATGAAAATTTCACAACATAAAATAAAAATACGTTAGAATCGAAGGCGGTCTGTAACTTCAAAACAGCCATGGTTCCCGACTGACGAATGACTAAGATTCTTACTTAATTAAATTACCATAAAAGCCTTTTACAAAAGCAATGTGTTTATTTAGTGCACGTGCATCGTAGGCACAAGTCTTTAATCAAGTTAGTGCACTGTCGACGTCAGTATGTAAAAATTAAATTTTGTAATAACATGAACTTTTATTTGTTATCATCTTTTATAACAGATTCGCAAGTTTTCACAAAGAAAATATTTTTTTAATTTTTGATGTAGAAATTGCTCTTATTTTTCCTATTATCTCCTATATTTTTAGAACAAAAATTAGATTATTTTTATTTTATTAGTAGGGTTATATCATGAATGACATCAAAACATATTATTTTAATATTGTCAAAGAGCTAGATTGGATTTCACATAGATTGAATTTGGTATAGCAGTTCTTAAACTCGAATGTAGATCGTCCACTTTTTTTTTATTTTTACACATTATTTAAAAAAAATTATATATATATTTTTGTGTATTCAACGTAGTCGTTTAGGGGAAGACTTATATTACAAAATATTGTAGCTTTGAGCACAAAATAAGGAAAAGCCTGGGCTAGATAAATTGGCGATTTGATACTGCTGATCAAATTCCCCAGTAGTTACAGGCCTTTAATTCAATAATGACCTATCTCCCAACCTATACGTCTTAGGGATGTAAGTACCTACTTACCATAACTATAGAATTTTCAGAAAAACGAGGTAATTCTTGTGGGTACATAATGCAACCTTGTATTTCGGTTAATATACTCCATAAAAGGTTCCTTTGAGCCTAGGTTGACGTGGTACTCAAAATTTACTATAATTCTTACATATTATCACTACAAAAAAAAAAAAACAACTAAAAGTCATGTCACTCAAACTACTTAAAACTTACATCACTCACGTGCAGAAACAAACACGCTACTTTCTCTGAAATAACTACTACTGCGTAATTGATTTGCAGCTTTGCCAAACCGTATCAGAATTTTCATGCGACTGGTTTTCATATACCAACAGCTATGTTAATAATGGAGTGTAATATTGAATGCTTTAAACATCTTGGCTGGCACTGCTACATAATCGGATTACGCAAACTAATACATGCATGATTCTCAGAGAAACAGGTGTCAAAAGAAGTAACTACCTAAAAAATATTAGTGAGTAACATTCATATTTATCCAGGAATTACTCACGTAGATAATATAGCCGGGACCCCCGTGTGTACCTTAACCACGAGAGCCTCCGTGATGAGAATTTAGAAGAGGAACTTGGGGAAGATCGCGCGGACGATCGCCGAGAAGACCATGGCGAAGTCTTTGGAGATGTGCGTCTGGACGTTTGCGGAGAACTCCTTGCGGATGACTGAGGAGAACTTTTCGCGGACGAATGTTGAGGAGAACTTGGAGATGTTCTCCGAGACGTCTGTGGAGAAGTCTGCGGGGACGTTCTCGAAGAGGTTCGGGATAAACTCTGGGATGTTTGCGGCGGCTTTTGCGAGGCAGTCTGTCCCGAAGGGCCTGGTGACGCTTGTTGGGAAGATCGCGGTGACTTTTGTGACGACGCTCGCCGGCTTGTTTGGGGTATCTTTTGCGAGGAATCTTGCCGGCACGGTCGGGGAGATGTCTGCGGGGACATCTTTCGGGATTGTAGCGGTGACGTCTTCAGAGAATCCTGTTGGGATGGTCGCGACGACGTCCGCGGGGACGTCCGGCGTGGTGATCGCGGCGATGTTCGTGGGGACGCCTGCCGGGAAGGACGCGGAGACGTCCGCGGGCTGACCCTCGGGCTGGATCTAGGGCTCACCCGCGGCGTCTCTCGGCATCTTCGGCACAGACCTATAACAATAATGCTTGGTGTAAAATTGTGAGTCTTTGCGCTTCGAGAGAAGTAGCGTCAATTAACCTTTCGAATACCGTACAGACATAATTAAAAGACAATAGGTGTGCGGACACCGGTGTCCTCTTGGGGCTAAATGAACTAGAATCACTTAACGTTGCATTGTGATTCTGTCACTTTGATCGATGTAACTGTTAGTCAACATGTCAGCGATCTGCAAGCATACTCAACTGAAATATAATGAATGAGATTTGAAATTTGAAATTGTAGACTAATTGAAGCTATTCTAGAAAGAAAGGTATATTTCCTGCGCCAGCGCCCGTTACAAGTGCAGCTGCAGACAGTACAAATTAATAAGTATTCAATTAAACATAGGCAACTGTTGCAACATAACAACAGACGAATATTCCCTACTTCAGTAGGTATTCTGATATTGAAAAATATTTAGCAAGAGTTATTTTTCTTATTAGCAATCCATCTGGCAAGATAAATTTGAAAATTAAAAACTACAATCTATGTATTACGTGGTATGTGTGGCGTGGGCTAGTGGACGGTAAGCAATGGGTTGCTCGCCGTCCGGTTGTCTTGTAAGAGTCCGGATCAAGCCAGTCGTCGAAGATGCACTCTGTTCCCGCGCGCCTCAAGGAGTTGTCAGCAAATGGAGAGGCCCAACTGCGGGGCCGAAGCCTACTGGGGCCCCGGTCCGGTTTCTAAAAGGAAGGTCTGACCCTGGTATGAAAGCTAAGAAGGAATGGGGTGGGTCGTTTAGTCAGTAAGAGTTTGACACTGTTTCACGCTCCACCCAAGGCGTCATTAGATGATTTTTCCCACCATAAAAAATCTATGTATTAGTTATACTCGTAAGGAATCATTTTTCGATGTTCACTACCTAAATACTGATCAGTTCGTCTCAATTTATAAACTTTGCACAAATAATTTCAAACGACACTAGTCATGCCCAAAGTTCAGGGTTTTGATGAAAAGGAGTAATATTCCTCTGCTGAAATGGTTTAGTTGCAAACGACACGAGTCAACGCCGCAGCGTTGACTCCGGCACGACACTATCATAGTTGAAAGAGAAAATTGGTCAGATCTTCTAAGCTTAAAATTTTGGACAAACTCCTGCAAACGGTAGATAATAAGCTTTGACTGAACATAGTAACTGGTAACCGAATATCCGAAGCCGAGTAAGGGTCGTAGCACACATATCAAAACGGAAGGGATCGTAACCGTATCAACTCGAGCGGTTCAGTATTATTTGTATGGAACTCCTTACTGCAACGCACACAAATTGGAATCGTATCGCCTCGGACAAGCTTATAAACCGCGGTGCAGTGCGCAGTAGACTTGCGGTCGGCTTTCCGTCCCCTCGCTTACTGCTCTCCGTACGCTAGCTTGCGTATCTTCGTCCACTCTCCGCCCGCGGTCTGTGTTGCCGCTCGTGCTGTACGATTCACGATAAGGGTCTCAGCACACATATGGGATCGGAAAGGGATCGTCACCGTATCGCCTCGAGCCGTTCAGAATGGTTTGTATTAAACTCCCTACTGCAACGCACACTAATCGGAATAATAACGTAATCGCCTCGCCTCGGAACAGGCTCCGATCTTGAATTCCCGCGCTTACGGCTCATCGTCCCCGCGCTTACGTTTCTCCGTCCCCGCGCTTACGTCTCTCCGTACCCGAGCTCACATCTCTTCGTCCACCCTTTCCCCTTTCCCCTCCCGCTACGGCTATGATAGCCAACTCACGTATTGTAAACCAAGACATAACCATGCGCTACACTTAACGTTTGGATTCAAACTGATCTGGTGCCAACCAGGTCAGCCAGGGGGCGGCGAGGCGTAAGCGCGGTGTCGCCTAGCCGTAGCCGAGTTGACGTACAGGCGCTGCTGATACGCTTTCGTTACGTGCATACGGTAGGTTGACGCCTGGTTGACAGCGAGGCGAAAGGCGTTACGGTTACGATCCCTTTCCGATCCCATATGTGTGCTGAGACCTTAAAAACTAACAACGTCTAGCCGTCAGCCAGCGGTCGGAGAGCCGTAAGCGTGTCGTCGCCTAGCTGTAGCCGAGTCGACGGGACGGAGCTTCTGATCCGTTTACGTTACGTGGTTACGTAAAGTGGACGACTGTTTGACGCTGAGGAGAAAGGCGAGGCGATGATGATCCCTTTCCGTTTTGATATGTATGCTACGACCCTAACACAGTTTTGTTTTAGTTAGATAAAGACGAACACAGGACTGACGCAGGCAAGTAGATAGTTTAGGGTTTCATAATCGTTCCTAACTCTGTAGTAAGCTCTACGATAAATAGAGAACAACATACTAGTAAGTATTTGTCAGATACAATGCAGTTGACATCTCTATTCTCTCTATTAATTAGTTTGTATAGGTAAAATAAGGATCCTGATAGATAAAATTCAAATTTTAGGTTTTTTATTGTTGCTGGTTTGGCACAACTGTTTTCCATTTTAGCGCGGAGTTTGAGTTGCACATGTTATTTATATTAAAAACTAGCAACCCGCCCCAGCTTCGCACGGGTACTGATATTGAATATATTACGCGTGTATTATAGACATAAACCTTCCTCTTGAATCACTCTATCTATTAAAAAAGCCGCATCAAAATCCGTTGCGTACTTTAAAAGATATAAGCATACATAGGACATAAGCATCTTCGTTTTATACTATGTAATGATGACACACAGTGCTGTTTTTACAGGCTTTTTACAAGTTTATTAGCTTGCAATGTATCTGTGTATGTTCGGCTCAAATCTTGCAATTCAATTTTGAAGCAGATTTCTTCACCCGATTGAGCTGCAATTTTGCATGCAGATGTAATTCGCATGACAACGCAATATTATGATGACATGGAGCTGATCTGATGATGGAGCTGGAAGGTATAGGAGGTCAGCAATAAAACTACTCAACCTTATTGTGTTTGGGCTCATTGGATTTGTATTGACGAGTAGGTACTTTGATCCTATATGGTAGTCAGGGTCTGAAGGTGGAGTTGGAAGGTGGCCATAGGAAGTCCGTAATACAATTAGATAACCCTAACGTGTTTGAATTTTTCGGAAAGGTCTTGATGAGTATTAATAATAAAGGTATATTATGCCGAGCTATAAAAGCTTGTTATGACATAATATTTTCATAAGTCCACCTTTGTACTTTTATGTGCATGAAGTGTTAAATAAATAAATAGAATAGAACTACATTTAGTCGATACAGACACAGCGCCACTTTCTGTATCGCACGAGTCGATCCGTGCCATTTTAACTAATCATGTGGGTATGAAGCATGTTGCCGCTCGGCTAGACCCAAAAGACTTCAATTTTTTCTAAAAATCATGAGAGTCGCTGAGGACATGCTAGAACGATTCAATTCCGACCCAAAATTCATAAAACGCATTGTTATTGGCGACGAGAAGTGGGTTTACGAGTTTGACATGAAAACAAGTCAACAAGCTTCGGAGTGGCGCCTTCCAGCTGAACCAAAACCCAAAGTCATGTTCACCGTCGGTAACAACGGTGAACAAAAAATAATATTTGAGCGTAATGCGGCATTTAAGAGAGCAAGTTTGAAGAAAAAGGCCAGATTTGTGGAAAGAAAATTCATGGATTTTGCACCACGATAATGCGCCTTCGCACAAGGCCATCATTGTGAACGAATTTTTAACCAAACACTAAACAAATACCATCGAGCAACCACCACACTCGCCAGATATTGCTCCAGCCGACTTCTATCTTTTCCTAAACTCAAATTACCACTTCGGGACACCAGTTTTGAATCTGTAGAAGACCTAAAGGAAAATTCGCGGTGAGAACTGAACTCAATATCGGAAACAGCGTTTAAAAATGTTTTGATGACTGGATTATTCGTTGGCGTGTATTGTTTCTAAAGCATAATTTGAAGGTGATAAAATTGAATGAATACCAAAAATTTTGTGTAATATTGATCATTTCCCATTAGTACTTTCTTGACAGAGTAATTTTAATATATTTTTGTATTTACCCTAGCCTGCGAGGAATTCAAACGTTGAAAATTTACTAATGGATTTCAAATCGAGTCAATCAACGAACTTATTATAAGTGAAAAGCAAAATTTTAATACCGGATGTAGTTTAGATTTAAATTGGATTTAAAATTGTTATCCTTTTGTTATAGATGTTGGTTCTCCTTCGATTAAATAAAAGATTAAAGGTAAATTAGTTTACCAAACTGATGCAGCGATGGAATGGTACCTAGGTATATATGTTATTTTTACTTGTTTGAGAAAATAAAATTGACGATAAAATATGAATGCTGCTTTGCGTTATTTCGGGTTGGAAGTGACTTTTATTGAGTTTGTGATAAATGTCAATGATTGATATACAATTTTGTGTTCCCATCAGACTTTTCAACATTCGTAAATAGTGATCGTGTTCGACAGCTGGTAACGCACGATATCCGACTCTAACCGAAACGCAATATTTGCGTAATACCAATCTGATGTAAGTTTACGGAGATGCGGCGCGATAGGCGACGCGTTGCGCGCTCATCTTACATTGCAATGTACGAAACACTAACTTATGTCAATGTACGAAAAACGCTCAACGCGCCGCGTATTGCGCAGCGTCCCCGTAAACGAGCACATACGTAAAGGATATGTTTTTGCGACGCTTCGACTCTGCGCCAGAGGGAGTTGAATCTACGACTCGCTGGTCCAGGGGCCGTATTGTGTGTCGGTAACGACCGAGAAGTGTTAATTGCAAATAGTTGACGCAAAAAGATAAGAAATTGTCGTACTTACATTCTTTTCCGAAAATATTATTTTTCTTTTACGAAAATATTACTCCAACGAGAATTTTTCTGTTAAATTTCTTGGGAAATCCCCAAGAAATTGAACTGAAAAATAAATTAAATTTCTCGTTGGAGTAATATTTTCGTGATAGCAACTGATGCCTAAAATTGTTACTTCAATCGTGTAACTTTTTTGTAATTTCATACAACGATATAGATTCTCATTGCGATCGTCCACTTCTCAGAATAAAAATATTAGTGATACTTAATACTTACAAAGTTTGTCTAAAAAATGTTATAAAAGTTCTACGAAGTGAAGATCGTTAGCTACAGACGACTTATTTATAATATTAATCAGATATCATTCGCTTTTACACCGACATTATTTCATAAAAGCTTCAAACAAATTATTCCAAAGAAGGCTACCCTATAAAAGGTCCGTCACAAGAGTATTAAAACATTGAAAGGAACTAATTAGCACAGCTTCCCATGAATTTATAGAACGTAATACCTCAAAAGGGTTTGAAAGGAAAGAGAATGCTAAGTGAGGCAGTGGAATAACAACACGTATAAGAATTTACTATGATTGCTGGGTTTAAATAAGCGTTTCTTTGATCAAGTTGGAGACATTCGATTAACATACAAAACTTAAATAATATGAGTACTTAAAGTAAAATGTTTTTAGTACGGAGGAATTCAAGCTCAGTTTGAGTTTGAAAAGTTTTCTTTATAATTCAGTCTCGTTGTAGCTAATTCTTGACATAATATACAAACCTACGCAATTTTATTGAGTACCTACGTACATTTTTAATCATTATTTTATGTTTGGATAACTAAGAAAATTATGGGTTAACATATCTCGTAATCCTGGTCCCTCTGGACCTTTTGAACGGTGTACAAGGAGCAGAGCAACCCAGTTAGACACTTAACAGAACGAGGAACCAACCGACGATTATCCCTGTAAGCGCTATGCAAGTGTACTTAAGAACAACAATTCTTAATTCTTTATTGCGTACCGTAATGTATAGATGGTATGGAAATAAATATTAGTCACAATCGTGGACCCTGTCGGGCAGAGCATGGATAAATTTAGGGTGAAGGAACTGCTTGTTTTAGTTTAAACTAGACAGAGTAGGGGTACGATCTTTAGTTCCTGAAAGTGGGTTTTGCATTTGTTGTCAGTGTCTTCAATATTCTAATTCGTTTTTTTTTTGTACGGTAAACAGCGAAGGTATATCAGTACTATTGCCCCATAACATGACTCCATTTTTGAGCCATGCATAGGTAGGCATAAGCGTAGTATATTAGTACAGTTTTAAGGTCTGTTGTTTTTTTGATCTCTCGAAGAGCGTAAGAAAATTTTGACTTTTTTGCTTTTATTTTCTGAATGTGTATTTTCCAATTTATATTTCTATCAATGTTTAAGTCTAATGGGGTGAATTTATCAACTACTTCTTATTTATTATTTTTAACTCTAAAGTTTATATTTATGGTTTTTGGTGATGGTGGAATGGGATTATTTTAATTTTATTAAAGTTAATTTCTAAGTTGTGCTCAATCTTCCAGTTTATAGTGGACTCTAGTATGGAGTTTAATTTTTCATTTAAATTTGAGTTATTTTCGCATGAAGTAAGTATAGATATATGTTATCTGCAATAGGACACATAGCCTATTTATATTAGCAGGCAGGTCGGAATCCTATACTATATAATATAGTTTTTTTTTAATAATATTTTAAATTGTACTTTATCATATACTTTAGTCATATCTAATAGGAGTCCTGCCGCATATTTTTTGTTATTAACTATATCAAGGGCTTTATTTATTTAACTATTTATGTACACACATATAATTAATAGATAATGAACATCACAAAAGAAAACAACCTACAAAGGTACTGCTTATTTCATAAAGAAATTTCTTCCAGCAGACCTGCGAAAGGAGAAATTGCTAGAAATGTAGACAATAGTGTGCAGAAATAAGAAAAGAAGTGGTGGTGAAAACTTAAAATTAAATTGATATATACTTATATAACTATATATACCTTAAACTAAAAATAAATACATATATAATATATATAAACAAGAAAATGTATCATACTACAGAGGAAAGATAGTGCTCTTTTACATTAGCCTTAAAAAGTGAAATAGCTTTCAGATCTCGAATGCTAGGCGGAAGAGAGTTCCACAACCTTACTGCATGGACAGACAAAGAGTAGGAGTAATAGCTGGATTTATGAGGTGTTTTGAGAAGGGATTTGAGGTGTGACCTACATGGAGCGTCGCTAGGACGAAAGTAGGAAAAACGATAGCGAAGGTAGGAGGGATCAGATGGGTTGTGAAGGATATTGAAAAGGAGACATAATATGCAACATATATATATCTATATATAAACGGCTAGAACAGTTGAGTGGTTTTTTCGGAAACCGTTTTGGTAGTCAATATTTTTTTTTATATTTTTCGCAAAAAGCATATACTCGCCTGCACATGGCTTTTTCAAATATTGTGGAAGCAGACGGTAAGAGCGCAATTGGACGGATCATCAATTATTTGTATCAACTGTTTGATTTTTTGAGCTTGAGAATGAAGGGAAACTTAAGGAAGGCATCTAAGTCAACTCATTCTTGATCTGCTGTGACCCTATCGTGTGACGTTAAGTCACCTATTTTGTGTTTTACCTGTCCAACCCGAACTCAGCTCAATCGGTATGTCCAGCCCAATCCCATTTAAGCTGAGAAATTAGAAAACACAATACGTAATTGATATTTTTTATCTTTCTTCTTTAATTGTATTATATATTTTTAGATTATACGATTGTATATGGAACATATAACTATTTTTTCCTTACATTTAGTAAGCGGATTACCAAATTTTATACATTGTGTGGCAATGAACAATTCGGAAACTAAGCAGATTACTTTGGAACTGATGTTGAGTATTATGATGCTTTTGCTACTAGCACAAAATATTTGTCCGGCGTATCTGTTGACATTCATTCTCCTTGTCCTCATTACGCACTTACTATCAGGAAATCCTATATTTTAAGCTACATAATGACCTACCCAAGTGGCACCACGTGTCTAGATTATTAAACAATATCGGGCTTATCGCTAATTGGCAAACAATCTTTCGATAATTTCGTGTTAATTTGATAAAAATAATGTTTATACGAGTATAGCGGATTTAGTCATTTTACATGATCATGAGCGATTTGATTAAAAATGATGGAGCGAAAACATTAGGTTTTAAACTTTGTTACCTTACCTAAGTTATTGGGTCGAAAGGTTAATTAGTGGTTAGTGCTGGGAATTGTTCAATATCCCAAATATAGGAAATAACACCACATCGTATCTGCGGCGGCGATCTATCGCGCCGGGCCTTGGTGGAGGCCATGGTCCGGAGCGAGGAGGGGTTCTGCGAAGCAGTAATGTTTGCTAAGGAGAAGGCCGACTACATAAGGCAACGGTGCACACACCCCAGGCGCCGCCGGGATTCTGATCCTGATTTCCGGTCACCGTAGCTAACTGTCGGCCAGCAATGGGTAGCTCGCCATCCGGTCGTCTGGTTACAGTCCGAACCAAGCCAAAGTCGTCGATGACGGAGCGCTCTGTTCTCGCGCACCTCAAGGAGTTGTCAGCAAAACCGTAGGGACTCTGCAAAAGGGTCGAAGCCTACTGGGGCCCAGCATCTAATTCTGAAAGGAAGGCTTGGCCCCAGTGCGAAAGGCAAAGAAGGCACGGGGTGGGGTGTTTAGTCAGTAGGAGTCTGACACTGTATCCCACTCCGCCCAAAAGCGGGATTTTTGGCCAACATAAAAAAAAACCACATGGTATCTAAGAATGCTTGTGTGATATGGTTAATGGATATGCAATACGAACACAAAACGTGTCTTCACTTAAGCCCCCGAGTAATAAATATTAAAGGGCATTCGCAATGTGCGTGCTACCTTTGAGAGTAGTAGCTTGGTAGCTTAATGATTTTCCCGCATATAGAATGAGCCAAGATTCCTTTATATATGTTCGTAAGGATTTCTTAAGCGAAGATTGAGTTTCCCGTAGAGTACTAAATCAAAGGTTTGATTGAAAGAGTCTACTAATTATTGGGCAGCTCCTGGATTCAGACAACATATAATCCTTTTGAATTTATTACCTAGTTATCTGCTGATATTATTTACGGTTACGATTGCCGAATGATAGGACAATTATTGCAAAAGATTTAAAACTGAGGACTTTAACATTTCAAAAAACTCAAAAGTAGAACTTAAAATAAACTTTCAAGGAAAATTATTTTGAGCTAGGTAGATTAACAGTTTTTGAAAAGTAATAAAAAAAAAGTTCTGAACTAATGTTGTAATTTAACCGCAGATGCAAGTGCGGTTAAATTATAAAATTAGTTCAGAACAAAATTAGTTTTCATATTTTTTAAATTTATGGTTCAAAAGAAAGAGGTTTGTAATTTTTTTTTTTTTCTAGAAATATCATTGGGACTGGTTAGAATAACGATTTTATACAGGTAAAAAATAAAAAAACCATACTTTTTTTTTCAAAAATTTGATAACTAATTGACGAAAAATTCTCATACTGGGGTGTCCAGAATCATATACTGGATCTGTGGTATTCGTTTCGTTAACATGTCAATGACACTACATATATTTCTACTAGCTGTGCCCGCGACTTCGTCCCCGTGGAATAGTTATTTTGGGCATCATATTTATTTTTGCAAACAACCTCCTCAGTTTTATAAATTATAGCTGTTACCCACGACTTTGCCCATGTCAATTTCTGTTATTATTTTAGACGATTTAGTTTTTAAAAGAACATAATTATCTACAAGTACTTCATAGAGCTACATCCCCCTTTGGGCACGCCATAATCTCGGCGGTAAGTCCCCTCTTTGAGGCGTGGTTGGATAGACATCAGCGCGTCCTCACCTTCCGCATGCCGCAGGTTCTCACCATGGGAAGTTCAGGAGATTCCTGCGCCGGATTCGTGCGGAAGAGACGCCCGGGTGTCGCCACTGCCTTCCTCCCTTGCCTTATTCCCAGAGCCCCGGTATAACGCTTTCGCACCAACCCTCGACTGCAGGAGGCTTCGACCCTGAGTTGAGTTTGCTGGCGGGATCGCGGCGGCAACGGCTACGGCGAGGGCGCTGTTGCCCTTGCCTTATGCGGTCGGCCTCCTCCTTTACGAGCATTACAGTTTCGCAGGAGGCGACCGCTCGACCATTCTTCTTCGCTGCGGACCATGGCCTGAACCAAGGCCCGGCGCTAGAGGTCGCCGCCGCCGATCACCTCCACGAGGACACGGTGATGGTATTCCCAAGCGAGGCACACCTCTACCGTGTGCTCCACCGTGTCCTCCGGGCCGGCCGTAACACTCGGGTGTCTCTTCCGAATCCTGTGCAGGATTCTCCCGGTGAGAACCTGCGTCATGCGGAAAATTTAGGGGGCAGTGGCGGCGCGGCGCACTATGGAAAATAAAGGTCTGTTTCGGATAAAAAATCTATAACTTTTTTATTCCTGAATATTATGTTCTAAAATTTTGCACAGATATAGAATAGTGTATATGACTTATAATTTATTATGATTGAATGTAAAACCTTACATTAAAAAATAAAACAAATTCAAAATTATAAAAAATGTCCAATATTTATTTTTTAACAATGTATACTATTATTTTAATGTTTACGAAAACCTAATATCATATAGTACATCAAAATACATATCAATTTAAATAATTAATAATTAAATATATATCAATTGAAATAACATAGAGATAGGAATAATTTAAGAGTTATAATTTTTTAATGACTTTATTTTAATTTACTTTCAATTATTTCAATAAAACTAATATTATATTTGAGAAAAAAGTTGACCTGACCCATTTTTACAATGATAAAATGAAAAATATTGACTGAATAGCCAGCCAACCACAGAAAAAACAGACAAAAAAGCGGAAAAAAGGCGATCTGATCTTTGTTGTTTTTTTTCGAGTTGAAGAGTATTGTTTATCATTTTATTACATAGTATAAAACAAAGTCGCTTCCTCCCTATGTATGGTTAAATCTTTAAAACTACGCAACGGATTTTGATGCGGCGTTTTTTTAATAGATAGAGTGATTCAAGAGGAAGGTTTATAGGTATAATATATATTTAATATCACCAATGCACGCGTGCGAAGCTGGGGCGGGTCGCTAGTAGTTTACTAAATGTCTGTTATGAGAGATTTGTATTAAACGACACATTCATCAGATTTAGGATTTAATGCCAAATTCTTAAGGGGGGCTAAAGCAGTAGTGAAAACCTTTTACCGCGGAAACAAAACAGACAGACCAAACGACCCTTTACGTCGGCTCAGGTATTTATTATTTTTATTTTTCTTGTATTCGTATTGAAAAGCACAATGTTTACGTCGGGTTAAAGAGTTATTAAGTCCCTCGAACTATTAGCAAAATAACGTCTCGGGACTAAATAACTTACTTTCACCCCTAGGGTAATAATGTAGGTACTACTCGCATTGAAATATGTGTTAGTCTCGTTATTTTCGCTGGCCATATTACAAATTAAGAACATCTGAAATGCACTTCTTTAAAAACGCAGTAGGTAGGTACTGAAATATCAACATAATTTCAGCGATTGTCAAAGTAAAATCAAAGCGGTATCTAAACAATGCAGTGTTACTGTCAGAAACAATTATATTAGCTGTCCCGTAGTGTTTCTGTTGTATTGCTTTCGGGGTGCCTACGTCATCGCTGCATCGGATTATTAAGCTTATGAATGAAAACGTGAATTGAAGCTTCGACATCTTCAAAGGCATCTATTTTATAAACGGGTTGACTAAAAGTGATCAGATTGTTTTCGTAATTTGATATCAGGAATTCTATGTTGTTATTTATTTTCAAACCCAAGGATAGTTGTGCCGTAAACCCAAGTACCTACTTTAAATTTTCCGACTAAACTTTGAACGCTCAACGCCGACCACTGCCTGTAAGCTTTTTTACGTAGTCTTAAGGCTTGGGCCCACCAAAAGCAGGACAGGCGCAGCACGTTAGCGGGGCACGGCGGTAGCGCCGCGGTTAATGTCACACCAGAAACATGAGCAGTCAGAAAGCAGTTTGAAGGCGGGCCTGCTTTATAACTGCGTTATGTGTGTCGTATCGATAACCACACTCAGTACACTTCAAGATGTCGAACTGTTGTGACTCTGACGAAGAGAAGCTATTGTTGCTTCTAGCTTTAAGCAAAAAAAAAATGGGTTCACGATGTAAACAAGAGAAGAAGATCATATAAACATTAATATTTCCTCACCAATTTAATACATTTTTCATTCGTTTCCATGATAAAGTTGTAAAAAATCACAACCGTTTACGAACTGCGCTGCGTCTGTGCCGCTACGGTCCCGCTCAACTGCTTTGGTGTGACTAGTCAGTATGGCGGACGTACTAATACAACGCGTACGGACTGCGGCCGCCCCACGCCTGCGCTGCTCTCGCTCACAAGTTTTGTAGAAGAGCGGTGCGTGCGCGGCGCGGTAGCGGAGCTGGGGGCCAATTCTCGATTTTAGAGATGGTGACGAACTCGACAAAAATTTCTAATGACGTCATTTTTTCGACAAATTTTTAAAGTTGCTATTCTGGGGATGTCGAATTCGACATTTGTCGAAGGATAACGTTAGAGTTCATGTCGAGTGCTTCCGAGCAGTAGAGATGTCATGTCGATTGTAGAGATACGTTATTTCTGATTGAATTCGTTGATTTTTTTTTTTAGATTTTAAGTGCAATACACTGGTTTTTTTTTATTTAATAATTAATAATATTTTTTTCAAACATTAAAAAAAATCAAATATTAATAACAAATTATTTAAAAAAAAAATAATATCAAGCAATTGATATTTTTATACGTTTTGTTTTTTTAAATGTTTTTATTATTAATGAATAAATAATACAAAAATAATAAAATTAAAAAAATATATAAAATAAAATTTTAAAAATATATAGTTATATAATTTTTAAAAAAAATATAAAATAAAATATTTTTTTTTAAATATAAACTGAAATAAAAAACAAAAAAAAATATATAATAATAATAATTATTAATTAATTGATTATTATATTTTTATTTGGCTCCAGGAGGCTTCGACCCTGAAGGGCCCCTGCAGTTTGCTGACAACTCCTTGAGGCGCGCGGGAACGGTGCGCGCCGTTGACGACTTGGACTCGGTCTTACCAGACGATCGGACGGCGAGCTACCCATTGCTCACCGTCCGCGAGCCAGTGTCTACGGTGGCCGGATATCGGCAGGATCGCGGCGGCGACGGCTACGGCGAGTACGCCGTTGCCTTTGCCTTATGCGGTCGGCCTCCTCCTTTACGAGCATTACTGCTTCGCAGAAGGAGGCGACCGCCTGCCATTCCTCTTCGCTGCGGACCATGGCCTGAACCAGGGCCCGGCGCGAGAGGTCGCCGCCGCCGATCACCCCCACGAGGACACGGCGATGCTCTTCCCAAGCAGGGCACACCTCCACCGTGTGCTCCACCGTGTCCTCCGGGCTCGCCTCACAGTGGCGACACCCGGACGTCTCTTCCGCACGAATCCGGTGCAGGAATCTCCCGAACTTCCCATGTCCGGTGAGAACCTGCGTCATGCGGAAAGTGAGGACGCCGTGAAAGCGTGAATAGGTTACTTCTAGGTAAGCGCGCTCCATCGTCGACCGCATCGTCGCTTTCCATCAGGTGAGATAGCGGTCAAGCGCAAACCTATTACCAATAAAAAAAAAAAACTACATAAAACGAAACTCGCGATTCTACCAATATCTTCACTCGACTCGACATTTTTGTGAGATATATTTCTATTTTGACTGAGAATACGGAATTCTGATCAATTCGTCATTTTTTGGTAGAGATAGAGATATTTTTGATAGACATAGAGATAGACTTGCAACGTCGAACTCGAAATAAATGTCAAAAATCGAGAATTGGCCCCCAGGTAGGAGCAGCGCGCCCGCGTTTGTGCAGTGTGTCATCCCTCATATAACTACATAGTTTTCTAACGTAGACGCACTGCTACCGCGCCGCAACTGCTTTTGGTGTGCCGAAGCCGAAGTCAACAAAAACTTCCTGACGAGCTCCGTAATTTAATTCTGTAAAGTTACGCACCTTTTAAAAAAGTTTGTAAATATTTAAGGTCTATAGCTTCGTAAAGCCAGTAGAGGCTTCATTAGTTTTCCCTCAGTCAAACCCGTCGCTTGCAAGTAGAGCTTCTGTATACAACTAACATCGCAGTTGCTTTAAAATTAGTACCATTTTAAAACGAAAGAAATAATTGCTTTCCCTTTTTGAAATAACTACGAGTATTCTTTGCATAAAAAGCTTTTGAGCGGTTTAATAATAAAAACACATGCTAGACAGATTGTTTTAAACCACAAGTCCTGTGATTTTCTATTTTTCAGACTTAATATGTGGGATCGTTTTACTAACAAGACGAATCATTTTCTCTTCGTAACGTAACCGTAATATAACATTGAGGCATGACTAAATGGTTCATCTATTGCCCTGCCATGAAGCTAAGCTTCATATTGCATAAGTCATCATCAACATAGACATGGTTACAGTTAATATTTGTGCTCGATCAGTTGAAAACGGCTGACTTTACATACTCCAGTCAAGGATTATTTCAACACTGCTAAAAATAAGTCGGTGATGATGAAAAATATAATATTTTTGTGGTGGAACAGTATTGATAGATGTCGCGACGCGCGGTTGTACGGCCAAGTCGCGTGCTTGTGTACTGAAATAGTTCCTCAACATTTTTCATTGAGTCGCCCACGTTATTATATTTATTTCCACCTTTAAGTCACATGTTGCGCCAATAAATGTGTTTCCTGAGTTTCGATGAATGTTGGAAATATCAAACGAAGATGAGTTTTCCGTTATTTAGATAAATAATTCGATAGTCATATTTGAAATATTCTTTCCGCCCATAGAAACTAAAAAAATACTATTTACTTACTAATTTAGATTAGCTGATGATAATTTTGTACGGAATGTAAATTTGTTTTACCGAATTAGTTGATTTTATTGAATATCTACTATAATAAATATTATGAACACATTTTTGTTAAACTCTTGCATAGAGAACGGTGGACGGTAATCTCTGGTTTTAATAGACATTTTTTAGACATTTTTTTTTACTAGCAAATTAAAATGTTATTTCGTTAAACCATTAAATTAAAAGATGGCTAAGCTTCATCTGATTATGATATTCCATATAATCTAGTAACCGTTACGAAGGCGTCATTTCAGTTAATAATGTGTTCAGTATGCGGTTTTAGTCAGCGGTTATGGAGAGTCAATCAGGAAATCAGTAATTACTATCGGTTGACAAGCAGAGGCTTCAACTTTATTACACTAACCAACTATTCAATATAATTGTAGTTACGATACTGCAACACACAACAACACAATTGTGTTCATAAATAAACATCCATTAAAAAAAGGTGCAAATGATCAACCGGGAACTAAAGCATTTATGATTTAGTGAGAAAAATGTTGGAACAACTGACACGACTTTTGGCTGAGTTTTGGTAACGTGACGCTAAAGAAATCAAATATCTTTGTTTTTAACGGACTTCTAAAAAAGGAGGTTCTATTATTTTTTTTTATGTTTGTTCGCGCATAACTTCGATGCTTGCCAACCGATTTTAAAATTCATTTTATTTCAAAGTCAAAGTTAAAAAAAATGTGAAAGTTTTTTTTGTTTGATAAGTATTTCGAGCAGATGTGATGATTGATGATTGATTGATGGATTCTGATTAAGAGATAAGCAACGGAACTTTTCAATAAGTGGAAAGAACATGACCTTGTGAATATACCGGGAATTAGTTACGATGCGCAGCGGTGGATTTCGTATGACCTTATTATGTACCCACTATGGTTTTCACGGGAGCGGATAATCTCAGCGACCGTTAGCACTAGAAAGCTGAAATTTGGTATCGATATGTATATCAACTCCGCCGACAAAGTGCAAAAACCAAAAGTAGTAAAATTTTTTTTATTAGGATACCTCCCCTATACGTAAAGTGAGAAGTGTTTTTTTTTTCATTTCTATCATAACGTGTGATATATTGTTGGATAGGTATTTAAAAATGATTAAAGGTCTCGTAAAATAATTTTTGATAATGTAAATATTTTGGGAAATAATCGCTCCAAAAGTAAAAAATGAGGTGTCCAAGTAAAAAGTTAGAGGGGGGAAGCCTCTAACTTTTGAACCATAAGTTTAAAAAATATGAAAAAATCTCAAAAGTAGATCTTAAAATAAACTTTCAAGGAAAATAATTTTGAACTTGATAGGATGAACAGTTTTTGAAAAATTTAAAAAAAAAACAAATTTTGTAATTTAACCGTGCAAGCATTTTTTTTTTACTTTTTTACATATTTCATTATCTTGAGCGAATTTGCTTTCAAATAAAAACATTAAAATCGGTTCACGCGAATTAAAATGCTCACCGGGTACAACGCCATCTCTCGGGAAATTAGATTACTACTTTTTACATGGGCTACGGGGTTCTATTTACATTGTAAGAAATTTGTGACGGCCAGGAAACTACGGGACCCTACACTGAGCGTGGCACGACACGCTCTTATCCGATTTTATTTTGTTATTTTATAACTTTAATTTTCATAATTTCCTACATAAAACCCATTATGTACGAAGTAAAAATAACACCCAAAAATAAAATCACAAAAAAATAAATTAAAAATCTTTGATGCATCTCTTTTTACAAGCTTTTATTTAGTTTCACCTGTCCCGTTGTCTGTCGTTCTGTAATCAAATCTTGCAACTTAAAGTTGATCCACTTCCCGGTTTCCGATTGAGCTGAAATTTGGTATACACGTTTAGTTCGGATGACAATGCAATATTATGCAGACATGGAGCTGATCTGATGATGGAATCGCGAGGTAGCCATAGGAACTCTGTAATTAAACGGCACAACCACGTCGAGTTTGGGCTCGTGTGAATCGTGTTGACGAGTTTTATTTATATAAGTATAGACCACCGCTATAAAAGCTTGTTATGAAAAAAAATATTTTCATTGAAAACTTGTTATGTATTGGAAGTATAAACCATAATATAAACTTCAATTTCATAAAGGTATAATTGTTTTAACAAAATATTTACAGACTTTCTTATAATATGGTAAAAATGAAATATCCCTCGGCAATGTTTATGTGTGTATTTATAAATTTTAAGTTTAATAGAACCGAGGGTTCTTCTGGATGGATGACGTGTCTGATTGTAAATTCTATTAATATAGTACTTCAACAATTTGGATACATTGAACAAAGAAGGCAATGCCATGCGTTTTTTATTTTTTGTCAACTCGAGTGGCCCCGCTGCACTGTATCGAAACTCATAAAGACGTCGTAATATTATATTTATTATAGACAAGCAAAATACAAAATATTGTCAAAATGCTAAAAAAATAATACAAAGTCCGCTACAGCCTACAGCTTTTTATTGGCATTATGTCATCTAACAGAACTTTTAAACCTTACAGCGCTGGCACACTGCCTGAGCGGCAAAACTAAACTAATGTTACCAATGTAAAGATTTATGGCTAGCAGATCTCCTAAGTGGAGTAACGTGACTAAACGGTACGCCTAATCTAGTGCATAGTACAAATGTTATTGTATCGATGGTTTAGGTACATAGTGGCTTAAGAACAAAATGACAACTATCATCGCAAAATGTTGGTGTTCACTTGAAAGATCACTGGCACTAGTTAATACCATACATTTATGAAGTTAGTTCAATAATTTTCGCCGATATATTCGACACTTTGTAAAGACACTGTGACCTTTCTGTGCGTGATTATATCGACGCTTCGGTTCTAACATGACGAAGACACACAACTAATAATTCGATTAATTGGTTAATATCAATCATCACTGTTTGATTGGGGAAATATCAATTAGGTGGATTGACTAAATATTTATCTTTGCCATAACTGCGCACATACTTAGATGTTTTGTAGTTTACTTGTTGAGGCACAGTTTTGGCTAATGAAATACTATGGTAAATTTTTACTGCATCATCAACTTTAATATCTTAAAATTTTAATTTCGGTGACGAGTCAATATCATCGATTACAACAGAAGTAATATGATAGCTGGAAGTTTAATAAATGGAATTTTTGAAACCTTCTTTACATATTCGACCCAGTTTTTGTTGCAAAAATTGTGCCGCAAAACCTGTAGTGAAGAGCTCTTTCGCCCGCCTCGCTCTTCACCGATTTTATCCCTGTACTACTTTGTTGTCTACCGTACTTGTTTACAATGAATTGACATCATCGCAATTATTATCATAACAACCTCATTAAAGTCGACATTCGTGTTTTTGTATTTTACAAGCTTTTATTTAGTTTCACCTGTCCCGTTGTCTGTCGTTCTGTAATCAAATCTTGCAACTTAAATTTGATCCACTTCCCGGTTTCCGATTGAGCTGAAATTTGGTATACACATTTAGTTTGGATGACAATGCAATATTATGATGACATGGAGCTGATCCGATGATGGAATCGCGAGGTAGCCATAGGAACTCTGTCATTAAACGGCACAACCACGTCGAGTTTGGGCTCGTGTGAATCGTCTTGACGAGTTTTATTTATATAAGTATAGACCACCGCTATAAAAGCTTGTTATGAAAAAAAATATTTTCATTGAAAACTTGTTTTCATAAAGTCTAAGGCAGGAATGACCTTTACATATCTGCATGGTTTTTAAGAGTAATTAGTATTTGCTTTGTTTTTATGTATTACATTTTACGTTCAATATGTCCACATGCCCTGAAATAGGCTTGCAAATATTTAGGTATACGGGTATACAAGGTGTCATTGACATGTTAACGCAAACAAATACCATAGATCCAGTACATGATTCTAGACCCCCAGTGATGGAATTTTTGTCGGTTTTTTCTTATTTTTTTTTTTATGAATTTTTAACGTTTATTTAATGAAACTGTATAAAAACGTCAATTTAACATTTTTTGCGAAAAAACTCCCACACGTAAAGAGGAAAGTGATTTTTTTTTTTCATTTCTAGCATAACGTGTGATATATTGTTGAATAGGTATTTAAAAATGATTAGGGGTCTCGTAAAATAATTTATTGATAATGTAAATATTTTCGGATATAATGGCTCCAAAAGTAAAAAATGAGGCGTCCCCCCCCTCTCTAACTATTGAACTATAAGTTTAAAAAATATGAAAAAAATCTCTAAAGTAGAACTTAATGTAAACTTTCTAGGAAAATTATTTTGAACTTGATAGGATGAACAGTTTTTGAAAAATTAAAAAAAAAACTTTCTGAACTAATTATGTAATTTAACCGTACACGCAAGCATTTTTTTTATTAACTTTTTTAACTATTTCATTATCCTGAGCAAATCTTCTTTCAAATAAAAATACAAAAAGAATAAGATCAGCTCACACAAATTAAAATTACCACCGGGTACAGCGCCATCTCTGTTACATTTCTGTTACATTGTAAGAAATTTGTGACGGACGGTAAACTACGGAGCCCTACACTGAGCGTGGCCCGACACGCTCTTGGCCTAACCTAAGGATATGTCACTTGCTTGCACTTGCTATGTCATTTTGGGGGTTTATATGAGTTCACAAGTCACCCCTGTACTTTTATCAAAGTTTGTTTTGTTCTTTTATGGCGGGATAACTCATGTAATGCCTAGTCCCGTCCTTTTCGGCGGAGCGGGAAACATTGGCAGACTCTTACTGATTAAAAGAGCCACCCCATTCCTTCTTAGCCTTCATACCGTGGTCGGACCTTCCTTTTCGAAACTGGACCGGAGCCCCAGTAGGCTTCGGCCTCTACATTTTCTGACAACTCCTTGAGGAGCGCGGGAACAGCGACAAACAGAGCGCGCCGTCGATGACTTGAGTTGGTCTGGACTGTTACCAGACGACCGGAAGACGATCTACCCATTGCTTGCCGTCCGCAAGCCCGCGCCTACGAATGCCGAAAATCAAATTCCCGGCGGCGTCTAGGGCGAGAACGGCGGCCTCCTCCTTTGTTAGCATTGCTGCTACTTGCCTTAGTTCCAGGACAATGGTGTTCCGCTTTCACATCAACTCTTGGCACCAGGAGGCTTCGAAATTTTTGGAGCCCTACAGATTTTTATTTAAGTATGTTTTTCATATGTCGCAATAGCTACAGGCGATGGAAAACTGTATAAAGTAAACTCTTCGAGTTTTCAGCCATTCCTATGCCGTTCAAAAGTTCACGACTCAAGGGCCTGAGATGTAGAAAGACGTGAAAAATGTTTTTCGTGGATTAACTGAAATTATTTATTATATTTCTTACAGAAACTAGTGAGAAGCACGGAGCATATTCTTTTAAGTCTCCATGCCTCAATTGAGAAGCCGGGACGCTAAGAACAACTTGATAACGTTCCAGCTGATTTAATATAAGAAATATTATTAGATCCTCAAGCCGCAATATCAGTGAAATAAATCAACTCAGCCTGATTCTAGCGTATTTTACTAACACATTTTATGTTAGTAAAATACGCTTATGAGAGGCAACTAAAGATCATAGTAAGTTTTTAGCCAGTTAAACTCTGACACTATCTCCTGTTCCTCCTAAGGGAGCGGAGATGCTAACGGATGATTTCCCTTCGGGAAAAAGACGGGAACAGGGATAGATTAAAATATACCTCTCCGAGCGAAACTAGTGCTAATTAATCAGTGAATATTTTGTTCATCTGAAACACGGGGACGACCCCATCTCAAGAGCAACTATCTCCCAACATGGTATAATTTGAAAGTAAGCACACAGACATCTTATCTTGACTATCTTATCTAATTTTTAGTATAACCCACTTGTTAGTGGGACAAATCTCATCCTTATCTTGCTACATTCTGGACACTGATTTGCTATGACATTTTAGTTAATAACGCGTCCGTCTTAGGATTTATTATATTTAGCGTTTTATGCAACGGTGACGCTAATTATAAAATTATTTAAATGAAACAGTACCTATCTACTTAGGTATTATATAGTATTCAGAAGACGGAGAGTTAGAAGGCTTTCCGTGAAGTGTTTTCTAGTCCCGGCGGCTTAAAGCCGTGGAAGTAGGCTTATTTTTTCAACGGGACAAAACAACAGTGCGCAGTGTTAAACTACTTTTTCTCCAGATCTATAAACAAACTGTATAGAAACTGTTGATTGCTTTTATGAGACGTCGTGGACACAGTATATTTAATCTCAGTATTTGAATCATTTAGTCCAAGAAAATGACTATTGAAATTTTGGTAAGTGTACTTGCTTACTTTATATATTTTTGTAGGTAATCGTACCCAAAGTGTATTTTTAGTGCAGCAACAACGTGAACATACCTAAGACAGACCGTTGACGTTAAGATTTTCTCTATCCTCAATTATATTTGAAGTGTGAGGTCAGAAACTCAAGTTAATACACAGTTAATTTAAAATATATGTTTATTCGTCGCGCGTTTTTTTCCTTCCTGATGACTAAATATCTGCCTTTTGTGTTTAGTTGTGTTCATGGTGTAGTACCTACAAATGCCTACAATAAAGAGTATATCCATCTAGCTTTTGAAATCTATTTGTTGAAATATTTATATTCTAGTAAGGTTTTTGTTATGGCCACGAGCACGTAAAGGAAACACAAAGTATCCGCTACAGAATATCAATGCAACAGCTTCAACTGTTACTTGGGGTGATCGCATTTTTAGAGTTCCGTATCCGAATCCGTTACCAGCAGTACTCTATTACTAAGTCTCCGCTGTCTATCGTCCGTTTGTTAGTGGGCTAAAGATAAAGTGGAAATTGTCTCGTTATCTGTTTATTATTAATAGGTATCGTTAGAACCATCTTCGTCCACTAAACATAGCCTTCATGACGTGTCACAAAATTCTATGTCTCGCCCTCTAGCGGACAAAAAATAAAAATGAAATAAATAAACCGTGCTTGGTATCATTTGAGTGGGTTTCATTTTTGCAATTCCAAAATATTGTTCAAACTTAAGATCACGCCCTCGGACGCAAAAAAAGTCATGTTAAACACCAAAAAATCTTCAAAAATATTATCATCAAAATTTGTTGTAGCGCCCAAGTGGGCAAAAAATTCGATATAAAAAACAGTATAGAAGCATAGTGATCTAACACCAAAATAGTTAAAATAATAAAAAGCAAAACAACAACGCTCAAAACGTATGAAAAATTATTTTTAAAATATTGAAATAAACAAGGTTACTGGAGAAAACAGGACAAAACCAAAAAGTAGTAGTCACACGTTATTTTTATTATGTTTGTTTCATTTTATTTAAGAAATATTGACTGAACTATGATTATGTAAATTGGTAAATTTGATACTCCTTCATTTAATATTTCTACACCGACAAAGGAAGTATATTATGTGATTCCACCTAAAATTAAGATCTTAATGTACGAGGGTGAATCAAAAAGTTCTAAGAATCTCTATAAAAATATAAGAAAATTTAAACAGAAATATTTTATTTTTCTACATAATCTCCTTCCAACTCAATACATTTAGAATACCGATTTTCTCATTTTCTTATTCCTTCCAAAAAAAAAAAATCTTTCCTTGACTCTCAAAAACTCATCTAGGGTAGCCATTACTGCATCATCTTCATCAAATTTAGTACTACGGACATGCTCCTTTAACTTTGGAAATAAGTGGAAATCACTGGGTGCTAAGTCCGGTGAGTGGTCAAAGATATCGAACCCAGCACTGCGTATTGCTTCGAGAGCAACTTCCGAACGATGAGCGGGAGCATTTTCATGAAGAAACAGCACGCCCAGTGAATCTGTTAAAATGGATTGAATGCTGCCAAATGAAATCTTCAGAATTTCAGATAAATGTTGTTGTTATTCTTTTCTGTCTTGTAGAACCAAATTCTCAACTTTTGTAACATTTTGTTCTGTAACGGAGGTTGAAGGCCACTCAGACCGATTATCATCTTCACAGCTCGATCTTTTATATTCAGCGTCCCAGTAAGCCACCGTTGATTACGACATAGTACATTTTAGTTTTTTTTAGTACACGAGCCGTAGGCGAGTGTGTTATGGAGCCGAGGGCTGCAGTGACAAATTCGCACGTGTATCAAACGACGTTTTTCAATACACTTACGAACACATTACACTTATAACAAACTTACTATCTTTGAAAATTACAACGCATTTTCGTTAATTTCTTACTGAAGGAAAATTTCCAAAGTTGCCGTACATTTTAGATTTAGATTGCAGCAAACTATAGTAAAGCACAATATGTTATGGCAGCGGCTTAATGTCTAAAAAAATCTTTTATATGTTACATTCAACATATTTCTCACAATTACCAATAAATAAGTTACATAATATGACTACTATTTAATACACTTTTTCCCGATGCCTTTGCAAGATGAAAAAGAAGCAAAGACATTAAACCGTTATACATTACATCCTACTTAATATTAAGAATAGAAATTCAAATATGTATTTTTGAATTTAGAACACAGATATTTTTTTATTTGTACTTAATAACATATTATTGCATAAAGAATCATGTTCATTTATTGTATGCTGTTAAAAACACGATTTAAATTTTAATTAAATATTAAAACCTCAAAAATCTGCACCTCTTTGCTTTAAAATTTTTTTCTTTGCCCTTGATATGATAAATGAAACAAAAGCACGCGGGTGATATACATGTCATTTTGAACCTAATCATAGTGCAATAAGTGGCAGTTTTCGAGTCAGTGTATTGAAAAAGCATGATCCCCTAATGTTTGCTGAATATCCGCATGACATTTTTTTTTTTCTGGTACAGGTGGTTTTTTTTATTATTTCGTCAACTCTTTGCACTAAATAATTTATTACTTGCGAGAGATAAGATCAAATCACTCTTAAAGTCATAAATATAAAATTACCCACAAAATAATTATTTTTGTGTGCACTTCTAAGAACTTTTTGATTCACCCTCGTACCATGTACGCAGAAATAAACCATTTTATTCTATCAACACGACTTTTCTTAACATGACTTGCTGAACCTACCAAAAAAGTCTTCAATGTGCATGGCAGGAACAGTGGAATAATACCACTGGCAAAAAAGGGTAAGTTCTTTTTTGCAGTACAGCCAACCATAAAATCAAAACCTTGGTTCTACATTTAAAAAAAGTATGTAAACCTTTTCTTCCTTTCTGTACGTTCTCTGTAGAATTCGTTTAGGTTTCTGTTGCACGCCTGTTTTGTTGGTTAATGTAATTAAAGCGTGTTCGTGATTCTTCTTTATGTGAGTGCGGTTTGGAGCAAGGCACACTGGATTACATATTCTTTGAATGCACTAACAACATTCCATCTTTAGATTAGTATAGTCGTCTCCTTAAACTTAAAATCCCTCTCCCAATCAATATCCCCGCCCTCTTAACCTTTCTATCCTACTCACACAAACACACGACACTCCTACCGTATTACGGTAGGAGTGTCGTATATATACGATATATACGACATAGTACAATACTCACAACACAAATATCCAAACTCACATTTATCTACACAAACAGCCACACATATATGTTGTAATGTTGAGTGATTATTCACTCAAAATTACAACATGCCCACTCAACAATAAATGGTCCACCAATTTATAATAATCGCTTGAATAATAATTGTAATTTGTAACCATTTTTCTTGCGATCAACTACGTTTACTTACACCAATATTGTAATCTGTAAACAAGTGCCCTACTAAACGACTGAACACTGCCACCCAAAACACAAGCACTCGCTTAATTTGGGAGACAGTACCAGTACTTATTGCATCTTAAATTTTCTTATGTCTAATTATAAGTCACCCTGTGAACTGTAAATATGCGACAATAAGATTATTATTATTATTATCCTCAGACCTGTATGTGGCGTTGATGATCTTCATCCGCCACAACCACATAAAATTATAAATTATAACTTCCATATATTCTGTCTGTGTAGTTGTGGATTGCGCGTATATTTAATGTTTTAACAACTATAATATTTATGTATTTCTATTTTTGGTTTGTTTCTATCCACTACTAACCCATCAAGTGTCAACGTATCACTCGAAGAACTTATTAATCTTGGACTAAGTAAGCCATCAACAAAAAATAGAAAAAAAAAACTTTTCTTAAGATTTGTAGGTAAATCTTCAATAGGAAAGATCCGTTTTATTAACTACAATAGGGTTTTTAAACATTTAATGGATTATGTACCTAAATTTTGTACCGATGCGTGACCTAATATTTAAAATACTCAAGTACAACCTAGGGACATTGAGCTAGTCCGATGACGGAGCTAGAAGAAAACAAACCTGACTCTGAATTGCCCATTAGTAAACCTATCGAGTTTGGACTTATTAAATTCGTCTTAAGTAGGTTTGTTCATTTCTCATGATAACTAGAACTGGGAGTCCCAACGTATAGCATGTTTTAATACACAGTCAAGGATTTTTTTAAATAAATTGGGTACCTACTTACACCCGTAATAAGTAATGACGGTTTTAGGACCCAGCGAATCCTTATCCTATTTCTCAACACGCTACACAAAGTACATAATATGTGAATTTACGAGATGTTATTACTGCAATAACTTCTACAATATCTCTACGCGCTATGGATACATTGAATTAAACTATGTGACGTCACAAAATCAATGTCAACAGTGTGTAATCTAACGTATTAATACAATTACTGCAGTTATGTTATTAATAACATACTTTTATTATTGTGTGACACTGGATTATCGATATTATAAATGCTGTTTAGTTTTATTTTTCATTCCCAAACTCCAGAACCAATTTTGATAAATTTTGGGGGAATTACTGGTTTAAATTATTATCTCATAGTGGTGTGTAGTCTGTACGAGTTTACGGATATAATATCTACCGAGCATAAGGAGGAACGACATCAACCGACATCGCTCGAAGGATTGCATCGCTGAAGTGGCAGTAGGCGGGGCACATAGCGCGGAGAACCGATGGCCGTTGGGGTGGAAAGGTTCTCGAATGGCGACCGCGTACCGGATGACGCTTCGTGGGCAGGCCCCCTACAAGGTGGACCGACGATCTGGTGAAGGCCGCGGGAAGCCGCTGGATGCGGACAGCACAGGACCGATCGATGTGGAGATCCTTGACTTAGCCGAGCGACGCCCACTGCTGGACATAGGCCTCCCTATGCCCAGCAGTGGGCGTCGCTCGGCTGACATGATGATGATGATGATGATGGAGCATAAGGAGAGGGATAGACGAAAACCATCGCGAATAGATGCTCTATAAGCAGAAAGCGTAGACAAAACCGAAAATTTGCGAAATTCACAATCCACCGAAATATCGGTGAACATACATAAGAAAAAACTTACAATCGATCATAAAACCTCCTCCCTTACAAAGCAGGTTAAAAAAAAGGCTCGATATCATAGTAATGATCAAATTTATAAAAGCCAGTAGTCATCATCATCATTTACCCTTATCCCATATTACTTGGGGTCGGTGCAACATGTTTTTTTCTTCCACTCTGTCCTGTCACCCGTCACACTATCACTAACTCCCTTTTCTTTCATATCACTTCTCACACAATCCATCCATCTTTTCTTCGGCCTCTCTCTTCCTCTCCATCCATCTACGTGTAAACTCAAAACTCTTTTCGTAACATGCGTTTCATCTCTCCTCTTTACATGGCCATACCAAGACAAACGATTTCCTTTCAACTTTTCAGTCATTGGCGCCACTTTCAGACTTCCTCTAATATACTCATTTCTTACTTTATCCATTCGCGTCACACCACACATCCATCTCAACATTCTCATCTCCGCTACATGCAGTCTTTTTTCATCTATCTTCTTAACAGTCCAACATTCTGATCCATACAGAATGACAGGTCTTATCACGGACTTGTAAATTTTACCCTTCGACTTCAGGGGCATCCGTGGGTCACAAGTTGTTCCCGTGACCTGTCGCCATTTCATCCATCCTGCGTTGATCCGATGCGTTACGTCTCGGTCTACCTCACCATCGCCTTGGACGAGCGACCCGAGATACCGAAAGTCGGAACAGATTGGTATGGGCGTTCCGCCGAGAGCTAAAGCTGACCGAGAGTAAGACCGCCGAAGTCGCAGAACAAGTACTCCGTTTTAGTTCTACTTACTTTCAGGCCCACACTCTCCAGTCTGTGCCACCACACCTCCAATCTATTCTGGACCTCTAGGCCACTCTCGGCAACCAGCACAATGTCATCGGCGGACAACATAAACCAGGGAGCCTCTTCCTGAATGTCCGACGTAAGAGCGTCCATTTTCATCAGGAAGAGGTAAGGGCTGAGAGCCGACCCTTGATGTAAGCCGACAGCCACATTGAAGCTGCTAGTGGTGCCCGCTGTAGACCGGACTTGGGTACTGCATCGACTGTACATCGCTGTATAAAAGCCAGTAGTACCTGAGTAAAATATCAATCACGTGTTAAATTGCTCCGTGAGATGCACTGCACTGCTATGGCCGCCGACTATGATAGTATTTACACATAGATCTACACACCTATACGCCGTTCACAATAACATTATATATTTAAGAAAACCATTTTTACTGTCAATTCAACCGATTTTGAGTTTAATTTCGTTGGTAGGATAACAAGTGGCGTTTTGTAACCACTTTTTGCTTTTAATGTCATCCCCTGACGAAACAGTAGTAAAAATCAGTTGAACTGACAGTAAAAAAGGTGTGTTTGAATGTCTAATCTGAACGGGAATAAGGATAAGATAGAGCAATTTATCAGCTAGTTAGCTGTTATGATGGGATGAGACAACTTCGCATAACAATATTGCTAGTGGGCGATAATTAGAGCTGATTAGCTTGCTCTAATGCGAATTGGAACTAGGGGTTGCAATCGAATATTCGAATTAATCGAATACTCTTTCCAAATTTTTAATCGTACGCACAAATCTTTAAATATAGTAGTTATAAAAAGTAGTCTTGTAATCGTTATTACAACTACTTCTTCTAGTTAGTAATCAAAATGTTTAACTACATTTTGCTAATTACAATCGTAATTATTCATCAGTAGATAAATTATATACTGTCCAAACACTGGTAAGACAATAGACGATCAATTAAGGAAAAGTTCTCGGGAGCTGTTCTAAAAGCTACTTCATGATCATAAAACAAAGTAATGGATAGATACTTGACACTGATTCATCCATCAACAAGCGCGAAGCTCTTTAACGTTTATTAACAATCGATGAATTATTACCCAATTAGTCCTAAACACGATACAGTGAAGATTTAATCAATCGCTACCATTTTGTTCTGCTATCAATACACCGCGCTATCACGCCAAATCGTAACAAGTGTTACAACTCATAGACTTAGTAAAGCAAGGCTGATTTGTATCGATAAATGTCATTGATAGCGATTGTTATCAACCAGCTGATACGTAATCGGTTCACACTACTTTTAGTATCCCATATATTGTCTCTTTTAGGATTCAGTATTTAGAGGTTTGGTAAAGGCGAACTCTACAATTCCTCACAGCTATTGTCAAAAAACAAGATCTGATTGCGTGTATGAAGGTCATTCAATGAACTGAGACGTTGTGAAACGTGCAACTGACAAAATGGGTTAGCACGGTAAAGGTTAAAAATTAAGATGTTACCTCCTTTTGATTTGGATCAATGTTTGGCAATAATACCTCTGAAATTAGCTCACTGGCACACATGACTCGCACTTGGCATCAACAGAGATTTTATTTTATTGTTATTTTATCTTAATACCCATACTTATAAAAGATAGATACCTTGAAAATGATACGGAACAGATGCGGCGGACTAGCGGGCTTATAACATAATACTTAAACAGGCAATTTTACGAACGTTACGCTGAAACCGTGTAACATTTTTTTGTTCGTATCTCTTATCATTTGATGGGTGTTATCATTAAGATTGTTATACGAAATTCATAGTAGCGTGGCAAACAATTGATGAGCCATTCAGAAATGAGAAAATACATTCATATCGTTTATAGAACGCGATTAGATTTTTGTAGAAATAATCGCATTTGCATTTGAAATCTACCGTCGCGGCCGTTCGCAAGATGGATGTTGAGTTTGAATGCTACACCTGTATATAGAGGAACAGAACAATGCAATGCGGATTGTAGTCTGCATGACTGGCCTAATAAGCTAAATATAGCCACAACGATGAATGAAATTGAAAAGGTACGTTTAGACTACGACATTTTATACGGTAGACTCAGAGTACACATCGAGAGTACCGTATAAAGTATCGAAGTTTAAAAGTACATTAAGAGGTGTGTGATCAGCATATCTGCTGTCAAATCGTGTTGACCGAGATGTTTTTTTTTTTTTGACGGAAATAACAATAGCCCCTCGAAGTAATTCAAGTGATGCTCAACAGAAGATTTTTGAAGAGTCTTTATAACCGGGAATGAGTTCAGCCGTGTTTTAACATCCTTACTAATATTTCCTTACTAATATTATAAATTGGAAAGTGAGTTTGTTTGTTTGTTAGGCTTTCACGCCGTAACTGATACTGACAACTTCATACGAAGCTAACAATATTTTCGTTTTCCCACGGGAACATCACCTTTTTCCGGGATAAAAAGTAGCCTATTATTTAATCCGGACTTCTAACTTTACGTCTGCAATTTCAAAGCAAACGGTTCAGTAATTACGGCATGAAAGCCTAACAAACAAACAAACTCACTATCCAATTTATAATATTAGTAAGGATTTAAAGGTAATTACGTCGCTTTGTTCGTCATTTAAATTGTTATAGTTTAGAACATTGAACTAACATCACTATAGGATTATACTTTAGTTTAGGTTTATAGTTTTTAGTTTATCATCAACGATTGCATCACTGCTTACCATCAGGTGGGATCGCAGTCAAGCACTAGTTTATAGCAATACAAAAAAAAAAACTTACTCCTTATTTCACTTTGCCTCGTAAACGTAAATCTAATTTGTCGAGCACCTCATCTCAAGTTCGGGCAACTTTAGCTCGGGCAATGAAAATTGCCTGATTTCAAGAATCGTCTCTCCATGCTGGATTGAGTAAGCGCGATCAAGCAGAGTGTCAGGCTGCTTTGAGAGCTGCTGAGCTACCATCTCAGCGCCAGCAAAGATTTCAGGAGTAAGCCGCTCGCCAAGCTTCTTTGAGGGCTTCTGAGAATGATATTCGTACTCAAGTCCGTTCATCGTAAAAGGCTCAACGTCAGAGAGCAGAGTCACCTCTTCAAACGCAGCTACGTTTGGAAGAGCAAGCAGAAAGACAAGCTATTTTAAGAGCTAATGAGACGCCTCTTCAAACGCAGGTACATTTGGAAGAGCAAGCTGAAAGACCAGCTATTTGGAGAGCTAATGAAACGCCTCTTCAAACGCAGCTACGTTTGAAAGAGCAAGGTGAAAGACTAGCTATTTTAAGAGCTAATGAGACGCCTCTTCAAACGTAGCTACGTTTGGAAGAGCAAGCAGAAAGACAAGCTATTTTAAGAGCTAATGGGACGCTTCTTCAAACGCAGCTACGTTTGGAAGAGCAAGCTGAAAGACAAGCTATTTTGAGAGCTAATGAAACGTTGTTTTTCGCATGTTCAGCTCTATGTAGCGTGTTCACGGGTTTCCAGTACCCAAAATCTGCATGTTTTTGCTCCCCAAAGTAAAACATATAATATAGTTTACCACTCGGTTTTGGTTTAACACCTTAATGGCCAGAACGGATTTTGATAAAATTTGGTATAGAGGTAGTTTGAGTCCTGGATAAGCAATGTTGTGCCGTGGTAGAACTTCTCATTCCCACGGGAAAATCTAAAAAGCACGATATAACCGATTTCCACGCGGGCGAAGCCGCGGGCAAAAGCTAGTCTATACATAAATGAAATTGATACATGCTTCTTGTCGTAGATAATAAGTACAGGTAATACATTAGATGTCTGAATTAGTGCAAAGAGACGACAATAACACACTGCATTACTGTGCTTGTACTCAGTAAAACTAAAACGTTGGCACGGGAACGTCGAGCGAGGCTAATTAGATGTAGAGTCTTTACTTAAAAGTTGTACGTGCTTGGGTAGCTATAATTACATTATCCAAGAGCACATGAACCATTACATTCTGTTATACATCATTACATACCATAAAACAAAGTTTCCTACCGCGTATGATTGCATGAACGTGATAAACTCAAAATTATATGTTCCTTCCAGGTTTTCTTTATGGTAGGTAAAAATCATCGAATGACGAAACCCGCTCTTGGGCGGAGCGGGAGACAGTGTCAGACTCTTATAATAATATAGCTTTTATTTCAGTAAAAGGTATGTTTACATTCCAAAGTGTTAGTAGATTACTTAAACTAGGTTAGTTTATAAATATGTTTGTAACTTAATATGTTTCTAATATAATATTCCTTTTACACGAACCCCTTTCGGGTAAAAGCCTCCTCTAATTCCTTCCATTTGTCCCTATTTTGGGAAAATCTCAACCAGTCTTTACCAGCTATTTCTTTTATATCGTCAGCCCAACGTTTATGTGGTCTGCCTTTGCTTCTTTTTCCAGCAGGCCCTGCCCATTTGGTAGTTTGTAGAGACCATCTCTTATCTGTGTATCTTGACAAATGACCAGCCCATTTCCACTTAAGTCGCAGAGCTTGTTCAAGAGCATCTGTAAGCCTGGTTTTCTTCCTTATGTCTTCACTGCGGATTTTTTGTATTTTTCTTATTCCAAGCATACTTCGTTCCATGGATCGCTGGCATGTTTTGATTTTGCTTTTTATTTTATTTGTGAATGTCCATGTTTGGCTGCCATAAGTTAGGCTTGGAACTATACATGTATCCATGACAATTTTCTTTAATTCTATATCATAGTCTCCTTTTAAAATGTCCCTATGTAACCAATACTTCTTCCATGTGCTGTTGATCCTTCTGTTCACTTCCTCTTCGTTACTATCTTTGTTGAATAAGACTTGTTTTCCGAGGTAGACATACTCTTGTACATAATCAATCTGATGTCCAAAGACCTTTACAGGTCTTTGTATGCTGTTCGTCATCACCTTAGTCTTGTTTGCGTTCATTTGTAAACCACATTCTTTACTTTCATATGCAAGAGATTGCATCATTTGTTCCAACTCTTTGGCAGATTTGGCGAACACGATAATATCGTCTGCAAATCTCAAATGACTAAGGTGGTGCCCTAGTACGCATATGCCATTCTGGCTCCAATCAAGGTTTCTGAAAACACATTCCAGTACTGCTATAAAGAGTTTTGGTGATAGAGGATCACCTTGTTTGACACCTTTCTCTATTGAAATCTGTTCTCCTTTATTTTCCATCTTGATTCTGCTTGTACTTTTAGAATAGATATTTTTTATGATGTTGATATATGTCTTGCTTACGCCACAGACATTGAGAACTTTCCAAATAGAGGTGTGGGTTATGGTATCAAAGGCCTTTGTGTAGTCTACATAAGCCACATAGAGAGGTTGATTGAATTCTTTATATTTTTCTAGTATTTGTTCCAAGGTGTGGATGTGATCTATTGTTGAGAACCCCGAGCGAAAGCCTGCTTGTTCGATTGGTTGTGATGCGTCTATGATTGGTGTGATTCTGGTCAAGAGTATTGTTGTAAAAAGTTTATAAATGCTCGGCAATAGACTAATTGGTCTATAGTTCCCAATGTCTAATGGGTCTCCTTTTTTGTATAACAGAACTATATCGGAGTTACACCATTGATTGGGGACCTTTTCTGTTTTTAGGGATAAGTTAAAAACTTGTGTTAGATGTGAGAGCAAAAGAGGTGCCCCAATTTTTAAAATTTCATTAGTGATATTATCCGGCCCTGGACTTTTCTCTGTTTTGAGTTTCTTGAGATGTTCAAGAACTTCGCACTCATCAATGGGTTTTAATGTTTCCTCTTCAGAATCTATGTGACTGTCTTCTCTCTCGTTTGTTTCCGAGTATTTTTTGTACAACTCCTTGTAAAACTCGGTGGCATGGTTGATTACGTCTTGCCTTGTTTTCGTTTCTCCAAATTCTTTTTTGAGTTTTCCTATCCAGTTTCTGTGTGTCGTTAGTTCTTTATAAGCTCTTTTGGAACTTCTATATTTATTTAAGTTTCTCTCTATAACTTCTCTTTTGTATTTATTGTAATCATTTTTTATGGCCTTGCTGCACATCTTGAATAGATTCTTTAGCTCCTCTTTCATTTCTCTGGTTTTGTGTTTGGTTTGCATTAGTTTAGTGCGTTTGTCCATTAGGTCCTTAGTTGTTCTGCTCAAGATTTTTGTCTCCTCTTTTGAATTATTATATTTTATTTTTAGGCTGCTCGTAATTGCATATTCCATTTTATCATAGTAATTTTGTACATTATCTTCTTCAGGTGGTACGCAGAATTGTGTCTCCAGGTTTTCGTTAAGGCTTGCTAAATACAATAGTTTTTCATCGTCAGTTTTAGCCATTCTAGGTAATGAGATGTAAGTTTTTCTGCTTTTCTTTGGTGATTTCAAGCTAAAGGATGATCTTAGTAGTCTGTGATCGGAAGGGAATGGTACATTATTTAATACTTCAATGTTAGTTATTTGCTTTGGTTTGTTGCACATAATGTAGTCAATTTCATTTTTTGTTTTCTGGTCTGGGGATATCCAGGTCCATCTGCGATCTGCGTTCTTTTTAAAATAGGTGTTCATTATGCTCAGTTTTTGTTCGCAGGCATACTGTACAAGTTTGTTACCTCTTTCATTTCGTTTTCCGTACCCGAATGATCCCATTATGAATTTTTCATATTTTTTAGGTTGTCCTACCCTAGCATTGAAATCTCCCATTACAATCACATTTCGGTATTGGTTCTCTTGTGCCTTTCTTATGTCATTGTAAAATGTGTCAATTTCCTCTTCGGAAGCTTGCTCAGTAGGTGCATAGACCTGCACAAGAGTTAAGAGTTCATGCTCATATTTTAGTTTCAGGACTGCCACTCTTTCTGATATGCCCGTGAAGCTTACAATGTTTTGCTTGTGAATTTTCTTGACTAAAAAAACCTACTCCATACAGGCCGGTTGTTTCACCGATGTAGCATAATATGTAGTCTTGATGTTCTTCTATATTGCAGCCCATTTTCCTTACTTCACCCAGGCCTATTATATCAAAATTTATGTTTTCGAGAGCATAGGTCAGTTCTAACAATCGTTCTTTTGTAGATAACGACCTCACATTATATGTGCATATCTTCAGTTGCTGAAGCGCTTGTTTCAGTTTAGTTTCTGGTGTAGTGTTATGTTGGAATTTAGAGGGTTTTGGTCTTACACTCCCACGATGACCAGTCGGCTTGGGAGCAAGTTTTGATTGCTAATTATTAGTTTTATCTCTGAGTGAGTTGCTTCGAGGACGGGTCATAAACTCGAAAGCATTCTTTGCTGCAATTTTCTTGGGGGCCGCTGAGGAGGGATGTTGATTCTGACTAGGCGAGTAGGATGAATCTCTCTTTCTCTTCTCGCTTTTTTGTATATCCGATGGTTTCTTTACTATTAGTTTTTCTCCTCGCAGGTAGGCAATATTGCCTTTGCTCCTCTCCTCTTCGAGTTTAGGCTGCAGAGACTTTCTTATTTCTAACGTTTCTTTTGTAAAGTCCTCTTTTATGTATATTCCTTCCGGGAGTTTCTTTTTGTTTTTTAGGATTAGGTTTCGTCTCCAGTTGGAGGTGAAGGAGATAAGAATAGGTCGGAGTCCCTTGCTTGTTTTTTGTCCGATCCTATGAGCTTTATCGATTTCATATTCCTGAATATCCAGTGACAGGTGGATGTTGATTTTTTCTTTCATGAATTTCACTATATTTTTTCCTTCTTCGCTGCCCTCTTTTATTCCAAAAAATAATAAATTGTTCATTTTCTTCTGTATCTCTAATCCTTTAATTTTTTCTTTTAGTTCCGAGACTTCTGCTTGAAGGTTCTGGTTTTGTTCCTCTAACATTTTGAACCTTTCGTCCAATTGCTGTGAAATATTTTGAGTAACAGCCTTCGTAATGGATATTGTTTGCCTATCCATTTGTTCTTGAATTTTTTCCAGTAAAAATTGCATTTGGTCTTCCATTTCTTATTTTTGATATTTCGAAATTGGCGCGCAGTATATATGGCAAAATTATTTGATGGCGGAATTTAATTTCTTTATATGGCAACACTCTGTCTATCAAATTCGATTTGTAAGTTGGTAGCATTGACACTTGACGTTGACAGTTATCTCTGGTTTACACTCAATATTATTTGAGGTTATGTTATGAGTATTTTCACAGCAATATTTAGTTATTTAGAAGATAGTTTGTGCGTGATTTGTTCAGTTAATACACTTTCCACAACTAAATGTTTATTTATAACCGTTGTATACACTGTTATAACTTGTTGAAACACTTTTTAAAACGGGTTTTATTAAGAGTGATTGTCGGAACGTCTGTTGTTAACTACGCCGGAACCGGAACAGAAGAAAGAACAGTCAGACTCTTACCGACTAAAAAACCTACCCCATTCCTTCCTGCCCGGAGGACACGGCGGAGGTGTGCCCTGCTTGGGAAGAGCATCGCCGTGTCCTCGTGGGGGTGATGGGCGGCGGCGACCTCTCGCGCCGGGCGTTGGTTCAGGCTATGGTCAGCAGCGAAGAGGAATGGCAGGCGGTCGCCTCCTTCTGCGAAGCAGTAATGCTCGTAAAGGAGGAGGCCGACCGCATAAGGCAAAGGCAACAGCGCCCTCGCCGAAGCCGTCGCCGCCGCGATCCTGCCGATATCCGGCCACCATAGACACTGGCTCGCGGACGGTGAGCAATGGGTAGCTCACCGTCCTGTCGTCTGGTAACTATCCAGACCGAGTCCAAGCCGTCAACGGCGCGCAGTTCCCGCGCGCCTCAAGGAGTTGTCAGCAAACTGTAGGGGCCCTTCAGGGTCGAAGCCTTCTGGAGCTGCCGGTTTGTGTGAAACTGTTACCGCGGCTTTAGGAATAAGGCAAGAAAGGAATGGGGTAGGTTTCTAGGTAGTCAGTAAGAATCTGACACTGGTCTCCCGCTCCGCCCAAGAGCGGGTTTCGTCATTCAATGATTTTCATCTACTATAAAAAAAACCCTAAGGCCCGGCGCGAGGGGTCGCCGCCGCCGATCACCCCCACGAGGTTACGGCGATGCTCTTCCCAAGCAGGGCACACCTCCACCGTGTGCTCCAACCGTGTCCTCCGGGCTTGCCACACACTGTTTCCACTTCACCATGAGATCCCGCCGGAGCTTTTTCCGCCACGCTTCGACATGTTCAGGCAGCCGAATTTCGCCCCGGTGTCGCACCTCCACGCGCAGGTCGTACATGTGTGCAAGGACTGTTGCCTCCAAATCTCATGGTGGTAGGCCAGCGAGGAGGCTCGCCGCCTCAAGGGACACCGTGCGGTATCCCCGCACCATCCGGATGGCCATAACCCTCTGGCAGGCGTTCAGCTGGGCCGCCTGGCGATACCGCAGTAACGGCGCCCACACTGGTGCCCCATAAAGGGCCATGGACCGAACGATGCCAGCGTAGAGCCTCCGGCAGAAGGCGTCTGGACTCCCAAAGTTTGTCAGGAGCCGCTTGAGAGCAGCCCCTGTCCGATTGAGTTTGGGAGCCTGACGTCGAAAGTGTTCGTCGAAATCCCATCGGCTGTCGAGGACGAGTCCCAGGTACTTCATCGTCGACCCGACGCCGATGTGAACTCCTCCTACCGTTAGTTGGGAACCCGTTGGTGGCGCGTTCCGAGGGCCGTGAAAGCACATGGCCTCGGACTTGTGCAATGCCACCTTGAGTCCCAACTGCTGGATCCTCTCAACGACTGTCGCAACCCCACGTGTCGCTAGTTCGATCGCCGCCTGGTACGACTCTCCCCGCGCTAGGACCAGCGTGTCGTCTGCGTAACAGACCACGCTGACCCCGACGGGGAGGTCGGCGCGCAACACGTAGTCGTACCCGATGTTCCACAAGGGCGGTCCTAGTACCGATGGCGTACCGATCCCTGTGGGACACCGCACGACACTTTCGCCGTTTCCAATCTCCTTGGTGACCGGGGTTGATTATATACCTGTCGTACAGGTAGGCCTCGATTACACGACAGAGGTAGTCGGGCACCCGGTGATACCGGAGTGCCGTCCTTTAGCAACTCCAGAGCAGGGAATTAAAGGCGATGGCGATGTCCAGTGACACCGCTAAGACACACCTGCCCCGGGACACCGCATCCCCCGTCGTGAGGGCTCGCACGCGCATGATGGCGTCCACCGTGGAGCGCCGCCTCCGAAACCTGAACT
This sequence comes from Mythimna loreyi, assembly GCA_029852875.1. Classification (NCBI taxonomy): domain Eukaryota; kingdom Metazoa; phylum Arthropoda; class Insecta; order Lepidoptera; family Noctuidae; genus Mythimna; species Mythimna loreyi. The sequence goes on along the minus strand of CM056777.1, from coordinate 3,434,313 downwards.
GGTCGTCCGCGAGATCGGGCCCCTTTAGTGTTAGGTGCTTGACGAGGCAGTCTGCAATGACTCTTTCAAAGAGCTTGCCTACTTCGTCAAGCAGCACAATGGGCCGATACGCGGATGGAGAGTCCGCAGGGCGCCCCGGCTTCGCGACGAGGACCAGTTTTCCCGTCTTCCAGGGAAGTGGGAACTGGCTCCTCTTCAAACATGCGCTAAAGAGCCCCCCCAATCGAGACCCGAGAGCCTCCATGGCCAGGACCCAGGCCTTTCCAGGCAAGCCGTCGGGTCCTGGGGCGGTATTCTTCGCACCCATCCTGCGTACCGCCACTCTCATCTGCACTTCGGTCACTTCCGGAGCATTGGTTCCATGTTTCTTACAGGTAGGGTAGTGTCAAATGAGGCTAGTGGTTCGCTCAGTCGTCCGTTAAAATGCAGATTAATTATAACCAGGTCATTAAAATCATAATTTCAGCCGAAAAACGTCATCTGTTGATCATAGACCTACCCAAATGTCGCCACAATGAACGGTTATGTGTCTTGCTTACCGCAACCTGGCATGAATCACTAGGAACTTCTTTTAATGTAACTGAGAGAGTGAACAGGTTACGGATAGCCTTGCTGCGGCTTAGAGATCGTTTCCTGATTGCTTGTGGTCGCTCCTATTTGGAATGCCATCGGTGACGTTTTGGACAAGTTTCCCGAAGCCAAATCCCAGGCTAGGGTTAACCCGATCTCCCTTCTTCCAGTTTTCTTACACCCAAAACTCACTCCTTATTCTGTCGATCCAAGGGAAGACCAACCTTTATTGCAAAAAAGCTCACCATCTTCAATAAAATGACAATACATAAATTCCAAAGACTATCCAGATGGGTCTCCGCCAAGCCAGGGAATCCCATGCCGACTTGTCAGTCGGTGCATTGTATTCTGGGAAGGGGCAACGACCGATTTCTGTTTCATCGCCAACTTAATAGTTGTACAGTTGTCAGCACTGACCAGGCTGCTTTGCTTTGCACAGACCGGGTTGCGTCCCGCGCGCCCCGAGCAATTTCGCGGGCAGCAACATCTGCGCCCACAAAACTAGCCGTAACTGGTGCGCAAGCTTCAACCAGACCGAAACTGAGCTACCGTCCACGAGTGCAGGGCAAAAGAGCACCGTGAGGAACAGCGTGACAAACAACCCCAAAAATGACACTGACGAAACCCAACTAACCAGTCTCAGTGATGAATTGCTTGCACTAGCACGACAGCTCGCGAAGACTGGGGCCAGACTGAGAGACACTGGTCAAGAACAACTTGATGGCTCAGGTGGTTCCAACCCGATCCCTGCGGACGAATTGCGCTTTTTATTGACCGGACTCAAGACGACACAGACAGAATGTACCTAAAGAAGAGAGGGAAAAGGAATCAATCGAAAATTTCGAATCACTGCTGGGCTCATAATATCGAGCACCTGCAACCACAACTGGGGCCAAGCAGCTCAGGGCAGCGCAGAGAGACCACCCGGACGACTACATTTTACAATCTTACAGTGTTTACAATTTTCCGGTAAGATTATACAGGTTGGGCCAAAAGAAATCACCTTGTTGGAAGATGCTCTCATTTTTGCAAATGGCCGCCAATGTCAAAGCTGTTTTGATATATGTGAACTAAAAAGATGCAGAATACAAGTGAACAAAAAAACAACCCGTGAACAAAAAAACAAGCCATACACTTCCCAAAAACCCGGAATAATCGCGTTCCCGGGTCACCTCATCTCTCAATTGGCGATTGGCAATGGCCCGCAAGATCGCCCGATTTAAGCGTTCGACTCTATTGTGGGGTTTTTTGAAGACCCATGTTTACGTGAACAAGCCCGAGACTCTGGAAGTCCTCAAGGAAAACATTCGACATGAGTGCAAGAATCTGTCACTCGAAGTTCTCGGTGATGAAAAATGCCATAAAACGAACGTATGGCGATCAATTGTGACAGCGCCCATTTCGCCGACATAATCTTCTCGACTAGACCAATAAAAATCTAAAGGATCAAATAAATAAAAACAAATCGAAGTTTTTCATTTAGAAAAAAAAGAGAGACTAACAACATCGGATGACTTCTTTAGGCCTAATATTAGCCATCGGTTGCTGTAGTCTGTAGTCGCCGTTTGCGCCGAGCCTTAATTTCCGAAATTTTATGACAACGAAATTTCGGAGAAAGAACTCTCTTTCTCTTTTTCGAAAAAAAAGTAGTAATGAAGAAGAAGTAATAACAAAAAGAAGCCAGCCCTATTTTAAGCCGTTTTAGATAAACATTGACGAAACTGGAAATAGCCGTTTTAAGGTTAGTGTCATCGATAACAATTATATCTACATATCAAGTCATGATAAACTGATTAGTTGACTATACAAATTATAGCGATTAAAATTTCTTCCGGTCGTAAAAAGTCGCTGGATTGTAGGTAAGCCAAGGAGTCGGAACGAAGGAGTTAACCTTATAAGGTAAGTAAAAGATAAAACTATAATTTATAGAACGAGGCCATACTACGAGCCGCAAGCGATTAGTTAGTAAATATAGCGAATTTTACAAACTACATCGCCACACATGGTTTTAAATACTAGGTTATATCGTGCACCGTTTACGGGTAAAGTGTGATCTAATGAGGATAATTGAAGTAGGCTTGGTTTCGTAGATGGGTATTACATATGTAGATGGGATGTTACAGTATATTCCTATTAGACTTGAACATTGTAATAAGTGGACATGACAAGTGGTTGAAGTCTTCTACCGTAAAGAATTCGTCGTGCTTCTCTGGAGCGATATGGCGGTGTTGCCAGTTCGCGCAGCCAAGAAAATGCACGCAGCTCTTCTTTATAAGGTGGAAAATCATCCAATAACTTCTCGAAAGGGCCTGTCAGACTTTTACTAACAGCCTTGTCGTTTTATATTCTCTGCCTTGCTTTCCAGGATTCAGGGCTGTAATTTGGCTTGGCGCCTACGGTTTTGCTAATAACTGTTTGCAGCACACGTGGAACAACACGCGCCGTCGACGACTCGGGTTCGGTCCGGGAATTACTTGTCGTCCGCAAGCCCACCTCTAACGCCAGCGGCTGGGACATGAGGATGTCCGTTCCCTCACACAAGCGATAATTATTTTAATATCATATGGATTTTGTCACACATGGGGTTTTGCCCCGCAGGCAGAAAACCTTTAAGAATGCAAATTTATGGTGGGTAAAATCATCTATTGATTCCTCATTAGATGATTTTTTTTCCCAAAGGCGGGATTCGTCCCACCCTTGGGCGGAGCGGGAAACAGTGTCGAACTCTTACTGACTAAAGAACCCACCTTATGCCTTCTTAGTCTTCATACCGGGGGCTGACAACTCCTTGCGGCGCTCGGGAACAGAGCGCGCCGTCAACGCCTTGGCTTGGTCCGGAATGTTACCAGACGACCAATCATGTGGTTGTAGTTAAGTACCGAAATTTTGAACAACGACGGCTTTTCTGTACGGTTTGACAAAAACTCTTTACCCCCCAGTATTCAGAAAGTATAGATTGAAGTTGAATATACCCGTATACTAAATATTTATACTGTACCCTGAAGGTGCTGAACGGTGGTTCCGTTCACAACTCTGCCGTGCAGACACTAAAACGCAGTAAAATAGCGTATTTCACAATACTTTTACTGCGTTTTAGTATCTGCACGGCAGAACTGCAAATAATTAAGGAAGGGCACGCCCTTTCTTAATTATTTGCAGTTGTGAACCACGCGTGGTATAGCTACATAATGCGTCAATCTCATATTTTTAGGTATTTGCTTATACAGTTTACCGACAGTTACATACGAATCGTTATGAACTCGACTTGCCCCGACATACGATAACAAGAAGTAAATATGTAGATCTATCACCTAATAATTACCATATTAACTTGATAAACTAATACCCAGATAGCTACCGGAAAACGTCGTGATGTCGCTACTGCATTATTCTGTTGATTTTTCCCTACTGAACCAACTGTTACGTCAGGATGGTCACAGTTTGTTCACACTACGTTTTCACGACAGTGGTATTGTCGAGCTCCTTGTATGAATGATTATTTGACAGTGCCAAAAACAGTTTTCAATATACCTTATCAATCAAGTTTTAGTTCAGTACTTATATAACTTATCACGCTGTACTTATATGTCGTGTTGTTAGACCCGGTACATTGTTGTAATTCGATGATAAATCGAATAAGCGTTTCGTTTTACGTCACAAATTGCTCTGTTAAGCGCCCCATATACGATACGATCCCTCTGTTCAGATCGATCGCAACGACGGATCGCATGTGTATGTCAAGATCATTTACGATTTACTTCATCGAAGACGATATCGATGATCGCAACAAAATCCCATACGATCAGACGGATCGTAACGACGAATCGACTGTATATGGCCCTTTTTAACCGACTTCAAAAAAAGGAGGAGGTTCTCAATTCGATTGTATTTTTTTTATGTTTGTTACCTCAGAACTCCTTTGTTTATGGATGGATTTGCAAATTTTTTTTTATACTTGAAAGAATATGCTTCCAGATTGGTCCCATTTTTTTTAAAAATCGAGTTGTGATGATGGAATCCATGAGAAATCGAGGGAACTCCTCAAATATTCTAGGCAACTATATAGTAATTTTGATATTTTCATCGAGAACTCAAGCATTTACAGTCAAAAAGTAAGATTTGATGAGGTGGAACTGGTGAAGAAGATCAGAAATGGCTAACGAAACTTGACACTCGCATAGATATCACAATCAAGGTAGTTAAGCAACTATGAAAATGTACTATAAACCAATCTATCTTAAATAATTATGTTGAAAATGTTATCATCGAACTGATCTGATGATGATGATGGAGCCAGAAGGTAGGCACTGGAACTGCGTAACTAATTAATATATCCTAGCCGTGTTTGGGCTTGTTAGAATTAAAGAAGAAAGAAAGATGCATTTTGGCTGTAAGGTACTATTGAACTGATGTGATGATGAAGCTGGAAGGTGGAAGGTCGGCATGGGGACTTCAAAATAAAATAATGTATCCTAGCATTGTTTAGCTTATTTGAGCTATCATGGGCAATGCTGTCAAGGGCAATGGAAAGGCCTATGCTCGGAGTTTCTTTGCGTGTTCGAATCAGAAATGAAGAGATCCGCAGGAGAACAAGGGTCACCGACATAGCCCGAAGAATTGCCAAACTTAGGCGGCAGTGGGCAGGGCACATTTCTCGTAGAACAGATGGCCGATAGGTTCTAGAAATTCAATGCATTGAAAAATATTTAGTGTATGGAATACTACTTACTTGCTTACTTTGGATACAGATTGAAGTCTAAAAGACTAGTAATTTAGGATATGTGCAGAGTGCTAGACAAAAGCGCAAATATTTCGCTAATTGACTTGTTAATTCGACGCTTAACATTTCCTAAATATCTAAAATGAGTCCGTCATGTTTGCTAAGCACACTACAGACTACTAATTTATGGATTGCATTTAGAGAATTAACTTAAATTTTCAATGAGCATAACTGGGAGATGTTTTCTAAAATGACTGCCTTTTAGATCATATATTTAGCGTCTGCAACATTCACAACGACATCGTGTCTGCAACGCTTTGATATAATTTGAATAATGCAGTGACCCCTCTAAGTGATTAACGTCATTAGTTAACCTTTCGAGTAACTAAATAATAATAGCTAACTTCATCATACGAATTAGCAGATTTCATGAGGTGCTCATTTTGAGTGTAATATTTATTGCACTGGTCAGCACTGGAAACATTTCCAGAGTATTTTTGTTTTTTGTAAAATTAAATGTAAAATACTGCTGTTTTCTTCCTAGCAGCTTAAAGTTATTTCATAGCAAGCTTTTATAACGCGGTATGTACCTATATCATTAAAACTCGTCAAGATGAATCACACGAGCCCAAACTCAATGGGGTTGTGTCGTTTAATTACAGAATTCCAATTATCAAATTCCGGTTCCATCACTAGATCCACTCCACGACATAATAATTTTGCATTGTCATCTGATTGATACATGCATGCAAAATTTCAACTCAATCGGTAACCGGTAGTGAATCAAATTTAATTTACAATATTTGATCACAGACATAGGGACAAACTAAATAAAAGATTGTGAAAAGACGATATTTATGATTATTGTGCTTGTATTAAATCTCGATAAACCTAGCAGAAGTTGTTCATTATACAATATATCCTATCTGGCTTAGTAGTTTCAATTACGTGAATATCCTGATGAAACCCTTGCTCTTCACTATAATTTCCAAGACTTTCAGGAAATCGATCCTAATGAGAATGTATTTTAATGTTCATGTTACACCTTATGTATTGCAAAATAGACAACATATCAGCAACTAATTGGAAATAGTTCAGTCAATTAAGACTCTCAAAAAAAATTTGAATCACTGAATCGAAACATTTCTAGGTTCGTTTTCCAAGCTCTTTTATAGACCCAACAAAAGTTGGGTCTTTATCTTTTTATTTTTAATTTGTGGTCGATAAAAATAAATCTACTGCTTCTTCTCTTCTTTTAGTTTTTTTTTTTTGGCAGATATGTAAATTATATAGAACTAGCTTTTGTCAGCGGCTTCGCTCGCGTACATAAAATATAGCCTATGTCACTCAGGAGTAAAGCAGCTTTCTATTATTGCTAAAATTTCTCCAATCGGACCAGTAGTTCCAGAGATTACTTCCTACAAACAAATAAACAAACTTTACCTCTTTATTGTATTAGTGAAGTGATGAAGATTTTTTTAGGGCTTTTAAAAAACTGCTTCATAATACTGATGGTTATATGAGTACTGGTACAGGTGACTGATCAGTATATGTAACAGGTCTCTGATTAGAAGACAACGTTGGATAAGTTCAACAGACCCTTAATCCAAAGCATTAATTATTTGAAATAAATGCTTTGAATCAAGGATCTGTTGAACTTAAGGGCAGATATTTCTCCACCTGACTATTGTTGCAAAAGACAACACAATTTTGGCAAACAGTATTTAGAACCCACGGGTTCTATTTAACTCTTTTTTTTTTCAAATTAGTTAAACAACGCTGATTTCAAGAGGCTGTGATATATTTACGAAAAATTCTCAAAAATTAGAACTGTTGTACAAATATAAGTGTGATTTTTTAAAGGAAAAAACCAAAATACTTCAAATGTGACAATAATATTCTTGGAAAATTTGTACCTAAAGCAGATATTTTTTAAGCAGTGAAGACTAATTACAAAAAGAAATAGCCGGTTTCAAAGTTAAAAAAAATTGAGATTGACGAGTTTGCGATCTCGTCAATCTCAATATTTTTTTGGGTTTCGTAGTCCTCAAGAAAAGCTTATAGTTTCGCTAAGTCTGTCTGTTCGTCCGCGGATAAGCTCACCGAACGTTAGCACTAGAAAACTGAAATTTGGTACCAATATGTTTATCGATCGCTTTTTTTTACCACTTAGTGGTTACAAAAAAGATGAAAAAAAAAAATGTAAAAGTAAAAGGTAAAGTACACGTAAAGTGGATGTGATTTTTTTTTCATTTCTACCCTAACGTATTGTTTGATAGGTATTTAATAATGATTAGGTGTACCGTAAAACATTTTTCATTACTCATACTCTGAAAGTAGGCGCAAAGCTCAAAGTTGCCTGCGGAGCGGGTTGAAAGTAGTACTTTTCCTCCCTAGGGAGTTTTACAGTTGAAAAACTGACTGCTGTCTAAATATTTAAAAAAAACTAGTTCTATTTAGACATTTCCTTTGAACCGTGACCCGAATTTCTATTCAGCCAGTACAATTGTAATAACATAAAGATAGGACTAATTAAAGAATACTTTATTTTAATTTTCTTTCAACTTTTTTTTTATAAACCAATATAAGATTAGGAAAATTGTTGATTTGACCCATTTTTACACCGATAAAATGAAAAACATTAGCTGAATAGCCGGCCAAGCACTGAAAAAAAAACAAAATAGCCCGCCTATTTTGTTTTTGAACAACTGATATTCGTAGTAGCTCTATAATCTGTAGGCGATCCCAACTTTTTTGTTGTTTCGAGTTTTCTTTATACTTTACTAAATCTCTGTGATAAGAAATTTCTAATAACACGATAAGTTCATGTGCTTCAGTTATGGATTTAACGCCAGATTTTTAAAAGGTGAAAACCTTTTACCTCGCATATAAACAAAGAAATATACGCACCTAAAAATACTAACACCCGTATTCACAAACTATACTTTCCTCAGTGAAGTAGCAACACTATGCGAAGTAAGGCATTTCTCACTGCGTAACATGTGGCAAGCCTTTCAATTCATAAACAATACTCAAACGACCCTTGACTAAGTAAACGCACAGCGTTGAATAGAGCTCTGTGATTCGTTTGTGTTGCATAGTTCACGTCGCTGCTTGACGTTCATTTAATTTGTCATAAAATAACCTCAAAACATAATTGTAACAGGTGTTCAAGAACAATTTTTTTTTAAATAAGAGACCCTTTTCACAATTATTGATACTGTTGGTTGTCTAACATATATAAGATTTCCAGTAATCATCTGAAAATTTTTAACGATAATAATAGAGAAGCCAATAAATTCATCCGAACAATCAAAAGAAAAAATAAAAGAATAAAAACTATTTTAATCCATTGTAAAAGGACGCTATATAATCACAAACAATAAAATCGAACCCAATTTTTTTTTCTCGAAACCTCATTTCATGTTGTCTGTTGTCCACAGAGACTGACAATAGCTATGCGTAGCTTAAAACAGCTCACAGGCTACCTTAGCTGTGCGTTCATTTAAGGGACGCATAGTGCTAGACGTCACTGAAGTATTGTTTATGAATTAGTTTTAGGAGCCCTGTGCGCTCGCGAGCACTGTGAGACCGCGTAGTAACGTTTGTGAATACGGTTGTTAGTCACTCGCCTGTCGCCAACGTCGCGAGCACGGGATATTTGGAGCATGAGCATTCGGAAATTTCATCATTTACTCGAATATTTTACATAACTTGTTCAAAGAAATACGTGTTTTTTTAAACCCTTAAACGTGTTTAGGGTTCCGTGGTCAACAAGGAACCCATAAAGTTTCACCATGTCTGTCTATCTGTCTGTCTGTTCGTCCGCGGACAATATCTGCGACCGTTAGCACTAGAAAGCTGAATTTCCGTATCAATACGTATATCAACTACACCGACCTACCCTCTAACTTTTGGATCCATAAGTTTAAAAAATATATATTTTGAACATAAAAGGATGAACAGTTTTTTAAAAATTAAAGAAAAAGTTCGGAACTAATTTTGTAATTTAACCGTACAGGCAAGCATTTATTTTTTACATATTTCATTGTCCTGAGCAAATCTTATTTCAAATAAAAATACAAAAAGTATAAAATCGGTTTACGCAAATTAAAATTACCACCGGGTACAGCGCCATCTCTCGGGAAATTGGGTTACTAATTTTTACATGGGCTACTTACTGGGTTCTGTTACATTGTGAGAAAATTGCGACGGACGGGAAACTACGGAACCCTATCCTGAGCGTGGCCCGACACGCTCTTGGACGGTTTATTTAAGAAAAGTCATCATTTAGAATATTTAACAGTGAAAGGGAAGTAGAAGAAGGGAATAGAAGTACGTTTTTTTTTATTTGTAATTTAGGAGTACGTAGTGGAAAGCCAAAGTTCACGTAAAATAGTTTCAAGTTCTATCAACTATCACTTTCCTATCAATTTCAAAGTTTTGATTTGTTTAGAAGCCAAGATATTATCCAAAATATATCTGTGTATCCAAACAAATTGACCTTTTCTAAACATTTGATCCGCCTTTCAATTGACTTAATTGCTTTATCTTGGAGTGGACGAAAATTGTTAGATCACTTTGATGGATCTGAGCGGTCTAATAATTATAGCCATAAACTGTTCAATACATAAATTGTTCGGTCAATCGAATTGAACTATGTCTGCTACCCAAAGCTACGATATTTCATTTAGAATGATGACGCAAATCTCATTTCAGTTTCACCTATGATCTTATGAAAATAATACAAATTAATAACGTCGAATACCAGGCAATGCATCAAATGCAAATAGAATGTACAAAGTCATCTTTAAAGAAGTTCACCATCACTATAGGGGATTCTAGTATTAACATTAATTCACTGTACGATTAAACGCCAACCACACCTACGCCTAGAAGTATGACTGGCATTTCATATGGAAGCCTCCTAAGAATATTCAATGCACGAATGTGCCAGCGGTTGGAAACGATTGACGCGTGGTGATATGAATAGCCCATTAGGTGTGGTGGTCGATGTTTTGTACTGAGAAAGGGAACGTCGACATTTTGGGAATCGCACCATCATACACGCTTTTAATGTAAAACTAGCAGGAAGTTTAGTCCGGTCAAATTAGACCAAAAAATAAGAGTAAAGTTACATAAATTCCCACCTAGCTGAAAATCGGTAAGATTGTTTAAAATATCATTAAAAACAAAATTTGAAAGTTCCCCATCTTTCCCCTGTAAGGAAAAAAATTTATTCAAGGTCAAAGGTCAAAAAAAAGAGTTTTTCGCGATTTTCAGCAAAACGGTAAGTTTTATCATAAAAATACGTCAGACAAAAATTGTAGACCATAAAATTATCTACAAAAAATGTATTAATATTTTTTTTTCTACGAGCCACCGTTGTTGAGATATAACGATTCTAAAAGTTTCAAAAGTTGTAATCGTCATAATATGCATGAATACGCCACGTATATAAACATCTCTATAGTTGTAATATATATTAAAATATTTTTCTATCGGTCATTGTAACTTAAACTACTAATATAAAATATACATAAGCTATAACTATACAAATATCAGGTAAAATGAAACCCAGTCCCTTAATTTATACACCATTGTAACCTTGAGAAAACATCTGTCCCCTGGTCAATTGTGTGCGTGGCTAGGGTCTTATACCTACTATAATAAATGAAACACTGTTAGTCTTGGATGCCAGTTGCTAGTGAAAACACGTGTTTATTCTAACCTATATCGTGCTGTTTTGAGTTTAACCGGTGGAATAGGCCTACTGAGGAAACCACGTTAAAAAAAAACGCGCTGAGACACTACCTCATAGGTGGCGAGGAAACGTGTGCATATTAAGACGATTACAACTTTTGCAACTTTTAGAATCGATATATCTCAAAAACGGTGGCTCGTAGAAAAAAAGTATCAATACATTTTTTGTAGATAATTTTATGATCTACAATTTTTGTCTGACGTATTTTTATGATAAAACTTACCGTTTTGCTGAAAATCGCGAAAAACTCTTTTTTTTGACCTTTGACCTTGAATAAAATTTTTTCCTTACAGGGGAAAGATGGGGAACTTTCAAATTTTGTTTTTAATGATATTTTAAACAATCTTACCGATTTTCAGCTAGGTGGGAATTTATGTAACTTCGAATGTCTAAATTGACCGGACTAGTTGTTGGCAGGAATTTATGTTATAGTGATTGGTATTTATAATAGGTAATTTAATATCACGAAAAGTCCCACTTAGGCATTCTACAATGATAATTTAAATAATTATTTACGATTACTAAAAACTGCTTATGTATCGTAAATTCTGCAATGAATCATTTTTAGGACTTCCCTCATATCTCAACTCAGCTGCCGTACGATAAATGATAATAAATAAAAAAATAATCCATCAGTCAGAATATTTGGTGGTGGGGTTGATTTCTCAAAATCTGAAATGCGTTCTTTGTAAAAGCTTGACGGATATTGCCAATTTTTGTATAGAACTTGGATCAAGAACTGCCCAAAATTAACACTAAGTGCATTTCGTTTCTCAGGGTAATAATAAATTTAGTAAAGCGAAGCGCTCCTAAATCTGTACCAGGAATCAATACAAAAGAGGTTTTTGTTTTTGGAAGTTATTTACACACATCAACATTGCCGAGGGATATTTCATTTTTACCTTATTATATGAAATTCAGTTAATATTTTGTTAAAACAATTATATATGAAATTGAAGTTTATATTATGGTTTATATTTGCAATACAATCAAAGATTTTTAATTATTTTTTTTGTGATTTTGCACTTCGCACTGAGGCCAATCCTTCCTTTCAGACTGAGACCCTGGGCCCCAGTAGGCTTCAAACCTTTTGCAGAGTCCTTGCGGTTTTGCTGACAGCTCCTTGAGGCGCGCGGGGACAAAGCGCACCGTTGACGACTTGGCTTGGTCCGGACTGTTACCAGACGACCGGACGGCGAGCTACCCAAGTCCGCAAGCCCGCGCCTACGGCGGCGGCGAACAGGGCGTGTGCGCCGTTGCCTTATTCAGTCAGCCTGCTCCTTATCCTTAGCTATCATTACTGCATCGCAGAAGGAGGCGACCGCCTGCCACCCCTCCTCGCTCTGGACCATGGCCTCCACCAAGGCCCGAGGCGAGAGATCGCCGCTGCCAATCACGTCCACGAGGACACGGCGATGCTTCTCCCAAGCGGGGCACACCCCTACTGTGTGCTCCACCGTGTCCTCCGGGCGGGGCACACAGTGTCGACACCCGGGCGTCCCTTTCGCGCAAATCCGATAATCAATTTATTTAATGTAACTAAATAATATTGCTATGGGTTTATTATGTCTGAAATGAAAGATAAATAAATATTTTAAATACAAACTTTTTTTAAGCAGTAAATACACTCGTGAGCAACCAAATCGACTCAAACTTTCATTGCGCACATATACATCAATTTTACAAAATCTACACGTGGTATGCATGACAGCAATATGCCATTTGAAAGCTTAAGATGTCGGCTTTCCAATGCGCATCAATAAATACCTTTTATAAAAAAAACCCCTATTCACTTACGCAATTTAATTGAGCGATACAATAAATTTGTTCAATAGCTTACCCACGACTTGCGCTAATTACTCTGCTGTGAAAGCTCTCCGCAACCCGCTATCCTCATCAGTCGCTTATCACAAGTTGACAGGTACACATCTCCGTAAATTACATTCATTGTTTCTACAAGAACATGGATACCATACCAGAAGAAGCCGCTCAAGCTGTTGCCCTTTTGCAACAAGGGCTTAGTCAGCGAGCAGTGGCTACCCAACTTCATTTGAGCCAGTCTGCTGTATCCAGTATATACAGACGATATCAAGAGACAGGTGCCTTTACTCGGAGACCAAGGACCAGCCGCCACCGATGCTCTTCCGAAAGAGACGACCGTTTCATAGTGTCAACCTCGTTGCGTAATCGCCATTTAACGGGTGTTGATGTGCAACAAGAACTGAGACGTGTACGAGGGGTGGCTGTTAGCGAGTGGACAGTAAGAAGACGCTTCAAGGAAGCCAATTTAACTCCAAAAAGGCCTGCGACAGGCCCCAAATTGACTACTGGTCACCGTTAAGCGCGGCTGCGGTTTGCTCGAGAACATGTCGATTGGGACATAGTGCAATGGCGGTCAGCCTTGTTCACTGACGAGTGCAGAATGTGCCTACATGGAAGTGACAGAAGAGGCCGAGTCTACAGACGTCCGGGTGAACGATTTGCACAATGTTGTTTCGCTAAAACAGTTACATACGGAGGCGGTTCTTGCATGATGTGAGCTGGGATCTCCTTAGAAAGCAAAACCGAGCTTGTTTATATGCCTGGGGGAGGCCGTGGGGGCGGACTAACGGCTGATCGGTATATCACCGACATATTGCAGGATCATGTTATTCCCTACGCAGGGTTTATTGGCGAAGACTTCGTTTTAATGCACGACAACGCCCGTTGTCACACGTCGCGGATCACTTGACACTTTCTTGAAGAAGTCGAAATACGCGTATATAATGGACTGGCCTGCGCTCAGTCCAGACATGAATCCCATTGAGCACTTATGGGATGAGCTCAAACGAAGAGTATGGGCTAGAAATCCAGTACTTGCAAGCGTGGAAGAACTTAAAACAGCGTTATTAGAGGAGTGGCACGGCATTCCTCAAGAGACCGTCAAAAAATTAATAAGGTCCATGAAAAACAGACTGCAGGCTGTAATTAGAGCTAGGGGAGGCAATACCGAATATTGATTAATAGTACATTGTTATACGAGGGATGAAAGTTAGTTATTTAGTCCCGAGAAATTTCTTGGCGACCGAGCGACAGAGAGGTCGCTAATAGTTCGAGGGACTAAATAACTCTTTAACCCGAGGTAAACACTGTGCTTTTCATTACGAATACGAGGAAAATAAAAATAATAATAAAAACCTGAGTCGTCGTCAAATGTCTTCGTATGTTTTTAGGTAAGTATATTTCTTTTGATTTAGGCGGTAAGCGGTTTTCTCCTCAAAGAATCTTGCGTTAAATTTATAACTGAAGCTGATGAACTTATCGTGTTAATACAAATTTCTTATAACAGAGATTTAGCAAAATGTAAATAAAACTCTACACCTCAAAAAAAAAAACAAAACAGAACAAATCGGCCACAGATTATAGAGAGACTTTACCCGCCATTTTTTTTTTTTTTAGTCGTCGTCTGGCTATTCAGGTCAACATTTTTCTCAAATATAATATTAGTTTTAATGAAATAGTTGAAAGTAAACTAAAGTAAAGTCATTAAAAAAAAGTATTCTTAAATTATTTCTATCTCTATGTCATTTTAATTGTACTGACAGTATAAAAATTCGGGTCACGGTTCAATAGAAATGTCAAAATAGAACTACTTTTTTTTTAAATATTTGCTGTCGAAATATTAAAAAAACAACTGTCAGTTGTAAAGTAAAACTCCCTAGAGAGTAAAAGTACTTCTTCCAACCCTGTCCGCAGGCAACTTTACACCTACTTTCAGAGTATGAGTAATGAAAATAACTTTTTTATGTTTTTCCAACGTTTTTTGTTTTATTTGGAAAGCACCAGACGCTATCCCTTTGTCTTCAATTTCGCTTTTTTGCCTACACTTACATTTTTTACATTATTAATTATTTATTTTTTTAAGTAATATCATTAAATTAAAGTTGATATCTAAGGCTTTCAAATGGCACATTGCTGTCATGAATACCATGTGTAGATTTTGTAAAATTGATGTATTATATGTATTCGTTTCTGAGAATAAGCTTCGTACACAGCGAGCCAACAATACGTATGGCGAGCGAACTAGCGGGTATATTGTACCGAGACTTATTAATAGCATACCCTCAGAAATAAAAAGTAATATTACACCCAAAAATATTAAATGTAAACTTAAGAAGTATTACTTAAGTATTATTTAAGAATGTTTTCTCTTACTGATTTAAACAAAGATTGTATGAATTAATTTCGACAATAACGTACACATATAAAACTGTAACTTTTGTTTCGATTTGAGATGATTCATGATAGCACAAGTTTAAACCTTAGTGGTTTTTTGGTTGCTATTTAACATAAGTAATCCCCTGTAATATTTGTATAAATGATAAATAAATAAAAAAAATATAAGCGCAATGAAAGTTTGAGTCGATTTGGTTGCTCGCGAGTGTAGTTTTTAAGTAAAGAAGTCTTTCATGTAATATCCCTAGACATTGTTGATGTGTTTATTTTTGAAAATTAGGTTAAGTAAATGTTTTCTGGTTAGTATTTGATTAGTGACTATAAAATAATTGTAATTTTTGTGTATCATTTTTACGGTAGAAGAATTGCGTAGGAAAAGGCCAAATCTCTCTACGCAATTCTTCCACCGTAAAAAGGTTTTGAGATCGCGTAGAAGCCAAGTCCTGTTCGACTTGATTTGTAATAATAAGTCAATATTTTGCGACTATATCAATAGTTGTTTACATTATATAGTGCCTTTGTCGTGGGCCAAAATACCGATACTGAACGGGGAATATGGCGCCAATGGGCGCGAAGCCCGCGAATGGGTGCGAAAGCTATCAACATTCGCGGTTCGCGGCTGAACCAGCTTTGGAGAACAGCACCACATGAGTAAATAAACTGATAGCACTGTCTGGCAATATACTTTTTAATGTATTATGTAATCTGAAAGATACTTACTGGTTTCTTCTTCTGCATCGTCGGAAAGATCTGAAGACTTGTCTTCGATTTTCTGAAAAAGATGAAAAGTGAATTAATAATGTTTTTTTAGTTCCACATTATAAGGTGTACAATAAAGTTTATAATAAACTAGCTTCTGCCAGCGACTTCGCTCGTGTGAAAATAGGTTCCTCTATACAAACTTCGGGTTCCCGTTTTATCCCTATAGGGTACGAGTTCTGTAAAATCCTTTCTTAGAGTTCACCAACGTCATCAAAGCAAGTTTTGTGCAAAATTTCACGCTCCTAGTCGCAGTTGTTTTGCCTGTGCGTTGATATGTCAGTCAACTCAGATTCTCTTTATATATATAGAAGATTTAATACGTATAAACAATAAACCTTGCTTGAACCTAAAGGTACCTACGTCGAGTCATGCGGATAGAACCATTTAATTTAAAATTATTGTGGCTGTGTATGTGGCTGGTTACATCCAGCCACTATGCAAAATATCTATTCATAACCCCAAAACCGACACATACCTAATGTCTGTTTTAGGTACATAGAGTTCCGAATAAATTAGCATTTAATGAGAATCTCTTTTGTTTATTATTGTATCGGTACGGAACAGCCACAAACCTTGACAATGTTTAAACTTGAGGATAGTTGAAATGAAAACTAAATTTTTATTTTAAAAATCTTCATAAAATGTCCAAAATAATTATAGATATTTTGTGAAGATTTGTATAGTCTTAATTATTAAGACTATATTCAAACAGTACTGGATGTAACTGTAACAGGAACACTGAACAAGACCGTCACAAAACCCTGATTTACGAATAAAAACCTGTAGGGTTTTTTATGGTAGGTAAAAATCATCCAACGACGAATCCTGCTCTTGAGCAGAGAGGGAAACAGTAATATAATAATAATAATAATAATGTGTCCACAACCATCACACAACGCCATCTAGTCCCAAGCTAAGCAGAGCTTGTGTTATGGGTACTAAACAACTGATAAACATACTTATATACACTTCTCATCAAAAAAATCGAAACACTTCCGTTTTCATTGTTTCTGTCCGAATTTAACACAAAAAAGAATTCATACGATGAAAAAAAAATACATATATTATAGCTGGCAGTTTGGCCATTACAGTAATAAGCGAAAATTCTAAATTCAAAATTAGAATTTCATTTGTTTATCTTATAAACGAAATGAATCACTGTTTTGAGACAAATGTGTGTTTAGGGTTGGAGTACATTTAGCGTTTAAAAACTAAAAATTGGCGCCTATCCTTAAACTTTTTGTTTTTTATTTCAATACTGTGACTTTGGGACGTCTGAAAAAAGGTTTTTTTTCTAAAACGTATGGATACTTCGCCCACAGAAGCCGCCCAAGTTGTGGCATTGCTGGATTCTGGCCTTAGTCAGCGTGTTGTGGCTGCAAGACTGCATCTAAGCCTGTCATCTGTTCATAGAGTCTATAAACGTTATCGGGAGACTGGTTTGTTCACGCGCCGTTCAGGATCTGGCAGGAATCGGGTCACTTCTGAGCGAGATGATCGATTTATTGTAACAACTTCTTTAAGAAATCGACGCCTTAACGCTTTTCAACTGCAGCAGCGGCTTCGTGTTGTACGAAGGGTGGCTGTAAGTGACTCTACAATTAGAAGAAGGTTGAAGGATCGTGGACTGGTACCGCATAAGCCAGCAAATGGGCCGAAATTAACTGCAGACCATCGAAGAGCGCGCCTTAACTTTGCACGTGAGCACCTAAATTGGTCATACCTACAGTGGAGCAAAGTTCTCTTTTCTGATGAGTGTAAAATTATGCTGTATGGTAACGACGGAAGGAACAAGGTCTACAGAAGAGACGGAGAACGCTATGCACAATGCTGCATTGAAGAAAAGGTCAGCATGGTGGCGGTTCGTGGACGGTTTGGGGAGGAATCAGCGCCGACGGTAAGACAGAGCTTGCTTTCGTGTCTGGGCCACGTCTGCCTGCACTAAACTGTCATCGGTACGTCGAAGAGTGTCTCGAGCCTCATGTGATGCCCTATGCACATTTTATTGGCAACGGCTTCATATTCATGCACGACAATGCTAGGGCTCACACCGCGGGCGTCGTACGAGATTATCTTAACGAAGTCGATATCTCTATTATGGAATGGCCAGCAAGAAGCCCGGACATGAATCCCATTGAACATCTATGGGATGAATTAAAGAGACGAATTCGAGCAAGAGATCCTGCCCCAGAAACACTTAGCCAGCTGCAAGATGCAATCTAAGAGGAATGGGACAATATACCACAGCATGTGATCGTGACTCTCATCCGATCGATGAAGAACCGTATGGAAGCAGTAATTAGAGCTCGGGGAGGGAATACAAGTTATTAAATAAACGTTTTTTAGCTTTTTTTTTCATTTACGTGTGTTGTTTTATCCATTTCCTTTATACTCCATACGGAATAAAAATGACTCATTTAACAAAATACGAAACCTATGAAAAATTCATTTAAATTTAGAACATTAACATTAAGATTTGATAAGCTCATATTACTCACTATTAAACGACATTTAACATTTATTCCTAAATGTACACATTTTTCTGATAATCCTGACAAAACGTAAACTTGCAAGGTGTTTCGATTTTTTTTATGAGAAGTGTATTTCTAAATACATACATATTATAGATAAATTACACCCAGACACAGAACAAATAATCGTGCTCATCACACAAACATTTGTCCTGGGTGGGAATCGAACCCACGACCTCCGGCATAGCAGTCAGGGTCCCTAACTACTAGACTGACAGGCCAGTCAGTGTCAGTGTGCTTACTGACTAAACAACCTACCCCTTTCCTTCGTCACCATCTATATCAGGGCTAGAGCCTTCCTTTCAGACAAACCCTTAGCCCCAGTTTGCCTCGACCCTTCTGCAAAGTCCCTACGGAAAACCAGTAGGGTCCATTGACGCAGACCGTTGGGTGCATATGGGGCCCCACCGCGGTCTTCGGGGCCCAAGTCAACCTCCCCTGCAAGTTGGGGCACCTGCCGAACAACGGACGAGGCTCTGGCGCTGGCTTTCCCTTTTAGGGTTGGGAGGTCAGACGGCAGTCGCTCCCGTAAAGGCCACAAAAGTCAAATTATCATGGATAGGTCGGAAAAGATAATTGCCACGGATAGGGCGCCGCCGCAAAACGGCGCGCAGGAGATTCGCCCGACTCCTGTGGCAAGTGGGCGAGGGCTACCGTGTATGGGGCGAGCACGGTTAAAGACGCGAGCCCCAGCCCGTAAACTCCGCTTCGCCAGCCTGAACATTGGCACGCTGACCGGACGCGCGAGAGAGTTGGCCGATGTACTGCTTAGGCGAAGGGTGGCCGTGGCATTCCTGCAGGAGACTCGGTGGAAAGGCCGCAGGTCCCGACTCATCGGGAATGGCTACAAACTGATCTATACAGGTGCAGCCGGTGGGGAGAACGGGGTGGCCGTTGTACTCTCCGAGGAGTTTCACGACGCAGTCCTGGAGGTGAAACGCTACAGTGATCGGCTTATGGTCGTAGGTGTGCTTATTGATGGGGTTATAACCCACTTGATAAGTGCCTACGCGCCTCAGGTCGGTTGCAGCGACGCTGAAAAGGCTGCGTTCTGGGATCAATTCGGTGGGGTGCTTCGTGGCATCCCGTTGTCGCAGGGAATCGTTTTGGGTGGTGATCTGAACGGTCATGTGGGTGACAGGTGCAAGGACTTTGAGCATGTTCACGGTGGCTTTGGATACGGTAGCCGTAACGCTGAAGGGGAGACTATCCTCCAAACGTGTGCGGCTGCCGGCCTTGCCATCGTGAACACGTATTTCAAAAAGAAATCCGAACACCTGATTACCTACAAGAGCGGGAGGTACGCTACCCAAATCGATTTCTTACTCACACGGAGGCACCATATCAGTAGGGTGGCCAACTGCAAGGTCATACCCGGTGAGAGTCTCACTGCACAACACCGTCTCCTTGTCATGGACTTGCGCGTCAAGCCTAGGGTCAAGGTTGTTGAGCGCCAACAACGCCGTATACGGTGGTGGCGACTGAATGAAGCCACGTCCCAGTCGTTCGCGTCGGCCATCGGCGATAAGTGCGATGGTACCGATGGCGAACCTATGCAAAGCCACTGGGACAGGATTCAGGTTGTCATCACTGAGGCGGCAAAGTCGGTGCTCGGCTTGTCCAGGGGCGGCCGCAGGTGTGACAAGGAGACTTGGTGGTGGGATGACACAGTCCAGAGGGAGATCAGAGAGAAGAAAGCCCTCTTCAAAACGTGGCAAGCTTCCAAATCTCCCGAAGACCGCGACGCATACAGAACCGCAAAACGTGCCGCCAAGAGGGCCGTAGCCAGAGCCAGACGAGACCACTTACAGCCACTCTATGATAAGTTGGAATCGTCTGAGGGGCAAAAGCTCATTTATAAGTTGGCACGTTCCAGGGTCAAAGCGGCACTGGATATCTCTAAGTGCCGCTGTGTAAGAGACCCTGACGGCAATCTGTTATGCGAGGACCTCGCGGTGAAGGAGAGATGGCGCTCGTATTTCCACGAGCTGCTGAACAAGCAGCACAAAGAGGTGTTGTCTCCGGTTCTCCCTCCAAATCAGGGACTTGTGCCCCCGGTTACGCCTGAAGAAGTGCATGTGGCCCTTCGCCGCATGAAGAACCGGAAAGCTGTCGGTGCCGATGGAGTCCCCATTGAAGCCTGGAAGGCGATGGGTCCTCGTGGTGTGGGCATCTTAACCCACCTATTTAACCGCATGCTCCTCACCGGAAAGATCCCGAGTCAATGGAGACTGAGTATTATCACTCCAGTCTTCAAAGGCAAGGGATCGGTGCAGGAGTGTGGCGACTACCGTGGGATTAAGGTTATGTCCCACACCATGAAGCTCTTCGAGCGGGTGATTGACTCTCGGATCCGACAGGAGTGCACCGTCTCGGGATGTCAATATGGGTTTCGACCAGGCCATGGCGCCATGGATCCCATCTTTGCCCTAAGGGTTACCATGGAGGGATACAGATCGAAGAATACGCCTCTGCACCTCTTGTTCCTAGACATGCAGAAGGCCTTCGACTGTGTCCCCCGTGATGTGATCTGGTAGGCGCTGAGATCTAAAGGAGTGCCCGAGACCTATGTTGACATCATCCGAGATATGTACCGAGACTCCGGTTCTGTGGTTCGGACCGCTGTTGGCGATACGAAACCCTTCCCCATCACCGTCGGAGTTGTTAATGTAAGACACAGAACCACTAAAGAAGCATTACCAGTGTACTATGTTGACCTAGAACCTAAAAGTAACAATAAAGATATCTTCAAATTAAAATATCTATGTCAGTGTAAAGTGACCGTAGAGGCTCCATACAAAAAAACCGAAATACTCCAATGCAAGAGATGTCAGAGATTTGGACACTCAAAAAATCAATGTTGCAGACCCTATCGGTGTGTCAAATGTGGTAATGACCATCCCACTTCATCTTGCACTAAAAAGCCTGAGACTGAAGCCACGTGTGCAAACTGCCAGGAAAAACACCCGGCTAGCTATAAAGGATGCATAAAATACAAACAATTCAAAGACAAAATTACAACAAAGACAAATCCAAAACAAAAACAAATGACACAAAAAACTCAGGAACCAGAATTCACACAAAAAGTGCATGCACCTAAAATGACGCAGAGATTGCTCCAATCTGAAAACAGGGCTAATACCGTACACAAGGAATACCAAACACAAAATGCTTCTTATGCGGATGTGTTAAAATCTAATATTAAAAAGACAAACCAAATAGAAGAACAAAAAAACTCTAACAACATTACAGAAATACTGGAAAGTATGTTCGCTAACCTACAGCAAGTCATGATATCCATGATGGACAAAATGATGGATCGTATGGTCCAACTGATTACAAGTCTGGTATCAAAATGATGTCCAACTTGAAATTTATGACGTGGAATGCCAATGGCTTGACGGAGCGTCGTCAAGAACTCCATGCGTTCCTATTAACGGAAAAAATTGACGTAGCTTTGATATCAGAAACTAGATTCACTGCCAAATCACACTTAACGTTAAAAAATTTCAATGTATATACGACAAATCACCCATCAGGCAACAGCCATGGAGGTACTGCAATAATTATCAAAGAGAACTTAAAGCATTATGTACAGGAAGCTTATCAAACTGACAAAATTCAAGCTACTTCTATCAGACTACAGCTTAAAGACAAATCAGACATAACATTATCTGCAGTATATTGTCCACCTAGACACACAATAACTGAAGTTGAGTACAAAGCATATTTCTTAACTCTTGGACCCAAATACATATGCGGAGGGGATTGGAACGCCAAACATACT
Source organism: Mythimna loreyi (assembly GCA_029852875.1). NCBI lineage: Eukaryota > Metazoa > Arthropoda > Insecta > Lepidoptera > Noctuidae > Mythimna > Mythimna loreyi. The sequence goes on along the minus strand of CM056777.1, from coordinate 3,411,964 downwards.
CATTGGGGATCTCGACTAATTACTCCCAGAGGCAGACAACTTCACAGAGTAGTACAATCACTACGACTAGAATGTATGACTCACTGTAAACCAACTTATTGGCCAACAGATCGAAACAAGGTACCAGACCTTCTTGACTTCTACTTAATCAAAAACATCAGTCGAAACTATATGACTATTGACCACTGTACTGACTTATCTTCTGACCACACACCTGTCATACTGAATGTGAACTCTTCAGTTGTACTTATGGATCCTCCTTTAAGAATATACAACAAAAACACAAACTGGGACACCTTTCAAGAAGAGATAACCGCCAAATTAGACATACATAAACCAATACAGATGACTGAAGAAATAGAGATGGAAATTGACAAACTGAACAAAGTTATACACAGTGCAGCTAAAATAGCAACTAAAACAAAGAAAAGACTACCACCAAAACTTAACGAATATCCCAAAAAAATCAAGGAACTTATAGCAGAAAGGAGACATCTCCGTAAAATATGGCACAGGACTAGATATCCGTCAGACAGAACAGCCTTCAATAGATCCTCTGAAGTATTAAAAAAGCTGATAGTAGACTACCAAAACCAAAACTTACAGACATTCCTGTCGAATTTAACACCATCTGTAGATACAAACTACTCACTGTGGAAGGCTACAAAAAACCTTGATCACCCAAAAACGCAGATACCTCCGATCAAAAATAACTCTGGAGATTGGGCTAGATCAGATCCAGAAAAAGCCAATATCTTCGCGGAACACCTTTCTACAGTATTTCAACCACATCCAGAGACAACTCCTGAACACACCACGGAAGTAAAAGCTTTTCTTAAAAGTGCATTACAAATGTGTCTTCCGATAAAATGGACAAGTCCTCGGGAAGTAACTAAAGAAATAAGAATGCTGAAAGACGGAAAATCTCCAGGATATGACATGATAGACGCAACCCTACTAAAAAGATTACCGAAAAAGGGAATTATGCAACTAGTAAAAATATTTAACGCCTGCCTTAGACTCTCATATTTCCCTGCACATTGGAAGATAGCACAGGTTGTAATGGTACCCAAACCTGGAAAACCGCCACAAGACGTTACCTCGTATAGACCCATCAGTCTTTTACCCGTCATTGGAAAACTCTTGGAGAGAATTTTGCTCAACAGAATAAAAATTCATCTTGAGGACATAATTCCAAACCACCAATTTGGGTTCCGAGAGCATCATGGTACTGTAGAACAAGTGCACCGTATTGTGGACACAATAAACCGGACACTAGATAGCAAACAATATTGTTCCGCTGTCTTCCTTGACGTAAGCCAAGCTTTTGACAAGGTCTGGCATGAAGGTTTACTTTATAAAATTAAAAAAATGCTACCTCACTCTTTCTTGCCCATACTGGAGTCATATCTCCAAAATAGATGGTTTGAAGTTAAATTACATACTGATCTCTCAGCCTTGTATGAAATAAAATCAGGTGTTCCACAAGGTAGTATACTTGGACCAATACTGTATACCATATATACAGCCGACCTTCCAACCATGGACCAAACCATAGTTGCCACATACGCAGATGACACAGCAATACTGTCCACCCACACTAATCCAGCAACAGCATCTGCTCAACTCCAACTGCACCTCTATGAAATGGAAAAATGGCTGAAAACCTGGCGAATAAAGGTTCATCATCATCATCAGCCTAGCGTAAGTCCCGGTTGCTACCTTGGCTTTCACCTCGGTGCCCGGGGTCCGCTTTCCTGCCTAGTCTTCTCCACTTCGCTCGGTCTTTTGCATCCTCTGCCTTAAGCCCATTAGCACGCATATCGTCCCTTACGACGTCGATCCAACGCCTCTTAGGCCTACCTCGTTTTCCGGGTCCCGGCGGAGGCGGCATGGCGAGGCATCTGTTACCCACGTAGTCTGCCGGTTTTCGTAAAACGTGGCCATACCAGCGTAAGCGACCCTCCTGCAGTTTATCCGCTATGTCACGGACCCGAAGGCTGCCCCGGATGCGGGAGTTCTTAATGCGGTCTTTCCGCGAAACTCCAGACATCCAGCGCAGCATATTCATTTCCGTGACACGCAGGCTTTGCTTATGTCGCTCAAGTACAGGCCACGCTTCACTGCCATACAAAAGGACAGGCCTAATGATGGTCTTATAGACCTGTCCTTTGAGCCTAACCGGCATTTTGGGGTCACAGATAACCCCCGCCACCTCACGCCATTTCGCCCAGGCCGCCGAGATACGTGAGTCGACGTCGCAATCGACGTCCCCGGACTCGTGGAGCACCGATCCCAAGTACCTGACCTGTTCCGTGCGCTCAACTGTGTCTTCGCCAATGCGAACAGGAGCAGCGTTAGTTGTGTTACAGGCCAAGTACTCGGTCTTCGCCGCATTAATCTTCAGACCGCCGTTTTCCAGCGACTCCTTCCACGCTGCCACACGTCGAACCAAGCGCCCACTGTCCGAGTCCGCCAGCGCGATGTCGTCTGCATACATGAGCAGCCACGGCGGCTGCTCATGTAAGTCCCTGATGGTGGAGGACAGCACGTCCAGCACCACGCTGAACAGAAACGGACTAAGGACAGAGCCCTGGTGAACTCCGACGGTGATGGGGAAGGGTTTCGTATCGCCAACAGCGGTCCGAACCACAGAACCGGAGTCTCGGTACATATCTCGGATGATGTCAACATAGGTCTCGGGCACTCCTTTGGATCTCAGCGCCCACCAGATCACATCACGGGGGACACAGTCGAAGGCCTTCTGCATGTCTAGGAACAAGAGGTGCAGAGGCGTATTCTTCGATCTGTATCCTTCCATGGTAACCCTTAGGGCAAAGATGGGGTCCATGGCGCCATGGCCTGGTCGAAACCCATATTGACATCCCGAGACGGTGCACTCCTGCCGGATCCGAGAGTCAATTACCCGCTCGAAGAGCTTCATGGTGTGGGACATAACCTTAATCCCACGGTAGTCGCCACACTCCTGCACCGATCCCTTGCCTTTGAAGACTGGAGTGATAATACTCAGTCTCCATTGACTCGGGATCTTTCCGGTGAGGAGCATGCGGTTAAATAGGTGGGTTAAGATGCCCACACCACGAGGTCCCATCGCCTTCCAGGCTTCAATGGGGACTCCGTCGGCACCGACAGCTTTCCGGTTCTTCATGCGGCGAAGAGCCACATGCACTTCTTCAGGCGTAACCGGGGGCACAAGTCCCTGATTTGGAGGGAGAACCGGAGACAGCACCTCTTTATGCTGCTTGTTCAGCAGCTCGTGGAAGTACGAGCGCCATCTCTCCTTCACCGCGAGGTCCTCGCATAACAGATTGCCGTCAGGGTCTCTTACACAGCGGCACTTAGTGATATCCAGTGCCGCTTTGACCCTGGAACGTGCCAACTTATAAATGAGCTTTTGCCCCTCAGACGATTCCAACTTATCATAAAGTGGCTGTAAGTGGTCTCGTCTGGCTCTGGCTACGGCCCTCTTGGCGGCACGTTTAGCAGCTCTGTATGCGTCGCGGTCTTCGGGAGATTTGGAAGCTTGCCACGTTTTGAAGAGAGCTTTCTTCTCTCTGATCTCCCTCTGGACTGTGTCATCCCACCACCAAGTCTCCTTGTCACACTTGCGGCCGCCCCTGGACAAGCCGAGCACCGACTTTGCCGCTTTAGTGATGGCAACCTGAATCCTGTCCCAGTGGCTTTGCACCGGTTCGCCATCGGTTCCGTCGCACTTATCGCCGATGGCCGACGCGAACGACTGGGACGTGGCTTCATCCAGTCGCCACCACCGTATTCGGCGTTGTTGGCGCTCAACAAACTTGACCTTAGGCTTGACGCGCAAGTCCATGACAAGGAGACGGTGTTGAGCAGTGAGACTCTCGCCGGGTATGACCTTGCAGTTGGCCACCTTACTGATGTGGTGCCTCCGTGTGAGTAAGAAATCGATTTGGGTAGCGTACCTCCCGCTCCTGTAGGTAATCAGGTGTTCGGGCTTCTTTTTGAAGAACGTGTTCACGATGGCAAGGCCGGCAGCCGCACACGTTTGGAGGATATTCTCCCCCTCCGCGTTACGGCTACCGTATCCAAAGCCACCGTGAACATGCTCAAACTCCTTGCACCTGTCACCCACATGACCGTTCAGATCACCACTCAAGACGATTCCCTGTGACAACGGGATGCCACGAAGCACCCCACCGAGTTGATCCCAGAACGCAGCCTTTTCAGTGTCGCTGCAACCGACCTGAGGTGCGTAGGCACTTATCAAGTGGGTTACAACCCCGTCAATAAGCACACCTACGACCATAAGCCGATCACTGTAGCGTTTCACCTCCAGGACTGCGTCTTGAAACTCCTCGGAGAGTACAACGGCCACCCCGTTCTCCCCACCGGCTGCACCCGTGTAGATCAGCTTGTAGCCATTCCCGATGAGCCGGGACCTGCGGCCTTTCCACCGAGTCTCCTGCAGGAATGCCACGGCCACCTTTCGCCTGAGAAGTACATCGGCTAACTCTCTCGCGCGTCCGGTCAGCGTGCCAATGTTGAGGCTGGCGAAGCGGATTTTCCGGGTTGGGGCTCGCGTCTTTGGCCGTGTTCGCCCCATACACGGTAGCCCTTGCCCACTTGCCACAGGAGTCGGGCGAATCTCCTGCGCGCCGTTTTGCGGCGGCGCCCTATCCGTGGCAACATTCTTTCTAAACTTGACCATTTTTAGTGGCTATTTGTGGCCTTTACAGGAGCGACTGCCGTCTGACCTCCCAACCCTAAAAGGGAAAGCCAGCGCCAGAGCCTCATCTGCTGTTCGGCAGGTGCCCCAACTTGCAGGGGAGGTTGACTTGGGCCCCGAAGATCGTGGTGGGGCCCCATATGCACCCAAATAAAGGTTAACCAAAATAAATCGTCCCATGTTACATTCACTCTCAGAAGAAAGACCTGCCCTGTAGTGACGCTAAATGGTGAAGAGATCCCACAGGAAGATCATGCTAAATATCTAGGCATGCACCTAGACAGGAGACTAACGTGGCAAAAGCACATTTGGACAAAGCGCAAACAACTAGACACCAGGCTACGCAACATGTACTGGATAATAGGTCGGCATTCACGTCTAAAAGCGGAAAGCAAGATTACCGTGTACAAAGCCATCTTGAAACCAATTTGGACTTACGGCATTCAACTGTGGGGTACAGCCAGTAAAAGTAATATTGAAATCCTTGAAAGGTTCCAAAGTAAAACGATGAGAGCAATCTTTAACATTCCGCACTATATAAGCAACAAACACATTTACAATGATCTAAAAATTAAAACGGTTAAAGAAGAGATCACAAACTACAGTGTTAAGTAACAAGAGAGACTGTCTGGACATAAGAATACACTAGCTTTTAAACTTAGTGGAGGCGGTTCGTTACAACACAAACGTCTAAAGAGGCATAGTGTTCCTACACTTCCAGATAGATTCTGCCACATGAAGTGAAAGCCCCCCACTTGGTGGCATGGCTCACTGTGTTTAAAACCACTCCAGATGAAAAACATCAGCCAGAAGCAAGGCTTATTGTTAAGTTAACAGATTGCCATGACGCAGAAAGAAAAAGAAGAAAAAAAAAAAAAAAAAAAAAAAAAAAAAAAAAAAACCGTCGGAGTTCACCAGGGCTCTGTCCTTAGTCCGTTTCTGTTCAGCGTGGTGCTGGACGTGCTGTCCTCCACCATCAGGGACTTACATGAGCAGCCGCCATGGCTGCTCATGTATGCAGACGACATCGCGCTGGCGGATTCGGACAGTGGGCGCTTGGTTCGACGTGTGGCAGCGTGGAAGGAATCGCTGGAAAACGGCGGTCTGAAGATTAATGCGGCGAAGACCGAGTACTTGGCCTGTAACACAACTAACGCTGCTCCTGTTCGCATTGGCGAAGACACAGTTGAGCGCACGGAACAGGTCAGGTACTTGGGATCGGTGCTCCACGAGTCCGGGGACGTCGATTGCGACGTCGAGTCACGTATCTCGGCGGCATGGGCGAAATGGCGTGAGGTGGCGGGGGTTATCTGTGACCCCAAAATGCCGGTTAGGCTCAAAGGACAGGTCTATAAGACCATCATTAGGCCTGTCCTTTTGTATGGCAGTGAAGCGTGGCCTGTACTTGAGCGACATAAGCAAAGCCTGCGTGTCACGGAAATGAATATGCTGCGCTGGATGTCTGGAGTTTCGCGGAAAGACCGCATTAAGAACTCCCGCATCCGGGGCAGCCTTCAGGTCCGTGACATAGCGGATAAACTGCAGGAGGGTCGTTTACGCTGGTATGGCCACGTTTTACGAAAACCGGCAGACTACGTGGGTAACAGATGCCTCGCCATGCCGCCTCCGCCGGGACCCGGAAAACGAGGTAGGCCTAAGAGGCGATGGATCGACGTCGTAAGGGACGATATGCGTGCTAATGGGCTTAAGGCAGAGGACGCAAAAGACCGAGCGAAGTGGAGACGACTAGGCAGGAAAGCGGACCCCGGGCACCGAGGTGAAAGCCAAGGTAGCAACCGGGACTAACGCTAGGCTGATGATGATGATGAATTGAGAATAGGATCGAAGGCCATATTGTGAAGTCACGTCGAACTGACAAATCGAAGAAATTAATAGAAGTAAATAGAAGAAAAAGGTGAATTGTTTCTGTCAAGAAAGAAAATAGTTTTTCTTGTAAACTATTTATGACTTAAAACAATATATTTGACAAATTTATATTAAACCTTAACCTTCCTTCCTTTCCTTACTTTACTAAGAATTAACTAAAATTTAGTAATGAAAAGCAAAAAAAAATCCTTTTTATCATATGCAAATAAGATCTTGTTTGCAAACCTAGGTACTTTCATGAAAAAATAGACTTTCCTGTTCTTATTTGGAATGCATAATACGTAAATGATCAATAATAGACGGGGAATTCCACGTGAAGAGAACAGCTAAAAAATTTCAATGTTTCTTATTTTAATAATATTTGAGTAGGTGTTTTATACATGTCTATGTTTTCGTTTTTGTTTACGAGTTATGAAAGTTGAGAATTCGTCAAATTTATAATTTGACAAATTCTCAGGTACGTGCTACTTCGAATATCCAGCTTAAAGAAGTTAAAATTAAATAAATAAAGAAGGGCTTTTTAACCTTAGTATTTAGTACCTACTTTAGTAATAATTAGCCAAATGGTATTCCAACATATTTACTATTTTTTAGCTTCATTTTCAAATTGTTTTAAATAATTATTTCACATATTTGATGATTACTGATTTATTAACAAATAGTAATATAGTCGACTATTTTCGTTTTATTTGCTTAGTTTTAGACTAATTTACGAATACACAAATGCTTTATTTATTGCGATATTTATTGCTGATTTTTGATATTTTTGGTAGGTTAGATAAATATGTAATTTTATATTATTGTCATTTTAAATTTCTTTCTCACAAATAATATTTGTTTTATTTTTTAGTCAAGTTATAATCAATCTCTATTAAATTACTGTGGGTACCTACCTATATTATACATTTTGTAAGAAGTATTTGTAGCTGACTTTACATAAATACGTCAGTTTGTTTACGTTCGAGCGAGTTGACGACAGAAAAAAAAAAAGTTTAAAAACTAACACCGGACTACTTAAAAACACGCTCTAAAAAGTACGAAACAAGAAAACAAGAAAGCCGTGGTCGTATACCACTTTTTTTAATTTATTATTCTAATATGGCATACGACCACGGCTTTCTTGTTTTCTTGTTTCGTACTTTTTAGAGCGTGTTTTTAAGTAGTCGGGTGTTAGTTTTTAAACTTTATTTTTATTTAACATATTTTGGAGTTCTAAATAGGTTAATCTTGGGTTCATTGATTTCTCAGCCCATGAATATAGGTAAAGTCACAAGCAAATGCTAGTAATATATATATATTCAAAATGTACAAGTAAAGCGCTTTCAAATGATACCAAACACGGCATATTTATCTTAACTTTATTTTTTTACTTCGTATGTTTTGTCCGCTAGAGGGCGCCACATTAGATTTTGTGAAATCCCATATAGCCTATAACCAGCGGACAATTAAGACGCTTCTAATGATATGTCATTTGTCGAATTCTGATAAGTAGTTTAGAAGTTACGAGGGAACAGATGAACATCCATACCCACATACATAGTCGCCGTAGTCGGGTAAAAAGTAAGTGAAATCGGAAGGTGCCCGCTCGCTCGGACGCGCGGGTTTTAGCACGAGCGAGTTGACGAACAAGTCGACAAGATACACCGAATAGGTTTCCAGAGGCAGCTTATTCCCATTTCTAGTTGCATGAACATTTGAAAAGGTTACTGTGGCCCTAGAACACAAACGACCAATGAAGGAACAACAGTAGGTTTTTATTAAGTAAAAGTCTAACTCTACCTCTCAATCCTAGGCGAAGACAGAGGTCTCCGATCCTACCTACTGTCTCCTTTAGACTCAGCCCATAGTTAACACCCATTTAATATTTATTTCCAGGTAAATATCTTTATGAAAATATTTCCCGTTCCAAGCAAGATATGCTTCATTTCATAGTCGACGGAGCTCGGTCACTACAAGAGCAGTAAAGGGCACTTAGACGCCGAGAAGAGTAAAAAATTTAATTAAAATAATCAGTATAGTTGCGACTTTTACAAATTACATCGTGTTTACTGGAAGTCTTTATGTGCAAGGGAACTTGATGTGAACTATGTCCAGCATCAATTTTCTACAGATTCGTGCAAAATATGTCAGCCTACTTTTGAAGCGCGGTCTTGCGAACGGCGAGCAATGGATAGCTTGCTGATCGACTGTCCGATAACCGTCTGGCGTCCGAACCAAGCCTAAGTCATCCCCGACGGTTACTGTTCCACGCGCGTCTAGGTAGGCTCCCAGCAATGTCGACCCGTGTATGAAAGGCAACCAAGAAACAGGGTGGGTTTTCAATCGGAGTCTGACACTATCTCCTACTCCGCCGTGGCCGTGAGATGCCATTGGATTATATTTCCCACAAAAAAATGTCATTTTTGATTAATACCTATTGTTTTGAGAGAATTTTATTGAACTGATGATTTAGAGCAACTTTGTTGGTTGGTTCTTCGCGAGAAGCTCAAGACTAGTGCCTAATGGTGAAGATGTTTTGGGAGTTCCATTTCTAGCAGTGGTCCTTTTTCAGTTGAACGATGGAAGTGGTGACTATTGCACATGTTGACCACGATTTTGTGTTCCATTTATCAGTCATAACAACAAATGTTTAAAAAAATAATTATTGGATAAGGATCCTCAAGTGCTGTAATTGCAAACAGAAACAATTAAGCTTAATGGCATGATTAATATCGCTGGAGCTCAGCATCAGTCCACTTAGAACTAGAACCCCGCTGCTCCTTGGTCAATAAAATCGTTTACTTTTTAGAAGTTTGCCTAGCACACCGCATCATACAATGACCGTGCTAAGAATGTATCAAGCGCATTGGTGGGATACACTTTTCATTATAGCTAATGATTCAATTTAAAATCCCTTCATTATTATGCCGGTTGACTAGTGTCACGCATGTCTACGCGCGTTTGTCGATTTGCTCCACTCAATTCATGAGGATCTATTGTTTAAGCTTTTTCACCTTCCCAATTTGCTTCAAGTGGATCAAAACAGTTTTGTCACTAACCCCGCCAGCTAACTATGACTTGGTTAGCGATGGAACCTCGAAATTTCCAGAACGAAAACGTTGGAACCAAAAATACAGTGTGTTATCTTTTGCGACACAACCGCCATACACACCATTAATCCTTCGAGCCGATTCTGCAGCACTGGTGCCACGGCAGAACTCGAACTGCTAAATAACACGACAATTTAAGTTGACCATTTTGTAAATTGAGTGACGCAAAAAAACAAAGAAGAAAAAGCATGGATTACGGTTTTCGAAAAACAAATGCATGCATGAGTAAATAGCTGTATAAAATTGAAATTGGAATTCGTAACCAACGAGGAGATATTTGAGATCAAAGTGGCCACAAAACGCCAATTTCATATGTAAGGACCTAATATAATAGACGCATACGCAAAGGTGCCAGCTAGACTAGCCGCGTAGTTCTTGATTGTGTTGCGCACACGCACACGCTTACCATGGCAGGGCTTTCGTATAACAGTTAAATAGTGATTTATAACATTTGTGTGTGTACTGTAAAGTTTTTATATGGTTTACTGTAGAGTTTCCATTTAAATCCTCTTTTGAACTTCTTAAACGTTCTGGAGAGAACTCCAGAACGTTTAGAACAACCAACCACCAAAAAAAAAACCAACCACCAACCAACCAGGTAAAAAAAAATCAGTAACAATATCATATTTCTATAACGATCAATCAGCCGGGAGTTGAGCCAAACATAGTTTGAATATTGTTTGTTTTCACAGCTATGATTAATACTTTAAAAACCTATGGCTAGATTAGCAGAATAAAGCTGCAATTTCTTTCTATATTTGTATTTAGTGGTATTTAATTAGCAGATGCAACATCTATACTTATAATAAATTTATAGAGGTCAATTCTGTACATGAAATATATTTCCAAAATCAGGGGGTGATAAGTGATCGATACTGAAGCCAAAAATGCAATCAGTAAAATTTTTGTCTGTCCGTCTGTATGTTCGTTATAAAAACAAAAACTTCTCGACGAATTTTAACTTGGTACAATTTTTTTTCATACTCCTGGGCAGGTTATAGTACCTATACTTTTCATCACGCTACGATCTAAAGGAGCAAAGCAGTGAAAGAAAATGTTGGGAAAAAAGGAGAAGTTACTCCATTTTTTAAACTTCGGTTAAAGCTACACAGAAATTATGTATGACGGAAATGTTCTCCTTAAAATTATATTAAATAAATAAATAAATATTAAAAATATCCTACGACAGCATATCTATATTTTATAGTTGACTCACAATAACACGTGTAACCCCCGATAGCTTAGCAATTCGGAGTTTTATGGTTATATTTGGCTACTCTTACGTTTATAACACTCTCACTCATCCCTAATTAACCCTTTAACCGCCAAGACACTGATACTTTTGACTTACCTCCAGCGCCACGTTACTTTAGGTATAAGTTGGAACAGTGTTGGGAATACTTGATATCGATGCATAAACTCTTTATTTATAAAAAAATTAAAAGCCGGAAATAAAATCAATATTTTATTTATCTACTTAATTAATAATCTAATATTGTTCAGTCTTCAATCGATTAACTATGTTAACGTACTTGTGTGGTTACAAAATGAGTACTCGGGAGATAGTTCGTTCATCTGTTGGTGACGATTCTCCTCGAGCATGTCGTATTAAATTTAATATTTTCATGTAGGTAAACTTCTGAGCGGATTTCCTGCCGTACAGTTTGCAGCTCAAAAGCTACTAAAGTTACACATCACTTAGTCTCTGATCAAAAAAATATGCGTCTGGCAGGTTTATAAAAGCAATTCATGATTCGATAGCTAAATATTTAATAACTCTTCGTTTTCTAGCATTTCTTTTGCATTTAGAGTTCCACACAATAACACATAAAAGGGCTACAACACTAGTTGCATTGAGCGATAAATGTTTCCCGTGATTTCACGGTGATGGCGCTAAGGCAACTGCCAATACAGCGCGATTTAACCTTGAATCTCCTTGGCCGCACGTAATATTACGGTGACGGCGACCGACGACTGTCTGCACTAGTGATGTTCCGCGTAATGAGATTTCTATATTTTTGTCGTAAAAATTAAATCATTTTAAACTGAAATACATTTTATTGTGTACAAATACTCGTATCAGAGTAACGATATAGTTATTTTGTAATGAAAGTACCTACCTTCATTGCAAATACTGACAGTAATTTTTATAGTGCCTTGTTTATTCTTAAACAACCTATTAAGTATATTCCGAATTCGCCCCATCCCTTGTACTCGTAACATTACGTGATTGGCGATACTGGTAAGGAGACGGTGACCAAAATGTATTTAAAACTCCAAAATTCACAGTATTTATCATTCAAAACATTGAGAAATGTCCATAACAATAAATATTATACCCTATATCTTAAAATTGACATATTTTATATGGAGTTTGTGCATTATGAGAACTTTTAAAATAAAATAACGTAATTATGCGTATGTGGCGATTCGAGCACAGATTTCAGAACCCGTAATATTACGGTGCCGGCGGTTAAAGGGTTAAAAATAGTTAACATTATCACCTATTCAATAAAAAAAAAATCATATAAAACGGTATAGAAACACCAAAGTTTTTTTTTATTGAATATACCTATTTGTTTTTTTTTTTATAGCCTAATGTATGTCCTACTGCTGGGCAAAGGCCTCCCCTTTTTCCTTCCAGACCTCCCTATCTTTGGCGACCTCCGGCCATGTTTGCCCCGCGAACATGATGAGATCGTCACTCGTTATTGAATATACCTATATTCAATAAAAATAAAACTTTGGTGTTTCTTGTTAACCCATCGTGCGTGAATACCTACTGAATCATGCTTTAAGGATCATTTTGGTTGTTTGTTTAATGGCCACCGCGCTCGACGCAGTTCACGGCGGGAGGTATAAAAAGGTGGGGGGGTCCGAATGCGGGCTTCATACAATATAATATATTCCACAACTATCACACAACGTCGTCTAGTCCCAAACTAAGCAGAGCTTGTGCTATTGGTACTAGACAACTGATAAACATACTTATATATTTCTAAATAATAACATATAATAACACACACACAACACAATACACACAATAATTATATACATATAATATGTACATATTATAGATAAATTACACCCAGACACGGAACAAATGATTGAGCTCATCACACAAACATCTGTCCTGGGTGGGAATCGAACCCACAACCTCTGGCATAGCAGTCAGGGTCACTGACCACTATACCAACAGGCCAGTCAAATATTGGGCTGTCGATGCGAATAGACGTTCAGAGCGTTCTACCTTATTGATAGAATAGATTTTATCTCTTTTTAGGTGAAATGGTAGTAGGTACACATAGATTTTTAGATACCGATAGGTAATTTTTGAAATTGACCTCTCTACAGATGTATTATAAGTATCGACCTACAACTCGTAAGTCGAGGCCGTTACCACTCGGTCACCACTGCTCTATGACGTACATTGAGCTAAAATAAGAGAAAATTAATAATAAGATAAAACTAAGAAAGGATATGCGTGCCAATGGGCTTACGGCAAAGGACGCAAAAGACCGAGCGAAGTGGAGGCGTGCTTGCAGGAAAGCGGACCCCGGGCACCGAGGCGAAAGCCAAGGTTGGCAACCGGGACTAATACCGCTAGGATGATGATGATGATAAAACTAAGAAAGGATTTTCCAAAGCTCGCCTCTTAAGGAGATGAAATGACGGTTCCAAAGTTTGTAAAGAGAAACCTTCATTCACGCGAGCGAAGCCGCTGGCAGAAGCTATTCAAAACTAGTTCCAAATTCTTGCGTCTAAATTTTCTAAGCAAAGTCAATCAGATCACTCGTAATAGAACATTATTCAGTCAAAATTAAGTTTTGGTCGCTATTAGGTGCAAGACCGGAACCGAATCACCAATTTGAATGATCCAGTTTACCTATTATGTCACCTGTCACCAATAAATAAATCAGAAAATTAACACTGACGCATTCGTGTACCTATGACAAACATGCGCCGAGTTCAAAAATAATCACACGTTGGAATTAAAGTCAGTTGAAAGCGAAACGATTTAAAATCGCAATATTCATTCATCAAAATTATTTTTAGATGGCAAAGTAATTGTGCGTAGGTTTAAATCACAGACGACGAAATGCACGGATACATAGAAAATATTATTTTTTATTGGTGGACCACTTTACTCCATTGCTCAACTCTTTTTCAAAAATAAATATAGGTATTAGCGTAGCTGCTGCTACACGTGTCAAAATTTATCTTGATTATTATTTTAGGATGCCATACGTCGCCGCATTGTCGTAGTATAATGGTGGATAATATGCACTGTAGACTAGACAGTATCTGATAAACTTGGAGACATACAGTCTCATGGTTGCGATAAGAGAACAACGCGGCTTTTGTCTGACTGATGCAGACGTACTGATAATTATTTGAAATGGATGAATAGAATAATAAGTTTTGATAATCTCTTTACTTTTTCTGCAAGGAAATCCATTTTTTTTAGTTATAATTTCGTTGTCTTCAATGGTAGAGTGAATACAACAATTTTCCCTGAACTCCACTGCAGAACACTGCAGAAATATTGTAGTAGTTGGTGGCCTATAGTTTCTACCACCTGTTAAAGGACAAGATGTATAAAGAACACATAAGAGGAGACGTTGTGAGTGAGATATTGTCTTTTATGATTGCGCAAGTGTAAAGTAACTAGCTGAAGAAACATCAAAAATAATGGTTTCAGAGAATATGCTCTACACAGTAGAATTTTTTTTCTCTATAATTTGCAAAATCTACCAAATTGTGATTGTACTGGCTAGCCTCAATGTTCGTTTATCAAAACCAAAACTAGATATAGTACGCATCAAATAAGTTCAAAATGGCAGGCGTCGCTATGGTTATGCGCAACCACCCGTTTTGCAGTACTTCGATTGAGATCCGAAACTACCTGCATCGGATTTGTGCGGAAGAGACGCCCGGGTGATGCCACTGTGCGGACCGCGCGGAGGACACGGTGGAGCACACGGTCGAGGTGTGCCCTGTTCGGCAGACCATCACCGTGTCCTCGTAGGGGCGATCGGCGGCGGCGATCTCTCGCGCCGGGCCTTGGTAGAGGCCATGGTCCGGAGCGAGGAGTGGCAGGCGGTCGTCTCCTTTTTTGAAGCAGTAATGCTAGCTAAGATTCGAAATGATTCGAAAGAAGTGAAATCAATGATTGCATCACTGCTTACCATCAGGTGGGATCGCAGTAAAACATTAGTTTATTCAATAAAAAAATAAATAAATAGGTAAATGCTAAGAAAAATACAGCATGGCAGGATCTTTGAATCTTAACCTCTCGTATGCCGTAATTAGAGACACAATTAAAAATTTATTGTGTCTCGCGTAGATCTGCGTTCCGGAAATACGAAAGGTTAATGTGTAATCTGAGGTGTAGCTGATTCGAGATATACATCAAAATATAAGAAATACAGTATACACTGATGGTGCATCATTCGAAAATAAAAAAATCATGTCAATGAGAACGATTTACAGTATTTTAGTGTCATACACTACTTGGCAATAAAATACAATAAATTGTACACTTGGAAATATTTACCAAACAACACTGTAAAGGAGTAAGTCATTAACAGCACTAAAGGTAATACGAAAATACGTGTATGTATACGTGTATATACACCTCTTTCTGTCCTCTGTTCTCTAGAACAGAGGACAGAAAGAGGTGTCTTATAGCAGAGCTACTGTAATCTACACGGCTGAAGAATTCCATAACCTATACAACAATTTTTACGTTCCAAAATCTAAAATTTAATCTGAAATATCCCCAAAAACTCCTTGGGTCATTGTTAGTACTGTATCAGAAATATCACGGTTCAATTGCCCTGCAGTGTAATGAAATCTCTTTGAGAGCTAAAAGACATACACCAAATGACGGCAAAATTCATTTTTCAGCCGAGTAAACCATAACATTTAAATTCGTACGTGTACCTACGTTACGGGCACGTTACGCGTCTTAAATGTGGGGGGGTGCAGTAAACGCGTGATGATTCTGGATGTTTTTTTAATTTGTTAGTTAATCTTATGAATATTGAAGGGAGTAAAAAGATAATATTTGATTTGGAAAATTTGAGCTAAAACTTTACGTATGAGTTATCTTCAACCTTGGTTGTGCAATTGTGCATAGCATTTTGATTTGAGAACCAAATCATATCACTGTCGTTATAAGCAGAAAACTGAGTACGAATTTCAGGTACGTGACTATGGATTGCACCATGAATGGGGTAGGTTGTTTAGTCAATAAGAGTCTGACACTGTTTACCATAAAAAATAAGATCCGGAAATCTGTTACTGCGCATTGAAGGTCTATCGTAATTGTTCCAAAGTCTGTATGGTTTTTGGAAATTCCTTAAAAATCAAATTAGGTAAGTATTCGTAAGTAGGCGCTTAAATTGATTTAGGTAAATCACATTTTCAGTACTGTTAGTTAGTCACCGCGGTTGTGTTTTTAGCAATACAGGAAAATAAGTTACGCCTGCGTCATCAGTGACATAAATTTATTAATACGTTTTGCCTAAAACCACAAGTTCCACAGCATATACTTTAAAGTGGTAAACAATTCTGCAAACGTCAGCAAAATGAAACTTTATTTTTCAAATTTAAAAATTCTATTCATTCTTTTGAAAACTCTGATATGTTATTCATACTGAGTGTTTGCATTCAGTATATTTGTACAAATCTTAACTGGCGCAAGTATACTGTGACGTGTGTGGCTACCCTTTAAAAGGGAAGGAATTAAATTTTAGAAGGAAATCTTTATTAATAAAACTGAACCTAAACTCTGTATGCTTTATTTGATTTACGTATTTCTCAGTATATATTTTCACAAGCTATATTAGTACGAGATACATAGAACAAGGATAACCCCTCATATGTTATTCGATTATGGTAAATATTACATGCTAGATAACGCATTTATTAATACATTGCGAATAGGTTGCCTCGCTAAATTTAATGCAAATGATGTTAAATAATAAAGTTTGTTTCTACATTTTTGACCTAATTTACCCTCATTTGTTAGATATTTGAAAAAATCAAGCATCAGCTGAAAGAATGTGCCCCAAGGAACTAAAAAAATACTGGTTGCCTTCGCAAAAATGATGCGCTATAGTTATTTGCCCTGATTTAAGATATAAATTTTCTTATGCCCTCACTGTCGTTAAGTAAAAATAAAGGCAATTAGTGATTTTTATTACTTTAAACTATTAGCAACAATACAATTGGATTTGGAAATGTTGAAAAATCAGAAATATTCGCGATTTACGCTAGCTTACGTAATGGGATTTTGATAATGAGACATTTTATTTGATGACTAATTCGAATGAACCTCATTTAATTCGCTAGGATGTAGTTTAAAAATAATATTGTAAGCAATAGAAGTTTAATTAGACACGTTTTGAAAAAGTTATGACTTGTTTTGTGTTTATGAAAATAGCTAAACTGACTTCATTAGCAGTCAATGTCCTAAAAACTTTTTCATAAATTAGTATGTGAAATATTAATTTTTTTATTTCATTTGGGACCGTTCCTATTCATTTTATTCATCAACAATATCGATACATGTTTTAGAGAATTACAAAATCACTGTTTTGTGCTGACGACATTAAAATATTAGACCTATTAAACGTCACCGCGATAGCTCTTTCTTAAAAAAATATCAAAGACGTATTTACAAAACAACAAAAAAAAACAAAAAATGATTTAAAATTTACACAATGTCTCTAATAGTTCAAAAGTAGTTAATAGTAGGTAAACTTAAGCGTAGACAGATAGCTGTCTACGTTTAAGTTTACTATGAACTACTTTTCTGTCTTAACAGCTTAAATGCACGCTGTTAGATAAATATAACTCTGTAATTCGACGGTCCCTACATTGAATATAAAGACTTGTCCAAAATGTGATTTTTTTTTTGATTATTTACTTTGTTGAATTGAAATGCATATTCCCATATTTTCCTTTTTTTCAGCAAGCAGTAGTTCAAAAGAAACGTAATCTATACTAATATTATAAAGCTGAAGAGTTTGTTTGTTTGAACGCGCTAATCTCAGGAACTACTGGTTCGATTTGAAAAATTCTTTTTGTGTTGAATAGATCATTTATCGAGGAAGGCTTTAGGCTATATAACATCACGCTGCGACTAATAGAAGCGAAGAAACAACGGAAAATGTGGAAAAAACGGGGAAAATTATTCATCTTTGAGGGCTTCCGTTGCGTGCGCTGCGAAAACGGTTCAAGATACCAAAAAAATATGTATGAAAGAATTATTCCTCTTAAAATGATCTAAAAAAATGTCCGCGACAGTATATGTCTAACTTTTAAGATTAACTCACTAGAACCGTTTTTATGGGAATCAAATCTGGCCGAAATTAATGCATTATTACCAATTATTTGTTAGAGTTGTATCAACATAATAATATTATACTTTATCCAAATAAATGTGATGTTGATTAAAAGTATGTAATTGTGAAGAAAATTGTCTTTGACATCACTTATTTTCAATGGACGTCTTAGAAGATATAACAATTTTAAAATAACTCCGATATAAAATTCACACGCGCCGCATGATATGCAAAATATGACGCTGCGCCTGGCCGGCGGGCGAGGAAAAGGGTTGCTTGCGGGCGGCGTGGAGGGGTTTTTTTAATGGTAGGTAAAAACCATCCAATGACGAATCCCGCTCTTGGGCGGAGCGGGAAACAGTGTCAGACTCTTACTGACTAAACAACCTACCCCTTTCCTCCCTTGCCATAAGGCAAGGGAGGAACGGGGTAGGTTGTTTCTCTGGGAATAATCCCAGAACCCCGGTATAACGCTTTCGCACCAACCCTCGGCTGCAGGAGGCTTCGACCCTGAAGGGCCCCACAGTTTGCTGATAACACCTTGAGGCGCGCGGGAGCAGTGCACGCCGTCGACGACTTGGTCTCGGTCTGGACTGTTACCAGACAACCGGAAGGCGAGCTACCCATTGCTCACCGTCCGCAAGTCAGCGCCTACTGTGGCCGGATATCGTCGGGATCGCGGCGGCGACGGCTACGGCGAGGGCGCTGTTGCCCTTGCCTTATGCAGTCGGCCTCCTCCTTTACGAGCATTAGGTACTGCTTCGCAGAAGGAGGCGACCGCTTGCCATTCTTCTTCGCTGCGGACCATGGCCAGAATCAAGGCCCGGCGCGAGAGGTCGTCGCCGCCGATCACCCCCACGAGGACACAGTTATGCTCTTCTCAAGCGGGGCACACTTCCACCATGTGCTTCGGGCTGGCCACACAGTGGCGACACCTGGGCGTCTCTTCTGCAAGAATCCGGCGCAGGAATCTCCTGAACTTGCCATGTTTGGTGAGAAACTGCGTCATGCGGAAGTGAGGACACCGTGATGTCTATCCAACCTCACCTCAAAGACCCCTCTTTGACTTACCGCCGAGATTATGGCATGCCCAAGGGGGGGTGTAGCTCTATGAAGTAGTTTTAGATAATTATGTTCTTTTAAAAATTAAATTGTCGAAATAAAAATAATAACAGAAATTGACACGGGCAAAGTCGTAGGTAACAGCTATAATTTATAAAGCTGAAGAGATTGTTTGCAAAAATAAATATGATGCCCAAAATAACTATTCCACGCGGACGAAGTCGCGGGCACAGCTAGTTGTATATAACACGAAACAAGGGTAGGAAGGTGGTAATGATGTTGATATGCATTTGACTTACACATACACTTATCCTAGTTATTTTTAAGATTATTTATTTCAGTGAACATTAAATTTTATTAAATTAATAATTATTATAAATAAGTAGGTACTGCACCCCCGTCTTTCATTCGGAATTGTATTGTTAACATTAGTTTACATATTAAGACAAGACTATCGATCTAGAATGTTGAAACCATTTCCATCCCAGTGAGTGAAAGATATGGAATATGTATGCTTAATACATATATAAAAGCCGCCACATCGTGGAGGAGCCTCTTTCCGGCTCTTGCGGCTTCTATAGGTGCGCAATCTGGGTGTCGTTTCGTGTGCATCATACGCCTCCCCGTCTCCGTTTCTCGGTTAGTTTCGTACCTGACGTAATGCAAGCTAACTCAATTTCC
Source organism: Mythimna loreyi (assembly GCA_029852875.1). Lineage (NCBI taxonomy): Eukaryota > Metazoa > Arthropoda > Insecta > Lepidoptera > Noctuidae > Mythimna > Mythimna loreyi. The sequence continues at coordinate 3,392,165 of CM056777.1, read as the reverse complement.
GCAGTCGTGGACATTAACGAGGCATCATAAAATAATTTAAAGTTTTTAGATTATTTAGATTATTTCAAGGAGTCACGTGGTAGGTAAATTATTTGCATTCTGGAGAATATATAAATACGAATTGACTAAATGATCATGTATCTAACTTACATGATTAGGTACTGAGTCAATTAATATGACACAACCCGCTACTGGAATTTTCTTTGCTCTTTCAGTTCTTGGATTAAAAAGGCAGGCTTAAGAAATTCGGGTTTTTCGCATATTCTTTTTGATGTTACTGTCCGGTACTTAATTTTAATTGCGTTTTTCGATACTTATGCATAATTGCAACTACGTAATACAGGTCGTAGACCAAAGGCGCAGTTATTAGTGCAGTACATAGCCGAATTATTTTTTCTTATTTTTTAAAGGCAAATATTATAAAATAAACCATGCAGACAAAACTTGGCTTAGCTTTTTTGGACTAAATTTGACTATGCCTCGGATTTCGTATAAACTTTATCTTTCTTGGAAGTGTCAAAACTTTTTACGATGGAAGAATTACGTAGGGAGACGGCTTTTTTACATTTCATGTTTTTCTTATCTTTTTAGGTCACATTATTATGTCCTGTGCTTCAGCTGCACCTTTGCTTAGAGCCCATTCTCTATCTCGTACTCCTTTGCTTTTTCCCTGAGGTTTCGTTGCTTCTAAGATGCACAAGTCAGGATGGTATATGCTTCTCGAGTTGATTATATTAGAACGAAATATATAACCAACGAAACACAACTAAACTAACTTACAGGCAAACAACTAAATTGTTTAATAAACTAAAAACTAAACAAAAGAATACGTAATCAACTTAATATGTAACTTTGTATAGATTATATTAATTTAAAGCTATTTTTTAATCGATTATATGGCCTCGCTTGACCGCTATCGCACCTGATCCTGATCTGATGACGACGATTTATATTAACATAAAACTATTTCAGATAAAACACTTATAATTATTATTATAACATCAAGCTAACACGGCTAACTAAGTTTCGTATTAATCAAATGTAGTTATTAAATATTTGTTTTAGAGTCAAAGAGGTTATTTCATAGATGACTCTATCACATGAAATTATTCGAAATATTTTAAAATACTACTTATACCTACTAAACTATGTAACGAAACCATAGCGCGATTTATACCAGGTACAATGCCATCTATCGAGCGAGCATAAAGTACATATTTATAGCATTGCATTCATATGAAAGATTTTAGCTTTACTCATTTCATCTTAACCAAACTTTAGTTATTAATATATATATGTATATTTAATACATAACAATTTATTAATAATATAAACCAATTTATTAATTTTTGTACATAAACAAAGAACAAAGTTAACAACAGTCAAAATTCATATATAATGTTCTTGTAAAACCGCAAATAATAATAATATTTATATGTTACATATTAAATAAACGGAATAATAATAACTTTATTAGCAGTTTAAATTTAAATTTACAATATTATCAGTGAAACAACACTAGGCAGAGCCTGAATCGTGGCTTTCAAACAAAAACGATTACTCTAATAATAGTAAAATAAATCTGCATATTATTATAACTTCATGAAGTTGAAGTGCGAAATATAAATTTGTTTTCTAAGGTATATAATTTTTATAATTTTTCCTTTATACGTAGCTAAATACCTATCTTGGTGACAAATTTGACGGTTCTAAGTTTGCAATAAGTACCTTAGATTTTTGGTGAGCGGTCATTGAGTCAGTGAGTGACAAAATGGTGTAACTTTGATCGCCTATAACTCATAAACTATTGATTCTAATGTCATGTAATTTTGAGGCTGAGCTTGTTCTAATACTTACTCTTGATCATCGAAAACTTAAACCCCTAGCTTCGTCCACATCGATGATACAGGGGGGGTGAAATAGCCGCGAAACGCTTCTAGAAAACGATGGTGCGGCCGTGCCCGCTTTGCTCGAGACTTGGCGGGGCACTGCCTTGCCCCCAGATAAATCCGTTTGTACGTACTATTATATTCATATTGCAAAGATACTTTGGGACATTAGTGGGAACAAAACTCTGTATACGGAACACAGTATTTTTTACATTATAATAATATTTCACGACAACAGGAATGAAAACGCTTATAATATCTAACGACAAGGTCCACGTTTGCGCGGAAATGCGCGCAATTTTAAACACTGTATAAGACGTTATATATTAGATGTCCGCAAATACGGCAACAAAGTCATTAGAATGTTGATATTAGTCTTCATATACAATTACGTTTCTTTTGAACTACTGCTTGCTGAAAAAAAGGAAAATATGGGTATATGCATTTCAATTCAACAAAGTAAATTATGAAATAAAAATAAAATCACATTTTGGACATGTCTTTATATTCAATGTAGGGACTGTCGAATTACAGACTTATATTTATCTAACAGCGTGCATTTAAACTGTTAAGACAGAAAAGTAGTTCATAGTAAACTTAAACGTAGACAGCCTGCTATCTGTCTACGCTTAAGTATCTACTGAGGCTAGGAGCGTGAAATTTTGCACAAGACTACCTTTTATAACGTAAAAGAGTACTAAGAAATGATTTTTCAAAATTCAAAGTTGAAAGAGGGTTTAAAGGTTGTTTGAAAAAATCTATTTAAACGAGGGAGAAGCTGCGGCTTGAAGCTTGTAGTTATATAAATTCATGACTTGGTAGCAGCGTAAAGGAGGCGCATTTCTGGCTGAATAGCCACAACATATCTACCATGACTGCTGACAACCTCACATAAAAGCAATTACAATGCCACACTAATAAAACTGTTGACGTGGTCAAGTGCAACCAGCGCTTTACACTCTGTAATGTAATTATAGAGTGCTAGCGACCCGCCCCAGCTTCGCATCTACATCAACAAAAAAAACCGCATCAAAATCCGTTGAGTACTTTTAAAGATCTAAGCATACATAGGGATAGCCAACTTTGTTTTATACTATGTAATGATTTTACATTAATCTATTAATAAATACCTAATTATTAGACCAACGATCATAGACAGATTAGGTATTTGGTTTAACAACTGCGAGTTAAATACATTCGTCTAATATTAAAAGTTGCAGCAATACAAACGTGAACTACTGAATTGCTATTTGAGCTCCCAATTTAGTTGTACCTTTTCAATTTTGAATTTACTTTGAATATACATAAACTGCGAGGCGTGCTTCGAACGGGATCGTCATGATTTTGCTTGTATATAACTTCCTTCTATCTTACTTCGAAACCAGGCGTTGACTTGAAAATGACAATTTCTTGTCCTCAGATAGGTAAATAGTTGTGCAGTAATTTTGTTCGTATTTGAACAGAAATAAAACTTTTTTACACCAGCACGTTTTGCGTAATTTATGAATTTATATTTTATATGGTGAAACGAACCTTAAATAGATATCTTTGCCAAAAGAAAACACCTCAGCGATAAATATGGCTAACGTGGCCATAATGTCAGATTGATGTAGGTCTATGATGACTGATTTACACACAGAGCCGCTGTTAGAATGACGTCTAATAGCACAGGTTTACTTAGTAAAGAAAAGCGCATAAGTCACACTTGGCTGGAGTGTAGGTTTAGTAAGCGACTGGGTGTAAGTTTCTAAGTGATATTCGTGATTTGTTTTAGAAGAATATCATTGTCGATGTCAGTGAACTCAAACATGGGAGAAAGCTCCTTCAAACATTATATCCAAAACAATATTTTGACTGGCCTGTCAGCATAGTAGTTAGTGACCCTGACTGCTACGCCGGAGGTTGTGGGTTCGATTCCCACCCAGGACAAATGTTTGTGTGATGAGCACGATTATTTGTTCTGTGTCTGGGTGTAATTTATCTATAATATGTATATATTTAGAAATATATAAGTATGTTTATCAGTTGTCTAGTACTCATAACACAAGCTCTGCTTAGCTTGAGACTAGACGGTTGTGTGTGATGGTCGTCGAATATTATTATATTATTAATATAAAGTGTGGATATCTACTGTTTTTGTTTTAATCTGGCTACGTATCCTAAATATGGTCCTGTAATTGATTTGAAGGTCTTTATTAACATAAATAAGATATAACAAAAATTGACGTTATTCTAAAATGTATACTAACATAAAAACAAGATAAAAAATGTGAAGTAGGCTACAACGCCTCTTTTAACATAAACCTTAAATACGAGTATATTTGACATTTATAGACTTCTAATATTATGAACATGAATAGTACATTGTTATACGCGGGGTAAAAGTGTGTTATTTAGTCCCGAGAAATTTTTTGACGACCGAGCAATGCGAGGTCGCTAATAGTTCGAGGGACTAAATAACTCTTGAACCCGAGATAAACACTGTGCTTTTCATTATGAATACGACGAAAATAAATACCTATAATAAAAAGCTGAGTCGTCGTCAAAGGTCTTCGTATGTTTTTAGGTAGGTATATTTCTTATGATTTAAGCGGTAGAAGGTTTTCTCCTCTTGCGAAATCCATAACTGAAGCTGATGAACTTATCGTGTTAATACAAATTTCTAATAACAGAGATTTAGCAACGTATAAACAAAACTCTACTACCTACTCGAAAAAACCAAGAAAGATCAAACCGGCCACTGATTATAGAGACTACCATTTACCCGCCAATATTTTTTTTTCAGTGGTCGTCTGGCTTGTCAGTCAATATTTTTCATTTTATCAGTGTAAAAATGGGTCAGGTCAACATTTTTCTCAAACATATATTAATTTTTAAAAAAATAGTTTAAATGAAATTAAAATAAAGTCATTAAAAAAAATCTTGTATTTTTACTAACTTTATGTTATTTCAATTATACTGGCAGTATATAAATTCGGATCACGGTTCCATAGAAATGTCAAAATAGAACTAGTTTTTTTTAATATTTAGACAGCTGTCAGTTGAAAGTAAAACTCCCTAGGAAGTAAAACGACTACTTTGAACTCTTTCCGCAGGCAACTTTACACCTACTTTCAGAGTAAGAGTAATGAAAAATAGTTTACATTATGTAGGGGTTTCCAAACCCACTTTTTTAACCGAAAAAAAAAAAACTCCATAAATTGTTAAATATATATATATATATATATATATATATATCTATTCCACAACTATTTAAGAATACTTTTTGTAATGACTTTATTTTAATTTACTTTCAACTATTTCATTAAAACTAATATTATATTTAAGAAAAATGTTGACCTGACCCATATTTACAATGATAGCCAGACGACGACTAAAAAAAAAATGGCGGGTAAAGTCTCTCTATAATCTGTGGCCGATTTAGTTATAAATTTAACGCAAGATTATTTGAGGAGAAAACCGCTTACCGCCTAAATCAAGAGAAATATACCTACCTAAAAACATACGAAGACATTTGACGACGACTCAGGTTTTTATTATTGTTTTTATGTTCCTCGTATTCGTAATGAAAAGCACAGTGTTTACCTCGGGTTAAAGAGTTATTTAAGTCCCTCGAACTATTAGCGACCTCGCTGTCGCTCGGTCGCCAAGAAATTTCTCGGGACTAAATAACTAACTTTCATCCCTCGTATAACAATGTACTATTGAACAACATAGGAAGAACGGTTATTGAAAAAATTTATTATTTTTGAAAAAATTATTTAATTCAGCTTTTTTGGCGCTGGTCAGGAAAATGCAGCTATATAATTATATTATCTTGCTAGCTAGCGATATCCATGATACATGTAATTTTTTGGTTTGCTGGTTGTCAAAGTTTTGTTTTACGTGCGTCACGGTACAAGCAAATTAATTAAAGCGAAAAAAAAAAGCCTTTTGAACTCTCTGAGGTTAAAATAGTTTCATATTGTAAACTCGAGATATTGATTTACTAGCAAACAACTATACATTCTTTCATCAGATTACTGCTTTATGTGTGAGACCTATTGATTTAGCCACGCATTTAACTCGGTAATTAATATCTGAATTCGATCTTACTAACGTTACCAGATGACACCCTTGGAGCTTAAAATCGAATCTTGACAAATGGTACGTGTACGATGTTTCTGATAAATGAGCTCGATCGCGGGTAAGCAGTGGATGTAGTGATGTAGTCAGATACAATTTACCTAGCAGCAACAACAAGGTATAATTCCTGTTGTTTGAAAACATTTCCCCGAAAGAGAACTGTATATAGTGAATTGTTTCGTTTCAATAGTAATAATATCGAGCACGAATGGAAGATCTGCGTTTTAGTTCATTAAATTGGTTTGATGCCGTGATCGCTCAATTAACTACTTTCCTGTTCTTTGAAGTACATTTAATTCGTAGCGAGGGTTTTGTTATTCCGTACGCGGGATGTAAGACTATTAAGGCAACTCCTATTAGATATGCGACCAGCCCGTTGGCTATAGTGAATTCCTTAAGCCACTGCAATTGTAAGAGTTTATGCTAATTACACAGGTAAGTACTTAGTTCATTTATGAATCCAAGGCCACAATTTGGCTATTCGTTTGAAAATCATACCGCTGCGTGTAGATGATGTAAGGAGGTTCGAGCTTGACTGCTATCTCACCTGATGGATATAGCGACGATGCGGTCGACGATGGAGCGCGCAACAAGTAGGTATTACTTTCGATGAATCCTCGGTTAAGGTTGCGTCCCGCAAACAAAGACGCAGGTACTCACCGGACATGTTTAGTTCGGGATGTACCTGCATCGGATTCGTGCGGAATAGACACCTGGATGTGGCCACTGTGTGACTCGCCCGGAGGACACGGTGGAGCACACAGTTTAGGTGTGCGGTGGCGGTGATCTCTGGCCAGGCCATGGACCAGAGCGAGGAGGGGTGGGAGGCGGTTGCCTCCTTGTGCGAAGCAGTAAGAGTAGCTAAGGAGTGCACACGTCACCGTAGGCGCGGTCTTGCGGACGGCGAGCAATGGGTAGCTCGCCGTCCGGTTGTCTGGTAACAGTCCAGACCAAGCTCAAGTCGTCGACGGCACGCTCTGTTCCCAAACGTCAAACTGCTCTGTTCAATCGATAAAAAATATACAAAAGTATATAGATTAAATTTCAAATGAATTTTGTCTCAGATATTATTTTTACATGGAGTCTATTCCATGTAAAGATCTTCCAGTTCAAACTAAATGAGATTATCTACGTAGTATTTATTATCTAGTTATTATTTCGCTGATATATATATAATACTAGCGACCCGCCCCAGCTTTGCAAACAGGTACTGATATTGAATAAGTATATTATGCATGTATTATACACATAAACCTTCCTATTGAATCACTCTATCTATTGAAAAAAACCGCATCAAAATCCGTTGCGTACTTTTAAAGATCTAAGCATACATAGGGAAAGCAAACTTTGTTTTATACTATGTAATGATTAACATAATTATATGTAGACACTTAATAATTACATTAACAACTTTCTAGCCGTTGTTGTTTGGCTTGAAGCGAGGTCTCATAATACAAATTAAAGGAAAAAAAACCTTGTTTGCGATTCGCCTAAATCTTCGAATCTCTATTTTGGAATTGAATTGTTTTCATATAATAGGTAAGTTTGTACAGAGCCCTCAGTGCGCGAGTCCGACTCGCACTTGTCTGTTTCTCTTTACTATAAATGCTAATAACAATAATTTGACAATGTTAAAGTATTTTCCTATATTTTTGCAAACCGAGTAATTATTTTAGAGTGTGTGTTACTAGATGAAGTGAATTATAGCTTTTGTAGAGTGTAATCTTCTCTTTAGAAAAACATTGACGTCACGCGCTCGACCAAATTTGACGTAGGCGCACGCAGCAGAGAACTACGGGGGACGGGGCTACGCTGGAAGCAGTTATAACGCAGCGCGTAGTAACAGTGTAATAAATAATAAACAGACCGTTGCTACTAAAGAATTGGATTAGACTGTAGGTACTTATATTTTAACTAAAAGTATTAATTAGGACCTCAACTAAGGTAATTTTGACCTACAATTGCGTTACGTACCTACAGTTTTGTGCACTTTTCTGAAAAGTGTCCGGCATAAAAAATGCAAATTAATTCGGGAGATTCCTGCACCGGATTCGTGCGGAAGAGACGTCCGGGTGTCGCCACTGTGAGGCGAGCCCGGAGGAAACGGTGGAGCACACGGTGGAGGTGTGCCCTGCTTGGGAAGAGCATCGCCGTGTCCTCGTGGGGGTGATCGGCGGCGGCGACCTCTCGCGTCGGGCCCTGGTTCAGGCCATGGTCCGCAGCGAAGAGGAATGGCAGGCGGTCGCCTCCTTCTGCGAAGCAGTAATGCTCGTAAAGGAGGAGACCGACCGCATAAGGCAAAGGCAACGGCGTACTCGCCGTAGCCGTCGCCGCCGCGATCCTGCCGATATCCGGCCACCGTAGACACTGGCTCGCGGACGGTGAGCAATGGGTAGCTCGCCGTCCGATCGTCTGGTAAGACCGAGTCCAAGTCGTCAACGGCGCGCACCTTTCCCGCGCGCCTCAAGGAGTTGTCAGCAAACTGCAGGGGCCCTTCAGGGTCGAAGCCTCCTGGAGCCTAGAGGGTATGTGAAAATTGTAACCTCGACTCCAGAAATAAGGCAAGGAAGGTACGGGGTAGGTTTTTTAGTCAGTAAGAGTCTGACACTGGTCTCCCGCTCCGCCCAAGAGCGGGTTTCGTCATTGGATGATTTTTACATAACATAAAAAAAAAAAACCTAACAATATTTGTACGAAAACCGGCAATACGGTTCCTCAGACATAAGGCCGCGAAAAAAAACCCACAAAAGACAAATTGATTTAAAACATTCTTTGTATTAAAAACAAAATACTTTCTTCACAAGAGATCCAATTCCCTTAGATACATGCATCTATGACACTAACCTTTTGGATACCCTTATTAGAGACACAACAAAAAGACTGAAAAAAGCGAGGAAAGTGAAGAGGTTAAAAGAATGCCAAAGTTGCCAGCAACAATGCGGTTTATTTCCCAACAATCATCAGTTCCAATCTATGAAACCATTACTTTACAATTTACATGTGTTCACCGTTACATGACACCCGGGCGTCTCTTCCGCGCGAATCCGATGCAAGTACCTCCCGAACTTACCATGTCCGGTGAGTACCTGCGTCATGCTGAAAGTGAGGACGCCATGAGGTCTTTCCAGCCACGCCTCAAAGAGAGGACTTACGGCCATAATTGTGCCGTGCCCAGTACTGAATTGCGATAGTCGCTGACGCCATTCTACCATCCGGAGCTCTGTCCGCCATGCCAGGAGTTGTTCCTGCAGCGGACTTTCATCCCCGCGTTGCACCTCCATGCGCAAATCGTGCATGCGTGCAAGGAGTGTTGCCTCCAGATCCCATGGTGGCAGATCAGCAAGGAGGTTCGCCGCCTCGCGGGACACCATGCGACATTCCCGGACCATCCAAATGGCTATGACCCTCTGGCATGCTTTCAGCTGGGTCCTCGGTTGCGCCTGCAGCGACGGTGCCCAAACTGGCGCCCCGTAAAGGGCCATGGACCGGATGATACCTGCGTAGAGCTTCCGGTAGGGAGCGTCTGGACCCCCAAGGTTCGGCAGGAGCCGCTTAATGGCACCCCCTTCCGATTCAGCTTGGAAGCCAGACGTCGGAAATGCTCCTTGAAATTCCACCGGCTGTCGAGAACGAGTCCCAGGTACTTCATCGACGATCCGACGCCGATGTAAACCCTCCCTACAGTTAGCTGGGAATCCGGCAGCGCAGCGGTACGTTCCGAGAAACGCGGAAACACATGACCTCGGACTTGTGCAGTACCACCTCGAGTCCCAACTGCTGGATCCTGCCAACGGCTATAGCAACCCCGCGTGTCGCTAGTTCAACCTCCGCCTAGTGCGACTCTCCCTGCGCTAGGACCAGCGTGTCGTCTGCGTAGCAGACCACGCTGACCCCTTCAGGAAAGTCGCCACGCAGCATATAGTCGTACCCGATATTCCACAAGATTGGTCCTAGTACCGATCCCTGCGGAACACCGCACGACATGTCTCGTTGTCTTCACTCTCCCTGGTGACCGGGGTAGATGATATACCCGTTCGACAGGTAGGCCTATGAGTTTCATGTAGTTGTGTTTTCACTTATCCAATAAAATTCTTGTTAGATAGGTTATTTGCTTTTGATCTAAAACAAATTAGTAGATTATGTGAAGCAGTGTCTTGAAGTCGACGGCAGTATGTTGAATCCCATAACATCATAATTAACTTCCGAGAAACCTGAGTGTAGCGAGGATTTCAACCCGCCCAAGACAAAAACAGCTTTATCTCCGTGTTATATACTCTACTTATTATACCATCTGTGAGATAACTAACAGACAATTTACGAAAACTAACTATATTTTAGAGAAATATAAGCAATATTTACAAGTTAATCTTCCAAAACCCGACATTCAAAAATTTTAGTACTCCAAGATTCTATCATTTTAATATTCTATAACACTCACACACAACATTCTTAAACCTACTGATGCTTCGGAGGTATTTAGAATAATAAAAATACAAAATTTAAAAAATAGTACAGTAGGATTAAATGACATTACCACTAAATAAATCAAATTGTGATCTCCATCGATTTGCTAACCTTTAAGTTATTTGATATTTTTTTCTTTTAAAGTAGGTGCATTCCCAGAAACTTTAAAAAAAGGACTATAGGCCAGTTGCGCTAATAAAATCACGCTGAGAAGACTCCAAGAATTTACAATGAGGCACCATATACTAAAAGATGAACAATTTTATGTTTAGTACGCAAAATACGCGCTTTAGACGTGGAGTGGCGGACACCAACCAGATATACTATACTAAGATGAACAATTTGGGTTTAGAAAAAATAGTACCACGTCATTGGCATGTTTTAATTGGATGAAGACTATCACACAGGCGATAAATGAAGGCTTGCCAGTCGCGACTATCCTTTTAGACATGAGCAAGGCGTTCAATTTTGTGGACCACGAATTGCTCTTACATAAGCTAGAGAAATATGTGATAAGAGGAAAAGCGAACGACTGGTTAATAAATTACGTGAAAAACCGACAACAATATGTAGAAATTGCCCGAATACAGAATGGGAAAAAAGTGTCATATAGAAGCAACTACAAGAGAAATAATTTCGGTGTGCCACAGGACAGTGTATTGGGACCTTTTTGTTCCTTCTGTATATCAATGACCTACAAATATCACACGCTAAGGATAGCATTATTTGCTGATGATACTACCCTTGTCGTAAAGTGTGAAATAGTAGACACCTACGAACAGGAAATTAATGAAGCTATCAAAAATATAATTCACTGGTTGAATTCTAATAACCCGCAAATTAATATGGATAAAACGAAAATGATCCAATTTCAAACTTATAGGAAATCCGTCAATGCTAAATATTAAATATAATGAGACTGCTATCGAAGAAGTATTAAGTACCTACTGCATTTCTGGGCACACGATTGGATCAAAACTGCGATTGGAAAAAGCATGTTGAATACGTTTGTGCTAAACTAGACAGATTTATCTATGCACTAAGAAGATTAAGAGCTACAGTTTCAACTGAAGCATTATTTATTATTTGGTGCAGCCGTGAGACACACAATGTTAGTTTTGTCACCTTTTTTTGTTCCTTGTTGACTATGGAAGTCAACAAGGAACCCTTATAGTTTCGCCATGTCTGTCTGTCTGTCCGTCCGCGGATAACCTCAGCGACCGTTAGCACTAGAAAGCTGAAATTTGGTAACAATATGTATATCAACTAACAAAAAAGTAGTAAAAAATGTTTTATTAGGGTACCTCCCCTACACGTAAAGTGGGAAGTGATTTTTTTACCATAACGTGTGATATATTGTTGGTCGTATTTAAAAATGATTAGGGGTCGCCTGAAATAATTTTTTGATAAAATAAATATTTTCGGAAATAATCGGTCCAAAAGCAAAAAATGAGGCGTCCCCCCCCCCCTCTAACTTTTGAACCACAAGTTTAAAAAATATGAAAAAAATCTCAAAAGTAGAACTTACAACAACTTTCAAGGAAAATTATTTAGAACTTGATAGGATAAATAGTATCTATTTGAAAAATTTAAAAAAAAGTTCTGAACGAATTTTGTAATTTAACCGTACATGAAAGCATTTTTTAAAACTTTTTTACATATTTAATTATCCTGAGCGTATCTTCTTTCAAATAAAAATACAAAAAGAATAAAATCGGTTCACGCAAATTAAAATTACCACCGGGTGCAGCGCCTTCTCTCGGGAAATTGGGTTACTAATTTTTATGTGCTACTGGGTTCTGTTACAATGGCATTGTGAGAAATGTGTGACGGACGGGAAACTACGGAACTCTATGCTGAGCGTGGCCCGACACGCTCGTGGCCGATTTATTTTTATCATATGTGTGTCTAAATGTGGTTTCTGCATTTTGTGTGTGTCTATATGTGTCTAATAAAATATTTTTCTTTCTTTCTGAAGCGACTCTGTGCATATCACAGATATGTCTCCTGCATACTCTACTCTTATATGGTCTCTTATTGTGTGGTAATTTAGTGGATATCGCTAAAGCTTTTATTGTACAAAAAAAATGTGTGCATGCAATCTGTGGAGCTGGTTTATGGATAGTTGTAAACCGCTGTTTGAAAAATATTATATAAGTCAAAGAATTATGTCTATTGGTTCGTACCAATAGACATAATTCTTTGACTTTTCCATTCTTAATATGACATAAGCATCCATTGAATTAACTTTTTTTAAACATAAGAAAAGGTAGCTCCTTTAAGGTATTTAGTAATTTATTATATATAATATCTTAATAGTCATTATAAACGAATTTCTTTTATTTAAATCAAGTTTGCATCATGACAAGCAGATCCTATGTTTATCTTTAGAGGCATCATTCCTTTTAGTTACATATTTATGCTTAGTAAAATATTCTGGATGCTGTCGTCAGCATCCAGAATATTTTATAATATATTTTTAAATTCGTTTATAATGACTATTAAGATATTATATATAATAAATTACTAAATACCTTAAAGGAGCTACCTTTTCTTATGTTTAAAAAAAGTTAATTCAATGGATGCTTATGTCATATTAAGAATGGAAAGGAATTAAATGTTAATTTTGGTTTCAATGTATATTTTCAATCTAATTTTAAAATGACATTCAATATTTACATTTTATTTTATTAATTTTTTTACATTTCAACAATATTCATATTCACACAAACTATAAATACTTTTATTATTTTAATAGCTTTTGCCCGCGGCTTCGCTCCCGGCAACAAATTATTCTACTCTACTCTACCATACTCTACCCTACTCTACCATAATCTAACCTACTCTACTCTACTCTACCCTACTCTTCCCAACTATAACCTATTTTTTTTCATAAGAACCTTCTCCTGGCAGACAAACACAACAAAAAAAGAATTAGCGAAATCGGTTCAGCCATTCTCGAGTTTTGCGCTTACCAACACATTTTGCGATTCATTTTTATATATAAGATTTGACATTTTGACATGTAACAATATTCATTACATTTCAATCAATGTATAGATTTTTTTTTATTGTGTTAAGGATATAATATTTTTTGACATTTTATCAATAGACATGAGACATTCAGTTATGGAAGTGTGTTCTTTAGTGTGATGTTACAACCTGTTAGACTTTCAGTTATTTTATACTTATATTTTATTAATAATCGATGACTGGTGAAATTGGAAACTAGCTTAATAAGACTTTTTGTAGCAGTTATAGTGGTAATAATTGAATAATGTATGATATATTTAATATTCCCTCTTCTCTCACTTCTCATTTAAATTAAGATCACACTTTGTAAACCTACTTTCTGGCAATTAAAGAAATTATTATTCCGTTTACTATAAAAATTATGTTTTATTTATGTGTATTATGTGCATAATGTACTGATTATTTTTTAAACCACATTAAAAATTATTTTAGGTAGTGAAAAGATAATAGTAATTATATTTTAGAGAGTGAACTTGGTTTGACAGAAGTTGGTGCAGAGCCACATACAAACTTGGACAATCTCTTTTTAGTTCATATTTTTTGTATTTTATAGATGCTGGCCTGTGATACAATGTTTTTGATTAGTACAGGTATCAATAAAACTTCTTTTCTGTATTTACACCTCTTACTTGGCAAAACTGTTTTATCAATTTAAAATTTTCTGTATGTCTATTTTTTCTGAATAAAACTGTTATTATTATTATGTCTTTGCTTTTGAACAATCCAAATTCAAATCTCATTAATTCTCTTGGAATTGACTATACTATACTATTGACTATACTATACTATCTTCCAATCTCCCAAGGGAGATAATGACCTACTTTAAGTGCAGCTTGTATGACATATAATAACGCATTATCAAGCAGATGGTGTTGAATTAATAGTATATTGTTTATATTGTAGTGGAATTCCCTGCCGGAGTGTGTATTTCCTGATAGCTACAACCTAGGGGTCTTTAAGTCAAGACTGAATAGGTTACTTCGGTGGGTGGGTATTTCGGTGGCTATAGGTTAGCGATGATGTGGTTGATGATGGAGCATACTTCCCTAAGTATGCTCCATCATCAACCACATCATCGCTTGCCATCAGTTGAGATTATGGTCAAACATGAGCCTATCTAGAATAAGAAAAAAAAAATTTACTAAAAAAAAAAATTGTCATCAATGTCTTGTTTTAATCATTACTATGAAAATTTATGTCACTGTGCACTCTATGTGTATGAATTCCAAAAATACATTTTCTAATAAACTTGTTTACCCAGAGCTATATTTACCATTCATGTGTAATGTCAAATAGTAAAACTGAGCAAGTAATTGTTACTAGATTGTTGCTAACCTCAAATATCCATTACTTCAATTACATCTTGTATTATATGGTTGTTGTACATTTTAACATCACTTTATGAGTCCTGGCAGTATAGCAGATAGCCAAGGCCTCAATGTGTTGCAATTCTATTTTCAAATGTACATTTACTATTAATTTTATTATCTTATATTCTTATAGTTCTTATAATAGTTTAGAAGAGTTGATTAAGTTTATATATTTAGGAGTGTCCTTGGCTGCGGAAAGAGCAAGATCCGCAGAATACATTTCTGATTGCACAAATTCATTCCAAGAAGTTACTTAATAGCGTTCAATTGTCTTTGATATTTTTTGTGCATTTTATTAATTAATTATAGTGACTTTTAAATTTACAATTTTAATCTAATTAGAGCTGTTTATTGACAAGTCTGACTCACCACAAATACAATGTTTTGTGTTAGAAATACTTACTGTGGGGTTAATAATTAATATATTCTATATATATGTTTTCTATTAATACCTAGTATGTATCTGAATATAATGATTTAAATTAATCTATGTAGTAATTAAATCCATCTGTTTCAAATTTTGTTTTAAAGTTACTTGGAAGGAAAAGGGTTTCTCTAGGTTCCAGAAATGGTGATAATGTTTTAGAAACATTTGCATTTTAAATTTTAACCATAATATGATTATACTATAATATAGTCTAAATACCACAATCTAATCCTAATCATAGAAATCTTCACATAAAAAAGCATTTTTACACAAATGTTTTTGCTCACATGGCTAACATTTCAACAATTAGCAGTGACTAAACATAAAGAGAAACTCCACTTTCACTACACATAAAGCATAGACAACATATTTACTTACCTAAGAATAAATACTACAGAATACTTCTTGGCCACAACTAAATTAAATACACACAAATGTAATTTTTAATACTTAAAAAAGAAATCTTTTGCTCATCAAAACATTACTTACCTGTGATAAAAATACACATGTTTAATTAGCATACTACGGGTTTACGGTAGTAAATATCGTAACACACATTAATTAAACACAAGTAAACAAGTTGATGGCCAGCAATGCACGACATGTTCACACATTGAAATTGAAATAAACAATAATATGAATGAACAAAACCTGCTCAGTGCTACTAAAGCGATGTTTAAATGCGGTTAGAGCTAATTAAAATGTTTACCAGTGTGTCTTGGTCTCCCAGCTCGCGGTAGTACGATTCACTACTGCCCCTTCTGCTACCGACACACATCGCCCTCCTCAGAACACCAGAAATCATGTGGCAGAATCCACATCTTTGCATATTATTATCAATTGTGACGGCGTTAAGTTAGTACGGGGTTTAAAGTCTGACGAAAACGCCGAGATCGTAAGAAACGAAAAGAGATTTATCTCAAACACTTCAAAAACTGGAATTCATAGTAACGATTTTGAAAATTATAAATAATAACAGTGTTCATGTGTCAAGATGTTAGGGAGACACAGCATGTCTTATGTTTATTTTGTTGAAATTTATTGTATTTGCAGTAAGACGCGATCGCGATAAGAGTTGATTACGGTGCTAGCGAACGACTACGAAGTCGGACGGCGCGCGGCAGGCCGCCAGCCAAGTGCTGACAACTTAACGAACAAGCACCGAATGAATCCAAATGGACGCGATCGCTCCTTACTCACTCACTCTCTCGTTCGCTCTAGCTTGTCGTTAGCCTATTGGCAAACCAGCGTAACTTTAGTCTTTGTGAGAAGCGGAACGGTAGGAACGTTCGGTCTGGTACAACAGAAAGAGATAACCAAATCCAAACGGTGTTCCCAACTACATAACGAATTTCGATTTGTTCATAAAGCTTACTTGCAAAACGGCTTATTAATATAATATTGGTTCTTTATAGCATCTCACTTTCAGTCCTCGTATCGATGCCTAAATAGTCTATATTTAAAACAGATAATTAATTAAATTATGTGACTAAGCTCCGAAAAACATTGCTTTTCATTTTCTAAGCACTTCTGTTTTTTTTTTTATTGACGGTGCCAAAATATATTATGATCTATCCGTGTAGGTACTACGTTTCGATCCAGTCCGTCCGTGATACGTGAAGAGGTAACAAACAAAGTTACTTTATCACATAAAGTACATAATAATATAATAATCATATGGATTGCCTTGTCAGGCAGACTTATTTTTTTTTTTAGACAAATCTTAACAGAAATGAAAAATGACGGCGGTTTTTCATTTCTGGTCATTTCTCCGTCAAATACAAGATGATCTGTAGTTGTAAGTAAAAGTTCAAAAAAATACTTAGGTAACACAAATGGGAAATAGAATCTTTACTGTATTAAGCACTAGTGTACTTCAAAAATTAAATAAACGAAATAGAGAACTTTCTATTATTTCTGATAAAAATGTACAATAATGATTAAAATATGAAAATAAATTACTGTACGTTCTCCAAATAACAATAGAAACAGCTTTACAAAACACAGGTAGGTGCTCTAATAATACAATCAATTTTTAAATTTTTCGCTATACTATAAATTTCTCGAAATGAAGGTAATAATAACAGTGTCTAAGTACATGTTTCTTAGCGGATAAGATGCCTCTCTTCACCGATAGGTAGTTTATTACTGTTAGCTTATTGTACCTATTTTAGTTCTCTTTTCATTCCTTATGTACGTATATTAATCTTAAAGTTAACTACATAATAGTGATACCCCCTTACGTAAAATACGCGCTCCTTACGCAAAATTGCGGATACCAGCCCGAAATATGAATACAATAGCGAGACCACGTTTAAAACATTATACTGCGCTCCAAAACACAAATCAAATAAATTAAAAAATAATAAAATCCAGGAGTAAAACCAAACTTCAAAAAAAACCAAGCCTTTTTTTTAAATAATTAAAAGTATTATTATTGTAATTATTTATTACTTACACGTAATTATTTAACTACGTAAAAGACATAGCTAAATAATGAAAGAATAATTATTAGATTTTATAAAGGAATTACTGAGCTTTATAAGTTAGCCCGGAAATTTACATGTCAATAATGTTACTAATACTATACTCAATTTGTAATTCTTAATTCAAATAAATACATGAAGTATCTCAAAAATGCTGTCAGTACATTGTAATAATTCTAATAAAAATATTTAAATTTTACTATGCGACCCAAAAAAGAATAGGATCGATTGACTGGATGTGACGTCACGCCTTATGCAAAATTGAAGAACTCGTAGATGAATAAAATTTAAAAACTGGATTTGATTGATATTTTTTCGTTCACTGTTCGTCAATAAATTAAATTTTTCGTAAATAAACAGAATTTAAAAAAATATCTTGCCTCGATTTGACTGTAAATCGTGACGTCACAACATGGCAATCGATCCTATTCTCATTTGGAACGATTGTAAGTTATGAGATTTTGAAACCTTAAATATTTAACTTGTGACATTTGCTTTACAATTTCCTATAATCGATGTCAATAAAATTCTGTCAAGCTCCAAACGTGTTTTCAACATTTACATAATCTAAAATAAATCTTAACAAATAAAATTAAAAACGGTAAGTATTATTTTAATTTTTATTTTTGTAGACATCGACATCTCAATGATTTGATTGATTTCAAGTTGTTATTTTTTTTTTGTGGTAACACTGTACTAGAAACTTCAGAAGCGTTCCATACAATACAAAACATAACCTGAAGCATTTAATGTATGAATGTATCAGTATGATCAGTTTTTTCTTTAATTAACAATTTCATACATTGAATTGAATTAAAATAGAAAGAATATAATAAAATTATAGTTTAAGACCAAAAATATTATACCCATGATTGTTATCGAAGCATTGTAAAAAAAGAAAAATCTACGCTTTTGAAATTAAAAAATTTGATAGCTAGCTGAGAATTATTCTAGTATCGACTATTAAGTACAGCGAAGCTAACCGAGAAGGCCATTGAGATAGATAGAAGGCTGACCCGATATATTTGCTGGCAAATACACCAAAAATATTAGAATGTGTAACATCCTCGATCAATTTTTTTTTATATTTTTTAATTTGTTCAAATCGCGCGGAGAACTTTGATTGCCCGATGCGATGCAGGTGTTCGTAGTTTTTAGTTTCGTTGTGACGTCATAGATGTCGCTACAAGCATGATTTTATTTTACACTTAATAATTGATGGTAATATTAATGGTCAGGTTGACTCGTAGAGAATGCCTTGTTGCATTAAGTCCGCCTATGTACCACTACTGTGCATGAAGATTAAATAAATAAATTAATAATAAATTAATAATCTCAGTAACTTTACTGCATCAGCTGACGATTTTTTTAGCTCAGTTGGTATGATGTAAAATATTTATTTAAAAGTTTCAGCCAGCGTACTATGACTTGATTTTGCGTGTGTCAGCTGACTCTTGGTTCACATAACAGTCATTCGAGATTTTTCAACAAGATGGCAACCGATCGACGTAAAAACACTACCTACCTAAAATGCAACGGTAGGTATCTCCCGGACTATGGGCAGACTGTATCTGTAGTAGGTACTACTACTACGCTAACTCGTATTTTAGGTAAATTGTTTTTTTTTTTAATGAAAAGTTGCTGATATGTAGGGGTGCCATAACTTCTGGGAATCAATACGGGACGTCTTCTTTTCTGATACCTACCCAAAACTTATATTCATACTTATCAAACATTCAAATCTGACATGGGGCTTTTCAACTACACCATACCGACATGTTCTAGCTACTATGAGCACGCATGTATGTATACCTAACTATTAGTCCGGTCAAATTAAACCAAAAAATAAGAGTGAAGTTACCTAAATTCCCACCAACCTGAAAATCGGTAAGATTGTTTGAAATATCATTAAAAACAAAATTTGAAAGTTCCTCATCTTTCCCCTGTAAGGAAAAAAATTTATTCAAGGTCAAAGGTAAAAAAATGAGTTTTTCGCGATTTTCAGCAAAACGGTAAGTTTTATCATAAAAATATCTCAGACAAAAATTGTAGATCATAAAATTAATTAATACTTTCTTTTCTACGATCCAACGTTTTTGAGATATAACGATTCAAAAAGTTGTAAAAGTTGTAATCGTCATAAAACCGGACAACTATACGGCGAGTGGAAAGTATTTTTAAGACTTCGAAAAAGTAGATTCTCAGTTTCACGTGCGCGTTTGTATGTTTTTCCGCGATTATCTCGCGTTTGGCTGAACCGATTTTGATGCGGTTTTCAGAAGAATATTTATCTTATTTAGAAGAAGGTTTTGGTATAACTCATCGATATCAAAAAAGGAAGTTCTCAGTTTGATCCGGTACGTACTTGATTATTAGAAATTATGATTTGATATATATGGAACCGAATGCGGAAGGTATCTATTAAAGTTTGGCTGAGGGATACCTATAACAACTAAAAATTTATTTTATCGTATTTTGTCGAAATCCGGGACAAATACGGTACATGTAGTAATACGGGACGGGATGATCAAATGCGGTGACAGTCCCTTATATAAGGGACGTATAGCAACCCTACTTATTTGTAAAAAAAGGTAAGAAATATACAAAACTCGGCCAAGAGCGTGTTGGGCCACGCTCAGTGTAGGGTTCCGTAGTTTCCTGTCCGCCACAAATTTCTCGTAATGTAACAGAACCCCGTAGAGGATATAAAAATTAGTAACCCAATTTATCGAGAGATAGCGCTGTATCCGGTGGTAATTTTGGATTGCGCGAACAGACTTTTTTCTTTTTGTATTTTTATTTGAAAGAAGATATGCTCAGGATAATGAAAAATGCAAAAAAGCTAAAAAAAATGCTTGCATGTACTTTTATATTAGAAAATTAGTTCAGAAGGAACGTTTTTTTTTAATTATTCAAAAACTGTTCATCCTATCAAGTTCAAAATAATTTTCATAGAAAGTTTCTAGTTGTAGTTGTTTCTAGTTCTACTTTTGAAATTTTCTTCATATTTTTTAAAATTATGGTTCAAAAGTAAGAGGGGGGACGCCTTGTTTTTTACTTTTGGAGCGATTATTTCCGGAAATATTAACATTATCAAAAAACTATTTTACAAGACCCTTAATAATTTTTAAATACCTATCCAACAATATATCACATGTTATGGTAGAAATGAAAAAAAAAATCTCTTTCCACTTTACGTGTAGGGGAGGTACTCTAATAAAAAATGTTTTACCACATTTCGTTTATACACTTTGTCGGCATGGTTGATATACATATTGATACCAAATTTCAGCTTTCTAGTGCTAACGGTCGCTGAGATTATCCGCGGACGGACAGACAGACATGGCGAAACTATAAGGGTTCCTTGTTGACTACGGAACCCTAAAAATTATGAAGTTAGAAATTTTATCATAGGTAGGTAATAAAGGTAGCTACTTTTTGAAATCAGTTAAATCATGCCAACTATTGTTGTACCTACGCGGGGAGCCCCACAATAAGCACGAGTGTTATGTTTTTGTAACATAACGCTAATTAAACTGTGATTTCGTTTGTAAAATCTTACAAAAAGTTTTGTAGCTACTGGGGTTCGGACGCCATGTGCGAATTTTGTGCCATGTGTATTCACAGTCGTAGAAGCTCGATTGCCTATTTCTATGAAGTTTTCAGTAGCCAATTTCATACCGTCCGGCCCGAATACCGGAGGGTGCCGGTGCTTAGCCGGATGACATGACAAAACACACACTTTTCATACCTACAACTGACACATTTCTGAGGTATCAGTGTCTCTCTTTTAGGGCAATTTAGTTCCTCTAGGACAATGAGTTCCCTTAATGAATCGCCGCCTGTAGCCGCGTTGTTGCTCGTTTTGCACAACCCGTGGGATACGTGTAGGTTGGGACTTAGAGAAGTTGATAAATCTTATGGACGCGACTTCACCCGCCCATTGTTTTAAGTGTACCTAAATTTTTTTTTCGTGACATATTACGTTTTAACATAATTTTCTTATTTCGCGTCTTTGAATATTTTGAAAATTATCTATAAACTTAAGAATAGTACATTTTTATCCTAAGGGTGAAAGTAAGTTCCGAGAAATTGTTTGGCGACCGAGCAGAGCGAGGTCGCTAATAGTTCGAGGGACTAAATAACTCTTTGACCCGAAGTAAACACTGTGCTTTTCATTACGAATACGAGGAAAATAAAAATAATAAAAACCTAAGTCGTCTTCAAAGGTCTTCGTATGTTTTTAGGAAGGTAGGTAAGTATATTTACTTTTTTTTTTTACTTGCAATAAACTAGTGCTTGACTGCGATCCCACTAGCGAGTCTTGAGTCTGCGAGTCTCGTAAAATCCGCTCTTAGCGATGTCTTCACCCTATAACTATAAGGAACTTAGCTGCCAAATTTAAACTTTTAAGTTTGTTGGTGTTGTAGTTTTGAGATTTCGTAATTGATCAGCGAATGGTATTTCACTTTAATGTCTACATTATTTATTTTTTTATCTTACTTTTTTTTATTAAAAAAACTGCAATAAAATAATAAAGTCGATAAAATAAATTGAAATGTCGTTACGAAATAAAATACAGTTTACAATCGATTTCAATAAAATTGTTTATAACAAAAATACTTTGAGCATTGCTCTCTTCAACTAGTAAAAAATCCGACAAAAATGAAAAGTGCACTATTTCTTTTAATAGGATACATCAGTGGCACACTTAAATGTGAGATGAATGTATCAGAAGTTGTAACTAATAATGAAACCTTAGTGTCACCAGAAAGTACAGGTTTATTAAAAACGCAAGGTGTTGATTCAATAAATGCTGAAAAGCAACCGCAACAACAAATTACGCTAATGAAACCTGTTGATAAAGCAGATGTTACAGAGCAACCATATAATTTAGACCAATCACTAGTTGTAAAGGTAACACCAACAGACACTGTTGATACAACGGACGCTGGTGTGCAACCAGACATTATAAAACAAACAAATAATACAATAAAGGAAGAACATCGAAATGTCATAGAGCAAAAAGAATTTACAATACCTATGATGGGACCAACAGATGCTGCAGTGCAACCAGATATTTTTCCAGCAGTTGCTAAGGTATCAGATGGTACTGTTGATGCAATGTACGCTAGTCAGCAACCAGACCTCATGAAACAACCAAACCTTGACCAAACTAAAGTTTCAATAATAACATCTGTTGACACTACAGCAGCTGATGAACACAGGGATAGTATGTATCAAACAGAAGTTGGAAAATTAATATCTGCGGTTGATACAACAGGTGTTTCAGGTCAAGCAGCCAATATAAACGAACAAGAGAACATAGAAACCACTCAAGCGGATGATGCTGGTTCTTCAAAGATCACTGTGGAAGATGCACTAAAAATCCTAGAAAAAAGTAAAAAACTATATGCTACGGAAAGCACAGTTTTAATCAACAAGTTGATGCGGTTAAGGTCTGAATTTAATGTCACAGATCTTACGCTTGAACATAAAATAGATGTAAAGTCATTTGATTACTTATCTAACCCTGGGAACATTTCACGACGTCATGACTTGAGGGAAGATATAGGGTTTGCGCTTATCAAAAAAGCTATTTTGAAAGAGAGGGGGCAATCGCTAAAGCAAAAATTTTACCGACCACACTAAAAGGGTACAATATAAATGATACAATGAATAACGGTACTGATAAAATCAATATTATAAAAAATATATATCTTTATACATATATAGAATAAATTGGTGCGATTGTAGGCAACTTATTTATTTATTATGTACTTTATTATACACCATTATATGTACAAGAATGAAGAAACTTTACTAATTTTTTAAAATAATGTGGGGGTAAAGAGGAAAAGAGAAATTATATAGGAGGGAAATAATGATATAAGCATGGTGTATTGGCAATCACTTGAGTTTCACACGGAGTTGGATAACGTGGTCATATTTGCGTAAGCCAAATATGAATCTTATACAACAATTTTATTTAGTTGTTCTTGGTTGAGGCTAAGATAGCCGGCATCAGCATTTATAATTAAGGATAGGAAGAAGGAGTGACTGTACAAGCGCAATTTTGGTGATTGTCGATAGAAAATTATTATTCTTATTAAAAAAAATCTCTCACTCTATGGTCACATAAAAAAGTTAAAATTAAAAAAAAATCTAAAATTAACAAGCATTTTTTTTGACATAGTTTTTATATACATATAATTAATACAATTATCTAAATATGATTGTATTTATGTATGTAGGATTATTTATGTATTATTTGATTCCTATTTTTGGTGAATTCAATTAAAATTGTACACTTTATCTTATCCTCATCTCGCTCTCTATCACTCTAAAAACTTAACTTTGAGATAAACTCGCCTTTGTATACCTATAAACTTTTGTAATGCGGTTTTTTATATATTATTTGGTGTACGATAAAGATATTATTATGTTGAATGTTTCCGGGGTAAAATGTGATGGTGAAAGAAATAATAATATTTACTTGAAAGTATCGTCTCATAGTGACATATGAATAATGAGTCAAAGAAAATACAATTTGTGCATGTTTTAAGTAAAATTCAAACAACTGTGAATTGGTTTTTTTTTTATCTTAGACCTCGAACCGCCCTAGCTTTGTATGGGTGCAATATTGATGTTAAATATTATTATGCACGTATTATACCTACATATAGACCTTCCTTTTGAATCACTCTATCTATTAAAATTATATTTTACTAGCGGTTCCACGCAGTTTCACCCGCATCTAAATATATAAATATACTGCCCTGCTCCCGTTGGTCGTAGTGTAATGTTATATAGCCTATAGCCTTCCTCAATAAATGGGCTTATTTAACACAGAAAGAATTTTTCATATCGGATAAGTAGTTCCTGAGATTAGCGTGTTCAACCAACCAAACAAACTCTTCAGCTTTTTAAATTAAAAAAAATATTAGTAAAGATTTAGTAAAACATGCTAATAAATAGTCTAGTAAATTCCAATTTTTTAGGAGATTGTAAACATTAAACCAGCGCTGGGTATCTGACGCCCAGCACATGCTGAGGTGGTCACCCTTTCGGTTCGGGCACGCTCAGCGTACACTTTATGTTTGTTATTTTTTAATGTTTGTTATTTTTAACGTTTTGTTGTGTTTTTTGTAACTGTTGTGCTGTGTCTGTACTGAATAAATTCATTTCTATTCTATTCTATCCTATGACTATTACCGGCCTGGGTAGAGCGGGAGTGCAGAGTCACTGAAAATGTTACAGAAGGCTTACGGTGAATCAACTTTATCCAAAATACGTGCTTATGAGTGGTACAAAGTAAAAGCCGTCGAGATGTGATGAAAGATTTGACTTGCTCTGGTAGACGATTAACCTCTGCAACTCAAGTGACTAACATCACATAAATGAAGGAAATAGTGACTGAAAATCCTCATTCAAGTTTGAGAGAGATAGCCGCCAAATTTGCTGTATCTCTCGTATTAATCCGCACCATTCTAACTTATTGTTTGGTTTTTTTTTATGGTAGGTGAAAATCATCCAATGACGAATCCCGCTCTTGGGCGGAGCGGGAGACCAGTGTCAGACTCTTACTGACTAAAAAACCTACCCTGTACCTTCCTTGCCTTATTCCTGGAGTCGAGGTAACAGTTTTCCACCACCCTCTAGGCTCCAGGAGGCTTCGACCCTGAAGGGCCCCTGCAGTTTGCTGACAACTCCTTGAGGCGCGCGGGAACAGTGCGCGCCCTTGACGACTTGGAAACTTATTGTTTGGTTGGGTATGAAACATGTTGCCGGTCGGCTAGTCCCAAGAAACCTGGATCTTCTCCAAACGCTCAATCGCATGAGAGTCGATGAGGACACGCTAGAACGAGTCAATTCCAACCCAACATTAATGAAACGCATTGTTACTGGCGACGAGACGGGGTTTACGGTTTTAACATGCAAACAAGTCAACAAGCTTCGGAGTGGCGCCTTCCAACTGAATCAAAACTGAAAAAACCACACCAATCTCGATCAAAACTCCAAGTCATGTGGACTGTTTTCTTTTACTATCGCAGTGTTGTGCATTCGGTAAATAAAGAATATTATTTAAAAGTTATGCGGCATTTAAGAGAGCAAATTCGACGAAAAAGGCCAGATTTGTGTAAAGAAAATTTTTTCCACAAATCTGGCAATAATGCGCCTTCGCACAAGGCCTTCATTGTGAACGAATTTTTGACCAAAAGATTAAATACCACCGAGCAGCCACCATATTCGCTAGATATGGCTCGAACCGACTTGTCTTTTTAGGATTTCGTACGTCAAAAGGAAAAACCATGCAAGAGCGCGTTGGACTGGCGCACTGGGGCATCCGTACAAACTTATCTATGAAAACAGTTCAATTCCCGAGTTGAGTTACGAAAACAATTTCTGAATTACAATTTTATTTTTGTAACCTAAAATTCAGTTTTCTCATTTTTCCTACACTTGTGCTATAACACCTTGCTTCATGCTAAACAGGATTACAACGGGAAGTATATTCCCTTTGAATTTTGATTCCTATGAGAGTGTCATAATATACGATTTTTGAGATATAAACGGCCGTATCTTCTTTTTTAGTTAACTTAGAAATTATATTTTTTCACAGGTTTAAGGGACCGCAACCTCTCTGTTTGTTATCACCATGCGTTCCCGTTATAAAGGGTCTTGATAGACAGACAACTTCTCTTCAAAAAAAGTTTTTTTTATATTATTCGGTTACAAGAAATTGACTGTTTTCAGATTTTTTCCAATAAGTATCTGTGTTATTAATTAACCCCCTAGGGGACACTTGTGTCCGCACACCTATTGTCTTTTGTGTCTGTAATTACGGCAGTGGAAAGGTTAAGGGACCGCAGAGTGGTTGAGTATATGGTTCAAATTTCAATATCGCAATAAAATTCTCGGGTCTTACTTTTTTCATATTGTTAAGTTCTACTGACAATTGAGATTTATTATTGTTGGTAGGTTTGTACTTGACCGTTAACTCACCTGCCCTCCTAGCCAAGTTACAATCGTTTCGTGACGGTTCTCTTTCTACAATCGAAACGCCTCAACGTAAGTATTCGTTACAGGTATCATAAAACTACGGGATATAGCGATGATCATTGTAGAAACTATTACATTTCATTCTGTCATTTTGAATGATGTGAACTTGGCAACTAATTTTGTTGAAATAAAGTCATTCCCATACATTTGATTCGTTGTTTACTAGCGTTATCGATTGTAGATTATCGTCTTGGCTAGGTGGGCTTAAGGAAAACGACGATGCGGTCGACGATGGAGCGCGCTTACCAACCAAAAAAATAAAAAAATCCCGGGTTCTTCGGCTTCAGGAAACACAGACTCTAGCAAGGAATTCCATTCCTAAGCTGTACGCACAATGAGATAGGTACAAAAATACACCCTCAAATTCGAGATTGCACTTGATTGCACGTTGTTATAGTGACCGCCATATTGACACCATATTTTTAACCGACTTCAAATAAGGAGGATTTTATCAATTCGACGGTAAGTTTTTTATGTGTTTGTTACGAGATTACTTTAATAATGGAACGATTTTCAAAATTCTTTTTTGTTACGAAAGGAGGACTTCGGTAGTGGTTCTATAGTCACCAAATCAGGATCTGATGATTAGATCCTGGAGAAATCGAGGGCAACCTTCAAATTTTATGGGCCCACACATCATTTTTCGCTCATATTGTAATATCGTCTTATGTAGCTGAAACTGATGACGGAAGGTACAACTCCTTAATAGTAAGGAGTACTTAGGCATCGACTGATTTAGTAAATTATTATGATAATTATAATTGTGTACGCAGTGTTATACACATATTTTTTTTTCAATTTAATGGCATCAAAAATACTTTTTAAAGTAGTAGAACTATGACTTTA
The DNA here is from genome assembly GCA_029852875.1 of Mythimna loreyi. NCBI lineage: Eukaryota > Metazoa > Arthropoda > Insecta > Lepidoptera > Noctuidae > Mythimna > Mythimna loreyi. The sequence goes on along the minus strand of CM056777.1, from coordinate 3,364,462 downwards.
GAGTCAGACTATTTACATGATTATCTATGTAAATTTTGATGAAACTCTTACTGAGCAAGTTCGATTAGCACTTACCCAGTTTTATTTTTTAAATTAAGTAGTGTATTATCAGAAGACGTAGCGTTAGAAGGCATTTCACAAGGTTGGACCGATGGCCTGGTGAGGGTGGCGGGATTCCGGTGGATGCGAAACTCATAGGACCTGTCATAACCAACCTTGTGGGAGACCTGTGTCCACCAGTGGACGTCTCACGGCTGATATGATGATGAGGGTGACAACGATGAGTATTACAAATGTCGCTGCAAATAACAGTCAGCTTGCCACTACATCTATCTGCCAGGACTGTGAGAATTGAGATTGTTCGAAACAGTTACCGTCACGTCCACCTGACAAGGTGTGTAGGTATGTGTGTGACCTGATGATTTCTATTCTCCGTGACTTTACCTTGAAGTCTATAGCTGTTTACACAGACACTATTAAGATTATACCTTCATTTTCAAATTTTATATCTAATGAAACTTCAGGCTTTGGTCCGCAGCGAGGAGGAGACAAAGGCAACGGCACTCTCGCCGCAGCCACCGCCGCCGCGATTCCGTTCCCGATTTCCGGCCGCCGTAGGCGCGACCTCGCGGACGGCGAGCAATGGGTATTTGCCGTCCGGTCGTCTGGTAACAGTCCGGAGCGAGCTCAAGTCGTCGACGCCGCACACTGTTCCCGCGCGCCTCAAGGAGTTGTCAGCATACTGTAGGGGCCCAGCACGGTGAAAGCTTCCTGGGAAAAAGGGTGGTGGCGAAAGCGTATTACTGGGGCCCTCGGATCAAGGCAAGGAAGGAACGGGGTAAATTGTTAAGTCAATAAGAGTCTGACATTGTTTCCCACTCCACCCAAGGGTGGGATAAAAATCTGCATTCGGAAAGAAAATGGGTAGTAAAAAATACAAATAATATTTGAACTAGTTTTTGCCTGCGGCTTCACCCGTGTTAAATAAGAAAATACTGGGAACTCGCCCCAGCTTCGCACGGGTGCATTATTGGTATTAAATATTATACAAGGTGGGCCGAAAGAAGTCATCCGATGTTGTTTGGCTCTCTTTTTTTTTTCTATATTAAAAACTTTGATTCTGTTTTCTTATTATGTTTATATGAATCTTTAGAATTTTATTGGTCAAGTCGATAAGATTATATCGGCCAAATGGGCGCCGTCAGAATTGATTGACATACGGGCTCGTTTTATGCCATTTATCATCACGTCGGTGAGAACTTCGGGCGACAGATTCTCGCACTCGCGTCGAATGTTGTTTTTGAGGGCTTCCAGAGTCTTGGGCTGGTTCACGTAAACACAAGACTTCAAAAAACCCCACAAGAACAAGTCTGGAACGCTTAAATTGAGCGATCTTACGAGCCAGTGCAAATCGCCAAAACGAGAGATGCAGCGACCCGGGAACGCTGCCTTCAGAATATCGGTTGTGGCTCGCACAGTGTGTGCCGTTGCTCCGTACTGTTAGAACCACATGTCCCCTAGTCCTAATTCGTCCAATCGCGGCAGAAAAAACTCAGTCAACATGGCACCATCCACTGTTGTCGTAGGGCATTCTCGACAAAAATGGCCCGATGACTCCTCCAGCGTCAACAGCGCACTACGCAGTCACTTTGAGCGGGTGTAATGGGCCCTCGTGCATCACTCGTGAATTTTCGGTGCCCCAGAAGCGGTATTTTGGCTTGTTCACGTACCCGTTGAGGTTGACATGTGCCTTTTTTTACGAATTATGTTACGCAAAAAGTTAGACACGATTATTCCGCGTTCTTGGGGAGTGTGTCGCTCCATGGCTTGTTCACATGTATTCTACATCTGTTTAGTCCACAAATGTCCAAACAGATTTAAAATTAGCGGGCATTTGCGAAAATGAGAGCATCTTCCAATAGGGTGATTTCTTTTGGCCCATCCTATACATGTTTTAGGCATATAAACCTTCCTCTTGAATCGCTTTATTAAAAAAAACCGAATTAAAATACGTTGCATACAATACAAAGTCGCTTGCCGCTGTCTGTCCATACAGACAGCGGCAAGCGACTTTGTTTTGTACTAGCTAGTGATGCAGGCCTTGTCATTCGTTTTACGAGTTTTGTCACTTAGTGATAATGTGAATGTGTGTGTGTGATTTTCTTACGGTGGGATTTCATCCAAACACTTAACCCGCTTTAAGATTTCAAACAGATTTTTACTGACTAAAACGAAACTATGTTCTTTCTTTGCCTTACTTTTCTTTCCGAAGTTAACCGCCATCTCAGCTGATGGCAAGCAATGATGTGGCTGAGAAGCAGTAGCTTGCTCAGAGGTAACCTATTCACTCACCCCCGGTTGGAAATTCCTCTCCTTAGCTGACTTTTATACCAGCATACTGGGCTAGGTCAAAGTTTTGTAGCTTCTTGGCTAGCGTCCATCCACGCCAAGGTGTATATTTATAATCCACATATCGTTATGCCTTAACACGACTACAGATTTGTTATGTTTATTTATATGTCTTGTTAGCGGCAGGTCGTGCGTACTTGCTTCTATTGTTTGTCTGTAACTCCTTACCGTAGATGTGAACTAGTCGTCTTCAACTTCGCTGTAGGTACTGTTTTTTTTTTTTCTCCTTTCTGCACTATGGCAATCTGTTCGAAAACAATAAGCCACTTGTTTGGTTGGAGCTTCATGTCCTGGTTAATTATAGGTGTTCTTCGAGGGCCAATCAATTGCTGAACTATCCAGCAAACCCTCCTTTTGGCTCAGTTTTCAAATCTTTGGGCGAGTCTGGGAATGTCTTGTCTTTTTAGTCGTATATATTGCTGTCCACCCTCTCCACTTAAGGCCTGTGCGAGTTCGTTTGCATGGGTTGCTAATTTCTCCTAGTATTTTTGGCTAGCCTGGACTATTTCCTCACGAACAGTGTTTATGCCTAGGTCGAGATACATGTATTTGTTGCTAATACATTGCGGTATCCTGAATATTAATCTTAGCACTTGGAATCTTGGAATTTTGGAATCTTTGCAGTATGTCAATGTTATTCCTGCTAGCTGTTCCCCATAGCTGTATTCCATAAGTCCAGATAGGTTTTAAAATTGCTTTATATACCAAGATTTTGCTGGTGGTATTGAGTTGCGACCTTCGTCCGATTTACCAGTGTAGACTACGAAGTTTTGCATCTAATTGCTTTCTTTTAGCCCAGATGTGCTTCTGCCATGTGAGCCTTCTATCCAGGTTCATTCCCAGGTATTTTGCATTATCTGTTTGTGGTATTTCTTTGTTGTTTAGCTTAATCGGTGGGCAAGTGGCTCTCCTAAGAGTAAAGGTTACATGGGCAGATTTGGTCTCGTTTGCTTTGATCCTCCATTGCTTAAGCCACGATTCCACCTTATTAAGATGACTTTGCAGAGTGTGTGATGCAGTTACTGGGTCATCATGGGTGGACAGTAATGCGGTGTCATCAGCATAAGTCGCTGTAATTGTTTGATCATCTTCTGGTACTGTTTGTAATTTCGGAATGAACATTTTTTTACTAAATACATATGAAAGTACATTTCCCTATTGTGTCTTTAATCACTATTATATTTTATTTGTTAAATTTTTAAATAATTGTTTATAAAATCAATAAAAACATAATAATAGGTTTTTTATGGTGGGCAAAAACCATCCAATGTCGAATTCCGCTCTTGGGCGGAGTGGGAAACAGTAGGAGACTTTTACTGACTGAACACCCCACTCCGTTCCTTCTTAACCCTTCGCAGTGGGACCAAGCTTTCCTTTCAGAAAGAGACTCCCCAGTAGGCTTCGATCCTTTTGCAGAGTCCCTACGTAATAGTACATTATGATACAAATGTGTAATGTAAGAGTTTACTGTAGAGGCCAGTAGAGGCGGAACTAAGAATCGACCGCGGAGAGGGTCTTAGGAGAGCCGAGAACAGAAACCTTTCATTACGGACGTGTGTCATACGACGTTTTTCAATACACTTGAGTAGAAAAAAAAATATAAAAAAAAAACGATTTATATATATATTTTTTTATAAATAGGTAAGTCGTTTTTGCAAGTTAAAATGGTCGAAATTTAATAAAATAAACAAGTAAGAATGAACACAATAATTTGATGAGATTTTTTTTCATATTCTGTTTGCGAACAAAGAGTTGTTGTCTTAACTTGCCAGTTATAACTGTTTGTTTTTGTTGATCTGTTTGCTCTTCTACTTCTATAACATGTTCGGACACAAAGGGCTTTTGACCTTATATCATGTTTGGCCGCGCTGCCGATCTTGTGCATCGGCAGGCGGCAGAAACTCATATCTTAACATAAAAATTTCTTATTTATGAGCACGGTGACAAGGGAGGATTATTTAACCAGATGGCTGCGACATACAGGGTGTCATTGACATGTTAACGCAAACGAAAACCATAAATCCAGTACATGATTCTAGACCCCCCAGTGGTGGAATTTTTTGTCGGTCTTTTCTTATTTTTTTTTTTATAATTTTTTTACGTTTTTTAAATTAAACTGTATAAAAACGTCATTTTAACATTTTTTGCAAAAAAAATGAATGAATTACATTTTAAATTAATAACGTCGTCGGGTTTGACAAGAATAACGACTTTATTTGCTTCGGTGATTTTTTTATTAATTTTTTTTTGAAAAAAAAATTTTTTTTTCTTTTTTTTTTCTGAAAATATCATTGGGATTGGTTAGAATAACGATTTTATACAGTTAAAAAATAAAAAAACAAAACTTTTTTTTCAAAATTTTGAAACAAAACCGACGAAAAATTCCACCACTAGGGTGTCCAGAATCATGTACTGGATCAATGGTATTCGTTTGCGTTAACATGTCAATGACACCTTGTATATACGTCCATGTGAGTAGGTACTACAAATATTTCCGGATTGTAAGGTCTTTCCCACAATTGCCACGTTGCATTGAATGTCCCATTAAGAGAACACAGAATTGTTAAAAATAATGTAGGTTCACCATTTTTGAGGAGGATAAGTCTTTACAGGTACTTACACTCCCATTCAATTTCTACCTTTTATTCATTAAGGTGATTTTCCAGTAGCTTATTCACAGTAAAGCAATAACTAATTCAATTAAATAATCTGTAGTGTTTTAGAGTATCAGAGAAACACTTGTACCACTTGTAGTTATTTAAAAGCAAACCTCGAGACATTTATTTAACAAATTTTATTTTCCTTTACAAATTACACAACAAAAAGGTAATTTACAAAATGCAGTAACGCCATCTGAAACACTACGTTAACAGTGTGGTTAATATTATAACAATATAGTGTTTAATACAACTAAGTAACAATATAGTGTTTGTAATGTATATACGAGAGAGCCCCTGACATACGAGGTCGCGGGTTCAAACCCAGCCAGGCGCATTACTTTGTGTAATTTATTTCATCAACACTGCTCTCATAACGGTGAAGGAAAACATTGTGAGGAAACCGGCATGTCCTAGAACCAAAAATTCGAAGCCATGTGACATCCACACATAGGCCTGTGTCCCAGCATTGGGAACATTAAAAAGGCTGATGTTACGAGAGAGAAGTGAAAGAATAATGTTTTCTTCATCGTTCGTCGATCTTTGGACTCAATGTCGAGTTTTGGAAAGTATTGCAGTGAAACTAAGCTATGAACTGTTAAGCTGAGGAGCACCCCACCTGTGCTCTGCGCGTCAACTGTTTTTACGTTAACGCGAAACGTGCAGGAGCAGGGCACTCGCACGAGGCACTCGGAACACCATATTACCACTACCTATACGATTTTCTTACCTATGATGTGAATTTATTAGATGTTAATATTTTCAGAATAGTTAATTTATAACGTCAAACTGGCATCTAACTCCGCTTTATAAATTAATATATTTAGTTGGGAGTATTCTCAAATACTGCGTCAAGTTAGCTTACCGAATCACATCTAACATTCTGTGAACTTATGTTGCTATAGCTTACTAATTAAACATACCCTCATTATATGTAAAACAAATAATAAGCAAATACACCAATTGACAAAAATAAATGAGCTAGTTTTCACTTTCACTAAATGAAATTCCATTGATGTTAAGAAAATTGAAATGAGAAGTAATTTTATAACTTTGTTTTATTTACACAAATGCCATTAATTTCAAATAACATGGCTTAACTATAGTTTTAGACGTAATTATATTACAAGTTCTACATTTTTGTAATCCATAGTTCTCAGGTTTTATGAAGAGCTTTTCGATGGCTAACAGTCAAATGTTTTGGTGTCTATGCTTACAAATTCAGTAAAATACAACGCTGCATCTCAATACGCCTGTCCTTATGGCACTGTAGCCTGCCATTGTATTGTAGTTGTTAAAATATCATAACTTCCAGATTTCTGCTGGAAACCAGCTAAATCTCATAAAATATATAAATTCTGTTTGTTTTTTTTGGATGACATGATATGCTTTTATTATTTATCGTTTTAATAGTCTAAAAACACTTTTACGTTATTATTTTCCTGACGAAGGGTTTGGGGCACATTGATTGTTTAGTTTCAAAGTATTCAGTAGAAGAAATATTTATGTTTTATAAAGCTTTTCAAAAGCCTACGAGTATTAATGTTACTTGCAATTTTTCGTTACGCAACGAAATTGAATTTTTAAAATTTAACCTTGTAAACCTCGCTTTAGACAATATTTTCCGCTTAATTTCACCTTAATTTCAATTGTTTGACAACTAAAATTGACTAGAATAATATGAATTTTTGTAACACTACTTTTTCACCTACACTGATATAGTTAACTAAACTATAAAATAAAATATTTATATTATATTTTTTGTAACAGATGGTTATTTACTATTTAAGACTGTTATTTGGTTTTATTTTAATTGCCGTAGGATCAAACACCAACATGATTTAATGTGAATAATAAATAAAGATTCCTTATCTTAAAACTAAAGTGTTCATTAAAAATAAACTGTAGTGGAAAGTCTGCTTTGCATAAAATGCGTATTTACTTCATTTCATAAATCGTTTGCATCTTACAGTTCACGACAATAAACCAGACTTGTTAGGACGATACCTTGAAAATCTTTGACACTCACGAAATTAAGAAAATAGATAAGATGACTAGATTTCACAAGTTACAAGAAAATAAATTATCTTTATATAGGCACATAACGTTTTCAGGACAGGCCGTGTGAATTATCATTCAAAAATAAACAGAAAAATCTTGTTGGCGTCCAACAAGTCCGTCGAACTTAAATCTAATTCGTAATGTACAACGTTAATTGAGTTTATACCATACGCGATGAGGCACCAAGATCATGGTTTCGTGTCAGGCGGGTTGAAGAACTCCCAGTGGTGGTGGTGTACCGCCCTACTGTCGCTTAGTCCTAGCATGATCAGCCCCGCAACCAGAACGAGGAATATAACCATCGCCATCTGGATGTCTTTCTTGTCTTCAGCGCCACTGATATACGACATGAAAGAGTTAAATATACTCCTTATGGTCCTGGTGATCGACGAGTGGCAGACGCGCAGAAACTGCGCACCTGCTTCGGTTATCGTGGGCTCATGCGTTCGCACGGGGGGTGCGATGCGCCGCGGGGACGGTCGTGGTCTACCATCATCGGAACTGGATTCCGAGTGAGGAGCTGCAGGCTTCCTTTTAGGTCGTCGTGCCGGCGGTGGAGGAGTCTGGTGTTGAGGGTCATGAAAATCAAAATGAGGCCTTTCACGTAGGGACCGAGCGGGGAAAAAAGATGCAGGAGGTATGGTTATATCTTGGAGATATGAGTACAACAATGGTGTTAAATCAGGTGGTGGTGGTCTCTGAGGTGGTACCCCAGCTTCTTCAGCACTAGGTGGTCTAGGAGGTGGCGGCGTTTGAGGTGTTTCTTCTTCAACGGGAGCTTTCACTTCCGGTTTTATTTCCTCCACTTTTTCAATTGGCTGTTCGTCTGTTTGTGTATGTTCTTCTCTACTAACCGATCTTGGAGCTTCAATTAGTTCTAGAGTTGCTGGTACGGGTGGTGGTGGTGGAGGAGCATGTGCTGTAGATATTTCAGCGAACTTTTTGACGATTTCATCAATAACAGACTGGGAAAACTCTATCCCACTCACAGAAATATGTCCCGACTTGGAGTCTAATTCTGAGACTTGCAACGTCATTCCTTCTATATCTGAGACCAAAATCTTATTAGCTTGAAGTTCAGATACGTTTAGTCGACCTACATCTAAATCTTTCACCTGAAGTCGTTGTGTTACCAAATTATCTAATTGCACTTCTCTGTTTGCGTCACTCACTTTTTCAAGAGCTCGCTCTTGAGCAAGTTGTGCAGTATTTTTAGGCCGTTGTCTAGTGCTTGATACGCCTCTTGACCTTGGAAGTGGAGGAACATCTGGGACTTGAGATTCATCAATATCTATGGGCTGAACGGTTAAAGAAGCTTCGGTTAACATTACTTCTCGCTCGTTGATCCTAGTTGGACTCGACACACGTCTCTCCACCAATATAACAGTAGGCGATGTACGCCCAAGACTTGGTTTAGATAATTCCGATATTTTTGGATCAGAAATTTTTAATGATTTATCAGTGCGGGAAGTTGGCCGCGATTCACGAGGGCTCTCAACTAGCTTAGCGTGACTTTTTGAAAGAATAGAATCTTCATCAATAATGTCCCTTAATGAGCTTGACATCGACAATTCTAAATTGTCATCCATACCTAATTCAAATTCTACATCATCTGGCAAAGGATCGGTCTGAGTAGAAACTTCAATTTCCAATACATCTTCCTGCTTTGTTTGATCTTCGTCATAATCCCGTGATATTCCCATTGCTGACTCTGCATCTGTCGATATGCTCCGCTGAAGATCATTTTTTTCCCTCTTTCTTCGCCTAGATCCTCTTGGTGGGCGAGGTGGAGGAGGAAGTGGCCTGTCTTTCATTTTATTTATGACCTCCCCTGATTTTAAGTCTTTATGGGCTTCTTCAAATGGTTCATCAATCTCAACGTATTGCGTTAAATCTCCACTCACCGAGCGTTTAGTAAAGCTGTCTAATGTCATAAGGCTAGTTGAAGACTTCTTTCGGGGTGGTCGATCGGGACCGACAGGCTTAGTGGGTCCGACAGTATAATATTTACGTTCTGAACTATTGCTTTTGCGTCTTCTCGGTGGAGTCTTGCTCTTAGAGCGCCTAACGCCCTTGCTTGGTGCGTAGGGACCTTTATCAACCGTTGCGTATCCGGGGCTCTCGTGGCGAATTACTCGTTCAATATCTTCAGGAGGTGTTATGACGTTTGATACGTTAGTATCGAGTATGAGAGACTCGGCACCGTGCGACGTGCGGTCATCGTCGCAGAGCGAGGTACCGCGGGAGCTGCGGGAGCGGGTGCGTCGCGGTGGTACGGGGCTGTGTCCCGTTGGAGACTGCCCATACTCTTGCGGCACGATGTACTCATGTTCAGTGCGATAAACAATTATCTGAAAAGTATACATTACAAAGTTAATGCCCCATTTCTAATCAAATAGTAAAGAACATTGTCGTAATCATGCGACAGTAGAAAACAATATAAGTATAGTTAAAACCCGTTAACCACAATTTGGCCTTGTATTTGAATTGGCACATAATTGTATTTAATTATGACCAATAATGTAACAGCAGTAGGGCTGGTGATCTATTAAGATTGCTAGTGAAGGCTCTCGTTTATTATATTGTCCTATTAAGAATATTATTATACTTTACTAAACGAGAATTGTTTTTGTGGATTGTGTTTGTCCTTCAATTAAGATTAAATATACCTAGTTCTTTATTTTTTTCATAATACTGAAAGACTTAGTTTTGTTTTCGACCGCTTAAACCTATTTATCTATATTAATGTGTCTGAAATGTTATGATAAGTCATTAGTTAGTTTGTAAAAAGAAAACTTTAACAACAGTAACTGCACTAAACAGGTAGGTAATGCTCTGCACAAACATAATTATGTTTGCCTATTTATAAAGTTCCGAGTATACTGAGCTTTGTTTTGTGTTTCGGTCGAGGTTGCATTACTATTAGAATCAATGTAAACTCGTTATTTGTATCTATGAATATTTTATCGATTTCAAATAGCGATTAGATGTTTAGTTACTTGGCAAATATGCCAAACTATAGTAATACCAATTATGATTACAGAAAGTTTTCTTGGTGCTGTGAAAATATTTTCATCAGCGACATACGGCTGTACATCAGTACACAATGTCTATCATTATATTTTGATGATACAGGAAAGTTACAATATAGTTACAAGTATGATATATAGAATTTATGATAAGTATGATATATAGAAAGAAAAAGACTTAAATTAGCAGTTGCCATTTGTTTATATTTTCGTTATCTAGGTCAACAAACCAAACGAAACACAATGTCTAAAAATACAATCCAAGCCCGTTCTGTATAGATTGACTGGAAACGAGCCAGAATAAATTGCACAGAATATATTCTGTTTAAACCTAACTTTGTTTCTTGGCTAGTATATCATTCAAGTGGATGACGTAAATGCCGCTGAAATCGTAGGTAGGTAATCAGCGATTAAAGATTTATCGCAACCTCATCATTTGATTGACCTGCCACGAATTTTGATGCATTGTATCGAGAACTTTTAATCATTTTTTTTTCTTACATAATAATTGTATTGTTTCTTTCAGGAGACTTACCTTTGGAGGTAACCGGTTATACATAGTCCAATCAATTCATTGATCATATATTGAAATCTGGATAGCTATGAGTTACATAACGTTGTTAGGGTATCCTTACGTCAAAACAAATTAGGATTTAAACAGAAATTATTGCCTTAGGTACACTTTATATTAAAAAGTTACTCAGGTGAATTAATATTACGTCACGTCACAAAATTGGTCTTGGCAGGGCTACAATATAATAAAATTTTATTGCTTGTAATTCAAACATTGGTTACCAGCTGTAAGACAGTTTTATTTATAGATTTTAAACTTGATACATGGCCTGTGTTATTACTTATTTAAACTTTTAAATTGTAAATTATAGGTTTTGGTAAAAGTGTAGAAAGTTCGTCAATGGTACCGAAGTGGAATTAATTGATACGGTGCAGCCCTCGGCTGTAGTGACAAAAGTGAATGCTCAAAAAAACCCAGCGCCGTCAGAAACGAGTTATATCTCAAATTATCAATAATATAAATATAGTTATAAATCAAGTGCAGCATACTGATTTCATTTGTAGACAGCCGTCACAGTGCGAAATTCGTGCCCCTACTCGATTAAACAGTTTTATTAATCATAGTGTTTTATAAACATTCACAGAATTTTAACGATATTGAATTTATTGTAAAAATGTATTATTTTGTGTCATCGAAATAAATAAAACATTTACAAGCGATATGTCTGTCCGTCCTTGGAAATATTGAAACCTGCACCTTTTGCTTTAAAAAAAAAACTGACGAAATGGGAAAGAAAAAAAGCCCGTGTTGTAATCAATTTAAAAGAAACACGGTTGATATAGATAGTATTGAAGAAAATATATATATGGGTGATATAAATGGCATTGAAATGTACTAAGAGTCATATTTTGTGCAAGTGTATTAAAAGTGTTAAAAAAAGTTTCCAACCCTGGAGCGGTATAAGCGTTCTTAGATTTATCAGTTTACTGTTTACAAAAGTGAGATTCTATCAGAGATATTAGTTACTATCTTTTGTCAACGGCTTCGCCCGCGTACATAAAATATAGCCTATGTCACTCAGGAGCAAAGCAGGTTTCTATTGTAGATATTTTTTTTCCAATCGGATAGTTCCAGAGATTACCTCCTAGTTACAAACAAAAAAACCAACTTTACCTCTTTATTATATTAGTGTAGATAAAATCGGTAGCGCATAATAAACCGTAACATTTTGGACTTCTTGAAATTTATTTTCGTATTGTACCAGGGAAAACAATTTTCAAGCCAGTTTGTTTAAGAAGTCTTCGTGAGTCTTAATTTAGCGGCGCTCTTAAGACACAGGAATGAAATATTATTGACGAAATTTCCACAAATACCATTGCGGTATTGCCTTTAAGGAATGTAAAGGCAATGATGAGTTGTTTATCTTTTTAGTAATGTAATCAAAAGCTATAATGACAAAACCATTGCATCATTATTTTGATTGAATAATTCCTATGTTCGATGACCAGAACAATGCATTGCAGTGTTTATTGTTGAAAACTTACATCTTGCATGATTTAGACGTAGATCTAGGATGCAATGTTACCAATAGCTGTGGTGATGCTACGGTTAAGATAGGCAACATCAACGTTGCTTACGGCTAATCAAAAGCCAAGAAAATCACAGCCTTGCCTTGGGAAGATTAGTATTGGGTTGTATCGGGTGGTTAGGTGTCGCCCAGTTCTCAGGGGTTATAAAGGCCAGATAATTAGTCACTCGTCATCAAAGGTGGGGAAAGAACATAGATCAGATATATCAAACAGTAGACATATCTATGGGCATAAAATAACTTTTGTTTTCGCGTGCATATTCTAAATTCTAATGCAAGATCAACCTCTCGTCTATTTTATTAATATAAAAACATCCACTTAAATAAGTCAATAATAAAATTTTCTGAAAGTATCTATGTGTAAAAATGCCTGCGGAGCGGGTTGAAAGTAGTACTTTTCCTCCCTAGGGAGTTTTACTTTCAATTAACAGCTCTCTAAATATAAAAAAACTAGTTCTATTTTGATATTTCTATTGAACCGTGACCCGAATTGCTATACAGCCAGTACAATTGAAAAAACATAAATATAGGATTAATTTAAGAATACTTTTTTTAAATGACTATTTTAATTTACTTTCAACTATTTCTTTAAAACTTATATATTAAATATATAAAAAAATGTTAACCTGACACATATTTATACTGATAAAATGAAAAATATTAGATGAATAGCCAGCCGACCAATAAAAAAAATAGGCGGGAAAATAGTAGTATATCTCTACAATCTGAGAGCAATTTGATTTTTCTTGGATTATTCGATTTGTACTTTAATAAATCTCTGTTATAAGAAATTATTTGTAAGTATTAACACGATAAATTCATCAGCTTCAGTTATGGATTTAACGCCAGATTCTTGAGAGGAGAAAACCTTTTACCGTCTAAATCAAAAGAAATATTAAGACCTTTGACGACGACTCATTGTTTTATTATTTTTATTTTGCTTGTATTTGTAATGAAAAGCACAGTGTTTACCTCGGGTTAAAGAGTTATTTAGTTTTTCGAACTATTAGCGACCTCGCTCTGCTGAGGTCGCCAAACAGTTTCTCGGGACTTAAATAACTTACTTTTACTACTTGGATAACAATGTACTATTATACGAGTACCACCTTTGTGTAAATGTTGTCTGTTTGCATGTTATTAGGATGTAGTTTCCATAAAAATCACTTTTGTTTATGAAGTCTGTTAGTGGGCGCTGGATATGGTCAGAAAGGGTCTTAATACCCTGTGAACGACGTCTCCAAAACAGCTGGACCCAATTTGATAGGAGTTTCACTGACAGGTAGCTGATGTTACAAAGCATTTTGGGCACACATTAATTATGCGTGCAGCTAAGAAGTGGAATACTCTGCTGGAGTCTATGTTTCCTGATATCTGCAACCTAGGGGTCTTTAAGCCAAGAGAAATTATTAGGTTATTTCTAGGCAAGCGTATTCCATCGTCAGTCACATCATCGCTTATCATAAAGTGAGATTTTTTTAGAGGGTTAAAAAGCATCGAATGACTTCTCCACGCCCTTGTGTGAGGTGGGAAATAGTGTCAGACTTTTACTGACTAAAAAACCTACGCCTGTGCCGTCTTTGCTTCGGGCACGTTTTCACAATAACACTTTAGTGACGGTTAGCTGATGTTACAAAAAAATATTTGAGCAACTTTTTTTTACAAAAAAAATAATTGGGTGACTTTCATTTGGATATAATTAAAATTACAAGTAATTTAAATTAGTGTAACTAATTTCTGAAGAGACAAATCTCTGAAATGGAGGATGTAGAGCTGTTTATATGGAAATAAATAAATGAATTATTTATTCTAACATATTAATTCATTGTTAGCACGTATCTTATTATTAGTTATTTACATTTGTGTAAAAAGAAATACTTACATCGTCTGTGTTCTCATGTTCCTGTGGTTGTTCCCACAGCTCAGAAACTGACACTTTGTTGAAGTCATTCAGAGACGAATGTTTGAAGTCCTTCTTGCCAAATTTCTTCTTCCTCTTTGGTGGCATAGGCAGTGTTTGAGACTGAATGGGGACATTCTCCGGGTATTGGATAACGTCATCGTTTGCATATTCATGAATTGAATGCAAGTCAGTGTTTGGAGTAAAGTCAAGGCGATTGTTAACGTGCATGTCTAAATTTTCTTCCACGTCACAACTTATATGTTCGTCTTGATGGTCTTCTATCAAACCTAAGTCTACCTCACTAAATTGCATGCTGGCGGTGACGCTTTCGTCAATGTACGGAGTCGGTTCTTCCTCTTTCTTCTTCCGCTTAGCTCTCGATGGTCTTACTGGCGGAAACGTATAATAACCGTCATCTTTATCATTTAAATCTTCAGTGGAATACCTCATCGCATCGTTGTCATCGATCATCAACTCTGGATCAGCGTCAGCATCGTTCATGTACATATTGTCGTCGTTCATTCCCGAACCGCTCCCTATCATTGAGAGAATATTTTTCGGATTTTGGAACGCTTTTCGTGTTTCATCGCTCAAATATTCCCTTGTTTGAATATCTTCACGAGAAATACCTCGCGGTCGAACAAAAAATTCGTCATTATTAATTTCGGTTATGACATGTGTGTATTCTTGTTTAGAAGGTGAAATGTCAGGTATGGTTGAAGAATTACGTTCATCTTCTAGATGAGAAGGTTCATGTTCATCATCCATATATTCGTTGTCCACTTTGTCAAAATCATAAGTAGTCTCAATTTGCCGGCTGTTTTCTATCTCAAAGTTGGCATCATCATCGTTTTCCATATTCCCATACTCTCGTGGTTCTTCAGGACTGTCAGGGATATAAGTAGGTTCATCTTTATTTTTTTTAACTCTCGTGAAGGTAAATGTGGGTGGTGGTGTATCTTCCCTGTTTAATGTCGGTGATGATGAGGTTTTGGGAAGGTCAGACTTCTTTTTTCTATTAAATAGCCTTGGGTAAGTTTTAGCTTCAAACTCTACGGTAGCAACGTCTGTGGACTCTGCATTTGAATCCGTAGACTCATTGGTTACATTGTATTCTTTTTTCCTACCCAGACTAGGAAAGTTGATTTTTGGTCTGTCAGGCATTCTGAATTTAGGCATATCAGGAACAGAAAACTTAGGCCTGTCGGGTAATGTGAATTTTGATCGATTTAATTTTTCAGCTATGTTAAACTTTGGCCGATCAGGTAAACTGAATTTTCTTTTATCCGGTAAGGTGAATTTAGGTCGATCTGGAAGAGATATCTTAGGTCTTTGGGGCATTTTGAATTTAGGTTTTTCAGGCATATTGAACTGCTTAGATTTTATGCTTTGTAATTTTGTTTTTAATTTTCCAGCTTGCGATTTTAATTTACCCGTACCTTCTTTGATGCGTTGCTGTATTTTACTATCAGTGCTTTCGGCATTCTTTGTTGATCTGCTATCGCGTTTTAAGGGTAACTGTTCTAGTGCAGACGAGTCAACTTGGCTAGTACTAACTTCACATTCTGTGCGTGATATTGTGGAGGGAGTGTTTACGAAATACCTATCTTCAATGTCTCTTTGAAGGGCTTCGGCGCTTCTCATTTCTTCATTCTTATCATAATTTGATTGTATATTTTCATGTAATTGTTCTTCATCATCTGATGTATGCTGTAAACATTTTCTCTCCAAAGAAGTGGTACTTGACAACTCATCATCCGTTTTAACCAATTGGATTGGTTTCTCATCTACACTTGGAGCAGTGTAAATTATGTTCGGTGGTGGCTTTTCGATGATTTCATATTCGTGATCACTGTAAAGAATAACATTATTTTGTAATTTCAGTAGTACATCCTGTAACTATTGCACAGCATATTTATGCCTTACAGTCGCAAAAGTAATAAACATACTTTTTGAACAGCAGTAAATCTGTCGCAGAGCATAAAATGAAGTATAACATAAAGAAATGCAAATCGCAAAAATTGTGATACGTCGCAGAAGATTTGAGTTATATTTAAACTTCACACACACGTTGCTCGAGTCACAATTAGGCCAACAGCCGCCGCTCGTTTTAGCCGCAGCCGCCGGGTGAAATACGTTGTTCATATTATTTGCAGATTGTAATTTTAGTTATAAATGTCATGAAAATCGTGGAAAATGAATGTAGGTGGCTTGACTTACCTTTCGTACGAAATAAAATTACTAGCTCGCGACGTCGGTCTAGTGCCCACTGGATTCACTCTCTCCGGGAGTAGCGAGTCACATTGATAAAACTGACAACCGCATCGGACGTCTGGAGTAAATATCTGAGCGCTGCCTTCACGGGTTGGCCTCACAGGCCGGTCTATAGGAGTGCCACCTTCGGATGTCCATCGTCGAAGTGTAGTCATAACTACCAACTATCGAATCCAGGGCATATTTATTTTAGTTACTCGTTTCCCGTAAACTACACAAAGTGTCATTTGCACACGGGCAATGAGTCATTAAAGCTGGGCAGTAAATGAACTAATCACAGACGTGAAAGCAGCCGCGAGCGCTGATCACTGATGACAATTTTAAAGAGCTTCCCCAATGTGCAGGAAGACCGGTCCGTCCGAGCTATATTTATCAGACAGTCAGAAGCTAGCGCGTTCGCTTTGCTTGTATTAGCTACGGTTGTTATGTCACACTTACGTATGATATACTACTTGCTTACAATGGAGTTATTAGTAATATCAAATAATACAATATTTACCTGCTGGGTTTAGACCATTTTCTCGGGTATTCTATTTTTTGTCGATCGTTGACATCATGAGGGCTGGGGCTGGGTGAAGATTCTATAGGCGTTGCAGCAGGCTGGTCTCCGATCACTTCTGCATCTTCTCCTGTTAATTCTGTTATGGTAATATTGGGAGATTCGTTGCTAGTTCCTCTTTCATCTAACTGGTTTTGAAATATTTCGTCTACGTTAGGTTCATCTGGATCCATTTCATCATCCAGAATTACAGCTTCTTTTATTACGTTATCCATTTTATGAAGTTTTTCCATGACATGTTCTTCGGATTTTAGACTAGCATTTTCCATAACTAAGCTTGGATCTTGGGATGCGATCGACTTCTTCTCCAACAGGCTATCAATTTCCTTGTTGCTGTTACTCCTATTTTCATCATCTGTTCTGTTTACATTCTGCTTGTCAACATCTGGTGAGAAATGTACGTCTTTGCCTTCTTCTATGTCTTCGTAAATATGTTCTTTCTTTTTTCTAGGTGGTGGTGTGTCTACAGCCATAGTTTTACTCATCTCATCAGAGCTTCCTAATTTAATTGCTCCGAATTTTTGTCTTCTCACGGCGCCAGGTGACGATCTTAGTTGTCTTATTTCTTGAGTTTCATCATTTTTTTTGCGTTTCGGTATAGGAGATTTTTCATTCTCATTTCGTTCAAGTTTATGTAAAGTCTTATCTGCTAAATGTTTTATTTTATTCACCAAAGGGTGACAACATTTTGTTTTTTCCCTTGTTTCTGATGTAACTCCAATGCTATATTGTTGTTCTGGTACTCGGCGTTTTAATATACCTTTAGGGGATACATTTTTGGGTATTTCTACTGGTGTAGTCAAGTGGGTACTAGCTTGATTATCGGGACCTTTCACTACGTAAGCTTTCACAGCCTGGTTTATGACATCTTCTTCAGAATCTAACGATACTTCTTTAGAAAAGTTCGGTATGTGTACTCCCTCATCTTCACCTTCTTCGCCATGCTTGCGACTGCTCCCTGGTGAAGAATCAAGGTTCAGTATCTTCTGTACATCGCCGTCCACAGGCGAGCGCGTTCGAGACCTTGAAATTTCCCGTGACATACTTCTTCTCGGCGTTGTTTCTCTAATGATATCTTCCGCAGTAATTTCACCTTGAAGTGGCTCCTTTAGTAGGTGAGTCCATGGGTATTTTCCCGCTTCACGTTCTCTTCTCAAATCTTCCCATTGATATGTGTTTATAGGTACTGCTGGTAAATCTTTCTCTTTATCTGGTGACAATTCAGATTCCATATGTTTGATTATTGAATTTAATTAACTCGAAAATATTTCTAAAATAGATTTACCGGACACAATTTTTTGTATGGGGGTTTGATGATAGTTTTTGAAATATTAATGCACGAACCCCGCAAAATTTTCACTTTTTCACCGTATAAACTAAGAACACAACATTTCGTTTCAATGTGAGAATCTGTGACTGAAAACACTTTATGTTTGCGTGGGCTCGTGTAGAAATAGGTGTGAATAAGTTGTGTACTATGATCATTGGCCAACAGATTATTTTGGACTAATGCACCGATGTTACCTTGACGCGTTCAGGGCACTTCTCTCGTGAGTCCTCAGCTCACCATCCCTGGGGTTGTTTGTTGACATGAGATGCACTAGACGCGTTTTTTTTGTTGTTTTATTTATTTTTTTCTGATCGAAACCGATTGGCGATCTGCACTGAATCCCGGTTCAACTGACCGACACGTCTTAGTCCGCGCAGGCGCGCTAAATATAAGATTGAGCATGAATTTATTTTTGGTGAGTATTTCGAGTCATCAGTAAAAGCTATAGGACCGTTTTCAATTTTGGAGGCTATCTGTATAGTTTGTAATCAGAGATGTTGGGGTTATGATGATGAATGGAAAGGACACTTTGGAGTATTGGGGTTGGTGTTGCGTTGACTTACCGATGGCACCTTGAACGAAGTCCAAATGTCTGGTGCGGTTGGGCCGCGGGCCGCGGGCAGTGTTCGCGCGTGACTGCTACATTCACACATTTATTTATTTATGTATGGTACTGCTATACGTACGCACGCATTATGTAAGCGTATATATGTGTATTTAACAGATGGCATTTTTTAGGTTTGTAGGTATATACTCATTACACTTTACAGTGATCAATATAATAATAGATAATAATATTTATTAGATACAAAAATTCTCATCTTACTTCGGTTTATTATATTTTTTGAAACAGCAAAGACGTAGCAGTAATTTAACTATACCTATTACTATTTTTTATTAAGATATCAATTTGTCTTTCTCAAACCATTTACAAGGTTAGTACCTCAATCATCGATACATTTATATCGACTATCTTACCTTGCATTTAATATATATTTCATTCATATAAAAATGTAAAGTTATTAAAAAATCCCTAAATGACGAGCGGTACTAAAAATGTTACATCTATGTATCCACAACTATCACATAGAATAGAATATTCCATAACTATCACATAACGTCTAGTCTCAAGCTAAGCAGAGCTTGTATTATGAGTATTAGACAACTAATAAACATACATATCTCAATACACACATATCATCATTACATTGTATAAAACAAAGTCGCCTGTCCCTATGTATGCTTAAATCTTTAATACTACGCAACCGATTTTAATGCGGTTTTTTTTATAGATAGAGTAATTCAATAGGAAGGTTTATGTGCATAATACATGCATAATATATTAAATATCAGTACCCGTGCGAAGCTGGGGCGGGTCGCTAGTTATAGATAAATTATACACAGAAACATAACAAAAATCGTGCTCATCACACAAGCAATCCTTTTTTTATGGTGGGAAAAATCATGTAATGACGAATCCCGCCCTTTGGCGGAGTGGGAAACAATGTCACCCTCTTACTGACTAAACGACCCACCCCGTTCCTTATTGCCTTAGTTCCAAGGCCCTGGTGTTCCACTTTCGCATCAACCCTTGGCCCCAGGAGGCCTCGACCTTGCTAGGCCCCTGCAGTTTGTTAACAACTCCTTGAGGCGCGCTGTAACAGAGCGCCGCCGGTAACTTCGGTTCGGTACAGACGGTTACCGGATGGGCGAACAGCGAGCTATCTATTGCTCCCTCAAACCTGCGCCTACGGTGGCCTGAAATCAGCATTGGAGATACGGCGGTGGCGGTTGCAGCGTAAGCGACGTTGCCTTTGCCTGATGCGGTCGGTCTCCTTTTTTGCTGGAATTACTGTTTCGCAGAAGTAGGCGACCGCCTGCCACTCCTTTTCACTTCGGACCATGTCCTCTATCACCGCAGCGAGAACCCACGAGAACATGACGATGCTCTTCCCGAGTGGGGTACACATTTATCGTGTCTTCCAGGCGGTCCACACGGTGGCGACACCAGGGTGTCGCTTCCTCCCGAATCCGGTGCAGGTACCTCCCAAATTTTCTATGTCCGATGCGAACCTGCGTCATGCAGAAGGTGAAGACGCCGTGAGGTCTTTCCAGCAAACATTGTCTTGGGTGGAAATCAAACCGATGGCCAGTGGCATAGCACTAACTACAAGACCAACGCCAGTCAATTATATTTTATTTACATTAATTAATTATGTTACAGCTAAAGATAGGTGTGACCATAAGCTTACGATTAGCAGGCTAAACTTAGCTTTATCTTCGAGGTCCAGCTTATATTAGTTTCTTCAACCATTTAGTCGGCTAAACTTAAGAGCAACCGCAATCCCTTGGCTAAAAATGTTGAAGCAAACCAAAAAAGAAATGATAAATATGTATTTTAATTATCTTACATTATAAAGAATATGTTAATTTTATGGATGAACCTACTCAGGAACTTATAAGGTACTGAGCATGCGTTGAAACTGTAGGTGACAGCTCTTCGTATCGTCTCTCTCGTTTCTGTATCGTAAGTACTCTGCAAAAGGATTGAAGCCTGCCCAGGGTCTCTTTCTGTAAGGAAGGCTTGGCCCCAGCGCGAAGGGCAAAGAAGGAACGGGGTGGGGTGTTTAGGCAGTAAGAATCTGACACTGTTTCCCGCTCCGCCCAAGAGCGGGATTCGTCATTGGATTCCTACCATGTAAAAAAAAGCTAGTATTTGTATATATAAACGACCTGACCACTAAGGATATGGTTCTGGTGGTTATTTGTGACTAGTTTGCTAAAAACATAATCTTCCATTATGAAAACCGAACTGATAATATCACTGCGATGATTGCGATTTGCATTTACGTTAACGCTATCGAAACATCGAGTTGGGCTCTCTGATTGGTTAAAAGCTGGGAGCGAGCCAATCAGAGCGCCGATGAACGTGTCAATAGCGAAAAACTCGCACTAAGCGCTTAAAACAGAAGTGGACCGCAAAATAATTCGTCAGAAAAATCTGATAAGATGCATGTATATAAGTATTCATCAAAACGTCATAAAATATTATGCTTAACGCTCTCCTGGAAAAGAACACTGATTTTGATATGTTGGGGGAAGAAGTGAAGACGATACCTACTATCAGAATGTATGAAATTCTGTGAGATGAATGTGTGACTGTGTAATATCTATCAAATGACCCCTGAAAGTCCTGCGCGACTTGTCAATAATCTGTTGTTTATTTTTTTAATTATTGTTTTATATTTTATTTCTACTTTTGTGTGTTTAAATAGTGTAATTGGCTTCGGTCGTACTGTTTAATTTAAATAAATAAATGGGATTGTCGGATCTGGATGACAGTTTGTGAAGGCACCAGTTGGACTGTAGGTACTCCTACTCACCTTTTGATCGCTGGACTCTCTAGTATCCTTATTTACACCTCCTTGCAACAGGATGGGACAGAAGATGTTCTACAATCCTCAACACATTCAATGTCTAATACCCCTCGTACTTACGTAGTAGTTAAGAAAAACACAGTCATCTTTGCCGTACGGAGACCGTGACTTCTAATTTGGTTTAGTTTTTAGGAACAAGTTGGGTATATATCAAAAAACAGAAATGCATTATTTACGGGCTCACTTTGACTTCTTACCGCAATTTAGCTTGTAGTTTAATAGTTTCCAAATGAGTTTCTTAACGCCTCGTATCGCAGTATTGGAAATAATAAAAAAATAGGTCCCGCTTCAAGGTCTGCCAGACAACTAAGTAATCCCACCCGCATGGACACAGACCCGGACACTAGTTCAAAATACAATACAATACTTTTGGCTGAGATCCATTCATACATTGATCTCCACAACGATTCACATCCTGTATACGTGTTTGTTATGATCCATATTGGAGCTAGCTGGCAGCTTAAAAAGTAATACTTGCAATGTAGAATTCCTACATTTATCAAACAATTTGACCAAAAGATGTCCATTGTTGGACATCTGAGAAATCTTCGAGTGTCTCCACAACAAACAATCACGAGCGCCTTGCATCTTTCTGATTCCATCAAGTCGTAAATAGACTACCTACTTACCGACTGACGATTGGTCAGAGTTTAAACTTGTCCACGCTCATCAATTTTTTTTTTGTGACATAACAACAAATTGACTGTTTTCCGAGTTATTCCTTGCTTTTGTGCCATCAGGATTCTAGCTCAAACGAAAGTATGAATTACTCTATAAATTTTAAATTCCTTTCATCATCATCATCAAATCAGCCGAAAGACGTCTACTGCTGGACATAGGCCTCCCCCAAACGTCGCCACAACGACCGGTCCCGTGCGTCTCGCATCCATCGAATTCCAGCAACCTTGACCAGGTCGTCGGTCCATCTTGTGGGAGGCCTACCAACAGTACCAACATTACGTCTTCCGGTACGCGGTCGCCATTCCAGAACCTTTCGGCCCCAGCGGCCATCTGTTCATCTGCGAAATTACTTTGATAGTGACGAAATGTACGTTTTTGCATAAAAAGCAATATCTTTTTACCCGTTAACTTAGAAATTGGATGTTTTACAAAGCTTCAAGGGACTACATACTTGTACGTGTGGTTTTAATTACAAATCGATAGTTCCACGCTTTCCCGAGACAACAGACATAAAGACTGAGGTTTCAACTTTTTCAGGTACGGAACCCTTAAAATAATTGACTCTAGTGACCGAAAATTAAAAAAAAACTCCAAAATTTTCCAAATGAACTCTAATCATACAAAAATCCATTTTGTAAAATTTGTTGATTGCCTTTTTTTTGTTTTCGGGGGGAAACCTTCAATAGGCGCCTGGACTTTTGGGGAAAAGTCCAGGGAGTGTGGGATTCTTATCTCACTAAAACCACCCCGGTGATCACCATCAGCACATGAAAGAGGGCCCTGTGTCCTCTTAAAAGACCACCCCAGAACCCTCTATGTGCAACGCCTGTTAGGGCACATCCCTAAGGAGCAGGAGCGTTGTACACGGCAGCACGTGATCACTGTGCCACCGTCTTTCCAGAAGTCACTCAGCGGGCAGACAGAGGTCCCCACTCCGAAAGCCCGTGACCTCGAAGTCCCACCTTCCTTAAAAGTGGGGTTTCGGCGTTTTAGGCGTTGAGGTGGTTGACCCTCTGACGCCTTCTTCTACGAGTTGATAGTGGTACCTGATGATGAAGACGAAGGTGATGGTGATGATGTACTAACATAATGTTTATAAACAACATTTTTAAGTTGGTACTCATATAATTTCTTTTTCTTTTTTAAAAAAAACGTTCCCACACTAGGAATTACTCCTGTGTCGTGCGTTCACAAACATGTAAATTCATATACATAAGATACCCAGACCCGGAACACCTATCTATAGGCCATACAAATATTAGTTCCGTGCGGGAATCGAACCCGCGACCCTCAGCGCAGTAGTCAATCGCTCAACCACTGCGTCTGAATTATTTCGAATTATTAATAACTTATTCCAAATTATTGCTACAAGTATGTTATATTAATCTCTTATTATCTTTTAACTATTATTTAATTCAGATGCAGAAAAATAACACCATTTGTCTATTTCGCTACTCGTGTCAGTTTCCAGGGCACCTTGCTTACGTATACTTATCAGCTCATTTGTGGCGCCATCTTCATTGCATTAGACGAACTGCACTGACGTATCCTTAAACGTGATATATCCAGAAGGGGCCCTTCAGGGTCGAAGCCTCCTGGAGCCGAGGTTTGGTGTGAAAGCGTTATACCGGGGCTCTGAGAATGAGGCAAGGGAGGAACGGGGTAGGTTCTTTAGTCAGTAAGAGTCTGACACTTTTCCCGCTTCGCCTACGAGCGGGATTCATCATTGGATGATTTTTACCTACCATA
This sequence comes from Mythimna loreyi, assembly GCA_029852875.1. Lineage (NCBI taxonomy): Eukaryota > Metazoa > Arthropoda > Insecta > Lepidoptera > Noctuidae > Mythimna > Mythimna loreyi. The sequence continues at coordinate 3,340,274 of CM056777.1, read as the reverse complement.
AAAAAAACGTGATATATCACAACATCATGCGGTAGAGACGCCCGGGTGTCCCCACTGTGCGGCCAGTCCGGAGGGACATGGTGGAGCAAACGGTAGAGGTGTGCCCCGCTTCGGAAGAGCATCGCCGTGTCCTCGTGTTGGGTGATCGTCGGCGGCGACCTCTCACGCCGGACCTTGGTTCAGGCCATGGTCCGCAGCGAGGAGAAATGGCAGGTGGTCACCTCCTTCTGCGAAGCAGGAATGCTAGTAAAGGAGGCCGACCGCGTAAGGCAAAGGCAACAGCGCCCTCGCCGTAGTCGTCGCCGCCGCGATCCCGCCGATATCCGGCTACCGTAGACGCTGGCTTGCGGACGGCGAGCAATGGGTAGCTCGCCATCTGGTTGTCTAGTAACATTCCAGACCGAGCCCAAGTCATTAACGGCGCTCATAGTTCCCTCGCGCCTCAAGGAGTTGTCAGCAAACTGTAGGAGCCCTATAGGGTCGAAGCCTCCTGGGCCAAGGGTTGATGCGAAAGCGTAACACTAGGGCCTGGGAATAAAGCAAGGAAGGAATGGGGTAGGTTTTTAAGTCAGTAAAAGTTCAGACTTTTACTCAACACTGTTTCCCACACCGCTCAAGGTCGAGAAAAGTCGTCCGATGAATTTTACCTACCATAAAAAAGGCTACATTCTTACGAACCAATACTTTTTAGATATCGACATCTTACATCAGGTGTGGTGCATCGTAAGAGGAAGGCCAAGTTGTAAGAGTGGAAAATAAAAATACTTTTTATTTAAAAAAAAAAAAAAGTTAAACAGTTGACAAAAAGGATAACTGAACTTAGGTAATTTTGTATGGTATCATATCTTTAAGGTAGAAAGTACTAATTTCACATGAGTGTATAATCATTATTAGAATCTCAGTTGTATGATCGTTATTAGAATTGAATTTAGTCTTGAGCCCAAAAAGTAGGTAGGCATCTTCTTCTGCTATGTAAAAAAGCAGAGCAAAGGAAGCGGCACAAAACGTTGAAACAGAATAAAAAAAGAAAAATAGCTATCCGAACCTAAATAAAGTAATATCCTATCCAATTAAACCATTTTTTTTATCATCTATGTGGAATAACGGTAAAACATGAAACCGTTCCATGTAAATGCTATTTTTAGTATTTTTCATCGAATGTAAACAATTATTAAACTTACACCGATTGAATGTACTTTTTTCGGGAAGTTTAAATTGTTAAAGAAATATAAAACTGATAAATAAAGAGAAAAGAATAGGTAAAAAAGACAGAGAGACAGAGAGGACAGTGGGAATAGAATGAAATATGAAGAATAAGGAAAGGAGATTCAAAGAAAAAGCAAAAGTACACTTAATAAAACGAGTATTGACATATAGATTTATTCAGAATGTGATCTTTATAACGTTTCTGTATTATACTGTATTGAACAACAACAATTGTATTGAAAACAGTGAAATTTATTGGACTTAAAGATTAAAATCCTAGTTAGTCGTTTATTTCAAATAAACGTTTTTGATTTATGATAGTCAAACACTTATGACTCCAATATTCTGGAAACTTACTTTAATAAATAACTTATTACAGAAAATTCCATTCATGTACATTTATTTATTACTTACTTAAAAAGTGTATATTTATATATTTCAATACACTTGCTCAGAAAATGACTATTATCGCACTACGATTAGGTTCAGTCTAGTAGGTATGCCATATATATCATCCTCGTGTTTTTTTTTTTAATTTATCACAACAAGAGCTTTTGTTCTTACATAACTATGCTTCTTTTCCTTTTCGTCATGGTTAACGGTGATTTTTTTTTTGAAGCAAAAGGAATGCGGTGTCCTAAGATTAAGAGATGCTATTATATACCGTGTAGTGCAATGAGAGCCATTTTCTGAGCAAGTGTATTGAAAAAGCATGTAACAATCAGGTTTTGAAATTATTTTCAACAGGAATAAAACCTGACTTAATTGTGGATCGCAGGAAACAGAATACGAATAAGGAAACATATCAGACTGGAACTTTGGAAGTACAGAGCCACTGAGAGTAAACAAGACGGTTTTAGTTTCTTTAAATCTGACAACAGGCAAAGTAGTTAGCGTTGCCTTTATGACTTTATGTCATTATACAATTTTCTTGAAATAACCGTTTTGCTACTTCCTGTTCTCACAAATCTCATTATGAACGTGTGAGTTTTAACATTACATTTTTTGACAGTAATAAATGTTCAACATATACATATTATGTATTTGACAATAAAATATTGATTGAAGCCAAGACGCGCTCGCGCCAGTCAATCTCAATAAATAATTAATGCGTATTATGTTATTTAAAAAAAAAGTCAGATACATAGTCGAAATGTTTACATCTGTGATGTTAGCTTACATCAATTTAAAAACATATTTCTACAAGTAAATGATAAGCTTACTGAATATTTTTTACTTAAAACATGCTTATTATTAAAAATTTGACAAAAATGTATGATTACTTAATTAATTTTTTACAAAGAACCTGTTGATACAGTTGCTGAAACAGGCCACTATAATAGATATTACTATCTAATTGAAACTTTAGCGTATCTGTGACAGGTCAGCAAAGATCTCACATTACAATCATCTACTTGATTTTACACGTTTGACTAGCTACAGTGTCGTCTACTATGCGTGAACCGGTTATTACAAATTTTTATTGATTCAATAAAAACAGAATCTAAATATTTTATATGGAAGTCTTTGAACAAAGATCTGAAAATATAGATTGATTAACCAAATTACAATAAAGCATTTACGCTATATTTTCAGCCTTAGCCGCCACATTTTTTTTTTAATTGCCGAAAACTATTAAGGCCTACTGCTTTCCAGTGGCACACATAAAATGTCGTTCAAGACTTCATTAGATCCTATCTAGTAGAAATATTAAATTCAAAATATCTAATTTTTTTTAGGCAGGATGTTTTTTATCAGTTTATGAAGTGAGAAGTTATACAACAGCAAAGCTAAATAGGGTAATTTTACAATATACCTACATATCAAATATGGATTAATACTATCAAATATTACAATTTTATTTTTTCATAGTGCATCTAAATATAAATCAATACTTATACAATGCGTTTAAATATATCTTTAATATAAAAGGTTTTTTTTAACACTATAATATTATTTTATTAAGTACTTTACTGTTATAGACATATATTTGGTTTAATTTGTTTATTTGTAAATATTCATATTAACATAGAGATAATGGGATTAAGCGTCTACTAATTAATATAGATTATGTAATAATCTAATCCGTTCCAGCATTTGCTGGAATACTTTCTTACACATTCAATAAAGATGGAAGCTCTGTTCCTTATGTGAGAATACAGATGGATGATCTACATTCACCCTTTGAGATAAGCTGTATTTCTACTGAGTAACTTATTTTATACTAAGCTGAGAATATAATTCCGTTTGTATAATTCAAAATAACTGTGCTTAAGGCAATTTAAAAAAAATAAAAGGTAATAAACTACTACTATATAAGGTTACAACATTATTATTTATGTAATAAGTGCAGCATATAACTGTTGATATCGATTTAAATATATTCTTTAATTTTTTCAAAATTTTTGTTGGAAGTAAATGTCAGTATATTATTAATTTATTTCTAGAATTATACGAATAAACTTTTTTTTACATCTAGATGGAATTTTATTTATAGTCCTACTAGCTTTTGTCAGCGGCTTCGCCCGCGTACATAATATATAGCCTATGTCACTCAGGAGTGAAGCAGCTTTCTATTGTTGCTAAAATTTTTCCAACCGGTCCAGTAGTTCCAGAGATTACCAGGAGGTATTTTTTCTTGTTTGTAGGAACAAACAAAAAAAATAAAAAAAACAAACTTTACCTCTTTATTATATTAGTGTAGATGTAGATGTAAAAAATAATTATACCTACTGTTACTTTACAAACAGATTATTTTGTGTAGTCGTATAATAAGCATTGTTATTAAATTTCCTGGTATTTATACTTAGATGCAATATTAGAGATACGTAGAACTAGTTAGACAAACATTAAAGCAACCAATCTTGTTTGCTTTAATGTTGTCTGAGAAGTCCTTCACTGAATTTCGGAATAGGGCCATTCCCAATATTTTCCTTATCCATGCATTATTTAGCTTTTACAGATTTTTCTCGAGTTACATTGATAACTTGTTTGAAGTTATTTAAAGTCATTTTCACTAAAGTATTAACTTCGCCGATGGTTGCCCTTCTAAAATAAATACAATTTTTTTTAAACTGTTTCACTTATTATTTTGTGTCACATTTTCACTTTACTTTAAATGTAGTTATTCTAAAATGTTCTTTTTATTTAAAAAAAACGCTTTGGATGAATTTTCACTTGGGGCTCCGTTATCAAGTGAGTTTTCTGCGTTTATTAAGACATGCTGGTCCTTCTTCTATATACGTTACTTCTTGGCACTAAATTCTGACATGTCATTTTCATTTTACTTATCTATATTTTTGCCTAGTGGTATCATTTACTTCAAAATAACACTCAACTGGTAGAACGTAATCATCTCTTCACTGGCACTTCACTTCACCTTCTGTGGTCAGCATCTTTAACCTATCAGGGCGGTCACACTTCACAAACTTTGAACGCTTCGTCTGGTTCGGCATCGTCGCTTTACTGATCAGCGAATGAAACGGTTGAGGGTCTAGTATATCATTCCCGCTGAACCGCAGCTGGGTCATGAAAATGTCCACGAACCTGAAAATTATATAAAAAAATTAATTATGTCCTTCTTTACCATTACTGTTGATAAAACGGGGAATATTAAAAAAAAAATACAATCATGAAAAGAAATTCGCAAAAAGCTGCATCAAAGTATTTTCGCATAATGTTTAGAACTTACAATTTGTCATGATTTAGTGTCGATGTATTTGCTTAATTACCTGTAATTTAGCTGCTAATTCCATGACGATACGAGTGAGAACCGGGTGCTCGTAAAGATCGTCAGGCAAGGCGGGCGAGCAGCGCGTGCGCTGAGCGCGGCCGCGGAACATGCGGTGCATGCGCAGGATCGTCTCGCAGAAAATGAAGCGCAAGATCAGTAGGCGCAGAAAGTCATCGTTCAGGAACAACGCGTACGAGCAATCTGGAATTGGACATACGCCATTTTAATCCAAGACCCAGTCATAGTGTCTACGAGACCAATATTAATATAAAAATTTGGATATTTCAACAATAATATATTGCTGATAATCATTCGGAAACTTAACTTTCAATTAGCTGAACCATTGAAAATATTACCTTTGAATTTGTACATTAATATTATATTAGGTCCTTGCATATGAAATTGTGGTTTTGTTTTTGGCTTTGGTAAGGAATTTAAATTTTAAATTTTTTTTTTGTTTTTTCGGCTGTAAGTAAATTAATTATGTGTATGGCGGTGATGTAGCAAAAGAAAATACAGTCCGTTTTGGTTCCAACATTTTCGTTTTGGAAATGTCTGTATAAATTTCTATAATAACAAACGGCGCCCAGACCTAAGTTCAAAGTTGATAATGAAGAATTGAAGGCTATTGTGGGAGTGGAACAATCGCAAACCACGTCCTAGTTAGCTGCAGGCTGCGGGGTTAGTGACAAAACTGTTTTAGTCAATTTGAAGCAAATTGGGAAGGTGAAAAAACTTGAAAAGTAGCTCTCATGAATTGAGCACATCAACAAACGCGCGTAGACTGGTCACATTATATAAGTCAACTGGTATAATAATGAAGAGATTTTAAATCGCATTATTACCTGTGATGAAAAGTGGATCTTGTACGATAATCGGAAACGCTTATCGCAATGGCTGAACCCTAGCGAACACGTCAAATCCTGAACCAAGTGAAAATTGACTCAAAAAAGTTGCTTGTGAGCGTTTGATGGTCTAGTTCACTTGTATTGTTAGTGTGTTGTTCACTTCACAGCAATTGCAAACCATGATGGAAAATCTAGCTGCTAAGCAACAAATGCTGGCCAATCGCCGTAGGCCAGTGCTGCTTCAGGATTACGCTAGACTACACACTGTATAGCAATTTCCAAATTAAAAGAGCTTGAATTTAAGTGTCTAAGACATCCGGTACCTCGGAATCATTGATATCGGAGACATTTGGGTACTTTCTGGACCTTATTCCAACATTGATTACCGTTTTTTCGAAATTTGGATAACTTTTTGCAAGGGAAAATATCGACTCGGATAGGGTAGTACAAAGCGCCTTCAAAGATTTTATTGATTCCCGTCCGAATGGTTTATGGCGAAAGTGAATAAACAGCAATGGTACCTACATACTTTGATTAAATAAATATATTTTATTTAGAAAAAATCGACTTTAGATTACTCCCTTACAAAACACCTATTTCATATGTAAGGACCTTATATTAATAAAACATACCCCGGATTCTAGACAGTAGTACCGCTGCTTCCTTTAGGTAGGCGTCTATGCAACTCTGGCCCCGCTCCCAATCTTCGAGCGCTATCCGTTTTATATCGCAGCAGAGACATACAGCAGACAGCGGGTCGTGCAAGAACAGGGTGAAGAGGCTTCCTTCCATGCGCTGGTCATCCGTGCCCGCTGTAATGTAGAACAAAGTTTATACACTACACAAATCTCTGACTGGTTTAGGTTGGGATCGCTGATGGATGCTATGATAAGCACATAACATTCATTTTCTAAAGTAACAACACTGTAGACTCCGCAAATTCTTATTACTACTCACTTTTTATTTTATTTTTTACTAGCTTTTGCTCGCGGCTTCGCCCGCGTACATAAAATATAGCCTATGTCACTCAGGAGTAAAGCAGCTTTCTATTGTTGCTAAAAATTTTGCAATCGGACCAGTAGTTCCAGAGATTACCTCCTACAAACAAAAAAATAAAAAAACAAACTTTCCCTCTTTATTATATTAGTGTAGATTATTATGATTATTTTTATTGTGATTTTGGGTACAATATTGACTGGTCTACACTATCCTTACATAATCATATCAATACTGTAATTTCCAAATCATTATTACATAGTATAACACAAAGTTAGCGGTCCCTATGTATGCTTAGATCTTTAAAAGTACGTAACGGATTTTGAGGCGGTTTTTTTAATAGATAGAGTGATTCAAGAAGAAGATTTATGTGTATAAATACATGCGTAATATATTCAATATCAGTAACCGTCCGAAGCTGGGGCGGGTCGCTAGTTACATAGTATAAAACAAAGTCGCTTCCTCCCTATGTATGCTTAAATGTTTAAAACTACGCAACGGATTTTGATACGGCTTTTTTTTAATATATAGAGTGATTCAAGAGGAAGGTTTATGTGCATAATATATTCAATATCAGTACCCGTGCGAAGCTGGGGCGGGTCGCTAGTATTGTACAAACCATTTTTTAAAACAGAGTAACCATGGAGTTTCTTGCCGGATATTACACACATGACATAAAACCAACAGAATAAAAAACATAGTATTAAGGGAGAAACCTCACGAAGCGGTTATCACAAGCAGCCGCCAACTTATGACGCTTCAATTTAAGGACCTTCTCATGAAAATTCATATTAAAAGGTTTTACTGACGTAATATCCTTACTGATATTATAAATCGGAAAGTGAGTTTGTTTGTTAGAAAGCAGACGTAAAATTAGAAGTCCGGATTAAATAATGGGCTACTTTTTATCCCGGAAAAATGTGTTGTTCCCGAGGGAAAACGAAAATATTGTTAGCTTCGTATGAAGCTGTCAGTATCAGTTTGGTGACACATGACGCTGTGTGTAGTTTAAAACAAAGCATAATGATACGATAAAATATCCCCGGAAATGGGGAATTCCTGAGGGATGACGTACAATTTGGTTTATCGCCTAAACTGATTTTTACATCTGCTTATCCTGTGTACTTAGTATTGTTTTTACGTAGCTAAGCAAAAACTTCTGTACCTTTTACCTACCCTTTATCCTGGTATGTATAATAGACTGTTCCAAAGTCAAAGTCAAAGTCAAATCATTTTTATTCCAAATAAACCATTTACAGGCACTTTTGAAACGTCAAGTCTGTCTGTCCTAAATAATGATGCTAATTGCACATTCCAAAGCGTAGATCTCTATGGAGAAGAATGTGCAAGAAACTCCATGGACACTCTTTTCAATTATGGTAAGTATTACAAATAATTCGGTTACATGTTTCTTGTCGATACTAGTATGTGAGAACAATGTAAATAATAACTAAAAAGAAACAATTCTAAATATAGATATTATATTAAAATAAACTACTGACAGCTAAGAGATGACCAATCTCAACTGACATCGCCCGTTCACGGACATGACGCATACATCAGCACTACTCAGCTCAACCATTTTATAGGGAACCGAATAATCCAATACACGCGCCACCGTCAGTGAGACATTTGAGTGAGCATGACAAACTCTCCGCTGCCGAGCTCATTTACGTCAAATCAAACAAGTCCTATAGTAACCTAAAACCATAAATTGTTCCATGGTACTCACATTTACAAACTTTGAAAAAAAAAAATGAATTTAGATTATACAATACTATTATAAAATAAATGACCAACTTTCAAACACAAGAAAAAAGTTATTTTAATGCCAATCCATTTGTATGAACTACGGGTAGTGGAGCTGGACCAGCATTAAGCCAAGCATTTTTATCTTGAATGTAATCCTCCAACTTATAATATGCCTGCCTGCATAGTGTGCGTTTAATGCAAGATTTAAATTTCGTTTCATTAAGTTCCAATATGTGGGAAGGTATTTTATTATAACATTTTAAACAGTACCCCATGAAAGAAGAGGCCACTTTAGCCAGTCTGAAGCCTGGTTGAACTAACTGATCCCTATTTCTTGTAACATAATTATGTCTATCGCCTCTTTTGCTAAAAAGATGAAGATTTTTTCTAACATACATGATGTTTTCATAAATATATTGACATGCCACCGTCATGATATTAATATTCTTAAACAGCTCCCTTAGGGAATCGCACCGCCGGAGATTATAAATGGCTCTAATTGCTCTTTTCTGTAGTATAAAAATTGAGTCAATGTCTGCAGCCCGTCCCCATAGTAAGATACCGTATGACATAATACTATGGAAATAACTAAAATAGACTAGTCTAGCGGTATCAACATCCGTTTCCAGAAGGTTAACAACGTTTATGAATAATCAAAACAGGTTATAACATGCACATATAATTCGATTCACTAGGTAGGTATAGTTTATTTAAAGTAATTACGTCGCTTTGTTCGTCGTTTAGATTGTTATAGTTTAGGACATTGAACTAACATTATTATAAGATTATACTTTAGTTTAGGTTTATAGTTTTTAGTTTACTTACTCATTATTTCACCTCATCTCAAGTTCGGGCAATGAAAATTGCCCGATTTCAAGAATCGTCTCTCTATGCTGGTTTAAGAAGGCGCGATTAAGCGGAGCGTCAGGTTGCTAAGAGGGCTACTGAGCTACCATCTCAGCGCCAGCAAAGATTTGAGGAGCAAGCCGCTCGCCAAGCTTCTTTGATGGCTTCTGAGGATGATCCACCAAAATATAAATCGCTTCTCTGGCGAAATACTAGATGTGGAAATGTTAATAGACAAATATCATATGGATATATTATGTTTTAGTGAAACCTGGTTAAAACCAGATAGAATGTTATTTAGTGTAGGTGAATAACTTTTCAGTTGCCAGTGCGTTCAACAGACCATCAATAGGGGGTGGTACTTTAATATTATGTAATAACTCTTTAAGATATAAGGAAAGGAAATATATCACTGCTTGCTCCGTTGATCGCTTATGTGAGGTAGCATGTGCAGAGGTTAAAGGCCAAATTTTCTTATGTGTCTACAGACCACCCGCATCAAACTTGACATCTTTTCTTATTATAATAGAAGAAATTCTAAATAAACTTATTAAAGATAACAAATTAGTTTTCGTTTGTGGGGACTTAAATATTGATTTATTAGTTAATTCATCAGAAAAATCTAAGCTTCTCTCATTGTTTAGTTATTTTAATCAGAAATGTATTTTTAAAGAAGCAACAAGAATAACACCTATTTCAGCCTCATAATATATTTACTAATTGTAATATAAAAGACTCTTCACTTATTAGTGGTGTGAGGTCGGACCATACTGGTCAATTCGTATCATTTAAAATAGTAAAAAAGTTACAATTAGGTTCTACTGCAAAGTTTAGACCACTTACCAAAAATAAATTAAATCGTTTCAATAATAATGTTATTAGTAGTCTCTCAACAGCCAACTATGATTTGCAAGACCCCAATGTTAACTATAGTACATTATTTTCTACAGTATGCCAAGAATTTAACAAGGCGTGTCCAGTTAAAAAAGTCCAAATCAGTAATAAATCAAAATTTAATTAATGGGCAACTGCTGGAATAAGAAAAAGCAGAGATACTTTATATCAGCTCTACCAGGAAAAGTCCTTGTCGTCTGATTGTAACCTGCATAACCATGTCAGATTGTATTCGAAAATATTTAAAAGAGTCTGCAACCAAGCTAAATCTAAGTTAATAAGCAAAAAAATTGAAAACTCTAATAATAAAATAAAAGCAGTTTGGAAGGCGATAAACAAAGAAACTGGAAAGATAAACCAAAGAGACCAGAATGAATTTTCACTAAACATTAATAATAAAATCTTCTCAGATAGGTCAATGGTGGCTGAAACATTAGAAAACTTTTTCACCAACACCCCAATATCTGCCTTCTTCTTCTTTGTTAGCCGAATCTGTTTTTAAAGGAACATTTTACAAAGGATCTAACCTACCTTTGTATTTAAACGTATCTCTGTTGATACAATAATAAAAACATTCAAAAGTCTTAACATAAAAAACACTGAGGACTTATGGGGTATATCAGTTAAGGTTTTGGGAGATAGTATTGATACAATTGCTCCTGTCCTAACAGGCATATTTAATCAATGTTTGGACAGCGGTACATTCCCTGATTTAATGAAACATAGTAAAGTTGTAGCTATTTTCAAATCAGGTAGAAAGAGTGACCCCTCTAATTATAGACCTATATCTGTGCTTCCAGCATTAAGTAAAATCTACGAAAAAATCATGCTGGACCAGATGCTGTGTCATTTTAATGTGAATGGGATTTTGCATAGTCATCAGTTTGGCTTCACGAAAGGAAGGTCGACGACGGATGCAGGAGTGAAACTCATCAGTCACATTTTGGAATCCTGGGAGAAATCCCAGGATGCCATTGGCATATTCTGTGACCTCTCAAAAGCATTTGACTGTGTTGACCATAAAACTCTAATCTGTAAATTAATGATCGGAATTCGTGGACAAGATGCTGATCTTGTTTTTTCCTATTTATCTTACAGGCAGCAAAAAGTAACCATTAATGGGGCGACGTCCTCAGGCTCTTTTGAAAAGATGGGCGTGCCTCAGGGTTCGATCCTTGACCCTTTCCTTTTTCTGGTTTATATTAATGACCTTCCTTACATGATGGCAAATTTAGCTGACATAGTTCTATTTGCTGATGATACTTCCCTTATTTTTAAAGTAAATAGAAAAGATGCGGATGTCTTGCATGTTAATGAAAGTCTGGCTGTTTTTTCTAAATGGTTCGCTGCTAATAACCTTTTGTTAAATGCAAACAAAACTAAGTGTATAAAGTTTTCATTACCGAATGTTCCGCACGTTGATGTCAGTCTGATTCTAGATGGCAAAAAGCTTGATGTCATTGCAGAAACTGTGTTCTTGGGCATTACTATTGATTCTAAATTGCAGTGGGGGGCTCATATTAGAACTCTCTCAGGTATACTAAGCTCAGCTGCATATGCAGTAAGAAAAATGAGACAATTAACAGATGTTGATACAGCTAGGTTAGTTTATTATGCTTATTTCCACAGTATTATGTCTTATGGCATTTTGCTGTGGGGATCTGCAGCTGATGTAGATTCAATATTCATATTACAAAAGAGAGCAATCCGAGCTATTTATAAAATGGGTCTTCGCGAGTAAATAGCGTACGCTTTTATAACAAGCTGCCAAAGGAGGTGACAGAACTTACCGAGAGAAAGTTCAAAACTCATTAAGCGTGTCCTAACCAAAAAAGCATATTATAAGGTTAGAGACTATGTCGAAGACACAACGGTCTGGCAATGACTGTATCTGCTCATGTAACTTATTAATATTCTGTATAATCGTCTGTTAACTGCTCCATCTTTTTTCATTTTCTTTTATAAACGACATCTCTTTTTTCTTTTATTTTGACACATTCTCACAATATTCCTTATTCCATTTTATAGATCCATCATATAATGTAATTGTCTTACTGAGACTTGTGATTTTCTTGCTTTTATATAGCCTCTTTCAATAATGTGAATGTGAGAACATTGTAGACTATTTCCTAAATTTTAGACTATTTCCTAAATTTTAGATTATTTCCTACCATTTTAACGGTAGGAGTTAAATATTGACTGGTCTGCACTGTCCTTGCATAATTTATGTGCTGTAATATGGAAATATTGTAAAGATAACAATTTTTTTAAAAGAGTAACCATGGAGTTTCTTGTCGGTTCTTCTCCATAGGAAACGACCAATTTGGGACCGTGCACTAGTTTCTGACGTTTTATAAGTGCCCATGTAGGCCCATGTGAAATAATAATTTTGACTTTGACTTTGATATTCGTACTCAAGTCCGTTTATCGCAAAAGGCTCAACGTCAGACAGCACTAAGGGCGTTAGAGTCACCTCTTCAAACACAGCTACGTTTGGAAGAGCAAGCTGAAAGACTAGCTATTTTGAGAGCTAATTAAACGCCTCTTCAAACGCAGTTACGTTTAGAAGAGCAAGCTGAAAGACTAGCTATTTTGAGAGCTAATGAGACGTTTCTTCAAACTCAGCTACGTTTGGAAGAGCAAGCTGAAAGACTAGCTATTTTGAGAGCTAATGAGAGGCCTCTTCAAACGCAGCTGTAAAATTAAAAGTAGGGGTTCCGGTGATGCTGATGCGTAATTTTGATGCCCCACGACTGTGTAATGATACCAGGCTGCGTGTCACTCAGCTTGGACGGAATATTATTACCGCAACTATTTTGACTGGCGCAGCAAAAGGTCAAGTGTACTCATTCCTCGGATCCCGATTATTAACCAAAGTGCCTTTACTCTCTATGATAGACACGCGCCAGTATAGAGGGTTTAACTTAGGCGTCCCCCAGCTCCGTGGATGACGACAACCGTTCGTACAGCGCTGAAGAATCGGGATCGGGCTAATCATCCTAATCCTTGATTATGTTCTCCCACCGATTACTCACATAGTCAACTGTTCCCTCGATTCTTAACAATTCCTGTGGCGTATGACCTATGTTCGTCCACTTCCTAAAATCTCAAATTCTTCCCTTCCTAATCATTTTCGACCAATTTCCATTCTTCCTTTCTTGTCTAAAGAACTTGAGGGCTGCGTACATAAGTACGAGTAGTACATAACTATTATGAATGTTTCGTGTCTTTTTGCGAATTCACTCAAAATAATAATGTGCCTAAATGTTTAAATAGGCAACTAGATTATGTCTTGAGTTCAGGTCAAAAGACGGCGTCGCTCGCGGTCCGCGTGGCGCTCGCCGGCGCGGCCTGCCCCGCCGCCGCCGCCCCCGCTGATACCCCCGCTAGCGCGTCCGGTGCGTACTGCGTATGCACGAAATAGACCGCAGTGGAATTTTCATAAAGCGGATTATCAATTGCTGTATTCGATGTTAACGTCAATTGATTGGAGAAGCATGAATGAGATAAGCGATGTAGACGAAATTTTGGTCGTATTTTACAGTAGTGTTTATGACGTTTTTGATAAATGTGTTGCCAGAAAAAAAACTACTCCAAAGTCCCGTTTCATTTATCTGGAATGGTACACGAACGAAATAATAAATGACTTAAGAATTAAAGCTAAGCTTCATGAAATATTTAAAACCAGTAAGCATAGTACCTACTAACATTTATTGTGCACCAAATGTTGTCTTTTTATAAATAAATTATTATTATAGTAGGAATTATGAAAAATATTCTAAATGCAGAGCGCTTTTTAAAAAATCTATAGAGATTGCTCACACTGCATCAATATAAGATCCAGTGCCAGTTTGCTAAATATCCTAAATCTTTCTGGCAATACATTCGATCAAAGAAAAGTGCAGCGGGCGGGAAAACTATTGTAAAAAATGGTGAGCATTTGTCGGATGACGAATAGGCTAAACAGTTTGCGATTTTTTTCAAATCTGTATACAGCGATCAGCCGCCGCGGTTAGACGTTCAAGCGGCGCGCGGCGGGGGCGGGGGCGGCGAGCAGTGCGCGCGTGCGACTTCACGCACTGATTCTGAAGGACGTCAGATGTGCTCATTACGTACGTTCCCCACTCAATGGAAGATCACATAAGTAATTCAAGTTCGCAAAGGTAAGGCAGGATCGGACATAACTGGTTATAGACCAGACGCTGTGTTGTCGATGCCAGCTAAGGTATTCGAATCCGCTATACAGCGTTGCATACAGAAGCAGGTGAGAGGACAACTGGCCGAAGTGCAGCACGGATTTCGGCCGGCGCGCAGCACGGCTACCAATCTCATGAACTTCATGACGCAAGTGGTGCTAGCGGTAGATGCTGGTCAACAGGTCGATGCTACTTATTTTGATTTTAAAAAAGCTTTCGACACTGTCGATAACGATATTCTGTTGATGAAGCTCGTAGAAGCCGGCTGCACACCACATCTATTGCACTTCTTCGCCAGTTATATGCAGGATAGACAGCAGTACTTAGATTATAATGCGTGTGAATCCGACCCATATTACACCTGGTCTGGCGTGAGTCAAGGCAGCAATTTGGCGCCTCTGGAATTCATTTTGATGTTAAACGATTTGCCGAAAGTCGTCACAAATGGTTCTTGTTTATTATTTGCAGATGACCTTAAGTTGCTGCTCAACGTTCAAAGTAAATCCGATTGCGAACGACTACAGGAGGATATAGACAGGGTAGTGGAATGGAGCCGGAATAATAAGCTTTTCTTCAACGAGTCGAAGTGCTCGGTAATGAGCTTTACGCGCGCGCGTGCTCCGCTAGTACACGAGTACGTGGTGGGCACCACGCCCAAGCAACGAGTTTCTGAGTTGCGGGATTTGGGCGTTGTAGTCACTCCTGAACTCTCGTTTCGCGATCATATCACGAAGATTTGTAAAAAGGCGTTTAGAAACTTGGGATTTGTTTTGAGGCAAACGAGGCACTTCACTAATATCGCTACAATCAGGGTCCTATATGACTCACTAGTCAGGAGTCATCTGGAACATAGCGCTCTCATATGGGCTCCGCATGAGGCCGAGTACTCGATGATGATAGAATGTCATCATCATCAATTCAGCCGAAAGACGTCCACTGCTCGACATAGGCCTCCCACAAACGTCGCCTCAACGACCGGTCCCGTGCGTCTTCGAATTCCAGCAACCTTGACCAGGTCGTCGGTCCACCTTGTGAGAGGCCTACCAAAACTACGTCTTCCGGTTCGCGGTCGCCACTCCAGAACTTTTAGGCCCCAGCGACCATCTGTTCTTATGATTTGAAGGTCTGGAAGGCGTCAATCTGAACAGGGGTTGACGTAGCCGTGTGGATAAAATCCCCTTGCTAAAAATAAAAATTTAAAGCCTTTTCCAATAATTGAAAGTGATCTAACTCAATCAAGTGAAAAAATCTTCAACTGTACAATCTGTAATTGGAAGCGAGTGCAGTCCTCTGGAGAGATTTTCGCATTTTATTACAAAAGTACAATATCACTCTTAACGAGCAGTGACACTATTCACGCTCGAATGTTTGTATAAAGCTAAAAACGAAAAGTATGAATTCAGACTAATACCAGTCTGCACTAGAAAACTGAAATTTGGTATCAATATGTATATCAACCATGCTGACAAAGTGCACAAACAAAAAGTGGTAAAAAATATTTTGATAGGGTACCTCCCCTAAACGTAAAGTGGAAAGTGTCAAAATGTGACTTATTGCAATTATCATAAACACGGCAGAGCAATATATCACACGTTATGATAGAAATGAAAAAAAATCACTCCCCACTTTACGTGTAGGTAAGGTACCCTTATAAAATATTTTTTACCACTTCTTTTCTGCACTTCTGTCGGCGTAATTGATATATACATATTGATACCAAATTTTAGCTTTCTAGTGCTATCCGTCGCTTAGATTATCCGCGGACGGACAGACAGACAGACTTAGTGAAACCATAAGGGTTCCTTGTTGACTTCGGAACCCTAAAAAATACATCTTAAAAGGGCATAAAATAATTTATTATAGTAACTACTAAAAAAAATCTAGTGTGTATTGATTTTAAACATTAAAAACAAAGAAACGAGTCACCGTACGTCGAGCGCCTCAACGCGCCGCACGGCGGTAAACAAAACGAAGTTCTTTAATTTGCCTCACACATCCAATTATAAGTAATTAACGTGTTTAAGTTGTAATAATGGATGTTTACACTGTAAACTCCTGCTACTCTCGGACAGCAAAAGTGAAATTTAAAGTTTAATATTTATTTCCGTGCAAGTAATTTTTTAATCTTTTGAATTAAATGAGTTCAAACCGTAACATTTAAATTTTAGCGATCGAAGAGCTCGGAGAGCGAACGTGCCGTACGGTCTATCGTTGGGATACCACAGGATGAGTCTGCTAAGCCTCTTTTTATTAAATTACTTATGCATCCTCACGTTATCTATTCTAGTATTTGTATATATATAGTTTCGATAACGCTCGCCAAATCCTCCAGTAACATTGTACAAAGGTGGACCTACGCCATCGCCATATCACTTTTGCTGTCCGGGAGTAGCAGGAGTTTATAGTGTAAACATCCATTATTACAACTTAAACACGTTAATGATCATAAAATACATCTAGCTATTGTAGACCTGCTGGTACCTACATGATTCAATATGCTCTTAGTGTTTGACGTTTCCCTTATGCAGTAATTAGCATCAATTTTATTGAGTACTAGCGACCCGCCCCAGCTTCGCACGGGTGCAATGCTGATATTAAATATATTATAAACCTTCCTTTTGAATCACTGTATCTATTAAAAAAGCCGCATCAAAATCCGTTGCGCAGTTTTAAAGATTTAAGCATACATAGGGACAGGCGACTTTGTTTTATACTATGTAATGATGATGGTATATCCCTGTTCTATGAGTGTATCTTTATATACCGTGGTAGATCGGTTCGGCATAAGCAGCATGTAGTTAAAATCTCCAAATATGATTGTTCACTTCCGTTTTTGCATCTCGTCCGAAAAAGTCTCTAGGAACTTTTTCGAGTTAGTTCTTTCAGGTTTACATATTGCACCAATATCGAGAGAGAATTTTACTAGATGCACATATAAAGTGGTTGTCATCTTTGCATTTATCGTGGCGACCCGCCCCAGCTTCGCACGGTTCCTGATACTGAATATATTATGCGTGTATTATACACATAAACCTTCCTCTTGAATCACTCTATCTACCAAAATCCGTTGCGTAGATACTTTTAAAGATCTAATCATACCGGGACAGCGGTAAGTAACTTTGTTCGATACTATGTCATCATCAGCTTTTTTAATGTTCCCACTGCAGGGACAGGCCACCTCTCTAAGAGAGGAAACAGGCCGTAATCCACCACGCGGGCCCAGTGCAGGTTGGTGGATGTCACATGTCTTCGAATTTTTGGTTCTAGGAGATGCCAGTTTCCTCACGATGTTTTCCTTCACCGTTTTGAGAACAGTGGTGATGAAATAAATTACACAAAGTAGTGTGCCTGGCTGGGTTTGAACCCGCGACCTACAACACGTAAGTCGGGGCTGTTACTACTCGGCCACTACTGCTGATACTATGTAATGATGATAAATAAAATTAATGTCTCTTCTTCCTTCCTTTTTATTGTGTAACACATATTTATATTAATATATATCTGTATATATATATGTATTTATTATATTTCTTTAAGCTTATGTATTATGTCTTGTATATCTTTTTTTTTATCTATGTAATGTGTTTATTTTATTATTGTTTATTTATTTTTTAATGTTGTTTTGTTAAAGCAGTACACCACAGACTACCCCCTTTTTAGTTCAAGCTCTTCTACTCCATCCTAAGGTTGTCTGGTAGATATCGCTGTCAGCGATAAGACCGCCTTTGTACCCATTCATATAAGTTTCTGTGTAATTGTTACTATTTTTGGTGTACAATAAAGTATTATTCTATTCTATTCTATTCTATTCTATTCTATGTTTTATGGTTTTGTGAACAAAGATTAAGAGTCCGCCTCCTCTGGTCTGTGTTCTGAAGTTATAGTAATGTATGTTCATCAACATTATCAGCCTTATTAATGTTTTCACTGCTGGGACACAGGCCTCCTCTTTTAGGAGAGGGAATGGCCACCACGCGGGCCAAGTACGAATTGGTGGATGTCACATGTCTTCGAATTTTTGGTTCTAGGACATATCGGTTTCCTCACGATGTGTTCCTTCACCATTTTGAGAGCAGTGATGATGAAATAAATTACACAAAGTAATGCGCCTGGCTGGGTTTGAACCCGCGACCTACAACACGTAAGTTGGGGCTGTTACTACTCGGCCACCACTGCTCTCACTCAGCCACCACTTTAGTTGGGCAAAAGTAGGCTTTAATCTTCTGTTTCGCGTTTAATACATGTTACGACTATGCTTATATTTTTAATTGTAGCCAATATGCAGTTAAGTTTTTTTTTTATTATTGTATTTTACCAGGTTTTACCAAACTACGGAAATTTACATAAAGAAATCTTAGTGATTTTCTACTTTTGCCTAGGTTATCGTAGTTACTTACAATTTACTATTATTATTTTATTACACGTAATTATTTTGTACAGTGTTCAGGGGGCCTAAAATGG
The DNA here is from genome assembly GCA_029852875.1 of Mythimna loreyi. NCBI lineage: Eukaryota > Metazoa > Arthropoda > Insecta > Lepidoptera > Noctuidae > Mythimna > Mythimna loreyi. Next base: position 3,321,342 of record CM056777.1, on the reverse strand, counting down.
TCACATTTAGCAATTCCTCTAAACACAATTCATCTCCTGAATTGTTTTCATACAAATTATCTATTAGCAATATTGCTAATTTCGTGAAATGGTACCACAAATTAGCAGAATCACGCTAATGTCATTTCTTTGCAGAATTGTTGTGCTAATGTTGGCGCGTGAAAAAAAAATTGGTTTAACAAACATTTTTCTTCGCTTTTTATTTATCGGATAATTGTTTTGTTTTAGTTTAGTGAATATACTTTAGTATTTTGGAGTAATAATATTTAAAAATTGAATATAACATAAATCTATGGAAATAACAAATTTAATTTTAGGGTTCCGTAGTCAACAAGGAACCATTTTCGTTTCGCCAGTTTCGCCATGTCTGTCTGTCTGTCTGTTTGTCTGTCTGTCCGCAGATAATCTCAGCGATCGTTAGCACTAGAAAGCTGAAATTTGGTATCAATATGTATATCAACCATATCGACAAAGTGCACAAACAAAACGTGGTAAAAAATATTTTATTTGGGTTTTTACCCCCGTAGGGAAGGTACCTAAATAAAATATTTTTCATTTTTACCATAACTTGTGATATATTGTTGGATAGGTATTTAAAAATATTAAGGGTCCCGTAAAATAATTTTTTGGTAATGTTAATATTTTCGGAAATAATCGGAACCTTTAACTTTTGAACCATAAGTTTAGAAAATATGAAAAAAATATCAAAAGTAAAACTTTAAGCAAACTTTCTAGAAAAAATATATTGAACTTGGTAGGATGAACAGTTTTTGAAAAATAAAAAAGCATTTTTTTATTTTTTTTTTACATATTTCATTATCCTGAGCGTATCTTCTTTCAAATAAAAATATAAAAAGATGAAAATCGGTTCACGCAATCTAAAATTACCACCGGGTACATTTATTTGAGTAGTGGAAAAAATAAATTAAAGTTTTTATTGTTTAAAATCATCGGCAAATTGATTGATTTGCTAAGCATTGTGATTGCTTGTATCAATAAATATCTATACTATCGAGCATATCAATAATGGAAATATATTTCTTTTACCGATCTTAGAGTTTAGATGAAATACCTAATTCTGAGCAGAGAATTTCATCTTGTCGGAAATGGTCCCCGCTTCAAAGTACACAATATTCGCATTTACTAATCAAAGAAATTAGAACAACTAGAATTTGGCACTAGTCTGTGCGCTTCTAATGCCAGTACTTCACAATCAACAGGGCGAAGGGTGATCGCCGCTAATTTTGGTTCACGCACGCACATTTAAAAATATTTAAACTTTACTTTCACTAGTAGCTAGTCGTAGTGGTTTATTGGTTTGAGTAAACCAATAATCTACTCTACTTTACTACTTTTAATATCTTTATAATTCCTCGTAACTATTATAAGTATAGATCTAACTACACAAAAGCTGTAATGGTGGAAGCATGCTAAAATGTAAAGCTACCTCATAAAAAAAAACCGGCCAAGAGCGTGTCGGGACGATGCTTAGTGTAAGGGTCCGTATTTTTCCTTCCGACACAAATTTCTTACAAAGTATTAGAGCGAAGTGGCCCATGTATAAATTTGAAACCCAATTTCCCGAGAGGTGGCGCTGTACCCGGTGGTAATTTTGAATTGCGTGAACAGATTTTAATCTTTTTTTTTATTTGAAAGAAGATATGTTCAGGGTAATAGAATATGTATACTAAATTAAAAAAATGTTTGCATGTACGGTTAAATTACAAAATTAGTTCAGAACTATTACTTTAATTAAAAAAAAATATTAGAAAATTATTTTAAACTTGTTATGTTCATCCTATCAAGTTTAAAATAATTTTCTTGGAAAGGCATTATAAAGCTTTACTTTTGAGATTGTTTTATATTTCCTAAGCTTATGGTTCAAAAGTTAGAGGGGGTGGGTACGCATTGTTTTTTTTACTTTTGGAGCGATTATTTCCGAAAACATCAACATTATCAAAAAAATATTTTACGGAACCTCTGATCATTTTGAAATATCTATTCAACAATATATCACACGTAAGGGTAGAAATGAAAAAAAAATCACTTCCCACTTTACGTGTTGTAAGGGAGGTAGGTACCTCCCCTACAACATACCATAACTTTTAACTTTTTATTTTACCACTTTTGTTGGAGTAATTGACAAACATATTGGTACCGAATTTCAGTTTTGTAGTGCTAACAGTCGCTGAGATTATCAAGGGTTCCTTGTTGACATCCCTAACAAACTTCTTACGTTATATTATATCCGAACCGAATCCTTGAAATCAAATATTTTGGAAGGATTTTTTTATTTTCATCGAAATCCCGCATTAAACCAATTGCGCCTATACTTACGGTACAACGTAGACGGGAGCTCGATGGGTGACATCAGGACGATCAGGGGCTGCCCGAAGAACCGCGGCAGGTTGGTGAAGATAAAAGAGTTGTCCGAGTCCACGATAACAAACATGGGTCGACGGGTGAACGGGTACAAATCCCCTGGGTGGAGAACCGGGGCTTCTTTCAACTTTGGAGCTAACCCTTTTCCCTCCTTTGAACTGGATGCTTCTCGAAGAACATCGGTTTTGGAGGTAGTGATCAAACCACCACAGTCGTACCCACCAGCTGTAGGAAAGAAACATGGCTAACGACTAACTGCAATATTTCTTTATAGTTGAATCTTAGAATACATGTATCAAACACATTTTACTGTGTGGCATGGTAAACTAATAATTTTACATAAAAAAAATTTTGTAGTTCAATGGGTATTTACTTCAATTTCGAAATCTCTGTCAAGAACAAAAAATGTAACAAAATGTTCATTATTTCACTGCATTTCCACTAACCTTCTTCTGGGTGCTTGGAGTTGGGCACGATGAGCCCTTCAGCAGATATGTACAGCAGGACAACTCCGTTGGGAGGTAGGTCGTCGATGGCACTTGATAAATACAAGAAGATTTGGTTGGGGGATGGCTTAAACAGCATCTGTTTATGAGGAGCCTCGCCTGTGTTATAAGTGCCGTCTAGGTTATAACCTAGAACAATTAAGCAAGAATTACCTGTAAATTTTCGGATTTTACTAAATTGTTTGAACAAATGGAGAAAGTGAAATTATCTGTGTCTTATACACTCGACCATATTCTTAAACTTTCTTAGCCTCTTGAATGTTGCGCTATAGAAGGTATTTATAGGGAATAATGCAAAAGGTTTGTTTATTTTTGATATTTACTGACTATCGTAGGAAAAAGGGTGTCCGCTTGACTCCTACGGCTCTAGATATTTTAGCACGTTTATCCATTTACATTATTTCCCATAGGGTCCTTTACTGAATGATCCATTTATCTTTTGACCACTTTTTTGTGGATTTATCCAATAGTTCTTTTAACCCATATATGCCCTTCACCTAGGTTCTTCTGCTTTAAATAAACGTTAAAGTAAACTTGTCAAATATTTGCTGCTTATTGCTGTAGAAGTCCTTCACTCGGCCACCTAATATTGTTTGCTAGATCAATGGCTGCACGACTATAACAAACGCAAGCTTATACACGAGTACCGCTACCTACCTGTGTGTATTGATGTTTTGAAAACACTCCTACAATAAAATAATAAATCTTATAAGTATAAATTAAAAACCGCATATTTGTTTTAAGTGTTAGCCTGTAAAATAAACTGTAGAGTGAAGATTAAAACAAAAATTCATAAAAAAAATTACGCAAGCAGCAAGATATAAAAATTCGCAACATTATATAAAAACAATTGCCATAAAATCAGGAGCACAGAACAGTTTAAATAAGACGTTTTTTAAGCGAAAATATTTACCTTTGTTGTTAATTGCACTTGGAGTCGGCGGATTCCGCTGACGTGGTGACTCATCATAAAGATGGTTGACATCAGTGTTGGGCTCTCGCTCTAGAGTCTGCATTATCCTGTACATGTCCATAGTTAGCTCCGAGAATTTCAGTTGGGTGGAGTTGCTGCCTATGATCAAGGCTTCGCGAAGCGATAGGGACAATGGTGACGCCTTATCGAGTGCGTGTGCGTTGGGGGGACCTATTGGAGCACTCAGTCTGAAAAAGAAATTTAGATTTGGTATGACAGGTTAAGTCAGTCAATCAAAACAACATTAATTTCGGCTCGGTGGAGATTATTCTAACTTACCGGTGTGATAGGAGACACGAGTACTCTCTGGGATGTATGACATCGACAACCGTCTCAACGTTTATGAAAGTCCGTACTTCATCAGCGACGATGCGCCATTCATTCTGATCATCAGGTTCGTAAGCATTGCCATATTCAATGATCTGTTTGTCGAGCTCCCGGAGTAAATCCTCTACGAGGTGTACTTTTTTCAGTAGTAAACTAGCCACTATGAATCTTGCGTAGTAACGTAGCTTTTTAACCATGAGTTCGCATTTATCCTCCTTACAAGCCTGGGTGTAGTAACTCCTACCCCGGATGGCGTAGTAGAACGAAAAGGCTTCGTTCAAATAAGCTGTGTCACTGGTCCTCAAGCTACAATAAAATTCAGTGTTATATTACATAGATTCGTTGAAAATAGGACAGGAAGAAATAGTGTATGTAAATATTTGACTAGTTCTGCCAGTAGCTTGGCCAGCGTGAAAGTCGCAATACCCCATTAGGGTCGTAACACACATATCAAAACGGAAAGGGATCGTCACCACCTCGCCTTTTTCCTCGGCGTCAAACAGTCGTCCACTTTACGTAACCACGTAACGTAAACGGATCAGAAGCTCCGTCCCGTCGACTCGGCAACAACTACGCGACGCCGCGCTTACAGCTTTCCGACCGCTGGTTGACGTCTAGACGTTGTTAGTTTTTATTCATATTTTGGTTTAAAATAAAATGAATAACACTTTTTTTACGAGTCTACATGCGCGAACTTTCGCAAACGCTAACTTCACGGTCGCCTCTATCGTGAATCGTACTGCACGATCGGCAACACAGACCGCGGGCGGAGAGTGGACGAAGATACGTAAGCTAGCGTACGGAGAGCCGTAAGCGAGGGGACGGAAAACCGTCCGCAAGTCTACCGCGCACTGCACCGCGATTCGTGAGCTTGCTTGTGCGATTACGTTATGATTCCGTTTGGTGTGCGTTGCAGTAAGGAGTTCCATACAAATAATACTGAACGGCTCGAGTTGATACGGTGACGATCCCTTTCCGTTTTGATATGTGTGCTACGACCCTTAGGGGTTTAGTAAAGTCCGTTCATAACGGATGTCTACAGTCTATAAGGAACCTATGTGTCAACATGTCAAATTTTAAGTTTGTATCTATAACATATACAAACTTAAAATTTGACATGTTGACACATAGGTTTTCTGAGGTTGAGTGATTATATATAATTATATGATATATATACATATACATGTATTTTAGTACTTACTAGAAATGGTAATACAGCTGTCCAATTTTGGAAGCGATTTCTCCAATCTGCCATCGCTTTAGACCGTATTTGCTGTCGAGAATGGCTCTGTGCTGCTGCTGGAACTTCCAGAGTTTCGTGTACACGTCGAAAGTTTTACCAAAATATCCGTGCCATTGTTTGTGGCCATATTGCGGCAGCTCACTGAAAGATCAAATTCCATAATTGAACCGCCTGGTACATTCAGACAGGCTTGATGGTCAAGTAGTTGCTGGCCCTGACTGCTATACCCGAGGTCGTGGGTTCGAAAAACATATTATATATAATGTTTATCGTATATATAAAAATCAATTAGGTACTATTGCTTCTATTCCTTATCTTGGTGAAACTTAAAAAAAATGTTTTTGTTTCTTCGGTCTAATGTAGTTATAATTAAATTAAGAAGTATTAAACACCAATAAAGACTGTTGATAAGTTTGCTGAAAAGTTTTAAAAAGTCCAAGATACTAGATTAGAGAAAACCTAAATTAGAACAATGTAACCTAGGGTAGGTGCCAAAAAATTACACCCGAGTGAAGCCAGGGTGGGTAGCTAGTTTCATAAAAGAGTTAAGTTTTTACTATTGCAAAGACGACTATATTTATTCAAACTGTTTAATAAAACAAGAAAAATATAAAACTCCACTAATTATAACTATATATAAAGTTCGAGTCTTATGACGCCATATTCCTAGCTGAATGTGGCATCATAAACTCCTCCGCATTGCTGTCGACTGGTAGCCTGGTGTTCAAAAGGCTACAGTTAAGTTATGTAAAGTTAACAAAATAGTGAATGAAGCGACTGTCTCGGCGGCAGCGCGGCGCGGGGCTCTAGTTGCGAAAAGAGAGTAACAAGTGTCAGCCCCCGCGCCTTCCCTATCTCGACATGGCACTACTTGCTGTGTTCTATTTCAATATTCCTATGCTATCATACACCGTTACATTTTGATTTTTTTAATTCATTGGAGGGTCGATCCGGTATATGAAACACTACCGATTTGTGTAGATAAAATAAAACAATAAAGTAAAGTAAGTCGATTAATGGGAATTAGGAAATAATCCCAGTGATACCACTGATACACCGTAGTATAGATTTGGGAACCAGAGGTACCACGGGAACGAATTCTAGTACCCATGACACCCCCAAGGTTATTTTCCAGTGGTGTCACGGGGACGGAATGAAAAAACGAGAAACCGATTGCAGTGTTACCTTTCGAGTTCAATTCTGTTTTTCTACACATTTCATTTTAATCGGTCAAGTCGTTTAGGAGTTAGGTGACAAACAATTTTAGAAGACGGTAGACATTTATGGAGTACCGCAAGGTAGTGTACTCGGGCCGCCGCTATTACATTACAAGGTAAAAGTTCTTGGAAACGGGCTAGTTTTGTGGTAATTTATTGCTGTAATTCTATAACCCGATAGTTGCTGAAAACAATAATTGCAGCAATTTAGCAGTACAGCTCAGCGATTCAGCTAAGATATTTAAAACAAAGGAAGGAACAAAATTCTTCAGCAATTCAATTCCAGCATCATCTGCAGGGGCCCTTCAGGGTCGAAGCCTCCTGGAGCCTAGAGGGTGGTGCAAACTGTTACCTCGACTCCAGGAATAAGGCAAGGAAGGTACGGGGTAGGTTTTTTAGTCAGTAAGAGTCTGACACTGGTCTCCCGCTGCGCCCAAGAGCGGGTTTCATCATTGGATGATTTTCACCTACCATAAAAAAAAGCATCATACTGGGGTACATTCGTCAATATATTGCATATATCGGTCAATATTGCGCAATAAAAACTGCCATGCAATTTTTATGGCCCGTTTATAGGGTTTTTTATGAAAAACTTGTAAAAAGCTTATAATAATCTCAAACGTCATACGTTTAAAGAACGAAACCTATCTTGTCCTTATTTCTTGGAAAATAAAATAGAAAACTGGGTAAAGCTATATTGTTCAGTTCAAATACAACTGAGAAAAGGAAATAAAGAAAACCTGTTTTCATTTAATGCACTTTAGTGCTCACAATAGAAAGGGTATTATGTCATGTCAAGAAACTAACTCAACAGCTAAGTTAACCTTAAAGTTACTTAGTTAAACGAAACCAGTCAATCAAGATAGGTACTCTCAAAAGCTAAACTTGCTAGGTTAGGTTTTGATAGCTATGTGATTGATTGACACCTAATGGCAGGCAATATTTTTCCTCGCAAGTAATTTTGCTACTACCTATAAATTCACAAATTGTTGGACCTCATAATATAGGAAAGTATATTTACGGAAGATGGAGGGAAAGGCTATTAGTCATTATAATTTTCGATTTTTATGTACCTATATAATTTTCTATTTACTTATTCTGATTCTATATTATATTACACAACATATCATGTTATAAAAACAAATCTATATTAAAAAAAAAACCGATTTGGCCGGTTTTTTTTTAATATATGCGTGTCGGGTTCAGTGTAGAGTCCGTGTAGTTTTCCGTTTGTTACAAATTTCTCACAACGTAACATAATCATAGGTATCCATAAAACCTTTAAACTACGACCTAACAGCGCGAAGTAACCATGTTTAAATTAATAACCCAATTTACCGAGAGATGGAGCTGTACCTGCTTGGTAATTCTGGATTGCGAGCACCGATTTTATTTATTTTTTTAATTTGAAAGAAGATTCGTTCAGGATAATAAAATATGTAAACCAAGTTAAAATAAAAATATTACAAATTTAATTCAGAAATTATTTCGTAAAATTTTTCAAAAACAGATCATCCTATGAATTGCTAAAGTTAGTTTTAGAAAAAGTTCTACTTATGAGCATTTTTCATATTTTCTAAAGTTATCTTATCTTACTAATCTTACTAATATTATAAATGCTTAAGTTGCGATGTTTGGATGTTTGAATGTTTGGATGTTTGTTACTCAATCACGCCAAAACCGCTGGACGGATCTGGACGAAATTTGGCACAGGTATAGGATACAGTCCGGAATAGGACATAGGCTACTTTTTATCCCGGAAAACAAAAGGTTCACGTGGGATATAGGTACAACTTCTTATTTTTGTTTCGTTACTCAATCACGCCAAAACGCCTGAATGGATTTGGATGAAATTTTGCACGGATAGATAGATAGTTTATGCTCTGAAATATATTAATCAATTTTAGTTTGTCTGAATTAATATGTATGAAATTTGGCATAGAACAAACTCCAGGATAGCAAATAAGCTACTTTTTATCCCGAAAAACATAAGGTTCCTGTGGGATATACAACTTCTTATTTTTGTTTCGTTACTCAATCACGCCAAAACGGCCGGATGGATCTATATGAAACTTGGCACAGGTATAGAGTATACTCCGGAATAGCACATATGTTACTTTTTATCCCGAAAAAATATAATAATATATTATAATATGTCCACAACTATCACACAACGCCATCTAGTCCCAAGCTAAGCAGAGCTTGTGTTATGGGTACTATACAACTGATAAACATACTTATATATTTTGAAATACATACATATTATAAATAAATTACACCCAGACACAGAACAAATGATCGTGTTCATCACACAAACATTTGTCCTGGGTGGGAATCGAACCCACGACCTCCCGCATAGCAATCAGGGTCACTACTAGACTGACTTTTGATTTTCATACAAATTATCAAATTACCTATCTTATTTAAAAAGCGATTATCTTAACAACGAAAAGAGATGAGCCCAATTTCATTTTGGTGTTTTATTAAATCATGAAATTTAATAAAACACGCTAAAAAAGTCTGAGATAGTTAAAGTTTTAAAGCAAAATTTTATTTTCTTCTTTTTAGCGCATTTAATGAAAAGCTTGTTTTTTTTTTCAGTACACGCGGTGATGCGGCGCTGCTGAATACGGTTAGTATTTTGATAACAAATGCTAAATGTCGCATCTGAAGAGATTTATGAAATATCGATGTTTCAAAATTTCGTTAAGTGTAACGTGGAGGATTGACTCCATTCAAAGATTTAACAATTCAAAAGATACTTACCGCCCCCTAATGATATGGGTAGTTTGACTGAAGTGACTTTATACGTAGTCATAAGTTATTACGAACTATACTAAGAAATTGTTATGTTTTAGTATACTTAGATCGTCGTACATAAGCTAAGTTTAGCTTAAGTGCAATATAAACAATAATTAAACCTAAATAATAATTTACTATAATATTTGTATCGTATTTTTTTAGAAACAATTGTACCTATTATTATTTATGGAATATTTCAGAAAGTATACGAGGCGTCGAAACGTCGTCCGTTAGACAATTTTTAGGGGACGTGGTTCCTACTGATAATTATTCCTGCACATGCTGTGCAGCACTATCCCAAGGTTGGAGGAAAACTATAATTGCAACATATACGGAAAACGATACAAAACAGGGCAATGGTTTTTAAGAGTCGTCATGATTGGCTAGTAGTAGTAGTTGTGATTGACTGCGGCGCTGCGGATCGCTGGTTCGTTTCTTATACCGAACAAATATTTGTATGGTTACAGATTCTGATTGCTGGTCTGGTTTTTTTGCGTAAGTGAGCTTGCAAGTTTATGAACGTACCCATTATACAAGTTTTTTTATTTCATTTTATACCGCTTCGATTTATATTATTTACAATTATATATTGTGATCAATTTCTATATAGGTGATAAAAATGTCGATAATATGACAAAAGTGAAAAAATATTCTGCATCATTTTTATGCTTAGAAGTATCATGAAAAAAATCAATAACTGCGAGCTCGTTGTCCTTCTATATATAGCACAATCGTGTTAGTTTTATATAGTAGCATGAAAGCCTAACTACTATAAGTAACTATGTATGTGTGATAACCTTGTTGTAATAAGAATTATTTGTACAAAAATAGAACAGAATCCGTGTATTAAATCAGTTTTTAGGTTTATTGAAAACTAGCTTCTGCCCACGACTTCGTCCACGGAAAATTTCTTGTAGTGATAGCTCGGTTAACATCCATGTTATATAAATAATTTGTAGCCTATGTCACTCAGAAGTAAAGCAGCTTTCTATTGTTGCTAATTTTTTTCCAATCGAACCAGTAGTTCCAGAGATTACCTCCTACAAACAAAAAAATAAAAAAAGTGTAGATATCCGTTTGCGTATTTTAGGTATTATGTGTATAGATTACCGTAATCCGTTGAAAAGTTGCTTGGATTTCTCCAAGAGGTGGCAGAACTCAATGATGATCTTCCTCTCATGGTCGTCTAACGCGTTCATGCGCCCCATTTTCCAGTGTCTGCGCCGAAGGCTCTTCAGGCTGGGAGACTTTTGGATTCCTATCTTTGGCTGGACTGGTGTACAATTAGCAGCCAACATGCACGTTTCCTAGAAATCAGGTTAAGATATCATGATGTTGCAAATTTTGAGAATGTCTTTGAAACCAAAGGTTTATGCAAACGCTCGGTTTGAATCAAGATTTTTTTTAATGATATAAATGAGTGATTGACTGCGATCCTACTTGATGCTAAGTAGTAGTAGTGATGTAATCGTTGATAGCGAAGCACACTATTTTATGAAGACTATGTAATAGCTTTGACGACACCAAAATTACGAGTATATTTGGATAGAAAGACCGAAGCAGTGAAATCCTTGCTGTCCTCCAACGCGTTATAAACGACGAGGAGAACAGCTCTTGAAGCGTATTAGCTGCGAAGTATCTGGATGTGCTGTAGTAACAGCTTTTATAACATAAAACCGGCCAAGAGCATGGCCGGGCCACGCTCAGTGTAGAGTTCCGTAGTTTCCCGTCCGTCACAAATTTCTCACAATGTAACAGAACTCAGTAGCCCATGTAAAAAATAGTAACCCAATTTCTGGAGCGATTATTTCCGAAAATATTTTTATTATGAAAAAAATATTTTACGAGAACCCTAATCATTTTTAAATACCTATCCAACAATATATCACACGTTATAGTAGAAATGAAAAAAAATCACTTCCCACTTTACGTGTAGGGGAGGTACCCTAATAAAACATTTTTGACGTGATAACGTCTTAAATTAGGTTGCGGCTGGGAGTCACTTATGAAAAAGTGTAACCCTCGGTAACGTTACGATGAGTCACCGAACGAGAGAGAGGCCCGCCGAATGCCTTGCTTCTCTCTCCCACTCAACTATGATCGGTCTGCCGCGCGCGCAGCACTAGAGAATTAGGACGTTGTCACGTAAAATCTTCGCCCGTAAAACCGACTTTACAGGCAACCATTTTTTTTTACTACTTTTTGTTTGTGCACTTTGTCGGCGTGGTTGATATACATATTGGTATCAAATTTTAGTCTGCTAGTGCTAGCGGTCGCTGCGATTATCCGAATAAATAAAAACGTATACTTTAAATAATACTAACATTATGATATTTAAATTGTACTAGCTTTATACATCACTGCTTACCATCAGGTGGGATCGCAGTCAAGCACTAGTTTATTGCAATAAAAAAAAAATTGGGTCTCGGTTCTATAGAAATGTCAAAATAGAATTAGGTTTTTTTTTTAATAAATGACAGCTGTAAGTTGAAAGTCAGGCAACTTCAGACCTACTTTCAGAGATCGACTTTCATGAGTAATGTAATACATTATTGATGTGGCATTCTATTGTGACATACGGAAATATTTTTTTCATGTTTTTTTGCCTATTGTTTTGAAAATCATCACAATACAATAATATTGATTTCGTTTCCTTTATATTTGCACCCTATAAAAAAAATGTATTCTTTTAGGAAACATAATATTTTCTAGTATTGTTATAATTTCCAAAGAGTCACTACACTATGGAAGTGACAAGACCGCGACACGGAATAATAAATTATCAAGAAGAGATAAGCATATATATAAGACCTAGTTGAGGTCTAATTCGTGTATGTTGTGGATGTAAATTGCGAAAAGTAACGGGGCTAATAACCTTGGGCACACCACATTGTTTATATGACATGTGTATATGATTGGTTTGCCTTTGATACTTGCGCTTTCTAATTTTTTGATTAGCAATTTGTGACTAACCGTGTCGAAAGCCTTTTTAAATTGATGAATACGCTGGGCAATATATTTTTAAGCTATTGCATAGCTTCTATCGCAGGCCTTGAGCGCGGGGACTAAATCCAGAAATTCCGTAACGAAAAAACCTCACGCTCCCCACTCTGACGGGCACGGAGGTGTGGCTTGAAGGCCGTGCATCGTCTAACGTCGTGTCAGTTCGGCAGTCTTCGACACGGCGCTGTGTGTCGTGCGATTAGACGTATTGTACGACTTTACGGAACTCGCCCGAATCGAGACGAGCTGCTCCGAAATCGGACGAATACATAATCAGCTGTTTGTGAGAAAGTATATAGGTGTATAAGTATTTATCTACAACAGTGAACGGCTGTACTTGTAAAATTTGTGTATAAAGTGTTTTGAATATGAATGAACAAAGTGCATTTATTATTTATTTGTTTAATAAAAGAAAAAATTGTTTTCTTATCGGTCGCCACGCTCAAAAAGTGTAACTTGAATTAATATCAAAGAAAAAGAAATATTGTATGAATAAAATAAAAATAAAAAATAAATAATTATAATTGCATAAGTTGATACAGAATGCTATGCAATAGCTTTACCGCGGCAATCCCCGAGTGCCACACGTATTTTTCTTTATCCATATTTGATTTTATTTTTGTGACCAGATCTATGGTGGCTACAAGATGTTACTTCTAGGTCGGAACGGAAACTGTACAGATGTTTAAAAAAGAAGTTGAATTCCACATCTTTTTCTCACTGCGCGACGCATGCACATGCATCTGTCGGACAGGTACATTATCTTCCTCGGTTACCAGGGAGATTGAAAACGGCGAGAAATGTCGTGCGGTGTCCCACAGGGATCGAAACTAGGACCGCCCTTGTGAAACAACGGGTACGACTGTGTGCTGCGCGCCGACCTCCCAAGTGGGGTCAGCGTGGTCTGTTATACAAACGACAAGGAGTTCACATCGATGTTGGGTCGATAGTGGAGTACCTGGTACTTTTCTCGGAAGCTGGTGGAATTACGAGGAGCACTTCCACCGCATGGCTCCTAAACACAATCGGACTGGGGCTGCCTTCAAGCGGTTAAATGTTAAAAAGCTACGACCCCACACTGCCGTGGTATGAACACTTTCATAACCGATGACCAAGGGTGATGCATCCGATTTACGGTAAGCAGTGTACGGTGTCATATTATTCGTCTATTATTATTAAGGTACATTTTTACACTAAAAATAGTATATTTTTTTCTAATTACCTGTTATAGTTCTCCCAGCACTTTAAATTCTTCCAGTTGTTTAAATTCTTTCACCGCTTTTAGAAAAAAAAATATTCCAGCACTTTTAGTTCTTCAAGTTGTTTAGGTATTTCAAGCTGTTTACGTCCTTCCAGTTGTTTAGGTATTTCAAGCTGTTTACGTCCTTCCAGTTGTTTAGGTATTTCAAGCTGTTTACGTCCTTCCAGTTGTTTAGGTATTTCAAGCTGTTTACGTCCTTCCAGTTGTTTAGGTATTTCAAGCTGTTTACGTCCTTCCAGTTGTTTAGGTGTTTCAAGCTGTTTGCGTCCTTCCAGTTTTTTAGGTATTTCAAGCTGTTTACGTCCTTCCAGCGCTTTTAGTTTTCTTTTTACTTTTCTATCTGGACCGGTTACAATACTATTATCTAGTTCAGTTGGTTTAGGATTTTTGAACCAACTGAACACGGAGCCCTGGGATCGTAAACCAATTTAGGGCCGGTATCCATACAGACTACGCAAATACTGCGCTCTATCTTCTGGATGAGAATTTGCCCGAAAGTTTCGTATTCTATTGTCTTTTTCCTTACTTTTTATCATTTCCTCTTGCATGTGTTTTGCGGATTCATCGGGTAAAACGTTATCTGTATACACGCTACGTGTAACCCAATATCCTATGTTAGGTAAACTAGTTCTTGGCCAGAATTGTTTGGGTAATTGGTTTTGTATTCTTTCAGGCTTGTGCCGCTCTAATAAAAAGTCGGTCAAGAGCGGTTCTTGATAGGGTAAAATCCTGGTTAGCGTTGGTATAAAGCCTTCGAAGGGGTCAACATCAACCTGTCGTAAAATGTCAGGGTGAGGCTCTTGTGGTGCAGGTGCCGGAAGATTATGTTCGTATAAAAATGTCTGATAAAGATTATCAATATACCGATCTCGCAGTTCTTCTATAGGGGTAACGCTATGACGCTCTCTAGAACAGACTAAGGTTGCTGCTGCTAATAAGTCATATACTGACCTAGCTGGACAGTCCTTTGGTATAATATTTTTATTATTCTCTTCCTGCGAGTCTGAGTGTTTCTCGGGCTGGGTTTGCACAGCTTTGGTTTCTGATGAACTTCGGCGATGTTTATATTTGCGATTGAAGCCACTGACGACTACCAATTCTGTTTGTGTGGCCCTGGTTTTCTGATGCTTTTGTCTAAGCTCAGCTGTCTCTAAGCTGATACAGAATGAACCAAGTTGCGATTTTACGTGCGCAGCTTTAGCTCGTCTTGCTTTTCTATTGTCATTAAGCTGCCTTTTTGTAATATCTTCTTGAGGTTCAGTGACTATAAAATCAGTCGTTATTTTGGGTTGGTTTACGATCGTTTTTATTCCTTTCTCTTCTGTAAAAACATATTCATTCTCATTTTCAAAACTTGTCTGAACAGTTTTTGTAAGTTGATGTTCAAATTTGTTTTCGGACTTTAAGTTGCTTCTGAGCTCGGCTATCTTAGACCTGGATGGACTAGGACGCGATTTTATTCGAGCAAGTGTGGTTTCATTCACTCGTGCATCAAACTTTTCTCTTTGGAGAAATCCTTCTTCTTTGGTTTTTGTGATTTCAGTCACATGTTCTGGTTGAGTTACGATTGGTTCTTTTACTTGCGGTACCAATTCTTTCTCATTGTTTGAATATACTTCAGCGTACACGACTTCCTTTGCTACATGACACGAATTTTCTGGCAGGGAGGCACTCGAAGTACTTTGAACTTCGTTGTCCCTGGCAACTGATCCTTTCCTCGAGGCTTCGGGCCAGTCTTCGTAAATTTCGCATTCAAACTCTGTAGCAGCACGGGCAGCGCGGGCGGCTTCTCGGAGTTTTCCGGGGGTGTAGACTTCCCTTTTTAAATTTTTGGCGGGTAACTTTTCTGAAACAAAATGAAAAAAAATGATTTATTATTACATAGTATAAAACCAAGTCGCTTTCCGCTGTCCGTCCCAGATCTTTAAATCTACGCAACATTTTTAGATGTCGTCTTTTTTAATAGATAGAGTGATCCTTTCGATTATCGTAATTAGAGACACAATAAAAAGACAACAGGCGAACCCCGATGTTCACTTGGGGCTTGGGGTTTAAGAGAAAAAGGTTTTAAATACAATATTATATCGTATAACTCATGCATATACAAGTATAATACAATATAATATTATATTTAATATCACCACTGCACCCGTGTTGCAGCTGCGGCGCGTCGCTTGTTAGCTACCTATCACTATACACACAAACCGTATTCGAAACCCTCGAACTATTAGCGACCTCGCTTTTGCTCGGTCGCCAAGAAATTTCTCGGGTCTAAATAACTCTTGAACCCGAGGTAAACACTGTGCTTTTCATTACGAATACGAGGAAAATAAAAATAATAAAAACCTGAGTCGTCGTCAAAGGCCTTCGTATATTTTTAGGTAGGTATATTTATTTTGATTTAGGCAAGAAGCGGTTTTCACCTGTTAAGAATCTTGCGTTAAATTTATAATTGAAGCTGATGAACTTATCGTGTTAATACAATTTCTTATAACAGAGATTTAGCAAAATGTAAACAAAACTCTACACTTCGAAAAAAAAATCAAGAAAGACCAAATCGGCCACGGATTATAGAGAGACTACCAGATTCCCGCCATTCTTTTTTTTTCCGAGGTCGGTTGGCTATTCAGTCAATATTTTTAATTTTATAATTTGTAATAATGGGTCAGGTCAACATTTTTCTCAAATATAATATTATTTTAATGAAATAGTTGAAAGTAAATTAAAATAAAGTCATTATAAAAAAGTATTCTTAAATTATTTCTATCTCTATGTTATTTGAATTGTACTGGGCAGTATAGAAATTCGGGTCACGGTTCAATAGAAATGTCAAAATAGAACTAGATTTTTTTAATATTTAGACAGGTGTCGGTTGAAAAGTGAAATTCCAGGGAGTAAAAGTAGTTTTGCAGCCCTCTCCGCAGGCAACCTTACACCTACTTTCAGAGTATGAGTAATGAAAATCATTATTATTGCAGACAGATAATAATAAGTAAAGTGTTATTATTACCTGTCTGCAATAATAATAATTTTCATTACTCACCCACTTTACGAATTTCGACTCTATAGTACAAGACGGAAGTCATTTGACGATTTTTCCCACCATAAAAAAAGAAAAAAAACCTTAGTACCTACAAAAAATTCTAATGATAATTGATTACCTACTTACTACATGGCAGATTTTTCTAGAATTTGTTAAGCCCTGGTACAAAGTTCGATGCCGGAAGTTTCGGTCAGAAAGGCGTTTTAATTATTTGATAGTACTCTTAACTTTGTCGAAGGAACGGCTTGTATTAATTTCACGGCATAACAATATTAATATTTTCGGAGTGAAGTTCGGGACGATTGTATTACTAAGCCTTAGTTAATGCCAGGTAAGGTAAAAATGTTACTGTTTCAAATGAATTAGATAAATATTTTTTGTTTTTAGTCATAATTAGTCTTATCTTCTTTCTTATTTTTGATGTTAGGAACAATTAGATTTTGCACTACTACGAAATAAACAAAATTTTTAAGCTGGATTCTGCTAAACTTTTTTCATCCACGATTCGTAAATAAATTAAAAACAATAGTACATTGTTATACGAGGGATGAAAGGTAGTTATTTAGTCCCGAGAAATTTCTTGGCGACCGAGCGAGAGCGGGGTCGCTAATAGTTCGAGGGGCTAAATAACTCTTTAACCCGAGGTAAACACTGTGCTTTTCATTAATATTATTAATAATAATAAAAACCTGAGTCGTCGTCAAATGTCTTCGTATGTTTTAGGTAGGTAGGTATATTTTTTTTTATTTAGGCGGTAAGCGGTTTTCTCCTCAAAGAAATTCTTCCGTTAATAACTGAAGCTGATGAACTTATCGTGTTAATACAAATTTCTTATAACAGAGATTTAGCAATATATATATATATATAAACAAAACTCAACACCTCGAAAAAAAAAATCAAGATGACCAAATCGGCCACAGATTATAGAGAGACTGCCATTTGCCCGCCATATTTTTTTTCAGTGGCCTACTGGCTTTTCAGTCAATATTCATTTTATCATTGTAAAAATGAGTCAGGTCAACATTTTTCTCAAATATAATACTTATTAGTTTTAATGAAATAGTTAAAAGTAAATTAAAATAAAGTCATCAAAAAAAAGTATTCATTAATTATTTCTATCTCTATATCATTTGCTGTCTAAATATTAAAAAAACAACTGTCAGTTGTAAAGTTAAACTCCCTAGGGAGTAAAAGTACTTCTTCCAACCCCGTCCGCAGGCAACTTTACACCTACTTTCAGAGTATGAGTAATGAAATAGTACATTGTTATACGAGGGATGAAAGAAAGTTATTTAGTCCCGAGAAATTTCTTGGCGACCGAGCGAGAGCGAGGTCGCTAATAGTTCGAGGGACTAAATAACTTTTGAACCCGAGGTAAACACTGTGCTTTTCATTACGAATACGAGGAAAATAAAAATAATAAAAACCTGAGTCGTCGTCAAAGGTATGTTTTTAGGTAGGTATATTTCTTTTGATTTAGGCGGTAAGCGGTTTTCTCCTCTTAAGAATCTTGCGTTAAATTTATAACTGAAGCTGATGAACTTATCGTGTTAATAAAAATTTCTTGTAACAGAGATTTAGCAAAATGTAAACAAAACTACCTATACACTTCGAAAAAAAAAGGAAGATCAAATCGGCCACAGGTTATAAAGAGTCTACCATTTACCCGCCAATTTTTTTTTTCAGTGTTCGGCTCCCTGGCTTTTCAGTCAATAGTTTTCATTTTGTCATTGTAAAAATGGATCTGGTCAACATTTTTCTCAAATATTTATTAGTTTTAATGAAATAATTGAAAGTAAATTAAAATAAAGTCATAAAAAAAAGTATTCTTAAATTATTTCTATTTCTATGTCATTTTAATTCGGTATACAGTTTCGGGTCACGGTGCAATACAAATGTCAAAATTGAACTAGTTTTTTTTTAAATATTTGCTGTCTAAATATTAAAAAAACAACTGTCAGTTGTAAAGTAAAACTCCCTAGGGAGTAAAAGTGCTTCTTCCAACCCTGTCCGCAGGCAACTTTACACCTACTTTCAGAGTATGAGTAATGAAAATATCTTTTTTTGCTCACCTTTTTTTTTCAACAAAATTTCTTCGATTTGACACTTATCTATAGACGTACAATGCGTTCCAAATGAGAATAGGATCGATCGCCATTTTGTGACGCCATGTCGTACTGTCAAATCGAAGGATTTGAGTACGACGAATAAAACAGGACACGAATTGTTGCTAATAATGAAAATAATTGTTTTACTTTCCATTTATTTATTCTTTGCAGTCATGTTGTAAATATGTGTTACAGTAATATATTGTCTCAAACGTGGGCTCTGGTAGAGCACAGCAACATTAATATTTTTAATATTGCATTACATAATATTTTTAATATTGCATAACATTAATATTTTTAATATTGCATATTACAACATGAATATTTTTAATATTGCATATTACACAAACTACATCTATCAGTACGCGGAGACCCCACAAACGAAACAAAAAAACTAATTTACCGCCGTTATAAAACCTTCTGCAACAATCTTTTACGAAATCTTAAGATTGAATATGACAGTCGAAAAATCCAGGAAAATAAACATAACTCTCAAAAGTTATGGAAAATTCTTAAATCAATGTATGACCCCAGTAGCCGAAATTGTAATACGTCTAATCTATTGACAAGCTCACTGAACCCTGTCGAGTCTCTCAACAAATGCAACTCCTATTTCACTTCCGTAGGCAAAAACCTGGCTGATACAATATTGAAAAGACTAACAGAAACTCAGATGTCTATCACCAGCAAGCACTCATCACCACTAACGTCACCAGCCTCCTTTTTCCTACACCCTACTGACGAAGCTGAAATCAAGAACTTCATTAACCAGTTAAAAAACGACAGCTCCCGAAAGAAAATACAAGTCTCTATTATAACACCTCTAACCCATTTGATTAACCTCAGCCTGGAAACAGGTATATTTCCCGAACAGTGGAAAGTAGCAACGGTGAGCCCAATACACAAAAATGGCCCTAAGGACAAACCTGAAAACTACAGACCAATAGCACTTCTGAGTATTTTGTCTAAAATTCTAGAAAAGGTTGTTAACACCAGACTAGTATATTTTCTTGAAAAGAATAATCTCATATCAGAAAGACAATTTGGTTTTAGAAAAGGAAAATCTACCGAAGATGCGGCTTTGCTATTAACTAACTCCATATCAGCAAATATTGAATAGGGCAAACGCTGTATGGCGGTATTTTTAGACTTAGCCAAAGCATTTGATACCATATCAAAAGATCTCCTTCTTAAAAAACTTGATTCAGTTGGAATAAAAAGAAAACCGCTTGAGTGGTTTCACAACTACCTCACCAATCGCCGACAATACGTCAAATCTGACAACCACTCAAGTGATGAACTCCCTATCAATTTTGGAGTCCCCCAGGGTAGCCTACTGGGACTGACACTATTTATTATCTATATGAACGATATACTAAACCTCAAACTACAAAACGCAGAGCTAATATCATACGCAGACGACACTGTCATCATTTTTCAGGGTAAAAACTGGGAACAGGCCTGCTATCATGCAGAAGAAGGATTAGCAACCATTGCTCAAACCCTCGACAATAATTTACTAACACTGAACGTAAAGAAAACCAAACACATTCCATTTTACAAAACAGTTTCATCTAGCCCTCCTCCCAACCTAACATTAAAATTTCATACATGTCAACGAAACACAACCACTTCACTCGAAAACTGCACATGCGACCGTATTGACCGAACCCAGTCTATTCGTTATTTAGGTCTACTAATTGACGAAAATCTATCATTTAAAGCCCACATCAAACACTTATCTGGTTGAGTAAGGAAACTTATACATGTAATCAAGAAATTGAGAGACCGCGCCCCGACAGACATAATGCGGACGGTTTATTTCTCTATATGCCAGTCCATCATACAATATGGTGTTTCTATTTGGGGTGGAACTGGGAAAACAACAATGATTGAACTCGAAAGGGCCCAGAGAGCTGTCATAAAAGTTCTTCTAAAAAAACCATTCTTCTTCCCTACTGACTCCCTGTATAGTGAATTTCCTGTTTTACGTGTTCGCCAACTGTACATCCTCAAAGCCTTCCTCCGCACTCATAAAACCATAAAACTCCGCCCTGACTATCACTCATTAAGTACCAAACGTGTCTTTCATGTACCACTGCAACGAACAACCTCCCTCCTGGCTAGACGATCCCCTACACACCTTCGTTTATAACAAAGTCACAAGTAGTTTACCTTGTGATACAAAACCACTGTCCTTCGCTATGTGTAAAAAAATGGCTTTTGGGTCACACATACGATGATTCAGAAAACCTTCTTGCATCACTTAACTCGAAATCCTGTCACAGACACTAACATTTACACAACACACTCACATATTTACACAGTCCCACACTCACACCTCATTTTTAAACTTTTTGTTTTTAAGACTTTTTTTTCTTTCTCTAAATTCTGTGCCAAGTCCAGCACAATAATTTAATTTATTTTTTTTAGTTACATATTTCTTGTTATTGTTTAAAAAATGAATAAATAAGCAGTAGCTAGTTTTAAGACACTTTGATCTCATTGTTTATTAATTTAATCATTATATTCATTCTATTCGATTTCTTATAACTTTATCTTTTTAGTCATTTACATTTTGGTACATTAACTCCAATGGCAAAAAAATATGTATCGGTCCCCAAGATACAGGCTTTGCCGAGTTTGGGGACCACCGTTTATTTTATACCAAAAATCTGTTAATAGTTACTAGGTACTACATAAAGATACGATAATTTTTAAGGCAATTCCTGTAACAAAGGTTCAATAAATTTATTATTATTGTTATTATACAAATCAATTAATACTACAACCTTTTATATATTTTTAAATTAATACTACAACCATTTATTTTGTGTGCAAGTGCAAGTGGATGGATGGATGTGGTTGGCTTTGTTCTTCAATAAGTTGTTGCGGGAAGAAGCCATACCTGATGAGTGGTGCAACAGTTCCTTAGTGCCCATTTTTAAAAACAAAGGTGATGTGCTTGAGTGCAACAATTATAGAGGAATAAAGCTAATGTCACATACTATGAAAGCCTGGGAGAAAGTTATTGAGAGGCGGTTGAGAGAAGAGAGTGAAATTTCACAGAACCAATTCGGTTTTATGCCAGGTCGCGGTAGAACGGATGCCATTTTTGCTAGACGCCAGCTGTGTGAGAAATACAGAGGTGCACATAAAAACTTGCACATGGTATTCATTGACCTCGAAAAGGCATACGACCGGGTACCTCGTGAGGTTCTGTGGTGGGCCCTTAAGGAGAGAGGTGTGCCTGGGAAGTATGTTCAGTTGATCCGAGCGATGTACAGTCGATGCAGTACCCAAGTCCGGTCTACAGCAGGCACCACTAGCAGCTTCAATGTGGCTGTTGGCTTACATCAAGGGTCGGCTCTCAGCACTTACCTCTTCCTGACGATAATGGACGCTCTTACGTCGGACATTCAAGAAGAGGCTCCCTGGTGTATGTTATTCGCCGATGACATTGTGCTGGTTGCCGAGAGTGGTCAAGAGATCCAGAATAGATTGGAGGTGTGGTGGCACAGACTGGAGAGTGTTGGCCTGAAATTAAGTAGAACCAAAACGGAGTACTTGTTCTGTGATTTTGGCGCTCTCTCCGGTCTTGTGGCCTTAGCTCTTGCCGGAACGCCCATACCAATCTGTTCCGACTTTCGGTATCTCGGGTCGCTCGTCCAAGGAGATGGTGAGATAGACCGAGACGTAACGCATCGGATCAACGCAGGATGGATGAAATGGCGACAGGTCACGGGAACAACTTGCAACCCACGGATGCCCCTCAAGTTGAAGGGTAAAATTTACAAGTCCGTGATAAGACTTGTCCTACTGTATGGATCAGAATGTTGGGCTGTGAAAAAGACGGATGAAAAAAGACTGCATGTAGCGGAGATGAGAATGTTGAGATGGATGTGTGGTGTGACGAGAATGGATAAAGTGAAAAATGAGTATATTAGAGGAAGTCTGAAAGTGGCGCCAGTGACTGAAAAGTTGAAAGGAAATCGTTTGTCTTGGTATGGTCATGTGAAGAGGAGAGATGAAACGCATGTCACAAAAAGGGTTTTGAGTTTACACGTAGATGGATGGAGAGGAAGGGGGAGACCAAAGAAGAGATGGATGGATTGTGTGAGGAGTGATATGAAAGAAAAGGGAGTCACTGATAGTGTGACGGGTGACAGGACAGAGTGGAAGAAAAAAACATGTTGCACCGACCCCAAATAAAATGGGATAAGGGTAGGATAATGATGACTACAACCATTTATTTTCTCTTCACAATAGGTTTTCTTACAGTTTTTTATGGTAGCTAAAAATCATCCAATGAAGAAGCCCTTAGGCAGAGCGGGAAACAGTGTCAAATACCCCATTCCTACGTTTACGTATATTTTTATTATACTTTTCACCATACATAATTATTCAATCTCGTCCCCCCTCTTTATCATAGTCCCCGTTTATAAATAAAAGCGTGTTACATTTAATACAACACAACATTTTCCTCAAGCTATCACAAGGGGGGACGAGATTGAATAATTATGTATGGTGAAAAGTTTTAGTGTTAAAATTAAATAAATTTGTACAATATGGAATTATTTTGTCCTAGACGAAGACGCTTATTTGTCGTTAAAGGTTACAATCAAGTTACAAAGTGTTATATTTCTTTTTAGAGTTAATTTATTTTTAACTTTTTAGTTCATTTTATTTTTTACTTTTTAGTTCATAGTCCGGTCAATTTAGACATTCGAAGTTACATAAATTCCCACCTAGCTGAAAATCGGTAAGATTGTTTAAAATATCATTAAAAACAAAATTTGAAAGTTCCCCATCTTTCCCCTGTAAGGAAAAAATTTTATTCAAGGTCAAAGGTCAAAAAAAAGAGTTTTTCGCGATTTTCAGCAAAACGGTAAGTTTTATCATAAAAATACGTCACACAAAAATTGTAGATCATAAAATTATCTACAAAAAATGTATTAATACTTTTTTTTTCTACGAGCCACCGTTTTTGAGATATATATAAAGGTCAAAGACCTTGAATAAATTTTTTTCCTTACAGGGGAAAGATGGGGAACTTTCAAATTTTGTTTTTAATGATATTTTAAACAATCTTACCGATTTTCAGCTAGGTGGGAATTTATGTAACTTTACTCTTACTTTTTGGTCTAATTTGACCGGACTATTCATTTTATAAACAAATAATAAAAGCTTGTTTTTAAAAAGGTTTTTTTTTTCTTTAATTTTATTTTTAACTTTTTAGTACCTCTATTTTTAATTCGAGATTTACTACGACGTATTTCGCAGCGCGTAGCAGCGTTATTCCGTTATGAAGTCCGTAGTTCGTTCACATGATATGTAATATGTACTGATTTAAATATCAATAATGTTGAAATTATGTAATCACTTGTTAGTAAAGAAAATTATCCGCCATTTTTGGTGTTCCGCCGTATTGGATTAAGAGTGACGTAACATTATTTTTTTCTAGTTATTCTTGGCAAGCCCTTTTATTTGATACCCATATTGTAGGAGTGCATTAAAAATAATTGGTCCGCCATATTGGATACGCCGCCATGTTGGATTTAGAATGACGTCACATTATTTTTTTCTAGTTATTCTTGGCAAGCCCTTTTATTTGATACCCATATTGTAGGAGTGCATTAGAAATAATTGGTCCGCCATATTGAATACGCCGCCATGTTGGATTTAGAATGACGTCATATAGTTAATCATGTATTGTCATCCGAACTAAACGTGTATACCAAATTTCAGCTCAATCGGAAACTGGGAAGTGTATCAAATTTAAGTTGCAAGATTTGATTACAGAACGACAGACAACGGGACAGGTGAAACTAAACAAGTTTTCAATGAAAATTTTTTTTTTCATAACAAGCTTTTATAGCGGTGGTCTATACTTATATAAATAAAACTCGTCAAGACGATTCACACGAGCCCAAACTCGACGTGGTTGTGCCGTTTAATTACAGAGTTCCTATGGCTACCTCGCGATTCCATCATCAGATCAGCTCCATGTCATCATAATATTGCATTGTCATCCGAACTAAACGTGTATACCAAATTTCAGCTCAATCGGAAACCGGGAAGTGGATCAAATTTAAGTTGCAAGATTTGATTACAGAACGACAGACAACGGGACAGGTGAAACTAAATAAAAGCTTGTAATAAAAGCTTGTAATAATAAAAACCTATAACTGCTTTTTTTAAGTACATAAATCAGACTGCAGAGCACGGTGGAAAAATGTTTCGCTAAAAGGTTTGTTAATCAGGTATTGCCCCTCTCTCCGAGCTTGGGAGCCACGGGACACCGTCCCGTCTAGTCCTATCCAGTGTTTCCTGTACCCTAACTTTGTTATAAAATAAGTTATACCTATTTCACTCCGCAAACAAAACAGAAGTATCGCTTCGGCGCACAAGTCTTACCTGTTGAGCTTTAGTTTTATATCTGTTCAGTGTGTTGAGCAAATCTTGGTGAGTAATAACACAACCTTCTCACAGTTCCTTGTATATACGTATGTATATATGAAATCGCTAAAGGAGAATGCTCAGACCCCCTAGAAAAAAACCTAGCTCCAGCAGAAATGAAATGTATATCAAATTATCGATATTAATAAGACTTATAATCACCGATGGCTTAAAAGCCCCCAATTACTTAGTAATAAAATAATTATCGGTCATGATGGTCACGCTTACTTGCAATCTTACAAAAATTGCTAGTTTTATTTTTCAGGCTTCTATTTAAGAAAATGTTTATTTGAATATTTTCAATCCTTAAATTAAAAAACATGATATAATAAAATGCACAGTTCTCAGGTCTTTTAATTTTTATTTATTTAATAATAATAATAATATAATAATAATAATAATAATTTATTCAAAAAGCATCAAAGGATAAATTAAACATACAGTCTTAAATATATCTTAATTCTGAGTCTTACTATGCCTGAACTAGGAAATCCTGTGTTTCAGGCCAGAAGAGCTAAAATAATAAAAAATTAACAAATAATCAAAAGGATTCTAAAGTACAATAAACTTAAACTATTAAAAACTTAACTTCTAGTTTCTTAATTAACAAAAACACTTTAGGTAATAATTGTATAGTTTCTAAAATAACAAGGTACTTAAACTAGGTCAAGAATTGTAAAAAACACAAAAAATACACAAAATCACTTTAGCACAATAAGTAAATTCTCTGTATCATCATAGGACATTTTTTGAAGAGTTTCCTTAAGAGCTCTCTTACAATTAAATTGATTCAAGCTATAAATTTAATGTTTGCCAACGCGTTCAGTCTATTGTAGAGGAAAGGACCAAGAAAAGGGTAAAACTTAGATGTGAAAGCATGTTTTGTATGATTTTGAGGACAGACTAGATCTTTACGTCTTTTGTTAGTAAAATCAGTGCTATATGAGAGTTCTGCGTGCTGTTTTAATACAATACCCATTATAAATAACTGCCGGACTGTTAATACTTCACATTTTTTGTATAAGAGGTTAGTGGGAAAAAGAAAAGGGCGGAGAGTGGATACTTTGAGAATTGCCCTCTGAGCTCTCTCGACAGTTAGTAACAATGTTTTACCCGCTCCACCCCATGTGGTGATACAGTATGTTACTATCGATTGACATAGAGCAAAATAGACTTGTCTAACTATGTTTGGGTCTGCAATGTAACGTAACTTTTTAAAAACAAATATTAATTTACGAATTCTATTATTTACAACTTCTATATGATGTTTAAATGAAAGGGTCTCATCGATTGTAATACCAAGGTACTTTACTGTATTTGACATTTTAATATTAGGACAAGTACATTGGTTATTTGTACTAGGTGTGCAGTTATGAGCATACAATGTTGGGGTAGTGCTAGGTACTTTTTGCTTGCGCATCGAAAACTTGACATAGTTGGTCTTGTCAGCATTTAAGGTTAATGAATTGTTTTTAAGCCATTTATTAATAACATTTAATCCGTGTTGCGCAAACTTGTAGACATTTTCTTCTGAGTCAGCTGAAAACAAAAGAGCAGTGTCGTCGGCATAACAAACGATGTGGCCATGATCTAAATTTAGATTACAGAGATCGTTTATGTATATTAAGAAGAGTGAGGGCCCTAAAATACTTCCTTGAGGAATGCCAAAAGCTGTGCTTTTTTCATCATCGCTGATAACATTCCCGATCTTAACACATTGCGTTCGTTCTTCCAGATAGCTCTTAAATAGTTTCAGTTGAATTTCTCTGATGCCTATGGCTTCAAGCTTGCGCAACAAGATGGGAATAGAAACTGTGTCAAAAGCTTTGGCGAGGTCCAGGAAAATTCCCACTGTGTGGTTACCTTTATCAAGTTCTTGTGCTAGATAGTTGGTTAGATGGTGTACAGCATTATCTGTAGACATTTTAGGTCTAAATCCAAACTGCCGCCTAGAAAGAATAGATTTGTCCTCCAAATATTTATAAAGCCTATTGTTAATAATCTTTTCTAATATTTTAGACATAGAAGGCAGTAAGGAAATAGGCCTATAATTAGTCACTTGGTCTTTACTCCCTGATTTGTAAACTGGGACAACAACAGCTTTTTTTAAGCACTTGGGGAACACACCTGTAGTCAAACATTTATTGAAAATGTAAGTTAACGGTGGTACTAAAAGGTCTTTGAACTGCTTAATAATTCTATTAGATATGTTATCCCAGCCAACTGCACAGTCGACTTTAAGGCCCATAATAATCCTTTCCACTTCCGCTTCGTCAGTATCCAGTAACACAAATGATGATAAGCTAGTGCTAGATGAAAATAATGAGTTTGCTAGGTGCTGCGGTTGTCCCTGAATTTTTTCAGCTAGACACTTGCCCACATTAACAAAAAAATTATTTGCAATATTTGCAGATGTTAACTGTGATGAATGTGCTTGTAATAAACCTGAAGAAGACTGATTCTGTTTTGAATTATACGTCACATTTTTAATAATTTTCCAGATCTTTTTGTTATCTGTACCAGCCTCTTTTAGTGCAGTGTTATCGTAATTGCGTTTTACTTTTTTTAGGAGGTCGTTACA
The DNA here is from genome assembly GCA_029852875.1 of Mythimna loreyi. Lineage (NCBI taxonomy): Eukaryota > Metazoa > Arthropoda > Insecta > Lepidoptera > Noctuidae > Mythimna > Mythimna loreyi. The sequence continues at coordinate 3,293,437 of CM056777.1, read as the reverse complement.
AAAGTTACGATATCGCTTATATGATACTTGCAATATTAAATTATTTGGATTAGCTTTAGATTTCATATGCAGTTTATCTCTATGTTTCATACAACGTATGAGACCAGCCGTGATCCATGGCTTTATGTTGCAGAATTTGTTATTTAACCGAGATGTGACTGTGTTCTTCTGAATTGCATGTTGCACCTTTTTAATTACGTATAACATACAAAACTGCGGATCAGCTGAATTGTAGACTGGGTCAAAATCAATATCGCGTAAATCTTCTTCAAGTTTATGTAAATTTAATTTAGAGACTGTGCGAGAGGCAACATTAGGCAATTTACAATTAAGAATAAGTAGGTTAGCACTGTGATCGGTTATTGTTGAATTAGTTACAAGGGTAAGTGCAGGGAAATTAGCCTTGAGCATCATATGATCCAAGCAGGAGCCACTTTGATGAGTAGGAAGCGTGTGAGCGGGAAGCAAGCCATGGAACGCGCATAGATTCAGATATTCCTCAGCTGAAGCGTCTGCACTTCCAGGAAGGATATTGATATTAATATCTCCAGTTAAAATTACATTTTTGAAGGATGATAGGTTTTGCAAGGTGTCGTTTAGAGAGTTGTCGAAATTGTTTAAATTCGTAAAAGACGGGGGTCGATACACAGCTAATATTGCAAATTCTCCTCCGATTTTAACCAACAATCTGCTACAGTCGTGCATTTTTGGTTCCACGATTGACGCAATTAGATGATCTCTTGCGTAAACTATCACCCCATCGTTCTGATTGGAAGTTGAGTGACTTTTATACATACAATAACCTGGGATTTGTGGAATGTTATATTGTTTAGCAAGCCAACATTCAGTTAGTACAATTATGTCACAATTTATGTCTAGACGTTTAAGAAAAATACTAAAATTATCGAAATTCTTAAAAACACTTCGAATGTTTTGGGATAATATGGTTAATGGACTAGTGTAAGAGGAGAGATAATGTTTGCACTGTTCAACGTCACAAACTTCCGATTGCGATACAGAGAAATTATCTAGGTCACTAATTACATTATTAATCATATTCTAATATTATTAAAACTAACAAAGGCCAATAAGAATTGTAATTTACGGCGCTCCTAGGCGCCTCCATTAATGTTATTGATTTACTCATTGTTGAAAAGCTTAAATAAAATAATTTATTTCGATAACACAACGCAAAACATTCTGTACAATAAAATGTCATTGAAAATACTGTGTAAAAAAAACATTATGTTGCATAGCAACAGACAGTAACACCAACTTTGCAGTTTGGGAATAGGGTTGAAATCAAACTAGTCATCATCATCAACCTAGCGCCAGTCCCGGTTGCTACCCTTGGCTTTCACCTCGGTGCCCGGGGTCCGCTTTCCTACAAACACGCCTCCACTTCGCTCGGTTTTTTGCATCCTTTGCCTTAAGCCCATTAGCACGCATATCGTCCCTTACGACGTCGACCAAAGGTCTCGGGGGAGGCGGCATGGCGAGGCATCTGTTACCCACGTAGTCTGCCGGTTTTCGTAAAACGTGGCCATAACAGCGTAAGCGACCCTATTGCAGTTTATCCGCTATGTCATGGACCTGAAGGCTGCCCCGGATGCGGGAGTTTTTAATGCAGTCTTTCTGCGAAACTCCAGACACCCAGCGCAGCATATTCATTTCCGTGACACGCATGCTTTGCTTCTGCCGCTCAAGTACAGGCCACGCTTCACTGCCATACAAAAGGACAGGCCTAATGATGGCCTTATAGACCTGTCTTTTGAGCCTAACCGACATTTTGGGGTCACAGATACTCACTACACAATACTCACACATAGTCTCACGCCATTTCGCCCAGGCCGCGGAGATACGTGACTCGACGTCGCAATCGACGTCCCCGGACTCGTAGAGCACCGATCCCAAGTACCTGACCTGTTCGTGCGCTCGACTGTGTCTTCGCCAATGCGAACAGGAGCAGCGTTTGTTGTGTTACAGGCCAAGTACTCGGCCTTCGCCGCATTAATCTTCAGACCGTCGTTTTCCAGCGATTCCTTCCACGCTGCCATACGTCGAACCAAGCGCCCACTGTCTGAGTTTGGCTGCTCATGTATGCAATGTAAGCAAGTATGTAAGTCCCTGATGTTAGAAAACAGCACGTCCAGCACTACGCTGAACAGAAACGGACTAAGGACAGAGCCCTGGTGAACTCCGGTGACGGTGAAGGTGATAGGGAAGGGTTTCGTATCGCCAACAGCGATCCGAACCACAGAATCAAATCCCACTGCCTATTGGAGGGCGCTATTCATCTCATCTCGCGATCCTGTTCGACCACGAACAAATCCTACAAGTAAGGTATATTTGTTCTTACTTTTACTATAGCTACAATGGAAGACATTTTAGCTACTCAACAACAAATCATTGAAGGCATAGATAGACTTTACTCCAACTTCAAGAAGAATGGAGCAGAGCGGAAGACCCCCGACTAACTGCGTCGACGATTAGAAAGTCTACAGCAATATTTTACAGAGTTTAATAACAATCATATGAACTTGTTATCCTTTGGTGATCGATCTCATGCGTATTTTACTACCAATCAGTACGATCAATTGAAGGTGAAATATAGCAATATTAAAACAGCCATTCAGAACTATATTAGAGAGAGAGAGAACTATATTAGAGACAGAATTTTTTACACGGGCTACCGGGTTCTGTTATATTGAGAGAAAATAGTGACGGATGGGAAACTACGGAACTCAACACTGAGCGTGGCCCGACACGCTCTAGGCCAGTTTTATTTTATTTTATTTTATATTGCTATATTTTATTTTTGCATTTGTTATTGTATTGATGATCGAAGTAAAAAGCCGAAACCGCGTTTCCACTCCGCGCGACACGTGCTCTACTACCTACCCTACTCTACCCTACTCTACCCTACTCTACCCTACTCTACCCTACTCTACCCTACTCTACCCTACTCTACCCTACTCTACCCTACTCTACCCTACTCTACCCTACTCTACCCTACTCTACCCTACTCTACCCTACTCTACCCTACTCTACCCTACTCTACCCTACTCTACCCTACTCTACCCTACTCTACCCTACTCTACCCTACTCTACCCTACTCTACCCTACTCTACCCTACTCTACCCTACTCTACCCTACTCTACCCTACTCTACCCTACTCTACCCTACTCTACCCTACTCTACCCTACTCTACCCTACTCTACCCTACTCTACCCTACTCTACCCTACTCTACCCTACTCTACCCTACTCTACCCTACTCTACCCTACTCTACCCTACTCTACCCTACTCTACCCTACTCTACCCTACTCTACCCTACTCTACCCTACTCTACCCTACTCTACCCAACTATAACCTATTTTTTTTTTCATAAGAACCTTCTCCTGACAGTAACAAACACAACAAAAAAAGAATGGCTTATGTTTAACTTACCACCAAATATAGTAACAAATAGCAGATAAAAATAGTAAATGGTCACCAAAATTTAACCAGCATTTTAAAGTAAAATTATAACCAAAGTTTTACATCCTGCTATCCTATTTAAACAAAATGAGTCCAAAAAACTCATTGTTATCCCAAAAGTAGTAAATGATCACCAAAAGTAGTAAATGATCACCAAAATTATACCAGCGATTTAATATAAAATTATAATCAAAAATTTTACATTTTGCTATCCTGTTTAAGTAAACTGACTCCAAAAAAATCATTGTTAACCCAAAGATAATGAAAATGTTAATCAAAACCCAAAAAAATGCATTTTGTTATCCGATTTATGTAAATAATGATTACCCTTGGCAAAATATAGAACATTTTGATACAAATACAGGAAGTTTATCATTGCGACCGAGGTGGAATCCACCCGAGCCGTAGGTTACGTCCGGGTGTCGCCACTGTGTGGCAAGCCTAGAGGACACGGTGGAGCACACGGTGGAGGTGTGCCCTGCTTGGGAAGAGCATCGCCGTGTCCTTGTGGGGGTGTTCGGCGGCGGCGACCTCTCGCGCCGGGCCTTGGTTCAGGCCATGGTCCGCAGCGAAGAGGAATGGCAGGCGATCGCCTCCCTCTGCGAAGCAGTAATGCTCGTTAAGAAGGAGGCCGACCGCCTAAGGCAAAGGCAACAGCGCCCTCGCCGTAGCCGTCGCCGCCGCGATCCTGCCGATATCCGGCCATCGTAGACACTGGCTCGCTGACGGTGAGCAATGGGTAGCATGCCGTCCGGTCGTCTGGTAACTGTCCAGACCGAGTCCAAGTCGTCAACGGCGCGCATCGTTCCCGCGCGCCTCAAGGAATTGTCAGCAAACTGTAGGGTCGTACCCTTCAGGGTCGAAGCCTTCTGGAGCCGCCGTTTATTGTGAAAGTGTTACCGCGGCTCTAGGAATACGGCAAGGAAGGAATGGGGTAGGTAGGTTTTTTAGTCAGTAAGAGTCTGATACTGTCTCCCGCTCCGCCCATGGGCGGGTTTCGTCATTCGATGATTTTCACCTACTAGAAAACCCGACCCGTAGTTGGTTAGGCCGTTTATGTTATGGAGCCGAGGATTGCATTGACTTTGCACGTGTCTCGAACGACATTTTTAATGCTCACTGAAATGAATGAACGGGAGACGATCTGCGACTCGTGGGGGACGATGCGCGTTCGGCCTGATACAATAAATGTAATAACATTATGGCGGGGTCCCCAATCCACCATAACAACGACAGGCTGTCCCCCCGGATAGCCTGCGCCTTTTCTTGCACTAGTGTGAAAAATTGTCTATTGCCTGCCTCTAAATAGTGCGATAAGAGTGTGTTTTCGAGGGTGTTTGTTATTTGATAATACGGCTACATTTTATGGCAATCACAGTGAATATTTAGGTATTAATAACACATTAATTTGCTCGTCAAGATTTGGTGATCATTTACTAAATTTGGTAGTCGAATACAATACAATTTAAAGTGGAGTCGTGAGTTCGTGACTAAAATAGCTGGTACTATTGTAATTTTAGACTTTAGTTTTCCTACCCTTAGTTTTGTAACCAAAAATATCTACTTAAGTAGATATTTTTGGTTACAAAACTAAGGGTATCAAAGCATTTTATGGTGGTCATTATATTTATTCCCAAAAAGAATTAGCGAAATCGGTTCAACCAATCTCGACTTTTGCGCTTACCAACACATTTTGCGATTCATTTTTAAATCTATACTAATATTATAAAGCGGAAGAGTTTGTTTGTTTGTTTGTTTGTTTGAACGCGCTAATCTCAGGAACTACTGGTTCGAATTGAAAAATTCTTTTTGTGTTGAATAGATCATTTATCGAGGAAGGCTTTAGGCTATATAACATCACGCTGTGACTTGGCGAATAAACAATGGAAAATGTGGAAAAAACGGGAGAAAATATTCATCTTTGAAGGCTTCCATTGCGTGCGCTGCGAAAACGGTAGAAGATAACAAAAAAGTATGTACGAAAGAATTATTCCTCTTAAAATGATCTAAAAAAATGTCCGCGACACTATATGTCTATCTTTTAAGATTAACTCACTAGAACCGTTTTATGGGAATCAAATTTGGCCGAAATTAATGCATGCAACCAATGAGTTGTATCAACATAATAATACACTTCTCATCAAAAAAATCGAAACACTTCCGTTTTCATTGTTTCTGTCCGAATTTAACACAAAAAAGAATTCATACGATGAAAAAAAATACATATATTATAGCTGGCAGTTTGGCCATTACAGTAATAAGCGAAAATCTAAATTCAAAATTAGAATTTCATTTGTTTATCTTATAAACGAAATGAATCACTGTTTTGAGACAAATGTGTGTTTAGGGTTGGAGTACATTTAGCGTTTAAAAACTAAAAATTGGCGCCTATCCTTAAACTTTTTGTTTTTTATTTCAATACTGTGACTTTGGGACGTCTGAAAAAAGGTTTTTTTTCTAAAACGTATGGATACTTCGCCCACAGAAGCCGCCCAAGTTGTGGCATTGCTGGATTCTGGCCTTAGTCAGCGTGTTGTGGCTGCAAGACTGCATCTAAGCCTGTCATCTGTTCATAGAGTCTATAAACGTTATCGGGAGACTGGTTTGTTCACGCGCCGTTCAGGATCTGGCAGGAATCGGGTCACTTCTGAGCGAGATGATCGATTTATTGTAACAACTTCTTTAAGAAATCGACGCCTTAACGCTTTTCAACTGCAGCAGCGGCTTCGTGTTGTACGAAGGGTGGCTGTAAGTGACTCTACAATTAGAAGAAGGTTGAAGGATCGTGGACTGGTACCGCATAAGCCAGCAAATGGGCCGAAATTAACTGCAGACCATCGAAGAGCGCGCCTTAACTTTGCACGTGAGCACCTAAATTGGTCATACCTACAGTGGAGCAAAGTTCTCTTTTCTGATGAGTGTAAAATTATGCTGTATGGTAACGACGGAAGGAACAAGGTCTACAGAAGAGACGGAGAACGCTATGCACAATGCTGCATTGAAGAAAAGGTCAGCTATGGTGGCGGTTCGTGGACGGTTTGGGGAGGAATCAGCGCCGACGGTAAGACAGAGCTTGCTTTCGTGTCTGGGCCACGTCTGCCTGCACTAAACTGTCATCGGTACGTCGAAGAGTGTCTCGAGCCTCATGTGATGCCCTATGCACAATTTATTGGCAACGGCTTCATATTCATGCACGACAATGCTAGGGCTCACACCGCGGGCGTCGTACGAGATTATCTTAACGAAGTCGATATCTCTATTATGGAATGGCCAGCAAGAAGCCCGGACATGAATCCCATTAAACATCTATGGGATGAATTAAAGAGACGAATTCGAGCAAGAGATCCTGCCCCAGAAACACTTAGCCAGCTGCAAGATGCAATCCAAGAGGAATGGGACAATATACCACAGCATGTGATCGTGACTCTCATCCGATCGATGAAGAACCGTATGGAAGCAGTAATTAGAGCTCGGGGAGGGAATACAAGTTATTAAATAAACGTTTTTTAGCTTTTTTTTTCATTTACGTGTGTTGTTTTATCCATTTCCTTTATACTCCATACGGAATAAAAATGACTCATTTAACAAAATACGAAACCTATGAAAAATTCATTTAAATTTAGAACATTAACATTAAGATTTGATAAGCTCATATTACTCACTATTAAACGACATTTAACATTTATTCCTAAATGTACACATTTTTCTGATAATCCTGACAAAACGTAAACTTGCAAGGTGTTTCGATTTTTTTGATGAGAAGTGTATTAATCTTTATCCAAATAAATGTGTTGTTGATTAAGAGTATGTAATTGTGAACAAAATTGTCTTTGACATCACTTATTTTCAATGAACATCATAGAAGATATATAAATATTTTTGTTTAGGTAGGTAAAAATCATCCAATGACGAGTCCCGCCCTTGGGCGGAGCGGGAAACAAATATCAGACTCTTACTGACTAAACAGCCTACCCCGTTCCAACGTTGCCATATACACCAGGGCCAGAGCCTTCCTTTCAGACGTGAACCCATGGCCCCAGTTGGCTTCGACCCTTCTGCAGGGTCCCTACGGTTTGCTGACAACTCCTTGAAGCGCGCGGGAATAGTGCGCGCCGTCGACGACTGGGCTTGGTCCGGACGGTTACTGGTTACGGTTCCCGGTTTTCAAAAATAAACATGATGCCCAAAATAACTATTCCTCGCGGACGAAGTCGCGGGCACAGCTAGTATAAGATATATTGAGGGGACCATATTGGGCATGCATATTCCAGAATGCTGCGAACATAAGCAAAATATACAGATTTAAGAGCTTCAATGTTTTTAAATGCCTTGCAGGATCTTAAAACGAATCCTAAATTTTTGTAAGCTTTGCTAGTAATAAGATCTATGTGATTTGAAAATGCCAATTTGCTATCGAACATAACTCAAGTCTCAAACAATCTCAACTCTATCAATCGTTATTCCATTAAATTGGTACGAGTACGTTATAGGGTTCTTCTTACGTGTGAAACTGATGCATTGGCTTTTACTGACGTTTACTGTAATCTTGTTTCTCGTGTAGTAATCATGTAAATTGTTAAGATCTTGTTGGAGAGCAGTACAGTCCTCGAATGAAGTAATTTTATAAAAAAAAAAATTGTCGTCAGTGTACATTAAATGTTCGGAGTGTTTAAAAGAGTCAGTAATGTCGAATAAATATGCATTATAAAAAAGAGGTCCTAAATGCGACAACATGACGCGCGGCTTGTTGTTTGTTTAAAGAGCATCGTTACATTTTCTTTAATTTGTATGTATTTTCTAACTTACCATAAATTATAACTATTACCGTTGAAATCAAAACAAGTTTCTCTGGCGACATTTTGGCGACGACTGAAATATAGTAGTAGATGCGTAGACAGACAACGTTGTTCAACAAAAGTTCCATGCTGCCTTTCAACATGTTGGACAACATGTTGCTCGTCAATTGTTGCCTAGTGGAAAGTGCGGAAACGCGGCTTTAAATAAATACACTTTTGTTGATTCATATTTAATGCTAATTAAAATCATTGCTTTGCGTAATAGTAGCAATTCTTTGTCATTTAGAATTTGAATTGCATATTCAACTTGAATTGATAGATGGCACTGTACTGTTTTCTACATCCTACTATATACTGGTGGAAACCTCCTTTGGCGAATATTTTATTTTATTTATTGGGGAAAACAAACAATAGCACATACAGTAATATATAAAGAAAAGCTTGAAAATAGTTTTGCATATGTGATATCAACAACTTTCTCCACATATAAAAACGTGAGACATTTGGTATGACAAGCGCTGTAATACACACACACAACATTCCTCAAAGGAGAGCTTTGGCCGAGAGGTGTCGTGTATGGACGATTTCGTGGTAGGATACCGATCCCGCAGCGGAACACGACGCCGTCACAACGTGTACAATAGTTCATAGTTAATAAGTTATAACTCTTTTTGTATTTATTAGTTTATTTTTTTATAAGTTTTACCTATTTGTGTATTGTGTGCTATGGGCCTTAGTTGCCTGAAAATAAAGGATTATTATTATAAACGAGTATAATACATTTTTAATAAAAACAAACATTAAATTAAAATGTACCAAAAATATAGCTGCTTACTAGTTCTTATTTAATATGTAGTTGGAACAGGGATGTAATCTTTTCTGCAAACTTTGGTGTACCACAAGGTAGTATTATCGGCCCAACGGTCTTCTTAGTGTACATCAATGATCTCTGTCAGCTTTCACCAGCCAAAAGAAAAACCTTTGAAGACGATACCGCCCCGTCCTTTAGTGGCAATAGCTGGGATGAGGTGTTTAATGTTGCTCAAGTAGGCTTTAACACTGTAAGTTATTAACTGGTTGCAAAGAAAATTGACTTTGTACGTGTCGAAAACGAAGTATGTAGGTAACACACTTCGTTTTCGACACGATAAATAAAGAGGTCAGAGATGATGGAGGAAGTATATTAATTCTTTCGCCATCAACTCTTTCTATCACGGCGTAAAAGTATGACTCTACTAACTCAAGATGTGCATGTCTCACTCTTGAAAGGAGTCGAGGAGGAGAAAGATGAGGAGGAAATAACAAGGTATTTCATATTTGGAGATTGGAATTATTGACTCTCATCTTTCTTTTAAACACCTGGCCACGTATAAAAGTGGTAATCATAAGACGCAAATAGATTACTTTCTAGTTCGGCGCAACCACTTAAAGTATGTGATGGATTGCAAAGTGCTGCCAGGAGAAGACTTGGTCTCGCAACACAGACTCCTGGTTATGACATCAGTGGTTCAAATTCATTGTAGGAAAACCAAAGAGCGCTCGCCCACTAGAATAAAATGGTACAGGCTAGAGAGGAATGACTGCGCGAAGAAGTTCAGGAGAGCGAGTGGTGGACAGAATGATAGAGATGGGAGACATAAATGGTCGAAGTATAAATGAAAGCTGGAATGAGATGGCTGGGCAAGCAGCGAAAGATATTTTGGGAGAGACGAAAGGAAAGGGCAGAATAGATAGAGATACATGGTGGTGGTCGACAGAAATTCAAAATTTATTTAAAGAAAAGAAGGAAAATTTCAAGGAATGGCAGTGTGTACAAACTGTAGTATAGGGATAAGTAATATAATTAAGCATATAATAACAACTGTTTAACGAGTGTAAGATCAGAATAAATCGGAACTTTGTAGGTACAAGTAACATCTCTTTTATTTCGACTCGCTGTCCCGTCCTTACATGGCGACCCTGCCAGTAAGCGATCGGATTAGCGCATTCCAATCGCTAAATAAGGACTTCTAACAAAACCAGTGTCGGATTCGTGACTACGAACAATGACGAATAAAACACATTTTACTTTAATTACTGTGAAGTGCATCATACACGATTACCAAGAGTGTCGTTATTATTTAAATTAAAAGAAAATGGGAAAACAACAATCAAAGGAGGAGCAAGTGATTATAGCACAAACCGCTAGCGGAGGAAATAATCAATCGTCACTGGAACAACTGAAATATCATGCAAGTTTCAGTACCACTCTATTGGGAGCTATTTGTGTGATACTTGCATTGGCGCTTTTGATTGACAATATTCGAAGTGTCACCGGCGCTGGATACAAAGAGAGATTCTGGAAAACCATCTACGAAGGTCGAGCAGCTGGTTTCGGCGCCGGGAGCCCAATGGCGGAGATCAAAACGAGCGTGCGGGCGCTAATATAGTTTAGTGACGTGTGAGTGCGTACGTAGTGCTTCGTAAAAATAAAGTGAGAGACAAAGGTGTAAAAAAAAAAAAATATCAAGACACATAAAACGGCAAGAATAAGAAGAATTAATATAGAGGACACTACGTACTTTTTATCCTATAACATGTATGTTAGACCTTAATTGTAAATGTAATAACATTTATATTCGTGTATTAAATCTACATGGCAGATAGCTTAGAAGAGTATTATAGTAAATTGTTAGAGGTAAGAAAATATTTGGTTAAAATAGGATTAGAGCGACGTCAAGCAGGTACTATCTCTTCGAAAAAATTAGAAGAGGCAAATGTAATATTTCGTTAGTTTTAATCAAAATTCATAGAATATAGTAGTCAAACACATTTACTCAGCGCTAATGAGCTGACTGCGATAAATCAACGTAAGGAACAAATAGGGAAATTATTCGACGACATAAAACTTTTGTGTAGTTTCCCATCGAAAAGTAAAATAAGTAAAGAAAAGATGGAGTCGTTTAGTTTAAAGACTGCAGTATCGTTATTGCCTATAGTGAATGATGACGAAAATATATCTAAACAGTTGATTTCTTCGATAGAAATGTATGCTTCCCTACTCGATGATAAATCAAAGCCAACGCTTATTCACTTTATAACAAAAACCAGATTGTCGGAGAGCGCAAAACTCAGATTATCAAATAAGTATGAGTCAGTAGAGCTCCTGGTTGATTATATGAAAAAACACCTACTAACAAAAAAGTCTTTTATAGCCTTACAACAACAGCTGATGAGCACTACACAGGGCAACAGGACTTTGGAAGACTACGGTAAGGAAATTGAAAACTTATTTGTAACATTAACTATTTCACAGGCCGACGGCGACATGGCGAAATATGAAATACTAAAGCCATTAAACGAAAAAACGGCAATCAAACGATTTGCCACAGGATTGCGTAATACTAGCTTATGCACTATAATTTCAGCAAGAAATTATAGTGCATAACTTATAAGACTTAGAAATTATAGTGAACTTGAAAGATGTAATACGTGGCGCAAAGGATGAAGAGACTTCCATGCCTCCCGAGAGCAGTATCATGAGCATGGAAAATCAACCGTACAAAAAACACTTTTACTCAAACCGTGGACGATGGTTTCAGGATCGCGGTAGCTACGGTCATAATAACAACTTTCAGCGAGGCCAGGCCAGTCAACGTGGCCAAACCAACCAACGCGGCCGAGGGCAACCTTCCCGCGGCGCTTTGCGGGGGTACCCTGCTGCTCGAGGTAACCAGGAGAATCGAGGTAATACCAGTAATTATACTTATCAGCGCGGCCGGAATTTTTATCAAAATTCCCGAGTTAACTATATGAATTCAGTTACGTCGCAATTGCCAGAAAATGACGGGAACAATACGGTAACTTCGGAACAAAATACCGATGAATTTTTTCGTGAACAACAATAATAGTCACGGTAGTATATGTCATTATAATAATTATAACTCAATTGAATTACCGCTAGGTAACAGTTTACGTAATTGGTTAGTTGATACGGGGGCATCGCTCAGTGCGGTGAAGTATGATACCTTACTTCGACACAACATTCCTTACCAAATAGGGCAAGTACGAATAACGGGTGTATGTGGTGAACTTTGCTCGGTGGGTTTTGTTGATTTAAGATTGACAATTAAGAATCAAGAATTTGTAAACAGGTTCCATGTCTTTAAAGATTTATGTTGCACAAGCGATGGAATTTTAGGAATAGACTTTTTAATGAAATATAAGAGTAAAGTAAATCTAGAGTTAAATACTATAACGCTAATTAATAAAAATGCAGAAATAACTATACCTTTACAATTAGGCTTACCTCAGAATAATTACATAAAATTGACAAGTAGATGTGAGTCGATACATTTTGTATCCACGCATTTAAAAGAAGAATGTGTGGTTTTACCAACAGAATTATGCGAGGGAGTGTACTTAGCAGGATGTATTTCAAGACCTTTGGATGGTAAAATGGCTATCCAAATATTAAATACGCGAGAAGAAGAGATCAATTTGAGCTTTTTTAGTCAGCATGTGGAAAAGTTATCAGACTACAATATACTTACCTTTGATAAACCCATAGTTAACTCGGATAGAGTGAAGAGATTGTTCAAAGAATTAAAATTAAATTATTTAAACAAAGAGGAGCAGTCGGAAATAGAAAAAATCTGTGCTAAGTTCTCAGATATATTTAGTTTAGAAGGAGATAAATTGACCACTAGTAATATTTACGAGCAGTCTATCATTTTAAAACCAAACGCGGTTCCCATCTATAAAAAACAATATAGGTTACCAAAATCTCAAAAGGGAGAAATAGAAAAACAAATAAAGAAAATGTTAAATGACGATATAATTGAGGAAACCATGAGTGAATGGTCCAGTCCCATCTTACTAGTACCAAAGAAAACGGAAACAGGTGAAAAAAGATATAGGCTTGTAATTGATTACAGAAAATTAAACGAAACTATTGCCGATGACCGATTTTCCCTTCCGAACATTATTGATATTTTAGATTCGCTGGCAGGAGCTATTTATTTTAGTCATCTTGACCTTCAAAATGGCTATTATCAAATAAAATTAGACGAAAATAGTAAAAAATGCACTGCTTTCACTTTTGATAAACAATATCAAATGAAACGCATGCCTATGGGTCTTAAAAGTAGTCCTAGTGCATTTTCAAGGGCAATGACCGTCGCGTTGTCAGGGTTAAACTATGAAAAATGCTTAATCTACATGGATGATCTAATCTGTTGGGGAAGGACATTGGAAAACCATAATAAAAATCTTATTGATATCTTTTATAGATTACGCCAGGTGAATCTCAAGCTAAATCCAAAAAAATGTGTGTTTCTAAAAAAGGAACTATTGTATTTAGGACATGTAGTGAGCGGAGATGGGGTTAAACCCGATCCAGAAAAAGTACGTATAATGATAGAGTACCCGAGACCAAAAAATAGCGATGACGTTAAAAGATTCGTTGCATTCGCAAATTATTACCGACGGTTTATTAATTCATTTGCGCAAATAGTTATGCCACTAAATAGGTTATTAAAGAAAAACTGTGAATTTATATGGTCAGATGAATGCGAAAAATCATTTCAATTGTTAAAAGAATGTTTAACTTCACCACCTGTATTGCAATATCCAATTTTTTCCGATAATAATGAATTTCACTTATATACAGACGCATCAGGTTTCGCGTTGGGGTCGATTTTGTGTAATAAGGACAACCGTCCAGTAGCATTCGCGAGTCGCCCGTTAAATAAAGCCGAGTTAAATTACCTAACAATCGAAAAGGAAATGCTTGCAGTAGTTTGGTCTGTTAAATATTTCCGACCATACTTATTTGGGAAAAAGTTTAAAATATTTACAGATCATCGACCGTTAGTTTATTTATTCAACATGAACAATCCATCTAGTAGATTGACTAAATTTCGCCTAATTTTAGAGGAATATGATTTCGAAATAATATATATTAAGGGGAAGGATAATGTAAGAGCAGATGCTTTATCTAGAGTAGTAGTAACATCTGAAGAATTAAAAGATATGAATCGACGGATAATTAATGTCATGACTAGAAAACAACGAAAATTAATAGAAAACCGTCAGGACAGCCAGTCAAGTTTACCATCTACGGGTATAGCTACGAATGACCTACCTAGTCAACCAAGGGTTGTAGAAATGTTACATAAGCCAGCCAGTTCGATAGAATTGTTAGACATTTCGTGGGAAAATAAGACTAGAACGAAGAATAATATGACAAATAACGCGGAATCGTTTGTTTTTAATGAAAAAGAATTAATTATATATACTTGCACAGATTTACAATCATGTATGGCGCGAGACGAATACGTGAGTAAACTAGAAAAATATTGTAATAAATTAAATATTACAGAAATATACATAATGAAAATAGCAAGTAATATTGAATTTATAAAATGGCTAACAAAAGAAATAAATAAAAGATCGTCATGGTCAGGGCCAAAAATTAATATATTAAATGGTTTTCACCGAGTATTATCGGGAGACGATAAAAAAGTAATTCTTAATGACTACCATATCCTACCTACAAGCGGACATGCCGGTATAAGACGGATGTTAAATAATATCAGAAAAATATTTTTTTGGCCAGGTATGGAAAGGGACGTAACTGAATTCGTTAGTAAATGTAAAAAATGCCAAATGCAAAAACACTCACTACCAATCAGAGAACCAATGGTTATAACTACGACGGCACAGGGTGCATTCGATAAAATATATTTAGATATCATAGGGCCAATAGACAAGGAGTAATCCTTGTCTATTGGCCCTATGATATATATATACGATAACGTGTACATATTAAGTATACAATGCGAACTTACTAAATTCGTAGAAGCGTACGCATTACAACGAAAAGCCGCAGTTTCTGTAGCAAAATCATTTGTCGAGAATTTCATTCTAAGATATGGCGTTCCACGAGAAATAGCAACGGATAGAGGATCGGAGTTCATAGCAACCACAATGAGGGAGGTATGTAAATTACTTAATATAAAACAATTATTTTCAACTTCTTACCACCACCAAAAACCTGAATGCGTACCTCCGAATACAAACTAACAATAATCCCAGAGAGTGGAGCACCTGGGTTGCATATTGGTGCTTTGCTTACAATACGACTGTCCACACATCCACAAAATTTACACCGTACGAACTGGTTTTTGGTAAATCTTGTAATTTGCCAAGTAATTTATCACGTCCAATAGAACCACTTTATAATAGACTATCCGTTGGCATTGAAATATAGGTTACAAAAAACTCAAGAAAAGGCTAGGGAAAATCTATTGAAGTCAAAGGAAAATAGGAAGTTAAGCTATGATAAACAAACTAATTCAATTATCTATCAACCTAATGATTTAATATTATTAAGAAAAGAAAATAGTAATCGGTTTGACAATATATACAATGGTCCGTATAAAGTCATTGAAGATGTAACGCCGAATGTGCGCATTATGAAAGATAATAAAATAGAAACTACACAAAAACAGAACAAAATTATTTAAGAGTTAGAGTTTAAGAAATATACTTATAAAATATAATCTAGTATATAAGTTATGATATCTTAAGAATCGAATAATATTAATGTAAACATTACAAAAAAAAAAAACTGTATTCAATCAATATTAAGCAGAATAATAATAATAAAAAAAAATGTAATCTATGTGTTATATGTATTGTTTTTTTTTTTTCGAAAGGGATGGAGGTGTAGTATAGGGATAAGTAATATAATTAAGCATATAATAACAACTTAAATCGGAACTTTGTACAAGTAACATCTCTTTTATTTCGCGTCGCTGTCCCGTCCTTACAAAACAGATAATGTTAGTTTGAAAGCTGAAAGAAAGAGTGGGTATGATGCTTTAATGAAAAAAGCAAGAAAGCCGTGGCAAAAGCAAAAGCCCAAGACAAACTATATGATACCCTAGAAAGTCCTGCAGGCCAGAAAGAGCTGTACCGGCTCTCTAGAATGAGAGAAAGAAAAGCGAGGGATGTTAGCCAGGTAAGATGTGTAAAAGATGAAAGTGGAATGGTTCTATCGGATAATGAAAAAATCAAAGAGAGGTGGAAGGAATATTTTTTAATTACGTAACTCGGAACAGGTGGGGACTTGCTGACCTGTACGACAGATTTTAGTACCGCTGGCACCAGCGATCCATATACTTTTTTGTTGTGCGAAGGCCCTGGTTACCTGTACCACAATTTTTTTTTCTAGAACTTATTTCAAGCACCAGACTTTTACCAGAATTTAGTATTTAAGTCACAAACTGTCGAAAACGGCGAGCAATACGTTGCGCGCCGTCCAATCGTCTGGTAGGTAACTGTCCAGATAAAGCCCATTCGTCGACGGCGCGCCGTAGGTCATTGCACGATTTTTACCTACCATAAAAAAACTGTCAAAAAACTTATTGTGAAGAGAAAATAAATTGAAATTTATTTATTTAACACTATGCACACAAAAGTACAAAGGCGGACTTAATGCCTAAGGCATTAAATCCGGTCATTAAATTGTTTAATTCATTTTGTTTCCATCTTTCATTACAAATTGACTTGTTGCGCTGGTAACCTCAACCATGCTTATGCCGCTCAAGTACAGGTCACGCTTCACTGCCATACAAAAGGACAGGCCTAATGATGGTCTTATAGACCTGTCCTTTGAGCCTAACCGGCATTTTGGGGTCACAGGTAACCCCCGCCACCTCACGATATTTCGCCCAGGCCGCCGAGAAACGAGACTCGACGTCGCAATCGACGTCCCCGGACTCGTGGAGCACCGCACCCAAGTACCTGACCTGTTCCGTGCGCTCGACTGTGTCTTCGCCAATGCGAACAGGAGCAGCGTTTGTTGTGTTACAGGCCAAGTACTCGGTCTTCGCCGTATTAATCTTCAGACCGCCGTTTTCCAGCGATTCCTTCCACGCTGTCACACGTCGAACCAAGCGCCCACTGTCCGAGTCCGCCAGCGCGATGTCGTCTGCATACATGAGCAGCCATGGCGGCTGCTCATGTAAGTCCCTGATGTTAGAGGACAGCACGTCCAGCACCACGCTGAACAGAAACGGACTAAGGACAGAGCCCTGATGAACTCCAACGGTGATGGGGAAGGGATTCGTATCGCCAACAGCGGTCCGAACCACAGAACCGGAGTCTCGGTACATGTCTCGGATGATGTCAACATAGGTGTCGGGCACTCCTTTGGATCTCAGCGCCCACCAGATCACATCACGGGGGACACAGTCGAAGGCCTTCTGCATGTCTAGGAACAAGAGGTGCAGAGGTGTATTCTTCGGTCTGTATCCCTCCATGGTAACCCTTAGGGCAAAGATGGGGTCCATGGCGCCATGGCCTGGTCGAAACCCATATTGACATCCCGGGACGGTGCACTCCTGTCGGATCCGAGAGTCAATCACCCGCTCGAAGAGCTTCATGGTGTGGGACATAACCTTAATCCCACGGTAGTCGCCACACTCCTGCACCGATCCCTTGCCTTTGAAGACTGGAGTGATAATACTCAGTCTCCATTGACTCGGGATCTTTCCGGTGAGGAGCATGCGGTTAAATAGGTGGGTTAAGATGCCCACACCACGAGGACCCATCGCCTTCCAGGCTTCAATTGTAGGTCGTATATGTGTGTAAGGTGTCGGCGTAAATGATACAATTACTCACAGTGGAATGAAGAAGAGAGTTTATTTCCGCACACACAAATCACGTACACAAGAGAGTTCACAAATAAGAAGGAGTAAAAGTCAGACAGATAGAACAGCAGATAAGCGGAAATAAAGCAGTTAGCAGAAAGCACAGAAACATAAAAAACGCGGCGGGAAGCTAAGCGATAAGGAGCAAAGGTAGCTAGCTCGCACGACGGGCGTTGTGGGCTCACTGGTCAACCGGTCATTTACCTGAGACTTCGGTATGCGCGTGCGGTGGGAGCGAACGAGACGGACGACCATCCGTCTCGCTCGCGCACCGGGCCACACAACTCTCAACGCCCGAGCCAGGACAAAAGAATACGTCATCGCTTCGACACTCACCGATAATGAGTTAACTAATATGACAAGGTTTGTCCGTGTATGTTTGTTTGTACAATATTAGTTATGTTTGTAAATATTAAATGTTTTGATTTTATATAATGTTACTGCTTGTGTTTATTATAATTAATTAATGCTAATAACAATTTCTGCGAATTAGATTTAAGTTAGTTAGATTTAAGTTATACAATAATATAATGTTAAATATATAATGTTAAATAATAGAATACAGATACAACAATTATTATTGTAGTAGGTCATCACTAAGTGGTATTGTAGATACGACAATATTATTGTAGTAGGTCACTACATCACTCCCCTCCAGAGACCGTCAAGGGCGATAGTAATCGGGAAACCGGACGCGGCGGCCTGACCGCGTCGTTCTGATGACGTCATCGTTGGCATCAGGTAAGTCCCGTTTTTCCGCGCTTGGAGTGTCATGTTGAGTATTATTGGAAGGAGGCGTTAGTGATGTGCTGTGATGAATGTTTGTGGTGGGTGGTGAGTATGATGTATCTGGGTCACGCAGTATGAAGGCCGGCTTGATTCGGTCAATCGATACGGTGACCGGTTTACCATTTACCACGATCTTAAAAACTTTATCCCCTCGTTGGATGACCTCGTGTGGACCAGAATATGCCGGTTTGAGACCACCACCGGCAGTGCAGTCCTTAAGGAAAACGTGAGTGGATGTTGCTAAGTCCTTAAAAATAAAGATTTTATTTTTGTTGTGCCTGGCTGCCGGTGATGGATGCATTTTACGAACTAAATTCCTGATTCTGGTCAGGTAGTCCGTCATGTCCATAGCCTCTTCAGCCTGGGGTTCAAAAAACTCGCCTGGTAGACGCACTGGCTGGCCGTACACCAGTTCAGCGGCAGAAGCTTGTGCGTCTTCCTTGTACGCGCTGCGAACGCCTAATAGTACTAGTGGGAGAGATTCTACCCAACTGGCATTAGCGTGGCAAGTTATTGCTGCTTTGAGTTGGCGGTGAAATCTCTCCACCAAACCGTTGCAGGCTGGATGGTAGGCTGTTGTTCGGCGATGTTGAAAACCAGCGATATTGGACAAACATTTAAAAAGTGCTGACTCGAACTGTCCACCTCTATCGGTTACGATATCGGATGGGCAGCCGAAACGAGCAATCCAACCACTTAGCAGAGCCCTTGCCACTGTCTCAGCAGTTATGTCTGCTAACGGTATTGCCTCAGGCCATCGCGTAAAGCGATCGACGGCGGTGAGACAATACCGATATCCTTGGCACAGAGGCAAGGGACCTACCAAGTCAATGTGTACGAAGGCAAACCTTGAAGAAGGTAGTTTGAAATTGCCTAATGGGGAAGAGACGTGCCGTGTAGTTTTTGCACGCTGGCAACTTAAGCAAGAACGTACCCACTCACGGCAGTCTTTCCTAATACCAGGCCAGACGTACCTGTCTGCGACCAACCTTGCAGATGCTTTGGTTCCTGGGTGACTTAAGGAGTGCAGGCTTGCAAAAATTGACCTGCGCAGCTCCTTCGGTACATATGGCCTTGGTGTGGAGGTGCTGATGTCGCAGTACAACTGACAGCTAGAGCCTGGGATACGCAACTGTTGCAGTTGCATGGATGTGTCACCTGCTAAGAGTTGCTTCAGCTCAGGGTCCTCGAGTTGGGCAGCCGCGATCTTCTCAGCATGCACGGGTTGAGCAATCTCCTCTACGCGTGAGAGGGTGTCCGCCACGACATTGTCCTTGCCCGAAATGTGCCGGATGTCCGTCGTAAACTGGGCTATGAAGTCTAAATGACGGAACTGTCGTGGCGAACTGTTCTCTTTACGAGAGTGATAGGCATATGTGATAGGCTTGTGGTCGGTATAAATGACGAAATGACGAGCCTCTAACATGTGCCTAAAATATTTGACACTCTCGTAAATAGCCAGCAACTCACGATCGTAGGGAGAGTATTTGACCTGTGCTGGTGTCAACTTACGAGAGAAGAACGCCAGTGGCTGCCATGCTCCCTCATTCAGCTGTTGCAGGACTGCACCAATGGCCTTATCTGACGCATCCGTGACCAACGCCATCTTTGCATTGCAATCAGGATGTGCCAGTAATGCTGCCTGACATAGGCTATTTTTGCACTCCTGGTAAGCCTCATGTTCCTGCGGTGAAAGGTTAACAGGGTGTGAACCTTTTACCGAGCCGGTTAAAAGGGCGTTCAGAGGCGCTTGAAGAGTAGCTGCCTTGGGAATGAAGCGGCGGTAAAAGTTGAGCATCCCAAGAAATCTCCGTAGCTCTCTTACGGTTTTGGGAGCGGGAAAATTTTTTATGGCTTCGACCTTGGAAGGCAGTGGCTTGGTACCCTCGGCTGAGATGTGGTATCCCAGGAAGTTTACCTCCGACACACCGAATACGCACTTTGAGCTGTTGATGACCATACCGTATTCCTTGAGCCTGGTGAATAGCTGACGCAGGTGAGATGCATGGGTCTTCTGGTCTTTTGAAAAGACCAAAAAATCATCAAGATATGCGTAAGTGAAGTCCAGACCCCGGAGCATTTCATCCACGAAGCGCTGGAACGTCTGTCCGGCATTTCGAAGACCGAAGGTCATATATGGGAATTCGAAAAGACCGAACGGCGTGGTGATAGCGGTCTTCGGGATGTCGTCTTGATGAACAGGGACCTGGTTATATGCTTTCACCAGGTCAATTTGCGAAAACACGGTACAGCCAGACAGACTGTGCGCAAAGTCCTGGATATGCCGGATAGGGTACTGGTCTGCGACGGTCCTTGCATTCAGCATCCTGTAATCGCCACAGGGGCGCCAACCATTATCCTTCTTCGGCGCTAGGTGTAGGGGCGATGACCAGGGTGACTCGGATGGGCGACAAGTGCCACACTTGAGCATGGCGTCGAATTCATCCCTCGCAATTTTTAATTTGTCCGGGGCCAGTCGACGTGGTGAACAGGATACTGGTGGCCCAGGTGTAGTGCGTATGTGGTGTACCGTGTTATGTTTGGGAGTGCGATGTATGCCAGGTGGACGGGTGATGTCGGGAAATTCCCGTAGTATGTGTATGTACGCGGAATCACCAAGACTTACCTTCACCGAAGAGACAGCATCAGAAGGACGGGCAGGCAAAGCAGGGGTCGCTAATGTAGTGCACGCGTCGATTAGTCGCTGCCTTCTAATATCTACAATTAAACTGTAGTGAGACAAAAAATCAACTCCTATAATTGGCTTGGTTACATCTGCCACAATAAATTGCCAAACGAAGTCACGGCGTAAGCCTATACTTAATTTTAAATTTACGTAACCGTAAGTGTTAATAGCACTACCGTTAGCCGCACAGAGTTCGAAGTTTGTTTTTGAGCGGCGCTCTTTCATGGCCGACCTAGGGAACACGCAGACGTCACTACCGGTGTCGACTAAGAACTGCATCTTCGTGTGGTGGTCGGTCACGAACAAGCGACCTGCGCTTTGACAGTCGCCGGTCGCCATTACCGACTGCCCGCGGCTTTTCCCGCGTAGTCGCAGGGTTTTATGCACCTAGTTGCCTTCTCGCCGAACTTGTAGTGATACCAGCAGTTAGGCCACTTGCGGTAATTAGAGTGCGACCTCGTGGATGGTGATCGCCCCCGGCTGCTACTCCTGCTGGACCTGTGTTTGGGCCGCGATAGTCTGTTGACTTGCGAGGTCAGCGCTTGCACTTGTCGCGTGAGTTCGGCGATCTGACTGTGCATCTGGTCCATGCTGCTTCCGGGGATCGCCGCCGGAGATGACGTCGCTGCAACTTGGGGACTGGCTGGCACCAGGTCCAAAATACGGTCTGCCAGTTCGGCCACTTCCTCCAGACTCGCTTTGGCCTGCGATGCGATTATCGTCTGCGTACTGCTTGGTAGTCGGCTGGTCCAGATGGTGCGTAGAAAATCATCGGGCACGCTCGGTCCCGCTAGATGGCGCAGGTGGCGCAAAAATTGAGTGGGCTTCTGGTCTCCAAGCTCCGCGTGCGTCAAGAGCTGCTGCACCTTCTTCTCCTTGGACACTGATAATCTTCTCACCAACTCCGTCTTCAACCGCTCGTACTTATCGGGGGCCGGCGGTGCCTCGATAATGTCCTCAACGTGGGCTGCGTATATTGGGTCTAAGCCACCCATTACATGGTGGTATTTAGTGGTGTCAGCCGTGATGTTCGCTAGCGCAAACTGGCTTTCCAGCTGCGCGAACCATAGCGCCGGTTTCTCTGGGTAAAATGGAGGTACCCTCACTCCGACGCGATATACGTCGGCTCCCGATCCGTCATCGTGACTAGCACTTTTGGATTCCGATCTTGGCTGCTGATTCATGGTGTTCTGTCGGGGTCACCAATGTAGGTCGTATATGTGTGTAAGGTGTCGGCGTAAATGATACAATTACTCACAGTGGAATGAAGAAGAGAGTTTATTTCCGCACACACAAATCACGTACACAAGAGAGTTCACAAATAAGAAGGAGTAAAAGTCAGACAGATAGAACAGCAGATAAGCGGAAATAAAGCAGTTAGCAGAAAGCACAGAAACATAAAAAACGCGGCGGGAAGCTAAGCGATAAGGAGCAAAGGTAGCTAGCTCGCACGACGGGCGTTGTGGGCTCACTGGTCAACCGGTCATTTACCTGAGACTTCGGTATGCGCGTGCGGTGGGAGCGAACGAGACGGACGACCATCCGTCTCGCTCGCGCACCGGGCCACACAACTCTCAACGCCCGAGCCAGGACAAAAGAATACGTCATCGCTTCGACACTCACCGATAATGAGTTAACTAATATGACAAGGTTTGTCCGTGTATGTTTGTTTGTACAATATTAGTTATGTTTGTAAATATTAAATGTTTTGATTTTATATAATGTTACTGCTTGTGTTTATTATAATTAATTAATGCTAATAACAATTTCTGCGAATTAGATTTAAGTTAGTTAGATTTAAGTTATACAATAATATAATGTTAAATATATAATGTTAAATAATAGAATACAGATACAACAATTATTATTGTAGTAGGTCATCACTAAGTGGTATTGTAGATACGACAATATTATTGTAGTAGGTCACTACACAATAGGGACTCCATCGGCACCGACAGCTTTCCGGTTCTTCATGCGGTGAAGAGCTTCATGCACTTCTTCAGGCGTAACCGGGGGCACAAGTCCCTGATTTGGAGGGAGAACCGGAGACAGCACCTCTTTGTGCTGCTTGTTCAGCAGCTCGTGGAAGTACGAGCGCCATCTCTCCTTCACCGCGAGGTCCTCGCATAACAGATTGCCGTCAGGGTCTCTTACACAGCGGCACTTAGTGATATTCAGTGCCGCTTTGACCCTGGAACGTGCCAACTTATAAATGAGCTTTTGCCCCTCAGACGATTCCAACTTATCATAAAGTGGCTGTAAGTGGTCTCGTCTGGCTCTGGCTACGGCCCTCTTGGCGGCACGTTTTGCAGCTCTGTATGCGTCGCGGTCTTCGGGAGATTTGGATCTACCATCACACATATAATTAATTCCTCCCTCCAGCATGGGATATTTCCCACAAGCTGGCGTAAAGCCTTCATTATCCCTCTTCCTAAAATTCCCACACCCACTTTGTCTAATCACTTCAGACCTATATCCATTCTCCCTTTCCTATCCAAAGTCTTGGAGGCAGTTGCTCTCAAACAATTATCATCCTTTGTATTTGAGAATAAACTGCTTTCCCCTTTTCAGTCAGGTTTCCGACCTGGTCACAGTACAGCCACAGCCCTGCTTAAGGTCACGGAGGACGTCAGGATGGGCCTGGAGAATTCGAGGTTAACGGTGTTAGTTTTAATAGATTTCTCCAACGCTTTTAACACCGTTGATCACGACATCCTCCTGGCTATCTTGTCTCAAATTGGGGTATCTCCATCGGCACGGGATTGGTTCTCATCATATCTTCGTGGACGTCAGCAAGCTGTGCGTGTTGATCAGAAGTTTTCTGACTGGTGCGACCTGCAAACTGGCGTTCCACAAGGCGGTATACTCTCTCCACTGTTATTTACTTTGTTCATTAATTCTATCACAGCTATCCTCAAATGCTCTTACCATCTGTATGCTGATGACCTAAAGCTTTATGCACAGACTGACCTTGACAGCCTCCATGACTGCATCTCCATGATTAATGCTGACCTTCTAGCTATCAGGGATTGGTCAAGCAGATTTGGGGTTTCTGTCAATGTCAGTAAATGCCAAGCTATCATTATTGGTAGCTCATATTTTTTACGAAGCCTGGACGCTAGCCGACTACCACCGCTTCTTTTTGACAACACAGTGATCCCTCTCTCACCACACGTTAAAGACCTAGGCCTATACATTGACGAGAGGTTAAACTGGAACAAGCATATCGCTCAGGTTAGCCAGAAAGTCACCTTCAGACTGCGATCTCTCTATAGATTTAAGAATTTCCTTCCATCAAGCACTAAAACCACTTTGGTCCAATCACTCGTTTTACCTATAATTGATTATGCTGATGTTTGCTACTCTGATATATCCCAAGAGCTTCTAAACAAATTGGATCGTCTTCTCAACTACTGTATTCGATTCATATTTGGTCTTCGTAAATATGATCATATTTCTTCCTTCCGTTCTCAGCTCAAATGGCTACCTATCCGCCACAGGAGATCCCTCAGATCTCTCTGCACGCTTTTCACTATTTTGAATGATCCTTGTGCTCCTGATTATTTAAAACAATATTTTAATGTGTTGGGCAGTTCTCATAATTTCAACCTTCGAGCTTCTAAAAACCAACTTCTTCAAATTCCTTCTCACCGTACTGGGTTTATGGCTAACTCTTACGCTGTTTCTACCATAAAACTCTGGAATGTGCTTCCCCTTGACATCAAAAAAGCTGAAAGTAAATTTTCCTTCAAGCGCAAAACTCGGAACTACTACTTAAAGTCCTCTCAACCTTAATTTAAGTCTTCGTCATAATAATTGTCATATTTTAATTTCTATTAATTATATTTATTTGATATTTATCATAGTATTTATTAGTTTATTTTATTAGCATATATACGTATTTTATTATTATTAGTAACTTAATTTATATTATAGTCTATTTAAAATATCTGTTATTTATTTACTCTGCACACCTACCACAGTGTTGTCTTTTTTTAACCCAAAGGTTGACTGGTAGAGAATGCTTTGTAGCATTAAGTCCGCCTATGTATCACTACTGTACATGAAGTTTAAATAAATAAATAAATAAATTTGGAAGCTTGCCACGTTTTGAAGAGAGCTTTCTTCTCTCTGATCTCCCTCTGGATTGTGTCATCCCACCACCAAGTTTCCTTGTCACACTTGCGGCCGCCCCTGGACAAGCCGAGCACCGACTTTGCCGCTTTAGTGATGGCAACTTGAATCCTGTCCCAGTGACTTTGCACCGGTTCGCCATCGGTTCCATCGCACTTATCCCCGATGGCCGACGCGAACGACTGGGACGTGGCTTCATCCAGTCGCCACCACCGTATTCGGCGTTGTTGGCGCTCAACAAACTTGACCTTAGGCTTGACGCGCAAGTCCATGACAAGGAGACGGTGTTGTGCTGTGAGACTCTCGCCGGGTATGACCTTGCAGTTGGCTACCTTACTGATATGGTGCCTCCGTGTGAGTAAGAAATCGATTTGGGTAGCGTACCTCCCGCTCCTGTAGGTGATCAGGTGTTCGGGTTTCTTTTTGAAGTACGTGTTCACGATGGCAAGGCCGGCAGCCGCACACGTTTGGAGGATATTCTCCCCTTCCACGTTACGGCTACCGTATCCAAAGCCACCGTGAACATGTTCAAACTCCTTGCACCTGTCACCCACATGACCGTTCAGATCACCACCCAAGACGATTCCCTGTGACAACGGGATGCCACGAAGCACCCCACCGAGTTGATCCCAGAACGCAGCCTTTTCAGTGTCGCTGCAACCGACCTGAGGTGCGTAGGCACTTATCAAGTGGGTTACAACCCCGTCAATAAGCACACCTACGACCATAAGCCGATCATTGTAGCGTTTCACCTCCAGAACTGCGTCTTGAAACTCATCGGAGAGTACAACGGCCACCCCGTTCTCCCCACCGGCTGCACCCGTGTAGATCAGCTTGTAGCCATTCCCAATGAGCCGGGACCTGCGGCCTTTCCACCGAGTCTCCTGCAGGAATGCCACGGCCACCTTTCGCCTAAGAAATACATCGGCTAACTCTCTCGCGCGTCCGGTCAGCGTGCCAATGTTGAGGCTGGCGAAGCAGATTTTACGGGTTGGCGCTCGCGTCTTTAGCCGTGTTCGCCCCAGACACGGTAGCCCTTGCCCACTTGCCACAGGAGTCGGGCGAATCTCCTGCGCGCCGTTTTGCGGCGGCGCCCTATCCGTGGCAACATTCTTTCTTGTCTTGTCCATTGTATAGTGGCTATTTGTGGCCTTTACGGGAGCGACTGCCGTCTGACCTCCCAACCCTAAAAGGGAAAGCCATCGCCAGAGCCTCATCTGCTGTTCGGCAGGTGCCCCAATTTGCAGGGGAGTTTGACTTGGGCCCCGAAGATCGTGGTGGGGCCCCATATGCACCCAATAAAACAAAGCTTAATGATACGATAAATTATCCCCGGAAATGAGGAATTCCCGAGGGATGACGTACAATTTGGTTTATCGCCTAAACTGATTTTTACATCTGCTTATCCTGTGAACTTAGTAATGTATTTACGTAGCTAAGCAAAAACTTCTGTACTTTTTTACCTACCCTTTATCCTGGTAAGTATAATAGACTGTTCCAGAAGGTTAACAACGTTTATGAATAATCAAAACAGGTTATAACATGCACATTTAACAAATACGGTATAACTATAATTCACCGAAATTACTAATTGGTATAAGTAGGTATTTAGTATAAGTGGGCTTTACGCTAACTAATTCTTTATGTAAGCGATAGATGGCGCTGGGTGTATTTTAAAACGTGGTAACGTTGTGTTTTTTAAGATATGTAAGTAGTGGTATGATATCTCGCGCCCTAACCTATATCCGTATAGTATGTACCGTTTTGTTTTATCGTAGCTTAGCTTATTTTGATTCACCAGGTATAGTTCATTTAAAGGTAATTACGTCGCTTTGTTCGTCATTTAGATTTTTATAGTTTAGGACATTGAACTAACATTACTATAGGATTATACTTTAGTTTAGGTTTATAGTTTTTAGTTTACTTACTCATTATTTCATAATGCCTCGCAAACGTAAATCTAATTTGTCGAGCACCTCATCTCAAGCTCGGGCAATGAAAATTGCCCGATCTCAAGAATCGTCTCTCCATTAGTCATTAGTCATTTATTCATTAACAATAAATTGTATCTGAAATTACAAACACGTTAAAAGTTACAATAATACAAAAAAAAAAAACATAAAATACAACACTGGATTGACCTCAGAGATCATCAATAGTGAACAGACACTTGCTCAACAGAAATTCCTTGAGTTGTTTTTTAAAAGTGCTGCAGTAAATAGCGCTTTTTAGATGTAAAGGCAATTTGTTAAACAACATAACCGATTGATATTTTGGACAGTGCTTCACAATATTTAAATTAGGCTGTATTTCGGACAGTTTTATATCTTGTCTTCGCGTGCCTTCTCTGATCTTTCGTTCATCCGCAGTCTCATATTCATGTATGTATTTTGCCATGTTACTTAAAATCACGAATACATAAATACTTGGTACTGTCAGTATACCTAGTTTGGCGAAGTACTCACGGCAGCTCTCTGTTTGCGGAATACGAACTATAGTGCGAATTGCTCGTTTTTGCAAAACAAAAGCTCTTTTGATGTTATAACCATAACTATTTCCCCAAAACATTATGCTATATCTAATTTATGATTCTACCAACGCAAATTTTATTATACCATTTTTAATTGTTCAATGCCAATTTCTGATCTTAGTGATTTCAACGCGTAACATGCAGAACATATTGATGCGTTTATCGCATTTAATTCATTTTTCCAATTTAGCATTTCGTCTATATGGATACCTAAAAATTTAACCTCCTTCACGAGAACAATTTTGTCACCATTTAAAACCACATCTAAATGGTCCTTATTTCGTGCAGTGGTTCTAAATAATAGTACTTTGGTCTTATCTGTATTAATTAATAAATTATTCTCAGTGAACCACACGTGAAAAGCATGTAATACGTCATTTACTATTTTTGTTAATTTATTCATGTCTTTAGCCGCTATAATGGCATTCGCGTCATCTGCAAAAATTACTATATCAATGTCAGGTAAAATAGTATTCATGTAATTAATAAGGTCATTAATAAATAATATAAATAAAATTGGTCCTAATATGGATCCTTGCGGAACACCCGTAGTTATGATAACTGTCCGTGATTTGTAAACTTTCTTATAGCCATTTTGTATTTTGTCAATTTCTACGTACATTTTTCTGTTATTCAGATATGATGAGAATAGTTTCAAGGGCTTAACCTTTAATTCCATAATGCATTATTTTTTTAAGAAGTAATTTGTGGTCTATAGTGTCAAATGCGGAACTTAAGTCAAGGAAAACCCCTGCTACTCTCATATTATTATTTAATTTTTCCAGTACATCATCAAGTAAGGTATATATAGCGTCAGAAGTGCCAACACCTCTTTGGTAACCAAACTGTCTTTTGTTAAGTATTCTATTTGTGCGCAAGTGAGAAAGAAGCCGATTTTTTAATATTTTTTCGAATATTTACGACATAACTGGTAGCAAGGAGATCGGCCTGTAGTTTTTAGGATCAGTCCTACTGCCTTTTTTATATACAGGTATTACTTTCGCTATTTTTAACTGGTCTGGGAAAATAGATTCCTCAATACACTTGTTACAAAAGTCGCTCATCGGCTCAGCTAGTATCAAGATATGATCCTTAATTACAGATATTGGGATCTCATCATGACCACAAGAATACTTATTCTCCAAACTTTTTACTGTGGTTAAGATCTCATTTGGAGTGACCGGAGCAATTATCATTTCGCTATTTATTTCATTTGTATACATATTTGATACTGTATTTTGACCACTTTCATTTGCTTTAGTAATACATTTATAATCAAACTGTTTGGCTAAAATATCAGATATATCTTCAGGATCCACTACAATTCGATCATCAACCTTGAAACGAAGTTCTGGTTTCGTCGCTTTCTCCTTATTGGTACATTTGTTAACTACTTTCCACACTTCTTTACTTAAATTTTTAGAACTATTGATTTGTTCCATAATTGCATATTTTTTAGTCTTTGTTACAACCTGTCTATACAGTCTAACATACTTGTTCTTA
Organism: Mythimna loreyi; assembly: GCA_029852875.1. Lineage (NCBI taxonomy): Eukaryota > Metazoa > Arthropoda > Insecta > Lepidoptera > Noctuidae > Mythimna > Mythimna loreyi. Next base: position 3,263,822 of record CM056777.1, on the reverse strand, counting down.
TACATTAAGACACTAGACTCAAGTTTGTTGCCATTATGTGCACAGAGGAATCGTTTCATTTTGCTTGATGTTCGAATCCCTTTAGTGACCTCCACCTCAATTTGGTATTATTTTTAAAGCTTATTTTATATTCTTTTTCCTGTAGCTTGTTTGGAATATTTTATGAAATGTTTTGAGGAATGTATTTAAACCCATGCTACTCCAATAATTTTCAAGAATACCCTGTGCAAATTTCTCACTGTTTTTATTATTAAATGTTCTCTTGCTTGTGACAATAGTTTGATTTCTATTGCTCGCGAAGTTGCTAACATTTTCCAGGCAAATATCTGCAAAAATACCACCATGGCCGTCTGCCAAACCATTATGATCTACCGCACATTCTAAAATACGCGAATCGGGCAAGTTGGTAAGTATATTGTCAATACACGAGTTGCTATCGTTACGAATAAAAGTAGCAGAATCGATCAAATGCCTAAAATTATAACACCTCAGTAAACTCAGAAATTCCATACGCTTTTTACTATCCTCAATTACTTGAGGATAGTAAAAACTTAATATTAACTAGTTGGTAGTTATATTTTCGATCCGTTTGGGGTTGAAACTCTCGGATCGTGGGGTCCGAGTGCCCACAAGTTGTTTAATGAACTTTCTAAACGACTTGTTGACACTTCGCGTGACCCAAGGGCTGGCTTTTATCTTGGGCAAAGAATAAGCATTGCCATACAGCGTGGCAATGCGGCCAGCCTTTTGGGCACTTTACCGGTCGACAGCGATGCGGAAGAGTTTTTTGACGCTTTATTAGATTAGGTATTTTTAGTTAAGTTAATTAGGGTTATGTAGTTTTAAGGTTAGATATCTAATTATTTGTACAGTTTACTAAATAAATAATAAATAGATATTAACTTAATATTAAAATTAACTTAATATTAATATTAAATAATAAACTTAATATTAAAATCTCCACAAATCATAGATTTCTTATTGAACAAGTAGTCAAGCAACTTCTCCAATTGACCCAAGAACATTTCAAAATTTTTGTCAACAGGATTTCTATAGCAACAGCAAATGTACAATCCAGTGGAAACATCTTTAACACCACACACTTCAAAACATTCAACTTTATATAACTTATTTATAGCGTCAATAATTTCTGTTTGCCTATCCACATGTCCTAAAATTAAACTGCCTCCTCTCTTTTTACTTTTTTTGGTATTGTACGAGCATAATTTGTAGTTAGTTAAATTAAAATAAATTGCAGTGTTTTCAGTCAAGAAATGCTCGCTTATACATATACAGGGTGTTTGGTGCATCGTTTGCCAAATTGATTTGGCCGACAGAATAGACCATTGGCTATATCTTCAGCCCCAATAAATCATTCCTTGCCACACCGTTTTTTTTTAAACATGTTTTTAACTTTTATTCTGAAAAACACCGGATTTCAGCATTTAAGCTTACATAAATAAAAAAGTTATTAGTCTATCCAACAAAATTTATTTTTATATTTAAGTGTACTGTTGTATGGTTCTAAGAAATTCAAAATTACTTGCTAGTAACGTGTAGTTTTTCTATAAAAAACCTACAAAGTGTATGGGATATGACAAAATAATTTTAAAACTCAACTTTAAATATCTATTTTAAAAAAACTAAAAGCGTTGGAGATCTTCGAATTTTTTAAAAAGTTCTCTAGTGCCCTTTCCAACGGTGTGCAATATGCTAAAAAAAATCTTTTATTAACTTCACTAATTGGCTAAATGTGCACTCAAATCACAAAAGGCTGATATTTGATATTACGGTAAATGCACTAAGAAGTTAAAGTAAAAAAATAAATAACTTGCTCTAAGTAGGTAGATATTGATATCTCATTTTTACGCACATTTTTTTTTTTTTGCAAAGGGTATTAACTTTCCTCAAACTTGAAATAAAAAATTAAACATTTATTTCACAAGCAGGTACTAAAATCACAAATCTTGCTCAAATTGGGTGCCATTGATTCGTATACACGCGCGACATCTTTCTCTTATGTCGAGTTGTAATTCGAAGACGAATTTCTGCTTTAACGGTCACATCACCATCAGCCTTTTAATGTTCCCACTGCTGGGACACAGGCCGCCTCTCTAGGAGAGGGAATGGGCCAAGATCTACCACGCGGGCCCAGTGCGGGTTAGTGGATGTCACATGTCTTTGAATTTTTAGTTTTAGAACATGCCGGTTTCCTCACGATGTTTTCCTTCACCATTTTGAGAGCAGTGGTGATAAAATAAATTACACAAAGTAATGCGCCTGGCTGAGTTTGAACCCGCGACCTACAAACTCGTAAGTCAGGGCCGTTACCACTCGGCCACCACTGCTCCGTTTAACGGTCACAAATGCCGCCTCAATGCGTTACACTTAATCATCTCTCGTCTCAACTTCCGTCGCATAAACCAGTTCTTTGGCCCAACTCCCGACGTGAAAATCCAGCGGAGTTAGGTCTGGTGAACGTGGAGGTTACGGTTAAGGCCCTGCCTTACAGTTCATCGCCAGTGAGCGGGACAACTGTCATGTTGAAAGACAAAAGACCTGTCTTCATTGAAAATTGGCAGCTCAGATAACAATAAGGGCAGCTCTGTTTGAAGAAATTCAAGATAATTATCCCCGTTGAGGTTATCAGGTAAATAGTGCGGCCCAACCAAACATGATTTGCAATTACTCCTGCCCAAACGTTCACACTGAATCGTCTCTGAAATGACTTCTGTCTTTTTACATTTAGCCAATTAGTGAAGTCAATAAAAGGTTTTTTTAGCATATTCCACACCGTTGGAAAGGGCATTAACTAGTGTTGAAGCAATCAGCGCCATCTAGTAAACACCGCGCCACCTACTGAAGACGTTGGACTGATCGTTGCAATTGATTGGTCGTTTTGACATTGACACTAGTGACAGCGCGCGGAGGGCGCGCTCACGCATCCGTTTCCGGAAAAAATTCGTCAGCCATTACTTATACGTTTTGAACGAGCAACACGCTCTTTTTATATTAACACGAAAAACCGAAATTGTACTTATATCTTCATACAATAAACTTCGTATCCAGTCATTTTGAAATATTATTGAAGAGCTCCTGCCCACCTACACACACACACAAGCCCAAACATTGGACCTTCGAGCCACATAGAAGATCAGCGACGACACGTGCCGGGCTGAAGAAGCGAGGAAGCGAGCGGAACTTCAAAGTTGAAGTACGTTGAGGACACTTGGAAGCCCAACCAGGAAAAATACTGAGCAGCAGCCAGCAACGGTCAGGTTATCCGGTCACCCCTTTTCCCTCCTCCCTGTGTCTTCGCCTTGTGTTAATATCGTGCCTATACGTTTCAGATCTGATTGTGTGAAGTGGTATTGCTGAGCCCTTTCTCAGGTAGGAGAACACGACTGGACACGACTGTGAGTACCTACTGTATTCTACTTTCATAAACCACCAAAATGAGTGAGGATGATACTTGCACCTTATTTGATCTTAAAAAGCAGAGAGGGGTCATAAAAGGTCGATTAACATTGTTTGCCAATTACATAAATAAACTCCAAAATTCATATGTAGATTCCGTGATTAAAACCCAAATAAAAATGCGTATTCATTCGGCAGCCATTTTCTTTTCCGATTTTAATGACGTGCAGTCTAAGATAGAAATAATGGTAGACGAGAAAGATCTAGCAACTCATTTAGATTATCGGGATACGTTTGAAGAACAATATTATTCGATTATGTCTTTAGCAAAAAACATGATAGGTGAGTGTGAGTTAAATAATTCTCAGTGTAATAGCTCTGGTAAACCTATGTCTATTAAATTACCTCAAATAAAATTACCGGTCTTTGACGGTTCCTTCGATAGTTGGTTGGAGTTTAGGAACTCATATGTATCAATGATACACGATCGCGGTGACTTGGATCCTATTCAGAAGTTTCAATACCTAAAGTCGTCTCTAAGTGGATCCGCTTTGCAGGTTATCAGTTCCTTAGAATTTACAGCGCCCAACTATTGCCACGCGTGGGAGCTACTAGAGGCTAGGTATCAAAATAATAGGCTACTAATACATAACCATGTGAAAGCTTTGTTTACGGCACCTTCACTGAATAAGGAATGTCCATCACAAATTAGAACGTTAGTAGATACCGTATTACGTAATATTAGAGCACTAAATTCCCTAAAAGACCTGGACACCACTCTCGAAGATATGCTTATCATCTACTTAGTTGTCAGTAAACTCGATTCGTCTACGGAACGCGAATGGGAGAGTTACAAAAGCACTCTAACCTGTGATTCAAATAAAACTTATAAGTCTTTAAAACTTGAAGACTTATTAACGTTTTTAAATAATAGGTCTGACGTGTTGGATATGATTAAATCAGGTAGCAGTAAAAATAATCAGTCACATTCACAAAATAAAAATGAAGGTAAACCGACAGGTGATCATAAAAAACAGTCAAATCCTCAAATTACGCATAGTTACACGAGCGCGAATAATAATAAAGACGCGTCGGGTAGCAAAAGTAAAATAAATAAACGTAACCTAATATGCCCGTTATGTAGTGGTAATCATGCGTTATATTCATGTGTCAAGTTTTTAAACATGTCGGTACAAGAAAGGTTGAATTTAGTACAGTTAAAAGGTATTTGTCGTAACTGTTTACGCACAAATAATCACACAATTGAAAATTGCAATTTCGGTCCGTGTAAATTATGTCAACAAAAACATAACGCGTTAATTCACGTTGACAATAATAACGTTATTCCTAATACGTCGTCGCTACAACCGTCCGTTATCAATAATACGTTGCCGCAGTCTTCGGTTTTACACAGCGTTAGTAAAACAGCTGACAATATTGGTAACAATCATAGTTGTAACGCGTTCACGGGGAATGCTAATTCGTTTCAGACTGTCTTGCTGTCTACGGCGTTAGTTGATATAGCTGATAGTGATAACAAATATCATACAGTCCGAGCGCTACTGGACAGCGGCAGTCAAAATTGTTTTATAGCTCATAGCTTATGTAGTCGTTTGAAAATACCTATCATACAGTCCACTATACGTGTTTGTGGCATTGGACAATCCGTTTCACAGTCCAGTCACAAGTGTAATATTAATATTCGTTCAAAAGTATACGATTTTGAAACTACGTTACATTGTTTATTGTTGCCTAGTATCATTTCGAAGTTGCCTTCGACACACGTTAATAATGATGCTATACGTATACCTAACAACATTCAACTTGCAGATCCCACGTTCTATGTACCTAGTGACATAGAATTATTAATAGGCGCGGATGTCTTTTGGGATTTATTAAAAGCAAACCAAATTAAACTTCATTCCGGTCCATACCTACAAGACACGTTAGTAGGTTGGATTATTTCCGGTCCCGTTTATAATAATAATATTCGTTTTAAAGATTCCATAATGGCGGCAAGTACAACAGATGTTCATTGCAATTTGACGTTAGCTGATTCTCAGTTACGAAAATTTTGGGAAATCGAAGAGGTGGATATTCCTCCCGTTATTACTGAGGAGGATCGTTTTTGTGAGGAGTTGTTCTTGCAGACCACTGAACGCAATCAGCACGGTAGGTTCACTGTAAAAATGCCATTGAATCAATCACCTGATTGCTTGGGTGATTCATACAATTCTGCAAAAACACGGTTTTTATCTTTAGAACGAAAGTTAGATCGGTTTCCACAGTATAAAAACATGTATTGTGAATTTATGCATGAATATGAGCAGCTGGGTCACATGACGCGTTTAGAGGATCTCAGTACGTTAAATAAGCCATATTATGTCGTGCCACACCACGGGGTGTATCGTGAAAGCAGTGTGACCACGAAATTACGTGTCGTTTTCGATGCAAGCGCGACTACCACCAATAATAATTCATTAAACGATATTCAATATGTAGGGCCTAAGTTGCAAAATGACATCTTCTCCATACTGCTTCGTTTCAGGCAATATCAATATGTAGCTTGCGCAGATATTGAAAAATTCTTTAGACAAACATTAATTCATCCTGAACAACGTAATTTACAACTTATATTATGGCGAACTGACAACAACATGCCCATTCAAGTTTTCCGGCTTAACACAGTGACGTATGGCACTGCATCAGCGCCATACCTTAGTAATCGCTGTTTGAAGCAGTTGGCTAAGGAATGTAAGGATGACGTCATCGCAGGCGTTATTAATGACGACTTCTATGTTGACGATCTCATCACAGGTCATGATCGGCGTGATATGTTACTAGATATTTGCAATAAGACGTCCGCCGTTCTAATGGGTGGTTGTTTTCCGTTACGCAAATGGACTTTTAATTTTGATGTCACTTCAGAAGCGACTAAGGATTTATGTATTGGTGAATATTGTCATTCTAAAACTCTCGGTGTAGGTTGGTCTAACAAAAATGATCTATTTAATTTTACAACTAGTCTAGAAAATTATAAGAGTGATACGAAAATAACTAAACGTTTAATAATGTCAACTATTGCACAAATTTATGATCCGCTGGGGTTGCTAGCACCAGCCATTACAACGGCTAAGATTTTATTGCAAAATTTATGGTTAGCCAAAATAGGTTGGGACGATGAAGTTCCAAGTCAAATCGCATCTATTTGGCATAGTTTTATTTCTTCGTTGCAATATTTACCCAAAATATCTGTTCCTCGTTATGTCATGTGTACTGATGCCATAAATATAGAATTACATATTTTTACTGATGCCTCTCAGTCAGCATACGGTGCGTGTGCGTACATACGTTCGTATAGGAATAATGATGAGTCATATGTTAACGTTCGCTTATTATGTGCCAAAAGTAAAGTCGCCCCATTAAAAGCGTTAACTATTCCACGACTTGAACTCTGTGGAGCTTTGGTCGGGGCTAAACTTTATAATAAAATAATTAATTCCCTTAAACTAAAATTCGATAAGGTTTATTTCTGGACTGATTCGACTATCGTTCAAGGCTGGCTTCGGTTGTCACCACATTTATTAAAAACCTTTGTTCAAAATAGGGTCGTGCAAATTAGCGAATTGACAAGCAACACTATCTGGCTTCATGTTAAAAGTAAAGAGAACCCTGCTGATATATTATCAAGAGGTGTCCTCTTTGAATCACTAATAGACAACACTAGCTTATGGTGGTGTGGTCCAACCTTTCTTCGTGAACCAACATCAAGTTGGTTGACTATAAATTCAAAGGGAGTTGAATGTGATGATAGTAAGTTACCCGAATTAAAATGTTCCAATACTACAAATTTATTATCTGTAGAAGTTAATAATAGTATAATTGATTTTCAAAGGTTTTCTAGTTTTAATAGATTGCAAAGAACAGTCGCTTACGTGTTACGGTATATTCATAACTCGCGCGCATCGCGTATCGGTCAAGTTCGCGAGACCGGCTCATTGAACGTCAGCGAAATTAATCGTTCACTCGCTGTCTTGACACGTTTAGTTCAGTCACAATCATTCCCTAGTGAATATCATAACCTCAAAGAAAAGTTGCGCTTTACTAATAAATCTAGGAATAAAACATTAGGTTTAAGTCTGTTTTTAGATGATAATAATATAATTCGTGTCGGTGGCAGACTTAGTAATTCAAATTTTAATTACGATAAGAAACATCCAGTGTTGTTGTGTCGTAAACATCGATTTACATTGTTATTGTGCACTTATGAGCATAAACGTTTGCTTCATGCTGGACCTCAGCTCCTCGTGGCTTCCATGCGTGACAGATGGTGGGTGCTGGGAGCTCGTAATTTAGCAAGGCAAGTAGTGCATATGTGTGTAACGTGCACTCGCATGAAGGGAAATACGCTAACTCCCCACATGGGTGATTTACCAGCTGAGCGACTGGAGGCTGGATTTCCATTTATGCGATGCGGCGTAGATTTCGCTGGTCCGGTATCTATATTGAATCGCAAAGGCAGAGGTTCTAGATTAATTAAAGGATACATATGTTTATTCGTTTGTTTTGCTACCAGAGCTGTGCATTTAGAATTAGTTAGCTCTTTATCCACTCAAGATTATATATTAGCATTCAAACGGTTTATATCAAGACGCGGTAAACCGTGTCAAGTCTTTTCAGATAATGGTAGAAATTTTGTAGGAGCTGAAAGAGAGCTTTCAACTGTGTTTCAAAATACAAAAGAAATAATTGATTTTGCTAGTATTCATAATATTCAGTTCAGTTTCATTCCTCCTTATGCGCCTCACTTTGGTGGTTTATGGGAGGCAGGAGTGAAGTCGTGTAAGCGTCACCTGAGAAGGGTTGTAGGCAATGCTAAGTTAACATTTGAGGAGTTCAGCACGGTATTGACACAAATCGAGGCCGTCCTGAACTCCCGACCTATGTCTCCTCTGTCCGCAGATCCAAATGACTACCTTCCCCTCACACCGGCTCATTTCCTTATTGGCCGGCCGTTGACTGCGCCTGCTAGCAACGATGTGAAGTCGACCTCTCCACCCGTCTGTCGTTACAACCGACTGGAACAGCTACGGCAACATTTTTGGGAACGCTGGTCAAAGGAGTATGTGTCAGAGTTGCAAAGGAGGACAAAATGGGCCGAACACAGTGATGACATTGCTAAGGAGACCCTTGTTGTCATCAAAGAAGATAACCAGCCACCATTTAAATGGAGATTGGGTAGGGTGATTCGTGTGTTCCCAGGAAACGACGGAGTCTCCAGGGTTGCAGAAATTCGCACATCATCAGGCACAATCAAACGTGCCTGTTCGAAGATCTGCCCGCTACCAGTTTCTACAAGTTGAAAGATGGGATCTTCCAAGGCGGCCGGTATGTTGAAGCAATCAGCGCCATCTAGTAAACACCGCGCCACCTACTGAAGACGTTGGACTGATCGTTGCAATTGATTGGTCGTTTTGACATTGACACTAGTGACAGCGCGCGGAGGGCGCGCTCACGCATCCGTTTCCGGAAAAAATTCGTCAGCCATTACTTATACGTTTTGAACGAGCAACACGCTCTTTTTATATTAACACGAAAAACCGAAATTGTACTTATATCTTCATACAATAAACTTCGTATCCAGTCATTTTGAAATATTATTGAAGAGCTCCTGCCCACCTACACACACACACAAGCCCAAACAACTAGAGAACTTTTTATAAAATTCGAAGATCTCCAACGCTTTTAGTCGTTTTTGTAATAGATATTTAAAGTTAAGTTTTAAAATTATTTTGTCATATCCCATACACTTTGTAGGTTTTTTATAGAAAAACTACACGTTACTAGCAAGTAATTTTGGATTTCTTAGAACCATACAACAGTACACTTAAATATAAAAATAATTTTTGTTGGATAGACTAATAACTTTTTTATTTATGTAAGCTTAAATGCTGAAATCCGGTGTTTTTCAGAATAAAACTTAAAAACGTGTTTAAAAAAAACCGGTGTGGCAAGGAATGATTTATTGGGGCTGAAGATATAGCCAAAGGTCTATTCTGTCGGCCAAATCAATTTGGCAAACGATGCACCAAACACCCTGTATAGTCTAACGTTTTATCAAGAGCATGCAAGTAAACTTCTAATTCAGTCTTTTTGTTATTAATTCCACAAACATTCTGATGAAATATGTTTAAATTTATACAGTCATTTACAATATTATTATTCACGAAAAAAGTTCGATGTCTGAATACACTCCTCAGCCTGGTTTATTGAATGTGATGTATTTGGTTGAAACTCATCACTGCATTTGTTATTCCTATTTTTGTCCAACATTTTTTTAAAGTAATAAGGTATAGTGCCGATTTTCAACTGACTTATGTCACTACGTTTGTGTATGTCATTAAAATATTCTGCATATTGAAAAGATTCTAAATATTTTTTTAAGTTGCTGAAAACATTCACCATAGCTTTATTCTTTACTTTTCCTGTATATTTACAAAACATTTCGTGTGTGTATTCCAGGTGCTTGTTTGTGTCAAAAGTATATGCATAATTAAATTTCTGATTACTCAGATATAGGAGTCTATTGAACGCTTCTATTCTTGTATTAAATAAATTAACATTCCATTTTAGTTTAAAGTTAGGAGAACATAAAATTACATTGGTGTGCTTTATATTTTCAAGTTTACATCTTATGTGATTTACCAATTCATCGTATTTATTTGAGGTTAAGAAATCTTTTTCACCTAAGAAAATTATACAATAGTCATTTAAGTTGTAATTTGCAATTTTGTTTTCCAAGTTATCAAGAAGTTCTACAATACCTGCATTTGGCATACAATAGTGTAAAATTTTAGCTTTTGGAAAAGTGTTTTCAGCATTACCTAGTATATTATTAACATTATTATCACTAATTATACATAATTTGTACGCATTATTTTCTTAGAAGCCGGGATCGTATTGTGATTTTGTATCAGTATCTATTCGCTTTATAGTATCTTCTTCAATCGTGTTTGAAACTGAAAAAGGTACTTTATTAATCTCAATGTCCTGATCAGGACTTTGTTGAACATTTTTAAAGTCTAGTTTTGTTGCACTAGCTTCTGACGTTTTATAAGTGCCCTTGTAGGCCTATATGAAATAAAAACCTTTTTGATTTTGATTTTGATTTTGTTCTAATTAGATTTTTACGCTTTATTTTGACTGAGGATGTCTTTAGTTTTGTGCTCGTACATATGTGTGTCAATTTGTCAATTTTTAATTTGTAGTCATCTATTAGTTTTCGTTGAGTACTATTTTCTAACAGTAAATTTTCAATTTAATTTTCAGCAATTACCAGCTTTTCTTCGAGTTGACATATTTTATTTTTCAGTTCATTTACGTCGTCATTTGGTCGAAAGTACATATCTGGATAGCTTCGGTTGAGGTCATTTGAGGGTGTTGAATTTAGTGATGCGTATTCGTCATTTTTTGATAAGTCGGCTGTTACAGTCTCAAACGAGTTATTATTTTGCTTACATTTTTTTCTCATTGTTATACATATTATTTAAGTAAGTTTCTTCATGTGTGGTTGGAGGACTATTTGATATACAGTCCAAGTTTTTGGCCGTTTTCCTACCATCAGGATGGTTATTTTTACTTGCCATTATAATTACTGAGTATATAACAACTGATTAATTACAAGAGAAAAAACACTTGTGCTTACAACACTAATGTTTTAGATAAGGGTTTCACTTCGTATATTTTTTCTCAAAAACTCCAGTAACGTGGCGTATGCTAAGTCTGGTGTAAACGCGTGGCATATGCTCAAGATGTTGATACAAAACGTCTAGCGTTGCGCATGTGTGCGTAGAAGCGGCCGATCTGCGGGTTGCCCTAGGTCAGGGACGCAAGTCATTGCAATTTTTTTTCCAGAGTTATTCACTAATTACTCACGGTTCTCATGGAGTCCAGACGTGTTTGATATATCAATCTTTAGCCCGTTTCACAAGCAACACAACGATATCAGCACTAATCAATTTAGCAACGTTTTTTACAATTTTTACGGAGAACAACAAATACGGTACTAGCTTTTTTGAATCTCAGCTGTCAACCAACCATGCTGGATTAAGAAGGCGCGATCAAGCAGAGTGTCAGGCTGCTTTGAAAGCTGCTGAGCTATCATCTCAGCGCCAGCAAAGATTTGAGGAGCAAGCCGCTCGCCAAGCTTCTTTGAGGGCTTCCGAGAATGATATTCGTACTCAAGTCCGCTTATCGCAACAGGCTCAACGTCAGACAGCACTAGGGGCGTTAGAGTCTCCTCATCAAACGCTGCTACGTTTGGAAGAGCAAGCAGAAAGACTAGCTATTTTGAGAGCTAATGAGACGTCTCTTCAAACGCAGCTACGTTTGGAAGAGCAAGCTGAAAGACAAGCTATTTTGAGAGCTAATGAGACGCCTCTTCAAACACAGCTACGTTTGGAAGGGCAAGCTGAAAGACTAGCTATTTTGAGAGCTAATGAGACGTCTCTTCAAACGCAGCTACGTTTGGAAGAGCAAGCTGAAAGACTAGCTATTTTGAGAGCTAATGAGACGTCTCTTCAAACGCAGCTACGTTTGGAAGAGCAAGCTGAAAGACAAGCTATTTTGAGAGCTAATGAGACGCCTCTTCAAACACAGCTACGTTTGGAAGGGCAAGCTGAAAGACTAGCTATTTTGAGAGCTAATGAGACATCTCTTCAAACGCAGCTGCAAAATTAAAAGTAGGGGTTCCGGTGATGCTGATGCGTAATCTCGATGCCCCACGACTGTGTAATGGTACCAGGCTGCGTGTCACTCAGCTTGGACGGAATATTATTACCGGAATATTATTTGAATTCAAACAAGTCGATAAAGCAGTATAGTGAAATAGCGACATCTGTCAGGGAGTAGTGGAACTTGGTTGACACTTGATTTACGTCTGTCATTCATTCTTTCCACCGACTTGGAACATAGCATTTTGGCACATGAAAAGAAATTCGTGCACAGGTGTGTTGCCATTATACTAAACTATATTTTCCTCGATATTAATTATTGCCACCTATAAAAAAGACATCTAAATTAGGGGAAAAACGCACAAAAAAACAAGTCTGCTAAAATGAGTACGAGAAATGTCCGCAAGATGCCTGAAAAAGTGACTTGCTGCTCCGAAATCGGACGAATACATAATCAGCTGTTTGTGAGAAATATAGTTTAGTATAATGGCAACACACCTGTGCACGAATTTCTTTTCATGTGCCAAAATGCTATGTTCCAAGTCGGTGGAAAGAATGAATGACAGACGTAAATCAAGTGTCAACCAAGTTCCACTACTCCCTGACAGATGTCGCTATTTCACTATACTGCTTTATCGACTTGTTTGAATTCAAATAAAAACAACGAACAGCTGTTGTGGGAATTTTCTTTATCACTTATCCTGGACGTGTTTTATCACCACACTCCATTATAATTATGATTATTTTGTAGGCTATTGTCTTAAAATTTGTATATTTACACTTAAGATGAGTCCTCGTAATTAAACCATTTTTTTTTACGTTAATTTTAATTTAAGAATACTTGTTTGAATATATATTTTTTTATATGTGTTTGTTGACTATATTACCTCCATTAATCCGAAGACAAAAACATAAAACAAGTAACTTTCCTCGATAGAAAAAAAATCCGAACTTACCTCTAAAAATAACATTTTATGAATTTTATGCCGTAGTCATGTACTTTCTGTCACATTAAAATAATGAAAAATGTAGATAATATCTTATTAAACATTAATCAGAAATTAGTTTTTAAAGAAACATGAAATTGATTTTTTAAATACATTTTTATTTTGTATGGCGCTTACGTTATTTTTTTTCGAGCAGGTTGCATGTTTCCTCTCTCTATCTATTTACGTTGTTATCGCATAGTTCTATCACTTTCACACTTTTTGTCATTTTCGCAACAAGGTATCGTCTTAAAGCATTGAGTTTATTGAGTTTTTAGTCAATGTTTATATATTTGAGAATCAATGTGTATATGATAATCCGGTATTTTTAAACTATGATAACACTGTTACTGTTTGTTTATGAGTCTATCATCACTTTTATGAGTTATACACTGTTTGAATACTGCTTTTTCTATTTTAAATAATTATTTAATTACGAGCACAATAATATTTAATGTTTACTTGTCAGCTGTCAATATGTCATCGTAAAGTCGTACAATACGTCTAATCGCACGACACACAGCGCCGTGTCGAAGACTGCCGAACTGACACGACGTTAGACGATGCACGGCCTTCAAGCCACACCTCCGTTTAATTCGGAGTGGAGAGCGTGAGGTTTTTTCGTTACGGAATTTCTGGATTTAGTCCCCGCGCTCAAGGCCTGCGATAGAAGCTATGCAATAGCTTAAAAACGCATCAAAATCCGTTGCGAACATTTAAAGATCTAAGCATACACAAGGATAAGCAACTTTGTTTTATATTATGTACCCTCAGTACATCATTACATAGTATAAAACAATGTGAAAAAAAGTAATTTTTAAAGGAGATAAAAATTAATTTAAAAAACTCGGTTTTTTGGACTTTTCACATAGATTTTGAGGCTATGTGAAGAAGTGTAAATACAAAAGTGGTAGATCTGTTTATGACCTACAAGTATGCTATTAGACTTTTTTCCATTAAACCAGTAGTTTTGCCGGAAATCGAGATGAACCATTTTTTACCCTTAAAACCGCACACCCATCCACTTCCCGACCTCATATCGACCATAATTTATTTTTCCTTAAATTTTTGCTATATTATCTTCCTTTTCCAATGGGTTTAATTCTACTACTATTTTGTTCCCTTTTAAAAGCTATCTGCACTGGTCTATTATGGTAGAAATGAAAAAACAAAATCACTTTCCACTTTACGTGTAGGGGAGGTACCCTAATAAAACATTTTTTACCACTTTTTGTTTGTGCACTTTGTCGGCGTAGTTGATATACATATTGATATTTACCAAATTTCAGCTTTCTAGTGCTAACATTCGCTGAGATTATCCGCGGATCGACAGAAACACAGACATGGCGACCACGACACCTATAAGGGTTTCTTGTTGACTACGGAACCCTAAAAATTACAGCTTCAAAAGTGATATCTACCAAAATAACGGTCAATTCAAAATAACACCTCTTATTAGAAAACTTGTTATGTTAGTGTTTTGTGGTCAGGGTGCGTAGATCAGTATGAATAACAATACAAAGTCCTTTTGGCAAAAACCTTGGTACCTAACCAGTGTAATTGGTCCTTCATTTGTTAAACACAATATGAGTTATAATAAAATTTATTTACCCATCGTTGCAAGAATTATCTTAAATACAAATAAACAAAAATGCATATCGGTAACAGGGGTAGTTTACCAGAATTATTACAATTCCCCCAAACTAGGCCATTGTAAGAATTCTGGTAGTACCTACCTGAATTATATAAACTGGTGAACTACCAGAATAAAAGTCACATATCAAAAAAATGGCACTTAAATTCTCTTTTAAAATGTGGAAGTTCCATAAAAAATAGGACCCAATGGTTTTTACCTGACATAACTTTGAAAATTAATTATACCAAGTTCAATGAAAAAAAAGGTAAATATTCGTTTATCAAATTATTCGAAACATTGTCTAGCTCTTTTTGAGACTCAAGAAAAAAAAAACAAATAAAATATATGAACACCAGCACATTTAGTTAAGTGAGGAAGTGTAGTTTATCATCCGACAATATATGATAAAGCGTGTTAAATTTTGGCGGCCACCAGAGCTATGCGCGGAAGCTCCCTTTGAGCTGAGCCTAATTAAACCAGTGCGTAACAGGAATTATTAATTTCTGTTCATTGTTTTTTGGGAAATGGCCACCTAGCTGGTATTTAATAATGATCTGTTTGTATTTTGCATAAATTGGAAACTGATCTGATCAGTTGATGAATAGGTTGAAAAGAATTCAATTCATGAGCTTATTGGAAAGGTAAACAAATCACTTGTACAAAATAATATGCTCCTCTATCATAATATTATTTTATGGTTGAGCACCTACTCACAAATATATAACACCAGCTGCAAAACATATTTTGTTTAGTAAATAACCCGGTGCTTTCTGTGAAAACTTAACAAAGTGAAATAAATAAAACTGTTACATAATAATTGTATTTCTCAACACGTACCTACGCAATAAACACTGTTCGTACGTTATCATTACCATGCACGTACAGATTTTTTCATGGTAGGAAAAATCAACGAATTACGAATCCCGCCCTTAGGCGGAGCGGGAGACAGTGTCTGACTTCTACTGACGCTTTAGTTTTCCGCTTTAGCATCAACCGTTGGCCCCAGAAGGCTTTGGCCCTGCTCTGCCGTGCTTATGATAATGGCAATAAGTCACATAACTCAATATCGACCAAAATGTGACTTATAATAATGGCAGTAAGTCACATAATTCAATATCGACCAAAATGTGACTTATTGCAATTATCATAAGCACGGCAGTGCTGGGCGCCTACATTCCGTGTAGTTCTACATCTCCTTAAGGCGCGCGGGAAAAGTGCGCGCCGTCGACGACTAGGGCTCGCTCCGGATATAATTGATAAGATATAATATTGATCGACTTTAAAATTGGTGGCTCTGCTGCAGTGCATGACACTCAGATGCTAGTACCGAAGATACCGTAAATATTCTTAAATCAAGCCAATCTATGTCCACGGCACCAAGTACTCCGTATGAAATACTTCAAATTATAAGGATTGCTTAAAACTACAAATGTCGGATATGATGGAATCTCTACTAGAGTCCTAAAGTATACCGCTTATTATATCTGTGACCATCTAAGCCATATTATTAATAAGTTCTTTTTTATGTTCCACAACTATCACACAACGTCGTCTGGTCCCAAGCTAAGCAGCACTTTTGACTACTAGACAACTGATAAATGTACTTATATATTTCTAAATACATCTACACTAATATAATAAAGAGGTAAAGTTTGTTTTTTTTATTTTTTTGTTTTTTTGTTTGTAGGAGGTAATCTCTGAAACTACTGGTCCGATTGGAAAGATTTTAGCAACAATAGAAAGCTGCTTTACTCCTGAGTGACATAGGCTATATTTTATGTACGCGGGCGAAGTCACGGACAAAAGCTAGTACTTAATATAGATAAATTACACCCAGACACAGAACAAACGATTGTGTTCATCACACAAACATTTTTCCTGGGTGGGAACCGAACCCAAGACCTACGGCACAGCAGTTTTCAGGGCCTCTAACCACTAGACCAACACGCCAGTCGAAAGTGTATTAATTACAATTGGATTATACCCGGAAGGTCTAAAAGCTTCATCAGAAGCTTTTAGACCTTCCGGGAAAATGGATGGGTCAATGGGGGGAGGGGGAGCATTTTTTTCAACTTTTTGTTTTTGTAGTTTGTTGGCGTGATTGATATGCTATTGGTACCAAATTTCAGCTTTCTAGAGATGGACAGATAGACAAACGGACAGGCACGGCGAAACTATAAAATTTCTTAGTTGACTACGGAACTCTAAAAAGATAACAAGCTGACTATGAACTGTTACAGACCTGTTGCGCTTATATTCCTATAAAATCGTTTTTTTTTTAATGATATTCTTTCGATTGTATAAATTCTTATAGAATCATATCTGAAGGATCGTAAACAATAAACAGAAATATCTAAAGTGAATATTAATAATACCTAAAAAGAAGACGACACTTAGATGATGACAGAGTCAATACTTATTAACTGTTTAAATAAAGATGTGTATGAACATTAAATTATAGTACAATCGATTCAATAATTAAATGGTTATATAGTGGTAAACAATCATTTAAAAATAGCTGATAGTTGCAAACAGTAAAGTAGGTATAACATCTTAAGTTTGCCGTTCTTATTTATTTAAGAAGTAGGTAGCTAATTGGGACCAAGGGTTCGTGTCTGAAAGGAAGGCTCTGGCCCTAGTAGTATGGTAATGTAGGAACGGGGTAGGTTGTTTAGTCAGTAAGAATCTGACACTGTTTCCCGCTCCACCCAAGTGGGGGATTCGTCATTGGATGATTTTTAACTACCATAAAAAAAGTATCTAATTTTGTACAAACGAATCCCAACCTCTACCCTACTCGTAATCGATGAAATATAAATAAGTTTTGTGTAGCAAGTTCAACCACGGCATTGATATGCAAAAGTATTGTTTGTTTATCTACAATTAAATCCCAATACAATGAAATAATCTATAATTAAATTAAAATACAATAGAAAAATGTCTCATTAATAAATGCTAATTAAACCATATACCATACATCAGAATTCTTAAATGAACGCTACAATTTTATTGTACAATTACGACATTTTAACAATTTGAGATCTGCGAAACCTGATCTGTGCTAGTCTAGACTCAAATATTTTATGGTCTATACTAGACCTATAATGAAGTTTTTGTACGCCATAAATGGCTTATAACAGATCAAAGATTTAAAAGTACTCACCGCTTTTACGATAACACGAGCGCAAAGTGTCGCCCCACTCAATGAATCTACAAGAAAATTAAAAAATATTTACACAAATGTATCATTTACTAGTATGCCACAAAAAAATAATATTTTATAATCTTTACCTATATTTGATATAAATGTACGGTAGCCATAAACAATTAATTTTATCATTTGACATTTTAATATTTATTTATTAAACCTAAAAAGAAAGTTAGACTTAAAATAAAGTCATTTCTTTAACTCAAAGTTCGCAGATATTTAATTTTACACTGCACCACAAACTTCTCACGTTTATAGATAAGTTATATTTAGTTTAAATAATGTCTTATTTAATTTTACGAGATGCACAATGTTACTGTTGCACACGGTTTACGCGCGTCGCATCCGCGTGAAGGTGCCAGATTCATTGATTCCAGTTGAGCCCGCCGTGAACCTAAACCCTACCATGCGTCGAAAGTTCGTTTCTCACTATTGTGTGACAAGTACGAGTATTATAAACGACTACAAGTATTCGTCGTTTCTCACTATTTTGTGCATAAATAAATGTCCGATTAAACTCGCGGCTGCATATTATAAAGTCGAACGACGCGACTGACAATATTTCCAAGTTATAACTGAAATTTTCTTGGCTATATTAGTAAACACTTTTACATTAGTGAAAATAATTTCATATAATTATGTAGGATTTTTTATAGTAGGTAAAAATCATACAATGACGAACCCCGCCCTTAGGTGGAGCGGGAAACAGTGTCAGACACTTACTGACTAAACCACTTACCCCGTTACTACGTTGCCATATATACCAAGATTAGAGCCTTCCTTTCAGACACGAACCCTTGGCCCCAGTTGGCTTCGACCCTTGTTGGTAGCTCCCCTACGCGTAAAGTGGGGAGTGATTTTTTTTTTTTCGTTTCTAACGTGTGATATATTGTTGTATGGGTATATAAAAATGGTTAGGGGTCCCGTAAAATATTTTTTGATAATGTTAATATTTTCGGAAATAGTCTCTCCAAAAGTAAAAAACAATGTCTGTTACCTCTAACTATTGAACCATAAATTTAGAAAATATGAAAAAAATCTCAAAAGTAGAACTTTATAAAGATTTTCTAGGAAAATTGTTTTGAACCTGATAGGATGAACTATTTTTGAAAAAAAAAAAAAAACTTCTGCACCACAATTGTAATATAACCAAGCATTTTTTTTTAACTTTTATTATTCTAAACGTATTTTCTTTCAAATAAATTCCTGTAAGAAAAGATTAAAATCGGATCAAGCAATCCATAAAATTGAAATTTGTTTATTAATATATACATGGGCTACTATTATTAAAACAAGTAATTATGTAGAGATCCCACTGAGGTGCGAATGTATTTATTACATTTCGACAGACTTTAAGGAAGACTGTTTACTTTGTGCGTCAGATATCAGCGATGGAGTGTACTTAGCTAGTTCAAACTGTTAAACTAGCTAAGTAACTCTATCGCCTTACTGGTATTTTACCAAACTGGCTACTAAGCCAGTATGGAAAAATACCCATAAGGATACGAAATACAACTGAGGATTATGTTACACGCCAAGAAATTAAACTAACTACACAAAGTATTAGTAACTACAACATTTTTTTTTTAAATGGAATCAAACGCAGAGCGGGATAAAAAAATAAAATATTACCTTAATTAAAACAGTTAAATGACGAAGTGCAAATGCGCGTACAATATTGATGTGCGAAATACAGTGATCTATCTTATTTACTGAGATATAGATTAATGTGACTTAGCATTCGTTTCGGGATTACCCCAATGTCCGGTTCATGCTATTAGACTCAGTGCTCAGTAATCTCATTTCTCCTGTTTTCACAGTCAGTCCGATCCCGATCAGTCCCGTACAATTACGAATAGGTAATTCAATATGTATTTGGTTGTCTATGACCCAATACAAAAACAAAATGTTTGTCTATCATATCTTGTGGTAACTTGTATTGTCAGTAAATTTTATAAAATTCAAATTTATATTATTCCACTGCGTGGTTTACATAAAGTTATGGGCACGCATAGCAAGGAAGGTTTGCAATAAAATAAAATTATTAGTATATTATTTCGATAGTAAATATATTATTTTCTTAAGATGCAAAACCTCTCGCTGAAAATACAAAAATTTGTTGGTCAGAGCGATTATGGTACGTGGTCGTTTGCTAATCGACTCAGATCTTTCAACTGTGTCGAAGTGGACAGCTATAAACTGGACACCGACGTCGCTAAGAAAAGGAATGCCAAAGCGAGGTCGAAAATATGCATCATTTGTGTGCGGAAAATGTTTTTCCGTTAGTAGTCAACGCTAAAACTGCAAAAGAAACGAGCAGTACACTACAAAAAATTTACGCAGATGGAGGGCTACTCAGGCGGCTTACTCTATAATTGCGGAAACTGTTCAGCTTTAAATTAAAAAAAAATTGCGGATGTCCAACTGTATATTCCCGAATATATAGCCGAATCACGACCAAGACAATCACTAAAGGATCGAACACTCGAAAGAGAAGTTAACTTCTGATATTGTTATTTTATTTATTGGGGAAAACAAACAATAGCACATACAGTAATATATAAAGAAAAGCTTAGAAATAGTTTTACATATGTGATATCAACAACGTTCTCCACATATAAAAACGTGAGACATTTGGTATGACAAGCGCTGTAATAAACGAGTATAATACATTTTTAATAAAAGCAAACATTAAATTAAAATGTACCAAAAATGTAGCTGCTTACTAGTTCTTATTTTTTAATAAATTGAGCAACAAAATTCTAAATTTACTTTTAGGTACTGCAAAAAGGTCTAGATCGCTGAAATTATTATTAAAATTGCTCGTAAGGCGATGAAGAGGGGCACGTAAGCCAGCTTTGGTTCGACATATAGTAGTGACAAATACAGGACGTGCGCGCACCTCGCGTCCATGGCACGTTCTCGGCACTATATAACATAACTTGTTAATACACTGGTCAACAAAATTTTGTAACAAGAAATTTGCTGGCTAATTTTAAATTACCTACCTTCCCTCATTTTATAACCATATTTATTTTGATTCCATCAGATCTAGTTTTCGTGTTACAGCTACTACCCACAAAATAAAAATATAACCTTTTCACCCCCGAGCGAACGCCGGCGTTCGCGGGTATTAACGGAAAGTTATTTGTCTATAAAACTTTTTATTTACGTTCTTGGATAAATATCAAAATACCCTATTATTATTTAAAAAAAAAATGCTCAAATATTGTACATTCTATTTTTTAAAATTTGACAACGGCGCGTGGCGTGAAATCATGCCGCGAGCGCCAGCGCTCGCTTGGGTGTCGACGTAAACCGCTTTTGTTTTAAGTTCGCATTCAGAAATTTGTTTCTTTGGGGAGCGTAGTATATTGTTCTATTTTTTGGGTTGAGTGATTCTTAAATAATGTCAAGAAAGTGTGAAAATGTTCCTGACAAGTTTTGTTACATTTGTGGTGACATTACTTTCAAAACTCAGCGAAGGAATTTGACACCATTAGTAACTAATTTATATGAACAGTATTTTGGTTTTGCCATCGGACTACAAGACAAGGCGTGGGTTCCACACATCTGTTGTGTTACATGTGTGGGTCTTCTTACTGGATGGGCGAAAAGATCTCGATCTATGCCTTTTGCAATCCCTATGATTTGGATGGAACCAACGAACCACTCGTCTGATTGTTATTTTTGTCTTACTGATACAAAAGGTATTACAATTAAAACAAAAAATAAAATCAAGTATCCTGACCTGCCATCAGCTAAAAGACCGATCCCTCATAGTAAACATCTACCGGTACCAGAACCACCTCAAACTAGTGATCTATCCCTTACGCCAGAAGTCGAAAAAGAGACATTGGATCCTGACTTTCAAGAAGCTTCCTCATCCTCATCCTCATCTAATGAACCACATCGTCTATCACAAGGAGATCTCAGTGACTTGGTACGTGACTTAAATTTGTCCAAACAACAGGCAGAACTTTTGGGCTCTCGATTAAAGGGATGGAATTTATTACAACCTAAAACAAAAGTATGTTACTTTCGCAATCGAGATGAAGAGCTAAAAGGTTTTTTTTCACAAGATGATCAGCTTGTATTTTGTAATAATGTCTATGGTGTAATGACTGTCTTGGGTATAGAATATAAAGCAGAAGAGTGGCGTTTATTTATTGATGGCTCAAAAGTAAGTCTAAAGGCTGTTCTTTTACATATCGGCAATAAACTTCCCTCTATCCCAGTAGGTGAGGCTTCTAACATGAAAGAGTCTTATGAAACTATTAAATTTATCTTGGAAAAAATTCAGTATAACGAACACAACTGGAAAATTTGTGGAGATTTGAAGGTGATTGCCCTTATTTTAGGATTACAACTTGGGTATACAAAATACTGTTGTTTTATTTGTGAGTGGGATAGCAGAGACCGAAAAAATCATTATGTTAAGCAAGACTGGCCCAAAAGGCAATCTTTTACTCCAGGACAAAAAAATATTAAAAACCCTCCATTAGTGCAGCCTGAGAAAGTATTTCTACCACCTTTACACATAAAGCTTGGGCTTATGAAGAACTTCGTAAAAGCTATGGATAAGAGTGGTGACGGCTTTTTATATTTAAAAGAAAAATTTCCTAAGCTGAGTGAAGCAAAAATTAAAGATATTTGTTGGCCCCCAAATTAGGCAATTGATGAAAGATGATATAGCAATTTTTTTATTTTAAAAATGGAGCTTGAATTTGGAATATCACTTTTTGTGATTTGATACTGTGTAATGATAGAAGATCTTGAAAACAAAACAACAAACAAAATTAATTTTAAAATTTTTATTTCCAACTTTTTAGTAAACTGTACAAATAATTAGATATCTAACCTTAAAACTACATAACCCTAATTAACTTAACTAAAAATACCTAATCTAATAAAGCGTCAAAAAACTCTTCCGCATCGCTGTCGACCGGTAAAGTGCCCAAAAGGCTGGCCGCATTGCCACGCTGTATGGCAATGCTTATTCTTTGCCCAAGGTAAAAGCCAGCCCTTGGGTCACGCGAAGTGTCAACAAGTCGTTTAGAAAGTTCATTAAACAACTTGTGGGCACTCGGACCCCACGATCCGAGAGTTTCAACCCCAAACGGCTCGAAAATATAACTACCAACAAGATTAGTATATTTCCGCCGCTTGAGGTTCTCCGCAAGCCGCAGCGGCAGTACCGGTACAGCATGATGAGCTAGGAAGATGAGATGGCGCAAGAGTATCGACACAAGTTGCGTCCCACACTAAAGGCCTACCCATCTTCCAAGGAAATAAAGACATACCGTCCGGTCTCTTGCCATCGTCGCGTACCAGGCCATGAGGTTCCAATACAGCTGGAACGCCGACGGAAACAAGAGCACGTCGGATGATGTCGTTGATATTCGCATGCCGAGCTATGCGACCCGCACTTCGGCTGCATGACAGACCGTGGTGCCCGAGGCTGTTGACAACTTCGCCACAGTGGCAGCGATGAGGAGAACAACAAGGAGCGCCTAGACGTAGAGAAGCAGCGAGGCGGAAAGTAGTATCGTCGAACAAGGTGCCTATGCTCGACGACGGTAGTGCGTGAAGCCAGAGACCTGACTCCCACTTCTCCACAGCCAGCAGGCGTGCACGCTCTGCAGTAGAGGAAGGTAGAAAACAGGTTTTGCTGAACTACTTTGCAGAGCGGCTCATCCCACTGCCTTTGGGAAGAGGGGTTGCAGGGTATTTTTGAATTCGGGCAAGCGACTTTCCAGGCATTTACAGCCTCAGTTAAGCACGGCACATCAAAATTAATCAGTGTGGGAATTAGAATATTCCTGATTAATTTCTCCGTGCCGTGAACCGAGGAAATAAATGCCGGTAAACTGATACTAGTAATTTTGCGGACACCGAGGCCTCCCATACGAATGGGAGCCCAAGCTCGGTCGTCCATGGCCACATTTAAAATTGAAGATAGAGTTTGTCTGTCTAATTTGATCCATTTTTTCCAAAAGATGAGGATGTTTCCACAAATGAGAGGCGCGGAGGAAGTATGTCAATTTAGGGCCGAAACAGCAGAAACGAATTAAAGTGATAGCCGAATGTAAGTTAATTTCGAGCAATCTTTCCGAAACATCATTAAAATTTTGAATTTTTTCCCCTACAAAATTGGGAAAGGAATCTTCGAAAACAGGAGCCCCAAGGAGACGAAGAGAGCTTTTATCAATGATTTTAACTTCTGGTGCCACTGCGGTAAATTTAGAGAGCGTCAGATGTCTGTCAGTACTGTCAGCTAGAAATAGTTCGCATTTTGAAAGGTTGAGGTCAAGTCCTATTGAGTGAAGTTGATTTTTCAAAAAAATTAAATCATCTAAGACTGTGTCTGTATCGCCTCCCAGGGTTCCATCGTCGAGATACCAAACGTTAAACTTAGAATTTAGCTGTCGAATAATTGGGTGAATGGCTAAACTAAAAATCACCGGCCCGAGGGGATCACCCTGTTGACAGCCAACTGCGGATTCCAAAATTTTATCTTTATATAATAATTTAGAAGGATGCCTATAGCACTGCCATAAAAAACTATAAATTTGGGGTATTTCTTTTTTAGATTCTGCCAGCAAGGTGTCCCTATTAACCGAATTGAAAGCATTTTTTATGTCAACCTTCAGGATGACCTCTCCTAAGTTGGAATTTAGGTAGGTCGACAAAGCGTGTACGGCAGCCTCGCAGCCCCCTTTGGAGCCGAAACCTAGCTGCAGGGGCTGAAATTTTTTCGAAACAGCCTCACCATAAAATTTACTACAAATCTTGGCTGCCAAACGACGGTAGGTAGTTCCTACAGCAATGGGTCGGATGCCGCCATCTTTCTTGCGCAGAGCACACAAATTGGCTCCGTACAGAGTGTCGATGACGGCTTCATTAAAAAAAAAAAAAAATTCACAAAATTAATCCATTATTGGATTATGAACGCAGCACGCAATATGTGATGCTGGCTGGTGATTGTACAACTCTCATTTTGATATCAGTTTAAGCCCATTCATATTCCGTTGTCCAATTTGATAATTGCAATTCATTGTGTCGCAATTTTTTTTCTTGCTTGTAGTGACTAGATGTAACCAACATTTTTAGCCGTATGAGTTGCGAACACTCTGTGTACCGTGCGACATTTAGCGTTTTTTCGAGGTCATTCAACTATTACAAACGTATGTACTTACAATTGGGGTACAGCCTATCCTCTTGCAGAGGGGTGTGAGGCAGGGAGACGTCATTTCGTCATTTCTCCGAAACTGTTTGTGTTTTGTGTGTTAACAGACGCAATGGAGGATGTCATCAAGGTTCTGGACTGGAGTACACTGGCTATTAATGTCAATAGCGAGTACATCAATCACCTTCGGTTTGCCAATGACATAGTAGTCATGACTGAGACTAAGGAGGAGCTTAGCACAATGCCTAATGACCTAGGTAGAGCTTCCGAAAAAGTGGGTCTTAAAATGAACATGGAAAAAACCAAAGTCATGATAAACAGCCATGTAGCACCCACTCCTATCAAGATCAGAAACTCTACACTCGAAGTTGTGTGTATCCAGTTGGGTAGATCTGATTTCGAGTGTTCGGTTGTGAAATCCGTGTCGGCATGGCGGCGTTTGGGAAGCTGCGCGTTGTTTTCGCGTCCAAAGTGTCTCAAGATGAAAGTCTATGAGTTTGTTGCCAGTGCTGACATATGGCTCTGAAACGTAGTCGCTCACAATGGGCTTCATCAGAAGGTTTAAAGTCACCCAATGGGCAATGGATAGGGCTATTGTCTGAATTTCCTAGCGTGATCGTATCAAAAATGAAGATCCACAGATGAGTCCACAGGAAAACCAAGGTTGCCGACATAGCCCAAAGAATCGCCAAACTTAAGTGGCAACTTAAGGGCACATTGCTCTAAGAACAGTTGGCCGTTGGCGTCGAAAGGTTCTGGAGTGGTGACCGCGTACCGGAAGAAGCAGTGTTGGAAGACCTCCAACAAGGTGGACCGATAACCTGGCTGGGTATGCGATGGATGCGAGATGCACAGAACCGTATATTATGGTGACGATTGGGGGAGGCCTATGTACAGCAGTGGATGTCTTTCTTCTGAAATAATGGTGATGACGATGATAATGAAGCCTTGTCTGGGTAGAATGGTAGCCATGTTGGTGTACATTTAAAGGAACCTTTAGAGGAATGTGAGCCCAGTATTTTTTTTATAACAAGCTTTTAGGTTATTATAAAACTCCTTGATATACATGCCCCACTCAAAAAGGTTAGAGTGAAGTATTTTCCGGCTCCTTGGTTATCCGACAGTGTTAAGAATGCGATGTCTAAAAGAGACAAAGCTAAGAGGCGGTACAAAAGAGATCCGACTGATGAGAACTGGTCTCAATATAAGAAACTGCGAAATCGCTGCGGTCGTATCTGTAGGGATGCTAAAAGGCGCCATATCCATAATTCAATTCAAAACTTCAATACAACACAAGTATGGCAATTTCTCAAACAAATTGGTATCGGTAAAGCTGTCAATGACAGCTCACCTGATCTTGACCTAAACGCAATTAATTTTCATTTTTCCAAATCTCCAGTTGTTCTGGATGACAACGTTAAAACTTCTACTATTAACAATCTCTTTAAACTTCCTCTGCCGAATTGTACTTCTTTCTCTTTTCACCCGGCCACAGAAGGAGATATAAAACGGGCCATAACAGCCATATCTACGAAAGCTGTGGGTGATGATGGTCTTCAAATCCGGATGCTTCTTCCTATCCTGAATGAACTCACCCCTGTCATCCTTCACATCATCAATTATTCCCTTTTCACTGGATGTTTTCCTTCTGCGTTGAAGAAAGCGCATGTCCTGCCTCTACCCAAAGTCCCTAATCCCACATCAGTTTCCCAGTTCCACCCAATTTCCATACTCCCTATCCTATCCAAAGTCCTTGAGAGTGTTGTCAGTAATCAACTGTCTCATTTCCTTTCCTCAAATGGCCTGCTGAGTCCTTTTCAATCTGGTTTCCGCCCTGGCCATAGCACAGTATCGGCACTAGTTAAGATAACTGATGACATCCGACTGGCCATGGAAAAAAAGCTTCTTACGTTATTGGTTCTACTGGACTTCAGCAGTGCTTTTAATTCAGTTGATTTCGAAATCCTCCTGGGCATCCTATCTTCTCTTAATATATCTCCTCCTGTGATTGTTTGGTCCTATGTTCGTGGTCGCTCGCAGTCGGTACGCTCAGGAGAGTCTTCCTCTGACTGGTGCGACCTATCTGCGGGTGTTCCTCAGGGTGGCATACTTTCTCCTCTTCTCTTCTTTATTTTTATTAACGCTATCACAAAGGTCTTATCTTCACATTACCATCTCTATGCAGACGACTTGCAGCTTTATCGCCACTTTAACCCTGAAGAGCTCTCTGACGCCATCAATGCCATCAATAATGACCTTAAAAATATCTGTCAAAGGGCTAAAAGTTTTAGACTGTTGGTTAATCCAACAAAGTCACAAGCCATCATTATTGGTGGCAAATATTTTGTAAATTCTTTAAGTAACCAGACACTCCCCCCAGTTTTGTATGACGCCGTCGCTATAGAATACTCAGAAAAAGTTAAAAACTTCCTGGACTGTAGCTTGTCTTGGAAGACTCACATTGCAGACGTAAGCAGGAGGGTGTTTTGCTCGTTTCAGTCAATAAAACGTCTCCAGAAGTTCCTGCCTTTCTCAACTAAAGTTACTCTTGCTCAGTCTCTTCTACTACCTATCCTAGACTACGCTGACGTCTGCTTCCTTGATGCGACTGAGGAACTTCTTGATAAGCTGGAGCGTTTGCAGAATTTGTGTATCCGCTTCATTTTTGGACTTCGAAAGTATGACCATGTGTCGGAATTTCGAAGACAATTGAAGTGGTTACCTATTCGGTAACGTCGGGATTGCCACATTCTTTCTTTTCTCTTCTCTGTTCTTCATAATCCCAACTCTCCCTTATATCTCCGGGAACGCTTTGAGTATCTTGTTCCGAGAGGAAAGCCAAGTCGCTCTTCATCTTCTCTTCTGCTTCGTTTTCCTCCCCATTCCTCTTGTCGTTACGGTGGATCTTTCACTGTTCGTGCTGTGCGACTGTGGAACTCTCTTCCTCACACACTACGTGCTAGCCCCTCGTTGGATGTTCTCAGGGGAAGAATTAGGGAACATTTTCTGTCTACATGACTCATTAATATATTGTATGTATAGGTTTTATTATTGTATATATCATATGGTATGTATGTTTATGTATTTTAAACTTGCGCTTACTTGTGTAGTTTATTTTTAGATTTAAGTAAGTAGTTATAATGTTATTTTGTTAAGGGTATAATTTAGCTTTTATTTTTTGTGCACTTTGTAATGTCCTTCAAGTCTTTAAAAATTTCTTTAATTACGCTTTACGGTTTGCTGTAAGAAAACCCAATTTTGGGTTAAGCTCGCCTATGTACATCACCTGTTTTGTAAATTTGTATTTTTAAATAACAGTGTACAATAAAGAATATAAGAATAGGTTTAGTTTCACCTATCGCGCTGTTTGTGATCAAATCTTCTAAATTCGATTTGATCCACTTTCCAATTTTGCATACATGTGTCAATCAGATGCAATCAGATGACAATGCAAAATGATTATGTCGTGGACTTGATCTGATGATGGAATCGGAAGGTGGTCATGTGCTATGCGATTCGACTTGTCGAGTTTTTGTATACATAAGTATATACCGCGCTTTAAAAGCTTGCTATAAGAATAAAATATAAATGACAACTAGTTTTGTTACATATCTACAGTAACCTTAACTTATTTGCAAAACCTCCTTAGTATAAAAAGTATGTTACAGGTTGATTTCAATATTTTTTTAATGTCATTTACAGTTCTTTGAATGGTGAAAGTTTTTTTAGTATTTACTCCATTTATCATGTTGGCGTTTTAAAATAAATCCATTTTATTGGTTTTGTGATCATGTTTTTTCGATACATTCGTGCGACAAGTCTTTTGCACGCAGCAAGTGCGACAAATGGACGGTGAGTTGCTAATAAATAATCATTACATAGTATAAAACAAAGTTGCTTACCGATGTCCCTATGTATGCTTAGATCTTTCAATTAATTTTATTTTTTCATAGCAAGCTTTTATAGCGGTGGTCTATACTTGGTAATTAAAACTCGTCAATACGATTCAGAAGAGCCCAAACTCGACGTGGCTGTGCCGTTTAATTACAGAGTTCTTATGGCTACCTCGCGATTCTATCATCAAATCAGCTCCTTGTCATCATAATATTGCATTGTCATGCGATTTACAAAAAACATCCAAAATTGCAGCTCAATCGGTTGAAGATATCTGCTTCAAAATTGAGTTGCAAGATTCAAGCCGAACATACATAGTTACATTGCAAGCTAATGAAAAGCTTGTAAAAAGTACGCAACGGATTTTGATGCGGTTTTTTTTTTAATAGATAGTGATTCAAGAGGAAGGTTTATGTACATATTTCATGCTTAAATATTCAATATCCTTGGTAGACTTGCACCCGCACACCACCAAACTTTCAATGAAAGCAATCTGTTTATAAAATGAATCTGACATCGTTATAATAAATTTAATGATGTGTGGTCAAGCCTAGTGGCCATAATCTCTACGAAGTATAGTCTCGTCATCTTCATTGCAGCAGAAATACACCCACTGTTGGATATAGACCTCCCCCCAGTGCTGCCATAATGGCCGCCGCTGAGTTTCTCGCATCTATCGGACCTTACCAGGTCTTTGTTCACTTTGTGAAAGACCTCCCAACGCTGCATCTTCCAAGACGTGGTCTCTCCACAACCAGCCCTTCCCACCGACAATCTGTTTTGCGATCAATGAGGGTATCACTAAGGGTCGGTTCATATCTGACGTAAAATACGCCAAGCGTATCAGCAGTCGCGTCTATTCGGTCGAATGTGTCAGTTCATATCAAACGGAAAATGCGTCGAGCGTAACATCCGTCTTTCTGCGTTTAGCATCTATAGAGCGGTTGTGTTTTGTGATACTGAATTTTAAAATGATAGATCGATATGCACTTTATTGTAGGCACACCATAAACATAAACTGGTACATTAGAATACTTAAAAATTGTTATTGTAGTGTTACAATTGGCGGTCTTATCGCTAAAAGCGATTTTTTAAAGACAACCTTTGGATGGATTTGACAGAGGAGAAAGATACACGGGTAGTTTGTGGCGTACTATTTACATATATACAATACATAACTAATGAAACTCATATACTACAAAAATAATATATACATGTATAAATATATACAGGGTTACAGGAAAAGTCGTGCTAGATCCGTTAAGGGCGTGGAGTACTCGTCATTTCTGACATATTTCACCATGAAACACCCTACCCTAAACTTAACCCTTTTCGAGATATTCGACTGTTAATCTTTTTATTGAAAAGTGACGATTTTTAGGCTACTAAATTTAATTTTGTTTATTTTGTGTGACTTATTATTATTATTATTCCATTTCTACATGTGTAATAAGATGCTTTAGGACCTCAATCATTAAAATAGTGAATAAGTTAATTCAATACGCCGTAGTAAAAAAGAGAAAGTTAAGAAATTTAAAAAAAATTAGAAAGTTTATTTTTCTCTGAGGGATATCTAAAAAAATATTATGGCACTTGATCGGCAGATAAGTTATAAAATATCTACGTTTCATCAGCTATCCAACAAGGTATAATAATCTAGGGTTTCATTTAAATGCATTGAAAAAACTTAGTTTCATAGGCGATAGTGGAGGAAAAAATTAATACTTAGCAAAAAAAAAGAAAATTAAAATTAATGCAAAGTATTTATTAAATAAGGTTTTTACACAACTTTTTGTTACAATTCATGTTCAACATGGCCGCCTCTGTTTCTAATACACTGTCGCATTCTTCGACGGAGACCAGTCTTCACTACTCCAGTGGTCAATGTTGTCCTCATTTGATTGGCTGCATCCACAATCCTTTCTTTTAAGTCAAGGATGGGAAGTAAAAGAGACTGTGCAAGCGCAATTTTAGTGGCAGTTGGCAAAAAGTTTCGCAACCGTCTTAAAGACTTGGCAGAAGCGAATATTTTGCGACTTACCTCTTGTATTTGGGGACCCCAAGAAAGGTATTTATCTATCCAAACCCCGAGGTTCTTAACTTTTTCACTAAAAGGGATAGCGGTGCCATGTACCTGAGGATGCTGAGACCAGTTAACCTTAGGCATTAACCTTGAGCTGCTAACAACGATAACCTGGGTCTTTGATGGGTTAACCTGCAAACCATGTGCCTCACTCCATTCGCAAATTAAGGCTAAGTCCTGGTTGATGATGTTAATAGCAGACACCAAGTCCGTATGAGGAGATTGTTTATATACCTGCAAATCATCATCGTAAAGGTGGTAGGAGGAAAAAAATATTAAAGAGGGAATTTATGAATATTGCGAAGAGGAGAAAGTAATATATTAAAGAGGGAATTTATGAATATTGCGAAGAACAAAGGAGATAAGACGCCACCCTGAGGCACATCGGCTGAAGTATAACACCAAGAAGAGCAGGACTCGTCTATGAAAATACGTTGCCGGCGGTCAAATAGGTAACTGCGAAACCAGTCAATCACTGCTGGAGATATGTTAAGAGAGCGAAGTATGTTGAGCAGGACATCGAAATCGACAGTATTGAAGGTATTGCTAAAATCTAGCAAACAGAGAACTGTCATATTTCAACTATCCATACCTAGCCGTATGTCATCGGAAACGTTTACTAGGGCCGAAGTGGTCAAAAATGAAGCCTATCGAAATGATTGCTATTTGGGAGGCTTTAGAACAAGACCGAAAAATGAAACGTCGATATTGGGTGCATACTTTAAATACTAAAAGAATGTCAAGTGGCCAATTTAATTGTCTATATGAAACTAAGGTGGTGTTTGGTCAAATACAAAATAAGGACCGCATTTTAAAACCAGCAGATCAGAGCACAATAGTTGTTTCATTTTGAACCCTATTAGTGGTCTCACTAGATCACCTATTGCCAAGCCCGGCAATAATCAGTATTACAGCATGTCCATAGAATCTTTTGATGAACTTTTTACTGTTATAAAATGTTCCATAACTAAGTATGATACGAAAGAAGATCGGTCACGTCCCATATAAAAAAAACCTAGACCCGACAGAAAAGTGACATCTCTCAATTTTCTTGTTATTATTTATATAATCATATTATATAGTTTTTATATTAGAATTCAATGGCTAACACCAAATTATGGCCTTATGTTTTTGTTCAGGCGTTACCCTAAAAAAAAAATACAAAATGTCTACTTATCTATACAATTCGTAAATGTTTGTAACTAAATGACGATAAATAGTTATGGGATGTATCCAGGAGACCTGGAGATACAGCTGAATTATATAATTTTTGAATTCCTAGTACTACAATCAACTTAGGGTACATTCACTACACGTTACAACAAAAATATATTATACTAGGAATTCAAAAATTATATAATTCAGCTGTATCTCCAGGTCATCTGGATACATCCCGTAACTATTTTATCGCCATTTATTACGAATTGTGTAGATAAATAGGCATTTTGTACTTTTTTAGTTCACAGCCTGAACAAAAACATAAGGAAATATTGTGGTGTTAGCCATTGATTTCAAATATAAAAACTATATAATATGATTATATAAATAATAACAAGAATACTGAGATATGCTACTTTTCTGTCGGGTCTGGGTTTTTTTTGCCGGTTCTTCTTTCGATGTGCCATTACTCCTGAAGAAAGACTGACTATTACATTGAGGTAAGAGATATACATATTTAAACAGGAAAGTTGTAAGTATAATAATAACTGCTTTTGTTCTTGACATTAATATTTTAATATTATTGACATGTATATTAAAATGATACAAAAATCGTTGACAATGCGTTGACGGAAACGGAATAGACGCATGTTATCGGTCGCGTAACGCCAGAACAGACAAATGTATAGAAAAATACTTGATTGCTGAAAATCGCGAAAAACTGCTTTTCACGATTTTCGGCAAAACGTGTGACCCCGAACTTTTTTCCAGATGTCGAATCTATGAGAACTTTTTAGATTTCATTTGTTGCAATCCTATAAATTTTCAGCCAGGTTTGAATTTTTGTAACCGGACTAATATTTATTTATTTAACAATAATAAATAAACACACAAATACTTAAAAAGATAACACATGATAGGTAATATTACAAAGGTGTTGCTTATTTCCAAAGAAGTTTCTTTTAGCAGAGCTGCGTAAAAATTTTAAAAAATGTAGTAGAACAAGAATGTAGTGTGTAGAAGAAAAGAGGAAGATATTATATGTTACTGAAAACTTAATCTATTTTTATTGTTTTTGTTTTACATAGCAAATATCTAACATATGCCTATATCGCATTCATATTTAATTAATGACATAGGTACCTATATAATTATACCGTAATTGTAGGTTCTGAAATTTGAATACCAGCTTGCCAGCAGATAATTATTTTGACAATGTGAGTAATTAATTGAGTGTCGATCAGCTTCTAGGAATAATTTCCAATCTATCAGGAATTAATTGGATATAATTTAACTTAAGGGTTGACCAGATGGTTGTAAACCAACGTCCCAACCAAGGTTTTTTTTATGGTAGGTGAAAATCATCGAATGATGAAACCCGCTCTTGGGCGGAGCGAGAGATCAGTGTCAGGCTCTTACTGACTGAAAACCTACCCCGTACCTTCCTTGCTTTATTCCTAGAGTCGAGGTAACAGTTTGCACCACCCTAGGCTCCAGGAGGCTTGGACCCTGAAGGGCCCCTGCAGTTTGCTGACAACTCCTTGAGGCGCGCGGGAACGGTGCGCGCCGTTGACGACTTGGACTCGGTTTGGACAGTTACCAGACGACCGGACGGCGAGCTACTCATTGCTCACCGTTCGCGAGCCATGAGTGTCTACGGTTTTTTTTTTTTTTTTAAGGTAGGTAAAAATCATCGAATGACGAATCCCACTCTTGGGCGGAGCGGGAAACAGTGTCAGACTCTTACTGACTAAAGAACCTACCCCGTGCCTTCCTTGCCTTATTCCCAGAGCCCCGGTGTAACGCTTTCGCATCAACCCTCAGCTCCGGGAGGCTTCGACCCTGCAGGGTCCCTACGGTTTGCTGACAACTCCTTGAGTCGCGCGGGAACGGAGCGCGCCGTCGACGACTTGGGCTCGGTCTGGACTGCTACCAGACGACCGGACGGCGAGCTACCCATTGCTCACCGTCCGCAAGCCAGTGTCTACGGTGGCCGGATATCGGCAGGATCGCGGCGGCGACGGCTAAGGCGAGTGCGCCGTTGCCTTTGCCTTATGCGGTCAGCCTCCTCCTTTACGAGCATTACTGCGTCGCAGAAGGAGGCGACCGCCTGCCACTCCTCGCTGCGGATCATGGCCTGAACCAAGGCCCGGCGCGAGAGGTCGCCGCCGCTGATCACCTCCACGAGGGCACGGCGTTGCTCGGGCGTCTCTTCCGCACGGATCCGGTGCAGGAACCTCCCGAACTTTCCATGTCCGGTGAGGACCTGCGTCATGCGGAAGGTGAGGACGCCGTGAGGTCTATCCAGCCACGCCTGAAAGAGCCGATGTTCCACAAGGGCGGTCCTAGTACCGATCCCTGTGGGACATCGCACGACATCTCTCGCCGTTTCCAATCTCCTTGGTGACCGGGGTAGATTATATACCTGTCGGACAGGTAGGCCTCGATTGTACGACAGAGGTAGTCGGGCACCCGGTGATACCGGAGTGCCGTCCTAATACAACTCCAGGGCAGGGAATTAAAGGCGTTGGCAATGTCCAATGACACCGCCAAGACACACCTGCCCCGGAACACCGCATCTCCCGTCGTGAGAGCTCGCACGCGCATGATGGCGTCCACCGTGGAGCGCCTCCTGCGAAACCCGAACTGGTCGTCCGCAAGATCGGGCCCCTTCAGTGTTAGGTGCTTGACGAGGCGGTCTGCAATGACTCTTTCAAAGAGCTTGCCCACCTCGTTAATCAGCACAATGGACCGATACGCGGACGGAGAGTCCGCAGGGCGCCCCGGCTTCGCGACGAGGACCAGTTTTCCCGTCTTCCAGGGAAGTGGGAACTGGCCCCTCTCCAAGCATGCGTTAAAGAGCCCCCCAATCGAGACCCGAGAGCCTCCATGGCCAGGACCCAGGCCTTTCCAGGCAAGCCGTCGGGTCCTGGGGCGGTATTCTTCGCACCCATCCTGCGTACCGCCACTCTCATCTCTACCTCGGTCACTTCCGGAGCATTGGTACCGTCGTCGCTGACGTGGTCCGCGTCAGACACCGCTGGTGGCGGAGCCATGGGCGGGGGGGAGTGGTCCCCCCGCGCAGGGAACAAAGCGCTCACCACACCCTCCACGATCTGTGGCCGGAGACTCTGCGGTGTCTGGTATACCGGTGTCGCGCAGCAGTGCATGCGGTGCGCAGCGTCGCAAGTTTTGGCGACCACCAGTACACCTGGCGCCGGGCGCGTCCTGGGCGGAGACGGGGCATTGCCGCGTCGCAGATTTGTGACAAGGCCTCCCGGAACCACTCCGCCTCGACGTCGATGTCGGCAGGCCTGACCGGCGCTTACACCCAGGCCTGCACCGCCGCGGCTTCCAGGAAGAGTTCCCGTTGCAGCTGCCTCAGCGCCCAACGCGGACCACATGGGGTCTGCCGGACCGGCGCGGTCGAGGTCTGGGCGGAGACGTCAAACCGGATATACCGGTGGTCAGAGTATGTCTCCACCACCTCCATGACGCGCCAGTCAACTACACGCGGTGTCAGAGCGGGGCTGGCGAACGAAATGTCCACCACGGACTCACCCTGCACCCGCACACACGTGGGGACAGCTGTCCAATCCCTGCCTAAGGGTGCTCGATAGCCGCTTGCAAATATTCTGTTGGGAGGATCGTAAGGCTTTATCGAAAGCCTCGGACATAGAGGCGGCGTGCTTCAGGACGGTCTTCTCCTTAGAAGACCGTTCCCTCTTGCGGCCCATATCGCGCAGCGCCGCGACCACCAGCTCGCCGAAGGACCTGCGCGCCTCTTCAGCGGAGTCCGCCCCAGCGTCTGGCGCGCCACCGGACTGTCGCGGCGGTCGCTCCCCAGCGCTGACCGCACCAGGGTGGCGCCCTTCCGCGGCAAGCTTTGCAGCTCGCTGAGCGGACTCCTGCGGAGTGAGCCCCCTGCCTTTACCTCGGCTTTGGCCCCCACCGCGACTGCCGGTGGGGATTTTTGGGGCCGAGCCCTTCCCATCATCGGAGGACGACTGCCCGTCCCCCGATTTGGTGCGCTTCCGGAAGGAACGCGAGTCCCTTCCGGAGTTGCCCACCAACTCCTCCTCCATCTCCGAGCCTGAGCTCCCTCTGGACGCAGCGTCGGACTCCGACCGCTCGTCACTCTCAAAAATTTTGGTGAAAAATTTGCTGTTCATGTTGTTCCCACGAGTATGTTACAATTTGTACTGGCTCAAATTTAGTGGTCCGCACTAGGGACTAATTTAGCTACCCATTAGTCAAGCTAACAACCTTCCTCACGGAGCCGCCGCTTGGAGGTTTGGGGTGATTTTTTATAGAGGTTGTCTTCCTCGCGGCCCGGGCGGTTAAACCAGGACCCTCGACCCCCATCGAAAGTCAGAAACATGACCTTGGACAATCTTTGGGGCTACGAGTCTAGCGGTGGCAGAAGGAGGAGGAACTCTCCCTCCTGCCTGCCCGATGGCAGGGTAAGTGCACACCGAGCCCGCTCTTACCTCGTCACTGTGCCCTCTGCTAAAGCAGAGGGACACGCGTTGAGGCGATCCTCCCAACAGAATATTCGCAAGCGGCCATCGAGCACCCTTAGGCCGGGATTGCCCAAGGGTGGGTCGATGGCGGCCTCCCGGGGTGCACCGTCCCGCAGACTGGCCTTCACTCCGGACGTGTCCGCAAGGGAACTCCAGCCTGCGGGCGCTCGAGGAGGTTTTCTGGCATGGCACCCCAACGTCCCAACCAAGGTGACCTTGCTAGTTTCAATCCGTGTAATACCCCTAAACCATGACTTTGTAGGCCATGGTTTACAACCAATGTCTACACGGTAAAAAAAATTACGGGACTCCCTAATCATTTTTAAATACCTATACAATAATATATCACACGTTATGATAGAAATTAAAAAAAAATCACTTGCCACTTTACATGTAGGGAGGGGTACCCTAACAAAACATTTTTTATTACTTTTATTTTTGTGCACTTTGTCGGTGTAGTTGATATACATATTGATATCAAATTTCAGCTTTCTAGTGCTAACGGTCGCTGAGATTATCCGCAGACGGACAGACAGACATGGCGAAACTATAAGAGTTCCTTGTTGACTACGGAACCTTAAAAACAAATCACTTCCCACTTTACGTGTAGGGGAGGTACCCTAATAATTTATTTTACCACTTTTTGTTTTTGCGCTTTGTCGGCGTAGTGGATATACATATTGATACCAAATTTCAGCTTTGTGGTGCTAACGGTCGCTGAGATTATCCACGGACGGACAGACAGACAGACATGGCGAAACTATATTTATTTATTTATTTATTCGAAGGAGAACCAACAGCTATAGCTAAACAATAACAGTTGTATAAAAGAACCATTGAGCCAATTACAGGTTCTTACGGGTAGAAACAGAAAAAGTAGCAGAAAACTTAGGATCACTAACAAGCACGATAAAAAAGAATACAATAAAATATCACTTATTACAATCAGCACGTTTGAAAAAGTCCGCATTCAGCTGAGTGCGCGCAGTATATTTTTTAGTGATAAACGGGTCAAATGAGAATTCTTTACAGAGAACATTAAAGTCTTTACTCGCTCGCACCATGTAAGAGTTTCGCCTATATTTAGAAGAGGAAGAAGGAATGGAGATAGGTGGATTAAATCTAACCGATCTCTGAGGGACATTAAAGCGTAGTTTATTTAGGAGGTCAGGGCAGTCAATCTCATTAGATATAATTTTTAGTAGGAAAGTGCAATCTGCTAAACGACGACGATTTATGAGTGGTTGTAAGTGAAATTTCTTGCAAAGAAAAGGGTATCTTTAAGTCAAGAGTGAATAGGTTACTTCTAGGTAAGCGCGCTCCATCGTCGACCGCATCGTCGCTTTCCATCAGGTGAGATTGCGGTCAAGCGCAAACCTATAACCAATAAAAAATAAAAAAATAAATAAAAAAAAACTAAGGGTTCCTTGTTGACTACGGAACCCTAAAAACGGTTCACGCAAATTAAAATTAGCACCGGGTACAACGCCAACTCTCGGGAAATTGGGTTACTAATTTTACATGGGCCACTGGGTTCTGTTACATTGTGAGAAATTTTTGACGAACGGGAAGCTACGGAACCCTGCACTGAGCGTGGTCCGATACGCTTTTGGCCGATTTTTTATTATTGTGGATAAGCTCGCGTTTGACCACTATGTCACCTGATGGTAAGCGATGTTGTGATCGAGGGTGGAGCACGCTCGTCTTACCTGTCCTCTAAGATTTTATTTTTCAGTTTGGTATTTAAAACGTAGTTCGTCGTGGTGCGCGTAGAAGGCGGTTTCCACTTGAAGAATTAAAGTAGCTCAACGACTTGTCGCCAAGACCGCTATTGTACTCATAAATTTAAGTTATAAGGTTTGTTACTATTTTAGTGTACATTAAAGTTTATTCTAGCCAGCTCAAACAAAATCTGAAACGCCCCATCTCCAGCAATAAGGGATAGAAAGAGGTTTTAAATATTTCAGATCATAGAATCGGGCAAATATATATCTTTAATGCTGGTTTTTGTGACAATATAATTCCTTTGGCCATAGGCCTTTACCCAGCAGTGGGATACAAAGTAGGCTTTAAAAAAATCTATTTGAAGGTCTTGCAAAAGTCCATCTCTAGTTATTTTCTGTTTGAAAAAAAGTGTTTTTATTTCCCAACCAAGACTATGTTAAAGCATGTTTCTTGTAACTTATGTGTTATATATACATATATATATATTGTATAGTACGTTCCACCTCATTCTATGCAACAAAATTTCTTTGGCTGGTCTCGATAGGTTCCAATATAAGTGCCTTCGAATCATTTCTGGATTCTTATATGAAGCGCTTTCCCGTAAACGCTCTGCATAGGGCTTCCAAAATTACGCAAAAATCAATTACGTAACTAATTACGCAACTTTTTTCTTCAATTCCGTAATTACGTAATTTTTCCCTAATCGACTATGAATTTTTGTAAATATTGTAGTTACAGTTTACAATTGTCTTTTACTATCTCAAATGTAAGGTATTATCAAAATAAACACAATAATTAAGCTGCGTTATTGCATTAAATAAAATGTTTGAATAATAAATTATTTTGTATGAATTATGCATGCTCCACGGGGTTTTTACTGATGAAAGCTTTGATCTAGGTACTTACATCTTTCAAGAGATAATCCACACATTCAAAGTCACCCACGATAAAGACACAATATTTTGCTTCAAATTGTTATTATTTTCGCGCATTTACCACCAATTTTTAATTAGTTAATCTGATCAAGTGCCAACTGTGTCGAAGGTCTAGCGATGTGTGAAATTGTGGACTGAACAACCGACAATTTAGCAATGAAACTATACTTTCATTTTAATTAAGAAAGTGAAGAGCATAGTAGTTCCTTGTAGTCGTAGGGACTTTTCGCCAGGGACTCCTCGGCCCTACCGACTCGCCAAATGGATATATTTGAACTCTATTCTGTACAGCTTAGAATTATTTTTTGCAAGATTTAACAAACGATACAATAAACTGCGGGGAATCCCCTGTTTGTATAGTTTTGATGTAGATATATCGTATAGTGTTGCCACATTATAAATGGTACGTAGTAGATTGCTTTTTGTTGGTTGACTATTTTGATTGATTTATGATACCAACAATTACGTAAGTACGGAATTGACATCTTCAGTTACGGAATTTAAAATACTTTAAAATGAGTTCGTAATTACGTAATTGCGTAATTACGTAATGGAAGCCCTAGCTCTGCAGTGCAAAGGAATTTTATTATGTTGTGTGATACTCTCGTTTTCACATGTTCATACTCTACTTTTAATTTAATTTCCACTGAATTCGTTTTGTATTTTTGGCATAGTATTTCGTCGCCTTGGAGGTCAATGGAGCTAAGCTACAGAACTACACTTCTGAGTTATGGACGTTTAAACAATAAAGGATGCGGCAGAAAACAGTGATTTTAACATAAATTAGTGTAGTTTTGGAGGTCAAGAGTTCTTACAACTATTGACCACTCAATACTTATTTACTACGATTGTAATCACAATGAATCTAAGCTGCTTATACTTACCTATTGATTCTTATTAAAGCTAAACTTAAATTTATTGGAAATTTAAAAAATAACCTGCTTACAGATATCTATTACATGTATTAGACTAATATAAAGTATGTTTTTTTGTGAGTACGTTAATGTACTTAACTCTTATTTTAATCCAGTCTTGCCGCGATAGATACTAAACGTTTAACTTTTTGTGATTCTGCAATTATTTATACAAGATTGTTATTTGCCCGCCAATTTAATATACTCAACGCCTTCATGATTTTTAGGATATTTATCTAGGCATCTGTAAAGTTTATTGTATTCCACTGCATTATATTTCTGTTTTACGATAGGTGGTGAGATTGGTATTGCGTTATGGTTGTTTAGTGATTAAGAGTCATTGTGTTATCTCTGAAGGTAATTGTTTGTGGTCAGACATTGAAGATGCCATAGCGACAAAATGGACATTTCATATATGGACCTAATATATATAAAATTCTCGCGTTTGAAAGTATGTTGCCAAACTCCTCCGAAACGGCTCGATCGATTCTCATGAAATTTTGTGTGTATATTTTGCAAGTCTAGGAACAGGGCTTAAACTTTATTTTACACTCCTACCCCTACTTTTTGCGAAGCGACTTCTTCTCTAATTTTGTGTATATTCAGTAGGTTTAAGAATATGCGAAGATTATTTTTATCCTCTTACTCCTAGAGTAAAATTACGTTAACGCTGCGCGTAGCTGCGGGCGTGCCAGTATAATTAAAAATATTATCAAAAATATTAGAAACTTAAAAGATATAATCAACTCTGATATAATCAAAAATATTAGAAACTTAAAAGAAGATAAACGATTTTGTACAAGAAATATGTTTTGAAATAAAAAATGGGAAATACGTCTCATTTCATAAAATATTACGTATTACATTTCAATGTGTTCAGGTTTTCTCTCAAAAATATTAGAAACTTAAAAGAAGATAAACAATTTTGTACAAGAAATATGTTTTGAAATAAAAAATGGGAAATACGTCTCATTTCATAAAATATTACGTATTACATTTCAATGTGTTCAGGTTTTCTAAAATTATATATTAGCAAACGATGTAACGATTTCATAGTAATGCTATTATAGATATGTATTGTATTGTCGTTTATAGATATTTTCATTTTCATAGGTAATTATTTAAAAAAAGTCATAAGATTTTTGTAATTAAATCGGGTAATGAATATCTCGCAGCACTTTTAAATTTGGCTTAGAAAAGGTCCTGCAGTGGGTCAATTCCTTTTCATTCGAATATCTTCATCAGAAATCATGCTTGCGACTTTATCAGAAGAGTTGGAATTCGTATCGTCATGGTAGTCACTTGATTAAGATTCAAATACATAGTAGCAGTCCATTTTCAAAAAATTCTGGTCAGTGGGTAGTCTTAGGGGCGGATTTAAAATTCTTTTTCTGCCAGGCACCGCTCGAGTACGAACACTCTAGTAAATTTTGAAATTTTATTGCCCTGGTCATCCGAAAAAATATTTGATAAATGGTTCAACTTTGGAAAATGGTATCGTGGGCCCGATATTTTCTCATTTCTCATAACAAGGACGTTTGACTTTTAAGATCCTTCAAGTTCCTTGCCAGCACTTTTAATGACGATTATTTTCTTTGAAAACGATTAAAAACAGAACACAAAACATTTTCTTAACATCTGCTCTCTCCTTACCTACTGTCCATTATTTTATTTTTTTTGATCGATTATAATTTAGGTGTCTTCAAGGTTAGAGTGAATAGGCTCTTAATAAACTAGTGCGCCTCACTATCAACGATTGCATCACTGCTTACCATCAGGTGGGATCGCAGTCAAGCACTAGTTTATTGCAATAAAAAAAAAACATCACAATGACAGCAGTTATCAATTGTTAAGAAAGTCATTTGCCATTTGATAGTTATTAAATTATAAAGGAGTTTGGGGGTATGCGGAGCAGAAAGCAAAGTCCCACATACCTCCGTTGAAAAGGGAGGATCCTCCGACCAGACAGGTGTTATAGTCTGGTGGGCTACTGTCCGATAGTTGATT
Source organism: Mythimna loreyi (assembly GCA_029852875.1). NCBI lineage: Eukaryota > Metazoa > Arthropoda > Insecta > Lepidoptera > Noctuidae > Mythimna > Mythimna loreyi. Next base: position 3,221,415 of record CM056777.1, on the reverse strand, counting down.
TCGGGCTGTCGTATTTGCGCGATGCAGGACTGTTGTAGTTCTTATTTGTCGTCATAGATGGCGCTACAGAGTAGCTGGAAAGCCTCCTACGACAACCTCAAAAACGTACTGAAGAGTAAAAATACAAATGGGTATTTTATCTCGTTCTACTAGTGTGTCCATACACTAGCTACGTATTACAGGACAATTTTGCTATAAACAAGTTCGATATGTTTTTAATGGGGAAAGACGTTTGTCTGCCATGGATCGCAATAAATTTATGCTCATTTGTTATTAAGAAGACATTATCATTATCATCATTACATAGTATAAAACAAAGTCGTTTCCCCTATGTATGTTTAGATCTTTAAAATTACGCAACGGATTTTGATGCGGTTTTTTTTTTAATAGATAGAGTGATTTAAGAGGAAGGTTTATGTGCATAATACATGAATAATATATTATATTCAATATCAGTACCCGTGCGAAGCTGGGGCGGGTTGCTAGTTTTAAATAAATGACAAGCAAGATACTAACTATGTCCATTTAATAACGGAATGCTATTCGCGCCGTGGTGCACGCTGGAAAATTCTGCGGTGCGACGCGCGGCACTGTCGATTTTAGCGGTGCGGCGCTTCAACATCATCATCATCATCATCAGCCTTTTTAATGTTCCCACTGCAGGGACACAGGCCTCCTCTCTCTACGAGAGGGAATGGGCCATGATCCACCACGCGGGCCCAGTGCGGATTGGTGGATGTCACATATCTTCGAATTTTTGGTTCTAGGATATGCCGGTTTCCTCACGATGTTTTCCTTCACCGTTTTGAGAGCAGTGGTGATGAAATAAATTACACAAAGTAATGTGCCTGGCTGGGTTTGAACCTGTGACCTACAGCTTGTAAGTCAGGGTCTTTACCACTCGGCCACCACTGCTCTCTAAACGCTCGCTTCAACGCGGCTATGTATTTCGGCCCATAAGGGTAATAATATTTTTATACTAAGAATTCGAAGATAATTATATTATACTAGCAAACCGTCTTCGCACGGGCGCAATGTTGATATCAAATATATTGGATTATACATATAAACCTACCTCTTGAATCACTCGTATCTATTAAAAAAAGCCGCATTAAAATCTGTTGCGTACTTTTAAAGATATAAGCATACATAGGGCATAAACAACTTTTTTTTATACTATGTAATGATATGTGTGAAATAAATGAGGCTTCTGTTCCAGCTGGGGAAACATTAAAAAGCTGAATATGACTACCCAAAATTTCACTATCAATAGTGGTAGCGATATTCGCTTATGTGAGTGTTGGAAATACCTACTTACGACGGTGGACGGCGAGCAATGGCTTGCCGTTCGGTCGTCGGGTAACATTTCGGACCGAGTCCAAATCCGCGACTGCGCGGATTGTCTCCGCACGCCTTAAGGAGTTGTCAGCAAACTGTAGGGGGCCGAAGCCTCCTGGAGTCAAAGGTTGATGCGAAAGCTTAAAGGCTCTGGGATTAAGGCAAGGAAGGAACGGGGTGTAAGTAGGTTGTTTAGTGAGTAAGACTCTGACATTGCCTTACGCTCCACCTAAGGGCGGGATTCGTCATTGGGTGAGTTTTACCTATTATAAAAGAAAGAGTAATCATTGAGTTTCATGCCGGTTCTTCTCCATAGGAAACGAGTAGGCCTATGTAAAATGAATGATTTTGAGTTTAAGTTTGAAATGCCACCAGTAAAAACTCGAAAGATTTAAATATCTAACAAGTTGACCCAGCTCCTGTAATATTGTATTAGGTATATACAATCTAAGATGAGATGTCTTTTTTTTCAGCGGAGCTCTGCTGCAAGTGACTCCCAGCATTTTAAACTCTTTATGTAGTAAGTCCGGAGGAAACAGCATAAAGTACGTGCCATACGTACCCCACTATGATCGGGACCACGACCATAAGAATATGAAATTGAAGAGGCCAATGTCTCCACATGTCACCCACTACGCTCCTACCTTACCAGCTATGACGTCCATTGCACAAAGAGCTACAGGTAAACAATGTTCTATCTTACTGTCAAATTATCAATACGGATACTCGAGTTTTCAAAATCATGGAAATCTCGAGCGCGTCAAATGTTTATAGTACATAGGTGCACATGCGCTTTGCCTTGCTGATAACCGATGGGTAATTAGTATTAATCTGACGATTGAAAGAAAAAAATATTTGAGCGTGTTTTTTTTTTTTGTTTTCAGAGCGAATGTTAAGCGAACTCAGAATTACTGTCCTTTACCTATATTTAAACTAGCTTTTGCCCGCGGCTTCGCCCACGTGGTAGCCTATGTCCTATTCCGGAGTGTATCCTATGCCTGTGCCAAATTTCATCCAGATCCGTCCAGCCGTTTTGGCATGATTGAGTAATAAACATCCAAACATCCGAAAATCGTAACTTTGGCTTTATAATATTAGTAAGATAACTGACGATTTGGACGTGACAAAAAGTTATCGGCTGTTTTTCGAAAATGTGAAAATAAAGTGTTACCTTGACTTACCCGAGCGCGTCAGATTTCTATATACAGAAGGTCCAACTGAACGCCTGCTAGAGGTCATGGCCATTCGGATGGTGCGGGGATAACGCACGGTGTCCCGCGAGGCGGCGAGCCTCCTTGCTGACCTACCACCATGGGATCTGGAGGCAACAGTCCTTGCACGCATGATCGATCTGCGCGTGGAGATGCAACGCCGGGGCCAAACTCCGCTGCCTCAACAAGTTGAGGCGTGGCGGACAGAGCTCCGGCGGGATATCATGGTGAAATGGCAACAGCGACTGTCGCAACCCAGCGCTGGGCACAGCATAATTTCGGCGGTAGTGCCCCTCTTTGAGGCGTGGCTGGATAGACCTCACGGCGTCCTCACCTTCCGCATGACGCAGGTTTTCACTGGACATGGCAAGTTCGGGAGGTTCTTGCACCGGATTCGTGCGGAAGAGACGCCCGGGTATCGCCACTGTGTGGCCAACCCGGAGGACAAAATAAAAATCTTATTAATATCATTTATTACAACGAACTAAATGATAATTTGGCAATTATAAGGAAGTCGAAGGCAATTGAGGCCAAGGTTTTATGGCTGAAAGTAAGGCTCTGGCCCTGGTATATAAAGGCAATGTAGGAACGGTGTGGATTTTTTAGTCAGTTAAATTAAAAAATTATATATTCAAAACGGTTCACACGGTCCAAAATCCAAAGTCATCGAATGACGAATCCCGCTCTTGGTTGGAGCGGGAGACAGTGTCAGACATCTAATGACAAAACGACCCACCCGTTCTTGCCTTAGTTCCAGAACCCTGGTATTCCGCTTTCACATCTACCCTTGGCCCCAGAAGGCTTCAGCCCTGCTGGGCCCCTGTAGTAGCTGACAACTCCTTGAGGCGCGCGGAAACAGTGCGCGCCATCGACGGTTTTGGCTCAGTCCGCACGCTTACCAGATGGGCGAACAGCGAGCTACCCATTGCTAGCCGTCCGCAGCTACTTGAGCAGCAGACTATTGCCAAGTTTTTTTTAAGAATTTTTTTTGCTGAGAAATTGGTCAGATAAGATTTAGCATCAATGACAACATCAGCTGGTTTTTTTTTTAATAGCCTATTGTATGTCCCACTGCTGGGCGAAGGACACCCATTTTTCCTACCAAACCTCTCTGTCTAGGGTGACCTCCGGGCATGTTTGCTCCGCGAACATGATGAGATCGTCACTCCACCTTCGCCGCTGTCGACCTGGACGGCTTCGACCTCAGGTGTCAAGCTGGCTTATTATGATAATTTCATTTGCAACGATACGTGTCGAAAATCACTCTCAAAATACACTAGTATTGATTCAATTTGGCAGAAATGCCGGGTATAATTTTGTCCGCGTAATGCTTTCCGAATTGTTTGATATTCTGGTGCTTTTAATTCATTTAGTGGCTGTGCTTGATGAAAATGGCACACTCCATTTTGTGTGATTATGAATTTACTAGCGACCCGCCCCAGCTTTGCACGGGTACTGATATTGAATATATCAATGCTGACTTCCACTGATTGGAGTATAATTTATGACATGCATCATTTGGAGGAGTTGTTAGACATTTTTTATAATAAACTGACGGATATTTTAGATAGATGTGTACCACGGAAAAAACTTGAACATGGAGAGTCTCGATACGTTTATCCCGAATGGTACACCGCGGACATCATAAAAGATATAAGGAAAAAAGCTAAATTTCATAAAAAGTTTAAAATAACAAAGCTTAGTAGCGACTACTTAGAATTCTCTAAATGCAGAGCTAGTATTAAAAAATCAATAGAAACGGCACACAGGCAACACAATCTTAGAATACAAGATCAATTTTCAAAAGATCCAAAATCATTCTGGCAGTACATTAGGTCTAAACGAAGTAGGGTAAACAGGCAGGCTATCGTAAAGCATGATCAGCCTCTTTCCGATGAGGAGTCTGCTCGGGAATTCGCTTCCTTTTTCGAATCGGTGTACAACAAAGAGCGGCCGCGGCTGGATCCCCAAGTGGCGGACGCGGGGGCGGGAGCGAGCAGTGCACGAGTGCATATCGAGGCCCTCAATCTTCAAGACGTGAGGCAGGCACTCAACAAACTTAAGCCAAAACGCTCATCTGGCCCCGATGGCATTCCAGCTTTTCTGTTCCGAGACTGTGGTGGGGTGTTGGCTGAGCCTTTACGACATATTTTTAACACATGTTTAAAACAGGCAACATTTCCACCTAGGTGGAAAATTACTAGAGTGATTCCGGTTCCTAAGGGAAAGGCGGGTCCAGATGTCAGTGGCTACAGGCCAGTGGCAGTGTTAGCGACGCCGGCAAAAGTGTTCGAGTCTGCTATCCAGTGCTGCCTGCAGGCTCAAGTAGGCGCACAGCTAGCGGACGCACAACACGGATTCCGGCCGGCGCGCAGCACTGCCACTAATCTGCTTGATTTCACGACGCGGGTGGCGTCGGCCGTCGATGCTGGTGTCCAGGTGGACGCGGCATACTTTGATTTTAAAAAGGCGTTCGACACTGTGGACAATGACGTACTGCTAATGAAGCTAGCAAAAGTAGGTTGCACGCTGCAACTTTTAAATTTTTTTGCTAGTTACTTAAAAGACCGACAGCAGTACGTTGACTACAACGGGGTCGAGTCAGAGCCATACTATACCAGGTCAGGAGTGAGTCAGGGCAGCAATTTGGGTCCTCTTGAATTTATTTTAATGGTAAATGACTTACCAGAGGAGGTCAAACATAGTCTATGTTTATTGTTTGCAGACGACCTTAAATTGATGCGTGAGATCAAACACGAGTCGGACTGTGATCGTTTGCAGGAAGACATAGACCGAGTGGTTGAGTGGAGCCAAAAGAACAAACTCTATTTCAACACAGCTAAATGTTCAATAATGACATTCACGCGAGCAAAGACTACAATAGCCTATGAGTACAAAGTGGAGGAAGAACCCATCCCGCGAGTGTCTCAAGTACGAGATCTGGGAGTACTATTTACACCAGATCTTACATTCCGGGATCATATAATTAAAATTTGTAAGAAAGCGTACAGAAACCTTGGTTTTGTGCTGAGACAGTCGCGGGAATTCACTAATATCACTACGCTCAAGGTACTTTATGACGCCTTAGTACGGAGTCACTTGGAACACAGTGCGGTTGTATGGGCTCCTCATGAAGTGAAGTACAGTGTCATGCTGGAGCGAGTACAAAATAAATTCACTAGACACTTGTATTTCAAACTCTATGGGGTTTACCCATTTTACCCACTGATGTATCCTACACTGTTTGTGCTGGGTATGGTGGGGTACAACGAGCTCAGAGTGCGCCGGGAATTCACACTCGCGGCGTATGCAGTGAAGCTCCTGCGTGGAATAGCGCACAACCCGGGTGTGCTGCGCCATCTGAAGCTGTGCGTGCCTGACCGGTACATGTGGAAGCGACGGCGGCCGCCATTGCTGGCCGTGCCTACTACCAGAACCAACCTGCTGTCAAAAGCACCTCTCACACGCACAGTGCGTGTATTAAATGAAGTGCATGAGAGGGTAGACCTATTTTCGTGTCACTTGAGTGAATTCGCAAGAGTTTTATTAAATTTAGTTTCTTATAATTAAATAGTACGAGCAATATTCTGCAATAATTAGTTGGCATTTTTAATTTGATTTTTAATTTGTTTTTAGTATTATTATTATTATTTATTATTGACATTTTTAATTTGATTCTTTTTTTTTTTTTACATTATTAATTTGTTTTTTTTTTCTTTGACATTTTTAACTTGATTTTTTATTTTGACATTTTTAATTTGATTTTTTATTATTTGATTTTTTATTTTATGGCTTTTTGAATTTTGAATTATTGTTTTGACATTTTTTAATTTGAGATATATTTTATTTTTATTAATGTATAATTTCTCGTTTTTGTTTTATTAGGTACTTTTTTTTTTTGGAGTTTTGATTTTAATAGTATTTTTGTAATTTATATATTTTTTTTTTTTTTTTTGTAAACCCCTGTCGCATTAGGTTAAGCCTGTAAAGATAGGGTGTATGTTTTTAAATAAATAAATAAATAAATAAATAAATAAATAAATATTATGCACATAATATAGAATCACTCTATCTATTAAAAAAAAACTGCATCAAATTCCGTTGCGTACTTTTTAAGATCTAAGCATACATAGGGAGTAAGCAACATTGTTTTATACTATGTAATGATTAAGAGAATTTTATTTATAATATAAATGTACATATAATTGTCCCACAACATCATGTTATTTAAAAAAGAAAATTCAAACTTTGTGTAAATGTGTGAATAATAATTAGAATAATTAAAAATAATAATTATAAATGAGTACCAAAAAGCTTCGTTAAACTATTTAGTTTAACGAAGCTTTTTGGTACTCATTTTTTTTGGCATTTTTTTATTTTCTTAGGTAATAACCTTAAAGCTTGGTTGATTGTTATTTTATTTGTAAACTATTATAAATATTATACATACAGCTTATAATACTCATTTTCACAAATTTCATTACTAAACCCGACAGTCATTTTGATCTATACTAATGTATTAACAGCGGTAAGGTAGGGGGGGGGGGCACAATATTGTCTGACAACATCTGTCAAATCAAAGCTATGAATCGTAACACCACATATCAGAAGCTAAGTACTAGTTTATAGCAATAAAAAAAAAAGTCAGAATGCGGTATCCAAATTTTGCAAACGAAACTCCAATGAGAATGAGAAATCCGGTCTAAACGTAACAAAAACGATTTCGTATTATTAAAGTGATATCTAACTTTTTTGATGTGAGTTCATATTACAAGTTAAAGGGCGTTTTTCCACTCACCGGCCCGGCACCGGCACCGGCACCGGCACGGTGCCGGTGCCGGTGCCGGGGAAGCAAAAATGTACAGAAAAGTATGGCTCGTTTTTTCACTTGCCGGCGCCGGCGCCGATCCGGCGTTGGTTCCCGCCGGCGTCGGCGCCGTCGCCGGAGTAGCAAGCTTCCCACCCGATCCCGGCCCGGCAAACTGCATTCTTCGGTCATGCGAAAATAGTTGAAAAATTTTCTGGGGTCCATTTTCAACTTTTCAAATAGGGTATAATATGTTCCTTCTATGTATCTGACTTTCAGTATTGGATGAATCCAAAATTCGACGTCTCTGCGTCGGTATTTGCGTCGTAGATGTAAAAGATATAACAAATACAGTCGACGACTTGACGATAACATTGTTAGGTATCTACGCGTTGTACTATACGTGTAGTCGTGTTGAAGTCCGTGTCAGTTACTGTACCAGTCACCGGGCGTAAACCGGCATCGACACCGGCGCAGTGGAAAAACGAAGCCCCGGCGCTCGTGCCAGTGCACGGCCAAGCCGGTGCCGTGCCGGTGCCGGGCCGGTGAGTGGAAAAACGCCCAAACTCTTGAGCCACCGTTGAACGCCGCCGTTAAATTAATTTTGAAAAACTTTGATGATTCTACAGCTAACATAGATTTAATTAAACCCCGTAGTTTCATCCACATCATCACTACATAGTATAAAACAAAGTCGCTTTCTCTGTCCCTATGTCCCTTTGAATGCTTAAATCTTTGAAACTACGCAACGGATTTTGATGCAGTTTTTTTTAATATATAAAGTGATTCAAGAGGAAGCTTTATATGTATAATGATATCAATTAAATAGTGGAGAAGTACTATTATTTTTGAGGTTTCTAATGTGATGTCGTACATTTTTTCCGCTTACATTGCAAACGCAGGCTGAACCTGAGTTTTATCAAAATAATGTAGGTACTAAGTATTGTACACATTGAAAAGGTCTACAGAAAAGTCCGCGATGGTATTTGTCTATCTCTTATAGTACGAGATACATAGAACAAGGATAACCCCTCATATGTTATTCGATTATGGTAAATATTACATGCTAGATAATGCATTTATCAATACATTGCGCTGAGGTTGCCTCGCTAAATTTAATGCAAATGATGTTAACACGTTCGTGGACAGTAACGACCACAGGTGTCTACATAGCTGCAAATGATACGACAGTACGCCTGTCGACGTATCAGTTTTTACTTGGATAAAATCAGTACGCCACACGACGACCGATTTTTCATACTATCATAAGGAACGGTATGTTGTACTGTCACCACAGGTATAATTACGACTTTTGTACTGTCACTGCATTATTTACAAAAAATCGTCAAAAAAAGTACTTCCACGCACACATTCGTATTTTTATACTCCCCTCCCCACGCACACTACGCCCGTGGGCGTCGTGTTTACATACGATCAGTCGAGTACTGCGCCGCTGCGGTGATCCTGCGTGTCGCTGCATGTTTTCGCGCGCAACTGTTGTTTAGAAAGTGAGTAGTTTGTTTTCAACGTAATTTTATTGTTTTATACATACTAAATATACTAATTCAAGTCTATTTGCTCATGTCAATAACGTATTTATGTTGCTATTGTTTGTTGTGAACACGAGTTTGTTGTACTAAATTTGTAAAGAATATTTTTACAGATGGCGTCTCGAGACTCGTTCGAAAAGGAACAAAAACGACTTCAAGACCTAAGAATAATCGAATAATATTTCACATACACTAATTTATGAAAAAGTTTTTAGGACATTGACTGCTAATAAAGTCAATTTAGCTATTTTCATAAACACAAAACAAGTCATAACTTTTTCAAAACGTTTCTAATAAAATTGGACTTCTATTGCTTACAATATTATTTTTAAGCTACATCCTAGCGAATTACATGAGGTTTTTTTCTAATTAGTAATCAAATAAAATGACTCATTATCAAAATCCTATTACGTAAACTAGCGTAAATCGCGAATGATTCTGATTTTTCAACATTTCCAAATCCAATTGTATTGTTGCTAATAGTTTAAAGTAATAAAAACCATTAATTGCCTTTATTTTTAGTAGTGTAGTTTGAAAGCTGAAAGAAAGAGTAAGTATAATGCTTTAAAGAAAAAAGCAAAGAAAGCCGTGGCAATTGCAAAAGCAAAAGCCCAGGACAAACTATATGATACATTAGACAGTCCTGCAGGCCAGAAAGAGCTGTACCGGCTTTCTAGAATGAGAGAAAGAAAGGCGAGGGATGTTTGCCAGGTAAGATGTGTAAGAGATGAAAGTGGAATGGTTCTATCGGATAATGAAAAAATCAAAGAGAGGTGGAAGCAATATTTTGAAAGACTTATGAATGAGGAAAATAATTGGAGTGGGGTTTTAGAGAATAAACCAGTGAATGTGGGGTTAGTGAGAATGGTTAGTGTGGAGGAAGTCAGGGTAGCAGTGAATGGAATGAAAAATGGTAAAGCCATTGGTCCAGATGGAATACCAGTTGAGGTGTGGAAGTTATTAAGAGTAGATGGATGGGTGTGGCTGGCTTTGTTCTTCAATAAGCTGTTGCAGGAAGAAGCCATACCTGATGAATGGTGCAACAGTTCTCTGGTGCCCATCTTTAAAAACAAAGGTGATGTGCTTGAGTGCAACAATTATAGAGGAATAAAGCTAATGTCGCATACCATGAAAGTATGGGAGAAAGTTATTGAACGGCGGCTGAGAGAAGAGAGTGAAATTTTGCAGAACCAATTCGGTTTTATGCCTGGTCGTGGTAAAACGGATGCCATATTTGCTATACGCCAGTTGTGCGAAAAATACAGAGGTGCACATAAAAACTTGCACATGGTATTCGTTGACCTCGAAAAGGCATACGACCGGGTACCTCGTGAGGTTCTGTGGTGGGCCCTTAAGGAGAAAGGTATGCCTGGGAAGTATGTGCAGTTGATCCGATCAATGTATAGTCGCTGCAGTACACAAGTCCGGTCTGCAGCGGGCACCACTAACAACTTCAATGTGGCTGTCGGTTTACACCAAGGGTCGGCTCTTAGCCCTTACCTCTTCCTGATAATAATGGGGGCTCTGACGTCGGACATTCAGAAAGAGGCTCCCTGGTGTATGCTGTTTGCCGATGATATTGTGCTGGTTGCCGAGAGTGCCCTAGAGGTCCAGAGCAGATTGGAGGTGTGGTGGCAAAGACTGGAGAGTGTTGGCCTAAAATTGAGCAGAACTAAAACAGAGTACCTGTTTTGCGATTTTGGCGGTCTCTCTAGTCCTGTGCCCATAGCTCTCGCCGGAACGCCCATACCAACCTGTTCCGATTTTCGGTACCTTGGGTCGCTTATCCAAGGGAATGGTGAGATAGACCGAGACGTGGCACATCGGATCAACTCAGGGTGGATGAAATGGCGACAGGTCACTGGAACAACTTGCGACCCACGGATGCCCCTCAAGTTGAATGGTAAAATCTACAAGTCCGTGATAAGGCCTGTCCTACTGTATGGGTCAGAATGTTGGGCTCTGAAAAAGACGGATGAAAAGCGATTGCATGTAGCAGAGATGAGAATGTTGAGATGGATGTGTGGTGTGACGAGAATAAATAAAGTGAGAAATGAGTATATTAGAGGAAGTTTGAAAGTGGCGCCAGTGACTGAAAAGTTGACAGGGAACCGTTTGTCTTGGTATGGCCATGTAAAAAGGAGGGATGAAACGCATGTTACAAAGAAAGCCATGAGTATGAATGTGGATGGATGGAGAGGGAGCGGGAGACCAAAGAAGATATGGATGGATTGTGTGAGAAGTGATATGGAAAACAGAGGAGTTAGTGATAGCGTGACGGGTGACAGGACAGAATGGAAGAAAAAAACATATTGCGCCGACCCCAAATAAAACGGGACAAGGGCAGGAAGATGATGATGATGAACTGCCTTTATTTTTACTTAACGACAGTGAGGGCATAAGAAAATTTATATCTTAAATCAGGGCAACTAACTATTGCGCATCATTTTTGCGAAGGCAACCAGTATTTTTTTAGTTCCTTGGGGCACATTCTTTCAGCTGATGCTTGTTTTTTTCAAATAACAGATGAGGGTAAATTAGGTCAAAAATGTAGTAACAAACTTTAATAATTAACATCATTTGCATTAAATTTAGCGAGTCAACCACAGCGCAATGTATTAATAAATGCGTTATCTAGCATGTAATATTTACCATAATCGAATAACATATGAGGGGTCATCCTTGTTCTATGTATCTTAGATCATTATGGATAATCCACAATAACTTTTTTTTGTCATTTACTTTTTACGACAAATAATGGCTAATTTTCGAAGCGATTTTAACCAATACAGCATTAATCCTTAACCAATTAAATACCTTGAATACATTGTTCATTTAATATAGATCTATATGGCCCTTTACACCGTATGATTTAAGTGAATATTTTTGAAGATATTACAGATTTAAAAATTGCGGGACGTAGCGTTTGGGGCGGTACCGGCCTACCGCCCGGTGCGGCAAGAGCGTGCCTATAAATAGCGGATTTTGATGGTTTTTTTTTTAAATAGATAGAGTGATTCAAGAGGAAGGTGTATGTGTAAATTACATGCATAATATATTTAATATCACCATTGCACCCGTGCGAAGCTGGGGCGGGTCGCTAGTAATTAATATTCCATTCCTATTAGCAAATCCTGTTATTCTTGGTAAATTGGATATATTTATCCGCCGCTGGAACACAGAGGAGATAGATTTGTCTGCTATGATTCCACGTATTGGGGCTTGATATACACATAATGACTGAATATCAGTGATTTATTGAATAAAACATAAGCAAAGCCTGCGTGTCACGGAAATGAATATGCTGCGCTGGATGTCTGGAGTCTCGCGGAAAGACCGCATTAAGAACTCCCGCATCCGGGGCAGCCTTCAGGTCCGTGACATAGCGGATAAACTGCAGGAGGGTCGCTTACGTTGGTATGGCCACGTTTTACGAAAACCGGCAGACTACGTGGGTAACAGATGCCTCGCCATGCCGCCTCCGCCGGGACCCGGAAAACGAGGAAGGCCTAAGAGGCGTTGGATCGACGTCGTAAGGGACGATATGCGTGCCAATGGGCTTACGGCAAAGGACGCGAAAGACCGAGCGAAGTAGAGGCGTCTTATTAGGAAAGCGGACCCCGGGCACCGAGGTGAAAGCCAAGGTTGGCAACCGGGACTACCGCTAGGATGATGATGATGATGATCAGTGATTTATTGAATAAATTACTCTGACTTTGATTGACAGAATTCGACATCATTTTCACACACCGTAAGTAATTCGTGGAGAATAATAACACCGACTTTTATGAACGTGACCTAATTCATCAACCCAATTCGAACAGGGATCAATAAAATCTGTGAAGGCGCTTTGGACTTCCACATCGGAGTTGAAATTTTTCTCTTGCGAAAAGTTATCCAAACGAAAAAAGAACTAGAATTTGCTGGACCAAGGTCCGGGGAGTAGGTACGGTGGATGTTTTAGGCATTCCAATTGAAGCTCTTCTAATTTGGAAACCGTTTGTTGTACAGTATGTGGTCTAGTGTAGACTGTTGTCAGAAAACACCCCGTTTTTTACATTAATTGCGAGAAAACACAAATAAGACTCTTCTAGACATATTAAAACGAAATAAACATGCCTCGACCACGACTCAAAATTTCTGGAATTCAAGGCATACTTGTATAGTACTCAATTAAGTTATATATAGAAAATAAATACTAACATCATTGGCAAATAATAATATATGGTGTCCCTTCCACTAAAGCCGTTAATTTAGAGTTTAATTTGAACATTATATGGTACACCAAATTTTTTTTTATTTATTTAATAACTAATTTTCTTATATATAGACGTAAGAATAATAATCATCATTACATAGTATAAAACAAAGTTGCTTATGCCCTATGTATGCTTAAATCTTTAAAAGTACGCAACGGATTTTGATGCGGCTTTTTTATTAGATAGTGATTCAAGAGGAAGGTTTATGTGTATAATACATGCATAATATATTCAATACCCGTGCGAAGCTGGGGCGGGTCGCATCGCGAGAGAGGCGGTGGCGCTGGACTCGACCGACACTTGACCACGACCACTCTGTCAAGAGTGCGCGACTAAGAAGAAGAAGGGAAGGGCAACTTTGTTTTATACTATGTAATGAGGCTCTGGATCAAAAGTTATTGGCTGATATACTTGCTAGCTTTCTACTATATTTATTTCTCATATAAAACATGGGCTGAAAAGTTCTTAGGCAAAAGTTCTTAGTAGTCAAACATATTTTTTTGATAAAATTCGATTTTATTATTTTTCCATCTAAATAATTGTACAAAGATGATTAGAATTTGCTGTTGGATGCCAACTTGGTTATTCATCCAATCATCCAACAAGTTAAGTTCAAAATTTAACGTGTGGTACCTATTTGAGAACAATAGTAGCCGAGTAGAAAAGACCCTGACTTACGAGTTGTAGGTCGCGGATTCAAACCTAACCAGATGCATTAGGTACTTTGTGAACTTTGTTTCATCACCACTGCTCTCAAAACGGAGAAGGAAAACATTGTGAGGAAACCGGCATGTCCTAGAACCAAAATTTGATGGGCCCGCGTGATGGATTATGGCCCGTGTCCTCTCCTAGAGAGGAGGCCTGTGTCCCAGCAGTGGAAACCTCAATAAGGCAATGGTGATGATGATTAAGATGATGGAACATTAGGAGGTGACGTAGTTACCGTTTCGTTTCGAAAATTCGTTGTTTTTTTCTCTGTCAAAGAGCTATTTTTTGAGCAGGGTAAAGGTCTGTCGGCATCGCTTGTACACTCCGGTCTGCCGGTGGCCTGTGTTGCTCTATGCTTGTACACATAGAGCAACACAGGAGGGGAGTAGCCATACACAAGCGTTCCCCTCTGTCAAAGTACAAGTCCAAATGGTCCTATGCAAACAATAAAACTAGTTGCAACCGGACTGTTCACTAGACTCAATCTAGTTGCGTGACTGAATCGACGTCGTAAAAAAATGCCGAATTGTTCTGTTTTTTGCTGCAAAAAGAGATCTGCTACGTCAAGTTTACAAAAAGATGGCGTTACCTTTCATATGTAAGTAATTTTTAATCACTTTATTGCTATTTACTACTTTTAAACTTAAAAACTATAATATTATCAATCGTGTTGTCTCGGATTTGTTTACCAACCGAGGCCGTCCAATTTGCTCGGTTGAGTCGATCGGTCGAGCGACAGATCCGAGTTTTTTTCCTAGAAGTCGCTGTCGCCGAGCGATAGTGTTGTTACTGGTTTGTTTTTAGACAGTTATCGATGAAAATGAAAAAGGAGTTAGAGATTGTTTTGACATCGTTTTCCGATTTAAATACTTATCATATTGTGGGCTTTATTTTTTATAGATGAAGTTGTATACTTAAATTAGATACTATTATTCACGTATTAGCACATTTTATTAAAATGACTCAGTGTGAATGTATTTTTATTTCTTCATTATAGGTTTCCTAAAGATCCACATTTAAGGGATACATGGAAGACTTTTTGTAATAATACACTAACCTGGATTCCAACACGAAATAGTGTCATTTCCTCAAGTCATTTTAAGACCTCTGACTTTCAAGTTGCTGCTCGGAGTTTCCTTGCGTGATCGTATCAGAAATGAAGATATCCGCAGGAAAACCAAGGTTGCCGACATAGCCCAATGAAAGAATCGCCAAACTTAAGTGGCAATGGGCAGGGTATATTGCTCGTAGAATGGATGGCCGTTCGGGTCGAAAGGTTCTGGAGTGGTGACCACGTACCGGAAGACGCAGTATTGGAACTGTTGGAAGGCCACCAACAAGGTGGACCGAATACCCGCAACCTGGCAAAGGTTGCGGGTATCCGATGGATGCGAGATGCACAGGCTCGTTCATTACGGCGACAATTGGGGGAGGCTTGTGTCCAGCAGTGAACGTCTTTTGGCTGAATTGATGAATGAGGATGATTTAAAAAAATATATAAATTTTAATTTGTAATTAATATAGTAAATAAGTACTTAAAATTACCAAAAAAACTGTATTTTTTATTTATGATGATTATTGTATAGTACATAATAAATAAAGTTCATCTTAATAATGATGTCTGACCTTTGGAAATTAGGTTCAAAAAGTCATATTTTTGAACCTAATTTCCCTAACAAAGTTCTTGAATTTATCGATAATGCATATCGACAGTTGTTACAACTACGGCTGTAAGGACTTGTCAGTGTAGTTGCATCATATTATTACACTGTTATGACACGGATTGTTTAAATGTGTGTGTGTAATTGTTAGTGTATTTTTCAATTGTCATGATGTGAGTTTCGTAGTGACAGACAACTGTTTTTGTGTGAGTTTTGAGAATGTGTGATTTCCCCCCGCAAAAAATGACAGACAGTTTTGTATCGGTAGAAAACGCAATGGCTACTCCCCTCCGGTCTGCCGGTGGCCTGTGTTGCTCTATGCTTGTACATTTATATTTAGCTAAGCTAAAGCTACTATTTCATCAAAATCAAAGCTAGTATAGGTACCTACCGATAACTTTTTACGTAATTGCACCATCAGATACTCCAATAATGTATGTAGCGTCGTTGCTTACCATGTGAGCTATTGGCGAATGAATCATAATCGTTACATAGTATAAAACAAAGTTGGCTGTTCCTATGTATGTTTAGGTCTTTAAACGTAAGCAACGGATTTTGATGCGGTTTTTTTTAATAGATAGATCGATTCAAGAGAAAGGTTTATGTGTATAATACATGCATAATATATTCAATATCAGTACCCGTGCGAAGCTGGGGCGGGTCGCTAGTTTGATTATAAAATAAATGTTTCGTTTTAACTAACTTGTATTATTTCGTTCTGTTTCAGGTGCCCTCGTAACTTTCTATGCGTTGGGGTTAGCCTGGGGCTCTCTGTTCCTTTCCAATGGCGCCGAAACCTACGTCTCTATAATACAAAGCCTAAACATGGGTAGTTTTACGATATTCCTCCTTAAATTAATACTTGGTGCCCCTTTCTGCTTCCATTACTTCAATGCTCTTCGCTACATTGCGTGGAATGCTGGCAAATTTTTAGATATAAAGAGTGTATATGCCACTAGCTATAAATCTATGATAGCAGCCGGTATCGCTACATTTTTGTTTGCCATCATTTAAATATATTATTGTGCTGCTAAGGGCTAAAGCATTAAACAAAAATTCACTGTTCGAAAATCACTGATATCATTGTTGCTGTTTCGCGTCTTGGCAACAAATTAGCGTCAAACTCGCTAAAGCATAGAAGCTAGTTCGTCTGACTGAATGAATAGCTGTTACCGGTACGTCTAGCTTTACTGTCGACAAACTTATCGATTAAATTAACGCTTTAGTGCACTAACGAGACGCTGTTACAGGTGATCTGTGCTTTAACTGTTGTTCATTACGTAACTAAAACTATTATGAAATTGTCATTTTAGTTTGATAATGTTTTTTTTTTTTGTTTAAAAAAAAAACAACTTCCTAAATGTGTTTTTTACAGTTTAAATGAATTATTGTTTGGCAAATCAAATTTTTGTTTCTCAACCCTTAGATTTGTATTATAAAGGCTCTTTGCTCGCTCATCACGAGTTTGGGAGTTAGTTCAACAAATAGCGAGATCTTCTCACTGAACTGTCTTCACATGTTTCACTATTGGTAAACGAAGTCGGTGAAAGGCCAGTGGCTGTGCTATCAACTAAGCTGACTCACAGACGAGCCTACTGTCTGACTTGCACTATGATTGCTTGGGAATTTAAACATAGCAGGATGGTTTACGAAGCAATTCGATCTCATTACCTCGTGTCAAGATTTTTAATTTGTGATCATAGGTACATACCCTATTAGCTTTAAGATTAGACATTCAGATAAACCTTTTTTGCTATCAGTACAACTGATTTAATAAATAAATAAATAAGGATGGCATTAAAAGCAAAAAAGTGGTAACAAAACCAATTGTTTACTGCAGTCGCCATTTGTCATTCCACCAACGAAAAAAAACTCAAAATCGGTTGAACGGACAGTAAAAAAGGTTTGCTTAATTGTCTAATGTTATTGTGAACGGCGTTTAGACTAGAGGTAAAAAAATATGCTAGATACTCGCTTAAAATATGTTGAAGTATTAAACACGTTTCGATTTTGATGCGTTTTTTTTTAATATACAATAATAATATACATGCATAATAAATTCAATATCAGTACCCGTGCGAAGCTGGGGCGGGTCGCTAGTATGATATAAATTCTGAAATATTGTTGTTCCGTTTTCTATAAACTAAAAGTTACTCCATGTAGTCCTCTACTGTATTCACTGTTGTAGAATATGGCATTCTGGCGATCTATCGTGTCTTCACCGTTTCTTCTAACTACTGATAAGCCAACAATAATATTCCAGTAGCTCGAAAACTCGCTAAATGAAGTTATTATTTAGCGCGTTTTCCAGCTTCAGTAGTCAATCCTCGGATTTCAGAGTATGAATGTTGTAAGTAATAATGTGAAGTACACTCCTGGTGGTTTTTTTTTAATTTTTTTATTGTGGTGGTAGGTAAAAATCATCCAACGACGAGTCCCGCTCTTAAGTACACTCCCCGCGGTTCCGTTTAAGCCTAGAAATTTTACCTACGAAAACTTTGCAAAATCGTAATTTTGGTTTTTATGACATACAAATTTTAATAACTAGCTGGACCGCGCGCCTTCGTTTGCGTCCTTCTAATTTGAATTTTCGCAATAGAAGGTAGCCTTCTTCAGGGTACAAAAATTGTCTGCGCCAAATTTCATCAAAATCGATTGAGAGGTTTAAGCGGGAAAGCGTAACAGACAGACAGAGTTACTTTCGCATTTATAATATTAGTATGGATGTTCACGGCTTACGCACAAGGGTTGAGATTCCTGCACCGGATTCGTGCGGAAGAGACGTCCGGGTGTCGCCACTGTGAGGCGAGCCCGGAGGACACGGTGGAGCACACGGTGGAGGTGTGCCCTGCTTGGGAAGAGCATCGCCGTGTCCTCGTGGGGGTGATCGGCGGCGGCGACCTCTCGCGTCGGGCCCTGGTTCAGGCCATGGTCCGCAGCGAAGAGGAATGGCAGGCGGTCGCCTCCTTCTGCGAAGCAGTAATGCTCGTAAAGGAGGAGGCCGACCGCATAAGGCAAAGGCAACGGCGTACTCGCCGTAGCCGTCGCCGCCGCGATCCTGCCGATATCCGGCCACCGTAGACACTGGCTCGCGGACGGTGAGCAATGGGTAGCTCGCCGTCCGATCGTCTGGTAAGACCGAGTCCAAGTCGTCAACGGCGCGCACCGTTCCCGCGCGCCTCAAGGAGTTGTCAGCAAACTGCAGGGGCCCTTCAGGGTCGAAGCCTCCTGGAGCCTAGAGGGTATGTGAAAATTGTAACCTCGACTCCAGAAATAAGGCAAGGAAGGCACGGGGTAGGTTTTTTAGTCAGTAAAAGTCTGACACTGGTCTCCCGCTCCGCCCAAGAGCGGGTTTCGTCATTGGATGATTTTCACCTACCATAAAAAAAAAAAAACGCACAAGGGTTATGTTTATTTATTTTTTTTAATTTTTGTTGAATGTATTAAAGGTAAATTGCGATTTACAGTTTATGACGTATTAAAAAAAACTAGATTTCGTTCGAAAACCAATTTTCGGCGTAAAGTTGCATCATATATTTTTTTCAGATTTGAAGTTACAGGGATGTTACACAAAATGGGTGTCCCCCAGGACACGCATTTTACCACTTAGGAAGTCTCTCGCGCAAACTATTTACTATAAAAAAATAATAATATTAGAAACCTTAATATAATTTTTGAAGATCTATCCGTAGGAACCCCGGCACCGACTCTAAAATGGTTAAATTGTAAAATATAGTGTACTGATCAAAGTAAGGTAAGGTTATTTAGGTTATTCAATTTAATATTATTTTTAAGTTATTAGTGTTTTAATAGGTTTTTGGAGTCGGTTTTTGTTTTCTTTTTTTTTATAAAAATAATCTTAATTGTGTTAATATTGACTGGCCATTATTATATGGCAACTTAAATTATACAATTAACTATATATACAGGGGGTTTGGTGCATCGTTTGCCGACAGAATGGATCATTTGCTATATCTTCAGACCCAATAAATCATTCCTTGCCACACCGATTTTTTTTAAACACGTTTTTAATTTTTATTCTGAAAAACACCGGATTTCAGCATTTAAGCTTACATAAATAAAAAAGTTATTAGTCTATCCAACAAAAATTATTTATTTTTATATTTAAGTGTACTGTTGTATGCTTCTATGAAATTCAAAATTACTTGCTAGTAACGTCTAGTTTTTCTATAAAAAACCTACAAAGTGTATGGCAAATGACAAAATAAGTTTATAATTCACCTTTAAATTTCTATAAAAAAATACTAAAATCGTTGATCTTCGGATTCTTTTAAAAAGTTTGCTAGTTTATGCCCTTTCCAATGGTGTGCAATATGCTAAAAAAAACCTTTTATTGACTTCACTAATTGGCTAAATGTAAAAAGATAGAGGTCATTTTAGAAACAATTCAGTGTGAACAAACAGGAGTAATTGCAAATCATGTGGTTGGACCGCACTATTTACCTGATAACTTCAACGGGTATAAATATCTTGAATTTCTTGCTGCCCTTATTATTATCTGAGCTGCCAATTTTCAATGAAGACAGGTCTTTTGTCTTTCAACATGACGGTTGTCCCGCTCACTGGCGATTAACCGTAAGGCAAATCCTAAATTACGTATGTCCAGACTCGTGGATTGGGAGAGATGGCCCTATTCTATGGCCTTCACGTTCACCAGACCTAACTCCGCTGGATTTTTACGTCGGGAGTTGGGCCAAAGAACTGGTTTATGCGACGGAAGTTGAGACGAGAAATGATTAAGTGCAACGTATTGAGGCGGCTTTTGTGACCGTTAAACGGAGCAGTGGTGGCCGAGTGGTAACGGCCCCGACTTACGAGTTTGTAGGTCGCGGGTTCAAACACAGCCAGGCGCATTACTTTGTGTAATTTATTTCATCACCACTGCTCTCAAAATGGTATGTAAAACTGGCATGTTCTAGAAGCAAAAATTCGAAGACATGTGACATCCACCAACCCGCACTGGGCCCGCGTGGTCGATCATGGCCCATTCCTTCTCCTAGAGAGGAGGCCTGTGTCCTAGCAGTGGGAACATTAAAAGGCTGATCATGATGATGATGTGACCGTTAAAGCAGAAATTCGTCTTCGAACTACAACTGTCGAGATAAGAGAAAGATGTCGCTCGTGTATACGAAACAATGGCTCCCAATTTGAGCAAGATTTGTGATTTTAGTACCTGCTTGTGAAATAAATGTTTAATTTTTTATTTCAAGTTTCAGGAAAGGTAATATACTTTGTAAAAAAATAAATAATGTGCGTAAAAATGAGATATCAATATCAACCTACTTAGAGCAAGTTATTTATTTTTTTACTTTAACTTCTTAGTGCATTTACAGTAATCTACACTTCTACACTAATATAATGAAGAGGTAAAGTTTGTTTTTTTTTGTTTTTTTGTTTGTAGGGGATAATCTCTGGAACTACTGGTCCGATAGGAAAAATTTTAGTAACCATAGGAAGCTGCTTTACTCTTGAGTGACATAGGCTATATTATTTTATGTACGCGGGCGAAGCCGCTGACAAAAGCTAGTATCAAATATCAGCCTTTTGTGATTTGACTACTGTTACAGACTTCGGATTCGTCATATTCCAGCTCGACATGAAAACTCCTTAGTACATACTTGACATTGTAACTTTGGTCTATTGACGCGAGTAATTATATAAACGATTATAGCGCCTTCCGCTTGTCAGCTTCCGGTACATCAAATAATTAGTAAAAGTTATTATATTGTGCATTATTCTTTGATATATATTATTGTTAATAATTAATATTCAAGGAGCCATTTTATTATGTCCGTAAGGATTCAGGAGCCACATCAGATTTTTAAAATCTGATCTCACCATTATTTAGGAGCAATGTAGCTTATTTTGCAGCACGAAGTCTAGATTTAGCAGCAAAATATATCACTAGTTATTTTAATGCAAAAGTGGCTCCTCAATCTAAACGTCTGAATTGAGGAGCCACCTGGAACTCGTTAAGTAATAGATGAAAATTTTGTATCATTTAGTAGCAATTTTGCATGTTACCGTCTAAAAATTTAGCTTCTGTAGCGCTAAAATGAAAGAAAATACAATACTTTTAATATGGCTCCTCAATCTAAACTCAACAGGTGAATTTATATTGGATGTGAGCGATCAATTAATATATTCGACATATTGATCATTTAGCAGGTGTTGTGTTTGTTTTTGCAGTATAGAAGTAAAATAGTAACACAGAGTAAATTTTGTATATGAACGCATTTTCTTTGGCTCCTCAATCCTGACGTTCTAATTATATATGTTTGACTGTAGTCACCTGAGATCTCAACGGAATCTAAAGCCAGAGATACTAACATTTAGCAGAAATGTCTGCTAAATATATCTGCACAGTTCAGCAATGTATATATTTTGGATTCTGAAAAAACAAAACTATTGTCTTGTAAATTTAGTGTGTACGGTGACCATATTATACTCGTAATAATGAAACCAGGATAAGTAATTTATTAAATTTATATTTTCATAACAGATTATATCTATCGTACCTACGATTTGGTTAAGTTTTTTTTTTATAGAAATTTAAAGTTGAGTTATACAATTATTTTGTCATATCCCATACACTTTGTAGGTTTTTTATAGAAAAACTAGACGTTACTAGCAAGTAATTTTGAATTTAATAGAACCATACAACAGTACACTTAAATATAAAAATAAATTTTGTTGGATAGACTAATAACTTTTTTATTTATGTAAGGTTAAATGCTGAAATCCGGCGTTTTTCAGAATAAAAATTAAAAACGTGTTTAAAAAAAACCGGTGTGGCAAGGAATGATTTATTGGGGCTGAAGATATAGAAAATAATCTATTCTGTCGGCCAAATCAATTTGGCAAACGATGCACCAAACACCCTGTATATATTGTTGATTGGCCTAGGTCTAGTGGTTAATGGCCCTGACTGCTATGCCGGAGAGTCGTGGGTTCGATTCCCACCCAGGACATATGTTTGTGTGATGAGCACGATAATTTGTTCTGTCTGGGTGTAATTTATCTATAATATGATGTATTTAGAAATGTATAAGTACATTTATCAGTTGTCTAGTACCCATAACAAGCTCTGCTCAGCTTGGTCTAGACAGCGTTGGGTGATAGTTGTGGAATATTTATACATTATAGCTATTATAGCATTACCTATACATTTTCAGTCCCCCACAACTTGCAATGCACTCGCCAGCCCCTCACCCGCCCGTTTGAATATTGATTCCTTGTCAGTTTACGTGGCAACGCTATCTATGTATCAGCGTGTCATCTAGTTCAAACGTGTGGCTGACCCCAGCTTGCCCACCATCACGCATTTTAATTTGGATAACACGAAAATTTAGTCGATAATAGGTCGAAATTTGTCGCCAAATATCAGAATTTGTCGGTCAGTGGTTTAGAAGTTATAAGGGGTCATTGTGGGCCAAGCCAGAGTCAGCTGTCCCCAGCTTGCCCACATGTGTATCTCAAAAACTAGAGCACCTGGTGAAGATCTGTTTTCTCCCAGATTTAGTCGCCAATAAGTCGAAATCAGTTGCCAAATCTCAGAATTTGTCGGTCAGTGGTTTAGAAGTTAAAAGGGGTCATTGTGGGCCAAGCCAGAGTCAGCTGTCCCCAGCTTGCCCACATGTGTATCTCAAAAACTAGAGCACCTAGCGAAGATCTGTTTTCGTCCAAATTTAGTCGGTAATGTGTCGTAATTTGTCGCTAAGTCACAGAATTTGTCGGCATGCAATGAAAAAGATATTAGAGAATTTAATTTCTCCATACATTGGTACAAGCAAGTACAAAATCCTTAACTTCCTATACAGTATGATATTTAATGATCATGAATAATGCTCTTTGCTCGTTTGTTTTGATATACATATATATAATTATATAAAAAGCAATATAAAATTTTCTATAATTTGAACCTACCGAAGCAAATCTATATATAATTATTTATCGACCAAAATGTCACTTGCAGATAGATATTTGCGCTCCGTTTAAATTAGGGTAAGTAAGAAAGAGATAGATGCACGAGTATAGTAGGAGAGGGAAGCAGCTAATTGAATGATTTTTTTTTTATTGGATGACTTACCTACCATAAAAAAACGATTCTGAAACATTTCTCCGACATTTGTTTCGCTGTTGATCGGTTCACCGACAGAACGATTCACGTTTCATTTTTTCTCCGACAGAACTTTTCAATGACGAACGATTCGCCGACAGAACGATTCACTATTCATTTTTTCTCCGACAGAACTTTTCAATGACGAACGATTTGGCGACAGAACGATTCACTTTTCATTTTTTCTCCGACAAAACTTTTCACCGGCGAGCGATTCGCCGACACAATTGTTCATCGATCGATACATTCATGAAAACACGCCTCAGAAGTTGAGTAGGAAGGACAAATGTTATTAATTTCTTGTCTAATGTTTTACATCATCGCCTTCTCCCCCACAGAAGTCAAACCTCATGCCTCTCAATTTTTTTTTATAAATTAACCGACTTAATATACTAAACAAAAAAAAAATTTCACTGGATCCATAGTTTAACACGTAGTATATTTTGAGATATTTAATTTTATTTCTCTAAATTAATATAAGTCGCATACCAGTGCACATTACAGTAAAAAGACAAAAGTTTATAAAAACTTGGGAGTGCTACGACGTCTTACAAGACTTAATTTCGTTACCTTCCACAGAAACAATACCGCATAACCTTATTTACACGTTGTAAATAAGGTTATGCGGTCTGAATTCATACATACCCTACCTACGTACCCCAACTATTCTACCTTAGCTATCTACCTCAACTTCTCTACCTACCCTGCCTTCCCACCCTACAATGCCCATGTAGGCCTATGTGAAATAAAAAGATTTTGACTTTGACTTCATTAATTTAAAAAAAAAATGATATTGTAAATATTTGTGATTTTGTAGTTATATCATTTATTACCTCAATTTTGTATTACAATATCCACTAGAAATTAATTTGCAATTATTTAAAACAGCCACTGAATTTCACTTAAACAAATCATGCTAAAACCTGATACATAGTATTATGGCTTTGTGCAGCCCATCTAAAAGCGCCATCTATCGGCTAATCAAGACACCTGGTGTAGTCACAGTTACAGCAATCCATTAAACAGTGCAATCTGTATAAAGTCACATTATGACATTAGCACCATCAATCAATTTTTTGTGACATTAGTACAATAATTGTATATTCATGCTAATTAATAACCTGGCAATATTACTGTAATCACATCTGCTTATAATGTTTTAGTATACACACCAACAGCTTTTATTAATGTAATTAATTATAATAAGTTTGTCAATTTGTGAGACTTATTGAAATATTTTGTGCTATTCTTTAGAAAGGGTTAGTATTTTGACTTCGGGTAAAAGTGTTATTGAGCGTCGTTTGTACAGTGGCTGGATTTTCTTGTAATAGTTTCATACTTACGTTAGGTAAGAATAATAATATGCTTCCCATTAGGTGGGATCGCAATCAATGACTAGTTTATTTATTTGCTTTTGTCTTGTATTAAATTTATAAATAACTTTATTAAAAAACCAAGATGTTTTATTATTCTGACGTAAATTATAAAGTAACGTTATAATTCGGTAAAATAGTTGTACGCGATTGTACGACTTGACAGTAAATAGACCAAGAGCAAGGCTTAATGTTTTCAAAGAAATCTAAGTTAACAATTGTTTTTATGTTTTAAACATAAAAACATGTATTTAATTAAAAATTTGTCTCTCTCTGCCTTGTCTAAGGACATTAGACCGTAAAAATTAGAAATATATTTTCACATTATAATTAAAATATTTTTTCTTGACAATTTCTTGTAAAATCTTCCAACTAGCTCTTGGTCTATACCTTAAAAAAATAAACTTGTTATATCTTTTAAAATATAACCCGACAAATTCTGTGACTTAGCGACAAATTACGACACATTACCGACTAAATTTGGACGAAAACAGATCTTCGCTAGATGCCCTAGTTTTTGAGATACACATGTGGGCAAGCTGGGGACAGCTGACTCTGGCTTGGCCCACAATGACCCCTTTTAACTTCTAAACCACTGACCGACAAATTCTGAGATTTGGCAACTGATTTCGACTTATTGGCGACTAAATCTGGGAGAAAACAGATCTTCGCTAGGTGCTCTAGTTTTTGAGATACACATGTGGGCAAGCTGGGGACAGCTGACTCTGGCTTGGCCCACAATGACCCCTTATAACTTCTAAACCACTGACCGACAAATTCTGATATTTGGCGACAAATTTCGACCAATTATCGACTAAATTTTCGTGTTATCCAAATTAAAATGCGTGATGGTGGGCAAGCTGGGGTCAGCCACACAGTTCAAACTACTAATGCAACAAGATTGCAGAGCAAGAGGTAATGTCTAGTGAGGTCATTTAGTTTGCGCTGTTTGCAAGAGGTGGCGCCCGCAAACTTCATCCTGCATATTTCCACCAATATAACAACTATATTTGCGTGCCGCCAAAATCGAAACTAATCATTTGCCGCCACCTTGAGATGTCTATATAGTCTAAGATCCCGATATAAAACGACCTTCACCGAGATGTTTATTTGATGAAACGTATTTTATATGTAATTTAATATGTCAATAAATAAATTGCGTATGGGTTGCCTAACAAATTTAAGTCAAGGGTATTTTTAATTAATAATTGAAAAAAAATTTTTTTTTAAACATTCCACCGGTGTGATTATTAGATAAACTATATACCAATCGAAAGTATGAAGCCCATAGAACATGCAAACGTTAGGTTGCCCTTTTTATTCCGGTCACAACTATCGGGTAGCCAGGTATAAACAGGTAAATCTACACTAGCATTTTGCAACGGTCTGCTTATTGAATTGAACCTTAATAAAAATCAAAGATTATTTAATTATAAACACGGTGGTATAGGGTTGCCTGCGAAAAATCAGTCCCTAATTCCGGTTGTCGAATTTTAAAAAGTAAAATATCGCTGCGGGTGAATGTCTGCGACTGAGAGGTCTTAACCAACCATCCCATGCGATAGAAGAGGACATAGCATAGCAGCTGATTAAGCTCCGCCCATTTAAAGAAAGAGAGTGCGCATGCTACTTGTGCTTGAAAATGAAAAGGATAGCGATAGACGCGTATACGCTGCGCATCATTTTGGAGTATTTTATTATTAGAATAGAGAAATAGTCATTAAATTTTTTATTTTTCAATCAATTAATTATTTATGTTTTTTTTTTTTTATGTGACACTAAAGTATATACACATATTTAGTGAAGAAGAAGGTTATAGTAATACATATATATTACTAATCTTGGAAATTTTATCTTTATTATTAGAAGACAAAATAAATAACGACAATTAAAAATAAACTTGTATGTATTGTTAAAAATTAAAAATACAATTTTTTTTTTAAATTATTCAGGATCCGCGTCATCGGACATATAACTTAGATCTTCAGCTTCTGAATCTTCTTGGTCATTACACTCCGTTTCAAATCTTTCGACAATATCTTGAATCTTTAAGGGTGAATGATCCCCAATGAATCCTACTGGTTTTAAAAATTCATCAAAGAACCAACCGCAGTTCTCAGGCTGAAGTTTCATGCATATGGGATCCGTTGCATGAAGCCACATGGAATTCAGGAAAATAGTTCGTAAAATTTTTTGAAGTAATGATATCCAGCATGGTGGTATGGAATTGGAGTCGAAGCCTTTTTTTTTTTTTTTTAAAGTTCTCTCCGTCTTCTTTTGCAGCGTAAGTTTTCATAAAAATGCGATGTCTCGCGTCATTCACACTGGTGCAGTTTTTGATACCATACATACTAGCTGTGAATTCTTGAACGACCTTCATTTTTTCATCAATCAATCACACAAAAAACACTTTTTGGCCATGTTTTCCAACAATAAATAGGAGCACGTTTTTTCACTTGTATCTATAGCAACAATATACTCCAAAACGATGCGCAGCATATACGCGTCTATCGCTATCCTTTTCATTTTCAAGCACAAGTAGCATGCGCACTCTCTTTCTTTAAATGGGCGGAGCTTAATCAGCTGCTATGCTATGTCCTCTTCTATCGCATGGGATGGTTGGTTAAGACCTCTCAGTCGCAGACATTCACCCGCAGCGATATTTTACTTTTTAAAATTCGACAACCGGAATTAGGGACTGATTTTTCGCAGGCAACCCTATACCACCGTGTTTATAATTAAATAATCTTTAATTTTTATTAAGGTTCAATTCAATAAGCAGACCGTTGCAAATTGCTAGTGTAGGTTTACCTGTTTATACCTGGCTACCCGATAGTTGTGACCGGAATAAAAAGGGCAACCTAACGTTTGCATGTTCTATGGGCTTCATACTTTCGATTGGTATATAGTTTATCTAATAATCACACCGGTGGAATGTTTAAAAAAATTTTTTTTTTCAATTATTAATTAAAAATACCCTTGACTTAAATTTGTTAGGCAACCCATATGCAATTTATTTATTGACATATTAAATTACATATAAAATACGTTTCATCAAATAAACATCTCGGTGAAGGTCGTTTTATATCGGGATCTTATGCTAATATTACCTATCTTGAATGTCAAACGTGCTTGTTAAGAGGAATGAGAAAATATCGGGTGTTTGATACCATTTTCCAAAATTGGACCATTTCAAATATTTTTTTGGGTGACCAAGACAGTAAAATTCACCTGAATATTCATACCTACCCGAGCGGTGTTTGACAAAGTTTGATAAAAATGAACTGCAACAATGTACTTATTTGAATCGTAATCAAGTGACTACCATGACACGATATGAATGTCCAACTCTGCTGATGTGTGAAAAAAAACTGATGTCTTTTCCTGTTCTCATATGAAGTCTCAAGCATGGATTCTGATGCAGATATTCAAATAAAAGGAATCGACCTACTGCAGGACTATAGCTACGCCAAATTTAAAAGTTCTGCGTGAGTATCACGTAGAACTTTTAAATTTCATTTTCATTAAATGATTTATGCAAATCTTATTAGGCGGTTTTTACAAGCTTTTATTTAGTTTCACCTGTCCCGTTGTCTGTCGTTCTGTAATCAAATCTTGCAACTTAAATTTGATCCACTTCCCGGTTTCCGATTGAGCTGAAATTTTGTGTCATACTCCCCAGCAGAACCACTTTGACTACATTATATACAAATTACAGGATAAAATGTAGATAATGTCTATATTTTTGTAGCTTAATATCAAAATTTGTATATTGTTAGTTTCTAGGAAAATATCAATTCAAAGTGGTCATGCTACAGAGCATACTCTCCAGCAGGACCACTTTAAAATAACGCTTATTTCACGCTGATTATGTGTGCATAATCACACACAAAAACAGCCTAGTCGTAAATAACTATATATCTTGTTATTTGCTAAGAAATACATAGCAGGCGCTTTCCGGTAGCAAAACATTTAGATATTACTAAAAATCGGCAAGTATTTATCTAAAATTGTAGATGTTATCTTGATATACAATAAATATACATTTGTTTATATTATGGCCTGTGCATAATCAGCGTGAAATAAGCGTTATTTTAAAGTGGTCCTGCTGGAGAGTATGCTCTGTGGCATGACCACTTTGAATTGATATTTTCCAAGATACTAACAATATACAAATTTTGATATTAAGCTACAAAAATATAGACATTATCTACATTTTATCCTGTAATTTGTATATAATGTAGTCGAAGTGGTTCTGCTGGGGAGTATGACACGAAATTTTGCATGCCGGTGTAAATCTCATGACAATGCAATATTCTGATGACATGGAGCTGATCTGATGATGGAATCACGAGGTAGCCATAGGAACTCTGTAATTAAACGGCACAACCACGTCGAGTTTGGACTCGTGTGAATCGTGTACGTTACCCCAGCAGGAAAGTTGCACGTAGAGCGATGTGAGTGGGACGTATGATTAGAGCGTAATCTGCTGTAAATGTGCGCCGATTATAAAATTAGTGCGTCTTGTAGTGTTCGAAAAAAAAATGAAAAAACAATTCCTGCTGCGGTAACGAAAATAACGCAAGAAAATTTTGAAATACTTGTCGGAGAGATGAAGATTGCATATAGGCAGATAGCTTATGCTTATGCAAAAATGTTCCCCAAAAATAGAGTCTGTGCGTCTTCAGGTTTTCGAGATATTGCGTTTCCTGCTGCAGTAACGTTTTGCAAAATCGCGGATCTCTAAAACCATTGTATGTGCGGCTATACGATAAGTACACACCGATAGCTCTTGCAATGTGCGTATTTGTGATAGAATTAGATTTCGAGAAATATTTATAATGTTCGAGTAATCGCACTTCTTTGAAAATTCAAAAAAATGCCATAGCGCTATAATGAGAAAACGAACAAGCTCCCTGAAAACGGTATTCAGTACTGCTAGACGTTTACTATACGCACAAATCAGTTCCAAAAGCGCACATAAATACGTTATTGAATAATATTGCTAAAAGTCGAGTCGACGGTGCCCTAAGTTTGACGTCAACATACAAGAAACCGGCTCAACCTGAGATGTTTAGGTGTACAACAATAATTAGAGCGCTTAGTCAAGTGATTTGTAGCGAAAATTCAGCTTCGAATTTTTCGCAAATAAGTAAATATAATAGAAATACCAAAACTGTAGATAATGGCCGTCCACTCGACCAAATTTGAATGATCACTAAAAAGCGACGGTTTAGTACATACACATGACCTTCTTAATTTTACTGATGAGTCAATTGACACTTGCTGTACCTGGGTACACTGAAGTAGAAAAGAAGTAACAATATAAACTTTGTTGATATAATAATGGATTTAATAATCTGGTGGACTACTATTTCTTTTTATTTTAAATGTTTTTTTTTTTATGTATTCAATCTAAGAAGTAACCAAAGAACTAAGAAATCACCATTTTCTAAAATGACAATAACAAAAATGTTTTTTTTTAAAGAAATGTTTAAAATGTATTCCAATTATATTTTTGTGAATAAATTTATTTATTATTATTATTATTTATTATTAATTAAAAATATTTATTTAAAAAAAATTAAACCATTATATGAAAATAAATAATAGAAAAAATAATAATAGTAACAGGCTCTTAATAAACTAGTGCGCCTTACCATCAACGATTGCATCACTGCTTACCATCAGGTGGGATCGCAGTCAAGCACTAGTTTATTACAAATAAAAAAAAATAGTATTTATTTCAGACAAAAGCTCATATTGGATATTAATACAAGAAATCCTTATTAAACTATTTTTAGTACATAAACAGACAACACAAAGCGGCACCGCATAGTAGCACCAGTTTATGCCAGGCCCTGGACGAGACCGCTCTCAGTGTGTAGTCGCATCCAGAGCCACTACATCGGCGAGCCCCAGGGGTCCACAAACACGCTCAGAAGGCTGTTCGGATAATAACCAATCTCGTGAAAACCAAGAAAGATAAACAAATTGAGAGTATTAACTTAGCTTGAGGGCGTCGGCATGTGAGATGTGGACTCGGTGATCATTATACTGATACTTGTCAGGCAATGTCTTAATAGCCAAGAGCGTCGATCGACACGGAGGTTCGAGTTAGGCGGCTGGATCAAGGGCTTCGTTCAGCAAGCGGCAGGTACTCCTAGACACGGCTCAAATAGATAGGAGGTTCCTTTCTCTTGAACCCACCCTGGACTCTGTTTGAGTAGTTCTGTTCATTTCTCATGATGATGAGGACCTGATGCTAGAACTGGGAAGTGGTTTGTTTGTATTATGTAGGTAGGTAAGTAAATGACTTGCAACCCGCGCTAATTTGGGGCGAACAGCTTGTTGACAATATTAAAAAAAAAACACTTAACCTTTCGAGTACCGTAATAACAGACAATTATAAGACAATAGTTGTGCAAACACCAGCAGCAGGGTTCAGCGAACATCCCTTATGCTTAGCAACACCACGGAGCAGGCCCAATAATGCCCCATGAGCGCATTATTAAATTGTATACGCATTATTTATTCTGCATGCCCGCTGCGAATACCAAACCACTGCCTACGAACAAAGGATTGGCATAGTATATTTTGTTTTCAAAATTGACTCTATGCTGAGGTAGCCTTTGAGAATATAATCAAATGTAATAATTCAATTTAATATAATAAAAAGCAAAACCTACATGTTTGAACAGCAGAAATAAAATCTCTTTTATCGCTTACTACTTTTCTTATATTTGAAATGTGAGTTTCGAATATTAACCCTACAATGGTCGCGTAGTTTACATAAATAATAATATGTAATCCTTTCACATGATTTTATATATTTTTAGGTGATTTGATCTGTAATTTGATGCCATAGCTTACAAATTAAAATTAAGGAAATAAAAATACTAATCAGCTCTTTCATTTGATTTGGTACATATATGATATTATATTTAATACGATAAATACCCGTTCACAACGGCCATTTATCGTATAAAAATATTTAATCATTAGCGAGATGTTCTCTCCCCAAAATAAATTAAAGTGTATGTCACGAATTACTTCCCATTCCATTTGAGAAGCTATTTAACATAGTCAAAGTAGCACCAAAATTTGTACAATCATACAATTCCGGTAGGGCGATGGGAAATGTTTAAAACAGAATCCTGTGGTCTTAGAACGTGAAGGGCAACTGGAGGACACAGGCTCAGTTAGATTCTGGCAAGTCATTTTATTCCAACCTAGAGGCCTAACCTTGATTTTACAAATTGATATTTATTGTACCTATTAATTATTATAATATGCATTTATTGATGATTCCCTTAAATTGTCATATTATTACTAATAAACTTTTGAACGCGACTGTACGGATAATAATAGAGACTTATAATGTTCATTAAAGAAGGTCATGTGTATGTACTAAACCGTCGCTTTTTAGTAATCATTCAAATTTGGTCGGGTGGACGGCCATTATCTACAGTTTTGGTATTTCGATTATATTTACTTATTTGCGAAAAATTCGAAGCTGAATTTTCGCTACAAATCACTTGACTAAGCGCTCTAATTATTGTTGTACACCTAAACATCTCAGGTTGAGCCGGTTTCTTGTATGTTGACGTCAAACTTAGGGCACCGTCGACTCGACTTTTAGCAATATTATTCAATAACGTATATATGTGCGCTTTTGGAACTGATTTGTGCGTATAGTAAACGTTTAGCAGGACTGAATACCGTTTTCAGGGAGCTTGTTCGTTTTCTCATTATAGCGCTGTGACATTTTTTTAAATTTTCAAAGAAGTGCGATTACTCGAAAATTATAAATATTTCTCGAAATCTAATTCTATCACAAATACGTTGATTCAGCTTTATGACAAACATGCACCTATTCGAGCTGTGAAAGTGAAACACCTTCCAGCGCCATGGCTGACTGATGACATTAAACTTTTGCTCCGTAAAAAGGCGGCTGCGAAGTTCAAATTTAAAATTCGCCCGAATGACATAAACAGAGAGAATTATGTCTCTATTAGAAATCACTGCAACAAGGTGTGTAGGAACGCAAATCGCCAATACATCCACAGTTCCGTTCAAAATAGTGATCCAGCCAAAGTCTGGAAATTTCTCAAAACATTAGGTATCGGGAAAAAGTCTCAAGACACGCTTCCTAAAGACTTAGATTTCAACCAACTTAATAGTCATTTCTCTTCTTCGCCCTTGTTGGATAGGGCCACTAAAACTGCTACACTAAGTCATCTTTCAAACCTTCCGATACCTGATTATTCTCCTTTTGTCATTAGTCAATTCACTGCTTGTGATGT
The DNA here is from genome assembly GCA_029852875.1 of Mythimna loreyi. Classification (NCBI taxonomy): domain Eukaryota; kingdom Metazoa; phylum Arthropoda; class Insecta; order Lepidoptera; family Noctuidae; genus Mythimna; species Mythimna loreyi. The sequence goes on along the minus strand of CM056777.1, from coordinate 3,188,062 downwards.
TAAAAAGAGTATTATGTCGATAACTTCTAACGCTGTGGGTAGTGACTGTGTCAGCCGTAAGATGATCATTCCTATCCTTGATATCATCCTTCCTGGCATACTTCATGTCCTCAATTTCTCTGTTTCCAGTAGAGTCTTTCCACAAGCCTGGAAAGATGCCCAAGTTATCCCATTACCCAAAAAATCGCATCCTACCTCTTTCACTGACTATCGTCCCATTTCTATCCTTCCTTTCCTATCCAAAGTCATTGAAAAGCTTGTCCACCAACAACTAAGCTCGTTCCTAAGCAAACATAACCTTCTCAATCCTTTCCAATCTGGTTTTCGACCTGGGCATAGCACTACCTCAGCACTCGTGCATATTACTGACGATATTAGGTCGGGTATGGAGATGGGGAAATTGACGGTACTTGCTCTGCTCGACTTTAGCAATGCCTTCAATACGGTTGACTTCGACATTTTACTCGGCATCTTGCACTCCTTTAACATATCTCCATCGGTAATTGACTGGTTTCATAGTTACCTGTTTGGCCGCCGGCAACGTATTTGTATTCAAGAATCTTTCTCGTCTTGGTGTGATACCTCTGCCGGTGTGCCACAGGGTGGCGTTTTATCTCCTCTACTCTTCGCACTTTTTATAAATGCTATCACTCAACGACTATCTTCTTTCTACCACCTGTATGCTGATGATCTCCAAATTTATACTCAAGCCCCAATCGGAAAGTTATCAGAGGCCATTGAAACCATCAATGTAGATCTGGCTCGAATAGGTGCCTGGAGCACTGAGTTTGGGTTGAAGATCAATCCAACTAAGACACAAGTGATCATTATTGGTAGTTCCCGGACTGTGTCTAAAATAGATTGGTCAAAACTTCCTCAAGTTTTCTTCAATAATACCACTATTCCTCTAAGCCTTACTGTGAAGAACTTGGGGATTTATATTGACCGTACTCTTTCCTGGACAAAGCAAATACAGGAAGTCAGTCGTAAGCTCTTTGCTTCTGCGGGCTCTCTGAGACGTCTTCGAAATTTTCTTCCCATCACTACTAAAATTGCGTTAGCACAATCTCTTCTTCTTCCAATCCTAGACTATGCTGCTGCCAGCTATCTTGATCTCACCAATGAACAATTGGATAAGCTTGAGCGACTTCAAAATCTCTGTATCAGGTTCATATTTGGCTTGCGCAAGTATGACCACGTTTCTGAATTTCGTAAAATGCTCAAATGGCTTCCTATTCGCCTTCGCCGGAACGCCCATATACTTTCTTTGCTTTATAATGCGCTATTTAATCCTTGTACCCCGTTTTATCTTAAAGAACGCTTTCAGTTTCTAAGTGACACACATAGTAGGTGCTTGAGATCATCGGAAAACCTAAAGTTAAGTATCCGCGCGCATTCCACTTCCTTTGTTGACAAATCTTTTACGATTCAAGCTGCTCGGTTGTGGAATGCGTTACCCTTGGATGTGAGGCGTGCTCAAACGCTTCCAACGTTTAAAAAATTGGTGAAGGAGCATTACCTTTCACTTTGATTTTTCTTCTCCTCTCTCAATTATATATTTGATATATATTAGTATATTATCTTTATTGTATGTATGTATTCGTGTTTTGATATGTTATTAGTATTTTTTTTTTCTTATAATAAATTGTACACTGACAACCCTAGATCTATCTCCTTTCGCGCAGTCCATCCAAAGGTTGTCTGTAAGAAATTGCCTTGTGCGATAAGACCGCCCATTGTACCCTTATTTTTATAACAATGTTTGTCCTATATTTGTTTAATGTGGTGTACAATAAAGTATAAAATAAATAAATAATAAAATAAATACGCACATTGCAAGAGCTATCGGTGTGTACTTATCGTATAGCCGCACATACAATGGTTTTAGAGATCCGCGATTTTGCAAAACGTTACTGCAGCAGGAAACGCAATATCTCGAAAACCTGAAGACGCACAGACTCTATTTTTGGGGCACATTCTTGCATAAGCATAAGCTATCTGCCTACATACAATATTCATCTCTCCGACAAGTATTTCAAAATTTTCTTGCTGGGGTAACGTTACCGCTGCAGGAATTGTTTTTTCCATTTTTTTCCAAAATTACAAGACGCACTAATTTTATAATCGGTGCACATTTACAGCAGATTGCGCTCTAATCATACGTCCCATTCATATCGCTCTACGTGCAACATTCCTGCTGGGGTAACGTACACGTGTGAATCGTCTTGACGAGTTTTAATTATATAATTATAGACCGCTGCTATAAAAGCTTGTTATGAAAAAAAAATATTTTCATTAAAAACTTGTTAGTAATTTAGAAACAAATTCATCGGCGGGGTTTCCCATAAATACATTTGAAAGGGAATTTGCTTATGCTGCATATTGATATCATAAAATTAAGTGCTACTTTAGGCCTCCAAGTGTGCATAATGCTTGTGCATAATGCAGACTTCAAAGCTAATTATGGTCTTATCTCAATACCAAAATTGTCTGACGAAGACGAATCAGAATCAGAATCAGAATCAGAATGTCTTTATTGTGGGCATAGGAATCTAAACATAAAATAGGTATGTATAATATCACCGGAGGAAATTTTGTACAAAAGAGGAAGTGCGTGTGGTGTGAGGGCCCGTTTGTTAAAATTCTTTCAAAATATGCTTAAAATTTAGTGAACATTCCCAAACAATTGTGGAACTTGAAATTAGAATTTGTGAAAGTCAAATAACGGAGTTATGGGCTGTTAAGTTGGGCCCTCAGTTCTCACATAGAGGATTGAGGGCCCGGCTGTATCGGGTAAACTGTAGACTCCACAAAAAAACTATTTATGCTAAAGTCTAAGGTGATACCAAAAAAATTTTGTGAAATCAATATATTATCGCAGAACACTCTCCTACTTTAGATATCCTTGTTCAAAATGGGCCCCTTAAATCTCACTGACGTAAATGTTTACTACGCAAATAAACTGAAACCATTCACTTACAGCTGCTGTTTGAAGTCCTATAAGCTACTAAATAAATTGTGAAAATTTGTGAAAGCAAGACCAGGTCACGTCTTCTTGTTGTTGTAAAAGTTATGACCTTGACAAAATCCGGGCCCTTAGTTCTCCACTTTTTCATGTTTTCGATAAATTACGCTAAATGTATGAGAGATAAGATAAAGACGAAAATGTCGTTTCATGTGAAACATATTGAGCAACAAATTCAAAATAGTAAAGAAAGAACTGAAAAAAACCATTTATTGTAAAAAATATTTAGTTTTACTATAATTCCTTTGAATTGGGAAATAGGGTGTCCACAATTTTCCATATATAAAGTTTTTATTTTCAAGTTATTATATATTTACACAATTCAAAACGATACCTCACTAACTACATATCATTACACACAAACTGTTCTCCCCAGCTTCGCTCGTGTGGATTTTTTCAAACTTTTTTTTCCGACAATTACGAATACAACAAAAAATAAAGTTAGACCAATATGTGCATCTGTTCTAAATCAACGCTTTTACAAATACCTACTCAGTAAATATTTAAACTAGTGCCGACTATGTTCCCATCTGATGGAAAGCAGTGATGCAATTTCTATACAGCCAGTACAATTGAAATAATATTAAGATAGGAATAAATTAAGAATAGTTTTTTTTAATGACTTTATTTTAATTTACTTTCAACTATTTCATTAAAACTAATATAGGGTCGAGTGGTCAACAATGAACCAGCGGTACAGAGTGAATCATGTAAATAATTCTGAAATGTGACGTTGTCGTTTGGTGCAAACTGTATTGAGGCCCCCTTTCGCCTTATCCAATCGTCAGTGAGCTAGCGGCGCAGGTGGCCGTGAGCGCCCTCGTTTTGTGTTTTTACACCGAAAATTGCATGAAAATAACGTAAGTAAAATTTCGTCTCATTTTATTTTTGTAAACAGTAGCTGAATGTTAGTTATATTGATGATTTCGTTGTTTTTTGCGCTTTTACGTAAGATAGTTTCGTTAAAAATCTCATGTTTGTGCATGTGTTTACTTGACCTCAAAGGTTATAAGTATGGGGTGGTAACGAATGAACCACTTTGAGAGAGTACACAATGAACCAGTGATTCATTGAGTACCACCCTTAGTAGATTGAGTATTGACTCAGAAAATTTACTTTTTGTAAGTACCTACTTAGTTAGTTTTAGGAAATAAAAAAATCTAAATTTCAGGATGGGTCGAACAAATTAGATCAGCTGCTGTCGATTTACACCTCAACGATATGAGCTTAAGAAAGGCTACAAATGAGAGCAACATACCTACCATATTCAGCATTTCCGACGTCTGGCCCTTAAACTCAATCAGTCAGGGGCTGCCCTCAAGCGGCTCCTGCCGACCCTGGGTGGTCCAGACGCCTCCTGCTGGAGGCTCTACGCCGGCATCGTTCGGTCCATGGCCCTTCATGGGGCGCCAGTGTGGGCGCCATCGTTGCGATATCGCCCGTCGGCCCAGTTGAACGCCTGCCAGAGGGTCATGGCCATTCGGATGGATACCGCACGGTGTCCCGCGAGGCGGCGAGCCTCCTTGCTGGCCTACCACCATGGGATTCGGAGGCAACAGTACTTGCACGCATGCACGATCTACGCGTGGAGACGCAACGCCGCCGCCGGGGCGAAACTCCGCTGCCTGAACATGTCGAGGCGTGGCGGAAAGAGCTCCGGCGGGATCTCATGGTGTAGTGGAAACAGCGACTGTTGCAACCGCGTCCTCACCTTCCGCATGACCCAGGTCCTCACCGGACATGCCAAGTTTGGGAGGTTCCTGCACCGGATTCGTGCGGGAGAAACGCCCGGGTGTCGCCACTGTGTGGCCAGCCCGGAGGACACTGTAGAAGTATGCCCCGCTTGGGAAGAGCAACGCCGTGCCCTCGTGGGGGTGATCGGCGGCGGCGGGCTTTGGTTCAGGCCATGGTCCGCAGCGTGGAGGAGTGGCAGGCGGACGCCTCCTTCTGCGAGGCAGTAACGCTCGTAAAGGAGGAGGCAAGTCTGCTTCGATGGAACCAAACTACAGCGCAAATAAAATATTTACGGAGGAGCAAGAAACAAGTCGAAAGACTTAACTTGATTGTAACCAAGATCAATCAAAATAATATAATTAATGATTAAGAATATTATATTTTAAATGTTATTTCTATTTACTTACGAACTTGTAGTCAATATATTATACCGACGTAAAACCCTAATTGTTGAATCCTAAGAAACTAATGTAGATTTAATAAATATTTACAATTTTAAGCACCTCTTTTAGAAAGAAAATACTTTTTGATTGTTACCTACTACAAATAAATAGCTACTTTAAATAAATTTGAGAGTTTTATTTAACAACATTATTATTATCCAATCATTTTAATGCTTTGATTATTGACATGGTTCATTGTATGCACCCACGGTTCACTGTGTACTAAGCCCCGGTTCATCGAGTACCACTGAGTGTACACAGTGAATCCTTTCTCAATAATAAAAAAAAAAAAATGTTAGTGACTATTGAACTATAACAAAAATAAAGTACTAAATAATGTAGCCAGTTAAATTATCTACAAATATAAAGTAAAAAGTATGTAGTTAAGGCCCATAGGGCCCATTTACAGCTCTTGAAAATTTAGGTGGTTCATTGTCGACCATCTCACCCTATCTTTGAGAAAAATGTTGACCCTTTTTAACATTGATAAAATGAAAGATACTGACTGAATAGCCAGCACACCACTGAAAAAAAAAACAAAATTGGCGGGTAAATGGTAGTATCTCTCTATAATCTGTGGCCGATTTGATCTTTCTTGTTTTTTTAGAGTAGTAGTTTTGTTTATACTTTACTAAATCTCTGTTATAAAGAAGAAGAAGAAGAAGAAAAACAATTTTTATTCGGCCCAAACTAGACGCACATACATACACACATAAAACAACCACACAAAATACAACAATTAGTCAGTCAACGACACCATAGACACTGGGCAAAAAGCCTTGGTCTCAGTGAAAATTACATGCGTTGTCTATGGCATAAGAAATTTGTATTAACACGATAAGTTCATCAGCTTCAGTTATGAATTTAACGCTGGATTCTTAAGAGGAGAAAACCTTTTACCGCCTAAATGAATATAAATGTACGTATCTGAAAACATATGAAGACCTTTGACAACGACTCAGGTTTTTATTATATTTATTTCTTTGAATTCGTAATGAAAAGCCTGTGCTTTTCATTACGAATTCAAAGAACTCTAACTAAATTACTCTTTAACCCCGAAGTAAATACTGTTATTTACTTCGGGGTTAAAGAGTAATTTAGTCCCTCGAACTATTTGCGACCTCACTCTGCTCGGTCACCAAACAATTTCTTGGGAGTAAATAACTCACTTTCAGCCCGAGGATAACAATGTACTATACCATAGGTACAGACAACTAAACTAATACTTATAGGTTGTAATAAACCTCGTATTTATTATATTCTCTTTCATATATATATATTTCTTCTCTTTTATTATTATTTCTTTATTCAATATTATTGTTAAAATTTTAAATATTTCTTGAATAAATAAAAAAAAAAAAACATTTAAAAATATAAAAATAGTATCCCACCGCTATAAAGAACTGGGTCCAAGCTACCGGCCGGTACCGGTCAGAGCTCCAGAGAAAGGTACCTCCTAACAATATGAGACGTGTCCAGGAGCACCGCTTTCTGATTCAAGCTTTATTTATTATTATTATTACTGAAGAACGTTACACCACATTAGGTATGACTCTTGTATACACTCTATATATGACAAAGATTTGTAACGTTGAACGTTATATTCAACGTTCCAAATCTAATTTATGTTAAAAAAGGAATTATTTATATATATTATTGACAATTAAAAGCTTAAAATCTACTTATTTAAAACATTAAATATACGATATTAACCTTAGTTTACATAAAAATCGTAACTAAACACCAATTAATGAACAAACGAAACGTATTCATTATCTGTCTAACTGCAAGTTAATCGAATTTAGTCCTTCGCGTCATTGTAATATGGTTTCGATTCGATCACCTGGACTGCTGTGCCGATGCAAGTCATCGTAGTTCCACGTAGCCGGTTCGGGTCCTTCCGGAAGCGGTGACGCACGGCCATTAGCGAGTAGTAACCATTTTTAAATACGGTCATTAAGCGAGAATCCTCACGGAAGACACACGTTCACGCACTCCCTAAAACGTACTCTTACAAGTGCAAAGTGCGTGACGTCTATCGTGCTGTCTTAACGTGTTTTATTTCAAATATTTCTCAAATTGCTTAACCTTTAAAACTATTCCAATTCTATTAATATTAGAATCAGTGTTATCCCCGTATTGGGTAAGTGTTGAACAATAATTTATCTGCTACTACCTATATGTTGGGTGATCATTAACAATGACTTGCACTTTTTGTTTCATCATCATGACTTTGCATTTATTAGAACTCGTTTTAACAACTTCATCATTGTTCATCATTCGTAATTCTGCTTATTTTTGCTTTGTTTTATTTTACGTTTGTGTTTTGTACATTTATATTAAACATTTTTTTCAAATAGCGAATCTTTGTAAACTCCGATTCTGACTGTGATAATCGCACACATTCGCCTTAAGCGCAACGTACTTCCGCTTCATGCTTCCGCGGCGATCACAGTCAGAGGAGGACGAACAAAGGATCTTCACTCATTTGGACGGACGTGAATTCCAGGGTCCAAAGTCCGGGGCACAACCGCCGGACCGCTACTGAGCGCCACGCATACACCACCTACTCCTCAACCATCAGCAAGCGCCTCCTCGGCTGAGCCTCATCACCGGCCATCTCATCTGCCTACGTGAAGCCAGGATAGTACTTAGCGCGCCTACTTCCATAGACGGAGAAATTAATTGACGGGCATTGCGGAACACGACCAAATAAATCTCATGTCGAGCGGAAGGACCTCTTTTATTCCCTAACCCGCCGCAGATTACGTAGTACATTGATAAAAATAATCATTTGGGGGGGAGGCATTTAATGAATATCAATCTTGCGATCCGTCGAGTAGTGCGGACGCTCTTAACGAATTTACTAGTTCGAGTAGTTTAAAGTATACCTAAGGTTGTAAAGATAATTATCTACTGGGAAATAAAAATGATTATAAAGTGAATTGTTGTTTTAATAAAAACGGCTTAAACCCTCTACCAAAAAGCCTTACTGATGTCAGCTGCATCTCTACCTGTAGGTACTCTTAAGTGACCCAGTTAATCGTAACGTAATTTAAGCTGTTTGATCTAAAGTTCAAAACACTATAAGTAACATTTATTTAGCAGTTTAAAAAATCACTTCTACACCTCAATTTTTTTGTCAATTTAAACTAGATGAGGACGGTGTTTTTTAGCCGACTACCCTGAGAAGAAACACCGAAATATGCTTACGATGTCAGTCTGTTTTAAAGTCCATACAGCAATTTGCATGGTTCTCATATAATTTGATTATTACATCAAATCTCAAATTTGCATAATGTATGTGTGTTTATACACCTCGTTTTTGAATGCGTTTCATAAAAAAGTTCATGTGTGCATATCAATATCTCTGTGTGCGTGAGACATTAAGTCATGTGTTCGTATGGATTCTAACTTTGTGTTAGTGAAAAAATGGGCGTAGTTTGGAGATATCTGATTTCGAATAACTTGGTGTTGAAACCTCTATCTCTACTGTTTGACATACCTATGATTGGGGCATTATCCTTACTTTGAACTTCTAAACGAGATAAAGAATCAAAAGAAGAATAAATTGTATAATTAACTCGACGTTGATTAATTTCGGTTTAGGTTTTTTTTGTCAGGTTTACTAATAGTCATTAGTATATTGTGTGAGTTTATTTTATTTCTAAGTACAACACAGGATAAATTAACTATCTCACATCGTAACATTATTACCCTGTAACTTTTAAAATATTAAGTTTTAATATATAATTATTTTAGACACAAAAGCAACTTTGTTCTGCAGTTTTTCTCCCTAATTCCCAATAACGAGTTTTCAGCCCACTGTGCGGTATCGACCGAAATATGGCGGCTCCAGGTTAGTGTAGTGAAGCTCTGTAAACAGTGGGAATGTGAATGGAAACGTGGTGTTGTTCATTCATGGCGTTAATCAACGCGTGAATTCAGGCCCTAATATGGAGCTTCCAAAATTAAAAATAGGTACTGGCGGGGACTTTTTACTTAGTTTCACGTCATCACTTCATGTAGATTTGCAGAAGTAAGAAATCAGTTAAACATTACAAATATTAGTAATTAAACTAAAACATTATTCTTTTTATTGACCGTTCCCCATTATAGGGTGCAAGGTTTTTCCCAGTTTAATTTTGTGACGCTTTCGAGCAACGCACAAAATCCCCCTTTGGCTTTTTTGACAGGAAGGGCAAATCCTGTCAAAAAGAGTGTACAAAGTGTAGTGTAAAAATGTACGAAGATGAATCGATTCATCACATCTGACGAAAGCTGTACTGCGATTATACTGTTACTAACAATCTTGTAAGCAACGTCATCTGTACTATATTTACTGAAAACTAGGTATTAGGTACTGAAACAGCGTCGTCCTGCGGGTGAAGTTCAGCTAAATCAAGCCTCCGGGCGCCACCTGTTGCAAACAGCGCAAACTGAATACCCTCACTAGACTTTATTTGCTCTGCAATTTTCTTGCAATAGTAGTTTGAACTAGATAACACGCCGATGCATAGATGGCGTTGCCATGAAAGTGACTACGAATCAATATACAAACGGGCGGGTCCCGTTACCCGACCGCACTACTATTTATAATATTGCGAGGTCCATTCAGTTCGCAATTTTATAAGTATTAAACAAGCGACCCGCCCCAGCTTCGCAACGGGTACGGATATTGAATATATTATGCATGTTTATACACATGAACCTTACTCTTGAATCACTCTATCTATTAAAAAAAACCGCATCAAAATCCGTTGCGTACTTTTAAAGATCTAAGCATACACAGGGATAAGCAACATTGTTTTATACTATGTAATGAAGTATTATTGTTAAACAGCATGCTAACGTGGAGTACCTATACTTTAGAGCACAAAATTATATAGGTACAGATGTCAATCTACGTGCAAAGCGCGCTCGAGCAACGCACACATAGACACCGTTCACCGACGCGAAAACCGGGCTCAACGAGGATCATTACGACCGCGAGGGTGTCACGTTTGAGACGCGCGTCTGTGAAATTTTGCAACTACCACGATAATCTGTTGTGCATAATCCAGTTGACAAGTGCTTTTTATTTCTGTTTTTGACCTGTAACCTCACAAGTAGTACATATCGACTTTTTTTAGCGTGTTTTATTAAATTTCATGATTTATTCTACAAGTTCACCAAAATGAAATTGGGCTCTATCTCTTTTCGTTGTTAAGATAATCGCTTTTTAAATAAGCTGGGTAATTTCTGTATGAAAAGATCTTCAATTGACTTAAATTATGAAATTTAACAAAACAAAACGGTTAAAAACTAAAATGCTTTAATTTAAATTCAATTTTAAAGAATCCACCATTATGCTCGACCTGCAGGGGCCCTTCAGGGTCGAAGCCTCCCGGAGTCTAGAGGGAAGTGGGAAACTGTTACCTCGACTCCAGGAATAGGGCAAGGAAGGTACGGGGTAGGTTTTTTAGTCAGTAAGAGTCTGACACTAGTCTCCCGCTCCACCCAAGAGCGGGTTTCGTCATTGGATGATTTTCACCTACCATAAAAAAAAAAAAAAAAAAAAACCATTATGCTCGATACGGAGATAGATGGATTGGACAAGGTGGAACAGTGGCGTATCCACCACGTCAAAAAAAATATTGTATATTTATCCGCACATTTCGTTTGATCAAGTAAGTATAAAATGAACATACTGTATAGTTAGTAAAATGGCGTTTGTGACAGATCAGATTCCTAATACTGATCTGTATACATATGTACTATGTGCTATTCGGGAGTTTGTTCTATGCCTGTGCCAAATTTCATACAGATCCATTCAGACAAACTAAAATTGATTAATATCCCACAGGAACCATGCGTTTTTCAGGAATAATAAGTAGCGTATGTGCTATTCCAAAGCATAAACTATCTCCGTGTAAAATTTCATCCAAATCCATTCAGGCGTTTTGGCGTGATTGAGTAACGAAACAAAAATAAGAAGTTGTATATCCCACGGGAACCTCACGTTTTCCGAGATAAAAACTAATATATGTGCTTTTCTTTCTCAGATCTTAATATTAGACGGAATCACATATACTACCTTTGCAGGTGTAGATTTATTAAATGAGTGAGTATTAAAGATTATCTAATTTGCTAATGACATAATTATACTTCATGCAATATTAAACAAAATGTAAAATCTTAACAGTGGCAGTTTTTTTATTATTAAGTATTTTAATCTAGTTAGTATGTAAAATCTTTGGCCGCGCCTGATTGTCGCGTGGATCTAATGTACAATTCTAGTTGCCATATAAAATTTATGTATCGTTGAATTCACAAATAAACGATGTGACTACCACCCAATCTGCATAAAAAGTACGCCAGCCTTGCGGTTTTCTACAGGATGCATTTTGGTGAGTGTGCGCAGGAATTGCACGATTTGATTCCGCCATCCCAATTTTACCCTCGGACATCCCGGCGTACGGCAAATATCCACCCTTACGTTGTTGGGTGTATATGGGGCCCCACCACGATCTTCGGGGCCAAAGTCAACCTCCCCTGCAAATTGAGGCACCTGCCGAACAGCAGACGAGGCTCTGGCGCTGGCTTTCCCTCTTAGGGTCGGGAGGTCAGACGACAGTCACTCCCGTAAAAACCACAAATAGCCAATAAAAAATGGATAGCACAGTAAAGTTATTTGCCACGGATAGGGCGCCACCGCAAAACGGCGCGCAGGAGATTCGCCCGACTCCTTTGGCAAGTGGGCGAGGGCTACCGTGTCAGGGGCGAACACGGCTAAAGACGCGAGCCCCAACCCGTAAACTCCGCTTCGCCAGCCTAAACATTGGCACGCTGACCGGACGCGCGAGAGAGTTAGCCGATGTACTTCTTAGGCGAAGGGTGGCCGTGGCATTCCTGCAGGAGACTCGGTGGAAAGGCCGCAGGTCCCGGCTCATCGGGGAAACGTTAAGAGTAATTTTGAATTAAAATATTAATAAAAACTATTTACTTGATCATTAAAAATAATCGTAATATTTACAGAATCTTATTTTTCTTTCGTCATCTTCCTACTATGACCTCTCGTTCTTACATACTTGGTGTTTGTGAAACAAGCTTTTTTCCCCGACATTTTCTATAATCACAGCACAATACATTTATAATTATAACTTTCTCACATTTCATATGGTTTTTATTTAACTTTTCATTGGCGTTTTTTTCAAGTTACCTTTTTTAAACTCTATTTTTATGAAAAGGTATTTTGAATATTTAGATTATTACGCTTACAATAAATATCGATATTTACATTGCCTTTTTGCATGTGCCTGTATTGTTTGCCCACTCATTCTGTTTAAGCTATAGGTAGTTTACGCCGTGATCTCGCTGTACAGTCCAGTGCAAATAGCATTGAAAATGATAAAAAGTGGATCAAAATAGTAGTAGAATGAAAAGGATATCAACAAAAATTAAGGAAAAATAAATTACGGTCTTTCTGAGGTCGGGAAGTAGATGGGTGTGGGGTGTTAAGGGTAAAAAATGGTTTATCTCGTTTTCCGGCAAAAGTACTGGTTCTATGGAAAAAGTCTAATGGCAAAATTGTAGGTTATAAAAAGATCTACGACTTTTGTATTTACACTTTTTTTCACATAACCTCAAAATCTATGTGAAAAGTCAAAAAAACTGAGTTTTTGGTTTTTAATTTTTATCTTCTTTAAAAATTCCTTTTTTTTTCACAAAATTTGGTGAAAAGTTTCCTTTTCATGTCCCAAACTCTTTATTTTAACTTAACATCGAAAAAATAGCCTATTTTTCAACCGAAAAGTCTCGTCTTAATTTTTGATTTTTCTTTTAAGTTTTTTCCCTAGAACCAGTAGTTTTTCCGGAAATTGAGATAAACCGTTTTTTTACATTTAAAACCGCACATCCGTCCACTTCCCGACCTCAGATCGACCGTAATTTTTTTTTTTTTAATTTTTTTTATATTCTCTTCCTTTTCCAATTGGTTCCATCCTACTACTATTTTGTTCCCTTTCAAAAGCCATCTGCACTGGTCTAGTAGTGTATAGTATAATTATATTCGTTATGTAAACAGCATATAGGTAACTTTGTCAGTTTAGAAAAAAAACTTTCAAACATTATAATTATCTATGTGGAATTAATTAGGAGTTCAAGTCATTATTTAATATTGTAGTGAAACTAACACAGGTAATTGTTAACTGTTTTAACTAATCGCTCTGTTATGTCTTATATATAAAAATGTTAGTCTCGCTAAAACTCGGGTACAGCCGGTAACGATTTGGTTAATTTTGCTCTTAAAATATTCGTAAAAATTCCCCGGCAAAATATCAACGAGTATTTCCATTTTCTGTGGGGCCAACAGAAAATAGTAGATATTTTGAGAAAAGTTCTAAATTTTTGTTTTCTATTTCTTAGTTTCTATAAATGAGCTATGAGAATGGTTAAAAATATGGAGTTTTATGAGATTTATTCTTATAGAAAGCAATATACAAAAAAGTATCTTCAGTATGCCATATTGCATCGGGCAGCATCGTTCAAACCCTTGTAATTGGAAATGATATTTGAAATATTCGTTTAGAGTTAGTTTTTACCGCAAACCGCATACCTAGAATTATTTGTAGAAAGCCGAGTTTCGCAAAAAATATGCGCAATAGAGTTACGTAATTATCTTCACCAACATGGCATGGCTGCCAACATGTGTAAACTCTGCTCCCGAAGTATCGATTGAAATGTATTGTTATGGAACAAAGGTTCATTTGCAATAGTAGTGGTCCAATAAGGTAAAAGTTACTAATTACAATCATTGATTAAAAAACAATATATTAGTGTAAGTTATTGCGAAAGTTTTCTCAATTTAAAGCTCCAATCCTTCAAAACAGACGCAAAAAGCTGGTTAGTTTTTTTCTACCAAATATAGCTGCTTGGCCAGGAGTCAAAAAGAAAAATTCAGTCTGCAGGCCAAAAGGATCTTCATTGGAAATAAAAATTAAAAATAAAATGTTTCAATACATGGTAAAACGTGACTCCATAATGAGTATATTATTTAAGTAAATAAAGTTACTCTTACACAAATTTATGTTTAAACTGTACAAAATTAATTAATTTAAGAATATACATTTAATTATACTAAAAATAACCTAAATAAACTAAAAATACAATAATATTTACAAATGATTTATTGGGCATCAAAAAATTCATCCACATCGATATCAATGGGAAAAGTGCCCAGAACGCTGGCAGCATTGCCACGCTGGATGGCAATGCTGATTCGCTGACAAAAGTAAAGCCCAGCCCTCTGGTCACGCGAAGAGTCGACCAGCTGTTTGCTGATGTCGCGTACGACTCGATGAGCGCTCGGACCCCATGGCCCTAGTGTTTCAACCCCAAACGGCTCAAACATATAACTCCCAATAAGGTTATTATATTTACGCCGTTTGAGGTTTTCTGCATTGAGAATTCTTCATGGTCGGCGAACTCATCAAATATTAATAACGTTCGATAGCTCAATCGTTCGTGTTAACATGTTATAACATGTACAGTCAAAGATACCGTTATAGTACGGACTTAATTACACACCCACCAACAATCAAACACAAATTGAATGCAGAATATCCAATATATTTTTTTTTTACAATTTTCACTGAGATCGTACGCTGTGTTGGTAAAACACATCCTTAATACGCCAGCAATATCGATCGTTTCTAGAAAATGCGGAGTTGTAAGGAACTGCTATAGTAGCACGTGCACTTTGAATATTAAATATTTGCTTAATGGTTCCGGATGTTGAAAATGTATGAACAATTTTATTACCCTGATTCGTAAAATAATATTCGCTAGATATAAAAATAAAAATACTGTTAAATTATTGTTTAAAGCCGTAATTATTGCTTAGATACTCAGGACACTCACCTTTTAAATGTAAGAGCTGATATTTGCCAAGTTACACTTTAATGGTGAAAACTTTGAATAATTTTACCTTACACTTCTTTCTAAGGCACTGTCCCACTTTTCAATACACTCACTAGCACTCACTTGCACTAATAACGTTAAACCACTGAGTTAGAAAATGTATTTGATTAATATCAAACATTTTTAAAACTCTAATTTCACGTTTAAAACACTGTGCAAAAATTTGTATAAAAATTTGAATTATAACTAGAATTTATAGAAAAGTTTTTTGGTTAAACTTTTCAGAGTTATTTTTAGAGTGGTCCTTGGAAAGGGTAGATAGTCTATGTACGCACAGTGTATCGGCGGACTGAGAAGCGCCGTCACGCCACCGCTTCTACAACTACAATTTTAAAATTAATATTGTGACTTTTGGAGCGCTTTTATTGTAATAAATATATTTTAATTAATTACGAATTTAATGGCACAGTTTTTGAGTAGGATTATTGAAACATGTTTAAGCTAAGAGGATAAAGTTCACAAAATGGCTTATTTTAGGTAGCCAGTTCTCGCTCATTTTTGCGCTTGCGCGAGGGGCGATGCTCACCGCGCCTGGTCGCCCTGTTGTTGATCTTCAATGAGTGACGTCATCTTACTACGAGCGGAACTCTCTTCTTGCCGCTATAATTTGTTTATTAGAAAAAAATAAATTACAAGGTTCAGCTTGTTAAACCATTGATTATGAGTGGTGGCAGATAGTTTTAAATACTTAATTATAGTTGTGGAGGACTAGTTTGCTTCTGATTATTGTGTATTGTCTCCCTTATTCTTTACATTGGAGAGTATCGATTGTTGTCGCCATGCGGGCTGGGGTGCCAGCCTGTCGGCCTCGCTAATTTGCTCTACGTAGGGTTCAACTTTTATTGATTTGTTTATATCACATCATCTACCTTTAAGATTGTATTGTTGTACAATAATAGGTGTGCGTAATATTTAATATTGTCAATAAATATAAAAAAATAAAATATTAACATTGAAAACAGTATTAAAATTAGTAAAAAAAACGAGATATCTTTCTCTCCTAAATACCATATTCATATAAAATTAAAAAACGCATGCAAATTCCCTATTATTTCGAATGAATATATAAAAAAAATACAGCAGCTTTTCGAATTTTCTTTGAAATCATCATCATTTTTCAGCCGATGTCAACGTCTCTGCTGGGTACCTATCGGCTTCCTCCAACGGTCCCTACATCGATCAGCACTGTGTGACCTGCACCGAGCAGATTTCCATGGTCTTTACCAAGTTATTGATCCACCTACGTCTTTTCAAATACCTGGACTACCTGGACCTATTCCTAAAACAATGTTTTAAAAGAAAGAGTTTGTCAATTATTTTATTTAAACTTCATGAACAGTATTGGTACATAGGCGGACTTATTGCTACAAGGCATTCTCTACCAGTCAACCTTTGGGTTAAAAAAGACAACACTGTGGTAGGTGTGCAGAATAAATAAATAACAGATATTTTAAATAGATTGTCATATAAATGAAGTGACTTATACTAATAAACTAATAACAATAATATAATATATTCCACAGCTTTTTTTAATTTTATTTATCATATATACAAATATTACAGGATTATTTATGTTAAATAGCAACCAAAAAACCACTAAGGTTTAAACTAGTGCTATCATGAATCATCTATCATCTATCAACTTTAGTTAGTTTTATATGTGTACGTTATTGTCGAAATTAATTTATACAATCTTTGTGTAAATCAGTAGGAGAAAACATTCTTAAATAACACTTAAGTAATATTTCTTAAGTTTACATTTAATATTTTTGGGTGTAATATTACTTTTTATTTCTGAGGGTATGCTATTAATAAGTCGCGGTACAATATACCCGCTAGTTCGCTCGACGTATTGTTGGCGCGCTGTGTACGAAACTTATTCTCAGAAACATACAGGATTGAAATTTGTATTCCGTATTTAAAATTAAATTTAAATATTATTTAAGTATAATTACTGTGTAATTGTTTGTGTGACCGTAATATAACTGCATAAATCGTCAGGATTATTGTTATCCTGGAAAAATATCTTGTATAATACGAGTTTTTGATGACAACCGGTTGTCACCGGTAGAGTTGGATTACGTTAAGTCTGCGCGTAGCTGGGGGCGTGCTTAATGTTGCCAGTGTAATTTATTTACTTTCCCTCATATAATAAAAAAATACAAAGTAAACAAAGCACAAGAAATACGTTTTGAAATCAATAATGGGAAATACGATTCATTTCATTACATATTATTACATTTTAGTTGGTTCTTCTGGTTTTCTAAATTTATAGATGACGATTAGTTAACGATGTAGCGATAGCGATATAACAACAAATTTTAGCCGCACGCAGCCTTTTTTCTGTAGTAGGTAGGTATACCAGCTTCTGCCAGCGGCTTCGCCTGCGTGAAAGTCTGTTAACCACCATAGGGATGGAGTTTCATAAAATCTGTCCATAGCGGACGTCTACCTCCCGAATGTTAAGTTTGTAGGTGTTATAGATTCTGAGATATAGTGATTAATCAGTGAGTGGTATTTCGCTTTTATATATTAGTAGCTTTTGCCCGCGGCTTCGCTTCCGGAATCAGAAAAATGTGATAAATGAAAAACCCCTTGACCGATTTTGAAAAACTTCACATAAACCATCTACTAAATAGTCCGAACAAAGCCTAAACATTTGGTTTGGATATGTGGGCACGTTCTTGAGTTATAAAGTTGCATTGATCTTTATATAATATACTAAATTCTGCCCGCGACTTCGTCCGTGGAAAATTTCTTGTTTTAACATATTTAACTCTGTTCCTACACAATTTCTCGAGATAAAAAAACAAACTTTACTTCTTTATTATATTATTCATAATCATAAAATACAGCCTATGACACTCAGAAATGAAGCAGCTTTCTATCAGTGAAATAATTTTTGCAATCGAACCAGTACTTCTAGAGATTACCTCCTACAAACAAAAAAAAAAAAAAAAAAAAAACAAACTACTTCTTTATTATATTAGTGTAGATGTAGATATTGATATAGATCCAAATCTATATAATTACTACTTTAATGAAAGTAAACAAATAGATTGAATTATAGGTTGTTTAATTAATTATTATAAAAAAGTCATGAGAACTTAGAAAATATGTACTTTATTTAATATATAACAGCTTGTTATAATAGTCACTTCATTAAGATTAAAATACACAGTAGCAGTCCATTTTCAACCAACTCTGCCAGGCACCACTCGGGTACGAATATTCAGGGAGATTTGTTGTTCTGGTCACCCGAAAAAAATATTTGACAAATGGTCCACTTTTGGAAAATCGTATCGTAAGCCTGATATTTTCTCATTCCTCTTAACAAGCACGTTTGAATTTCAAGATAATATCTTTACCAACACTTTTAATCACTTTCGGTATAATGATTACGATTATTTACTTTGGAAACGATTAAAAATACGGAACACAAAACATTCTCTTGACACCTGACATAAATGTCAAGATGACGGCAAATAATTAGTTTCCTTTTTGCGCCGCGCGCAGACTTAAAAAAATTCTACTCTAGGTACAATAACCTTAAACGAACAGCTGACGTTTGAACTACGGATTTTCTTGGGAAGTATTGTTTTCATTTTTTCATACATATTTCTTATTTTATAAAAGCAAACTTATCAATTTTAAATTGATACAAGATCTTCCAAATTTTATATTGTCAATTTAGTTTACTTAGCACTCAGCGTTGTGGCGAAATAATTGTTGTTTACATTGTAGGAAAAGATTCATAGAATTTTAAACTCATGATTTTATCAATTTAATCTTATCCTTATAACATTATACTTGTTAACAACGCTTCTGGTGTTTATTTTGCATTTTGTATATGTTATAAAGCTATTAAATCCAGAATTTCACATTCTAACTGACTTACCCACATTCAGCGAAAGTAATATCATAAGGCAATAAAACAGTAAAAAACTCAGTAATTAGTAGCTTTTAAATCCAGTTTAAGCAGCCTACCTCATTTCTTTACTGAACTGCACTTTCTTATTCCTATTTTTTCCCATAAATTTCCAACTACTCTATACTTTTCATTCTTTTTTTTTGGTTCTTACCGCTTCTTCTTTTTCAATTTCCAGTAACTTATTCTGAAACCATGCCTGTGATGACCCGTAAGGCAACAACTCAGGATATGGAGCTTAAGTTGAAAACTGCCCTCCAGGAGCTCAAAGAGTCTAAACTCCAATGCCAGCAAATACTGCAGGAAAATGAGGAGAGTGAGAAGGAAATAAAGAAGATAGTGTTCCAAAATACGAGCCTAAAACGAGAGCTGGTAGGGCTTAGTCAGCAACTCCAAGAAGTTGTTGATGAACGCGACCAACTGCGTGCGATCACAGAGGGTTTCAGTAATTGTAGTTACTTATATGAGGAGGCTTTGTGTAAGGTTAGGGATCTGGAAGATGAATTGGTTCATGCTAATTGTAATATTCATAAATTACAGAAGGAATTGGAATGTACTCAGATAGAGAAAACTAACCATTTATACGATGAGTTACTGAACTCAAATTGCAGGCCTCATTCCTTAGTAACAATAGATCTTACTGAAGATTGTTAGTTAAACATAATAACTATAAACTTAAAGGTTAAAAAATATGCAAGATTAAATAAAATCATTAAAAAAATGTAAAATCTACAAAAAGCAAAAAAATAACTATTCCAAAAATATTCAGTTACGGAAAGATCGTGTTAACTTAATCAATCAATTAAATAATTATCAAATTAAGTTAGAAGATAGTATAAATATTTATAAAATGGACACTGAGCAATTACAGTCTGAAATACAAAGTCTCAACAATTCATTGAAGTCAATTTATAGTAAATATATTTGTTCGCAAAGCCAAATAAAGGAACATATTCTGGCGACAAATGATTTAGTAGACAAGGTAGACTCCCTTACTGTTAGTATTAACAAATGTACCTGTCAGAGAGACTCTAACCAGGCTGACCTCCAACTTGTGGAAACAGAGGACAAATCCCAGGCAATCAGTGCTCAAGATTGTGTTCCCAGCCAGGTACCCCACATTCAACATGATTTAACTCATGGGGTAAGTTCAGTAAATTGTAGTTTTTCCTCTGATAACAGTGGAGACTATCAATCAATCATGTTTTCTGATAGTATAGGAAGAGGCTTAGGGCAATTAGTTAGTGGCTACCTTCCTTTTTCTTCTCAAAATTATTGTACACCTCAAGCTACATACCATCATATAATTTCATTGGTTGGTGAGCATGTATATAACCCCAATTCTATTTTAACTGTATTTGTGGGTAATAGTGTAAATGTAAAGATAGATGATATAAGTAACAGTGTCACAAACTTATTGAAGCTAAATTGTAAGAAGATCATTTTGTGTGCTTTTCCCTACTTTAAGCACTTGACATATAATCAAAATAAGTACATACATATGTTAAATGACCATATGCAGTTTTTAGTTCATCATCATAGCGATAAGTTTATTTTTTATGACATCAACAATTTTGTTGATAAACTTTTATCGACGAGGTATACTGTATACCTACCTATTGTTTTTAGACGTAAAATAGCGAAGCTATTATCTTTTATTATTAACACAGACATAGCTAATATGTCGAAGTATTCTTTTAGTCCTCAAATTGTTAGTAGTGATACTAATGATAAGGCTGCTGGCTCCGTTGGTTTAAACTAACTAGGAAGACAACAGAGGGTACTTTTGGTTCAGTGTTACGAAAAGGTGCCCTCTAGCATACAGACTAAAGGAGCTAAGCAGAAATCATTTAATTTGTTCCTTCAGAACATTCAGGGTTTCTCTTCAAAGCAATTGGAGATAGAATTATTTTTAGAAAAAACAAAGTTTGACATTATCTGTATTACTGAGCATTGGTTAAAGGATTCTGAAATGCTAATTAATTTCGAAAATTATAATGTGGGCAGTGGTTTTAACCGACAATCAATGTTACGTGGGGGTTCATTAATACTAATTAAAAATCTTATTAAATTTAAAACTCGTAAAGACATAGTTGCACTGTCCATTGAACATAACATTGAACTGTCTTGTGTTGAGCTGGATAGGCATATCATAGTGTGCGTTTACAGGCCCCCTAATTATCACAACTACTCTATTTTTGAGTCAGTCATGGAAGAAGTAATGGCAAAACTTTCAGCTGGAAACAAACAAGTAATTGTCTGTGGAGATTTTAATGTTAATATTTTAGAAGATAATACAGATAGCGGTAGATTATTAAATCTCTTTAAATCATTTAATTTATTAAATGTGTTCACAGAACCAACTAGAACTACCACAACTACTGCTACATGTATCGATAATGTTTTTTGTTCTTGCAACTATTTAGAAAAGGCCATTGTGAATTGTCTGCCTTCTGATGATAGTGGCCTAATGGTAACCTTTGAATCGATCATACCAATACAACAAGTGCAGATACAATTCAGACCAATAACATCTGGTAAACTTAATAAATTTAACAGCACTTTAATTGACAAGTTAGGCAATTGGAACATTGCAGTGAACAATGGTAATATTTTGTATAATGATTTTTTTTCCATGGTTGAAACCGAGTTTAATAAGAATTTTGAAAAGAAGACTAAAAGCATCTGCCCTCAGTTTAAATTTAGTGACTGGGCGACTAAAGGAATTAGATTAAGTAGGGAAAGACTTTTCGAGCTGTATGGCCTTAAGCCTATCATTAACACTGAAACTTTCAATAAGTATGTTGCTACTTACTCAAAAATGTTTAAAAATGCTTGTAAGGCAGCTAAAGCCTTATATATTAGCAACAAAGTTAAAACAGCAGATAATAAAATAAAAACGGTTTGGAAAATTATAAATAATGAAACAAACAGGAATAAAACACATAATAATGATTACACGTTAGAGACTGATCATGGCCTCATTAGTGATAACAAAATAGTTGCGGAAGAATTTGTAAATTTCTTTACCAGTATACCTATTAAAACTACTGAAACCCTAGATTCATCGCCATCGCAAGCTTTTGATTTGTTGCAGGCGAATGTTGCAGCCTGTCAGACTGAATTTAACTTTAACCATATAAACCCCAAAACAGTAATGAAAGCTTTTAAACAAATCAAGGTTAAATTAACGGAAGATCTATGGGGTGTGTCTATCAAAGTTTGTACCTCAATTATTGAGACAATAGCGCCGTATTTAGCTTTAATATTTAATTTATGTATAGATCAAGGAGTCTTTCCGGATCTAATGAAGTATAGTAAAGTGATACCACTTTTTAAATCCGGGGATAGTAAAAACACTAATAATTATAGGCCTGTGTCCGTGTTGCCAGTTTTTAGCAAGGTATTTGAAAAAGTGATGTTGGATCAAATGCTTAATTATTTTAACACGAATAACATCTTGCACGACAAACAGTATGGCTTCACCAAAGGACGTTGCACGACGGATGCTGGTGTCTCCTTACTAAAACATATATTTGATGCATGGGAGGAAGCACAAGATGCTATAGGCATCTTCTGCGACCTGACTAAGGCATTTGATTGTGTAGATCATGAAACACTACTCCTAAAACTTGAGCATTACGGACTAGGCATAACAGCGTTAAGATTAATAATAGTACATTGTTATACGAGGGATGAAAGAAAGTTATTTAGTCCCGAGAAATTTCTTGGCGACCGAGCGAGAGCGAGGTCGCTAATAGTTCGAGGGACTAAATAACTTTTGAACCCGAGGTAAACATTGTGCTTTTCATTACGAATACGAGGAAAATAAAAATAATAAAAACCTGAGTCGTCGTCAAAGGTATGTTTTTAGGTAGGTATATTTCTTTTGATTTAGGCGGTAAGCGGTTTTCTCCTCTTAAGAATCTTGCGTTAAATTTATAACTGAAGCTGATGAACTTATCATGTTAATAAAAATTTCTTGTAACAGAGATTTAGCAAAATGTAAACAAAACTATACACCTCGAAAAAAAAAGGAAGATCAAATCGGCCACAGATTATAGAGTCTACCATTTACCCGCCAATTCTTTTTTTCAGTGTTCGGCTCCCTGGCTTTTCAGTCAATATTTGTCATTTCATGTCATTGTAAAAATGGGTCTGTCAACATTTTCTCAAATATATATTAGTTTTAATGAAATAATTGAAAGTAAATTAAAATAAAGTCATTAAAAAAAGTATTCTTAAATTATTTCTATCTCTATGTCATTTTAATTCGGTATAAAGTTTCGGGTCACGGTTCAATAGAAATGTCAAAATAGAACTAGTTTTTTTTTTTAATATTTGCTGTCTAAATATTAAAAAAACAACTGTCAGTTGTAAAGTAAAACTCCCTAGGGAGTAAAAGTACTTCTTCCAACCCTATCCGCAGGCAACTTTACACCTACTTTCAGAGTATGAGTAATGAAAAATCTTATTTAAATGATAGACAGCAACTAGTTCAGATTAATGGTGTTAATTCGTCGAAATTAAATGTCAAAATGGGAGTACCCCAAGGTTCAATTTTAGGGCCTTTTTTATTTTTAGTTTATATTAATGATCTACCCAATTTATTGCAAAATAAACTTAATATGGTGTTGTTTGCCGATGACACTTCATTAATTTTTAAGATAAATAGAAAGACTAATAATTTCGACGACGAAAATAACGCCATACTGCAGGTCCAAAACTGGTTCACTGCTAATAACCTAGTTTTAAATGGAAAAAAAACTAAATGTATAAGATTTTCCCTACCTAATGTTAAAAGTAGTGATTATGACATTATATTGAACAATGAGAAACTAGAATTCGTTGATAAAACAGTTTTCCTGGGGATTACGCTTGACTCAAGGCTACAGTGGGGTCCTCATTTAACATCTCTTGCTGGACGGCTTAGCTCAGCTGCATATGCTATAAGAAAAATCCGCCAATTTACGGATATTGATACCGCTAGACTAGTCTATTTTAGTTATTTTCATAGTATTATGTCATACGGTATCTTACTGTGGGGACGGGCTGCAGACATAGATTCAATTTTTATACTACAGAAAAGAGCTATCAGAGCCATTTACAATCTCCGCCGATGCGATTCTCTAAGGGAACTGTTTAAAGATATTAACATCATGACGGTGCCTTGTCAATATATTTATGAAAACATCATGTACGTTAGGAAAAATCTTCATCTTTTTAGTAAAAGAGGCGATAGACACAATTATTTTACAAGAAATAGGGATCAGTTAGTTCAACCAGGCTTCAGACTGGCTAAAGTGGCCTCTTCTTTCATGTGGTACTGTTTAAAATGTTATAATAAAATACCTCCCAATATATTAGAACTCAATGAAATTAAATTTAAATCTTGTGTTAAACGCACACTATGTAGACAGGCTTATTATAAGTTAGAGGATTATATACAAGATAAAAATGCTTGGCTCATTGCTGGTCCAGCTCCACTACCACTAGTCCCTACGAATTGATTATTATTTTTATTTTTAATCTTAAATTTTGACATTATTCTAGTGTTGTATAATGTAGAAGCATTTTTTTTCAATGTTTGTAAATGTGAGTACCATGGAGTAATTTATGGTTTAAAGTTGTTTGACGTAAATGACCATGGCAGTTGAGAGTTTGTCATGCTCACTCAAATGTCTCGCTGATGGTGGCGCGTGTGTTGGATCATTCGGTTCCCTTCATAATGGTTGAGCTGAGTGGTGCTGATATACGCGTCATGTCCGTGAACGGGCGCTGTCAGTAGGGACTGGTCATCTCTTAGCTGCCAGTGGTTTATTTTAATTGGTTTAGAACATACTTTACGTACTTTTTTATTATTTTAGTTACATTGTTCTCGCATCATAGCAGCGACAAAAATATGTAACCTATATATTTGTAAAACACAACATGATTAAAAAGAGTGTCCATGGAGTTTCTTGCACATTCTTCTCCATTGAGACCTACTTTTTGGAATGTGCAATTAGCGTCATTTTTTTCCTGACAGACCGACTTTATGACTTTTCAAAAGTGCCTGTAAAGGTTTATTTGAAATAAACGCTTTGAATTTGAATTTTTTCGATTTTGTTTATTAAATTTTCATTGAAAAATTGTTCTTTTAATAACAGAAAATGTATTTGAGTATAAAATGGTAGGACATTACAGTGCTTAAAGAGACCATTTATATTATCATAAAGGGGTTTGGGTAATTTTGTATGAACCAGTGGCATGATTTTTTTTTTGAGCAGCCACGTTATTTATTGTTGCTAATGTATAGTAATATATATAATAATAATGACTCATACAATAACTTTACCCTAAACAATATCGGAGCTGAAATATATGACATCGAAGTAGGAAGGCTTTCAACATCATGTCGTCTAAATAAACAAAAAAAAAAATACAGCACGCATGGCACACTACATACATTCATTACCTTACGCATGTTTACGCATAAAAAACATGATTACTATAAAATCACTATATTTTTACACAAACCTCAGTTACATAAATAGATATAAAACGACTTTTCGGGTGTTTTATAGTTCTTCTTCTTTATCATGCCTGATTATTAGGTCGCGGAACTGCGCTGGAGATAGATTTTCTTGATATCTCCCCCACCCTTAATACCATATGATAGCCATAATGTGGAAACAACAACCATTATGTCATTTATTCTTTGGCACCCTCGTTGTTTCAAAATATACACATAGTATATTCTGCTAGATACATGACGGTACTGTATCCTTCCTCTCAGCAGCCATGGGTCCTGATACTCGGGGTTCCGTCTTCTAAACTCGTTTATATGGGGCTCTTTATACAGGGTGGCATTAACATGTTAACGCAAACGAATACCATAGATCCAGTACATGATTCTAGACCAACCAGTGATGGAAGTTTTTGCAAAAAAAAATGAGTGCATTACATTCCAAATTAAAAATGTCATCGGGTTTGATTTGAATAACGACTTTATTTGCCTCGATGACTTTTTTATAATTTTTTTGTAATTTTTTTTTTTATATTTTTTTTTTTTAATCTTCTCTTTATAACTCGTAATTTATCGCTAATTACGAATTATAAAGAGAAAAACAAGTAACACTACAATGTATGAATGAAATAAACGCATTTTATAGCAAACGGCAATTTGATTTTATAGATTATCTACTTTAAATATCTCGGCTTCGATGTACTTGGGAAAGTAACGTTCATAGAACAAAATTAAAGGCTTAATGTGTTCTTATTAACAAAATAATTTTCATTAGTGGCCGCGTGTTTAAAAAATCATGCCACTTTTACCCAAACCCCATTGAATTCTTATTTTGGGAGATACTATTGTTTTTATCATTTGTTTTTGTATTTTATAGATACTGTCAAGATAGGTTTTATAGGTACGAACATAGCTACTAAGGCCATACTGGATGTAGGATTCCGGCATCGTGTAATAAAGCATTATTTTCACTTTGACGGGCAGACGATTTTTTTACAAGCTTTTATTTAGTTTCACCTGTCCCGTTGTCTGTCGTTCTGTAATCAAATCTTGCAACTTAAATTTGATCCACTTCCCGGTTTCCGATTGAGCTGAAATTTGGTATACACGTTTAGTTCGGATGACAATGCAATATTATGATGACATGGAGCTGATCTGATGATGGAATCGCGAGGTAGCCATAGGAACTCTGTAATTAAACGGCACAACCACGTCGAGTTTGGGCTCGTGTGAATCGTCTTGACGAGTTTTATTTATATAAGCATAGACCACCGCTATAAAAGCTTGTTATGAAAAAATATTTTTTCATTGAAAACTTGTTAGTATGGTCATATTAGCAAGAAATTGTCGAAGTTTATCGCAAACACGTTCTATATGATAACTCCAGTTAAACTTATCGTCTATAATTACTCCCAGATATGTTTGTTTATCGACGACATCTATTTGCGGGCAGTTACAGTTGATCGTATTGACTGTATGCAAGCAGTCATGGTCATGGGCTATTAAGTTCTGAACGGGTAATTTTTTAATATATGGAGATTTAATTACCAATAATTTAGTTTTGCTTGCATTAAGTACTAAGCCAGCATCGTGACACCACCTTGTTAGAGCATCCAGATCATGCTGTAAGCGTTCGCATGCTGTTTGAGGATTTCTATCTGCAATAACAAGGCACGTATCATCCGCAAACTGATAGCATGTACTGTTTGTGATGCAGTTTTTCAAATCATTTACATACGATAAGAAATGCAAGGGGCCTAATACTGAGCCCTGCGCTGTTCCTTCAGTTACTGCCATGCGCTCACTACAGATGTTTTCAACTTTTACAGTAAAGGTTCGATTTTTTAGATAGTTTTTACACCAATTGAGTAATGG
Organism: Mythimna loreyi; assembly: GCA_029852875.1. Lineage (NCBI taxonomy): Eukaryota > Metazoa > Arthropoda > Insecta > Lepidoptera > Noctuidae > Mythimna > Mythimna loreyi. The sequence continues at coordinate 3,160,589 of CM056777.1, read as the reverse complement.
ACCACGTACTCCGCAGTCATCTAATTTATCAATCAGCTGGTTATGAATGAGTGTGTCAAAAGCACGTGAGAAGTTAATAAAGAGCGCAAGAACATATTTTTTATCATTTAGGTGCTTATTGACTTCATCGATGAAGTTTGACAAGAGGTTTGTGGTGCTTTTGCCGGCCTGAAAACCAAATCGATATCGGTTAATTACATCATGTTGCTTATAGAATGCATGGATTTGTTCACAGACATATTTTATCAATAGACGTGAGCAATGTTATAGGGCGATAGTTTGAATAATCGTTTTTTTTTACCTCTTTTATGGATTGGCCTTATACAACCCATATTTAAGTCATCTGGGTATATACCACTTTCAATGCTTCGGTTAATTAAGTTAGCAATAGGTTTAGATATACTATCACCTATCATTTTAATATCCGAGACTTAAATGTTGTCTGGACCTGGAGCTTTTCTTGAGTTAAGTTGTTTAATAATTTTATGAACGCTGCTAGCCGAGGCTTTTTTAAAAAACAAACTAGAATCCAAGGGCACACGTGTTGATTTGGGATCTGTTATTTTAATATTACAGTTAGGAACTATGTCTTTAACCGCTTTGTCAAAACAATTTGCAAAGTTGTCAGCAATGGTTTTGGTGGTGATTCCTTGTGCATCAAAAGCTTTAAGAATAGCCGTGTCAAGTGACAGGGTTACTTTCCCTAACATTTGATTTAGGATAGTGTACATTTTTTTTTCTATTTATATTTTATACTAGCTTTTGCCCGCGGCTTCGCCCGCGTACATAAAATATAGCCTATGTCACTCAGGAATAAAGCAGCTTTCTATTGTTGCTAAAATTTTTCCAATCGGACCAGTAGTTCCAGAGATTACCTCCTACAAACAAAAAAATAAAAAAACAAAAAAACAAACTTTACCTCTTTATTATATTAGTGTAGACTAGCTTCTGCCCGCGACTTCGTCCGCGGAAAAAATCTTGTAGTGATAGCTCGGTTAACATCCATGTTATATAAATAATTTATAGCCTATGTCACTCAGGAGTAAAGCAACTTTCTATTGTTGCTAAAATTTTTCCAATCGAACCATTAGTTCCAAAGATTACCTCCTACAAACAAAAAAATAAAAAAACAAACTTTACCTCTTTATTATATTAGTGTAGATATATATATATATATATATTTAGCTATATCACCATGTCGTCTAGTGCCAAACTAAGCAGAGCTTGTGTTACTAATAAATAAATATGAAATAATTATAATTAACAGAACTTAAAATATGACAATTATTAGGACGAAGATCACTTAAACTAAGGTTGAGAGGACTTAAAGGAATAGTTCCCAATTTTACGCTGAAGGAAAATTTACTTTCAGCTTTTTTGATGTCAAGGGGAAGCACATTTCAGAGTTTAGAGAAGTAGATGGTCTCCCACAGATCTCTTCAGCCAAAACAAGTAAACTGTTCAAATCAAGCAAACTGTTTTACTTATTTCGCCAATAAAAATCGATTATTTAACACAAAGTTTTGTGTTTTGAATGTAAAATTAATCTTTAATTTCAATACATTTCTTGCGTTTAGAATAATCGCGATTAGTTTTATTGGTGAATTTGCCCCTTAATAGGTTTACTCAAGGAAATTGTACCTATCTCCTAAAGGAGTAACTGGAAAGCCTGCGACAACCCCACAACAACGTACTGAAGATTAAAGTTACAAATGAGTCTTTTATCTCGTTCTACTAGTGTTAGTCCAGTGCAATTAGCACTGTTAACGATAAAAAGTGGACTTAAATAGTAGTAGAATGAAACCCATTAGAAAAGGAAGATAATATAGCAAAAATTTAAGGAAAAATAAATTACGGTCGATCTGAGGTCGGGAAGTGGATGGGTGTGCGGTTTTAAGGGTAAAAAATGATCTCTAATACCGGCAAAACTACCGGTTCGATGGAAAAAAGTCTAATGGCAAAGTTGTAGGTTATAAAAAGATCTACGACTTTTGTTTTCACACTTTTTCACATAGCATGAAAATCTATGTGAAAAGACCAAAAAACCGGGTTTTCGAATTTAATTTTTATCTCCTTTAAAAATTACTTTTTTTTCACAAAATTTGGTGAAAAGTTTCCTTTTTATGTCCCAAACTTACTATAATTTTTTTCATTTAAAATATTCACAGTTGCTCTTTATTTTGACTTAACATCGAAAAAACAGCCTATTTTTCAATCGAAAAATCTTACGTAAACATATGTGATTTTTTTTTAAAGTTTGTTGGCTTCTTATTCACTGAAATCTTTACTTTTTGATGGTGTAAAAAAAGTATACATTAATACATTCATTTTTTTCATAAAATGCAAAAAACTAAAAAATGTCGAATCAGAAATTACGAGTAGGTACTTTTGTTTAATGATTAATTATTAGCGACCCGCTCCAGTTTGATGCGGGTGCAAAGGTGATATATTATACATATAAACCTTCCTCTGGAATCACTCTATCGATTAAAAAAACCGCATCAAAATCCGTTGCCAACTTTTAAAGATCTAAGCATACACAGGGATAAGCAACTTTGTTTTATACTATGTAATGATGTACTGAAGTGTTTATTAAATTTTTTATAAGATTTAAAGGGGATTTCCCGACCTCAGATCGACCGTAATTTATTTTTCCTTAAATTTTTGCTAATATTATCTTCCTTTTCCAATGGGTTTCATTCTACTACTATTTAAGTCCCTTTCAAAAGCTATCTGCACTGGTCTATATGTCCATACACTAGCTACGTATTACGGAACAAAGCTCTAAACAAATTCCAGATGTTTTTGATAAATAGATCATATGCTAGTTTAAAAATAATTATTTAATACCTATGTATCAAATTTTCAGGCGCTGTAAGCAGCAAATCTTTAGGTATTTCCGGGTGGTGCATCACTGCTAACAAATAAGGTTGAAAATGGCTATGCGTTTGATTTTAGTTGCATCTCGTGTCCGCTAATATGAAGGATTTTTCGCAGTTTTTTATTATTTAAAAAAAAAGTACAACGATTTGGTAAAATATTTTTACATTTCTCTTTAATTGGTTAAATTTCCATTTTGATAGTGACAAATAAAATAATAGTTATCACTCAAAATACTGAGTATTTCGAGACGAAAAATTGTTTTCGTGTACTTTCTTGCGATTTTTTTTTCTCAAAATTCTGAATTATTTTTAGAAAATGTTTTTGCGTAAGTGTTTTACTTATATATTAGAATATTCACTGTATTTTTTTGGCAGAGGACGCAAAAGACCGAGCGAAGTGGAGGCGTGTTTGTTGGAAAGCGGACCGCGGGCATCGAGGTGAAAGCCAAGGTTAGCAACCGGGACTGGCGCTAAGTTGATGATGATGATGACTGTATTTTTTTGGTGTTTGTACTGTGTAGCAATACGGCTAACTTCGCAACGAAAAAGAGGACGTTTTTACGGTCCACCATATGGGTAGCGCCTTAATATGGTTACCAAAGGAAACTAGGAGTTTTCTGTCATTGGTGTCAAATTGCGTCCTGATACTTGTCATAAACGTCAAATTTAGTTCCGATATCGGTCACGCGTTGACTTTTCTTGCGCGCAATCTGCTGTATCTGGCATACAAAAACAAAGAAAATGAATTGTGACATAACAAATGAAATACAATTTTTTAATTTTGCTGTCATTAATATCAAGTCGGTTTCAGTCAGATTTGACGTTTAATATAAACAAACTATTAATACCTGTGCTTTTTAGGAAATTTATTACAATATATAGAAATCATGTTTCTATTTACAAAGGTATGACTTTTGATATTATTTATTTCAAATAGACCATTTACAGGCACTTTTGAAATGTCAAAATTTAAGCTAATCATTACACCAAACCTAACTATGTACATATAATACAAAAACATAATACTCAAGCGTCGAAATATTCCTCCACATCGCTGTCATCTGGAAACGTGCCCAGAAGACTGGCAGCATTGCCACGTTGGATGGCAATGCTTTTAATATTATATATTTTTAGAGAGTGTTTATTTACCTTTTTATAATACCTGTTATGCTACCTTTTGCCTGCGGCTTCGTTCGCATATGAATGTTTATTATTGCGGATATAAATATGAAGCTAAAAAATCATAAATGATCTTCCTTTGGGTTCAAACGTACTCGGTACCAAGTTAGTTCAAAATCAGTATAACCTTTTGAATACTGTAGTTAGAGACATAATAGAAATACAATAGGTGTGTTAAAAGAACGCAATGGATTTTGATGCGGTTTTTTTAATAGATAGAGTGATTCAAGAGAAAGGTTTATGTATATAATAAGTGCGAAGCTGGGGCGGGTCGCTACTGGTAAATAAGACAGGGTTATACGTATGTAGGTATGGTAAACCTTACTATAACGCAAGTGAAGCCGCTGTCAGAAGGTGCAGAATACTAAAAGTTTCCTAAGGGAGAGTTACCCATTTCTCAGAACTAATGTAATACTTACAATATTTCATTTCAGAAATTCAGTCGGTTTTCAAATACACTTCGCCCTCAACAATCACTTAAAAGTAAGAACATATCGATAAGTTGCTTACTTTTTTTTCGTTTTGTAAACATTTATTTCAATTCGAGAGCAGTGGCGGCCAAGTGGTACCGGCCCAGACTTACGAGTTGTAGGTCGCGGGTTTAAATTCAGCCAGGCACATTACTTTGTGTAATTTATTTCATCACCACTGCTCTCAAAACGGTGAATGGAAACCGGCATGTCCTAGAACCAAAAATTCGAAGACATGTGACATTCAACCCGCACTGGGCCCGCGTGGTGGATTACGGCCCATTTCCTCTACTAAAGAGGAGGCTTGTTTCCCAGCAGTGGGAACATTAAAAAGGCTGATGATTATGATGAAGTTGTTGCATTAGATAGCTTCACCAAGTTGGATGGGTTCCGAAGGTAGCGGGATTTCGCTGGATACAAGACGCACTGTGTGACTACTCTTGGCAAAAGGCTTTATCCAGCTATTTCCGTGCCTACTCAAACAAAAATGATGGTTTTACTCCATTACTGTCGTTAATTTATGTTTTTTTTCCGTTTAGCTACCTTTCGTGAAGCCTCCTACACCATCCATCACCACCAGCACGACTGTGTAATCATTGGCGCAGGAGGAGCAGGCCTCCGCGCTGCCATTGGCCTGGCTGAAGCCAACTTCTCAATAGCTTTGGTTTCGAAATTGTTTCCTACTAGATCGCATACCACTGCTGCACAAGGTGGCATGAATGCTGCTCTTGGTAAGTAAAGATTTAAACGAATCAAAATAGCCTATGTTTTTATTTATTCACACAAGAAAAGAAAATGCATTGGAGTGGATACACATTGGGCGTTTTGAAATGCGCTCTTTGCTATCGCGCGTTTTAGAACCCCGAATTCATATGAAGTGTACACGTGCAAGCGCGCTGCTGTTCAAAAACATTTTTAGAATAGAATAGAATAGAATAGAAATAAATTTATTCAGCACAGACACAACACAACAGTTACAAAAAACACAACAAACATTAAAAATAACAAACATAAAGTGTACGCTGAGCGTGCCCGAACCGAAAGGGTTACCACCTTTTTCGATAGAACGCGTGTTGCTCGGGCATCAGGCTGCGCGCTTCGAGATACATGAGCGGCCATTTTGTTGTACATATCAACTCGCGCTTTTGTGTACAGAGGACGCAATTTTCGAAAATGGGAACCGAGCAATTTGATACTGATTGTTTTATAGATTAAATCCAAAATCGCGGTGTGTACGCAACCAACCTGCGCTCAACGCAACGCCGAGCGCCCAGTATGTACTGGCTCTTATCTTCAGTACCTATAAGACAAGCCCTCTTATATTCCTCTAGTGCAGGCTACTTAGTGCTTTTGTTGTTATTCGAGCTTGTCCCTCTAACAACGACTGAGTCTGTTGCGTTATTGTCTAACGATTTAAGGAATATCTTTGATTACTCATTTTTTTGAGAGCAGTGGTGGCCGAGTGCTAACGGCCCCGACTTACGAGTCGTAGGTCGCGGGTTCAAACCCAGCCAGGCGCATTACTTTGTGTAATTTATTTCATCACCACTGCTCTCAAAACGGTGAAGGAAAACATCGTGAGGAAACCGGCATGTCCTAGAACCAAAACATTCGAAGACATGTGACATCCACCAATCCGCACTGGGCCCGCGTGGTGGATTGTGGCCCATTCCCTCTCCTAGAGAGAGGAGGCCTGTGTCCCTGCAGTGGGAACATTAAAAGGCTGATGATGATGATGATGATGACCCATTTTTCATCACACTTTTTCCTGGGTAGCCAATGGAAAAGAACGACCACTAAAGGTTTCTCGATTAAAGTCGTTCCCCCAGTCTTAGGTATTATATTGCAACTGTAGTAAAAAATCATTTATCAAAGCTATTTCTGAATATCGTTTGCTACTTTAACGATGTCGAAGAAAATGAGTTTCGTTTGTATTTTCATGTCTTTGTGATTAAGTTTATCTTAATTTTATACAGGAAGTATGCACGCAGATGATTGGAAATTCCACTTTTATGATACAGTCAAAGGATCGGATTGGCTTGGCGATCAGGTACTGACTCAGCAAATTCATTCAAAATAAGATACCTGCTTATAATGAATTCGGAATTTATGTATAATTCATGGTGTGAAATTGGCAGTTATAGGTACCACACGAACAGAATTCATGATGGCTAGATTGACTATTTACGCATTATGAATTTCACGTATTCCCCAGGAGCCGCTTAGTATTCTGATTTGAATGCATTATCCACAACCATTGAGACATTTACATGATAATATATATTAAATTATTGTACTAATAATAACCTAAATATATGAAATGACCATTGCGACTACTTGTCCTGAATTGCAAGTTTGTTTTTTACATGCTAAACTATGCTAAGGTCTTTGAAGACTGTAAAAATTGTTTTTTTATTTGTCTGCAACCATAGAAAATATGCTAACTCGCTAGTAAAGCGCTACTGCACCGCAACTGTATGCGAACGTGCTACGGCATGGCTACAAAAAGTTGCCGTAGACGAGACTCTTTATAGACGCAATACGTCGGTACAACGCTGCTGCTTCATCGACAGTGTTTTATTCACCACTAGCGACCCGCCCCGGCTTCGCACGGGTACTAATATTGAATATATTATGCATGTATTATACACACAAACCTTCCTCATAATCTCAAAACTTCCTCAAAAGTATTATCATTACATCGTATAAAACAAAGTCGCTTCCTGTCCCTATGTATGCTTAAATCTTTAAAACTACGCAACGGATTTTGATGCGGCTTTTTTAAAAGATAGAGTGATTCAAGAGGTTGATAATATATTAAATATCAGCATTGCACCAGTGCAAATCTGGGGCGGGTTGCTAGTAACGAATACGAGTTTATTAAGCTACATGTCATTAGACTTAGCCTAAACAAGTTTTCAATGAAAATATTTTTTCATAACAAGCTTTATAGCTCGGTATATACCTTTATTATTAATACTCATCAAGACCTTTTAGAAAGCTACAAACATTTTAGGGTTATCAAATTGTGTTACGGAGTGTCTATGGCTTCCCAACTCCACCACCAGACCCTGACTATCCTTTAGGATCAAAGTACTTGTCAATACAAATCAAATGAGCCCAAACACGATAAGGTTGAGTGGTTTTATTGCTGAGCTCCTATGGCTACCTTCCAGCTCCATTATTAGATCAGCCCCATGTCATCATAATATTGTATTGTCATGTGATTTACACTTGCATGCAAAATTGCAGCTCAATCGGGTGAATAAATCTGCTTCAAAATTGAGTTGCAAGATTTGAGCCAAACATACATAGTTACATTGCAAGCTAATAAAAAGCTTATAAATAATAAAATAATAAAATAAAGCTTATAAATTATAATAAAAAGCTTGTAAAATAGATTTTAGTTGTCAAATTAATCTATTCGATTTTTGACAGGACTCCATACATTATTTAACTCGAGAGGCTCCTAATTGTGTGTTGGAATTGGAAAACATGGGTATGCCGTTTTCGAGGACAAAAGAAGGAAAAATATATCAGCGACCTTTTGGAGGAGGAACCGTCAACTTTGGAAAGTCTGTGGCCAAAAGAACATGTGCGGTTGCTGATCGGTATTATGTTTCACGCATTTTAACATGTACCCATTCTTTAAAAAAAAATATTTCTATTTATATCTTGAGCCCATTATCAAGTTACATTTTTACGTCTAACAATTATGTACAAAACTGTAAAAATCAAAAACGTATTTCTTTCAGTACCGGCCATTCCTTACTCCATACTCTTTACGGATACTCCACAAAATTTAAGAACATAGAGCATTTTACAGAGTTTTTTGTCATGGACCTGTTAATCCAAGACGGCGAGGTAGTTGGCTGTCTCGCTATCGACATGGATGATGGCAGTCTTCACAGGTAACTGGTGCGATTAAATGATGAGGTTAAACGACAACAAGCCGAGTGATAATATCTATATATAAAAATCATCATCATCAGCCTTTTAATGTTCCCACTGCAGGGACACAGGCCTCCTCTCTCTAGGAGAGGGAAAATCAATGCCAATTTAATGAGTCAACTGATTTATATGGCTGATTTAAATTATTATTTTTTCATGGCGTTCTCTTTTATATATTTTGTGGATTTCGGGAGGTTTAAAAAGTTTAAAATGAGTGGAACTTGGCCTTAAGGAACTTAAATCAACATTGTTCTGGTTGTTAACTTAACTGTGTTGTTAACTTAAATCACAGTGACTGGTGTGCTATTTTAGCCATATCAAGTGAGTGTGAGGTGAGAAAGGGCGTTCGACCTCCTCTGCCCTTTTCAATCTTTATATGAACTTTTTATGTTTGAGACGCTTTTTATTAATAGGTAACTAGCTTTTGTCAGCGGCTTCGCCCGCACACTTAAAATATAGCCTATGTCACTCATGAGTAAAGCAGCTTTCTATTGTTGCTAATTTTTTTCCAATCGGACCAGTAGTTCCAGAGATTACCTCCGACAAACAAAAAAACAAACTTTACTAAGGTAAAGTTTGTTTTTTATTTTGTTTTTATAATCAATAATATTATATATAACATAGTCATGATATTATATTAGTGTAGAAAAATAGTACAAAAAAATAAAGCAATTTTAAAATTGAAACAGGTTCCAAGCCAAGAATACCGTCATGTCGACCGGAGGCTATCCAAGGATGTACTTCTCATGTACAGCTGCTCACACCTGTACCGGTGACGGAGTCGCTATGGCCTCACGAGCTGGTATTCCACTCCAGGACATGGAGTTCATACAGTTCCATCCAACTGGTTAGTTGATATTTAAAGTCAGTCAGTGCTTATGAATGTATGCAGATAATATGATGGACTTGTGTTCTCGAGTCACATAGACGATAAAATGTTGTGATGAATGAATATAAATGGAAGGCGAAAAGTGGTATCAGTGACCACTTTTTCAAATTGGATGTGCATGTGATTCTGAAGAACGAAAATTAGTAAGTTACAGGAAGAGTAAGAGATAGATTTTTTTACAGACTAGCGATTTTTTTACAGACTAGCGACCAGCCCCATTTTCGCACGGATACAATGGTGACATTAAATTTTTTATCCATATAAGCCATCCTCTTGAATCACTCTATCTATTAAAAAAAATTGCATCAAAATCCCTTACATACTTTTAAAGATTTAAGCATACATAGGGACAGACAGCGACGACTTTGTTTTATACTATGTAATGAAGATGGTTTTTACGGAAAACATATTACACTGACCAAAGTTAGATTGAGATGACTGAGGGCACTCAGTCTTCTGTTTACATAACCTACGTACAGTTAACAAAGGAGTTAAGTAACCAAGGTCGTCCAATATAGATGAAGTTTCAACGAAAACTAATCGGTAGATACGAGTGAAACGTACTTGATTAATTCATAATTAAACTATAGATAGTGGTCCCGGCCGGTAGACGTTATCCTGCCCGAAAGCTGGCTTTGCGTCATAAAAAAAATGAGGTTTCCAGAGTAGCGCTACCTATTCAACTATATTTTCAAATCTTCTAGAGATTTACTCAAAATTAAATATACATACAGTTTCATCTAAATCAGTCAAGTTTTTTAGGAAAAGTTAAGTGACAAATACCTACATGTACAAAAGAATTATAAATGTATGAAGATAAAGAAAACAAATCATTCTTATCCGTCCATCGTGTTCCATAAAAATTTAACTTTATCAAATCAAATACCTACATACTTGTATGTGTAATACCTACATTATAAAAGAAACTGACTGACACTTCAAGGCTTTCCTGAAATGGTTTGAGTGAGCACTAAAAAAGGAGTGTCCAATATTCTGTCCCTAAAGGGGTGAAATAAAAAATATTTTTTTTGCGGATGGATCTGTGCTAACCTATTATGGCGTCGCCCACAGTCCACTTTCCATTTTGCAGGCATGTATGGGTCAGGCTGCTTGATGACTGAAGGCGCCCGCGGTGAGGGCGGGTACCTAGTTAACAGCGAAGGACAACGCTTCATGGAGAAATACGCTCCAAAAGCCAAGGACTTGGCGAGTCGTGACGTCGTATCCAGGTCGATGGCCACAGAGATACGGCAAGGTATAGTGTTGCTTTTAACTTTTCATACCGGGTTTTTAGTATCAATTAATGTAATATTATTATTTAGGTAGGTACACCCATTTTGAACATGTATCGTTGATCTATCACATTTTGGTGTTGTACTTATGTTTACATCCAGCAAGATTTTTTTGTTTACTTATTCTGCAGAAGAAAACAACATTAAAAAATCAAACTGTGCCAACACAATTAAAAAAAAAATAGTTCGTTAACTATAATTCATTACATTCTTTATGTAGCGCGACAAGGTTAGTTTTATTGCTGAATGTGGCCCTGAGTATCATTGTGAAGGCTTGCCATAGGGTCATGGCCACACGGATCCGGGGATCATAGTGTCCCGCACAGTGGCAAGCCTCCTTGCTGACCTGGCACCATGGGATCTGGAGGCAACAGTCCTTGCACACAACCACGATCTGCGCGGGGAGATGTAACGCCGGGACGAAACTCCGCAGCCGCGGCAAGTCACAGCGACAGAGTTCCAGCGGAGACTCGTGATGGCAAAATGGCGTCACCGACTGTCTCAACCCAGCGCTAGGCACGCCATTATTGCGGTGGTAAAGAGGGGACCCTCTTCGAGCAGTTGGTAGAATGATCTCACGTCGTCTTCACCTTCTGCGTGATGCAGATTCTCACCGGATATGGTATGTTCGGGAGGTACTTGAACTGGATTCAGGAGGTGGCGACGACTGGGTGTCGCTACTGTGTGGTCCGCCCGGAGGATATGGTGGAGCACACGGTGTGCTCCGCTTGGAAAGATCATCGCAGTGTTCTCGTGGGGAGATCGAAGGCGCGATCTCTCGCAGCGAGCCTTGGCCATGGTCTGTAGCGAAGAGGAGTGGCAGGCGTTCGTTTCCTTCTGCGAAGCAGTAATGCTAACAAAACAGGAAGCCGATCGCATCAGGCAAAGGCAACGGCGCTCACGCCACAGCCGTCGCCACCGGCTGCCGTGTCTACTATCCCGATTTTCAGACACCGCAGGCAGGGACTTGCGGACGGTGAGCAATAGGCAGTTTGCGATCCGCTCATCCGGTAACCGTCCGGATCGAGCTCGAGTCGTCCACGGCTTCAAGGAGTTGTTATCAATCTGTAGAGGCCCAGCAGGTTCGAAGCGTCCTAGGAACAAGGGTTGATGCGAAAGCGTCCACGGTCCAAGGATCAAAACAAGGAAGGAACGGGGTAGGTTATTTAGTCAGTAAGAGTTCAGACTCTTACTTACTTAAGATCCCGCGGCTTACTTAAGGGCGGGATTTGTCATTGGATGAACTTTACCTACCATAAAAAAACATAAAACAGAGTCATTGTGATTAGCGCCATCTTTTGGGTGGTTGCTGAAGTATTGTGCGACCAAGTCTTTCTTAAGCTTCAAAAGTTTGAAACAATAACGATAGGTGTAGCTAACAGAAACGTAAGAATGTCAGAAGAGGTTTCATCATCACGGCTTCCTTTTTGTTGTGAAACACATTGTGGTTATGAAACTGCAATATGTAATAGTTTTAAACATACGTATGAACTTATTTATTTATTTAACATTTCATGCACATAACGGTACGAAAGTGGACTTAATGCCTTAGGCATTTTTTTTTTTTAGGTTTTAGGTACGGAACCTCAAAAGACAAAACGAAGGCCTTATAGTGATACATATACAACAACGACACAAGAGACACTATGCGGAGAAAAAAAGTAAACTTTCCAGCTGTCACCGTGCTCGTGAATAAAATATTTTTTGTAATATTATGTTAAAAATAACGCACATGCAAAATAACGTCACTTACGTTGTTGAGACATCTGCGGCCCGGACTAAGCGTTTGCCTCGTCGTTTATACTGCGTACATCGAGAGATTGAAACAGTTTGCCGGCTGCAGTCTTTCCGTCCGTTCTTAATTTAGGTGTCTTCAAGGCTAGAATGAATAGGCTCTTAATAAACCTATGCGTCTTACCATCAACGATTGCGTTACTGCTTACCATCAGGTGGGATCGCAGTCAAGCACTAGTTTATTGCAATTTAAAAAAAAAAATGGGTTCCTGCCGATTCACAACGATCAGCAGCGTGCCTAAAATATGATCAAATGTCAAAAGTCCTTTGAGTCTGGACATGACTTGTAGAAGTAGAAAAGCAAACAGACAAAGAAAATCATTCCGTTATAACTATCACAGAAAAAAATATATAAGATATTAAAATAATAGTAAAGTATTTCCAAAATCAGTATGTTTTTGTATGTAAATAACATATATGCCATCTATTCGGTTCTACAGTCCATGTCCCCTTCTTAACAGCTTCATTGCAGTAGAATTATTACGTGCAATTTGTAAATGTGACGCAGGCCTCTGGTAAATGTGAGCAAGTCTGGACTTCTAGTTGTCTTAATTTATTTATTTTATACTAGCGACCCGTCCCAGTTTCGCACGGGTGCAATTGTGATATTAAATATATTGTATTATATCTATAAACCTTCCTCTTGAATCACTTTATCTATTACAAAAAAATCGCATCAAAATCCGTTGCGTAGTTTTAAAGATACATAGGGACGAAACCACTTTGTTTCTATACTATGTAATGATGTTTTATACTATGTAATGATTTAGACAGGCCTGTTGGTCTAGCAGTAAGTGACCCTGACTGCTATGCCAGAGGTCGTGGGTTCGATTCCCACCCAGGATAAATGTTTGTGTGATGAGCATCATCATTTGTTCTGTGTCTGGGTGTATTTTATCTATAATACGTATGTATTTAGAAATATATAAGTATGTTTATCAGTTGTCTAGTACCCATAACACAAGCTATGCTTAGCTTGGGACTAGACTGCGATGTGTGATAGTTGTGGAATATATTATATTATATTATTTATGTTATTAAAACTTTATGCACATAATGTTGTACAAAGGGGTACTTAACGCCTTAGGCCTTACATACCAAAAAAAAAAAATACCATGGTAAAATACCATGGTAGGTGCAACTTAAAAAGACAGACAAAAAGAAGAAAAACAAAATATAATAATATATACATAGTTAAATACATACATATAAATAAGCAAGGTCATTGTGAAAACAAATCTGAGATAAATCCACCAACTTCTCGCGAATGTAGTCTCGTGCCTTCATCTTAAAAGACAATCGGCGGGTCGCCATACTGATATTCGGAGGGAGCGTATTCCAAAGTGATATCGCTTGGACAAAAACAGAAGAGTGGATAAGCCCAGAGTGGATAAGTCCCCTACACCGCTGTAGGGGACATCGTAGAAGACGATTGTTTGTTGACCGAAGATTTTTAATTTATTACATAAATTCTCCGAAAAGTACCAAGTCGAAAACTAGCGAGTCTGTTATAATACCGACGTTTGCACAAATAATATTGTTTGAGATTATGCTTATCTAAGACTGTATTAAAAAATAACTACAAATCGAAATTTATTCGAACAATAAAATAAAACTAGATATTTTTAAATACTTTTGTAACTTTTTGTTTTATTATTTAGGTATTTATATATTTTAAACTTTATTGCACACCAAAATGAGGACAGGATATACAATTATAAAAACTAAGTGTACAATGGGCGGTCTTTTCGCACAGGGCAATCTCTGACAGACAACCTTAGGATGGACTAAAATGAAAGGAGATAGATGGATAGGAGATGGATGGGTTAGATGGATTGTTTTTTACTGCATTTATCCATTTATGTCGTTTTTTACATAAGCATGAGCAGTGAGTGTAGGTCAGAAAGTAATACAATCTTATTACAAATGTATAATCATTTTTTGGACTTCATAGTCAACTAAGAGAACCCTTATAGTTTCGCCATGATTGTTTCTGTCCATCCGCGGATAAACTCGGTGATCGTTAGCACTAAAAACTGAAATTTGGTACCAATATGTATATAAATCACGATTCAAGATTCAAGATTCATTTATTAATTGTCAAACATAGGTACATTACATAGCGCTCCCAATGTGTTAAATAAGATCTATGTTTTGCCTCTAGAGCATACAATTTAGCCATTCATGCAACATAATTTAGCTACAAATATAAATTAGGTTTATACAAACATACACATTACACGAATTTAATTAGAACATTGCCAACAGTTTAAATTATTATTATTATTTAGTTTATTGTGCACTTATTTAAAGAACATGAAAGAATTCGAATGACGTCATCGATTAAAATTACAAGTCATTTTGACTTAAAATTAGATTTCAAAGTATAAAAATGATATGTCAAAATGTAAAATTATATGTCAAAATGTTAATTTAAATGTCAATATATAAAATGTCAGAAGTTTTAATACGTGTCATTCAAATTCACGCTGACAAAAAAAAAATGTTTTATTAGGGTATACACTCGTACATAAAACAATTACGTATTACCATATTGTTCACAGTTAAGTTATAAAAAAGTCTGCGACCCCTTGTTAATTTGTGATATTAAAATGTGATTGTCCACCAGGTCGTGGAGTAGGACCGCGTAAAGACCATGTGTACCTGCAACTGCACCACCTCCCCGCAGAAGTTTTAAAGAACAAACTGCCGGGGATCTCGGAGTCTGCTTTCACATTTACTGGAGCGGATGTGTACACCCAGCCCGTACCAGTTTTACCCACCGTCCACTATACTATGGGCGGAATACCCATTAATTATAAAGGACAGGTAAAGATTTTTCTTTGTACTCGTATAGTATAAAGCAAACAGCACACAACCAGGTCACAAACATCATTTAAAGTTATCGCTGTTGGATATAGGCTTCCCCCAAATATTGCTGCGACTGATCCGATGTGTATTCCAGCGATTCTCACCAGATCCTCGGTCCACCTCTATCCACCTTAATGGGACCTTGTCTGGGCTGCGTATTCTTCTGTGATGAATGTGCCCTGGCTTAGAGTCACTCAAAAAATATATTTATTCTGCACAGTGCTTGATACATCAGAATGGCGCGGACCAGCCAGTGCCTGGTCTGTACGCGGCTGGTGAGGTGGTTAGTAACGCCCATGGAGCGAACAGGCTTGGAGCCAACTCCATATTAGACGTCGTAGTTTTCGGAAGATCAATTGCAAGAACTATTGCCTCACTCAATAAGCCTGGTGACAAACAAATGGATTTAAAAGACGTAAGAGTTTATAGTGTATCGTTTCTGACATACGAACTTAGTTCATCATAATCCTACCCTTATCCCATGTTACTTGGGGTCGGTGCAACAAGTTTTTTTCTTCCACTCTGTCCTGTCACCCGTCACACTATCACTAAACGAACTTAGTTATGTTTATTAAAAAATAGATACAGATGTTTTATCTCACGAGTGCGGGTGCACTATATTTGTGTCGATGTACAATTGTACAGTACAGTCGTCGGATCTTGATGCGTCTGTAGTTAGGTTCTGCGAACTTTAGCGCTTGAAAACTCGTACAAAAATAAAGGTCTTAAAAAATTGCCTATAAAAGTTTTTAACAGCAATAACGACTGTAAATTTCATTTATTTGTTTAACACATTTATATTTTTTTACGAGTTATTAAAGGAACAAGGTGTGGTTCAGCCGGGAGCAGATTATTTCCCACTAATTATTTAGTATTATCATAATTATGTAAATACTGTGTAGCAATTTTAATTCATATTATCTTTTTCAGAATTTATGTGATGCCACTTTAGACAATTACAACAAGATCAAGAATGGCTCCGGCTGTGCCGCGCCGCATGAACTAAGGGAGGCTATGAGACACACCATGCAAAACAAATGTGGAGTCTTCAGAGACTCTAAACTATTAGATGAAGGTAGGCGCCAGTTGCAGTGATCACATACGGCTGTGCACAACAAGGCTCAGAGGAAACATTTTTATAGTCCCCTCAGAGACATGTTCTAAAAATCGTACAGAGGGGATTCCAGGGCGGTTTTTCAAAATGTCTCGAGGCCTTCTTCCATGTACTAAAGGTTATCACTGAGGTGGTTTCTGACTGTTAAAAAATCCATAATACCTAGACTTTTAACCAAAAGTCTGGGCTTCGTTTGAAGAGTTTTCCCCAATTAATTACAAAATCAAAGATACTCGCGTACGACCTTGGTTTTGGTCATGTTTCAGAGTAAATAGAATGGGAAGCGGTCGTGACCTCTGTAAAGCAATAATGCTAGCAAAAGAAAGGGCTGTAACCGTGAGGCCACAGATGTTGCAACGCCTCTGCAACCACTAAAGGAAATATTATTTTTTACAGCCCAAGTGGAAATTCAAAAATGGTTTAAAGCTTACCAGGAAATCCGTGTGGTGGACAAGCGTATGAACTGGAACTCAGACCTGGTTGAGGCCCTGGAGCTGCAGAACATGCTCCAAGCTGCTGTCCAAGTGGTCGCTTGTGCTAGAAACAGGAAGGAGAGCAGAGGAGCACACTTTAGGGATGATTTTCCTAAGAGAATTGACGAGTTTGACTACAGCAAAAAGACTGAGGGACAGGTTATTAAACTTTTTCTCTTATTGTATTTTTAAGATGGATTTTCTAAGAGATTCCTCGAAATTCTTAAGAACTACCTTAGTTTGTTCTTACATCGTACCTATGACAGCTTCAAATTATAAAAGTCTCAAAATTTTTAAGAAAAATTAAATTATTTGACTGTAATTTGTTATATGAAAAAATCAAGCATCAGCTGAGAAAATGTGCCTCAAGGAACAAAAACAATACTGGTTGCCCACTTTTCCTCAGTGCAACTATGGTTGTGGCGTCTTGTAAAGGTGTAGGTAAATGGTCATAATATACCCTCATCTGTTATTAATTCAAATTGTATATCAAATGAAAGGTTATTTTATTCCTTAGGGCCCTCGCCCACGGCGACTTTTTGTAGCGATGCAGTCGCGCGTTTAGCAAACGCGCGACTGCATCACTTCTAACGCGTGTTAGTCGCATTTGCAACGCGCTACTGCATCGCGATTGTATCGATACAAACGCGCGACCTGATATACATTGTCTCATCATTGTATTTCTGCGTGTCAACTCTGGTTTTACAATGGAAAGCAATTCACAAAACGTCGAATATGACATTCTATAACAACTTTTGAATTTAAGATCATAATTTTTGAGTTGTTTGAATGTTGTTACATGATGTCCACAAAGTAATCTCTGGGTATTAAATGGATGCATCCAATATTGATGCTGCTTCCATTGCCTACGCGTAAAAGCAGCACCAAAGACAATGTGACTAATTAAATGTTGCCTCAACGGAGTCCATTTTGCAACTATACTGATCCAAGGTATTTTTGTATCGTAACTGCATCGCGACTGAATCGCGTTTGCATCGCGACCGAATCGCGTTTGCATCGCCACTGAATCGCGTTTGCATCGCGACCGAATCGCGTTTGCATCGCGACTGAATCTGGTCCCGTGGGCGCGGGCACACAGTTAGCGACTGCTTCGCGTCTGTATCGATGCTACGCGCGAGAGCATCGCGACTGCATCGTTACAAAAAGTCGCCCGTGGGCGAGGGCCCTTATCCAATCGTATTTGGTTGCTTTATCAAAAACGGTACGACTCCATGGTTGCCTAGATTTAAAATGTAAAGTTATCTCTATTGATAGACATCAAACACATCCATAGCAACTTAACATAGCACACCTCTAGAAAAGTAGACTAACGTGATCACCTCATCGCGACTGTGCAGGGTTCACTGCACTTTACTCTGATCAAAGCCCAATCACAATACGGCAATTTTGTTTGTTCCAGACCAAGCTGCCATATGAAAAACACTGGAGAAAACATTCCTTATCTACAGTAGATCTATGTTCAGGCAATGTTACTATCTCTTACCGACCTGTGATTGATAAGACCATGGACGATAAAGAAGTTCAATGGATTCCACCTGTTCCCAGAGTATATTAGCTACAGATATTTTTTTAAAAATATGTTTATGAAATAAAATGTGTATTTATATTTTTTTTCATTTTTTTTTCTTTTAGAGGTTAGAATAGGTTGGGACTGACAAGGTTTTGTTTAGCAGGTAGTATAATGTTCCTGTTGAGTAAGGATTGAGGTACATTGACGTAAATTGAAAAAATATTACGGCTTAGACCCACTGCAAAAAACAAAGAAGGAACGGGGTGGTGTTTAGTCAGTTAGTCTGACACTGTTTCCCTCTCCGCCCAAGAGCGAGATTCGTCATTTAATGATTTTTGCCCACCATAAAAAGAAACCTTATTTCCGTAGCATGTTCCATCATGACCACAAGGCGTACGGTAATGCATCGTCGGTATAATATGGTAAACATTCTATCTATAAGCACGAAACTAGAAATTTGAATAGGTAACTTCTAGGTTAGTACGCTCCAGCGTCGACCGTATATCAGGTGAGATAGCAATCAAGCTCAAACCTATCAACAATAAAAACAAAAGAAACCTGGTGCTGATAAACTTGAGCATTCTCTTGATGAGCATTCTTGCGAATGTTATGTCATAGAAAAATACGAGAACATTTAGTGTACATATGTTACCCCAAGAAAGTTGCACGTAGAGCGATATGAGTGGGACGTATGATTAGAGCGCAATCTGCTGTAAATGTGCGCCGATTATAAAATTAGTGCGTCTTGTATTTTGGGAAAAAAATGGAAAAAACGATTCCTGCGAGCATTCTATCGAGCGTTCTCACGAGTATTCTAGACATTGCATTGCGCAGTGCGACCGTCAAGTCTGACATCGTCGTGAAGGAAGAATGACGCGGTTCGACTAGAGCGTTCACAGAATGCACATGCAAACGTTCATAGTTTGTTCAATGTTTGGCTCTAGGCTTGGCTCGGCTCGGCTCGTTGTTCAGTTCGACAAATTTAAAAACGGCGAATGCCCGATGTTCTGTTACAAGTGAATGCTCAAATCTATCAACACCTTTAGGTTCTCAATAAAGTCACATGTGCTTTAAATACCTGTGTGCTGAAGGAGCTCACTGTGTGACACATAGGAAGGTGCTGAGGATATCGATATTTTTTAGCACCTTTTTGTCTTGTGTGATTGCTCTGTGATCTTGGACTAAAACCTCCTGAGTATACTGATAGTCCAGTGAATTTAGACATCCAAGGTTACAATAATTAGTTATGTCACAGAAAACAACGATTCAGAAAAAAAAATAGTTTTTTTTTGTGATTTCTCGGACTTACCTTGGAAATCATTTTTCTGAATCGAGTCTCCTAAGATTTTAAGAATCGTTTATCTTTTTTTTGTGAGTTTACTACAATTTTACAGTTTTCAGATTGTTTCCCATACAATTGTTTTGTATATCGGCGCTCCTAGGTTTGATTAATCAATCCTCAGGTCTGACTTGAAAAAATAAACTAACCTATCCTAACCTAGGATAAACCAGTCATTCCGCGAAGAAACTGCACATCGACCTTTAACTATGACATATATATAGTTGATAAGCTCGCATTTGACTACAATGTCATCTGGGTCAGAGAGCGAAGATGTGGCTGACTATGGACTGGCGTGCCTAGAAAAAGATTGAAATGGGTTCACACAAATTAAAATTATCACCGGGTACAGCGCCATCTTTCGGGAAATTGGGTTACTAATTTTTACATAATATAATAAATAATAATATTGGCCGATTTGTTACCTTTATGGAATTAGCAAAACTGTACGTTAATACCCACCTGAACGCCGGCGTTCGCTTCAAGATCAAGAGCTTAAGCTACGGACCCTTAAAAATGCGCTAAGTACACACTACACGCTAGCAAAAATGTGCGAATAATATTGAAAATATTGTGGAAAAATATTGACGATTACCTCTTTCAACTTTTTAAATATTTATAAATTAACTTACAATTATTTATAAATTAACTAACTTTTTGAATATAATTATATATATCGCAAAAACAGTGGGTCTTAGGAAAAAAAAGGATTAAGACTTTTTTGTTGCTAATTATCTAATTTTGTCTCGGTTCTTTTATGATAGAATTTACCGTTTTACTGTAAATAACGAAAAACTCTTTTTTGAATATTTTTTTTCAGGGGTCCGACCGATGGGGAATTTTTAGATTTCATTTGTGATCGTTGTTTGTTTTGAACGATCCTTCTAATTTTCAATTATTGTACCCCTATTTTTTGGGCTAATTTAGTCAAATAACCTAGATTTTTATCATAGTCCAGTCGGACTATAAAAATCTAGGTCGCGGCGTCAGTCAGACATATTCTACAGAGGCTCCATCTACCAACATTGTATGATACTACTAACGAAGAGAGGGTTGGAACATTCACCCCTATTATAAGGGTGAATGCTGGAGACTAAGTTAGGGTGCGACCAACGCGTTCAGTTTCATTTCGCTAGATGGCTCCGTTCGATCGGGCGTGGATGATATCCGAGCTACCGGTCGGTCCGAGCAACCTGTTTGATACAAGGCGCTTTGAAAAATTATGTTTAAGTATTGGTTAATCTTAAAAGTAACATTTTGACCGGCATCCCACGGTTGCATCATCATCCCAAAATTTTATGAAAATGTAACAAAAATAGGGTAAAAATCTGCTTTTACATGGCACTTGCAACCACCAGAATAGTCTGTCTTTTATTAAATATATTATTAAAATTATATAAAAACTATTACCTCAAAGTTACAGCCATGTAAAAGAATGTTATTAATTGCTATCCCTATAACAATTTTGCTGTGGGTTGGCACACTTACAACGCAACTCTCGAAATCGACTGTCAATATTTTTTTTTACATTTATACTTACGTATAAATATGTAAATTAACACATATTAAAATGTAATCCTTGTAAAACTAGATTTATTTCCATTAAGAGGCCGGTTCGGTTCGGGATTCACGCAGCGTGATAGCGCTTTATGTTTTAAATGTTTTGTAAGACGACATAATGCCAATGAAGCGCTGCAGCGGACTTTTGTATTAATTTAAATATATTCTACTAGCGACCCGCCCCAGCTTCGCACGGTTGCAATGCTGATATTAAATATCTTATGCTTGTATTATACATGCATAGATATTACGTAGGTAATAAATCGGCCAAGAGCGTGTCGGGCCACGCTCAGTATAGGGTACCGTAGTTTCCCGTCCGTCACAAAATTTTCACAATGCAAGAGAACCCAGTAGCCCATGTAAGAATTAGCAATACAATTTCCCGAGAGATGGCGCTGTACCCGTTGGTAATTTTAATTTGCGTGTCCTGATTTTATTCTTTTTGTATTCTTATTTGAAAGGAGATTCGCTCAGGATAATGAAATATGTAAAAAAGTTAACAAAAATATGCTTGCATGTACGGTTAAATTACAAAATTAGTTCAGAACGTTTTTTTTTTTTAATTTTTCTAAAACTGTTCATCCTATCAAGTTCAAAATAATTTTCTCAATATTTTTTTCAAAACTGCTAGTGTTAGCGGTCGCTGAGATTATCCGCGGACGAACAGACAGACAGACATGGCGAAACTATAAGGATTCCTTTTTGACTACGAAACCCTAAAAACGTGTTGGTACGTAGAAAAATAGTTTCTAAGTTTTATTTTTCTTATTATTATTTTCTTTGAAAATAAGCCTACTGTGTGTATGACCGTCCCGATAAATAACATTTCTTTTCAATCTATCTATTTACAAGTAACGAAATTATGCGTTGACATTCGATACTTTAAATATATTTTCTATATTTATGTATTTCAATGTTACTTTGGTAAATAATTAGATTTTAGATATGTTTAATGGATATAGGTTATCTAACCATCCCACATTATAAAAAAATACGTTATTTAAATCTTTGATTACATAGTCCTTTGATATTTTTGGTGTTTTAAACATTAACTTTTATCCGTAGACATTTTAACATTTGACATTCAAATATGCACCCACAATAAAATGTGTGACGATGTCAATACTGCTCCCAAGATTGATGCTAAATCTCACTGTATTCAAGCTAAAAGAAATGTCTCGAATATTATTTATAACATCTGCAATTTCCTAAGAAGAAGTTCAAAGATGGCAGATAGAAGCCCTCATTACGAGTAAGTAAACCCTGACCTTTTCCTCCTCTATCTCAAAAACTTTTTAGAGATTCAGACTGAGGGCCGTGCCTCACTGGTACGCTATAATATATATATGTATAATATTTCGACAACCATCACGCAACGCCGTCTAGTCTCAAGCTAAGCAGAGCTTGTGTTATGAGTACTAGACAACTGATAAACATACTTATATATTTCTAAATACATACATTATTATATATAAATTACACCCAGACACAGAACAAATGATCGTGCTCATCACACAAACATTTGTCCTGGATGGGAATCGAATCCACGATCTCCGGCAGTCAGGGTCACTAACTACTAGGCTGACAGGCCAGTCAGTCGTTATGGTACATATATACATATGTCGGCTCGTGTCCAGGATGGTGTTCGAGCTCTGGTCTATCAGATCTATCATGTGGGCGTATGTGGGTATCGTGCAATGAATAACAACGGCTAGCAGTTGAATCAGTTTACTTCTCAATACATTTCGGTACAGTGCACTGTTATCACAAATTACAAATTACAACAACACGGACAGTTTCAGAACGTCTTGACTCTGCGACGGCTCGGCTCAAAGTGTGCCCGCTCCCCGTGCGGGTTGGTTCACCCCACCACAAGCTCGTAGCAAAGCGGATACGTCACTGACTGTCAGGCGCGCCATCTTTATTTAGTTCTTCTAGTTGCCACTAGATGGCGTGCCTTGTCTTGTTAACAAATCGAAGCTGTTTCCGACACGGCCATCCTGAAAGACACACGTCCTCGTGTGTTAGTCGTGTCATCGCCATCTCAGCTGGAAGATGTCCACTGATGAAATGTTCCAACTAGTCATCCAGCGCTGTGTGTTACTCTGAAACAAAACACATCTCGCAGTATCATATAGCTCGGTCACTCCTGACAAACACTAGGAATTAATCTCGCAGCGCGAGTGCAGTCCCAAACACGCAAGTTTGAGATTACGTGTCACACACACAAGATTAAAAATTCACATCTTGGCCATGAGCGACCATTTACACAAATATCTGCTTAGTGCGGGAATCGAACTCGCAACACGCAGTCAATCGCTTAATGTGACAACAAATCTTTACTCAATAAACCAAATACAAATTTTGGGTAATAGAAATTGTCATACTGTTACTGTTTCTGGTCCGGTCTACTTAGGCCCTTTAGAATTTTAAGCACTTGGTCCAGTCAGTCATGACTCTACAAGGCTTACTTCTTGGTCCGGTCAACCACTGACCCTACAAGATTAATTTCTTGGTCCGGTCAACCTCTGACCCTACAAGATTAGCTTCTTGGTCCGGTTAACCCTTCAGCTTACCACAAGTACTACGTTATCTCATCAGTATTAGAACTGGAGACGATTGTGCTAGGCCGGATAAATATCCCTTTAGCGAATGCTAGACCGGACATCAGTCCCTTTAGCGAATGCTAGACCGGACATCAGTCCCTTTAGCGAATGCTAGACCGGACATCAGTCCCTCTAGCGAATGCTAGACCGGACATCAGTCCCTTTAGCTGAGTCATTGGACCGGATTTTCCCTTCAATGACTTTTTCCTACATTTTTTTGTTACTTTCTTTTTTTTTTCTCTTTTTTTTTCTCTTTTTTTTCTCTTTTTTTTTTCTTTTTTTTCTCTTTGTTTTTTTTCTCTTTTTTTTTTTCAAATACCTTCCTAACTCAGTTGGTGTACAAGTGCTTCTTTCTTAACCTATTGTGATACCGTTACAGTACACACAACTAATCAAACTAATCTAAAACACTAATCGTTAAGCTGTACATTATGATCTCTGGCTACTCATAGCCGAGTAACCTCTAGTTACACTTCCATACCTGCGCATCCCTCTAGGATCGCCAAGTCTCTAACGACTTAATGGTTTCCTACAATACGTCCCTAGTTTAAGGTACTGACGGTCAACTGTGACCACTAGATATTGTTTTCTATTAAACTACGCCTACAAATCAAATCTCCCAATCGTAAATTTAATTATCTCATTATCTGAACTACTTTATTGTACGTCCATTTTATAAGCTCTGAATTTCCTTCTCCATTACTTCAAACGGTTATTTTTTAATTGTCTTTTTTTTAAATTTTATTTGTGGGTATGTCGGTTTTCTATCCTCGTACACTTTTAATAGGGTACTCTACACGGTATTTATTGCGTAATGCAAAATCTCTCACGACATTTAAATCAACTAAGGGAACTACGTCATCTTTTGTCATAAACGGCAGATAACGCGCGACTAAAATCGAACAGAAATCATTTCGTGTCAAGATGTTGGCACTATTACAGGGCATCATCCGCTTTGGATCTAGCCTCCTTACTTTTCATCACCCGCCTAGGATCAAACCATACCGAATGACACTATCCACCACGGATGAAGAGCCTCACCACTTGAATTTAATTATCGAAAAACGGATCACTGTTTCAAATGTAACGTTATTCCGGCTTTAGTCGACGCTCTCAAAACTATTGTATAAACCAAACCAATACTCTAATTATATCAAACATTGGGAATATGTAATTGAAAATACAACAATCACTACCCTAGGTCGTGTAACTGAGATATTTGATCCGAGATAAATAGCAACGAATAACGATTCGGTACGGTATTGTTATTTAGTCTTCGATAGTCTCTGCACATTTAATTTGACGCGTCGTATTTCTTAACTAAAAGACTAGTTCAGGTCTTTTTTTTTGCAATCATTGAATTACACGGTCGCACCATAATTCATTTACCCGCTTACGAATTATTTTTAATTCATCCTTGCCAAACTATTACTGTCGTCTTTATACAGTCAAAATTAATCGAACGATATAAATCACTTTTTATTGCACGCGTTTGTAGGATACCGATAGTAAAATAGTCCGATTATTAACGAAACGACACAGAAATAATCGCAAGTTTATGTTCAAGGACACGTCGGTGTCAACGTCAACATTATTTCGGAGAACTGTCACCGTCATAAAAAATCGAACCTTAATTCTCGGATGTACTGAGGGTACTTTGTAATTACAATTATTTACGCCATGAACCTAAGCTATTTTCAAAAAAATGTTTCACGGTCATTAATTCAACTGAACCTTTGCAACAACATTTCACGGCCTAAGATTTAATTTCGCAAATAGATGTTGGTTCACGAAATAAAATCGCGATTTAGCTATTATCAATTTGAACCACAGAAGTAATGATCAATACTTAGTAGGTACCGTCATATGTCACCTACACTTGTCAAAGTTATTACCTTTTATTTTACATCTACCCCAAAATTTACTGATAACCTACACTGTCTCCTGCTCCGCCCAAGAGCGAGTCTCGTCATTAGATGATTTTCACCCACCATAAACTCAGCTTCAGAATAAAAATGGAATGAGAATACCTGACCTTTTTCTGATGAAAGATCGGCGACCACGACGTCAATCCATCGCTCGCTGTCACAACGGCACCGTCACGGTTACCACCGCGCCGCTTCTTTCAGGGGTCCAGATCTCCTTCAAGAACTCTGCTCTCCAAAGCCGATCCAGCCCAATCTTGCCACTTTATTGCCGGGGGTCTTGAGGCCTGAATATTCTTGTTTTCAGCTTGCCTATGTTCAATTTTCTCGTAGTGATTTCTGATTTATTCTTGTCTTTCGGGGTCGAATTTGGGTAGATTCACAATCTGGGTAGGACGTTGTAGTTTGCGCTCTGGGGGCACAACGTCACCATGGTCCAACATTCGTTGCTCAGGATTAGGGAAAAACCCCAGAAAAAACCTAATCAGACCGTTCAAGTCTATGCTTCGATCCGGGTCTTCATTTTCGAATTTTTGAATTTCGAATAATAACCGCCAACTGTCTTTGTTCTCGCCATTTTCTTCAGTGTTGCGTAATTATTGCTCACATAGCTTGTCAATTCATTTGCACGATTGAATCCCACTTCTGATGTCGGCTCGTGTCCAGGATGGTGTTCGAGCTCTGGTCTATCAGATCTATCATGTGGGCGTATGTGGGTATCGTGCAATGAATAACAACGGCTAGCAGTTGAATCAGTTTACTTCTCAATACATTTCGGTACAGTGCACTGTTATCACAAACTAGCTGTGCCCGCGACTTCGTCCGCGTGGAATAGTTATTTTGGGCATCATATTTATTTTTGCAAACAACCTCCTCAGCTTTATAAATTATAGCTGTTACCCACGACTTTGCCCGTGTCAATTTCTGTTATTATTTTTTTTTCGACAATTTAATTTTTAAAAGAACATAATTATCTAAAAGTACTTCATAGAGCTACACCCCCCCCCTTGGGCACGCCATAATCTCGGCAGTAAGTCCCCTCTTTGAGGCGTGGTTAGATAGACATCACGGTGTCCTCACTTCCGCATGACGCAGGTTCTCACCGAACATGGCAAGTTCAGGAGATTCCTGCGCCGGATTCTTGCGGAAGAGACGCCCGAGTGTCGCCACTGTGTGGCCAACCCGGACGACACGGTGGAGGTGTGCCCCGCTTGGGAAGAGCATCGCCGTGTCCTCGTGGGGGTGATCAGCGGCGGCGACCTCTCGCGCCGGGCCTTGGTTCAGGCCATGGTCCACAGCGAAGAAGAATGGCAAGCGGTCGCCTCCTTCTGCGAAGCAGTACCTAATGCTCGTAAAGGAAGAGGCCGACCGCATAAGGCAAGTACAACAGCGCCCTTGCCGTAGCCGTCGCCGCCGCGATCCCGCCGATATACGGCCACCGTAGACGCTGACTTGCGGACGGTGAGCAATGGGTAGCTCGCCGTCCGGTGGTCTGGTAACAGTCCAGACCGAGACCAAGTCGTCGACGGCGTGCACTGCTCCCGCGCGCCGCAAGGTGTTATCAGCAAACTGTGGGGCCCTTCAGGGTCGAAGCCTCCTGCAGCCGAGGGTTGGTGCGAAAGCGTTATACCGGGGCTCTGGGAATAAGGCAAGGGAGACACGGGGTAGGTTGTTTAGTCAGTAAGAGTCTGACACTGTTTCCCGCTTCGCCCAAGAGCGGGATTCGTCATTGGATGATTTTTATCTACCATAAAAAAACCCCTCCGCGCCGCCCGCAAGCAACCCCTCTCCTCGCCCGCCGGCCAGGCGCAGCGTCATATTTTGCATGCGGCGCGTGTGAATTTTATATCGGAGTTATTTTAAAATTGTAATATCTTCAAAGATGTTCATTGAAAGTAAGTGATGTCAAAGACAATTTTGTTCTCAATTACATACTCTTAATCAACAACACATTTATTTGGATATAGTTTAATATTATTATGTTGATACAACTCTACCAAATAATTGGTAATAATGCATTAATTTCGGCCAAATTTGATTCTCATAAAAACGGTTCTAGTGAGGTAATCTTAAAAGATAGATATATACTGTCGCGGACATTTTTTTAGATCGTTTTAAGAGGAATAATTCTTTCATACATATTTTTTTCGTATCTTGAACCGTTTATGCAGCGCACGCAACGGAAGCCATCAAAGATGAATAATTTTCCCCGTTTTTTCCACATTTTCCGTTGTTTCTTCGCTTCTATTAGTCGCAGCGTAATGTTATATAGCCTAAAGCCTTCCTCGATAAATGATCTATTCAACACAAAAAGAATTTTTCAAATCGAACCAGTAGTTCCTGAGATTAGCGCGTTCAAACAAACAAACAAACAAACAAACAAACAAACAAACAAACTCTTCAACTTTATAATATTAGTATAGATTACAAATTACAACAACACGGACAGTTTCAGAACGTCTTGACTCTGCGACGGCTCGGCTCAAAGTGTGCCCGCTCCCCGTGCGGGTCGGTTCACCCCACCACAAGCTCGTAGCAAAGCGGATACGTCACTGACTGTAAGGCGCGCCATCTTTATTTAGTTCTTCTAGTTGCCACTAGATGGCGTGCCTTGTCTTGTTAACAAATCGAAGCTGTTTCCGACACATACATACAATGAATGCCTGGCTGGATACGTGACCAACAGCGGCAAGGCGAGGTATTCTGCGGTATACATCGAATAGAGCTATATGTATTTTCTTGGCTGCGCAAACTAACAGCACCGCCATGGCATCCCAGTGAGGCATGGTACGTAAAGTATCGATAGTTATTGAGTTTAGACTACAGTCATCAGAATATAGATTTTAATCATCAGAGTACCTATTTGGTTATAGTAATCATCATCATCCTCTTAAGTGTAAGACATCCACTGTTGCACATAGGTCTCCCCCAAGTGTCACCATTACATCTGATCCCATGCGTTTTGTATCCATCGGATTCCCGCGAACCTCACTAGGTTATCGATCAACCTTGTGGTGCGCTTTCCAACGCTGCGTCTGCAGGGGTCAGTCCTGAGGGGTCTCCACTCCAGAACTCTTCATCCCCTTCTACCGTCTATTCTGGGAGCCATGTGAGCTATCCACTGCCGCATAAGTTGGCGATTCTATCTCGGTAACCTTGTTTCTGCTTTTTGATGCGAGTCTGTGCAGTGAGGGTTCAGTACAATCTTACCTATGTAAATAGCTCAATTCCGCAATAAGGTTTACTTAGTTACCTGTGAATAGAGTGTCGTATCTCGGGAATTCAATTCGGAAATTGAAGTATTTATATAAATGAGTTAGTTTGTATGGAATCCACGGCATGCGAGTTCTACTTGCCCTAGGTTTTTTTGTTACTAAGCTGTACTTGTACTGTAAGACCTTGCTTTATGGGCAGTTCTACTATTACGTTAGCTGGGTTTTGGCAAATTTTAAACCCTCGTCAGCAAATTAAGCTAAGCTCTCAAATCAGTTGAACTCATTTCCGAGGGTCATGGGAAAACGGGTGGTGCGGAAATAGGTACCGTTCGGTACTTCGTCGAGCCACCTTGCTGGCCTGCCACCATGGGATCTGGAGGCAACAGTCCTTGCACGTATGCATGATGCGCATGGAAGTACAACGCCGGAGTGAATCTCCAATGCTGCGACAAGTCGAGGCATGGCGAGCAGAGGTCCGGCGGGATCTCATGATAGTAAAATGAGGGGTGCCAAACAATAACGTTATAAGTGCCAAAAAAATAAGTTTTCAGTAGACATAAAAAACTGTTTTACTTAATTGTTAAATAAAAAACGAATTAATTATTACAAGTTTTATTAATAAACTGGCATTCAATACACGTAATTACCATATGTATTTGTAATCTTCCGAAACACAGGAATATGGAGCATAGGAGCGTATTCGCCGTAACTTTTCTTTGTATAAATTACGCCAAAGTTTGATGATATTCAAATCATAGTAGCTGAAGATGTTACTCAAATCATAGTAGCTGAAGATCAGCAGATTTTTGTAATGTTATTCATCGTTCTAGCAAGATTCATCCAATTAAAAAAAGTTTTAGTTTTCACTACTAACAATGGATTTTTCTTTGCAGCTATCGCAACACGCTCAATGAGGTCTTTGGAATCTGGCTTTACACGCCTTTTTGATTTTTTCTGTAATAGCAAAATCACGATCACACGCAAGAAAGGTATGTCCCTTTACGGGAAATTTATGAGTAACCTTCGTAAAGAACCCTTTCGCAATTAAAACGAGGAACATGACAAGTACAGCCTGGTTCTTGTTTTGCCCACAACAATTATCTGACCATAGGATTAGTTTTTGTTTACTTGTAGTGTGTTCTATTTCACTATCTGTGAAAAATTTGTAGAGACAAGTATTAAGTTATTTGTATTTCGTTGGATCCTCTTTGCCCGACAGTTTCATTCCAGAGAAACATGATGCCCTTTCCTTCATCTTCCAAATGAATTCCCATATTGACGCAGCCAAGCTGACGATTATAGTACATCTGTGTATGGGTTAATGTTGAAAGGTACATATGTTTCTGGAGATCAAATTGTACCACGCGAATGTCTAAATTGTGGCGTGTGTGTGTGTGTCTGAAATAAAACGTATTTGAGTCCGTGTGGCACTTACAACGTTATGGTTTGGCACCCCTCAAATGGTGTCAGGATGGGCCACACAGTAAACACTGTGTGGAACGCCCGGAGGACACAATGGAGCACACGGTCGAGGTGTGCTCCGCTTGGGGAGAGCAACGCCGTGTCCTCGTGGGGGCGATCGGCGGCAGTGATCGCACACGTCGGGCTTTGGTACAGCCATAGTCTGGAGGAGTAGCAAACGGTTGCCTCCTTCTGCGAAGCTGTCATGCTATTATAGGAGGAGGCCTACCACATACGGCAGCGGCGCTTACGCTCGAGAAACCGCCGGGATTCTGATCCCGACTTCCGGCCACCGTAGGCGCAGATTGTGGACGGCAAACAATGGGTAGCTCTCCATTCGGTCGTCTGGTAACATTCCGGTCCAAGCCAAGTCGTCGACGGCACTCTCTGTTCCCGCGCGCCTCAAGGAGTTGTCAGTGTTGTAGAGGCCAACTGCAGGGCCGAAGCCTACTGGGGTTTTTGTCCGTTTCTGAAAGGAAGGTCCGACCCCGGTATGTAGGCTAGAAAGGAACGGGATGGGTCGTTTAGTCAATAAGAGTCTAACACGTCACTTTCGTCATTAGATGATTTTTTCCACCATAGCTCCCCATGCTTCCGTAAACTTGCATGTTTCAGTGTACTCTAGTTTCGTTAACATAATTTAATGAGCATTAGGCTTGAAATAGAAAAACTAATAAAACAACTTTTGCATAAGTGCTGCTAACGTAATCTCTATTCATACCAGCCTGCTCCTTTCTCATTTCACCAAAAATAAGCCAAACAATGCATCCTCCCCCTTCCTTACCCATCCCCTGTAGTAGGTACTTACATAATAGTTAAAGGCTTCTTATGTAAAATTGCAGGATTTGGGGTTAACGGCCGCACCATTCATTTTTTTATTAAGTCGTAACTGATTGTCAAGTTGAGCGAAGATATTATGTTATCAGGATTCCATGTTCTGGATTTACGTAATAAAGGAAAATACAAATAAACAAAATGACATTTCATTTGTTTTTTATTCCTTTTCAAATACAATAACATCTATACAATGGTATTCTACGACTAAATGTTTTTCATTATTATTGACACATGCATTAAAAATAAAATATTTTATATTGAAAAGAAAAACACTGAATACATTTCAAAATGTAAATAAATAGAATACATAATCTATTGACTGAAATCTCTTGGTAAATCACTATTCCTACTAAGTAGATAGGAAAATCTTAGGATGACTAAAATAAATCTAAAAAATATTTGAAAAAAAATACAACAGCATTATTTAGTTGACATTAAATTTATCGAAATATATGCAAGACTAATTTATTTTCTCACTCAATAGGGCATCTCATGCTAGTAAGCATACTTTATTAAACTCGTTATGAGCTTAGTTTTAAAAGTGACCAGTCTTGGAAACGTGTTTATACAAACAACTTTTGAAAAGATTCCACGAGAAAACTTTTACAGTCAATTAATAAAACTTTAATACTGTTCAAAAAGAACTAGCATGACGACACCCAATACCAAATCAGATCAAACCACAAATATTATCCAGATTTAAACATTTAAATCAAATTACTAACTATACAATCAAAAATAAATAGTTTAATACTTTTATATTAACAAAAAATTACACGAATAATTTAATTCTAAACTAGACCTATTACTACCTATTACGATTGCACTTTTTAAAATAATCTAAGTAATATTATATACACATCTATTATAATTCACATTTGGAATTATTAGGTACTATACGGGGTAACACTGTAATACATATAAATACATCAAGATTATCCTGACGACGGTAGTAAAAATATTATATAGATTAATACTGTTTCAGTATGTAAATAGGTTCAGAAAAAGTTTAGAACCTTAAATTGAAGGAAATGATATCTTTATTATGAATTGTATATGTTTTTATTTTATAATCTGATCATTTGAGTGTGTAACGTCAAAATGAACTGTAATATCAGAATGCTAAAAATAAATATTATATTAGTAACAATTACGAGCTGAAGTTCAAAGTAGATACTTAGAAGAATAAATTAGTATGAATGTAAATACATAGTAATATTGCTTCTTTATAATACTGATGACAATATTAATATGTACAAGAAAAATAGTATCTGTACTTATACAATCAATCAATCTGCCTAAAATCAAATCGACCTAAAATCAAATTTTCTCATATAATATTTTTATAATGGCACAAAATTTTTGAGCTTACTTTAATTTTCAAAAACGAGCAGCTAATGTTGATAAAATCATTTGGGATTCATTGGAATATCTTTGCTTATAAGTAAAATTTATTTTACATGTTTATTAATACTGAGTATAATATCACCAATCGTACTATACGTAGTGGTTAACTATACGTGGTGAATGTGCTTATTTTTTTTGAGTACCGAATACTTTTCTTAGCTAATTTTGCAATGACTTCAAAACAAAATCCGATAAGCGAAACTGTTATTTTTCAAGTCATACGGAATTTATTAAAATCTTTTTTTAAAATCATCAAAAAAAGGACTTCATGTAAAATAACCTTTAAAAATCAACAATTTAATTGATCAGACTACATGGCATTGACACTTAAGTTTCAACTCAATAGTTGAACGTCATTGCAAAACACTAACCAGTTTACAAGCGTAAGTATTCGTTATTTTCATAACAATTTTCATACGACCAATAAAATTTTTCATTATTTTGTTATCCTAAATAAATAATTCTACTTAATTTTAATGAGTATCTATTATTTACATCATTCTTTGATAAAAGACTAGGGATGCGGTCCACCCGACTCGTGTTATGAAAAAAATATTACATTCATCTAATTGAGGTAAATGATAACAAACAATAAAATATATATTACTACAACATTGTTCTTCGAGTAAATGAAAAGGAAAAGATAAAGGGTTCCTTATTTGAAATTGAATGATGTTAGTAGGTACAAATAACACTTGCTCAAAAAGATTAACACGACAGTACTTGAAATCGATAAAATATGACCAAGAAAGTTGCATCAAAATCTCGAAAACTATAAGGTCGAATCACCGTCAGCAAGAAGACCCACTATCTTGAAATGACAATTATCTTGACCGACCAACAAATCGATTTACAAAATAGTTTTATGGATTATATTTGAATATTTGAATTATAATAAAACGCAAAAAAAACCGATAAAATAACGATTTATTTATTGTTCTTCATTACCTAATTATTTGAATCATTTCATCTATTTCTAATTTAAAATCTTTTGACTAACAACGTTTCTCAACTAAGATGCCATGCGTCCACGGAAATCTCTGTCAAAGTGTCATAGTATAAACTTGTACTATTTGTATCAAGTAGCTAATAGCTGATATTTTCTTATATTCATGATTAGAGCTGATATATATTTGTACTTATATAGGTATTGTTTCATTTGCTTTCATTATTATTTGCCTAGCTTTTTCCTTTTCCAACTATATTGGGTCTTTTCACCTGAATACCACAATTTTACTAGTATTTGGCGTTTCATTATATTTTAGATATTCAAATATAATGGAAAGCCAAAATTTTTCTATAGATCGATTAGATGCGCGATCGAAAAATGAAGTTTCAAGATATTGCGGTTTCTCCCTGCCTATGGTTCGATCTTATAGTTTTCGAGATTTTGATGCAAAGAGGTGGAGAACTGCCACGTTCATAAAATATCGATTTCAAGTACTGTTGAGTTAACGTTTTCAAGCTGACCTCATTCGATTTCAAGTAGGGAACCCAAAGATATTTATTTAAAAACAGTTACAATCGATGTATGAAAAAGTAAACATTCATTAAAATCGTTGAAGTGACTGAGTTGACAAAAAAAACTATGTTCCAAATCTTTTCTAAACACGTATTGAAATATAAAGTTCGGAAACAACCGACCAAAAAAAGGCAACAGTAAAATTAAATATGAAAATTAATCAATCATCGTATTAAAGTATGGTGGTCATGCGTAGTGTGGGTAGGAGCCGAGATGTGACGTCACGTGGGGTGGGGCCATAGAGTGCGGCGAGTATAGATTGCTCCCGCCGCCGCCCCAATTACCCCACGACGCAGACGGGAATATCGACGCTGAAACAAAAGTTTTCTTACCTCAGTTATTAAGTGTTGAAGTTGGCATATAAGGGCGTATCGGACTTTCAAGAATCTTTACAAAGACTTTTGGAGGACAAATACTTCAGAATAAAGACGATTGCCTCTACAATTTGTAAATTTATGAAGATTTCTTTTGGATCCGTAAACGCTCTTGTATGTATTTAAGAGGAAATAATTAATTTATACAATTATTTAAGAGTTTAGCAAGTTGCGCATGATATTGACATTGTCATTACTATAAAAAAAAGTTAGGACACAGTAGTTGTGAGCACACTTTCTGACTTTGTTTAGATGATCGAAAATATATGTTGTCCTTCATACACTAAATAAGAATCATTTTCCTGTAGTGGCTGTGAACCGGGCTTAAAAACTACCTACCTAAAATATACCATAAAATTGTTTTATACAGTTTAACTCGAATCCTCCTTTTACACCTAAACGACGGAGTTTAAATAGTATGTTCCATTAAGTCAAGTGTGCTCAGTCCGTGCCAATGACAACCCCTTTCGAGCGGCGTGCAAATATTTGTGCACGCAAGTGTACCGAAGCATTAGCAGAGAAATACAGATTACTAGCACAACCAGTGTACACTGTCGAGCTCATGTTGGGGAGAATGTGATATTAAAAATTCGTAAATTTGGGGCACATAAATTTAATTTTAATTTCAAAAATAATGTTAATTGTGTTACTAATTGGGGTTGGAAAAGTTTTATTAATCATTGTTAACTATAATTTAAATTATTAAAAGATATGATTTACAAAGCCTATTTAATTTAATTCAATTGATTGTCAAGCTTGGTTTTCGCAGGATGGTGATGTAGTTTGCAGTACATGGTTGTCCATCTAGAAAGTTTTTGTTTAATCCAAATCATTGAACATAATATTTCTTCGATACGAAAAGAAAAGCGGTAGAATCCTGGAAACCCAAGCTTCATCGAAAATAGTTTGAGCTGAGCTGTTAAAATAATTCACATTTCACTGTATGATAAATAAAAAATCGCTAGTGCACATCGCTTCTAACTAAATATTACCTGTGGATGTTGGCATAGCCGCGTGTGGGGCCATGAAAGACGAGAGCTTAGCCGAATGGTGGTACGAGCTCATGAACAGATCGCTCTGGTACTTATACGCTGGATCGCTCGCCGCCGGCTGCGTGGCCGCAGCCAAGCCTTGGAAATCGAATTTGTAGGCGTATCTCTTGCCATGAACCTTTGTCATTATGTTTTTGTCGTAGTAATATCTGTGTAATCGAAAAACAGTCATCAAATAGGTGTTAAATGTGAAATCAAAGAAAAACAAAAAATGGTCGCATGAGTCGTGACAAAAAGTCGCTTGGCATTACAAAGTCGCATCGGAGAGAAAGGGTACCCATACAATCGCTAGGCTCGCGGGGTGGTGTAGTGGTTACCTCAGAGCACGGCTGAGTTTGTCATAGTTCATGTTGGGCTTGGACTTGCGCTCGCCCCACCGGCGCGCCACCTCGTCGGGGTCAGTCAGCTTGAACTCCCCGTTAGTACCCTCCCAGGTGATGCAGCCGGCGTTGCTGGAGTCACTCAGCAGCTCCAGAAGAAACTGCCACAGTTGAATCTGCCCCGAACCTGAAGTAAGCACGTGACAATTTGACAATTATTGATACATTTCAGACAAGAGATTTTATTTTACGGATAATCTGTAAAATAAACTAAATTATTATGATAATTATAAATTATTTATTATTATTAAAATACTCGGTTTTTTGGACATTTCACATAGATTTTGAAGCTGTGTGAAAAAGTGTAAATACAAAAGTGGTAG
Organism: Mythimna loreyi; assembly: GCA_029852875.1. Lineage (NCBI taxonomy): Eukaryota > Metazoa > Arthropoda > Insecta > Lepidoptera > Noctuidae > Mythimna > Mythimna loreyi. The sequence goes on along the minus strand of CM056777.1, from coordinate 3,124,142 downwards.
ATCTTTTTATGACCTACAAGTTTGCTATTAGACATTTTTCGATAAAACCAATAGTTTTGCCAGAAATCGAGAGAAACCATTTTTTACCCTTAAAACCGCATACCCATCCACTTCCCGACCTCAGATCGACCGTAATTTATTTTTCCTTAAATTTTTGCTATATTATCTTCCTTTTCCAATGGGTTTCATTCTACCACTATTTAAGTCCCTTTCAAAAGCTATCTGCACTGGTCTATTCGTTTAACAGAAAATCTTAATAAGATAGAAGACCGAGTTTGACATCAACGAAGTATTTTGGTATGCCGTCTTGGTACTTAGCACATTTACCTCTTATACAAATGTAGTTTCAACTATCCGCAAATTGACTTTAAAAACATCCCAAGTCAGTTCAATGAAATAATATAAAGATTCGCACAATAAAATCGGCGCGTTACACACTAGCGGCTAGCAGGGGCTAATGGGCAGGGTCGGATCGACGTTATTGGGCGGTGTGTTACATCCGCGCACGATCGACGACGAGTGCACTCGTGTGGAACCGGCCTTGTAAGGGTAGCACCGTGATTTAGATACGGTTATTTTTGTAAAGAGACTTAGGGGAGATTCGCCCCTAAACTTTTTGTGGAAGCACAGAAAAAGTTACTAGACGAACTCATTTAGTTATAAATCCATATTTTTGCCTTCGATTTGTTCATGTCTTAAAAAGTTTTCATTAATAAACTGTAGCTTTTTGCTTTATCTACATATTTGTGTAAAGCCGGTAGCAGACTAAGAGGCAGACCATGCTGGTTTTACTAGCTTAACTCACACAGATCTAGAGTTTGTACTTGTGCGCAAAAGTGCTAACTTAGCTTACCTACTTCTTGGTCTAAATCCGTATTACCTAGGTAGGCGTAAATTATATGGTTTTTATTTCAGCAAACCACGGAAACAATACATTGATTATCCATACATATACTCGTAGAATAAATACCTACAGATATTTTATTTTCCAACCCTAACTGTCATTTGTTCTACAGACCGTACCCTAAGGGTAGTGCACACGACCGTAGCATCGCGTGATTTATCCGCGGATCGACTCTTACGTCACAACGTTTGTAGCAGCGCATCTCGCCTCACTTGATCCATTGTTGGGAGTATGGCTCATCGATTTTATGACTCGCAATTAATTCGTCGATCAGCAAAATATTATGCTCCCTGCTTTAGAATGGGTGTGGGAAGTAGCCCCATGTTTGGTAACATAAGTTTCTATGAATTTATAGTTCTGTTACGAAAGTAATTGTGTGGAACACTGCAATGTGGCTTTTAATTCATTATATCCAACGAATTTCTAAGTCGTTTTTTATTACTAAAGTTATTTACCTAATTTAATGCATGTGTTACCTTATTTTTCGTTTAGAGTGATAGCAGATACTTAGGCTGTATCTAAAAATTGCTATAATAGTCATTACTAAGAGTTCGTGTGTGTGTCTATATGTTTATTACACCACCACTTTTGAACGGCCGAATGACTTTCAGTTAAACTAGGCACATGAGCGAACCATGTTCTGGAATAGCGAATAGGATACTTTTCAAGTTCCCAAGTTGCCTTGGGGATTTTTTATAATCACTCAATCATAGTGGCTCATCTATAAAAACAATTGAACTAGAGTGTATCACTGAAATTATTTTTTGTAGTGTAAAACATAAAAAGTTCAATGTTGATTGAACTTCTATGTTTACCTAACGAAAATAATTTCCAATGCAACAAACTTAGGGCTGCCACTATCGCGTGCATAGGTAAGTTGCGGCAATAATTACAGGTCAGGGTTGGCACGTGGCCATAATTGTTTTTCATTCGGCGCGTGCGCTGGACTAAGATTTACTGATGGTAAATTACACGGTTTGATTTAACAGTACCTATGAACGTGTTCAATCGCTTCCTTGATCTAATATGAAACTATTTTTATTAGTTAGACATGTCATGGTAGGAACCATGACATGTCGACGTTGTTTAAAATTAAATGAATTTTAATAACAACAGCTAATGAGATTTATTTTTTAAATCTTTTATTTTTTTAAGAGTGCACAACCGCTAAAGTTCGTATATTTCGACTTCATAACGGCCCTAGGTACTGTATTTCGTGTGTAACGTTGTTTAACACAATGATATGATCGTGTATTATAAGATGATAGAGGTGAATACGGCGATGATAACTAATATTGAAGTAGAACAACTAGGTGTATTGGTGGTTGGTGACAGGTGCCGAGCTCACGCACCAACATTGGCACCAACTTTCTCTAGGGCGCACCTCAGATGCGCGCTGATGGTGTACGTGTCTAAATTAAGTTTAAGACCACGACAAGAATGTGAACATTATTATAGTATCTACAGCAGTTATTCAAACAAAAAGAGATATGACAATAAGAATTATTGCTTAGTTCAAACAAAAAACTGCAATGCGAAGTAGCATCGTAAGCTGACACTACGCATCGCAAGAACGTTCAAATTGATTCGTATTACACGTTGTGTGGTCATGACAGACAATAGCTGTGCGAACACCGGCGTTCACTTGCGTCCCTAATTTTAAACCGCTGCTTTGCCGCACGAAAACGCATCGCAAGTTCCCGCAAGACAACGCAGTTTTGTGTGGGAGTCCGTACTCAACTTATCACTCGAATACAAAAAACCCGTGTTAATCAAATGAACAAAACTACCTCAAAATCGGAAACCATGAGAAAATTTCACCCCTACCCGCGACAATTTAATTCTACTTAACATTGATAACTAACAGTATAAAGTTACCCTACATAAATAAATTCCCTCCGATGTTGTACTAATAACGTGTGATTTACATAAATCTAAGTGTTGCTAGCCCCCGTGGCTGCTAGACAGTTAACATTTTGACTTGTGGAGGGTTGATTGAGTAGATAGTGCATGGCAGTACCGGTTTTTTTCTTTTTTGTGGGAACCTAATTTAATTCCCGTACTCTGAAACACACCTCCACATTTGACTGCAGTCTCTTATTTAGAAATAGAGCGAACGCCGACGTTCATATACATATTGTCTTTATATTGTGACTCTAATTACAGTACTCGAAAAGTACTGTAATATGGTAGACCGTTGTCAAAATTTAGACTATAGGTGGGTAGAGAGTTGTCATGTCACATTTAGACTGAAAACTTAACTCGAAGAACATTAAGAAGCACTATGGGCCCGAGCGTGGCCATGTCCACGCTAGAGAGCGCTAAACTACAAATTGTCTGTTTTCTTTTTAGCATAGTTCTTTAGACACTGGACCTGAGAACTAATTCTATATTTGATGAGCCAATAGTTCATCATTTAAGTTTAAATTTTCGAAGCCACACCAATACTATTCGATTCTATCAAGTGTTGGAGATATTTCTAAATTATCCTTTCGAGCACCGTAATTAGACACATAATAGAAAGATAATAGGTATCGACTTGGGGCTCAAGAGTTTAAAAGCATATACTCAGGTTTTCGGTCACGTAAAGTTGTAAAAAAAATTAAACTTCTTTGTATGTACCTAATATTAACAAATTGTGGTGATAATAAAAATAAATAAATAAATAAATAAACATATATAAAGAGATTTATTATTATATAATTTTCATCTACACTAATATAATAAAGAGGTAAAGTTTGTTTTTTTGTTTGTCCCCTACAAACAAAAAAACAAACTGTAATCTCTGGAACAACTGTTCCGATTGAGAAAATTTTAGCAACAATAGAAAGCTGCTTTACTCCTGAGTGACATAGGCTATATTTTACGTACGCGGGCGAAGCCGCTGACAAAAGTTAGTTTGTAATATTACGCCTTTAAATTAGCGAAACGTCCTCGCTGACCACTTTTTTAAACGCACCTTTGATGCCGGTTTTAGCAGTACACGCGATATGCACGCAAATCTGACGCAGACCTTTAACTGGATAAAATCACGCCGTCGACACACGTTACCAACTATAAAACGAGCGTCGCCGGTGTGTTTAAAAAGCTTGGTGTGCGCAGACCCTAAACTCGAGTAGTGTGGCGGTACATTTTTAATACATTTCTTACGACTGTGAATGCGACACGCCACAGTATTGACAGCGTCGTGAAACGTGCCAACGTCACGAACATACACGGCATTGGCATGTTCGTGTTCATTTCGTTCATGAACACATTGGGAACCGTGTTGTGACTGCTATTTTCAAGGAAGTAAAATAAAATCGTGGGAGCGGGAGCGAGACTAGGCTTTTGGTGTAAGGACATTCAAGAAGGCGGGAATTACTTCATTCATATTATTATAACACATTTTAGATTCTAAGTTGATATTTGTCACATTTTACACTGTAAGTTGGTAGACAGTTATCATTTAGTTTCCACGCGTTTCCGAGATAAGTCCACTTGAGTTCGACAAAGGACAACACAGTGATCTGGTACTGAATCATAAAAAAGGAATAACATATTCCGTAATTTTAAATTTAGATGTATTTAGGCATCTTTATACTGTATTCGTTTACAGAGCTATTTTCCGTAGGTATGTACCTACCGTTTTTTACCATTAGAGAGCTGTACTTCATTTCACATTAGGCTCGCAGGTAGGTAGGTACTGACATTTTTTTTGTCTGGCTAGAACACGCAGTACGACGGAAGTAATTACTTGTTGCTAAGTTATTTCTCATTAAATTATTAATTGAAGTTAGCCATCTTCATGCAAAATTTCAATTTAACTATAGAATACAGATTGTTAAGTATTCATTAAGCTCCAAAAGGACACGGATGTCCACACACCTATTGTCTTTTAGTTGTGTCTGAAAAAAATATAGAAAATATATTTCGAGTCCTACATCAGTGGCGGAATCTTAAGTGCTGCAATAAATAATTTTAAGAATTAGAACATAACCATGTAAGAAACTCCATTGGCGTTCCTATTGTCATGACAAAAATTCAAAGACATGTGGCATCCATCAATGCGCACTGGACTCGCGTGGTGTATTATGGTCCATTCCCTCTCCTCGAGAGGAGGCCTGTGTGCCAGCAGTGTAAACATTAAATATGGTACGGAACCCTAAAAAGGCTGACGATGATTATGTAGCGCCATCTATGGCGTCACATAAGAACTACGAGAATCCTGCATCGCGCAATTAAAGTTCTCCGCGCGATGAGATCTTATACGACAGCCCGAAGTCAACTATCGGACAGTAGCCCACCAGACTATAACACCTGTCTGGTCGGAGGATCCTCCCTTTTCAACGGAGGTATGTGGGACTTTACTCTCTGTCCGCTTACCTCCCAAAATTATGATGATTGTCATGACACGCTACACTTTAGTATCACATTATTATAACACATTTTAGTATACAATATTCCTGTCTCCATGTTGGTTCACAAGTTACACGAACGTCACAGTACCTGCACACAACTAAATTCTAAACCACGATGGTAAGCAACAGTTAATGCCTGTTTGACCCCAACCCCTAAGCCCCCATACTCCGGGGGCCGTTATCGAAATCTCGCGTGATTTCCTTGCGAGAACTGGTCACCCTATTTTCTCAGGTCACCTGACCCTATTGCCCTTTTTGACACTTATAGCTTAGATACACAACAACAACACAGCAAACAGTGTAGCGGTTTTAGATAATTATAAATACATATAGGTTGATTACATAATATAGTAACCAACCTCTATGTATAATAATATAGGTAATATATAGGTAACTTTAATGTTGAGATTTGCGCATACTGGTAAATGCTGGCATTAACTAAAAGAATCCGCTTAAATCTGTTTGATTTGGTAATTTTTTCAAAAGACCGTTTCAAAGAAATCTGCATAGTTCTCATGTGAAAATGTACGGATTTTAAAAAGAGACTTTGACCCTTGTGTTTTTGTCAGCTAGCTAAAAATACGTTAAAAAACTGCGTGTCAAAAGATTTTTTTTTTGCAAAATAAACATCATTTATCTTTCAATAATATTTGTGTCTTTATAAAATTAAATTTAATAGGTTGTCTGATTTTCATTTAGGTGTTAAAAAAAACTTACTGTCATTTAAGCTTGTCAAAAACTCGGGAGGTACATTATATACAGGTATTTGACATCTTACGAACCTGAGTTTGCTAGTCGACTGCTCGTTGGTCCAAACATTTGATATGGATCTGTAACAATAAAATTAGAAAACAAATCACTTTGTGACATTACCTACTTACTGATAACAAATAAAATAAAATAATTTCTTACAATGCTGCCAGGGTATCTGCTCTCCTTTTGTGAGCAAACGATAAATCTAATTAGTAACGATTCAAACGCTGATTAACGTAATTTAACCAAAATCAACTTTTGTTCCAATTTTCACAGATGGACGTAGAATCTTCTAGTAGATAATCAAAATTATTTTTACAGTTCAAGAGCTACGTGGTCCCTTACAAGGTTGCCTGGAAGAAATCGCCGAGCATGTTGATTTGATGATTGCATGTTTTTATTTTAAGTTTTCCTTTCAATATATTTTAGTCTTGGTGCACAAGAAAGTGTATCTACACTAATATAATAAAGAGGTAAAGTTTGTTTTTTTGTTTGTAGGAGGTAATCTCTGGAACTAATGGTTCGATTGGAAAAATTTTAGCAACAATAGAAAGCTGCTTTACTCCTGAGTGACATAGGCTATAAATTATTTATATAACATGGATGTTAACCGAGCTATCACTACAAGAAATTTTCCGCGGACGAAGTCGCGGGTAGAAGCTAGTAATAAATAAATACGTGAAAGTTATCGCAATTATCATGATCAAGGCCTCCAAGTTTCGCCATAACTACCGCTTCTGCTCGTCTCGCATCACTGATCCACCTAGTGGAAGGTCTTTCAACGCTGTCTTCAAGTGCGTAGTCCAGAACCTTGCGTCCCCATTGATCATCTGTTTTGCAAACAATGTGCTCTGCCCACTGCCACTTAAAATTGGCAGTTGTTCACAGTCGAAAGTCCTGGCCGTCACTCTTTGCGACTCTTTGAGTTGGGATAAAGATATGGCACTTACCAGAAACTTCTAAGTACAAATAGTAGTACAAAATACTACTGCTGTAATAACATGTTGAATCAGATATTTATAAGTACCTAATAGATAATTTATTTGTACCTCATAGATTTAAGTTTCGCCTCTTGCTTGCTTTATTCCTTAATTTACGTTTTATAAAATTTTCGGCTCTAGAAAGAGGCTCATAAATGTTGGCAGTAGATACAGTAGATACTTGTACACCACAACATCTAAGGGTTCTACGAGAAACATCTTTGTTTACTTCCAAAAATATTTAAAAACAAATTACTATTGCGGGTTTATAGGTTCTGGGACTGGGTATCAAAGTAAACAAGAAATAAAACTGGTTTAAATGGTATAATAATGGTAAACAGCAGTCCTATATTTCTACACTCAAATTTCAAAATACCGTCTCTAAATCCTGATTTAAACTAGCTCAAAGTCAAAGTTAAAACGTGTATTGCTAATTTAGTGTGCAATGTTGGTGTTTCATGCAAGTAATTCAAGCTTTCATGATCAGATTTGTATAGAATACTAAATCATTTGTCCATCAACAGAATTTCAACAATAAAGTACCTAAGGCGATCAATCAGGCGTCTAACGACAACAATCTTAAGACAGCAAATCACGACACCTATTGTCGCAATCGCACTTCGTTGTAGATCACCTAGCATCGTAAAAGATAACCGTCGCCATGACAACGGAACGGCCAACAATGCCGACCGAAAAAACCCAGATACATTGCATAGATTGCATTACAAATAGGCATAATGAGCCGGGTGTGCAACTATCTTAATTTGCATAGATAGTCGGCCGTCGGCTAGACGTCGACTATGTGTCGGCAGCCTTTTGAACGCTTTGAATTATTTGATCTACGTTTTGTTCACTTTTTTATGTATTTCTGTTTCTTTGTTTAAGTCTTGACAGGTTGAAGTTAGAATAAGCAAAGACCTATCAACAAACTGATAGGTATTTGACGTTTGTAATTTTAGGTTATTGACATTCGATTTTAATTTATTTTTGACAATTGTTATTAAATTTATTGACATCTACACTAATATAATAAAGAGGTAAAGTTTGTTTTTTTGTTTCTTTGTTTTTTTGTTTGTAGGAGGTAATCTCTGGAATTACTGGTCCGATTGGAAAAATTTGACATAGGCTATATCTTATGTACGCGAGCGAAGCCGCTGGCAAAAGCAAGTTAGTCATATAACTTATTAGTATCATTTCATTAACATAATTATAGAGAGAATTGTTTGAGAATTGTCTGAATTAAAATTTACATGCTAATAATAAGGCGGAACACGAAGAACCATGTATCTATTATATTTAAAGATCTGTACCACTATATTTCAAGCAAATAAATGATTATTATTAAAAATTATTTTAAACGTACTTCAGTCTTCTATTTTTGTTGATTTCATCTCTTCAGCCATAGATATATCATACTGTTTGTTTGTTTGTTTGTCTTCAGCAGACAAACCTTTAGAGTCAAAATATGTACCTAGAGAGAGAGAACCTTCAGTGAAGATACCATATAATTTGAAATCATTGGGAAAATTGTCTTAGATTCACATACTTTTGAATCAGTTTTTGTAATAAGCACCTAACATTGACTGGCCTGTTGGTCTAGTAGTTAGTGGGCCTGACTGCTATGTCGGAGGTCGCGGGTTTGATACTAACCAAGACAAATGTTTGTGCCGACGCTCTCAATAGTCGGTAATCAAAAAAACAAGTTTTTGCTATTACTGACTTATTTTTCAGTGGCGACGGTGTGATGAGCACGATTATTTTGATTTGCGTCCGAGTGTAATTTATGTATAGTATACATGCATGTAATTAGAAATACATGGCATGTTTATCAGTTGTCTAGTACTCACAGCACAAGCTCTGCTTGGTTTTAGGCTAGATGGCGTTGTGTGAAACTTATGGAATATTATTATTAGGTCTGTAGTATTAATGCATTGGTATTATCTATAGCCAAATGTCAAACACTATACCTAAAAACTCTGTGAAATAGGTACAAAATCCACAAAATATTTAAAACAACGTTAATTCAAGACAACCCAATATTCATTCAAGTTCCATTCAAATCGCTAGTCGTTTCTCCCTCTGAGAACAGAACAGACCGTAAAAAATCGCCCTCATAATTTCATACATACGAACCGCAGCTATGCAAATTATAGTAATAATTCCAATGGCACATTCAAATTGAAACAATAGCGCCCCCTAACGACAGTTCTCGCCTTTTGTTAATGCCATAATGAAGTGGCAATGGTAATGCCACTCGAGCTAGACGGACTATAAAGCAGGCCGAGTGTTACGAATCGACACTCTTACTCAAACTATTTAAATTATATTAATAAAAAAATATTAGATATAAATTATTAGTTATTATTATTTTTCATGTTTAAGGGCGCGACTACTACGAAACTACGAAGCGACATCGCTTTGTAAAAATCTCTTTCTTTGTAATTTTTTTATACGATTACGGGTTGCGTAAAACATTTTTTTAATAATGTAAATATTGTCGGAAATAATCACTCTAAAAGCAAAAAAAATACGTAAAATTATATTATTTGAATACGAAAGGAAAAAAGTTACTTATTCCTCAACACATATTTAACAAATGCAACATTTCCTGACCGTTTTACGATTATTAGTTCATTTTTTGCTCAACACTGAGTCTAGAATATTTGCATACTTCAACGAAAATAATGTTACTAAATTTTCAACGGTCCAAGTCAAAAATGATCGCGAAATAGAATACTTTCATTATGAAAATAATGTTTACTGAAACTGTGTTGTAAAATGAAACTATCGTTTTTAAGATTTTGTATCTACCTAAACATGCTTACTAATTTTGACCAAGAGGAATACGTTCGACTAGCCCTCTGCCAGCGGCTTCGCCCGCGTGAAAGTAGTGTATTTCCATACAATCTTTAGACACCCATTACACCCCTTTAGAAGCTGAATTTTGAAAAACTCTTTCTTAGTGTTCGCCTACGTCATAAAAGGAAGCCATGTGCAAAATTTTTCTTTTCTAGTCGCAGTAGTTTCGGCTGTGCATTATAATATATGTCAGTTTCTCCATTTTAATAGATTAAGTTCGTTGCGTCACAATCACAGGTTCAGTTGAAAACTAGCGTCAGGCTCAGCCTGACATTTATGCTGAACTGGACCTATATTGGTGCAGCCGTGAGGCAAACAACTATATATTTTTGTTTATTACTTTTTTTTGTTATTTTAATTTTTCGTGTTATCTAATTATTGTGGTTGTGCCTAATTTAATTAACCTTAATGTGCAAAAGTGGTAAATATGTAAGCGGACTTAATGCAACGAGACATTCTCAACCTTTGGGTTAAAACGATTATTCTCCGATTGGGCGTTCTTTGTCGTATCGTATCGTATTTTTTTTCACTGTTTTGACATAACCACATTAAAATATGAAACTAATCAAAAATACAAATTCAATAATTAATGAGGCATCTAACAATTACTAGTATCTGTCTGATTAATGGGACTTAATTTTTTTTTTACAAAAATTAATATGGTTCCTTTCTGTAGGTATTTAGGCAAAGAACGCCGAATTGGAGAATGACCGAAAAAAGACAACACTATGGTATTTGTATTTGTGGATATTTAAAATAGAATGTGGTAGGTATCATTAAAATAAGTTACTTATAAAATCTATACTAATATTATAAAGCTGAAGAGTTTGTTTGTTTGTTTGTTTGTTTGAACGCGCTAATCTCAGGAACTACTGGTTCGAATTGAAAAATTCTTTTTGTGCTGAATAGATCATTTATCGAGGAAGGCTTTAGGCTATATAACATCACGCTGTGACTTATAGGAGCGAAGAAACAATGGAAAATGTGGAAAAAACGGGGAAAAATATTCATCTTTGAGGGCTTCCGTTGCGCGCGCTGCGAAAACGGTAGAAGATACCAAAAAAATATGTACCAAAGAATTATTCCTCTTAAAATGATGTAAAAAATGTCCGGGAAAGTATATGTCTATCTTTTAAGATTAACTCACTAGAACCGTTTTTATGGGAATCAAATTTGGCCCAAAATAATGCATTATTACAAATTATTTGTTAGAGTTGTATCAACATAGTAATATTAAACTTTATCCAAATGAATGTGTTGTTGATTAAAAGTATGTAATTGTGAACAAAATTGTCATTGTAATCACTTATTTTCAATGAACATCTTAGAAGATATTACAATTTTAAAATACTCCGATATAAAATTCACACGCGCCGCATGATGTGCAAAATATGACGCTGCGCTTGGCCGGCGGACGAGGAGAGGGGTTGCTTGCGGGCGGCGCGGAGGGGTTTTTTTATGGTAGTTAAAAATCATCCAATGACGAATCCTGCTCCTGGGCGGAGCGGGAAAGTGTCAGACTCTTACTGACTAAACAACCTACCCCGTTCCTCCCTTGCCTTATTCCCAGAGCCCTGGTATAACGCTTTCGCACCAACCCTCGGCTGCAGGAGGCTTCGACCCTGAAGAGCCCCACAGTTTGCTGACAACACCTTGAGGCGCGCGGGAGCAGTGCAGGCCGTCGACGACTTGGTCTCGGTCTGGACTGTTACCAGACAACCGGACGGCCAGCTACCCATTGCTCACCGTTCGCGAGCCAGCGTCTACGGTGGCCGGATATCGGCGGGATCGCGGCGGCGACAGCTACGGCGAGGGCGCTTTTGCCCTTGCCTTATGCGGTTGGCCTCCTCCTTTACGAGCATTACTGCTTCGCAGAAGGAGGCGACCGCTTGCCATTCTTCTTCGCTGCGGACCATGGCCTGAACCAAGGCCCGGCGCGAGAGGCCACCGTTGCCGATCACCCCCACGAGGACACGGCGATTCTCTTCTCAAGCGGGGCACACCTCCACCGTGTCCTCCGTGCTGGCCACACAGTGGCGACACCCGGGCGACTCTTCCGCACGAATCCGGCGCAGGAATCTCCTGAACTTCCCATGTCCGGTGAGAACCTGCGTCATGTCCTGTGTGATGTCTCTCCAACCACGCCTCAAAGAGGGCACTTACCGCCGAGATTTTGGCGTGCCTAAGTGGAGAGTGTAGCTCTATGAAGTACTTTTAGATAATTATGTTCTTTTAAAAACTAAATTGTCTAAATTAATAACAGAAATTGATACGGGCAAAGTCGTGGGTAACAGCTATAATTTATAAAGCTGAGGTTGTTTGCAAAAATAAATATGATGCCCAAAATAACTATTCGACGCGGACGAAGTCGCGGGCACAGCTAGTAAAAAATAAATTATTTTACTTTCTTTCAATAACCACATCATTTTAAATGCTATTATGATCACAAGTTTAGTAGCTATTATAATAGATAATGAATTTTATTTCTAGTACTTAGCTACAGTTAACATTTTAACCGCCTACATCAGATATAGCCAACAAACGCTCCCGCCTTTATACCCCTAGGGTCGAACATACTAGACCAAATACTCCATCTTATCAGCTCTTCTGTAACCTTTGGGGGTTGTATTTAGTCGCAAATACACGACCTTAACGAATAGGATACGAAAATGCTCGTCGGACCATCTGAAGCAGGCAGTTGTTAAATTATAATGACTTGGTAATAAGGTGATATTAGTTGTGTTTAAAAAAAGAAACTAATTTTTAATAGTACATTGTTATACGAGGGATGAAAGAAAGTTATTTAGTCCCGAGAAATTTCTTGGCGACCGAGCGAGAGCGAGGTCGCTAATAGTTCGAGGGACTAAATAACTCTTGAACCCGAGGTAAACACTGTGCTTTTCATTACGAATACGAGGAAAATAAAAATAATAAAAACCTGAGTCGTCGTCAAAGGTCTTCGTATGTTTTTAGGTAGGTATATTTCTTTTGATTTAGGCGGTAAGCGGTTTTCTCCTCTTCTGAATCTTGCGTTAAATTTATAACTGAAGCTGATGAACTTATCGTGTTAATAAAAATTTCTTGTAACAGAGATTTTGCAAAATGTAAACAAAACTCTAGACCTCGAAAAAAAAACAAGGAAGATCACATCGGCCACAGATTATTGAGAGACTACCGCCAATTTTTTTTTCAGTGTTCGGCTCTCTGGCTTTTCAGTCAATATTTTTCATTTTGTCATTGTAAAAATGGGTCTGGTCAACATTTTTCTCAAATATATATTAGTTTTAATGAAATAGTTGAAAGTAAATTAAAAAAAAAGTAATTTAAAAAAAAGTATTCTTAAATTATTTCTATTATCATGTTATTTCAATTGTACTGGCAGTATATAAATTCGGGTCACGGTTCAATAGAAATGTCAAAATAGAACTAGTTTTTTTTTTAATATTTGCTTTCTAAATATTAAAAAAACAACTGTCAGTTGTAAAGTAAAACTCCCTAGGGAGTAAAAGTACTTCTTCCAACCCTGTCCGCAGGCAACTTTACACCTACTTTCAGAGTATGAGTAATGAAAAATTTGTTAAACGCTGTAGCTTATGAATTATTTCGCTCCTAATAATGATATCGTATGAACTGAATACGCCAACATACCAACTTGAATACAGTTATCACACTTTTTAAATAATCATAATAATGTAGTATACCTATACATAGTTTAAACCTAATAACGATACCACATTAATGTCATTGTGCAGTTCTCTTTAGTATCTACGATTAATTGGAGCTTAAATTTGAAACGACAAAAACACACCGCTTGTGCTTCAGCCTTCTGATGAGGCCGTTGTGAGTAAATACGTTGTCGTTTGTGAAAAACTTTCATCAGACCATTTTTCATTAACATACCCGCAGGAGGACAAAGGCTACCAACATAGCTCGGAAAAACGCTTCAGTAGTAAGTGTTAGTAGATAGGTTAGACGTAGCTCGCAGAACATAGAGTCGATGGGACAAAAGGTTTTGGAGTGGCGATCACCTATCAGAAGATGCAGCGGTGGAAAGCGCCGCACAATGTAGACGAAAGAGCTGGTCAGTATTTTGGAAGTCCAATGGATGCGAGACGAAAAGGACCGTCAGTTGCGATCACACTTGGGAGAGGCCATATTATGCAGCTGTGGACATTTTTCGTCATTTAGTGTATGATGATCAATAGATTTGCGTTTTATCAGTATCTATCTGACGGTATGTCATAATAAGTTCAAAGACAGCATGGTAGTCCAAAGTAACCGTGCACTTCTATATTAAAGACCATAATAAGTAAATAAATAATCATACATGTAAAATTATCAGTATCAGTAAAAATAAAGCCAAATGCTGCATGATAAATGCAGCAAAAAAAGAGCCTATTAACGTCTGTCAAAGCACTATTAACGAAGATGAAAGACTTAAAATATTGCAACTCACTGTTACTGTCAATACGCAAGTTGAGCATAAAAAAATGTTCGCAATAATAGTTAAATCGAGGGTGGGTAAATAGCCGCTCGAAGGGGCGAGGCGCGATCCAATCGAGATGATTATGATAGATGATCGGCGAACGTTTTCGAGCGTTTCAATGCGGTGCGGAGCATTTTGATGCGTTGCGGAGCATTGCGGAACGAGCAAAACGATGCGGATGAATTAGTACAAACTGTTAGATGCAATTTGTACTGGTATTAAAGTTCATTTAAGTACGAGCAAAAATGTGATTGAATTCAGATGGGTGGTGCTTAATCAATCATCAATTCTAGTGCAGCAGAATAGAATCAACGTTTCGTCATCTTCTTTACTTACTTAAATAAAGCAGCGTTTCTTTTACCGAAAATTACCCTACTAAACCAGTCATGTTAAAAATCGAATCATGATTACAATAAATCATTTTATTATGAACTCTAAAATACCCCATAATTTCTGAATCGTAATTTATATCTCGGCGCAAGTTAATAATCTACTCTAATCGCCACCCCTTCAAAACGATGACTAATTCTCATTCGTTTGACGTAACACCCGCTTCTATTCGCTTTTGGATAAGCAATTGAAATTATTATATTTATATAAAGTTGAAATTCTCTTGGAATCTGCTTGAGTAAGTTAATTTGTGAACGTGAATTAAATTGAAGTGAGCATTCGTATGGAACTGAATAAGAAATAAAAAACCTAGTTTTAACTATAACTGTTCAATATTCTCTTAATAATTAAGACAAAAATATACTATAAATGGTTTTATACTTAACCAATATACCTACATATAATACGAAAACATAAAACTCACTGTTCAATATAGTTCAAAATACATCTCAAATTCAACTGTTGAAATAAATCAAGAAATGATAAAACAGTTCGAAACATAACTTCAACATGAGGCGTGAAATCAAAATGACTAAAGTCAGACCATTTTATTCTATAAATAACTTTAGCATAATTTTATAATATAAAACTCATATTATTGAATAAAATAAAATTTATAAAACGAATACCTGAAATGAAGTTACAAATCTGGGACGTTTCAAATAGAATTGTCGAAACGTGATAATAGTTTCCATTTGCGAACAAAATTGGTGGCTCGTGCGCCCCGCCGATTGCTACTGTCGATGTATATTGCTCTTTTGATTGTTTTGTTTTTCATATTATTTTTGATTTGTAAAGGTATTTTGGAATTTGATTTGGATTCTGGTGTTCATGGTTGTTCATGCAAGTTACTTTTAAATAACTGGCCTGTCAGTCTAGTAGTAAGTGACCCTGACTGCTATGCTCGATCGTGGGTTCGATTCCCACCCAGGACAAATGTTTGTGTGATGAGCACGATCATTTGTTCTGTGTCTGGGTGTAATTTATCTATAATATTTATGTATTTAGAAATATATAAGTATGTTTATCAGTTGTCTAGTACCCATAACACAAGCTCTGCTTAGCTTGGGACTAGATGGCGTTGTGTGATAGTTGTGGACATATTATTATTATTAATAACATGTCATGGG
Source organism: Mythimna loreyi (assembly GCA_029852875.1). Classification (NCBI taxonomy): domain Eukaryota; kingdom Metazoa; phylum Arthropoda; class Insecta; order Lepidoptera; family Noctuidae; genus Mythimna; species Mythimna loreyi. The sequence goes on along the minus strand of CM056777.1, from coordinate 3,108,240 downwards.
TAGCAGACAATCTGCGTCTACAAAAGTACTATCATGATTACCGCGTTTAAATTTAACAGATTAGCAGTTTATGTTTAATTTTAGCCCCATATCCTTTTTACTCTAGCTTTTTGACTTTGCCGAATATGTTTATTCCATCTTTATTATCTCCTAAATAATAAACTAAGACGAACATATTTCTCGTTTTATTTTCGCCAGTGGACAATATGTCCCCCGCTGTTTGCCGGGACGGTCTGTCGCTTCCCCTCCACGCTCTGTCAACAATACATTCTTATAGCAAACATGGTGAACTCCATATAAAATTTATTGAGCCAATGTAGAGAAAATTCTTGACAGAGATGTAGAATATTTGTTGAGGCTTCTACTCGTTAAGCCATTTTCGGAAAGCCTCTGGCTCTCAAAAAGTTTTCATAATGAATGCTTCGATTTTGATAAAGATATGTCTTTATACATAATGTATACTTGTATAATTTTACAATAAATACAAAATTATAAACGAACATTGTGATGTAAATATCAACAGATAGTATTCGACGTTTCGTGTCAGACTTTTACTATTATATTCCTTCTTTGCCTGCATTCCAGGACCCCGAGATTTCCTTTCAGAAGTAAAGTCATGGCCCCAGTAAGCCCTGCTAGGACCCAGGGAAAATACTAGTAATGCCTAACTAAAATAAATAAGACTAAATCAAAACACCCACTAACTTCGAGCCCATAAACATGTTCAACTCTCGATTTTATTTGTGGAACTCATTCTCCACAATAATCGCTCTGGTTAAAGAAATCCTGAGTCGTCTGAACAAGTGGCCCGAAGTGTTTGCCGGTAAGTGAATCAGTTCGTAGCGGCAGCCCAAAACAGCACTCAAACTGAAACCCTTCACATTACAACTGATTGGTGCTCGCCAAATGAACCTTACGGTGTTAGCCTTTTCTACTGTAATTACGCGCCATTACCACTAATCTTTCGCAATACAAATACATGCAAGAGCTAAATCAAACTCTTTTTCAAACGAAATAAGAAGCTTTATCCTTCACTGCGTTAAATCGACGGCCAATGAAGTGCGTCATACGACAAAAGAAAAATAGTTCTTACTGCGATAGCTGAAAATCGAAAATCGTTGGCATTGGGCCTTGTTTTTGCATTTTGGGCCTTAGAGCTTAAAGTTAAAGTCGCTATTGGGTTTGGTTGTGATGTTGTGTGGGGTGTTGCTGGAGGCCTGAAGGAGTTAATGCGTGCGGCACAAAGGGCCAAATCACTGGGCGACGTGCGGCCGCGGCGTCAAAGAGCGAATTTGTATTCCAATTATGACGCCAGCATAGACATCCGTCGATCAATAAAAGGTGGTCACTTTAAGGTAGTTTTTTCATGTTTAATATTATAGTGTGTCTGACGTCGTCTGTTCTGTAAGCACATCATATTAGTGAGGAGTGCTGATAGTATTTTCACTGTCTAACTAAAATATTCAGTTTGGATAACCAAGCTATATATTTAAAGAAATCATTTACCCAGATTTTTTTTTGTATTATTCACCATAAGTTCAATAAATCTAGATAACTTTAACAAAAAACCTAATATATCCCGTACATTGATACGCCGTGACGATACGAAAAATCAGAACAGTTAAGAGATAAGACAGATACAAGTTTAGAAGTAGCCAAAAGGCCCATAAAATAATAACAAAAGAATAATTAATCGATTTCAGTGCATTACCAGTCCCCTAGTGAGTCGTTAGTGCAATTCCGGGCCCCTGTGGCATTAGCCGTTTGATTGCAATCCTGGGGCTCCACTCCGGATTCAATAATGTTCACCCCGACAGATTTATTTTGACATTTCTATTTGTCAAGACGTATGATTATTGGTTAGTAATTGTTTTGTGAGATCAATCGGGAAATCTTGTTTCAGAAGATTCTGATTCTTTGTTTTTTTCCACTTGGTAATATTCTGTTATAATAGGTATTCGCGGACAATGAAAGTCGGTCTCGAGTTTCAATTATGAAAAACCTAGTCAGGTAACAAATAATTGTGATAAATATCCTTATGACCTTTGCTTGAGATGGTCTATCCAAGTCATAAATAATCGTTCTGGAATGTTAGTTAAAATTTTAAAATAATGTTTCATATGTACAATATTGGCGGTTTGCCTTGTTAAGGTAATACTTTGTTTTAGTTGCTTCTAGAAAATACAAAAGATTTTAATTGGTTATTTGGTATCTAACATTTTTTCCTTTCCTCCCGTGATTCTAAAGACTTTAAAAACTAAATTGTCTGGATTATCAAATCAATGACCAAGAGTTCTGACCTATCACGGTTACGAATATAATTATCCAATTCAGCCTGGCCTGGATCCTCACAATGCATCAATTTAGAACGAGTTAGTGCACTTGTGGCAAGTGCATGAAATTGAACTACCATTATATTTATTTCATTGTGATCTTCAAGATATGCATCCTGAACGTACAGTTATTTAAGAAGATTTTAAAATATTCTAAGAATTGTTCTAAGTGTTGTTAACACATGTAACAATACTAAACGCTGGTGCGGTAAGCCTTGACAATTTTCATAGTCCAACACATGCTTCAATTTCATATTAAACTGATATAGGTATCATAATCAAGAATATCATTAGTAAAGGTAATAACGTTCATGTGGACTACGCATTATTTCTGATTTCTTTTCTGAGCGACGCTCATATAAGATGCTAAAAATAGTTCAATAACCTTATAACAATTACAGTAAACAAAACTTGGAACAGCTCCGTCTCCATAAAAAAATCTTGTAATTCCTTCCATACTTCTAAATTCGGTTGACTGGTCTCAAAAGTGATAAGTTCCGCATGACGTGGGCCCCTCACTATGTGCTACAACACTAGTACGGTACACAAAAAGACAATGTCGGTCGTCACCGCACGCACGCCTGTGAAAACAACGTTTTGATTTCTTTCCTATTTTTACTTACCCTTGTTTGCGTGAGATGGGTGCGACCGATCAAATGCTAGGCAAATATGTTTTGCTAGCCCGCTTGTGATTTTTTTGGGAATTATTTTTAGTAATAGTTTCGAATTGACGACAGAATTAAGACTTAGGTGTAGTGGTAAACTAAGTATAATAATACTTTTTCTGGATGATTGACAGTCAGACCAACGCTGATCGTCTAGACCTGCAACTAAGAGGGAGTGTGTTCTTCTATTACGTAGGGATCCGCTAAGAAAGTGCACTTCTTTAGGGGATGAAACAGGATTCTAGGTTCATATGGAGAAAACTACTTTCACGTAGGTAAAACCGCTGGCATAAGATAGTCTCAATTCTATATAGCTGTCGTCTGAATACAATTCATACCTTGGCATTTATGACTTTCAACTTCAACACTTCGGTACCTACTACTTTACTGCAAATTATATTATTGGGATCTCTTTACTTACCGACCTCCAAAAAAGAGGAGGTTCGTAAGTCGTTTGAATTTTAGTTTTTAGGGTTCCATATTTAATTATTTTTATTATTTTATAAGTATGCTAGCCTTCTGCCAGTGGCTTCGCCCGCTTGAAAGTAGGCTTCTCCATACACACTTTAGACCATTACATCCCTATAGGAGCTGAATTTTGAAAAACCCTTTCTTAGTGTTCGCTTACGTCAGAAAAGGAAGCCTTGCGCAAAATTTCACGCTCCTACGCCCAATAGTTACAACAGTGCATTGATATGTCAGTCAGTCAGTCAGTTTCTCCTTTTATATAGGTACACAGATATATATAGATGAAAGATGAAGTACCACTATCAAATTTTTAAATTTGATTGCTAATAATATGAGAAAATCTACTAAAGCGCCAACAATAACGTTATAAGTCCATTAGGTGCGACTATTTCCCAAACATGAGTCGGTGCTGTCCAAGATCCGTTAGCTGCAATGAGTGACGGCACACAGGCCTATCACTTCTCGATTTCATTAGAAAACATTGGCTCCGTTGTTTGCCTTCGCCGCGTGCAGTCGCCTAGGGTCGAATTACTGTACTCACTTGCTTCAGCAATATTGTGGTTTGTATAAACTTTGATCTCTAACCGTGTGAGGTATTCGCTTTACGCTTCTTTTGTTTCATTGTGAGAGTTATTGCCAGGCGTGGGAGCATACATTTTTCCTAAACTGAAGTACATTTACATTCACTTACGCTATTTGCCGTTCTGCCCTTATATCGTCTTTGAATCAGGTAGAATCCTACTACTATTATAAAGGCGAAAGTTTGTAAGTATGGATGTATGGATGTTTGTTACTCTTTCACGTAAAAACTACTGAATGGATTTGAATGAAATTTGGCACAGGCATAGGATACACTCCGGAATAGCACATAGGCTACTTTTTATCCCGGAAACCCCAAACTCACGCGGGCGAAGCCGCGGGCAAAAGCTAGTTTAACATATATTATAATTATGGTAGTACTGGTACAACATCATCCAACTCAAACTATTCACAATTCCCTGAATAGAAAATTATGCACTCAACAGAAAAGATATTGTCACTGCCAGTCTTCGTTCTGGTCACATTTTATCGTGGAAGTTTAGGTTCTACACCTAACTCTGGAATAACTGAGGACGCACATATTCTGGTAAAGAGTGAGTGAGGCGAACGCCTCAGGAAAAATTGATTAGTACCGTGAATATGTTTGAAATAGGTATTGGCAACTTACAGTGCGCAGTTACAGTAAGCCTACACCAAACGAGGCACTAATTCTGTATAAAATATATCTGAATCATTCTACGATGGATTAACAGTGTAAATTATGATAAAAAAAACTAAGCATCCTTTTTAATCTGTTTGAATAAACTAATGATTGGTCTTATTTCTAGTTTCAAATTTTTTACTAATATTCTCCCAAAATATTCCAGATTTATTATGCAGCTGATTGGTATGAGAATCACGTATGTGGGGTCCATATCTCAAGTGTCTTGAGTAAAGATCTTCATTAGTGAATGAGAGTTTCCTAATTTCTTAACATTGATGAAATTATTACATTAGTAGCCCATACTCGGCGAAATTATTAGTAGTTTGGCGGAGAGTAAAGTCCCGCTAACCTCCATTGAAAATGGAGGATCCTTCGACCAGACGTGTTTTATTTTCTGGCGGGCTACTGCCTGATAGTAGATTACGGGTTGTCGTATATATTAAAATTACGCGGAAAACTTTGATTGCGCGTTACAGGATTCTTGTAGTTCTTATGTGGCACTATATGCATGTTCTTTTTTGTATTGTGTTTCAAGATCCTGAGTTTCGCTTTTGAAAGGCCAACTCGTTGGGTACAACGAGGCCTACTGGTTTACTGGTTTTTATTTTTCGGCAGGCCTTGCCGCACCTGTAGGTAGTACGGGTACGGCAAGGCCTGCTGGGGCCATGGTTTGCTGATATTTCTTTGGGAAGTGCGTGAAACCTTATGCGCCTGTGGCTAAAAATCAGGGCATGAGAATGTCCAGTCACTACGCAGAAGAAGGCAACCGCCTGCTATTCTTCTTCGCTTCCAGTTTTTAGATCTTCACTGTATGCTCCATCGTGTCATCTGGGCGATCCACAGGGTAGCGACACCTTGGCATTTCTTCTATATGACTCAGGTGTAGGAACCTTCCGAATTTATCATGTACGGTGAGAACCTGCGTCATGCGGAATGTGAGGACGCCGTGACTTCTTTTAGCCATTTCTCAAAGAGGGGACTTATTGACATTGTTATGGCGTATCCAATTATAATACCAGTGCGTTAAGGTTATAATACACATATGTAACTAGCTTTTGACCGCGGCTTCGTTTCTGGCAACAGAAAAATGAAGAGCCGCTCGACCGATTTTATGCAAACTTCACACAAACCATCTACTAAATAGCCCAAACAAAGATTAAACATTTGGTTTAGATAGGTGAGCCCGTTCTTGAGTTATAAATTACAACGAAAAATGGCACTGATTTTTATATATTGATATAAATATTGTTGGTCTGAAGGTTGTAAACTTCATAAGTTACGCTTAAATCATGCTGAAACCAGTGGGTAAACATTTGCGTATCGGCTAGATACCCATTTCACCGTGCACTAAATCTGTTCTTGCTTCTAGTTTATAGAACAAGGTACGGTCACCAAATAAACCATATGTACCTTGGGTAACTGACCGTGGACAACAAACATTGACTGAGTACTCAAGTTCGGTCGCTTGGAAATTCATAGTTCGTTAAATTTAACAAGAATTCTCCTTTGAATCTTAGATTTTGTAACAGTGGAAATTCATTTTAGTGTAGAATTAAATTAGTTGTTTTACACATTAGTAACAAAGAAAGAAAAGAAGAAAAGAGTTGTGATAATAAAAACAAGAACAGATATTTCCTAGTATACAAAAAGTTTTCTAATATGTATTTTTAATTTTTTCTACTCCTTAAATTTCACAAATAGCCCCAAACTAAACATTGCTTGTGCTATGAGTCCTAGACGCTAATAATCATACTTAGTTTATATCTTATTTTATATATTGCACAACTATCACACAACACTATCCAAAATTTAGTCCAAAGCTGGCTTATACTTACTATGAGTTCAAGTCAGCTGATAAACATACATATTTCTAAATATATATATATATATTACCGACAAGAAAACCCAGACAATAAACAAGTGCGTATCACACAAACGTTTGTCTTGGGTTGGAATCGAACTTACGACCTTCGGCATAGTAGACAGGGTCCCACTAGATCAGAAGGCCAGTTAAAATATAGGAATTTCAATATCATATTTTAAATTTCAATTTATTAACAATAATCCTATGCTATGCATGTACATTGTGTCCGCTATAGACTAACCTGGTTGACGTAGATGCGTGTGGGCATCGAGCGTCGACTTCGACATAGCTGATAGCGAATTGGTGCCATATCCTGAAACAAAACAAACTTATTAATGCCATTTTGAATTTATATAATTATCTACTAGACTAGTTCATAAGCAATACCATCAAATGGTAAGCGATGCAGAGAGTCGTCGGGCCAAGGTCTGCCGCAAGAGTCTGCAGAGAGAGAGCAAGTGGCAGGCGGTAGCCTCCTTCTGCGAAGTAGTAATGCTAACAAAGAAGGACGCTGCACATACCCCAGCAGGCCCTGATAAGAAGGGCTACGATGGAATGGGGTAAGCTATTCGTGTCATGAAGAACATTCTCGTTAGATACTACGACAATTACTCTGTTACTCAAAAATCACGGAATGGATTTTGATTAAATTTTACAGTAAGCATATAGATACTAATCAGAATAATGTTATAAAGATTAAAGGTTAAGAGTGTCTTTGTTGATTACACCTTCACGCTGAAATGGCTTAGGTACTCTTAATAAGTTGTTGCTATCACGCGGGCAAAACCTCAGGTAGAAACTAGTAATTTACAATGGAAAGTACTAGATTTACACTAGTAAAAACTTGTAAACTATAAATTATTATGGATAATGTCTAGAAAGACAAAAGACAAACCATCGACATCTATTATCACACAACTAAAAGATAATACCTCAAAGATAGTGCTTTTACACAAGTCGACAAGGATCACGTTACGAATGATCGATGTTCACAAATATGACCGGAGTCCTGTGGACGCCTGGCTGGATAACAATATTGGGATGGCAGACTGTGGAGATTAGCTCTGGAAGACTTCAGAATAGAATAGAATAGAATAGAATAGAATATTTATTTATTTGTTAACAACAGGTAAAGAAATACAGATGTTATTTTTAACAAATAGAGCGCTGTGTTATGCCTAAGTCAGCAAAAGATTAGGGTCTGTTTTTAGATCTACCTATAATAATTTAAAGTATTATTTGGTTAATGTGTTTACAGTTTAGACAATGGCAAAACATGCCAATAACAAGACTACAAATACTTGTGGTGTTCTAAATTAATACGTTGATACAGAAAGTGAAGAACAGACGAAAAACTTGATACAAGGGTAAAAGATTATTCTAAGACACATTTAATGGCCACTCCATATTAGTGACGTGAACTCTCGCGCTAATTCACGCCAAATAAACTACACAAGTCGTACCTTACGAAAAACCGCAAAAACTGTCCAAATTCACGTTTGCACCTGTTTATGGAGCTTCACGGTACTAATTTTGAGCCGCCATAAAACATATGAAACGACGACGGAAGAAAAAATAAGAAATCATAAGTGCAAATTGATACAATGGTATTTACAATAAAAAAATATTGCATGTTTTTAATAAAATAATCAAATAAACTTTTTTGATAATATTGAACACAATCTAAATAGCAGCAAATCTAAAAAGCAGAAATGGTAAGAATAGAAATAAACAAAATTTGTAAACAATTTCTTTGTCTCCTGTCACTATCACGTCTATCCCCTAAAGTGGTTCAAACACCGTGAAACATGGAATCAAAAATACACCCAAAATCAAAGACCTTTCCACAATATAGCTCTAACACTAACTATGCGTGAAATCCTATTGAGAGCATCAAAGAGAGTTTAATCCTTCAAAGTTATTGCCAAGTAAAAAAAAAACTATATCTTCTTTAAATAGAGTTGAAAATAGAATAACAGGAACCAGCGAAACGCCTCGGGTCTTTTTCGCCCCTGAGATACAAATAGTTAACATTGTCAGTGAAAAGCCTGCCACTTTGTCCTATGACAGTCGGGTTAATTATAAAGTGATTTAGAAAAAAATATGAATAATCATCTATCACGGACGGCTCGCATTGTTTAGACACAGGAGTCGGAATATTATTGTGGAGATGATAGAGCCCCCTGAGCTTATACATTATGGGAAGACACTTATTCAAATAAAATAGTTTTGTGAGTACTGCATAAAATTCTATCATCACCTATATAAAATCCTTTTGTCCTAAAGTATATATTATATCTATTAATGCTGTAATAATAACCTAACTGTAGGCAATACATTACCTTCGTCAATACATTATAGGTATAGATACTTATAATGTATTGACGAAGCTTACAATAAGGCAAGCTATTTTATTCCATCATCGTATACCGTACGCAAAATACGCGCTTTAGACGTGGAGTTGCGGATACCAGCCCGAATGGTATTGTACAATTCCATCATCGCAAAAAATAAAAAGGTAATAAGGTTTAAAATTCTGTGAGTTACCGGTTCATTGTTTTCTTCGACGACAATGTCGTTACGGCTCCAACTGGGACAGATAATTGAAAAAAAAATACAGTAATTTGTCGTCCTTTTGTTGTTCATATTGTATTGATTGGCGATTGTTTCTTCTTTGATTGAATATTTCTTGAGAGTAATACTCATAGAACGAGTCTATTGGAGAATACTCATTAATGTTTTGTTAAGTAGAGCTTATTGATAAATTTAATAATAGTCTATATGTCGTCAGGAGGACATCTTTAGTAATCGCTATCTTGGAATACGCTTACACCCTCCAGTCTTAAGTTGCTTTCTTAAAGCAGTGCTAAACCACTACTTTTGATTTAAGCCTAATGGCTTAAGATGCCATTAAATATTTGATGTATCAACATTCGTCCCATTTTTGACAGCATTACGTTGACAGTATGCATCAAATGTCTGTAACAGACATAAAGACCTTAATCTATAATTATGTCTCATCTCTAAATCTTTATCATAGGAATAGATTTTCATGTGGGTCATGTTCATCATAATTATCACCATTTTTAACTTTGTTGACCATCTGCTCTACGAACAGTGTGTTCTGCCAATGCCACCGAAGTTAGTCGATTTTTCGGGCTATTTTAGTGAATTTAATTACGTATAACTTATGTAAGACGTGATATTTAAAAAAGTTAAACATTCGTCTTTAAAATAATATTATAATCACCACCTTAGCATGTCATCCCTAAATAAATAAACCGCTGCAATAACTTCAAAATCAGACACTCTCGCCCCTACAATTTCGCACCACTGGATTACAAACACCCAACCAACCCCATTGTCGAAACTTACACTAAAAACAATTTAAATAAGACCACTGGGACTACCCGACCGCAGATTAGATATCTCATTACACCACATCAAAGGCTTTTGTCAAAACTGTTTGTTGGGCGACATAGAAATGAAATTCGGTGAGCGCAGCACTCGCAAGTGAACTGAGTGAGTATTTTGAATAAGTAGGCTAGTTTATTTTGATTTTTCTTTTTCTATTGAGGATTTTGGCAATCAACTCTGAATATTTTTCACCACTTTGCTATTGTCAGTCAATATTTTTTTGTATAATTTTCTGACATACTGCGAAATCAGTCCGTCTCTCAATTTTACTGAAAAAAACTGTTTACTTCAGTGCTTATGCCACAATGTCATCATCTTTTGACCCCTATCCCGATTTATTTAGGGTTGACTTACATGACTTGGTCTTTTTATACGTATGATCTATCATGACGGCATCTAGTCACAGTCGTAGAAATGATTCAATTCAAAATATTTTCATTGAAATTGATCTCGATGGGTGCTTATAATATATCAGAAGTTAGATTAACAATTCTAAAGGTCGTTCAGAAATTCACAAGCCAGTCATTTTTATGAGATGATCCAAAAAAAAAAAAACAGTTTGTTGGTAAGTGATTCTTACAAGTCATTTTACACATTACATTACTCGTATATCATCTTTATAATTTTAGCCAAACGACTTCTATCGTTGGATATAGGCCTTCCCAAATGTCGCCGCATCGAAGGGTCTACTATGGGGTATTCCAGCGGCTCTCACCAGGTCCACCTAGTGGAAGGCCTTCCAAAACTGCTTTTTCCCGTACTGGTATAGTCAAAAAATTATTATAAATACTACATAATACATTGTTTAATCATTATTAAACAATGTGAAGTATTAAAAGACTTCGCCGAGTCAATTTTTACTTTTCACTGCCTATAAAAGAAAAAAGCAATTTGCAGATTAAGATAATATGGTCAACGCCAAAACGCTTTCGAGGGGTTGCAGTATATATGCCAATTGCATCCTGTGAAATTCACAGGTTTCATTCAGAAACATGACCAGTAAGTACGACTTTAGTAAAACGAAACTTACGATTGTGTTAAATCTCCTTTGAATAATCATGTAGTTGATATCTGGCCAAATATGAATTTGTATTTTTTAAAACGAAATACCATTCACAGATTAATCATAAAATCTCAAAAATTATTAGGTACACCTACAAACTTAAAATATGGTCCCTAAAATGCTTATCTTTAGCTTATTCTTATAGGGTGTAGAAATACGCTATGAACAGGATTTTAAGAAACTGTCCGTAAAGTGGTAAAACAGGGTTTGGAAGTTTGTACCGAGAAACCAACATTCACGCGGGCGAAGCCGCTATCAAATAGCAAATGCTATTTTTCATGAATTTAAATCAATGTAATTTTTTTTTTAAATCCAAAAGGCCCTATTTGGTTCAAATAAAAGTATGTAATTGTCAGACCGCTGGGTGCTTTCAAAACATTGTTTAAATATGCCTAAAAGCTGTCTGTAACGATGATTAAACTTTCAGCAAATCTGTTTATTTAGGGCTAATTAGATATTTATTTTACGACCTAATGGCGCAATCCATTAATTGCCGTAATCATTGAATTAATTAATTGATTAGCTGTAACTCTATTTTGTGTGGGGTCGAAATACGCTAGACATTATGTTTTTTTGCTCAATCTAATAATTATTATTCATGTTTTCAATTTGGACATCTAAAATTTACGTTTATGAAGTTTAAAACATACACATAATTATCTATACTAGATGTTTCCAGTGCGCAATGCACTTTTAAGTTTCGAAAAGCAGTAATTAGACTTTAAATATTTGATATCCTTTTAAAAAATCGCATGTTTCATATTGCTCCGACGAATGGTTGTTTTAATCATGAATGGTTGACTTTGGACTGGGAACTCTATCTCGTTTTCCTTTTTAATCTCTATAGGTAACTGATCGTTGACGAGATGAAGTATTTGATCGTGGGTGTTTGTTATTAGATTTATCAGAAGTAGACGGTTAAAATGTTTTAGCTATTCAAAAGTCTGCTAAACAAAACGTTAGGATCGGGATTCCAGCACCCCTAGCCAAGTTGATAATCTAAAACTGTTACCGCTAGTAGTAAACTAATAAAATGTATGAAAATGACATCATCTCAACAAAATTCGTTACAAGTTTACATCGTTCAAAATTACAGAATAAAATAATAATAATAAATATTCTGACTGGGCTGGGCTACGCAAAACTAATTAATCCGTTAGTTTTGCGTAGCCCAGCCCAGCCAGAATATTTATTATTATTATTTTATTCTGAACCAAGAAAACTAACTGTTACATATCATAAATATTATGGACAATATAATTCCAAAACTACAGTTTTGGAAACCAAACAATAATATTGTAGCCGTTTCGGAGACGGTTACAGATATAAAATTATTATAAACTAACGACCAGTCCCAGCTTCGTTCGGGTGCAATGGTGATATTAAATAATATTGTATTATACATATAAACCTTCCTCTTGAATCACTCTCAAAATCCGTTGCGTAGTTTTAAAGATCTAAGCATACATAGAGACAGCGACTTTGTTTTATACTTTGTAATGATTATCCGCTAGTTTCCGATATGGATTGATGATGATGACTAGATTATTTTTCTATTTCTAGATTATCAGTTGTTTGCCCGGCCAAAATAAACACCAACGAATATGTGGTTGTTCGTCATTGTTCGCATATTTATTGGTGAAATTTCAAATCTCATTTAAAATTTAATTGATTAAAAAAATCATGAATTAAAGCATTTATCAATATTAAAGCGGCTTCTGAACTGATTATTATAGCATTAGGCACTTAGACTTGTGTCCATATCATGAGTAGATTTACATAAATAAACCTTCGACTACTCAATAGAATTAAGTATCTTCTAAAACTTAAGATTAATCCTTCTAATTTATGAACTGTAACCAAAACTTATATCATGTCTCACGAAAATTATGTATTGGGGAATACATAAGCGAATAATTTTCGTTCTAAATTACAATTCCTTTACACCCGTATAACTACAAACGATTCGCGCTTCAGGGACTGCAAAACAATAGGGTGCTTACCGCTTCCCTCCTGATGCCTGAAGCGGTTTTTCCTGCATCTCCTATCCCGCTCTCTCCTATTGTTCACTTAGTAAGTGCGAGGAGTATGGATGACGGTGACGAAAGCCACTTTTGGCTAATTTTCGCCGACGCTCGCCGGTTCTCGTTGACGTGCAAACTCCGGACTTAAAATATTGGTTCGTTTTCAAACGGACTTTCTGTGTTGAAATAGACCGATTTGTGATTCTTATTCTGATTCAAAAATACAGACCCAGCTAGTTAAAAACATGAATATTTCTATTGAGTTTTTTTTAATGGATTGAATAGTAAACTATAATTACATAAACGTGTTTCAAAACACAGATCGTTAATGTGGCTGACTGTGCAACTTATATGGGCCTAGGTAGGATGGAATTGCTACAGTCTATCCAAATGTGGGTCCGTAAAATACAGAATTGGTGCCTGGACCAAGCGATTTGAAGTTGCGGTCTACAAAGGAGATGGAGAAACGACTGGATGACAAGACTATCTTAGGAATTAAAAAAACAAAGCGGAAAATCGTGAGCGATAAAGTAAAGGTGTTAGAAAGCTTACTACTATACAAAAACAATAAAAATTAAAAAAGAATCTTAAAAGTTGGCTCTAGCAGATTAAGACTTATAGTATTGTACAGTAAATGGTGTAGTTGCCATCTACTGTACATCACCGCAAAAAAATGGTAAAACAGAAAATTGCAAAGAGTCGTCCAAAGCAAGTAATAGTCGTCTTAGGATTGATGGGACTACTAGTCCGCCGCTACTAGAAGTATATGAAGGAGTGTGAAAGAATGATGGTTCCTGTGAAGTCTAGGCCCACGATCCCATAACTATATATCATATAATAAATACTAAAATAATACAATAAAAGTTACTAGGGCCTTGGAAGGCTACAGTATGTTTTAAAGAGTAAAGCCTTTCTGAAGGCCGAGGAAGCACTGGCCCTGCTGGGCTCTAAGCATTACTGATATCTCTTTAAGCACAACGTGCCAAGTCTCCTTTGATCCTTACTTGACAGTGAGGTTTAGCAGTCATAGGTCCTAAGTGTCAGTTCTCGGATCAAACCTAGTTATCTGAAATACAAAAATATAGTATACAAATATGCTAATTGTTAAATTACCCTCTTCTTTTACACCTGTTTGTCCAATTGTCATCCTGTTGTTGTACCTAATTTATATGAAAATGGATCAAATAGGTGGTCAATATTTATTGCACCAATTGTCGTTAAACAAGTTAGTATTGGACTGAGCGATACATTGTTAGGTACTAATTTTATAGTTAAAAGTTAACCTAAAACTTTTTAACGATTGATTGACTTATGAATCAAAAACCTCGCCCTTAGTAAAACAAATCGAAAGCGTTAGAAATTAACTTTAGGGCGTTAATTGTTAACATTTAGGCGGCCGGTGGGTTAAGGTTCACTTTTAGGGGCGACTAGCGAGGGGACGTAATAGTTAAATAATTGGTAATGTGCTAACTGTGATGTCATGTCAGTAGAAACTTATAAAAATATGAGGAAGTTTAATGCAAAATGCAATTCAATCTACACTAATATAATAAAGAGATAAAGTTTGTTTTTTTGTTTTTTTTTTATTTTTTTGTTTGTAGGAGGTAATCTCTGGAACTACTGGCTAGCAAGCTAGTATTTTATATATTCCAATATAATTGTTTCTTTTTTTATACAATTACAATTTTATGTAATTAATTAAATAATATTATTATACATATGGATATATATAATGTATTTATGCCCATAATAAATGATAAATAAATAAAAAATGGCAATTTTCAACGTTTTTATCTTTTTCGTATAAAAAGATAAAAACGTTGAAAATTGCCGTTTTAAAATTTGTAATCGTGAAATGATGATGACGAAATTCAATATCAATTGGCTGAAAAGTTGGCTACCAATATGAGGTTAGCATAAAAAAAAAACTTTGCAAGTTCAAGCTGGACTTGCCCGGTTACCCGGTCCCGGCGCCGAACGTAAAAACCCGTACTTATGAAAACAGTTCAATTCCCGTATTGAGTAACAAAGATTTTGTCGAATCGCAAAAAGGTTATTTTTTTTGTAACGTAACTAACAGTTTTTTATATTTTTTCCTATTCATGCCGAATTTCAGGATTTTAGACTTAAATTACCCTATGAATTTTGATTTCTTTGAGATTGTTAAAATATACTTTTTTAGTTTTAGCACAAATGTAAACGTCTTTTCTTTTAAGCTAATCACATCAATGTACGGATGATACAAAGAACATGAAATAATAAATATGAAGATGAAATACTGAATGAGCTTGACCATCCTGAAATCTAGACAATTATAAATAACTTAATGCGCATTCTTCTCCATAGAGACAGAATCTACACTTTGGAACGTACAATGCAGTTTCTCTATATTTTTCACTGACCGACATTGAAATTTTGACTATTCAAAAGTGCTTATACGTGGTATATTTGAGATAAATGCTTTTGATTGATTGATAACTGAACATAAGGAGCCATGTTATGTTTTGGATTGTAATCGACAAAAAAGCAAAATGTTTACAAGCTTGTATTTAAATAATAACAGCCGATCAGAAATCAGAGGTAAGACCGCGGATGGGTGTGCCATCTCAACATACGAAGCTTCGGTATTTTTGATGCACTGTATTTGAAAGTCGTTGCCGATAGTGAAAAGCTACCACTAGTATTTGACGACTTATAAGTACACTAGTTTAAACACGGGCCTCGTGTTTTCTAACCATTGAGTTCTACAATCACCTGATCTTCATCATTTCAGCCGAAAGACGTCCACTGCCGGACATAGGCCTCCCTCAAGCGCCGCCACAAAAGACCGGTCCTGTGCGTCAAAACGCACAGGACCGGTTTTTTGTGGCGGAGGGTTGTTGGATAAATGCTTGCATCCATCGGATTCCAGCAACCCTGACCAGGTCATCGGTCCACAAATCAGATATATAATACTCACAAAATTAAAAGCCGAACTCATAGTATGGCAATAGCGATTCATAACTGGCTAGGAAAATGTAGAATTTTTTAACTCAACTATTTTTTTATAACTCACTTAAAAGCTCACGTCAGTCATAAAAAAACTTATGTAAAATTTTCCGCTTCTAAAACCTTAAGTTGTTTGTTACTTTCAGTAAATAAAACTTTAATTTATTAAATAAGGTACATACTATCATGAGCATTATGCGTGTAACAAAAACGAAAACATTAATATTTTTCGTTATACCTGCATATAATTTGATCGAAGTATAAAAAAGGGACCAAAATAATCCTGTATTAATTATAATAATACCGCTCCCTTACCGCGTCGTGGAGGTAAACGTAATCGTCCCCTTGGGTGCGGCTAAATAATTTGTGGCCATTGTATCCGACGCCAGAATTCCACGACCCGATGCGACCACTCGTGGCGGCGGCGGCGGCGGCGGCAAGTAATCGATATTGACAATAATACACTTTACACTCTGAACTCAGTACTGGAATGAAGAAGTTGACATTCTAACAAGCTGCCTTTCCAAATCTTGGGAATTATAGAAGTTAGATAGACAGTCGCGCCTTCAATCGGATGGATTTTATTTTTATAATTGTTAATAATTATATTTTTTACAATGAATTCCAAATGAGGATAGGATCTATTGCCATGTTTTTGTCACGATTTACTGTCAAAACAAGGAAAATTTAAAAATATATATATATTTATACGAACTGGTAATTCATTAACAATTTGTGTAAAAAGAGTTTAATCAGAATCCAGTTCTTCAATTTTACTCATCTCTGATTACTTCTATTTTGCCAATATTGCCACAAATCAAATCAAGTCAAATCAAAATGGTTTTTATTTCACATAGGCCTACATGGGCAGTTTTAAAACGTCAAAAGCTAGTGCACAGTTCCAAATTGGTCGTTGTTTACAACATGGCAATCGATCCTATTCTAATTTGGAACGCATAGTATTTGCAAATGATATTGCTTTACACAAACTCGTAAGATGTTGTGTATGATATTTGTTTCGATATACTTGGTAACAGAAAACTTTAACAAAAGGTCATAAATTGCTAGTTCGTTGCCTCAATCGCTTTTTCTTAATTGCTTCATAGAATTAGATTACATAGGTAACTCGACAAAATGTATGGAGCGGGTTTTTTTTCATGATTTTTGGGTTGGTCTCATAGTAAAAGTTGTTCATATTGGTATATACAATGATCCTTTTTAAGTAAAGCCCATCTGTCTATCGTATCAACTAACTAACATACAAATTGATATACTTATCTACACTAATATAATAAAGAGGTAAAGTTTGTTTTTTTATTTTTTGTTTGTAGGGGGTAATCTCTGGAACTACTGGTCCGATTGGAAAAAATTTGCAACAATAGAAAGGTGCTTTACTCCTGAGTGACATAGGCTATATTTTATGTACGCGGGCGAAGCCGCTGACAAAAGATAATTATAATTACAATATTAACTGATGTTTTGCTTTATATGATCAATGATCAGTTTAATGCGGTACGAGTATGCTGGATGTAATAAAAATAATAATATTGATATTGTATGGTCAGAAATATGTTACAAAGTTTTGCGTAGGAAGCATCGAAACATTGGTAATCAGTAGCATCTGAAAGCGGTTAAAAGCCAACTCGTATATAGTTCGGAAAAGTCTACTTCATTTTTAGACGTTTGAGTGATCGATCACTCTATGAAAATAAACTTTTTGAAAAGATAATTTAGTCGAGCATATCAAAGACTTTAGAGTGACGCCATGGAGATTTGCAAAGGGGTTGTTAAGACTGATTGTGTAATAAATATTTTTAGTTTCCCTGTAATAAAACCTGGAACTTTCTCTCGCTCAACCCAGAGCGCGAGAAGTTATTTCAAGTATAAAAAAGGAGTGATGAATTTAATTTGAGACAAACATGGTACATCGTCGATCACAACTTCGGATACTATAAAATGAGACAGTGGTCAGGTCACCCATATAATACTAGGGAAGTCTTTAAAAACACCTAAAAAGGTACTTACCTACTATTTTCGATATTTCTAAAAATACACCGCAATGAATTACACCAAAGAAATAAAGAAGAACCTAAATAGATGTGTCAATAGTTTCATCGTGAGATATTTGCAAATATACTCGAATCCATAATTTCGAGATTTTTATTGTTTTTAGTAAATTCTACATATAGAAAAGGCAAGAGATTTCAACAACTTTTTTTTGACGATTTTAAGTTGTTATTATTATTATTATTTGTAGACAGGCAGGCAGTTGAAACAACTGATAATGCCCGTATCCTGTTAATTTCCACTAGTTCATTTCTGCTAATATCTCGCGTTGAAACTGTTGATCCATTGAGGTTCTACTTAATTTTTTTGTGTAATATAGTACGGTGTATTTTTAGAAATTTCAGAAAGTAATACTGGTGAGGTTTACTATGGGGAGAGTCCCATAGTAAAAAGATTTTCAATAAAATTGTCACCGAAAAAGGGTCAATAGGAGATGTAAGCTTGTTTAGGATTACAGATTTTGCAGATGAAAGATTCCATTCAAACTTACATAAGTTTTTAGGTACTGATTTAAAATTTTACGTAGGCATAACTTCATAATAGTAATTTATGTAGCTATTAAAATATTTCCCGGGTGTGACCAAGTAGTTTAGAAGCGATTTAAGGGGTGTTGCCTTGCGTGTGTCGATGTGTAGTCATCCGAAAACAATACTGTGCTATTTAATGCCTACTAGGGGTGTCACGGAGCCCCGTAACAGTAGTCAAACTTATCGGATATCCGATATAAAGAATATATACGAAACCGACACAAATGTTTCGGATAGTTTTTGACGGAAGCGGATACTGAAAGTAGCTATGTTATATGTTTTTTATATGACTTATTGTAAAAACAAATTATAATCTTGACCAGAAATAAATTTCAAATCTTGCTAATCGTATTTTATTTTTATAATAATTGTAACAACTGTAACCGAAACTAATTGATGATCCGAAATGTTTTTATCATCATATTTGTATCCGTTACCAGTATTTCTATA
Organism: Mythimna loreyi; assembly: GCA_029852875.1. NCBI lineage: Eukaryota > Metazoa > Arthropoda > Insecta > Lepidoptera > Noctuidae > Mythimna > Mythimna loreyi. Next base: position 3,089,131 of record CM056777.1, on the reverse strand, counting down.
TATGTATCTACATTTCATATTTTATATAGGGTCTATAGTTATTATTCAATTTAGTTTAATATTACTACCGTACATACTTTATATATTTTTCAATATTTCATTAACAAAACATAACAAAAAAAAAAAACATTTAACAATATAAAAAATAGTCGGCCACCGGCATGGAGACAGAGTCCAAGCTATCGATGGTCAGGGCTCCTGAGAGAAGAACCCCCGGACAATACGCGCCGTGTCCAGGAGTACTGTCTTCTGAATCAAGCTCTTGATACAGCTGCCTAACGAGAGCCTCCTCAGATGTTGTTCGAGACCGACAAACCTACTATGTCATGTTATGTCAGTTTAATGTTTCCCTAGGTTCCACTTAACATGTAAACAATACATTAAATTTTACATTCAAAAGTCAATCAACATGTTGGAAGTCAACCGTGCACGCGATAATGCGACGGGAGCGCTAAAGTGATAATCATCAAAATATTGCATCAGTTATCGAAATATTGTAAGTGTCAATCAAAGAATTAAGTCAGTATTGTTGAGCCACGCGGCGGACACGCGCGTGTAAGCTCCGCTGAACACTCGCATGCAACATTTTAGGGGCCCTTTGTTTTGATTTTTGCGCGTGAAGTGATACGGATATACCATATTGGCAAGATTCGTCGGCTTCAGGGACACAAATATGAGGCATGTGTTATCCTACGGTTTGTGGTTGTTACATAATTTATTACATTTAAAATGGCATTTAGCATATAAACGATGAATAAATAACAATACATAATGATATTTAATTTGCAAATAGGTCACAATATTCGTCAATTTCAACTAAATGAGGTCGGTGTTTCCTAGATTACTACACTGATGAGAATAATCTAAACAAATTCAGGACTCAAAATCTCTTAGCCCATACAGCAACCACGTAATGGTCAAAAACATATGCAAATGAGAACAATGCAGGTTGGTGTATAAGATTGTTTTTTAAGGAAAGAATCATTCAGATATAAGTGGACCTATCCAGTCAGTGCAAGTATTTGTCTCAATTGAATGTACGAGAGTTTTGAAACCATCTCTGTCATCACTATTTATTTGATACATAAGTAATTAATCATCTGGACATGGTCTGGAGCAAGAGTGATAGGGATGGGATGGCTACAATCGCTAATGAACGGACATTCCAATATATAGTCTTTGTATTCCACGCGTGTATCAAAGAGATGTCAGGGCCCAGCAGGGCCGATACCCGCAAGGCCCACGGAGACTTTCTGAAAAGGAAAATCACCATGTTTGCAGTGAGTAGTGTTTGACGCACCTTAAAGAGATTTTTTTTAAAACCATGGTTCATTCTGGAAGAGAATCACTTGATCCTAGAATACAAAGGGTAAATTAAGTATACGGGGATACTCGTGATAGATACTAAAGTATCTTATAGTAAAAAGTCCTGCTCCAGATTGAAGGGCGAAAATCATCATGTCAGAAATCATCCTATGACTTTACATAGATTGCAAAGTCAAGTCTTCTCTCTCACTTTAGAAAAAAGGTCATTATCTAGTCATGAACCAACCATTAAACTTGAAACACAATTAAAATATTCTGCACAATCGTATATGCCTGAAGACTGGGAATACAAATTACCAACAATATTTTTAATTAATTAAAAAATATGTTCAATTCATGTCATATTTATTGACACCTGACTATGACGCGCCATACAAAGTTCCGGCATCCAGCATCCGAATCGGGATGAAACGGAGATGAGTTCAATAGCCCCGTAGGCCGAGCTGGCCAAATTGAATTGGGGTACCTACGTCACGATTTCGATTCTGATATGTTGTGCCAATATTGTTTTGTTGAACAATTAATGGCGAAGAGGAAGGCTTTGGCCCTGTGTATATGGCAACATAGGAATGGGGTAGGTTATTTAGTCAGTAAGAATGTGTCACTGTTTCCCGCTCCGCCCAAGAGCGGGATCCGTCATTGGATGATTTTTACCTACCATAAAAAATAGGTAAGAAGGAAGCAAATGTCGATCACACTTACCGTGAAGAACATATTATTATCTAAGATTGTTGGAAAATAGCGTGATAAATGAAAAATACGATGGAGATTTCGGCAGATTTATTTCTTCCAAAGAAAGCCGGCTGTCAAGTATGACCGTTGACATTTTATTTTTTTCATAACAAGTTTAGGTTGTGTCAACGAGGTTGTAGAATCTTTCCAACAAAGATATCACTATCTCCTGAGTAAGTATACTAGTCAAGATTATCTATGGCGGTCGTTTTACATATTGTTGTAGTAAAACGGCATTGATGCTGTTTTGTGATAACGGTACATTAATGCCACATAGATAATGACTTCATCTAGGTTTGGCATCATTGCAGTTAATATAATGAAAACGGTTAGAAGTGAAGAAAAAAGTATTTCAGTAAAGGTATATGAAAAAAAAAATGAAAGTGCGAGTTAAACCGATTTTTCCGAATCGCATTTTTTTTTTGTGACGTAACTACAAATTCACAGAATTCAGATTTTTTCCTATATTTGTGCTATGAGACCTTGCTTCATGCAAAATTTCAGGATTCTAGGTCAACGGGAAGAGTAACCTATGAATTTTAGTTCCGTTAAGAGTGTCGAAATAAGCGTTTTTTGCGACATGTTTAGTTAACAATTTTTTTTATTTTTTTACAGCTTCAAAGGATAACAGATTTGAGTATATGGTTTAAATTTCAACTCCATACCTCTACGCATTCACAAGATAAAGGGTCTTGACAAACAGACACACAAACCGAGACACCGAGAGACAAAAGAGTGATCCTATGAGAGGACCGTTTTTAATTTTTGAGACTTGGACCCCAAAAAAAGACAAAATTGAATAAGTAAATCTAATTATTACTTCAAAAACAAGTATGAAATCAGTGTTTTTCCTTTTTTTTCGGAGTGTAACTAAATCCTCATGGATGACTGGGGTAGGTGGAAAAGTCTGTTAAACTCCTAGTGACTAAAACTGTGTAGTGTTCAATTAGACGTGGTTTGAGTCGAACAATTTGCATTTTCATTTAGATTCATCCCGTTGAGCATTCACTGACATTTTCTGCATTTAAGTTTTAATTTGACATTTACATCTGCATTGACATGACTTATGTAAGGGAAGCACCCTACATATAGTTTGTTTTTTAATCCTAGACTACGATTTGACAACTTAAATTGTCGAACTCCAGAAAATTGGGAACATATTTCTAGAGTATGACATGTCTGAGTTGTCAAATTGTAGTCTAGAATTAAAAAAACGAACTATAGTGCAACCTACATGAGTGTAGATTATAAAAATAAGTTGAAAAAGAAATTACCTTGTGAACCCTGTGACGTGGCGTGTGTGGACCAAGTACTTTTGTATGAGGCATCTGAAAAAAAACAAACAGTTTTCATGTAAAAATATTCGGATGGCGTTGGATACCGGTGCTATGCGTCTAGGATCCATCGAATTTCCATGATCAGGTCGGAGACCCTGCGGAACCCGTTCCAATGCTACGGCACCGTTTACCATCTGTTCTACTAGCAGTATATTCTGCCCACTGACTTTTTTTTTTTTTACGTGTAGGGGAGGTAACACCGGATCAACTCAGGATGGATGAAATGGCGACAGGTCACTGGAACAACTTGCGACCCACGGATGCCCCTCAAGTTGAAGGGTAAAATCTACAAGTCCGTGATAAGGCCTGTCCTACTGTATGGGTCAGAATGTTGGGCTCTGAAAAAGACGGATGAAAAGCGATTGCATGTAGCAGAGATGAGAATGTTGAGATGGATGTGTGGTGTGACGAGAATTGATAAAGTGAGAAATGAGTATATTAGAGGAAGTTTGAAAGTGGCGCCAGTGACTGAAAAGTTGAGAGGGAACCGTTTGTCTTGGTATGGCCATGTAAAAAAGGAGGGATGAAACGCATGTTACAAAAAAAGCCATGAGTATAAATGTGGATGGATGGAGAGGGAGAGGAAGACCAAAGAAGATATGGATGGATTGTGTGAGAAGTGATATGGAAGACAGAGGAGTTAGTGATAGCGTGACGGGTGACAGGACAGAATGGAAGAAAAAAACATATTGCGCCGACCCCAAACAAATCGGGACAAGGGCAGGAAGATGATGATGTGTAGGGGAGGTAACCTAATATGCACAGTGCTAAAAGTAAGTACATTGTGCAAACCACTTGTCTTTCTAGGTCAGCGGCACCATGTCTGTGTTGCACGCGGCTAAATAATTTGAACACGCCAGTGTTAAGGCGCTACCCATATAGGGGCACCGTAAAAAGTCCTCTTTTTTCAAAAACATTTTCTAAAAATAATTCAGAATTTTGAGAAAAAAAAACGCAAAAAATTATACGAAAACCATTTTTCGTCTCGAAATACTCAGTATTTTGAGTGATAACTATTATTTTTTTGTAACTATCAAAATGGAAATTTAACCAACTAAAGAGGAATGTAAAAATATTTTAACAAATCGTTGTACTTTTTTTTTTAAATAATAAAAAGCTGCAAAATATCCTTCATATTAGCGGACACAAGATTCAACTAAAATCAAACGCATAGCAATTTTCAACCTTATTTGTTTACAGCGATACACTACCCGGAAATACCTAAAGATTTGCTGCTTACCGCATATTTTAATTTTAAAACTGCATTTATCACTTTTTACTCAAATATTTAATTGATATCAAAAATTTGGGTTGTAAATAAAAAAAATGAAAACTCTTTGTTAGCGCGTCTTGACTAAATTTTTTTTCGTTTATTTTATGGCATATCGTATGATAAAGTTTCACCATCCCTGTCCTTGGTATATTCGATTTTAAGAAGTACCAATATGCTCCCTTGCTTCCCAGGGATTGTAGCCTTCACCTTAACAGGACACTTCCTGACCAGCATAATCTTAACCTGAGCGTGGATAAACACCTAATCGTATGGGCTTCATTCAACGCGGACTGCGTAGTGTTTGTTAAAAGGATGCAAGAAATGAGAAAAAATAGCCTCAATGTTCTGTTTGCATTCGGTAATTTCGTTATTTATTCGTGTTCGACTTGATCCACGACTTTTTCTACAAAAATTACTATTATGTTTCATTTAATATTAATTATATAAAAACTATAACTTAAATGATCTCTTTTACTTTTTTTTTAAATGAAGTATAAGAAAAAATAAATAAAAATGAATTGTTTATTATACAATTGAATATTTATAGTCAAAATAATTTGTAGGGTTTGTTATATTTGTTATTTTACTGGACTACTTATTTTATTTTTTTTAGTTAAATATCTATCTACTATTTAAAATGACCATGTATTTTTTTCATACAAAAAGTATGTTTTTGAAAATTAAAATATTTTTTTGAAAAATACTATCATATTTACCCGTTTATGTACCTGCTTTACTTGAGGCTAAAAAAAGCTAACTACCTAGTAATAAGCCTCTTTTTCCTGAACACGAAATTGCCAACAATTTTGCGCGAGATAGTCCAGCTCATCCCCTAGTTCACTGAAAAGCTTTCAACCCCTTCAAACCGGAGAAACTACCCCTAAGGGCTTTCAGTCCTTAAAAGGTGCCAAAATACCCCTAAGTAGGCATTTAACTACCCAGGTTGTGTAAGGCTGGAGTGACTATTATCCGTAAACCATGGAAAAATAATAAGCAACGCTGTAGTAAAAGGTAGATTGCAAAAGATGAAGCCCAACGCCGTTCTATAAGCACGATGGCATTGTGGTCTTGGATAGAAAAAATAAAATGAACAAGCGAAGCAGATAGTCATTAGACGATCTAAGTATTGTTTGGTGTCTATTAAAACACCACAGAATAATTTTACAAACATTTTTCAAAAATTACAATACAGTGTATTCATCTTTTCAAGACATACGGTTTCCTTAAAAATGGTTGAACTGAGTGGTGCTGATATACCTACGCGTCATGTTCGTGAACGGGCACTGTCAGTGGCGACTCGTCATCTGTTAGCTTTGTTTTATTTATATACTATATAGCGACCCGCCCCGGCTCTCAGCCCTTATCTCTTCCTGATGATAATGGACGCTCTTACGTCGGACATCCAGGAAGAGGCTCCCTGGTGTATGTGGCCTTAGCTCTCGCTGGAACGCCCATACCAATCTGTTCCGACTTTCGGTATCTCGGGTCGCTCGTTCAAGGAGACGGTAAGATAGACCGAGACGTAACGCATCGGATCAACGCAGGATGGATGAAATGGCGACAGGTCACGGGAACAACTTACCCACGGATGCCCCTCAAGTTGAAGGGTAAAATTTACAAGTCCGCGATAAGACCTGTCCTACTGTATGGATCAGAATGTTGGGCTGTGAAAAAGACGGATGAAAAAAGACTGCATGTAGCGGAGATGAGAATGTTGAGATGGATGTGTGGTGTGACGAGAATGGATAAAGTGAGAAATGAGTATATTAGAGGAAGTCTGAAAGTGGCGCCAGTGACTGAAAAGTTGAAAGGAAATCGTTTGTCTTGGTATGGACATGTGAAGAGGAGAGATGAAACGCATGTCACAAAAAGAGTTCTGAGTTTACACGGCGAGGAAGAGGGAGGCCGAAGAAGAGATGGATGGATTGTGTGAAGAGTGATATGAAAGAAAAGGGAGTTAGTGATAGTGTGACGGGTGACAGGACAGAATGGAAGAAAAAAACATGTTGCACCGACCCCAAGTAAAATGGGATAAAGGTAGGGTGATGATGATGATAGCAAACCACCCCAGCTTCGCACGGGTGCATTTATTATACATATAAACTTTCCTCTTGGATCACTCTATTTATTAAAAATCCCCATCCAAAATCTGTTGTGTAGTTTCAAAGATCTAAGCATACATAGGGACAGCGGAAAGCGACTTTGTTTTATAATATGTAATTAATGATTTAGAGTTGGTTTTTCTTTTCTTTATTTAAATTTTTCTCACGTAATATATGGTAGTGACAAGAAACATTTAGCAATAAAAATAAATTCAATGTAAAAAAAACACTTAAGGAGCAGTTTTTTGTTTGTATAAAGTTTTTAATTGTGGTACTACTAAAAAGTACCCTTCAGGCAAACTTAAATAGTGTGCATGTTTTATAGTAAGGTACCTATAAAATTCAATCATTGCATAACAACTCCAATAAGCCTAACCCAGACCTTTTGGAGAGACTATTTGTAGCAAGATGTCGTGATCAACAAAAACCAAACCTTTGCAAAAACACTGCGCAGGTGGTAATATTTTCACAACTTGCTAGAATGGCAACGGCTAAACAAAATATCAGTTGAAAACTATGAATATTAATTAGGCAATTTATGGAAAATAAACCTAATTAGGATCTTGATAGTTTTAATAAATATTTGTAGTCTGCTGCGGCGTGAACGCCGTTGCTTTGCCTGATGCGGTTAACCTCCTATTTTGTAACATTTCTGCTTCGCAGAAGGTGGCGACCGCCTCCCCCTTCTCCTCGCTTCGGACCATGATCTCTACCAGGGCCTGGGCCAAAGATGTCCGCCTTTGATCACCCTACGAAAACACGGCAATGTTCTTCCCAAGCGGGCCACACCTCTACCATATGCTTCACCGTGTCTCTCGGGCCGCCAACTGGCAGTGACGACAGCCGGGCGTTGCTGCCTCGAGAATTTGGTGCAGGTACCTTCCGAACATACTATGTCCAGTGAGCACTTGCGTCATGCGGAAGGTGAGGACGCCGTGAGGTTTTTCCAGCCACTCCTCAAAGAGGGAACTTATCGCCGTAAAATTTAAGCCACATGAAAGTGTATGCAGGCATATCAACGACAACCATTTTAGTTTAACTAATTTGGCGGATACAGCAGATTTTATTGCACATTTTCGTATTTCATTTACTTAACAGATGTATCTCAATCAAACAAAGGAGGCTGCGTGTAATTATTGCAACAGGTTTAACATATTTGCCACGTACTGTATGGTCCAATAAACTCGGGGTCCTTTTTTTCACAGAATTTGGTAAATTGCATTAAAAATCATTTGGAATATCTGACGTTTTGCGCATATAATGTTACACTTTATATAATTGTCAATGGCAAAAAAAAATATGAGCAGACTTTTTTGAAACCAAGGTGAATAAGTCTGGTAGCTGTACATAGTATAGCCACCAAAAAAACCTACTAAGATCTACAAGACTATACTCTCCATAACGCAAAGGTGTATCAGCTCTATTGTATAAACTAAAAAGCCAAATGAAAATTACAAAAGACCATAAGTTATTTGCTTTTTAAAGTCCGATGGTAAACAGAGGTGTTACAAGAGTGACATGTCTGTATATATGTGTGTCTGTTCGTGGCTGGTCGCTCATAATCGCATGGACCAATTTTAATTGTCCATGATACTATGAACAGTGAAAAACTTATTATATTACTCATGCGCGTTATATTAAAAACTAAGAAATATAGGTATGTACAGCATCCTCGTATCATGGTGAACATGTGACGTTTGTCAGTCGTTGTTCAAGGTGATTGGTGAACATGTGACGTTTGTCAGTCGTTGTTCACCAATCACCTTGAACAACGACTGACAAACGTCACATAGGTAGTGTGCGACAGAGATAACGCTCTACGAAGCCGAAATTAGCCGATTATCTCTTTCCAAAGGTTGATGTGCAATATTTATTGCCGGGTACTGTATCTATATATCCATAATACACAATACGGGCCCAGTGCGGATTAGTGGATGTCAAATGTCTTCGAATTTTTAGTTCTAGGGCATGCCGGTTTCTTCACGATGTTTTTCGTCACCGTTTCGAGAACAGTGACGAAATAAAATTTAAAAAAAGGCCTGGGTTTAAGGCGCCGTAAGTCAAGGCTTTTACTAATTGGCCACCACTGCTTTTATAAAGTTGAAAGTATAAATAATCTAATAAGTATACGAGTATAACCATCGAAATGTGTGAAAACCTTCGACAAAGAAAAGCCATGTTGGCCTCACAATGGATATTTTAAATCGAGATACTAGCTGACTTGGAACGAGTATTTCAGAACGTCTAGTCTTCGACAAAACATGTACGGTTCCTTTGTTGGCCAATGACAGCGGTTTACGCGGGAGGCTCTATTTCCGTTGTGAGCTGTAAACGAATTCAAATTCCCATTTTTATTAGTACATTCTAGAGCTTTTCCCATTTTCAATAGGAATGCATGGTGTACCATCAGTGACAATACAGTCGCTTCAATCTAATTTTGCATACTCGTGGCTTTTGAACAAATTTTTATTTTATAGACGGAAGACTTTCTCGGGGTTGTTCCGCATGTGAAGTCTCTTTTGGCACTTTTAATGGTTAGAAGAAAAAACATGTTAACGAATTGGAATATATATTTTTTTTACTTTATTTAGTTTCTAAACCAAACCCAAAAGTTCCAAAGTTTTTGATTTAGAAATTAAAACTGGTTGATATTTTTTTTCTTAAGAATTTACTAATTTTAATACATAGGTACAACCGATCTGTAAGGCAGGTCTCATACGCGGTTTTTATGAAATCTGGATCCACCTTCCAATTGATATTATATGTTTTCTTTGGATAGCTTCGCTCAGCAAATGATCGATGTTGAATAGCTAATTTCGAGCTAAGTAAGGGTTGCTACGGTGCCAAACCTTAGTACCTTTAGAGTTATTCAAATGTTTCTTTAGAACAAAAAAATGTCTTTTTATTTATTTATTTTCAACATCGCAGTATAATCACTTTTTACGCTACAAACTTAAAAAATGCCTTTACGTGTTTATTTGGCTAGTGAGTTTGAATAAGTTGAAATTATAAATAAACTAGCGACCCGCCCCAGCTTCGCATGGGTACTGATATTGAATATATTTTGCATGTATTATACACATTAACCTTCCTCTTGAATCATTCTATCTTTTAAAACAAACCGCATCAAAATCTGTTGCGTAGTTTTAAAGATCTAAGCATACGTAGCGACGAAGCAACTTTGTTTTATACTATGTGATTATTATACAGTAATAAGTTTAACATTTAAAAATGTCGAAATGTTACTTTTGATACTATGCGTAATTTGCAAAAAAAGTATAGCATGTAATCTTGTATGTCTATGTATATGTAATATTATTTATTACCTCATATCTTTCAAACTGGTGGTTCGAAAATAAAAAAACTTACATACCGTTAGATTCGTCTTGATAACCTGAATGCTTTTAGATAGGTGGTGTTTAAAAAATCAACATATCGCCTGTAAGATTTTACTTGGAAGCAAAAAACAATTTTTTTGGGTTACTGCAATGTGGGAATGAAATTTAAATTCTTGAATTGATTTGATCGCTTATCACGATGACTTCAAAATGATATATACTTTGATATTTATTACAAACAGACACTTTTTTTAAGATACAAAATATTTTAGGCGGTCCATTAAGTAGGTATGTAAATTTTTTGTATGGTTCAAAAGTTAGAGGGGGTGGAGGTAAAATTTAAATTATATACCAGTTTGCGTCTGTGTGTTGTCATTTTTTTTTATTTTTGGTGTGCAATAAAGAATATATCTATCTATCTATCTATCTGCGGTTCTTTGAAACCGTAAAAAAATTAAACTTCTATAAATTTTAATTTTCGAATTTCTGTAGACTTTAAGTCCCGAATCTGGCATGAACCATGGTCTCATACCAGAATTATGGGAAAAAAAATCTTATTTTTACGATTCGATTCGGGAACTCAAGTATTTTCGTACGTAAGGGTTGGAGTTGTATTAAACGTGCGAGAGAATGTCTTTTCCTTTTAATTCAAAGTAGTAGTTTCTAGGGTTAATACATTCAAACAACCCGCCTCAGCTTTGCACGGAATTTAGACGTCTTTGGAGAACACTGTGGAGCATCATCATCATCATCATCTCAGCGTTAGTCTCGGTTGCTTCCTTAGCTTTCACCTCGGTGCCCGGGGTCCGCTTTCCAACCTAAACGCCTCCACTTCGCTCGGTCTTTCGCGTCCTTTGCCGTAAGCCCATTGGCACGCATATCGTCCCTTACGACGTCGATCCAACGCCTCTTAGGCCTTCCTCGTTTTCCGGGTCCCGGCGGAGGCGGCATGGCGAGGCATCTGTTACCAACGTAGTCTGCCGGTTTTCGTAATACGTGGCCATACCAGCGTAGGCGACCCTCCTGCAGTTTATCCGCTATGTCACGGACCTGAAGGCTGCCCCGGATGCGGGAGTTTTTAATGCGGTCTTTCCGCGAAACTCCCGACATCTAGCGCAGCATATTCATTTCCGTGACACGCAGGCTCTGCTTGTGCCGCTCAAGTACAGGCCACGCTTCACTGCCATACAAAAGGACAGGCCTAATGATGGTCTTATAGACCTGTCCTTTGAGCTTAACCGGCATTTTGGGGTCACAGATAACCCCCGCCACCTCACGCCATTTCGCCCAGGCCGCCGAGATACGTGACTCGACGTCGCAATCGACATCCCCGAACTCGTGGAGCACCGATCCCAAGTACCTGACCTGTTCCGTGCGCTCGACTGTGTCTTCGCCAATGCGAACAGGAGCAGCGTTTGTTGTGTTACAGGCCAAGTACTCGGTCTTCGCCGCATTCATTTTCAGACCGCCGTTTTCCAGCGATTCCTTCCACGCTGTCACACGTCGAACCAAGCGCCCACTATCCGAGTCCGCCAGCGCGATGTCGTCTGCATACATGAGCAGCCATGGCGGCTGCTCATGTAAGTCCCTGATGTTGAAGGACAGCACGTCCAGCACCACGCTGAACAGAAACGGACTAAGGACAGAACCCTGGTGAACTCCGACGGTGATGGGGAAGGGTTTCGTATCGCCAACAGCGGTCCGAACCACAGAACCGGAGTCTCGGTACATATCTCGGATGATGTCAACATAGGTCTCGGGCACTCCTTTGGATCTCACTTGGAGAACACTGTGGAGCATACGGTGGAAATATACCTCGCTTGGGCAGAGAAACGCCGTGACCTTATGGAACCGATTGGCGACGGCGACCATTCACATCGGAGCCTCATATAGACCATGGTCCAAGACGAAAGGACAAGGGATGCGGTCACATTCTTCTGCGAAGCGTGAGGAAACGCACATCCTCTCGATATGACACTGCGACATGCATATGTTCCGGGATTTAGAGAATCGCACAACTATCTCCGACCACCGTAGGGCGTGGACTTGCGGAGAATGAACAAGTTTCTGCGATACTGCTGTTACAAGACCTGTTTATCTTACTCACAACTACTGTCCAAATACAAACTAACTTATTACTCTAGAATTCAGACATAAGTTCTTGGAAGCTTCTGGACCGTATGGTACTGTACCCTACCGGGTACAATACCATACGGTCCTTTGACTCTATTAATTTTACAGGTAGATTATGCTATACAGACCCTCGCACTGTTTTTTTTTTAGTAGGTAAAAATCATCCAACGACGAATCCCGCCCTTGAGTGGAGGAAACAGTGTCAGACTCTTACTGACTAAACAACCTACTCCATTCCTACATCGCCATACACACCAGGGCCAGAGCCTTCCTTTCAGACACAAACCCTTGAACAAGCGTAGCGTTTATGCAGGTACCCTATTATTTGTAAATAGCTGTTGTACTAATAAACCCAAATTGGTTTGCGCTGCCCCATGCGATGAATGGTTGATACTTATAATAAAAAATATATATTGACATTGATATTTTTGCATGCTCAAAACATAAATGTTGTGTATTGAAACTTTAAACAATGAATGAATGTTTTGCAAAGGAGATTGTGCACCAGCAATTTCGCTTTTCAACGTGTATGGCCGTAATTATTATTTTTATTAATTCATTACTTACAATAATAAAATAAAATTTCTTATCCTTGATCCTTTAACACAATAAATGTTATTAGTAGGTATTTAATTTAATAAATAATTCACTTCTTCAATTATAGTGAAATGGCACTTTACTCAACAATAATCGATCGATTAAACATTATCATAAATCGTGAAACAACAAAATAATCTACATTTGGAACTAAAAATTTATAAGAGTTGTCATTATAATTTTTCTTTAAATATGTTACTATATCTTTAATTAAAAATCAATTTCTGGGCAAAAATAAAACAATTAAGATAAAATAATCGATAATGTTATGTGGCCGTAGTCGATTGAAGTGTCCCAACACTATTTAATGAAATTGACAAACAAAGTCATGTTTTCTGTTTACCATGTTAACTGTGGGCAAGCTGAAAATATTAGTTTTAGCTTTTCTCTTGTAAAAAATATAACTTTGTGTCGAGTTGAGTTTTAGGATTCTTCCACGTCCATTTACTTTCAGCTTTTACTTTACATTTACTTTCACTTTGTCAGCAAACAGTAAGGAACTGCCTGTTAAGGCTATAGCCTTAACAGGCAGTTCCTTAAAACCACGACTATCCTTTTGTACTTTTACTTATAAGTAAAAGTACAAAAGGATAGTCGTGGTTTTGGAGCGCAAAAAGGATTTGTAGGAATATACCGGTGGAATGTATAGGTGTAATTTAAGCTTTCGAGTACCGTAATTACAGATACGATCATAGAACAAAAGGTGTGCGTTCGCACAGGCTCAAGAGTTGTCAGATAAAGTCTGTCAACCCAGACGTTTCACCCTGGAATGGGAGAAGTCACGGGAGATGATTAGTCAGGCATCGTTGTAATTTTAGATTTATATGCACTGTAATATGCATCTATTACACAATTATTAAACCTTCCTCAAAAATTACTGTAACATACGTGAGGAAACTGTATGAATATTTTGTTCAGCAGATTTTGAGCTTACACCTAGCGTTTACAATGACACAAATACCCTCACAAACTGACACTGTGGAGGACTCTGTTTTATAATGGGATGAATTAATTTTTAATACAGAGTTTCCGCCGGCAGATTCACCCACATAAATGTTTAGAAATATCCTAGGAGTATTTAAGGTTGATCCCAGGGTAAAAAGAATCAACGTCCTATTGCAACTCACGTGTCAAGTTTTTTTGAATTATTGCCGTTAGGAGGGAATTGGTCACAGAGTTACATTCAATGGTAGTTACTGTAGTTACACAATGTAAATAGGGTTACCCCAAACCTAGTCTGATAATTACTACAATTACATGAACTACGAGTATTTTTAAGCATTGATAGGAGATGACTCAAGTTTTATCTTCTCTACAAAATGCTTACAAAAAGTGGAAAACTCAGTCTTCGCCAGTTACTTAAAAAACTTAGAATGCTGTTGCCGGGGGAAACTAGCATTTTTGGCGATTAGAACCCAGAGTACCAAACCCGGGTTATAAAGATGCTACCTTTTTCAGAATGCACGCACGAAAGCCATCAGCAGGATTCTTTGTAAACTTCTCCGACGCACTACAGAACTGGAGCAATCTTAACAAAATTTTGAATATATTATTGTATTGGACGTTCAAGCTATCCAGCGGCTTTTTCCTGTCCACAGACAGACCCCTGTGTACAGACCCAGAAAAATACGCTTTGAACTAGTCGGTAGTTTAGTACTAAAACATCATAACACAGTATAAAACAAAGACGCTTCTTGTCCCTATGTATACTTAAATCTTTAAAACTAAGCAACGGATTTCGATGTGGGTTTTTGTAATAAATATAGTAATTCAAGAGGAAAGTTTATATATATAATAAATGCATTGCATTGCATTGCGGGTCGCTAGTAATAAATAATACTAAGTAGGTCTACATATGGAATTTTAAAAAAATCACTACAGGAAAAATCATTAAGGTGAAAACGCCTTTTTTAAATTCAAGTGTTCAAAAACTTCCTACCTACCCGCGTGGTGAATTGCAGCTTATACCCTCTCCTAAAGAGGAGGACCGATTCCCAGCAGCGAAATCATTAAAAGGATGATTATGCTCATGTTTGCTTATACATAGTTTAAATATTTTGAACTTTTATGAAGCTGTCGGGAAGTCAACAAATAAGTGTAAAAGAGAACACAATGAATATAAAAGAGAAAAACCACTGAACATTAATCAAAATATGATATTATAAATTTGTTGGATCGATAAAAAGTCGCGAATCTGACTTCAACTTACTGTGTTTAAAAGTCACATAGAAAAGCTTGTTTTTTAAAAGAGTCAAATCGGACCGTTACATTGTTTTATTTTATTTTTTATAAAATTTAAACCACTGTAACGGGTCAAAATACTTTGTGACTACAACTGGCTCTTAAGGCAGTATTAAAATAAATGTTATCATAATAAATAAACAATATGGGAACTGATGCACTACATTGGAAGCCCATCGGTTTTGGTATCTACGCACAGATACGCGCTAGTGATACAATAAAGACTTATCAAGATATCATCAAACCTACGTCTGTTTTCCGGGTTCCGAACCCAAACGGTAAAACGGGACCCTTTTACTTAGACTCCGTTGTCTGTCCGTATGTTTGTCAATCTGTCATCAGGCTATATCTCACGAATCGCGATAGTTAGGTCAAAATATATATTAAAGTGGGCTCCAAACAACAAAAATGACTTTTTGCTGTTTATAACTACGGATTTTTTTTTTTAGATTTCTTAAAAAAACACGCTTTTAAAACTAAAATTATACAGAGAAGATAACATTACGTCCAGTCAGCATAGCTCAACAGAACCTCAGTTGGCAATAGTGCAAACACTGAAATCCAAAAGTGTTAACGACCGACTGTAAAATACCTTACAAAACTTTCCCAATGTATTCTAACTTTCCGTTTTACTTACGACCTTCTGACCAAACCTTGAAAGAACACACAACACTTCACGTGTCACTGCACAACACATAAACAAAAAAACAATTCAAAAATACATAAGAAAATATTGGAGATAATATTCACCCGCAAATAACATAGAGAAGTTGGTGAAAGTGCCCGACCGACTTAGGTAGTCGGCGGAGCTTTTGATATCGAGCATGGTTCACGCGCAACTCCACATGACGGTGCGTTCCACGGCCAGGGACTCACTGCGACTCAGGCCCCGTGGGGCGGACACCCCACGGACCACGCCCTCACACGCCCCCTCTCACCTCAACACACCACCCCGCCAATGGCAAAACACTCTGGCTAATCTTTATCTGGGAAAAATAAACACGGTGGGCGGTAGATAATGACGTGCAGAGCGACGATAATCAGCCTTTGTGGGCCCGACGCCCCAGCCGACACAGTTTGGAGAAAATTGAACCGTTCGATCCTTTTTTACAAAGAGCATAGAACGTTTTTATTAAAAGCCTATTGCCTATCGAAGTTGGCACTCGTTTCGGCTTGTTTGTCAGTCGCATATTGTATTTTTTTTTTATTAATTCGCCCGCTCGAATTTCGGGGGAACAATGGGCGCCTTTGTCACCGCTTTTGTGTTATTTTTTTTTTAAATAAATTGCCCGCCTTTTCCTATCTCGATAATTGTCCATATAATTGGCTGGGTTTAGGCATATTGTGCTATGAATTTTGATACAATACTTTTCAGGTGTTGCGGGTAAACATTTGTTTTAGCATTGTCCCCGTTATGGGCATCAATGCCTCATTTCCAACAATGGTAGCAGAGAATACAAAATTTATTGATGTGTCTACGAGTACACAATCCATTGTTGTAGGGATATGTTTTGTTAATCTTAATTTATTATTTAAACATAATGCCTAAAAACTAAAGCAAACTAACACAATGATTGATATTCATAATGAGTATCTCAGAAGATATTAATTCATAGAAAAGTTGGAAGAAAAAAAACCTCTTTCATCTGTTCTGTTCATTTACTGACACAAATATCTACATAAAATGGCTAAAAAAATTAGGTTTGAGTCACATTTTCGTTGGCTTTGCTTACTTATACAGCCACTAGGCTGACAACAATATAGTCTTGGTCGAGTTGTCATATTTATACCGCCAAGATTATGGATTCAGGATTCTAGGTCACAAGGTACTTCCCTATGAATTTTGAATCCCTTGAAAATATGTGTGTGTTTTATTTTTTAATTAATGGCCATATCTTTTCTTTTTGTTAATTTAAATGTTTGATTTCTTTGCAGATTTTTCATGGTGGGAAAAGAGATAAAGGGTCTTGACAGGGAGACAGATAAGGAAACAGACATACTCATAGACAAACGGGCAACAAAGTGATCCCACAAGGGTTACGTTTTTTTTTCCTTTAGAGATACGTAACCCTAAAAATGTTTAATCCTGAGATAAAACTTTATTTGAGGAATAAATATTTTTTTAAGTATTATAAAATCCTTTAATAAGTCCACGGTGAGTCTTCATTCAAAACATAGTCTATATACACTGTGGCTTATTATAGGTTTTTATGTTTTGTAAAAGTGTCCGTCTAAACAGAACCAAAGGGTGAAGCAAATAAATGTATCTTTCTAAGTATTGTATCAAGAAGACATTATTTCTTCCATTCCGAAATCACTCAAGTGTCTAGTCATGCACGTAGTCCAAATGTCTTACAATACAAGATAGAATTGTGTCGTATTCGTAGGCTTGCTACGCTTGCGCTACGAACCGTAACAAGATTGCTACGAGATAGCTACGATGCTACGGCGTAGAAAGTCAGTTCTTTTAGCGATATTTTGATGTCAATGTTGACTTCTAGACTAGATTGAATGTTCAAAAGACAGTTTTATGTTATCGAATTATTTTACTACATTTCCAAAATATAAGTAAGTAGGGTATGCGTATGGCAAGGGTATATCCCGCTCAGTCTTTTTTCGCCCTAAGAAATATTGGTTAAATTCAGTGCTGTTGATACCAGTATATTGTATGAAGTACCTGTTTATTAGTTTTTGACATTCTAATTTCAAGGTTAAACGAGAACCTGTCAGTTAGATTGGCATCAGATTTTCGGGTTCTGACTATATCATCGAATGGTAACTGGGGACAACTCGGCTTGCAGATGATACAGAAAAAAGGATTGATCGTTTTAATTCTGCGGAGAGTCGATCTAGCTCATACAACTGTCGACCGATTTGTAAAAATAGAGTACTTTTTTAAAAGCTCGTTTTTTTACCACAATTCACCACTTTTCTAAACTAAATCACATTGTAAAGACCATTGCTTTTAAGCCACACAGCAAAAAACACATGTACGAGGTATATTAGACCCCGTACCGCATTGAACGTGTTAATACGTCCCGTCGATGTGATCTAAAGAGACGTAGGTACTTCACTATTCTATTTTTTGTTAATGGCAAATAGAGCCCATTTCGACTATTCTACCAATGTCGAAAGTAAATTGGAATAGCAAGAGTGAGCAGTTTCAATTCAAGGAATATTAGAAATAACAAGTTTTCAATGAAAATATTTGTTTTCATAACCAGCTTTTATAGCGGTGGTCTATATTTATATAAATAAAACTCGTCAAGACGATTCACACGAGCCCAAACTCGACGTGGTTGTGCCGTTTAATTACAAAGTGCCTATGTCTACCTCGCGATTCCAACATGAGATCAGCTCCATGTCATCATAATATTGCATTGTCATGCGATTTACAGCTGCATGAAAAATTGCAGCTTAATCGTTTGAAGATATCTGCTTCAAAATTGAGTTGCAAGATCTGAGCCGAACATACATAGTTACATAGCAAGCTAATCAAAAGCATGTACAATAGTTGTAAGTGTGCATAAAAATCCTCGATTGATACAGTTGAACTAGTAGGTGCTACACGGCCATTGGATGCTTGAACAAATACAGTCAATATAACGCTGATATGTCAGTTTCTCCTTTGTAAGCAAACCATTGTATGTGAAACAATTGTTAAAACAAAACAATGAAACTCTCAAATCGAATGAAAACATTTTTATACAACCTAGTGCTTTCTGCTTTTCCACCTGATGGTAAACAGGGATGCAATTGTGGCTCGCCATCGACGATTACATTACTAGATAAACTAGTGCTTGACTGTGATTCCACCTGATTTTAAGCACCTCCTGGAGCCTAGGGTGGTGCAAACTGTTACCTCGACTCCAGGAATAAGGCAAGGAACGTACGGGGTAGGTTTTTTAGTCAGTAAAAGTCTGACACTGGTCTCCCGCTCCGCCCAAGAGCGGGTTTCGTCATTGGATGATTTTCACCTACCATAAAAAAAACCTGATGGTAAGTAGAGATGGCATCGTTGATGGTGCACTAATTTATTAAGAGTCTATTTACTCTAGCCTTGAAGACACCTAAATTATATTCGAACGTGAAGACCTCAGCAGGCAAATGGTTCCAGTCCTTTGATGTACGCGATATAAACGACAGTCTCAGCCGATTTATATTTATCATTATAAATCGGATTTATTTATCGAAATTATTTAAAGACAGTGAAAATATCCCTAGACTTTAATACCAAGTCATATAAACGGGTTTCCCATCCATCGTTCTACCACTATAAATGATGACCCAAGTCGTCGACGGCGCGCTCCGTTCCCGCGCACCTCAAGGAGTTGTCAGCACACCGTAGGGGCCCTACAGGGTCGAAGCCTCCCGTAGCTGAGGGTTGATGCGAAAGCGTTACACCGGGGCTCTGGGAATAAGGCAAGGAAGGCACGGGGTAGGTTATTTAGTCAGTAAGAGTCTAACAATGTTTCCCGCTCCGCCCAAGAGTGGGATTCGCCATTCGATGATTTTTACCTACCATAAAAAAAACTATAAATGATGAATGATATTTATTTTGAAAACGAAATTAAAAACACTTACAGATTATTTTTCGTCAGTTTAAACTGGTGTTTTCTATCTGACTACCCTGAGAAGAAAACCTTTGTCCATACAGTAAATATGTATTGGTCAAATTACATTAGGACCATGCAGATTAGTCTGAGACGGTATTTTGAAGAAAGAACCATAAAGACATTTGGTCTTAAATCTCCCAGCTTTGATTCACTTTTTCTCTTTCCCCTTAAAATTATGAAGCTAATTGAGTAGGGTACTGTATTCAAGTGGCATTAATGGATGTTCTCTATACGGAACGCCATTATCTTCGCCGTAGATCACCCTTTGTTCCCCTACCACGCGATACAACTGACGCCTATGACAGTAACCTATTTTGAAATTAAAGTGCATGAGACTCAGTCATGTTTTTTGTTTGTAAAAATATTTATTTTTATCCGGGCTGTTTGGTAATCAATGGAAGTTGATAATATGTTAAGTTAATAATAATAATATTCGACAACTTTCTCACAACGCCATTTCTAGGCCGACCGTCTGAGTCCTCGGCTGCGCGGGCATACCATATAAGTCATCAGACATGTCTTAGGAATTATCTTGGCGCATTTCATGTTATATGAATCTTACTAAGCGCCCCCACCGTCCGCACCTGTCTCAGTCCCCTTGGTCGTCATACCTCCGCGCAGGCGAGGACTCAGACGCTCGGCCTATAGTCCCAAACTAAGCACCTTGTGCTACGAGCATAAGGTAACTGATTAAAATACTTACACATTTCTTAATTAAGATTCATACAATATTCCCTAGATTACCATTTTATAAATCCGTCATTAATGTAATTGTCTTACTGAGACTTGTGATTATTTTTCTTGCTTTTATATAGCCTCTTTCAATAATGTCAATGTGAGAACATTGTAGACACAAATTTTAGATTACTTCCTACCATTTTAACGGTAGGAGTTCAATATTGACTTGTCTGCACTGTCCTTACATAATTTATGTGCTGTAATATTACAGCACATAAATTATGTAAGGACAGTTATCTTTACAATATTTCCATATGGAAATATTGTAAAGATAACAATTTTTTTAAAAGAGTAACCATGAAGTTTCTTGCCGGTTCTTCTCCATAGGAAACGACCAATTTGGAACCGTGCACTAGCTTCTGACGTTTTATAAGTGCCCATGTAAGACCATGTGAAATAAAAAAATTTGACTTTGACTTTGATACACCCAAATACAGACGAAATTGATCGTGCTAAATTGTATACTGGTAACTTGTACTCGTATATCTTTTCACCACGTATATTTAGATTATTATTATTTATTTAGATTGGAGTCTAGTCTCTGAATATCTAAATCAGCTCGTATAATCAGAGCGACTTGTATCCTAGATACTACCAGAATACCTGGATAATGACGTCTTTGATGTCACAGTTGATGTTGATTAGTCACTGCGCTGTATATACCTTACCTACTCAATTTCCGCACGAGTCAAACATTTGTTTAGCGAACGATTAGTTGCCCCAAGATGGAGTATCGTTATATACATATGTACTAGATACCGCCCCAGCTTCGCATGGGTGCAATGTATTTATACATACAAACCTTCCTCTCGAATCCATTCTATCTAATAAAAAAAACCGCATCGAAATCCGTTGCTTAGTTTTATAGATCTAAGCATACATAGGGACAGGGCGACTTTGTTTTAACAACGTTATATAAGTACAATTCTGAAATTCTGAAAAGATTCTGACTTTTTTCAATCAGTAGCAAAGAAAAATGGCGTAAAGCCATAAGGCGTTAAGGCGTGCTGGATTTTTCTCAAACTAACCGACCGTTGCATGGCAGAGATTAGTTAGTTGGCCCGCAGCGTGCAAAATGTTCCAGTCCTTCGATGTATAAACGACTACGCAAAACGCTTAGTCCGGACCGTAGACATTTCAACAACGTAAGGATGGATATGTGGCAGTAAGATAGTTAAAGCCGTTATATAGTTGTATCCCTAGGGATGAAATTATATACCGTAACATAGTTACACGAAAGCGATTCTTTACTATCTCACTAGGAATATAGTTATATAACCGTCGAGGTATAGTGTGATAATACTTGGTGTGATGATGATATTTATGTCAAAGCAGGTATTCTGACATAAATATTAATATGTAGGTAAACATCAAACTAATTACTCATCTGGATAAAAACTATTGGAGGTAGTATATTATGTGTAGAGCATTCAATAGAATAAGAAGATTTCTGTTCGCTATAAACGCCATATTGTTAATCACCATACGCGTGAATTAAACATTTAAACATTTGTGTTCTTAAATTTTTTACTGAAGATAAAGATTTTTTTCCCAAAAATATATTAAAAAAAAATTACAAGTCCAAAAAGTATTTAAAGTTTAAACGTTAGAAGTAATTAATGTCGAGAAATGTAAATGTCGTTAATTCGGTTCGTAATTATTAAAATAACTGAAAACATTAACATTGAAAAACCAACTTATTATTTGCTCAAATCTTATCCCATATCTATATCACCCCATATCAAAGAAGGGTAAAAATAATAATTTAAACAACAGCCAAACACCTCAAGGCTCCGAGAGAACTTCGGCTGTGAGTGTGTGATGTCCGTGTGAGCAGGCTTGTGTGCGTCTAGAGCCATGATCGATGCCGGTGCCGCGTTGCCGTTCCGCGCACTTCCGGTTGCGACGCCGCCAGCCCTCGCTAGGCTGCGTAAAACTGAAATTGGGGATTAAAACCTACTTTTTTATTTCCATGCCTTTTTATATTGGCAGTCTGGTTTTGAAAGATAGTGGACTATTGAGATCGGTTTTAATATGTGAGAAATTAATTTACGTTCGTAAATAAAAAATGGGATGAACCTCTGAAGTTTTTGTTTATGGATCGATTTGTGATATTTTTTCCCCTAAGTATAGAGTGTGCTTC
This sequence comes from Mythimna loreyi, assembly GCA_029852875.1. Taxonomy (NCBI): domain Eukaryota; kingdom Metazoa; phylum Arthropoda; class Insecta; order Lepidoptera; family Noctuidae; genus Mythimna; species Mythimna loreyi. Next base: position 3,066,555 of record CM056777.1, on the reverse strand, counting down.
TAGATCGGTCCCATTATTTTGAATATCCGATTCTGATGATGAGATCGAGAACTCAAGCATTTAACATTTGGTGACGCGGAACTAGTGAAGAAGACCAGAAATGGGCAACAGAACTTCAAATCCACAATGAAAATAATTATAATTATGATCTGTTGATAGAGCTGAAAAGAAGGCACCGTAACTCAATAATTAATCAATGTGTGTTTGGACTTATTCGAGTTACCTTGAGATGCAAAATAGGTACTTTTGAACTGAACTGATATTGGAGTTGGAAAGTTGATACAGGGACTATATAATTAAATATTGAATCCTACTAAGGGGTGATTGGAATAGTGATGAGGAATATGCACTTAGGTTTTAAGTATTTCGCTTATATATTTTTAGTAGTTCTAAGAGAGAAATAACCAAATTCACTTTCTCGATATTTTTGTTTCTTATTTAACACTTACTCCGAAATTAAAGTTATTTTGATTTCATATATAAATATATAAAATGAAGTCTGTAATTATTTTTTGTAACAAGCAGAAAAAACTGAAAATTGACACTAACATGTTCAAAATAACTGCTGCTGCTGCGGCTTGCTTACATTCGGTGGATGCAAGACGCACAGAACCGGTGTTTGAGGCGGCGCTTGGAGGCTGCCCATTTATTTATTTTACTTTAACAAATACGGCTATCCACCAATTACATTAGTTAAAGATATAATATAACCAATTACATTAGATATATGTAAAGATATACCAATCCAACTAACGATCTGTTTGCGGATGAATGGAAGATGATTTTATTCAGGATTTCTTTTATGTCATGAGTACTGCGAATGGGACTAATGTACGAGCAGCTGTTGTTTATAATTTTGTTATATTGTTGTACGAGCATAGTTACCTACTGTAATTGGTTGTTAGGTTATATTATTTTTTTAAATAATAAATCACTGCACAATTTTCAGTAAAGAAATTGGATTAAAATTTTCAAAATCAAGAGGGAGTGAAATATATTTGTTCACGATGTAATTTTTATTAGTTAAATAAGTTATTATTATTTCCTTTATTTACTGTGTACCATATTCAATTACATTCACATAATACAAATCAAATAAACATGAAACAAACTGTTACATATATTAATTTACTACTTTCTAAAATTTCAAGCATAGAGGTGACAGTTATGCAGTGATCGGAAATGAAACCAGGCGGATAAACCACCATCGAACCAATTCAAATTTTAGATTGAATGCCAATGGAAATCAAAATGTTATTTACTAAACAGTTTCAGTTTTGTAGATTTTTTTCCATCGCAATGGTCGATTAGAATTATTGTAAATTCAATTGAGATATCAGGTTGACAGCGCCATGATTGGCTAAATTGAATTTAACATCTACACTAATATAATAAAGAGGTAAAGTTTGTTTTTTTTTGTTTGTAGGAGGTAATCTCTGGAACTACTGGTCCGATCGGAAAAATTTTAGCAACAATAGAAAGCTGCTTTACTCCTGAATGACATAGGCTATTTTATGTACGCGCAGCCGCTGGCAAAAGCTAGTTTCAAATAAACAACAAAATGAAAATATTTATTGACTGACGACACCACCGAGGCCAGCCTCGGAAGTTATAGCTGACCTAGATTCCTATAGCAAGGGCTGATTCGAGGTGGCTTGAAAAAAGAGTCCCTGGAAGAAGTTGGGGCGAACCTTTGCCCAGCAGTGGAACAGCATAAGCTAAATAAAAAATAGAAATCATCCAGGTGCGTGACGCACACACGAGTTACATAAATAGTAACTCACTCATACATTTTTCACATCGCTTCGTGATTAATTGGCCTATCATTTATTTGTTTATCACTAGTAATTATCCTGAATCATTTTTATTTTAACGAATAACTAAGCGTAACTTAGTTACCCGATTGCAGCGCCAGCTACCGGTTCCAGTTGTGTTTTCGAACTATCCAGGGACCCAATATATACGAAATTTCATACAAATCGGTCTAGTCGTTTAAGAAGCGTCATTAGAAGAGATGCGCCGAATAGTGGCTTAACCGAATAATATTCGGCCAAATTCTTACTGAACCGAATATACTGCCGGATAATTCGGTAACCTGTTCTCCAGTTTTGCCGCGCAATCAAATTTATACAAAACTAGCTTTTGTCAGCGGCTTCGCCCGCGTACATAAAATATAACCTATGTCACTCAGGAGTAAAGCAGCTTTCTATTATTGCTAAAATTTCTCCAATCGGACCAGTAGTTCCAGAGATTACCTCCTACAAACAAAAAAACAAAAAAAAAATAACAAACTTTACCTCTTTATTATATTAGTGTAGACTAGCGAACCGTCCCAGCCTCGCAAGGGTATTATTGAATATATGCTATTATAATATTGAATATATTATACACATAAACCTTTCTCTGGAATCACTCTATACGTATTAAAAAAACCGCATCAAAATCCGTTGCGTACTTTTGAAGATCAAAGCATACATAGGGACAGCGGTAAGCAGTATGATGCGGCATACCTACAAGTTGAACCATCTTGGGGGTCGACCTTGAGTTATAAGATTTTCGAGTCTCAATCGAAGTCTAACCACATCAATGGGTCCAACTTATTTTACGCGTACTATACAGGCTACTCGCTGTGGTACCTCGCCTTCCCGCTCGGACCAAGAGTGGGATTCGTCATTCGATGATTTTTACCTACCATAAAAAAAAAACCTCGCCTTCTGCTTCCTACTGCACCCTGCCACTGTTGTTGCATACAAAAACACATTAAAGGTGCCATATTTTAGTGTAGTTTTTGGTTTTAATTAGAATTTTGAAAGATGATTTGAACCGGACAAAGTCGCGTTTGTGGAAGGTCTTCAAGGAAATAGAAAATGATAATAAAAACTGCGGTAAAAAGTACGTTGTGCAGTATTCTCTCGTGGAGGCACTGGGTGGAACGCAAGTTATCTTCATAAATTCAGCCGAAAGACGTTCACTATGGCCTCCCTAAGTGTCGTCACAATGAACGGTCTTGTACATTTTGTATCCATCTGATTGCCGCAACCCTTGTCAGGTCATCGGTCCACCTTGTCGAAGATCTTCCAACGCTGCGTCTTCCGATAGGGGTCGCCACTCCAGAACTTTAGACCCTAACGAACATCAACAGCTTATTGTGAGCAATAACGTTTCGGAGTCATATTTCATCATATACACCAGTGTATATGATGAAATAGACTTATTACATAGACTTTCATCTTGAGATACCGTAGTATGTTGATGGAGAAGACACCATGCAGCCTCCCCAATACCGCCCAGCCGAGACAGATTGTTTGGTACACGTCTTTCACTAAATCAGATCTACCCAACTGGACTGTATTTCCATTGTAAGTAATCTTCTTAAACTTCGAGTGTAGAGTCTCCGACTTTAATACGAGTAGGTGCTTGTCACATGGATGTTTATCATGACTTTGGCTTTGCCTATGTTCATTAAAAATGTTAAGACCCACTCTTTCGGAAAGTCTACAGAGATCATTGAGCATTGTGTTGAGCTCATCCGTAGATTCAGCCATGACTTGTGAGTGATGTACTCGCCATTGCCATTGATGTCCAGTTCACTCCAGCCTTCGATACTTTCTCCGTTGCGGCTTCGAACAGTTTCGGAGAAATGAGGCTTCACATGAAAAAAGTCAGTTATAATAGTGGCGTTTTTGTACAAACACTTCAGCACTTTGATGTACTTTGATGTAGTCAATCTGACACCGTTGGATAGATTGCAGCACAACCCAAGTTTTGATCGAATCAAACGCTTTCTTATATTCCACAAACTGTAAAAAGAAAGGGAGATTATACTCCTTGGTCTTCTGTATAACCAACCGTAGTGTGTCTATGTGACATACGGCGCCTTTTCGGAATCCAGGTTATTCGGCAGGCTGGAAGTCATTAAAACTACATGAGAAACAGGACGTGATGACTCTAGAAAACAACTCGTAAACACGGCTCAGAAGTGAGATGGGGCTGTAATTCTTGAGCAGGACTCTGATCGGCGTTCCCCTCGCCTTCAGAAGTTCGGCCGTAATTCCGTCATTACCGGAGCCTTGTTGTTTTTCAGTTGCTTCAGAGCCATCTTAATCTCGTAAAGCCTGACGTCCGGGATACCTTCGGTTGTGTCGGGTCAATATAACTCTTAGGTCGTTTGCTAGCTGCAGTTCACAGCTGCGTTGGAGGATATTTTCAAGCTTCTGGACTGGAAAGGACGCGGCATCAACATCAATGGCGAGTACTTAACACACCTGCGATTTGCCGATGACATAGTTCTTATGGCTTGGAAGACCTGAACATAATGCTCGAAGATCTCGGTAATGCTTCCAAAAGAGTGGGGCTTAAGATGTTAAATGCCGACAGACAATCTAGATAAGTAAGTCCAACTTCGAGAAAGAGATCTCTCGTCGAATCCAACTCGGGTGGGCAGCATTTGGGAAGCTCTGGCATATATTCGCGTCCGAAATACCTCAGTGTCTCAAGACAAAAGTCTTTGACCAGTGTGTGTTGCCAGTGATGACTTATGGTAGTGAGACGTGGTCGCTTGACACTGCAACGTCTTAATTCGTTTTTTTTATTAGGTCTACTAGTTCTTTTATATTGATTCAAAGAACTCTCTTCTTCAAATTGTCGTATTCTTCGCACTCATAGAACTACAGTTTTTCTTTGCAACAATAAAACAGAAATATGTAATAGCCAATAATAATTATAGGAATTTTTTATATAAAATTTTACAAATAAAACTACTTACGTTTACTCCGGTCCCTGTGGCTATTTCTGACACGTTTTCATCTTGTTACTCTTGTCACTATGTACGCCGGTAATGTGAATTCATACTCATTATTAAAATAAGAGTATAAAATAACCTGATTAAAAATAAAATCTAACAAAAAGAACTCGAATGAGTTAATCGAAATTAACTTAGCAAACAATCAATTGTGCTTAGTCACAAGTCTTAGTCTTAGATCTAAATATTATTGAAACTACCCACTAATATTATTCATAAATTTATATTCAACTACCCTCTCAAGTTTGAAAACTAACACATAGATAATCAGATATTAGTAAAATGATATTCAATTTTAATATTTTTAATATATGTATATTTTTTTAATAAACTATACATTATTTCAATCTTTGTAGAAACTATAAAAAGAAGTATTAACAAAGACCTGACTGACAAAAGGGAAGCCTAATGATAACATTTTATTATACCATCAGAATATAAATCGCTTCTCTGGCAAAATTCTAGATGTGGAAATGTTAATAGATAAATACAATATGGATATCTTATGTTTTTGTGAAACCTGGTTAAAACCAGATAGAATGCTGTTCAATATCAATAATTTTTCAGTTGCCAGTGCGTACAACAGATTATCAGTAGGTGGTGGTACCTTGATTTTATGTAATAATTCTTTTCGATATAAGTACTGTAACAACGAATTATTGTAAGAAATCATTTTTTTAAAAGAGTAACCATGGAATTTCTTGCCAGTTCTTCTCCATAGGAAACGACCAATTTGGAACCGTGCACAAGCTTCTGACGTTTTATAAGTGCCCTTGTAGGCCTATATGAAATAAAAACCTTTTTGATTGATTTGAAAGCAATTATGGCATTGCAACGCCATTTAGTAACAATAAATTGTAATGTTATCGCAAGCACTTTTGCAGTTCATAGTACGTAAAGACCGCACGGCGTTCTCATCTCCCGCATGACGCAGGTTCTCACCGAGCATGGTCAGTTCGAAGGAGGCTGACCGCATGAGGCAACAGTGCTCACACCGCAGCTACTGCTGTGATTGTAATCCCAATTTCCGGCCACAATATTACAGACGATGTATACACCGCAAGCAATGGGTAGATTGCAGTCCGACCGTCTGTTGAACGTTCGGACCGAACCAAAGTCGTCGACTCAAGGAGTTGTCAGCAAACTGTAGAGGCCCAACAGGGTCGAAGCTTACTGAGGCCATGGACCAATTTCCGAAAGGAAGGTCCAGCCCCGGTACGTAGAGTTAGAAGGAACAGGGTGGGTTTTTAGTCAGTAGAAGTTTGACACTATCTCCCGCTCTGCCGAACGGCGGGAGATGTTATTGTATGATGCGTATAAAAAAGTCAGTATGTTGAATATATTATACATGTACTAGCGACCCGCCCCAGCTTTGCACGGGTACTGATATTGAATATATTATACATGTATTATGCACATAAACCTTTCTCTTGAATCACTCTATCTATTAAAAAAACCCGATCAAAATCCGTTGCGCACTTTTAAAAATCTAAGCATACATAGGGATAAGCAACTTGGCAACTTTGTTTTATACTATGTAATGATTATATGTAAGTTACTTAAGTTTCTGGTAGTAAGGTACTCATGGCAAATCAAAATCCACAGACCTGCATCATTAAAATAAATTGAAACACCTATTGTGTGTTGTTGCAGTAACTCAATAGACAAAACAGAATTCGCAATTACACGGCAGCCAATTCTATTACCGAATCCATCACGGTCTAATCAAACTGTAGGGTGAATTCCTATACTCACTAAATTGCTGAAATGGTATTTGATAGAATGATTTGTTTTTGTTTTCAGTCATAAATTACATTACTTCGATAAGTAGTGGGACTACCACAAAGTCATAAAGTAATAATCAAAATCAGTACAAAAACTTTTTAGTGTTTATGGCAGTGGTCCGACCGCCGACGATGAAGAAGAAACGAGTAGAACTAGAAACTATACAAGAGTTTAGTTAGAGTAGTTTCGACAGTTTTATCACTGGGTCATAAGCGAGTGTGCAAGTGCGATGAGCGATTACTCGCGACACTCGCTTGCGGTCGCTTAGTCCTGTGCAAAACTGCGCGCGCGTTATTCGTTATACCTCCGAGCGAGCTTCGCTGAACGAGTATCGCTGAGCGAGTTTATTTTTGATAGGTCATCGCTCAGCAACAAATATAGTAAAGCGAGTCGTCGCCGGCAGTGTGAACAGTCAGAGAGCAACTTTTCATTTAAGCATCTCTTTCGTTTACACGGAATGTGCATTTCTTGAGAGAGAAAATTGTCGATAGTTAGTCGTTCTCTTTACGGCGGTCCGACCACTGCCTAAAAATGGGTTAAGTAAATGAAAACTATTTTAGCAACAAATATAAAACTCTTTTAGTGAAAATACCGGTGACCAATAAATACATATCCATCTAAATTAAGTGCTTTATCGTTATTTAAAGAAAAATTTATGAAATTTGTAAATTTATTAAGATGTCCAAAAAAAGTACCCAGTTACCCAGTACACAGCCCGAAATTTGTTGTGACTGTTTATATAACTAAACAACAAAAGAAAGCCTAATTACCTACTACCAAATACCTAAGCACAAAAAATATCTATTAAATCCTATGTAAGAGCCACTATTTCAAACGCAAGCTCCACACACACACACCATCTCAGCTGTTACGAAAGTACATAGATTTTTGTTTACATCACTGGATTGACGCGACGACGAGCTCTATCTGTACTTAATTTAAAATTAATACGACCAGCCGGCACACAGGAAATGAGCTTAGAGCTAAGGGGGGAATAGGGAGACTGCTATGAAGAGGTGGTGGGGGCAGCCCGGCCTCCGAATTAGACGGAGTCGACGGTATAATTTGATAACCATTGCTTGTGACGCACAGAATACTCACTTGTGATGTGTTTTTTTACATTGTTACGCAAAAAATAAATTAATACCCGATATATTTTGACAAAATAATTATATCTATACATACGTTTATCAGTGGTCTAGTACTCCTAACGATCTCTGTTTAGTCTCATCTAGTTTAAACTGACGAAAAATAAATTTGCGTGTAAAAGTGTTTTTTAACTTTGCAAAAAAATTATTTTTTATCATTAAGTTTGAGACTAGATGACGATGAGTGATAGTATTGTATCATATTATAATTATATTAAAATAGACTTTTACTGACCAAAACTACACCAGTGTCGTTCAGAAACCCTTTGTCTTCTATGACCACAGGTATCTTTCTCATATTCGCATGAATCTACTAGGCAAAGTCCTGCTGGACCCTCTTCAGTTTTGCTAACCAATTTCAAAACGCGCACGTAACATTACGCTTTGTAGTGTGGTAGAACAGTGGTCCCACTTCACCATCATTGTCATATTCCGTTCTGTCCAGCCAGCACGCAAATTATCACTGACTCCTTTTCTTTTCAAATCACTGCTCAATCCACAATCCATACATCTTTACTTGAGCTTTTCTATTTCCATATGAATATTCAGTATTGTAGTAACATGGGCTTCATCCTTCCTCTTCACATGTCCCTGAATCCCTTTCAACTTTTCAGTCACTGGCATTACTTTCAAAATTCCTCCAATGTACTCACGTCTTGTTTTATCCGATGTCGTCACACCACACATCTTTCTCAACATCTCCTTACAAGCAATCTATTTTCATTTGTCTCTTTCACAGCCTAACATTTTGATTCTGAGGATCTCCGAGTATTATAGAACATATTCTGTCGTCGTTACCCTCGTGCTAGAAGACAAGAAGCACTTAAAGGCAGCGGGACTTAGGAAGGTGGTGGGAATCTGATGGATGGAAGGCGCATAAAGCTGGTCTGTGCTGGCGACATTTGCGGCGGGTCTACCTCCAATAGCAGACGTCTTCCATCCGTAATGATAATGACTGTTCTCAATATAAATCAAAACACAAAACAATCCGTCACAAAAAATTCGTGTCCGAAGTGAGTTCAATAGTGAGTTTCTATAGTATAGCCCAGCAGGTTTCGTTCAGGATTCAATACGTACTATTATCGAATAAGAATTGGTTAATTGTTTAAAGTTTTGTTTGCGCATGTTTTTTTAGTTCAAATGCAAATACCGTTACGCTAATGTCCACTGGAGGTTTAGGCAGTGGTACGAATGTCTTTATTGTAGTTACTAGTTCTATAAATCTTTGTAATTCTCGGTGTATTTCTTACTAGCGACCCGTCCTAGCTTCGCACGAGTACTGATATTGAATATATTATGAATGTATTATACATATAAACCTTCCTCTTGACGACTCTGTTTTATACTATGAAATGATAATGATGATATATGTATAAGAAGAAACTGACTGACTAACATACCAACGCACAGCCGAAACTGCTGCACCTAGGAACGTCAAATTTTGCACAAGGTTTCTTTTTATGACGTAAGTGACCACTAAGAGAGGATTTTCTAAAACGAAACGGCCTCCCTTTAGGGGGTGAATTTTAGAAAATCGTTAAAAGCTTGTTTGAAGAAACCTATTTTCACGCAGGCAAAGCTGCTGGCAGATGCTAGTACATTTATAAAGTTCTTATAAACCTTTCTCATAAATTACCCGCAGATGAAAACTGCATAAAAATCTGTTCATTAGTTTTTGAGTTTATCGCGTTTATACAGATCTGCGATGGGGGACAAATTTATTATAAATATAATAATTGTAGTGTGTGTTATGTTCTTTATAAAACGCTAATGAAATCCCTAACGAATACTAAAAATTACTAGTTAATTGACTGCATTACTATAAGCTTACTTCAGTAAACTTTAACTTAAAAGAAAGACAGGCTACATTTTAATCTGGCTGCAACTTTGTTGTCGCGTCCGCTTCAACCAACATTCATGCGTAGAAAGTTATAAGAAATATATAGCGACTAATGATAATCAAATAACTGAATATAACTTTGTTTTCCTCTAAAATCTGTGTTGCTTCATACACAATCAATGACTATACAAACTTACTATTCAAATTAAACCTTACATGTACATCTCATGGTCAGATCATAGAAATTTGTCACATTATAATTATATCACCTAGTTATGTGCGCGTTGTGGTCTCTTGTAACTTAAGGAGTACACACTAAAGTACTTCTACTATTTATCATTTCAGTAGGTGTGTTGCAACTGGGGATAGGAGCAGGATACACCCTTTGTTGGAGAAGCAACAATATAAATAAATATTCATGAATGGCCCAATAAAACTGGGCAGATTGTTTTAAAATTTAAAGTTTGATATTTTAATCCTCATTTGGCGTTCATTCTCTAGACTTTTTATCACCATATATAAAAATCCCATATCAATGATATGGCCAAACGATTATTGCGATATCGTCAAAGTTAGTGTTAATTTTAGTTAGCCTTATTATATAGTAATCAATTTCTATGACATACATCAAAGTAATATGTGAAATAAAGGCTTATGTAAAATAAAAATACTTTGGCTTTGACTTTGACATCAAAAAACTGGCCGCATTGTCACGTTTGATAGTAATGCTAATACTTTGGGCGAAAACAAGCCAGCTTTTTGGTCAAGCAAAGGGGCAATCAGTTACCGAATCAATAAAACTAATCGGTATACGCATGTCTACAAACAGAGAACATGTCTGTCCGATCATGATTAACTAATAATTTCCTGAACGGAATATCCCTATGTAGGTATGTGTTATCGAATGGTTGCAATCGCGGGCGAGGCGCAGGAGACGGTGGTTTCAATGATATCTGAATCTAGAACGCGGCCGAACTGGTGCGGTCTATTCACTTAGCAGTAACCGATATGCTTGTTGGTGCGTATATATATATATGAACAATATTGTGCGATGTCTACAACATATTGTACCTCCGTTTTGCAAAATATTATTTTGAAGACCATAATCTGTCAAGCCGTTAGGAGTTAAAGAACTTCAGTCCTATTTTTAAAATGTCCATTGAAGATAAATCATTGTAATGATCACGGAATTTTTCAGTAATAACTTGAATCTTAGTCTTGTAACCAGCTGTTTATCACTGGGATTTGTTGTTCTTCCAGCGGCCAAGTGCTATTTCACCAATTCATAATAACATACTTTTGCTTTTGCTCCTTCGCATAATTCACACGTCTACTTCTACCAAGCATGTTATTTTTGGAAAACCCCTTTGTAAGCAACAGCATTTCCCAATTACTGCATTATCGCCATGAATTCCAATTTAAGAGTTGTCTTCAATCCTGATTGCACCACTTCACAAGTCGTCAGGAAATGTAGTTGTTTGATTCTTCGACGGACATCCCTATTAGCTATTGTATCCGACACTCCATGCATAGTCGTTTTCATAATCGTACCTTGCGATCCGATTCCATTATCTATTCTCTGACTCAGTGAATTGGCTAACATGGCTGGAGTCATTTTCTGCTGGATATCCGTCGAAAATTGGCAAACGCCAAATGATAAATAACGGATGACGGTAATCACAAAACTTTAGGCACACAAACTGGTGGTAAGTAGATGACAGTGGTCGTTCGATAAAGGGTAGGGCAATTCATCTAGTATTCCCGGCAATCATCATCATTTTTCTTACCATTTATGGTGTTTTTCAATGTCAACAGATCTTCCTAAAATCAAAATGTGCTTCACATGGGTTGTGAAAAACTATTTAAAATGAGGATTATGCATTTTATACTATCAGAACAATACAATCAGAGATTTTGAGAGAATAGTCTGAGTAAGTTCAATAAAGTTAGACACACTCAACTGAACCATCTGTACGTTGTCGTACACAAGTTTGAGTGGTTTCTGATCTTGATAATAGGAGGTGCTATACATAGGTAGTACTTTGGTCTTGATCCGTGCCCTTGACCATGTCCATTTTAAGTCCCACTCTTTCGGAAGCTCTACTGAGGTCATAGTCAGAAAACCAAAGGTAGAGTTTGAAATAAAAACTCTTGGAATGTTAAATCTGGATCCGTGCTGGATGAAGCATAGATTTAAGCATTTTCAAATTTGATATTTTTATTCAATGTACCTCCTACCAACTACCACATTTCACCGCATTGATCGCAAAGACTTAATTGATTATTGCTTTTTCGCTAACCGATTGTAGTCAATCTGATTTCTATTTGCACACGCTTTTTAGGGTTCCGTAGTCAAAAAGGAACCCTTATAGTTTCACAGTGTCTGTCTGTCTGTCCGTCCGCGGATAATCTCAGTGACCGTTAGCACTAGAAAGCTGAAATTTAGTACCAAGTTGTATATCAACCATGCCGACAAAGTGCACAAACAAAAAGTGGTAAAAAATGTTTGATTAGGGTACCTCCCCTACATGTAAAGTGATTTTTTTTTTCATTTCTACTATAACATATGATATATTGTTGGATAGGTATTTAAAAATGATTAAGGGTCCCGTAAAATATTTTTTTGATAATATAAATATTTTCCGAAATAACCGCTCCGAAAGTAAAAAATGAGGCGCTAACTTTTGAACCATAGGTTTAAAAAATATGGAAAAATCTCAAAAGTAGAACTTTAAGTAAACTTTCAAGGAAAATTATTTTGAACTTGATAGGTTGAACAGTTTTTGAAAAATTAAAAAAAAAACGTTCTGAACTAATTTTGTAATTTATCCGTACATGCAAGCATTTTTTTAAAACTTGGTGTACATGTTTTATTACACTGAACGTATCTCCTTTCAAATAAAAAAGAATCATTAATATCGGTTTTCGCAATTCAAAATTACCACTGAAAACCCAAAATAATTACCTACATAACCCGTCTAGTTTTTATAAATAAGATAGATATATTCTTTATTGCTCCTTAGTAGAGCTCCTTAGTAGTCCTGAGTTGAGCTTTGCGAATACTGACAAATGCTTGCACTGACTGGACAGGTCTACTCAAATTTGTATGGATCTTTCTTCAAAAGACCATCTCAGACAAATCTGCATGGTTCTTATGTGATTTGACCAATACATATTTTCTGTATGGACTTTAAAAGAGACTTTGACCCCTGAGTTTGTTTCGGTGTTTCTTCTCAGGGTAGTCCGCTAGGAAACACCGGACTCATCTAGCATAAAAAAAAACAAATTGACGTGTAAAAGTGTTTTTAAAAAACCTACCTTGCAAAATAAAGATCATTTATCATTTATTGCACACCAAAAAATAACCCAATTTCCCGAGAAATGGCGCTGTACTTGAAGCTACTTCACGCTGTAAAGTCTTAGTTTAATGGTTCTGCCCTGCACTGAGCGTAGCCCTTGAAAAATTAAAAAAAATTGTACATAATAATTTCTGAAGTAAGTTTATAATATCATAGTATATGCAAGCATTTTTTCGACTTGTTTTTTTTTCTATTTTAGACGATTCACTATTCCCATTTAGCCGAATATCTGTTTAACTGCAGATGATAAAATATATAAAAGAGATTTTTAAGCTTAGGGGTGTAAAAAGTACATAACAGTCTGGGGGCTCGCAGACAAAGGCTCTGGCTTCGTTGAAAAGTTTTATAGCAAAAACTTAAATTAGTTTACTCAGCGACGAAGCGACTCCAGTTAATCCAAGTTGGTCTGGCAGCCGTGCTGTAGGGCACTAACTTTATCAAAGTTATTACGGATCAAGCCCCGAATTGTTTTTAGTTCGGCGAACGTTATTAAATGAGTTGAGGACAAAGTTTAAATATCTCTCTTTCTTTATTTATATATAATTGTTTTTTATATGTATTTAATAGGTTTTTTTATGGTAGGTAAAAATCATCGAATGACGAATTCCCCCCTTTGGGCGGAGCGGGAAACAGTGTCAAACTCTTACTGACTAAAGAACCTACCCCGTGCCTTCCTTGCCTTATTCCCAGAGCCCCAGTGTAACGCTTTCGCACCAACCCTCAGCTCCGGGAGGCTTCGACCCTGTAGGGCCTCTACGGTTTGCTGACAACTCCTTGAGGCGCGCGGGAACGGAGCGCGCCGTCGACGACTTGGGCTCGGTCTGGACTGCTACCAGAAGACCGGACGGCGAGCTACCCATTGCTCACCGTCCGCGAGCCAGTGTCTACGGTGGCCGGATATCGGCGGGATCGCGGCGACAACAGCTACGGCGAGTGCGCCGTTGCTTTTGCCTTATGCGGTCATCCTCCTCCTTTACGAGCATTACTGCCTCGCAGAAGGAGGCGTTCGCCTGCCACTCCTCCTCGCTGCGGACCATGGCCTGAACCAAGGCCCGGCGCGAACAAGGCAACGCTTTACCCCCACGAGGGTAAGGCGTTGCTCTTTCCAAGCGGGGCTCACTTCTACCGTGTGCTCTACCGAGTCCTCCGGGCTGGCCACACAGTGGCGACACCCGGGCATCTTTTCCGCACGAATCCGGTGCAGGAACCTCCCGAACTTGCTTGAAAAAACTTCTTGTTTGTTTTATTTTATTCGCTTTCTTTATGTTTTTTTTTTCGAATTGTGTTAGTAAACGTAAAACTATGCAAACAAAGTTACAAGTTCTTGACAATACAATATTTAGGTAATACTAACTTAAATCCTACCTGGAGTGTGTAATAAACTAAAAAAGCATTTCTTAATGCATTGGTTTATTGATCTAAAACTACTTCGAATTATCTAAGTAATTCAAAGTAGTTTTAGGTTAAAATCACGTGCGCGTATCAATAGAAAGGCACTAATGCCTGCACGTGATTTGGGCCACATCTTCCATTCCGCCCAAGAGCGGGAGATGCCGTTAGATGATTCCCACTTTCAAAAATCAGAAATATATTTGATAAAGATAAATAAAGCCTGTTACATTTGTACGCGATAGTGTATATATTATGATTGCATTCAAATCCAACGTTCATATGAAATATTGGAAATGTTCTAAATTCCAACAGACAGAAGTCTGATATAACGTGCGACATTAGGTAACTGTACTCTTAAATGGATCGTATACAGCATACAGCACGTGAACGCTGATAGACTCACGACAATTCTTAGCTTAACTTGTTATATTAATATTTAAAAAATACTTAATTGGAGTGAAAAAAAGTAAAAAAAAAAAAACATTTCAAAACATGACAAAAAAGCAGCATCAATAATGACAAAAAAACGTCTCACAAAACGCCGCGGATGCTCAAACACCCAAACGATTAACATATGAAGGGAGTAGAAAGAGCCTAATCATATTATCAGCTCTTAGATTAGCGGTAGGAAGATATAAAGGGTCCATTGTAGTTCGGTGGAGTCGGAACTGCTCGCCTCTCCTCGCCGCTACTCGGGCCGCTGCACGGAAATGGCGGCGGAGAGCGGAGACAGCGACATCCGCCGAGGTGAAGCTAGCGGTACCCGGTTCAGTGTAAGCCCGGGTATTGTCACGAACACCCACCTACGTCCCACTTTTGGATACCCGTTATTAACCACCGCTCTGACAGATTATCCGCGAAGACTTTGGACTTCATTAACGAGCAATTAATTGGTTTGAAATTTGCTTAGATTATAAATATATGTCAGCTTGAATTAAAGACTTACTTTGCATGTCAATAAATCTTAACCCTCGATTTTTGTTCGCGAAGATAAACGGAAAGAAACACGGAAACGAAAAGGAAACGTTATTTTTTCTTTATGGCACTCAGAAAATCTATCAGTGAAAATATTTAAAAAATCAGAGCAAGAAAAATAATTTATTTGTGGAAAGTACTCGTAAACTTGGGATGTCCTAATTCCATCATGAAAATTCTTACAGGCGCCTTCGATTTAGTCGCTGCTGTCGAGCAGCAGGTTGCGACTAATTTAAAGGCGTCCTTATACCACAGCCAGGTATCTATATACTGCTGTAACAGGCTGAAACTACCACTACTATTACTGACCAATTCTACTTTTTTAGTGTACCTAAAACACATACTGACAATTTCATCATTTTGTGTACGACGAACGCTCAGAAAACACTATAATTATTTTTATTTAAGAAACGCCATCTGCCGAGGAAAAGTCTCCTTACTAAAAACGGTAGTTGGTTTTCTAGGGTGAAGCGCCCTCTACCTAAGTGATAACGAACTAACGATACAGAGGGGTTACAAAATACTGGTGAAACCCCGCGCCATAAGTCAATCGTGATATTGTGTCTAACATTTTAAGGGTAGATGGGGTGGCATTGAAATACAGTGCGGCCGTCGGATCTTGGCGTGTACTGTACTTTTAGAAAATGCTACTTTTGGAAATTTATTTTTGGTTATGATAACTTCACGATCTGTGCGAAAATCTTTATAAAAAAATGAGGTGTCAGGAAGGTGCTCTGAGGGTTCCGTACAAACTTACCCATCTAATCTTCGTGACTCCATTCGAGGATCGAACTGAAATAGTTTAAGTCAAATTTTGCTTGGCCGTAAGGTATACTAGATTACTAAGATTTTTTTGTGACGTAATAACAAAATTGATTTCATTTTTATTCCTGTACCTTTTCTTTGGATGAACCCACACCATGTGAGTAGTGGTGGCCGAGTTGAGAACAGTTGTGGCCGAGTTATAAAGGCCCTGACGCGCAGGCGCATTACTTTGTGTAATTTATTTCATTGTCACTGCTCTCAAAACGGTGAGGGAAATCATCGTCAGGAAACCGGTATGTCCTAGAATCGAAAATTCGAAGACATGTGACATCCACCAATCTGCACTGGGCCCGCGTGGTGGAAAATGGCCAATTCCCTCTCCTAGAGAGGAGGTGCCAGTAGTGGAAACATTAAAAACAATACTGGATCATTAATAATAATAATAATAATAATAATATGTCATTTATTTTCTCTCACAATGGCTTGTTGCAAAAAACAAATTAAAACTATGCACAATGAGTTAACATTGTGAGAGCTTTGCTTACCATCAGGTGGGATCGCAGTCAATCATTACTTTATAACAGTAAAAAGAAAACGATCACCCCGGCCGCTGACCGGACGGTGTTGCCAGAATGGCTAAACAAAACATGCATGCACTTACTGTCTAAACGTGCATGCACTTATTGTAAAAATATACATTTTTGCGACGTAAACGGACGGTTTTTTTCTTTACTCAAGTTTGTTTTTTTATAGCTTCAAGAAACCGCAGACCTGATATATGTAGATATGGTTTAAATTTCAACAAGATACCTTCACGCGCGCCCAAAATAAAAAGTTTTAAGATACGAAAGCGTTGCCTGTTATTGACCGAAACTGCTGTTTTATTAATTACATTATATGAATATTTTCTAAACAGAAAAAAGAAATAAAAAAACTTGTAGTTAAAACATGACTAAGTATATAATAGAAGTTGTGTAAAAATAATTACATTATTGTTTTAAAGTCACTTCAGGTATGGACAAAAAAGACTCAAATTTTAACAACAAATCAGCGGCGACTACTTTTTCTTCTTTTTCTTATCTGCTTTCTGTTTCAGGATATATTGAGATTCTAACATGAGCATGTAATCCAACAACCTCTTTCCCCAAGGCGTATAAGACAAATACCATGACCGATACATTTCGTTTTCAAAATCACCCATACACACGGCATTTTCAACATCCATCACGCTCCTCAGAAGTTCTGTTGGGTCAAGAGGTTTATAATATAGCTGAGCCATTCGTTTACCAGTCATCAAATTATTAACAGCAGCTATGATAACGCTCATACTGTAACCTCTCAGAGCTTGGGCTGCGGAATTAATATTAAATTCACGATTAACGCCATGGTACTTCATCAGCATATGCGTCAGAACATAAGAAATACTACTATAGTCAGTACTGGGGATCATAATAGTCGATGGAAACACTTTGGACATGAGCCCACTTCTCGACAGCCATGGTTCTGTTGCCGTTCCAATGATCATTATTTTATCTTGATCCGAAAGTGGTTTAACTATTTGAGCGTAGAAATCTTTTGACAACCGTGTTGGATCAAACATCTTCTCCTCTTTTGGTACCTTTTTGTAAAATAGTTTATCTGCATTGTCGACTAGTATTACTGTAGGTTGCATTAATCGACTTATTTTGTTTATGAATGTAAACATGTTTTTTTGATGTTTTGCGCCGCAAAATTTATTATATACATTAAATGGTGAGAGATCAATTAGAAGGGAGTTCGTTTCCGTAGCGACGGCGTATGCTAAAGTTTTCTTACCGGTGCCTTTAGGACCAACAAATAATTGTGACCTTTGAGCACCTGAACAATTAGACCCAAGTGTCAATATACATCGTATTCTAACCTGCTCTTTTAAATCTCCGATACAAGCCGGCGGAAATGACGGTGTCCAAAGTATTGCTCTACAATCAGCAGCAGCATAATTCCTATCACCCCAGAAGTCATCGAGGGTTACTCGTGGATATTTTTTGACAATACCGTTATCAGCTAACTGTTGGAACATAACTTCAGGTGTTATTTTATCAGGTTTAGGAGGTTTTATTTTTTTAGGTTTTTTCCTCTTTTGAGTAATTGGAATTTTCAATTGATAGTTTTCATAGTCAAGCCTTAGAGCATTTTTTAAAATGTCTAATTCTATTCTCATCATTTCATCTGCAATTGGACGAAGATCTAGTTGTATGTCCTTATAAACGTCTTCTGTAATAAGTCGCATAAGATGACCTCTTATTACATCTAGATTCGCATCATACGTATCGTAGCTAGCCCACTTTATTTCATAATCAAGCCAATTAAATTTTAAATTATCGTGATGTTTGCCTATTAAAATGTAAACACCGGGATCACTATCGGGATTCATTCGTGATTTCTTGTATTCTTCGAGTTTTTTTCTTTCTCTTTCTTTTTGTTCTGCCGCCATCCTCTTTTTTTCTTCGCGTGCTGCTACTTTTTCAGCTTTTATCTGATCTGCACTTTTTGGATTTCCACTTTCGACTTTTAATCTCTTCTCTTCAACAGCACGCCACTCAATATATTCTTCGATTGTAAATGTTTCACCTTTTACTATTAATATGGATCCACCTTCGTCAGGCCAAGGAAATTCATCAAACACTCGAACACCTTGAAACCATTCCTCAAACCACTGTCTGATTTCATCAGTTATATCATCCATAATATCTCCTTCTCTTAATTTTAGTACTCGTGTTTTTTCTTTCATTGTTTGCTTTAAAAAGTCCTCATAATACGCACGTCTGAATTTCCGTCTGGCCTCTTTCACTAACTCTAATTGAGCTTTTGCAGATGGTGGTTGGTAAGAAGAAATAACCATACCAATCTTTTCTTTCAATTGCATCTCACGCCAATGTATGCGTTTAATCTCCATAAACTTTTTATATATTTTTTGTATAAGTAACGCAGCTGCGTTCCTAATATGTTCTGGTTTAGGTGGTTTTTTTAATCCTGCCAATTCTAAATATAAGTTTTCATCTTTAATAGCCTTTTTTGCAATACCATATGCTACGATTCGTGATCTTTCCATTCTTTGTATATTGTATGCATGGCCATTAAGTATGTCCAAAAGCCTTTTTGCTTCTTGCTCTGCTGGTGTTAAATAAACTGTCTTTTCATCAGCATATTTAGCTAATAATTCTTCTTTTTCTCTTTGTAATCTTTCCTCCTCTTCGCGTTTTTGTTCTTCCAGCTCCAATAATTGTTCCTCTGTAAGAGGTGGGTCTCCCAATCGATTTCCAGCAAAAATTTGATCCATTATATACTGCATTTCAGCTTTACGTATTTCAAATGGGTAGAAGAATGGACAAAGTATTTCTACATCTTGAGGTTGTATAAGCAATTGTTGGAATGCGTTATCAGGATATGTGAATTCAAAGACTTCTACCAGTTCTAGTGTTTGTTTAAGCTCAATAATTCGACAAGTTAGACTATCTATGATTTGCTTTATACATGGCCTTCTTTGTGCTTGCTCCATTTGGTCATAGCAATCGCATAATCTGTTATATAATTCGCAATACTTGCTGTAAACTCTACTGACTACTTCAACGGCAGTCCCCTGTGGCTTGATACCAACGGACTGTATCGCCAATTCTTGTAGGCGCACATCTTCTGCTAGGGCAGTCTTAAACTCCTCTTTAAGTTCAAGCCATCGTGCATAATAATCTTTATTAGACATTTTGAATACTTAATAATTTTAAATACATTTGTAATAATTATATAAAGAACTATATCATGCCTACTAAAAAAATCTTTTAAAATACGACAAGCAAAATTTGACGTGACCCAAACTCTAATATTTTTAACGTCATACGTAAAATAAAAAAAAAAATTGAGCAAAGCTTTTTTAGACAAGGATTTTTAAGCAAGCTGGTTTGATTACGAAGCACATACAAAAAGGAAAAATGGTCCCGAGCCAAACAACAACATAAAGCCTGTGTGTCACTTTCTCACCTTCTGTCAATTAATGTAAAGATATTTCTTTAGTCTTCAGTTAGAAAATAGTAGTTAGTAAAATTGTTTATTTGGCTTAAGTTGAAAACATTTCACGTTACTAGTAATTTTGTTGATTTAATATTACTGTTTATACACCGTTAAATCTTGATCGTTTTAATCCCTTGGAGGATCGATTCAGTACATGAAACACTATCGATTGGTAAAGTTAGAATAAAAAAACAAAGCACTTCTTTTTTAAACTTGAATTAATTTACGCATGTTCTAAATTGATATCTTTAAGTAAACGTCAGCTGGGCGAGTTCAATGACCTGTAGGTAGTTAATACGCAACGACCGACAATTACCTACAAGGTCAATGACTCGTTTACTTAAAGAAATTAATTTCGTAAATGCGTATATCAATAAGAGATTTAGAAAAAAAGTACTTTATTTTTTTATTTTATCTACACAAATCGATAGTGTTTCATGTACTGGATCGACCCTTTTCGGGATAAAAACGACTAAAATTTAACGGTGTATTTTATTCCATTCAAGACTCTGCATATTTAGGAACTTGTAGAGACCCAATAATCATTGCATAGTATAAAATAAAGTCGCTTCCCGCTGTCTGTCCCTATGTATGCTTAGATCTTTATAACTCCGCAACGGATTTTGATGAACAGAGCGGCAAGCGGCAATGCCGGTTTAAGCCGATTAGCCTTATAGAATAGATCAATTTTATGACAATATAAATTAGTAGGTGGTAATTGAAGCATTTTATATTAATTGATATAATAATATGACACCAATGACAGAAAACTCACAGTTCCTTTTGGAAAGCATGTTATGAACAGTTCATACATATGTATTAATTAATCGTTTTTGAAATTGCATGTTCATTTATAATATATCAAAAACATCTCGGACTTCTTTAGAGCAAAATTGTCCCGTAGTATGTAGCTATGCAGTGTATGGACCCACTAGTAGAAAGAGATAACAAACCCGTTTGTATTTTTACTCTAGGATATGTTTTTATAGTTTTCGTAGTTAATCCAGTTTTTCCGTAAGCGATATAAGATCCTTGACCAGTGGACAAGCTATTTCTAAGAAAGAGATATAACATCCTTGGCTCTTTTGTATGCTTGACAGTACATTTTTGTCCCTATTTGAAGCGCTACTCACGAGCGTCCAAAGAACTAATTTGACTAAATTGTATGCGGGGCGACCAGTTTTAGTAACGTAGGCACTCGCTCCATTCACCCTGACCGACAACGCCAATATTCTTAGCAGTTGAGCTCAGGAGCTTAGTGTAAGAGTCTCAAAATAAGGATGACATTGATAGCATATTATCAAGGTGCGTTCGACGTTATGCTCCTTGACCAACTGCACACTAACTGTATACGGTTAGCGATAGACTGCATGCATCGACACTACACGACTGTAACCGACCGCGTAACTAAGTCATACTGTATGCAATTAATACTGACTTCACTTGACTGCAGGCGGCCGTGTGAAGATGATATCACGATAGAACGAAGTTTAAAGTACAACTGGATACAGTTGAATATGTCGAATGCGCGCGGTTGCTGCGATGCAGTCCGTCTGTTGACAGCTTTTAGAAATCTATAATATAAAAATGAATCGCAAAATGTGTTGGTAAGCGCAAAACTCGAGAATGGCTGAACTGATTTCGATAATTCTTTTTTTGTTGTGTTTGTTATTGTTAGGAGAAGGTTCTTATGAAAAAAAAAATAGGGTATAAGGGTAGACTAGGGTTGAGCAGGGTAGAGTAGGGTAGACTGGAGTAAAGTAGAATAAACTGTTGCCGGGAGTGAAGCCGCGGGCAAAAGCTAGTTATAAATAGAGTGATAGATGATTTGACATAGTGATGTCTTCCTTAAAATCTTTCCTTTATGAAAATTCCCCGTCCGTATTTCATAGTAATATGACAGCACTGACTGGAATTAGTACTTTACAAAGTTGCAGGAGGCAAAAAAATACCTTATTGTGTAATCAA
The DNA here is from genome assembly GCA_029852875.1 of Mythimna loreyi. Taxonomy (NCBI): domain Eukaryota; kingdom Metazoa; phylum Arthropoda; class Insecta; order Lepidoptera; family Noctuidae; genus Mythimna; species Mythimna loreyi. Next base: position 3,044,478 of record CM056777.1, on the reverse strand, counting down.
AATCGAAATTAAGAATCGAAAGAGAACAAAGACGTGTGTGTATCTGAAGTGGATGTACCAAGAGGCAAGATTAATGGCTAGAAATAGTAGCTTCGTGGAGATAGCGCCAATTATGTCAGTCGTTTTTTTCTGCACTGAATCTGGTGTAAGAACCTCTCGAACTTACCATATCCGGTAAGGACCTGCGTCATGCAAAAGATGAGGACGCTGTGAGGTCCTTCCGGCGTGGTAAAAGTTAAAAATGTATTTTCTTTACAAATATTTCCATTTCTACGCGAATGAAGTCACGGACAAGAGAAAAAAATCAATCAAAGATCCTAATAGAAAGAGTCGACTTCGACGCGAACGAAGTCGCGGGCAAAAGCTAGTACTGTATAAAATTTGAAGTACGCACAAACTTAATACCTCACATGGACTAAGATGCCTAAATACAGCATATCTTCCTAGTTCTAAGGGTGGCATAACAATGGAGTATAACAGTAAAAATGTTTTAAGTGTGCCTCCGTACGTTCCATTGAACATTTGAATGGTGCGCACACGCTCGCGCTCGTCGCCCACGTCCGGCGCGTGACGCGTGCCCAGGGTGTGGTCTGAGAGATAAGCGGTAGCGGGGTTTTTAGACGCAAGAAAAGTAATAGAAGGTATTTTAATTTTGTTTAATTTTTAACTCTAGCTTTAAAATATGTTTATCTAAACTTACTGTTAAAAAAAGGATATTTTGTAGGTTACGATGTAACTCAGAAACTACTAGTCCGATTTTCAAAATGTTTCATCAGTAGGAAGATACTTTTCACTGCCTAAGCTTATATTTTCTATTTCTTTCGAGCTAAGCGAGTGGCAAAAGCTAGTTTAGTATAATTTTATTGTATGTAGTAGCCAGTCTGCCCCTACAACTCAGTTACCGATTTACACGATATAAATTAACAGAAGATTTCAAATTGTGGGTTTGTTCATGATTTGTAAAAGAAATTTAATTTCTGGAACTAGGTTATGTAGCAGATTACGATAATTACTATACTACACAATCGCTGGTTACTTTCCGTTCTTGCTGCGACCACGGGAGCAGTTCATGAGTAAAAAGATAATAATCAGAAATATAGGTTAGCAGCTTCTGCCAACTATCGCGCTTGACCGCTATCTCACCTGATGGATAACGACGATGCAGTCGACGATGGAGCGCGCTTACCTAGAAGTAACCTATTCGCTCTTGACGTAAAGATTCCCGGACTGTAGCCATCAGGAAACAATGACTCCGTGAAAATCGGTTTACCTTTTTAAGGATGCAGTTTTGTAAAATCCGTTCTTAGTGGATATCCACACCCTTTAAGGTACTACTACCTACATACCAAATTTTAAGTTTATAGTTGTTATAGTTTCTGAGATTTCATGATTAAGTAATCAGTGGTATTTAGCTTTAATATACACTGTCAAATTTAACGATCTAAATTTAATGGTGTATATAGAATTAACATTGAACGTATATTGGGCCCTAACAGAATACCAGCGCTGCGATATTTATTGGTTTTAAATAACGCAGCATATGCTGAGTTAGGCGCCTTTTTGGCCTCGCACACGTTTTTCTTTCTTTTCTTTCTTTTCTTTCTTTCTTGTATATAAGAGTGTATTTACTCCGGTTCCGCTGTTTTCACTATCTTGTCCCATCACCCATAGCACCGCGATTTCCCTTATCTTGGACCCCTAAGCATCCCCAAAATGCAACGTAACAATGATTTATTCTACAACCCTCGCTGTATTCATTACTGGTGTAGAAATTTAAGCCATTTATTTTGTTAACTCTGTCCCGGGCAATAAAGTAGGTGGAGGGGTGATTTTAAGGGATCAATGTTAACGTAGTTTGTAATCTTAATGGTTGTATGATTGTATGAATATTTAAATTGTTTGATCTAGTGTTATCACGTCTCATTTACTTATTCTGTTTATTAATATCAGCGAGTTGATCCTCAAGATTCTCACAATTTTTAAACAAATACCTAGTGGCAATAAAATAACAATTATTTTGAATCTAAACTCATTAACGTTCTTTTTGTTTAAATTGTTATACTTAATAGTCAATTTCTAGGAGTTTGTACCTCAAAAAGAAAAACGGAGCCCTCACTTTGTTTTCCGTCTGTCTGTTTGTATTTCTGTCAAGACCCTTTATCTCAAAAACGTGATGAGTTATCTAGTTGAAATTTAAACCATATTTTTCATTCTACGAACAAAAGCGTGTTACACGAGTGCGTCGGTCTAATGTATTTTTAGCTTTATTTTTTTAGTCAAGAATGCTGGTTTTTGTGAAATTCCGGAAAATGAGATAAATTCAGTTGTTCAATCAATGGCACCACAATCGCATAAAGATGTTGAATGATCAAGTGTACTAATCGACAAATGGATGGGCGATTTACAGTCTCATCAGTACTCATCACGCTTGTGCGACACTGAGGCTCGACGTTACTCTAGTGCGACATGAAGAAAACATGTTGTATTCTAGAGCACCCCACCACGGATAAGTTAGGTTAGCGAAGCGGAGCTCCCGTCTTATCCTTCGTAGTTATTTTTTTTATAACCATCCAGAAGTAGGAGCCCCGCGGAACGAGACTCTGTCGAATTGTCTTTGCAGGCAGGGCATGTTACCACTTTAGTTACCATTGTAATAACAATATATTGGAACAATAAACTTTTTTACAACATTTTGAGTGTTTGTTAACAACTACATTAGTTTAAAACTGTGTTGTAGCCATTAGCGTCCACCGTTTAGTTCCAAGAGGGGATTTATTTTATTGTAATACTGCTTCTGCACCAACGTACTGTCAAACTACAGTACTCACACCAATTATTAGCCACCCAATTTATTGCACTACCTTATTGAGCTACTGTCGTAGAATCGCTTGTCACACACGTGAAGCCGAATTTTTTGCATTGAATAAGCGTGAGTTCGGAATAAGGTGAGTCGTAGTACAAGGTTTTCACACAAACGTAAATCGCGCATGCGTTTGTCGAGCTCACGTTTTACTCTCTTCTATTATATTATACTAACTTATGTTCGCAACAGCCTTCATGAGCAGGCAATCGAATCAGTGTTCTAAAGGTTGTTTTTTATTCACAAATATTTTTTTGTGCCAACTTAAATTGTAACCAAACTCCTATTTATTTCCAAATCTCTCTGGGAAAACTTCATTTTAATTATTATTAATATAATTCCAAACTGTAACCAACTCATCATTTTAATCCCCATCTACATTCTCACGAAGTAAGATCTTTATTATTTTGTGAGGATAATCCAAGAATTAGTGACGCCAGGGTTTTGCCCCACCCATCCATTTACGTGCCACCACCGGAACCGAACGGCACAATGATTGACTGAGAAATAGACTGGTGTGTACCGAGCGCCAGGGGTGATCCTGATGTATTTATCTTTGCCATGTAAATAAATATTGGATGTGAAAGTGTTTGTTTATTTTGCGGGGTTATTAATTGCTTCGTCTTGATTTTACTGAATGTTTTATTTTATTTGAAATGGATTGTTTTTTTCCTCTTGTCATATAGAGTTACATACTTGTTACTGATCTTTAATTTTTTTAGTAGGTATTACAATTTTGTAACTTTAAATGTTGATTTCGATCTCGCTGTTCAAAGTTGTCGAGTGATTGCCTAAGACACATAAGTTTGAAAAGAGAAGAAGGTTTTACCCAGTAGTACCTAAGTACGAGTATTAGGTATTTTTAGTCAACAAGTAATAACATATAAATCCAATACTATAAATAATAATAGAACTAAAAGAGTTCCTAAAATAAACATTATAATAGATGATAATTATAGTAATGAATATCACAATTACAGTAACAACTCAACCTTATAATAACCCTCAGCGGTCTTCTGTACCCTATGAGAAAAAATCTGTGTAGCGCACGGTTGTCACCACAAATTTGTAATCGACGATCCGACGTTCGCGGGGTTAGCGACACGCGCGAACATTCGATAAGCTTAGTGGTACTATCAGACCCCTCAATTTAGACACTCGAACGTTTCAAAAACTCGTCTGAATGGACCGTGATAATGCCCTGATATATGATACGTATGTATGTATTTTTGCTATTCGAATAGTAGTTTATTTTGATTGTGAAGTTCGGAAATCAAATCAACGTAGCAAAAGAAGAGAAATAATTACAGTTACAGCTTCACAAGTATAAATATTACAATATAACAAAACAAAGCACTATCAACCATTTCCTCCATTGACAGCCATCAAATCAGTAATAGAAAATAGAAACAAACTACGCCTTGCCTTCAGTTGGAACGTTCAGATTACGGATAATACAATAACAGCAAATGAATACGAGACTTATCGATTGAAATCGACAAGCGAGTATCAATGAATAGAAATGCGCAGATATATCCGAAACGGTATCGAATCGAGTCACACAAAGCGGTCGAAAGGACCGGGAAGAGCTCTTAATTAAGAGCGTAACATGTACAGGCGCGTGGCTCGTTTAGTCACGGTACTAGTATATTGTACTCGTAGTACTATAGACTACTCCAGTTATAATGGTGCTCATTTAACCAGTTTTTAGAGCAGTACGAGTGTTTCGTGATTGCAATAAATATTGTTGTGAAATGAACTATGCTGTGGCTATGTGGGGTTTAACCTTTTGATAACCTAGCGTTTTCTGAACTTCATACTATTTCATGCAGAAAACAAAAATAATTATAATCTATACATGCAAAGGCCACTTGATGTTTACGCACAAATGCGTTCGCGTGATGTAATCGTTTATCTATTCAAAATAAGTTTTCAACGAAAATATATTTTTTTTCATAATAACTTTTTTTTAAAGTATTCATCAAGACCACTCCAAACACGATGACGTTATCTTGTTGTGCTCAACAGTTCCTTGTCGACTCAGTCATCAGACTTGCTCCATATCACTACATTAATAAGATTATCATATCTCTTTCAATAAGTATCATTGGCTACCATGTAGTGGTCTGGCATTTGTGCTAAACTAGACCTATTTGACTGCACCCATGAAACAAACATTGTACTTAGTGTATTTTTTTTAAGGATTTCTAAATTTAGTTTTTCTAATTTGTGCTTAATAAAATATTTTTCTCTTTCTTTCAATTACAACACAATATATCAATTTTTTGGTCATCATTTTGTAAACCACTCCATCTAGAGTAGGCTTTTTCTGTAAGAGTCCAGTTATCTCCGCTCATTACCGATGCAGATAGAGCTATCGCCCTCTCCACAATCATTTTACCGCTTTACCGAGCGTAATGAGTACCGCTTTGATGGTAAAGCGGTAACTTTTAATTGCAGCTCTCCAGCGCCCTCTGAGGCCATCCTTTGAACTTACGCCTCGTCTGACATTGCTACTGTCATAAGTTAAATTGCATAGAAATTTTGAAGGGATTTTTTTCTTAGTAGTTGATCATTCACGCCGTTTAATACAAGACATCATCATCATCCTACCCTTATCCCATATTACTTGGGTTCGGTGCAACATGTTTTTTTTCTTCCACTCTGTCCTGTCACCCGTTATATTATCACTAACACCCTTTTCTTTCATATCACTTCTCACACAATCCATCCATCTCTTCTTCGGCCTCGCTCTTCCTCTTCATCCATCTACGTGTAAACTCAAAACATTTTTCGTAACATGCGTTTCATCTCTCCTCTTTACATGGCCATACCAAGACAAACGATTTCCTTTCAACTTTTCAGTCACTGGCGCCACTTTCAGACTTCCTCTAATATACTCATTTCTTACTTTATCCATTCGCGTCACACCACACATCCATCTCAACATTCTCATCTCCGCTACATGCTATTTTCATCGATCTTCTTAACAGCCCCACATTCCGATCCTTACAGTATGACAGGTTTTATCACGGACTTGTAAATTTTACCCTTCAACTTGAGGGGCATCCGTGGGTCACAAGTTGTTCCCGTGACCTGTCGCCATTTCATCCATCCTGCGTTGATCCGATGCGTTACGTCTCGGTCTACCTCACCATCGCCTTGGATAATACAAGACATGTAATATTGTAATTATTATGACTATTAGTAATATAATGTATCCGTATAATAATATATAAAGGTCCTGCGTACATCGAAGGACTTATATCAATTTGCCTGCTGTGGTCTTCCCATCCGATTATACTTTAGGTGTCTTCAAATAAATATCCTTTTAATAAACCAGAGCGTCTCCCCATCAACAATTGCATCACTGCTTACCATCAGGTGGGATCGCAGTCAAGCACTAGTTTGACAACAATAAAAGAATGATTTTTTTTAACTTAGCTTAGGTATTCCGCCGCATTTAGTTCGATACGAAGCTAGTTTGACGACATTCATAATGATAGGCTGAAAGTGTAGAATTCCTGCCGGAATCTGTGTTTATCTATACATGTGCAACCCTAGGATCTGCAACGCAGTCAAGAATACTCGTCTTTATTCTTGACCTATTTAGTTTAGACAAGCGTATCAAGCGACAATGGAGTACCATTTTCGAAAATCACTTACCATCAAATGAGATAGAACATGAGCGCATTAATAATAGAGAATAAATAAAAGTTTAACTCCGATCCACCCTTTTTCACTTCTATATAATTGGTGAAGTGTCTAGTGGTTGTAAGTAACACATCCATTGCTTGGTGAAATTCAGCAACGGCGAAAATTGGTCGCAGTGTTGAAAGAAAACATACCTGAGCATTTTGTAGCCCTCAGCGAGTCGGACAGGGTTGAAGTGGAGTAGCCTTTACCGATCCCTCCAGACAGCTTGTCTGAACCTGTCGCGTCCAAAACAACAAAACAATTAACAAAAAATAAGGAATCTTACTAAAAATAAAACGGGATTCTATTTGGGACAAAAAACGAGCCGTCGCAAAATCATGTTTTACATCATTGCTAATTAAAATTAAATCAGTTTTTCGTGTTCTAATGACGTCTAGATAATTAAATTAGAAACGGAACAAAAAGATAAATGCAGGATTGACATACAAGTATCTTCTTTTATTTATAAAAACTGGCCTACTGCCAGCGGCTTCGCCCGCTTGAAAGTAGGTAACTTTAAACCCCTATTACATCCCTATAGAAGTTGAGTTTTGAAAAACCCTTTCCTTAGCTGTGTCAAGACTTTGTTCGCGGATATGTGGTTAGGTTGACATACACTTTTTTTCTGTGTACAAAATTATGTTTCGCGCACAGTAATAATGCAAGTGCAATACTATTTAAAACCCGTCTTCGTGTATTTATTTTATTATAAACTAGCGACCCACCCCAGCTTCGCACGGGCACAATGTTGGTGATATTAAATACATCATGCATGTATTATATTATACATACAAACCTTCCTCTTAAATCACTCTATCTATTAAAAAACGACGCATCAAAATCCATTGCGTAATTTTAAAGATTTAAGCATACATAGGGAGGAAGCGACTTTGTTTTATACTATGTAATGATGAAAAATGGAGCCAAATTGTTACTCAGTGGTACCCAAGAGATGGTCACAGATTGAGAGGAAGGCCTAATAAAAGATGGGATGAGGACATTCGCCAAGTAGCTGGAATTACATGGCTCAGAGTGGCAAACGAAAGGTCAGAATGGAGAAGGTTGGAGGAGGCCTAGACTGGCAAGCGGATTTGCAACGAATTGGCAAAGGACAAATTCATGAATGAAACTTTTTTTTTTTTTTTAGAACTTAAATTTGTTTTTTGTAAATCCGAATAAAAGGCTTTATTATTATTATTATTAATGATGAATTAATTTATGAATGAATTCAACTATGTTAATATAAATTGTAATATGGTAGTAATATGGGTGTAACGTGTAACCATAGAGACCCTCCTTCCATAGTTTCCGGCTCTGAGCTACTTCTTACCGTTTCCTAAAGAATATACTAATATAATTTAAAAAAAATCACGAGGTACTCTGCTCTCCCACGCTAAAAGTCAAACGTATCAAATTGCCCAACACAATATGTTTTGAACAATTTATTTGTTGGAAATAACGGTAGGGTGGGTCGCGTGGTCACGGCATATCCATAAACCAAAAAAAAAAGATGGGGTGGTATCATCATTACTTGTATATGTCGCACAATTAAGCTCGCATTGTCTCGGCCACGGTTCCCATGAAATGGTAAGCAACATTGACGGGGCTACGAAAACAGATTGAATTGCTATCTCCAGCAATATTGCAGTTGCTGTGTTTTTACGAATGGCAATAAATTTTTTTTTTCGTAGTTGGTAGGTAAGTTTCTTTTCTTCAACATAGCAATACACTAGAAACCATAATACTATAAAAAGCTTCGTAAATGTGTCCATCCGTCTAAAACTCAGTCCAAAAAATACGTATTTATTTACTTATTTTGTCGCACTCAATCATCTTTATAATATGTAATACTCAGATACTCACGGATTTTTCGAGGTAAGAATTCATTTAACTTCTTGTCCTCTATTCAGGTGGAGTGGTGCTAAATCTATAATAATTATATTCAATTGACCCTTGCGTTCATCGCGATATCAAAGATTTTCGACTGAGTCAAGGTAAAACATTTGATTCAAAAGAGTGTCCATGGAGTTTCTTGCACGTTCTTCTACATAGAGATCTACGCCTTGGAACGTGCAAATTAGCTTCAATTTTGACATTTCAAAAGTGCCTGTAAATGGTCTATTTGAAATAAATGAGTTTGAGTTTATATTTTACTGGTAAACTCGCACAGCAGGTATAACTAACAAAACCTTTCAAAGCCCGCTCAGCTTGACTCCCCAGCTACACTACCCGCTGGTTTCGAGCCCTGTGTGTTGATGGGATGCGCGGGCGCACGTCGAACGTGTGCCACATATTGTCTGGAGCGGCGAACTAAAAGCGATGTCACTCTGCGTAACGCGACCATTATCACTGATTTATAATATTCGCGCGCGAATGGTCATTGATTGTGTAATAATTGTTTGTTTGGTACTACTTGGGATCACCCCATGGGACTGGGAATTTGGCTTATTGGCTTAATGTTAAGTGTTTGGGTGGCTCGAGAGGGTTAGTAGCTTTTGCAGTGATTATCTCATTTGAAACTGTGAATTAGAGCTTTGACGTGTCTATTGTAATTTTCAAGTATGTTGAACAATTTGCAAGAAATTATTTAAATGTATAAATTTGCTTTTTTTTAATTGTTAAAAACTAGTGCTTAAATACGATCACACCTGATGGTCAGAATGATGCAGCCGATGATGATGAAGCACAATAGTTTACTAAGAGCCTAAAACTTTAACTTTAGCTAAGAACCTAAATTATAATTTGACGGGAAGACCATAGTAGGCAAAATGTTTCAATTATTTGATACGAATTTAAAACCATACTTTAAAATTAAGTTTTTATAAGTATAAAAGCTGTAACGCCCAAAAATCAAAGCAACCCTCAAACGCAGCAATATCGTTACAACACATTCATGAGTCAGATTATAATAATACGGCAAGGTTTACTAATTAAAAGGCAAACCGTTTGGGGTTGAGGGACTATTAACCATAATAAAGCCGGTGCAGACAGCAGGGCGCCCCATGATGAGTCACTTTCACACTCGTTACAACGCTTTACGATACTTTACTTTGTAGATTATCTATTCAGGTATTAAAGTGGCTGACGGTAATATTTCGACAGTCCCTACGTAAACTTTTGAATCTGGTAATACGCATTTTTTTTTTTAAGCTTAGTATAAAAGTATATTTTATTTATGTGCGTAAAAACGATAATTATTGGTGCTTATTGATTTTTTGGAAACAAATTTATATACAGATGCAACATCTAAATCCATAATTAATATTATAAATGCGAAAGTAACTCTATCTGTCTGTCTGTTACGCTTTCCCTCTTAAACCTCTCAAACGATTTTGTTGAAATTTGGCACAGACAATCTTTAGACCTTGAGAAAGGACATAGGCTACCTTTTTTTTGCTCCTCTTAAAAAGAAACAATAAAAAAATATTTCTAGTACCTAGTGCCAGTAATTTTGTTTTGCTTTGATATGGCAGTCAGTCAGTTAGAGTAAGATATACAATCATTGCATATTATAAAACAAAGTCGCTTTCCGCTGTCTGTCCCTGGATGCTTAGATCTTTAAAATCAAGCAACAGATTTCGTTGCGGTTTTTTTAATAGATAAAGTGATTCAAGAGGAAGGTTTATATGTATAACATATGCATAATATATTTAATATCAGCATTGCACCCGTGTGGAGCTGAGGCGGGTACTAGTATGTAAAATAACCAACTATAACAGCTTGTTCGCGCCTGGATTACCGAGAAGGTTTGCTTATTTCCAATATATATTTAAAAAGTAGGCATTTTTTCCTTAAAAAGTTTTTTGAAGATTATTTTATTGGAAATCTAGGGTTGAACCCTATTTTTTATTTAATAAATATTGAATAGGTCACTAGAACGCTTGAGAGTGCATGCGTAGATACCAATACTGATGCTCTACTAATTTAGTCTCGATTTACATATTTCTGCAAGTCAGCTGGAAGATTTTTTTTTTTGGAAATCATTATGCAGTACCTAATGTCTATTGTGTATAGGCAAAATATTAATTTTACTATTTTATATTATGTAAATTATAAAATAAATTATTTGCCCCCAATTTAGGATAATTAATTTCTTTGAAAAACAGTACCTAATCTTAGTGCATTTAAGTAACATTTTATTGCTTATATTAATAAAAAATAGTAACTTAACTTGCTTACTTTATTGGGGCTGTACATTATCCCGACTATATAATTTGTAGCTAAAATAAACATTTTAACGAACCTACAATGTTTTCCTTTACATTATTACTGTAAAAAATACATACATTTTGTTGTTTGCTGTGTACATCTTACACTGCTGTATCTGAATTATTTTGCCGTGGGTCACCACTGACATACGTGCTATAGGTTTACCATCTCTGACATACATTATGGGTGTTTAAAATATTGTGCGGACTTCATCACGCATGCGGGATTGTCCGAGCTGCCGAGCTATCCATTGCTCGCCGTCCGCAGGTCCACGCCCTCCACCTCCTCCTTTGCTAGCATTACTGCTTCGCAGAAGGAGGCGACCACCTGCCATTCCTTCTCGCTTCGGACTATAACCTTAACCAAGGTCCGGCGCGAGAGTACGCCACCGCTGATTGACCCAATTAGGATACGGCGATGCTCTTCCCAAGAGGGACACACCTCTACCATGTGCTTCACACCACGCGTCCCACGATCATACTTCTCGCATTACAATAAATACTTGTATAAAAAGGACATTTGCGGGGAATACGCATGCGGGGCTATTCCACTGTTAGGATGAAATCCGCCAAAGAAAATAAACATTTTCAATTATCATGAAACTGAAAATTATTCAATCTTCACATACAAAGAGATCAATGTCGGTGATGCTGAAATCAGTGCCTTTTTTTTATACGTAATTCATATAGATAACAGAACGGAAAAGTATTTCTGGAATCCTAAAAAATACTAGGTACATAATAAGTAATGCATCGAATCCTATTTCAAATAAGCACCTAGTTATTTGAATATTATAATAGCTTTTTTATAAAAACAAGGAGTTCTTAAAGTCTGCGATCTATACAGCGCTCCTAATCTACATTCTACTCACACGAACCCTCCCGTAATGAATATAAATGGTGAAACAACAACCCTAGCCCTTTGGCAATATACATTTAAAAAAATCAATAAACTCATATCAGAGCAGTTGGGCCATGATTTATTGATATATATTTTATCACGATACGATCTAAAGTGTGGCCTCATAATTGATGACATTTGTACCAAACTGATCCCGGGGCACGATAGCCATGTAAAACACCAGCAACTGGTATTCGGGGCGTTCTGCAATCATTTTCGCGTTAACAACTCTTTACGCTATTTTTAGAGGGTTACTTTTAATATATTTCTCTTAATGACTACCTAAGATTAACCGATGGTGGCACGTGAATTTTGCACTTATTCGAATTTTATTTAAATAGCTTCTGAATTACATTGTTACATTGTTCTCGCATCATAGCAGCGACAAAAATATGTAACCTATACATTTGTAAAACACAACATGATTAAAAAGAGTGTCCATGGACTTTCTTGCACATTCTTCTCCATTGAGACCTACTTTTTGGAATGTGCAATTATCGTCATTTTTTCCTGACAGACCGACTTTATGACTTTTCAAAAGTGCCTGTAAAGGTTTATTTGAAATAAATGTTTTGAATTTGAATGCTTAGAACTTTTAGCCTTGTGTGTATACCAAAGCTGGCTCGTAATGATTGCTGTTGCAAGCAACTTTCTCTTGAATTTGCAATTTCATCAAAATGTAATTTATTCTATTATTTTTTTGTTGATATTTGTGAACGAGACTTAAAGCTGCTTGCAGACTACGCTATGCTAAGTGCCATATAGTTTAGCAAAGGTAAATTTATAGTAGTAAGTATGGCGTAGTAAACTAATAATATACGTAATTATAGTACAGTACACTGTGAACGTGTCCATAACGATGTGGTGCGCGATATTGTTATGCTATATACTAAACTAGCGACCCGCCCCAGCTTTGCACGTGTGCGATGGTTATATTAAATATATTATGCATGTATTATACATATAAACCTTTCTCTTGAAAGCCGCATCAAGATCCATACAGTAGTTTGAAAGATCTAAGCATGCATAACGACAGCGGGAAGCGACTTTGTTTTATACTATGTAACGATGCTAATATACATGGCGTAGTCTGAAAGCGTCTTAATTTTTTTTCGAATGTTGCGCCGTTATATGATTGGCTAACAATGCCAGTCTTCAGTGGTTTTCTTCTAAGTAAACCGAGTTGGGAAACTAAAATAAATGAAGCAAAATACGAACACATGAGAAAAGTGACAACTACTCAAAGTTTAAAAATTCCAATGAATTTGAATGTTAAAAAATCCTATGTAGAAGCGAGTTTTAAAACGTAAAGTTCCCATCTAGTTAACGAGAGCGGAAAGGCCCGATCTCCTCAGTAGCGCAGTCAAGACAATGGTCGCCCGCTTCGAATTTACATTTTTTTATGAATTGTGCTACTTTTTTAATGGCAAAAACTTTATTGTCTTTTTCGAGAGCAGCGCCTTTTGTCACTGTGCTTTTGTGGCGACCTCTGTCGGGGACAAAGGATTTTTTGTAACAAATGGAATATGTTTGTCTTTTGGATCTAGAAATGTTTATTTTTATTATTGAAGATATTTTCACTGAGGTTCACAATAGGGATGTAACTATTTTATAGTTTTGCAGTACATCCTAATTCATTTACTGTATATGAAATTAATATTTCCGACCTGAATACGCCATGAAAGTTCTATTCTAGTTTAATTCGAAGTTTTTTTAGGTGGCCAATTATGCATGGACTGCTCTCGCTCTTGGGTGGAGCTGAAGGGCAGGTCAGACTTTTACTGAATGAAATCCACTTCTATAATTCAAGTTTCAGATGATTTTTCTTTCAGAAACGCACCCGCGGCACCAGTAGGACCTACCGCGTAGAACACTAGGCGCTGTGGGCTCTATAAAATTTTATAGAGCCCACAGCGCCTAGTGTTCTACGCGGTAGGTAGGTAGGTAAAGTAGAACTCTACTATTGATTTTTTAGGGTTCCGTAGTCAACAAGGAACCCTTATAGTTTCACCATGTCTGTCTGTCTGTCTGTCTGTCCGTCCGCGGATAATCTCAGCGACCGTTAGCTCTAGAAAGCTGCAATTTGGTATCAATATGTATAATTATCAACCATGCCGACAAAGTGCACAAACAAAAAGTGGTAAAAAACGTTTTATTAGGGTACGATTGTATCACTGCTTACCATCAAGTGGGATCGCAGTCAAGCACTAGTTTATTGCAATTTAAAAAAAAAACCTCCCCTACGCGTAAAGTGGGAAGTGCTTTTTTTTCATTTCTACCATAACTTGTGATATATTGTTGGATAGGCATTTAAAAATAATTAAGGGTCCCGTAAAAAAATTTTTTGTTAGGTAATGTTAATATTTTCGGAAATAATCGCTACAAAAGTAAAAAATGAAGCGTCCCCTCCCCTCCTCTAACTTTTGAACAATAAATTTAGAAAATATGAAAAAAATCTCAAAAGTAGGACTTTCAGTAAACTTTCTAGGAAAATTATTTTGAACTTGATAGAATGAACAGAAATTTTTTTGAAAAAGTAAAAAATAACGTTCTGAACTAATTTTGTATTTTAACCGTACATGCAAGTATTTATTTTTTTTACTTTTTACATATTTCATTATACTGAGCGTATCTTCAATCAAATAAAAATACAAAAAGAATAAAATCGGTTCACGCAAGTTAAAATTACCACCGGGTGCAGCGCCATCTCTCGGGAAATTGGGTTACTAATTTTTGGATGGGCTACTGGGTTCTGTTACATTGTGAGAAATTTGTGACGGGAGGGAAACTACGGAACCCTACACCGAGCGTGGCCCGACACGCTCTTGACCGATTTTTTTACATGTTTTCTAAACTTATGGTTCAAACGTTAGAGCGATTATTTCCAAAAATGTTAACATTAAGTACCTATCAAAAAAATATTTTATGGGAACCCTAATAATTTTTAAATACATATTCAAGCAGAAAATATATTACACATCTTTAAATATTATTAGCACTTGGCGTGATTGATTAACATATTGGTAACAAATTTTAGCTTTCTAGTGCTACCAGTCACTGAGATTATCCGCAGACAGGCAGACAGACAGACAAACTTGGCGGAACTATTATTATAAGGATTTTTAGTTGACTACGAAACCCTAAAAAGTAGAATGGCTATATATTTTTTTAATTCTTGTAAAAAACGACACTGCACGAAAAATGCAAGAGAATTATCATTTTACCCTCGTTAAAAGGAAAAACGCGTCAGCTAACATCCACAATAATGAACGGTGAGATAATAATTTTTTTTCGCCACTATTTAGCTGAGCGCACGATCATCGTGGGGCGTTAAGGGGCGGGCGCGTCTCTATAGCAACCATGGGGATGAAATCCCGTACGCCCCTCTCCCTTGATTGTTATCTGAAGATGCCTCCCCACCAAGCCTCTTCTACCTACATCAAAGTAATCTAAAAGGGTTTAGGTTATATGCGAAATGTGATCGTGTTTTGTTATCTTAAGAGCGAGTTTACGTTGGCGAAGCAACCAATCGATATTCAGCCGTGTCTACGTGGTGTTATCGTTGCGAGGTTAAGGCATGTGACAAAAGACCTTAAATTCTGATATGAACGTAAAATAGTTGCTGCAAAAGTTTTTGCTCTGTATGAATTTTATCATCTTGAAGTAGCGCAGTTTATTTTGAGACATCATTCTGACGACAGCGGACTGCGGCCAAAAAAGCCAGCTGGTTTTTGTGGCCGCAATCTGCTACACGCTATAGGTATGTATAGTATATACTACATATATGTAGTATATATATGGTATACACACGTGTAGTAATCTAAATTGAATACAGTACCATATAAAAAAGACTAAAAAAAATCTGTAACACCAACTGTAAATAGGTACATCACGATTGTAATTTTAAGTTTACGAAGAGCGAAGTGCCCTAACACAGGCAAATTTTGTCTAAAAGGTCACTTCAATCACTAGATGTAGTACTATTTTATAAAACGAAATAAATTATTTGTATTTGTATACATATGACTAAATCATTGATTTGGTCTATCGTGATTTAGCATGCTAAATTGCACTCAACAACAATAAAACAAAACTTACCAATATTTTTACTTTTGTCTATAGCCCCGAGCATTGAGTCGTCTGTCCTGGTAGTCCTTCCGAAACCTAGCGTGGAGCTGGTGGCATCTTGCCCCAGCTGCCCTCCATAAAAGTCACCGAAGGCCGTGGCTGAGCTCAAGAGACCGGACCTGTCTTGCAAGGCCGCTTTGGCTTTTTCCACACTCTGTTTCAGTTGCTCGAACGTGGACTGGTGTAGTCGGTAGGGAGGCCATTCTGCTGTAGGCCATGGTTCCTCCTTTAATGCGCTTCTTTTTAATTCTAAAGCTCCTGCGTAGGAGCAGCTGCTTTCGTACATCGCAGCTTTAAGACCAGCGCAAAGTGCAGATGCACACTTTGAATTGCGGAGATCAACCCTGAGGACAAAAAAAACGATAGACTTAGAAAGGTATTGGGTTTATTTTAAACTAAAGCATTTATTTGATAAACCAAAGTCAAGAGACACTACCGAGCTGTTTATAAGAAGTGCATATGATTATTATAGATTAAATTCAAACAAGCTCTTCTGGAATTCCATTGTGACTTATGATGTCACTTTATTAGAGCTTCACGAAATTTTTTGAAACATGTAAATTACAGTGAGTCAAATCAAATCCCGTCGGAAAATAACTGTACATATTTTCAAAATGTAAAGGGTTTGAGCAAACCCGCGCCTATGGTGGCTGGAAATCGAGTTTGGAGTCCCGACGGTTGTTCGCTAGCATTACTGCTTTGCAGAAGAGGACATCCGCCTGCCATTCATCCTTGCTCCGGACCTTGGCCAGAGCCGTCAGGCGTTGGTGCCATCGACCGCCGAATAGAACATAATGGTGCTCTGCCCATGCAGGATACATCTTGACCGTATATTCAACTGTGTTTTCCGAACGGTCTACAAAGTTTCAATGATCTAAGTACAAGTCAGGTGCAGGAACCTCCCGAGCTAACCAAATTCGATGAGGACCCGCGTCATGCGGAAGGTGAGGACTCCTTAACATTTTTGCAGCCACTTCTTAACATTAATCATTAGGTTTTATAATTAACCAATACTAAATCACAATTTAATAAAGTTCTCGCTTTGTGATAACCAGGTTGCTCAGATTGACCGGTAGCTTTCCTACTACTTGTGCTTCGGGATTGTGTTATGTTCATAAATTAATTAATTTAGAAAAAAAATTGTGGCATTACCCACACTCTGTACTTAACCTTTATTTTCTTTAACTTATCATATTTGTATGTATGCAGATTTATTCGACACGCAATGTATTTTTAATTACAGCATACAGAAGTTTAATAAATAATTATTTATTTGTTTAGGTACACATATGACTAAAATTCTTAAATATTAAAAATCAAAATACCTATCTTTTACATCTTATGTTAAATGCACAAAACTTAAAAATGTTTCGTCCCAATAACGAACAGAACCAATTAAACCACTTTTTAATTTAGGTCACATTTTTCAAAAAATGTTTTTATGTATGTCTTTATACCTATTAATACCCTTTATTTACCTATTAATAAACCAAGCTATCGTGCGCAATATTGCCAAAATAGGTCAACGACCCAGGAAGGTGGTCGTCCAACTTATATTTTATCATACTCGGGATGATAATAGTCATTATTATAGAAATTATCATAATTGGTATTAAAACTAAAAGTATTCCTTACTGTTTTAGTAGGGAAAACTTTTTTTTATTTATTTATTCCTGCAACCAAAGGTAGAAAGGTAGGCTTAAGGCTATGAAATGCCTCATGATTTTTTTTCATAATTAGGTAAATTGAATTGAAAATTATTTGGAAAGTGTCAGGTTTTGCGCTTTTAACATTACACGCTGTATAAAAATGTGCAAACAAGATATAAACTACCGGTTTCAGTGTAAGATAAATTCTAACAATACAAGCAATGGACAGGAGTAACGCTGTCTGAATCAAGCCGACTAACCCTAGCTTCCTAAGGAGTTTTGTTTATGGTGGGAAAAATCATCTAATGACGAATCCCGCCCTTGGGTGGATCGGGAAACAGTGTCAGACTTTTACTGACTAAACGACTCACCTCATTCCTTCTTAGCCTTCATACCAGGGTCGAACCTTCCTTTCAGAAGTCGGACCGGGGAGCTTCCTAAGGTGCCAATCGAGGCTCTTGTTAAAGGTCGTAAAGTCAACATCCTACATGTCAACAACTTGGCGAGCCCAATCAATATACTAAATTTGTTTATCTTTCTCGGCTTTCACAGAGTTCTCCTTATACGGAATGGAAATTTCAACAATCATTGCACGCTTCTAGCTTAATTTGACCACCACTAATTAGGCTTATTGGCTACAATACTTACGTCACAGATGATGGGTCGAACCCAGTACAAACTGATATAACTATTATCAAGAACTGGGTCCTGGTTGAATAATCCAGGCTGCAAGGTTGTGCCTATGCAAGTATTCTCCATTATTATTTTAAGTTAAAACAATTGAAGTACACGTACAGATTTTACAGAACTCTATAGCACGTGAACGATCATAATCAAGAAAAATAAACTACCAGAAGTAACTTATTATTGTCAAAGGGGAAGCCTAAGTATTGTAGTGATTATTCAATCATTGCATGCAAATGCATCAATTTAAATGTACAGACTAGCTTTCTGCTAGCGGCTTCACCCGCGTGTAAGTAGGTTTCTCCATACCAACTTTTGACCCCCGTTTCATACCCTTAGGAGAGGAATTTAGGGAAATCCTGTCTTAGTGTAAAAGGAAGCTTTGGGCAAAATTTCACGCTCCTAGTCTCAGTAGTTTCGCCTGTGCGCTGATATGTCAGTCAGTCAGTTTCTCCTTTTATATATATTGATAGATTAAACTGCGTGCATGGTTGACGGCTGGATATGTACATGAAGAACTGAAGTGCAGAACCACTTTTTGATGAAGTTCATTTGAATTATTTGTATCCTACAAATTCCAACCTGGTAATTAGACTTTTAAATAGGTTGTTATTGTACAATACAACTGTACGGCTCGTTTTGAAGTTTATTAAAATGATTCTCCTTTGCTTTTTTTGTGTATTAAGTCTGGTAAGTAAACAGATGAAGCGCTGGTAAAATAATGTATTGTGACGGCAAAATTGGCTTGTGTCCAACAGTGTGATTCGCCTGAAATGATGATTATGATGATTATGATGATGACGGCAAAATATCACATCGTGACGTGTTGTTTGTGCAATATATGGCCTGATAGAGATTTGTGAAAATACTTAGGCTCTACACAGACGGACAGCGTTTCAACTGCAATCCTACAAATTGCAGTTCAAATGCAGTTTGAATGCAGCTAACACGACTGCAATAGAACTGCAAACCAACCGTGCAGTCCGATTGCAGTTCAATTGAAGTCGGCGGTTTAGTGCAAACGTGTAAACTGCACATCAACTGCTATCGAATATTTGTATTAGCATTATCAATATTATGTTTGTATGTACTAAGTACTTAGCAGTTATAGTAACTGTATAATGTTGCTATATTGTAAACATTGCTGAGAGAACTTTGCCTTATTGATAGTACGAGTTTTAGTAGTAGTATAACATTAATTAAACTTAACATTACATTTAAATAAATAAATAAATTAACATAAAACATCAGCACAATCGAATAAAAAAAAAAGCTCAATGTAATTTCAAGTCATGGATTTTTTAAAAGAATTTAATATGTATATGATTTTTGATCAGAGGACTGGTATAGTTATATAATTGCAATCTCTAAGGATCCTTGAAATATATAGGAAAATGGATGGAAAACTGTGTCGAACAAGGTAAGGGACTAAAGTTAAGGTAAAGGACAGTAGCACCATCTCGCAACCTTAAATAGTGAATGAAAAATGCTTATTATCATGAACGAAGTCGCTTCCCGCTGTCTGTCCCTGTGTATGCTTAGATCTCCGAAAAGGATTTATTTCAAGATAAAGCGATTAAAAAGAAGAGGTTTATACATACGTATTATACATATAATACATACTTAATATATTTAATATCATTATTGTACCCATGCGAAGCTGGAGTGGGTCGCTAGTTCTCTATAAAATAAAGTAAATAGAAAATGTTAAGAAACACGATAAATAGTACTTTTAGAAGCATTTATTAAAAACAGTTTATGGGAAAATTAAAGTTAGTCTAAAAACTGGGCTTGAAAATCAGTTTCAAGCTCCAAACTATGCTATAAGGTTTTAAATTGTTTTTTAGAGAACAGGTAAAAAATATCAAAGTACTAAGAACTAACGGCAATAGTTATTTAATACGAACCAACATTATTTGTGAACCATCGTTGATCTTAACTCCCGATAAAACCAGATTAATTTGTTATATATCTGCTTGGATTTCATTTCAGCATCACAGTGATCAGTGTAGATAAAACTATTGCAATTAAAGTTTGTTTCCCTTAAATTTATTTCGGACAAGATATTGATTTGACATCCTTGATTGCCCAGACGAGGTTGATTTTGATGTATTTAATTTCCTTCTTCCATTAATATTTTATTTGTTGTGGTATCCGAGACTTCTGTCGTTGTGGTATTACTTGTAGTTTTATTGGTTCTTTTTTTAAACGCAATAGGTACACGTTTAAAAAGAAAAACCACAAAAGCTTTATCTAGCCAGAATATGTAACTCGTTAACCTTCTGCTTTTGATATACTTAAGGGAATTAAGTATAAATTTGTGGGGACATAACACGGACTTCCATGCGCGTCTGATTTTTAACCTCCAATTCAATGTTCTACAAATTTTGCCGTCGGTTATTGGATACCATGGCGATCCATCAACAAATAAAATTAGGAGCGCAAATAAAATTTATTATTGTATATTTTATTATTGTTTTACTTCAATACCACTTACTTTTTACAGCATTAACTATCCATTTAAATCTTTGATCTAATTTCAAGACCGCTTTCAAGAAAACATACATTGCCTGTTTCTGTCGTTAATTTTAGTCTATAACTAACCCGCCCCAGCTTCGCACGGGTAATGATTTTGAAGATATTATGCATGTATTATACACATAAACCTACCTCTTGAATCACTCTATCCCTAATCAATCTACTAAAAAAGCCACATCGAAATCCGTTGCTTATTTTTAAAGATCTAAGCATACATAGGTACAGGAAGCAACTTTGTTTTATACTATGTAGTGATAAAAATAATGACCCATTTTCAAAACAATATTGACAAGTTACACTAAGCCCATTTTGAACTGCCACGGCGTGCGCTGCGATCGTTTACAAAACATCACCAAATAGCTTGCTCGTTTCCAATACTGAGATACACTAGTATAAAATGGAATATCAAATCTCGTTACGAAGTGTTTAAACAAAGTTTTAGTACATTAAATTTAGGCTTTCAAATAAATAAAAAAGCACAATCATCAACACATCCGCCATCCCACACTAAGCCCGCGTGGTGGATAACAGCCCAATCCCTCACCTAGATAGGTACCCAGAGTCCCAGTAGGGAGGAAATTTTAAAACTTATGCTATTCTATGCTATTATGGCTTTATGTGCTAAAATTTAAGGCTTTAGCTCTCGAGCAGTGACTTTCTGAAGACTATTTCTCGGTAACGGTAAGGTCTATAGATAGAAAAAAATATTACAGATGTAATGATCATTTAATTTCGACCAGGTGCTCAAGGAATTATACGCGACAAGGCATTTTCTACCACTCTACGTTTGGATTAAAGTATAACACTTCGGTAGGTGTTGTGGTGTAAACAGTAAATAAATAAAAAAAAAATTGTTTAAAATACGAGTACAGTACAGTACATTAGGTACTTACAAATAGTAAAATACGTATATATTTGTAAATCTATTTTAATAGGACCTTATACCTATTAAAATAGATTTACAAACATTGACCCAGCGTTCAGTACGTCTAACCAAAGGAATCCAAGCAAAAAAAACAGCGATTAATAGTACATTGTTATACGAGGGATGAAAGTTAGTTATTTAGTCCCGAGAAATTTCTTGGCGACCGAGCGAGAGCGAGGTCGCTAATAGTTCGAGGGACTAAATAACTCTTTAACTCGAGGTAAACACTGTGCTTTTCATTACGAATACGAGGAAAATAAAAATAATAATAAAAACCTGAGTCGTCGTCAAATGTCTTCGTATGTTTTTAGGTAGGTATATTTATTTTGATTTAGGCGGTAAGCGGTTTTCTCCTCAAAGAATCTTGAGTTAAATTTATAACTGAAGCTGATGAACTTATCGTGTTAATACAAATTTCTTATAACAGAGATTTAGCAAAATGTATACAAAACTCTACACCTCGAAAAAAAAATCAAGAAAGACCAAATCGGCTTAATCGGCCACAGATTATAGAGAGACTTTACCCGCCATTTTTTTTTTAATGTTGTCTGGCTATTCAGTCAATATTTTTCATTTTGTCATTGTAAAAATGGGTCAGGTCAAAATTTTTCTCAAATATAATATTAGTTTTAATGAAATAGTTGAAAGTAAATTAAAATAAAGTCATTAAGCCTGGTATGTATGGCGATGTAGGAACGGGGTAGGTTGTTTAGTCAGTAAGAGTCTGACACTTGTTTTCCGCTCCGCCCAAGAGCGGGACTCGTCATTGGATGATTTTTACCTACCATAAAAAAAAAAAAAAAAAAAAGTATTCTTAAATTATTTCTATTTATATGTCATTTTAATTGTACTGGCAGTATAAAAATTCGGGTCACGGTTCAATAGAAATGTCAAAATAGAACTAGTTTTTTTTATGTTTGCTGTCTAAATATTAAAAAAACAACTGTCGGTTGTAAAGTAAAACTCCCTAGGGAGTAAAAGTACTTCTTCCAACCCTGTCCGCAGGCAACTTTACACCTACTTTCAGAGTATGAGTAATAAAAAGGGCTTTTATTTTGATAACAAAATTTTGAATAACAAAATTGATGCATGGGAATGGGCACTCAAGAATTTTTGTAAGTATTAAAAGAGCTTTTTTCTTCTTTTTTTACCATTGTCATTATTTTGGTGGTCTGAATGATTTGTAAAATTTTATTCATGTATTTTAATGGGACCCTATATATTGGGTAAGTTAAAATATTAATAAAATGTTTATTTTTCTTTGTTGCTAATACGTTGCTAATAAGAACAACATTCATATTACATAATACGCTTAAATTACAAAATGATGAATACCCACTATGACGAAATATCAAATCATCAATCATTTTTTAATCGATTTAAACTAGTGCTTGACTGCGTTCCCATCTGATAGTAATGGTTATTAAATCATCAGAAATTATACTTGTCATAATTATAACGAAAACCGTTTCGACTTGAAGACTAAAGTTGAGAGGATTTCAAGGAGTGATTCCAAATTTTAGCTTGAAGGAAAATTATCTTTAATAATACTAGCAACCCGCCCCAGCTGCGCACGGGTACTAATATTGAATTATTATGCCTATATTATACATATAAACCTTCCTTTTGAAACACTCTATCTATTAAAAAAATAAACCAGATCAAAATCCGTTGCGTAGTTTTAAAAATCTAAGCATACATAGAGACACAGCAACTTCATTTTGTACTATGTAATGATGAGTAAATATATATCTAGACTTCTAGAGTGTAAGTGCAAAGGGATGATAGCATAAGTCTGGGCATTTTTAGCTCAATTGGTTTGTTGTTAACTGTAGTTACGATTTTTCAACGCTCAGTTGTCACCTCATATCGGAGATTCTTTTCCTTTTCGGTCGCTTTTTGTCTTTCCCGTCCTTTTCCGTCGTGGCAGCTGTCTTGTGGTATCACATATTAGTGATACCACTCGTGTCTAACAAACTCTGTCCTCAGACTAGCACTTTCTATTTACTATCTTCTAAACTTTATTTCACTGTCCCACATAACGAATGTTATCATGAGAATACATTTTTAAACAATGTATAAAATTCACAATTTTAAATATTAATTTTAAATCAGTCAAATTACCACATACACTTTCTAAGTAAAATTCATCAAATATTATTTATTCACTGATTTAATCGATTCCTAAATTCAGTTTCGGTGATCTCATTTCGCCAGTTCGATATCTCGATTCCGAAGTATCGATACCGCAGTGAGAGTGACGGGACGGTTGATCGCGAACTGTTCGCCGCTTGCGCACAACGCTGATGCCAATTGAATGCATCCGGCTTCAAGGAAATATGTCCTACAATCAATTTAAATGTACCACACGATTTGACCACGGTCGTGAAATTATGGTGCAAACGCGTTTTAGTTAGTTGTTCTAAATCGTTTTAAAAAAAGTATATTTCCGTTTGGGATTTTTGTGTCGTGTCCTCTTTGACCAAGGAATATTAAGGAGTAGAGAACTAAAGATAACAGTTAACAGTGTTATCTTTAGTTCTCTACTCCTTAGCTTTGCTCTGCCACTACTTTAAACAAAGGTAATAAAAACATTAATTCCTCCAGCACTAACTAAGATACTATGGTAATCCAGGATAGATGAAGACATTCGAAAGATATAACCGTGAATTCGCAAACAATCAAACCTAAACAACAACAACAATCGCACAAACATAAACTACCCATTAGAAATGCCAAAAGAACATCATTTAAATATAAAAAGATTGTCTCCACTACCTAACTCCACGAACCGTCAAATGAACATATAAAATTGACGCGCGCATGTGGGCGCGAGGAGCGGCCGGCGCGCGCGCCACTTAGCTGCAGGAAGTCTATACATTACCTTATTATATCCCGTAAAAGTGTCATCCGCTTGTCGACCAAACAGGTGGCGGCCTTCATAGGAGACAATTGATCTGTTTAATAGTGAGTTTCTTTTACTTACAAATAATTCCATCATTATGAGCAGTGGTGGCCGAGTGGTAACTTCCCCGACTTACAAGTTGTAGGTCACAGGTTCAAACCCAGCCAGGCGCATTACTTTGTGTAATTTATTTCATCACCACTGCTCTCAAAACGGTGAAGGAAAACAATCGAGAGGTAGCCGGCATGTCCTAGAACCAAAAATTCGAAGAAGTGTGACATTACCAATCCGCACTGAGCCCGCGTGGTGAATTATGGCCCATTCCCTCTCCTAGAGAGGAGGCCTGTGTCCCAGCAGTGGGAACATTGAAAGGCTGATGATGAATTCCATCAAACTTAAAACTGTCTTCGTGAAAGTATATTTCCACATCCGTCTATTGCACAAAATATTAGTACGAGGTCTGTCTTACCCTCTTGACTTGTCTTTGTCAAGCCTTGGAACACTTCTGGCGGCACATATGTGTCAGTCATCGTCTAGATAACTGCTAAACATTATAACAGCAATAAGAGTACCTACTCGAGTCTCCTCAAGACTTCCTTTACAATACTAAAAGTGTTCAGTTAAACTTGTACGACAAATTTACAGAATTTATCGATGATTTTGATGATATTTTAAAAGTGTTAACTGTATTTAATATAGCCCAAGCGAGCCGCAATTTGCGTGGCGTTTAGCGTGTATAGAAAAATAAAATATACTTTTGAAGACATGGTGATTTTCCCCTCACACTGTTGGTCTAACGGCTACTTATCACAGGAGTAATCGACCGAATAATCTGCCCGAACTTCGCTATACTTTCAATTCAATACAAGTTCATCTATTTTCGTAGGTATACGAACTAAAACACATCGTCCCCTACGAGTCTGTTTCTACTGCTAAACAAGTATGGTATTGATTTTGAAAGGGATAGGCCATTCTCAAATATGTGTGGCTCCATATGTACACTTGGTTGTTTCGGTACAACGCAGTGAAGAGTGTATTCAGTTGAATGATAGTGCTGCATTTTAGTACCCATTAATATTAATTGTAGTGTGTGATGTTTGACAACTAGGTTGGTCTAGCTTTCTTCTGTGCTCTGTATATTATGGAGACCAATGGACTTTTCTACTTCGCCTCTGTTCTTTAACCCCCCAACAATGCAGAGATTGGGAATAAGAGTTATCACCATTTTAGCCGAAAGCTCTTAAACAAGAAAGCCGTGGTCGTATACCACTTTTTTTAATTTATTATTCTTATGGCATACGACCACGGCTTTCTTGTTTTCTTGTTTCGTACTTTTTAGAGCGTGTTTTTAAGTAGTCGGGTGTTAGTTTTTAAACTTTATTTTTATTTAACATATTTTGGAGTTCTAAACAGGTTAATATTGGGTTCATTGATTTCTCAGCCCATGAATACAGGTAAAGTCACAAGCAAATGCTAGTAATATATATATATTCAAAATGTACAAGTAAAGCGCTTTCAAATGATACCAAACACGGCATATTTATCTTAACTTTATTTTTTTACTTCGTATGTTTTGTCCGCTAGAGGGCGCCACATTAGATTTTGTGAAATCCCATATAGCCTATAACTAGCGGACAATTAAGACGCTTCTAATGATATGTCATTTGTCGAATTCTGATAAGTAGTTTAGAAGTTACGAGGGAACAGATGAACATCCATACCCACATACATACATACATACAGGTCAAAATCATAACCCTCCTTTTGCTTCGCCGTAGTCGGGTAAAAAGCTGTGTAGCTGAAGAGATGGTTAAGAGTTCTAAACCCAACAAAGTAAAAATGGAAGCCTACAGGATTTCCCTAAATTAGACACACTTGAAAAGATATGAATATAACTTTGTAAACAAGCTTAATCTTCTTCACCCCACACGTACAGTCAGAAGCAATAATTAATTCCTATGTGATTTATGCGAATATTATGCGAGCATATAGATGTACACTTGTACAGTCGGCCCCGACTCCGAGTGTCTACCGCTTGTTAGATTTATGCAGCTATGGTAATACATGTTGATGTTACATGGAATATATTTGCGTGTATAAATAAAAACGCTACAACATTATCTTTGCTGAGCGGATTTTAAAATTTTCTTCGCTGCCCGGTGCATTTTTATTTGTGTGATTTATTTTTACACTTATTTACTAGTATTTTTGTTTGTTAGTTTAGGTAGTTTATAGCTTAATGTGAATGAAAATATAGGGTTAACAGAGTTGAAAATGCAGATTAAACCAGGCTTGCTTCGCAGCTACAATAATCTATACTAATATAATAAAGAGGTAAAGTTTGTTTTTTTTTTGTTTGTAGGAGGTAATTTCTGGAACTACAAGTCCGGTAGGAAAAAATTTTAGCAACAATAGAAAGCTGCTTTACTCCTGAGTGACATAGGCTATATTTTATGTACGCGGGCGAAGACGCTGACAAAAGCTAGTAGGTACATTATGATACAAGAGTGTAATGTACCTACGCAACTACCGTCGAGACGCTATTAAGACCACAGAGAGCCAAGAACGGTAACCATTGATTACTCACGTCTATCATACGACGTTTTTCAACTTCCACCTTCCACGACACCAACGACATACCATCTGGTCTCTAACAATCTTTTTTTAAGTATTCATAAGTGAAGGCTATGGAAATATCTTTAAACATGTCTTTCATGAGTGAAAAGTTTTTAAAATAATGTCATTCGTAGTGACAATATTCTATTGTTCGGATGTAAGATTTTTTAATGTTTTTTTAGTATTTGATTTCATTTAATTAATACAGCCAATGATCTTCACTCGAAAAATGACGCCGAAAACCGCGGGCATCTTAAAATGGCGGCCATAGACCACAAAGAAAAAACAATTTTTCATTACTCATACTCTGAAACTAGGTGTAAAGATGCCTGCGGACAGGGTTGGAAGAAGTACTTTTACTCCCTAGGGAGTTTTACTTTTCAACTGAGAGCTGTATAAATATAAAAAAATACTAGTTCTATTTTGACATTTCTATTGAACCGTGACCCGAATTTATATACTGCCAGTACAATTAAAATAACATAAAAATATAAATAATTTAAGAATACTTTTTTTTAATGACTTTATTTTAATTTACTTTCAACTATTTCAAAACTAATATATATTTGAGACAAATGTTGACCAGACCCATTTTTACAATGACAAAATGAAAAATATTTACTGAAAAGCCCGGGAGCCGAACACTGAAAAAAAAATGGCGGGTTACAAATGGTAGTCTCTCTATAATCTGTGGCCGATTTGATTTTCCTTGTTTTTTTTTTCGAGGTGTAGAGTTTTGTTTACATTTTGCTAAATCTCTGTTACAAGAAATTTTTATAATAATTTTTACAATAAGCTTCAGTTATAAATTTAACGCAAGATTCTGAAGAGGAGAAAACCGCTTACCACCTAAATCAAAGGAAATATACCTACCTAAAAACATACGAAGACCTTTGACGACGACTCAGGTTTTTATTATTTTTATTTTCCTCGTATTCGTAATGAAAAGCACAGTGTTTACCTCGGGTTCAAGAGTTATTTAGTCCCTCGAACTATTAGCGACCTTGCTCTCGCTCGGTCGCCAAGAAATTACTCGGGACTAAATAACTTTCTTTCATCCCTCGTATAACAATGTACTATTTATTGGACATCAACACCATTTAGCCAGCTAAACACATCGACTGCTGCCACGCGTGCCATTTATTCTGGCTCCCGGGTGTGTGCCAAACCGGCCATATTAAGTACTGGCACAAACACAGTTACTGGCATACTAATAACATGCTTAACTTATTTGTTGCATACACTAAGTGCATGTTTCGGTATTATTATTTTTGTTTTGTAACTAGTTTGTTTATGTTTTTGTTAAAATTGCCTGTGGTTTATGAGATAAGAGAGAAAGGTTGAAGTTAGAATTGAACAAGACAGAAGAATTAGACGGGAAGACCAGAAGCGACCCTGTACATCTGCATTTCACCAGTTTGTCTCATTTGATAAGGGCGTAAGTAATCAATTGTACAAAGTTAATTTAAGAAACAATACTCACAAATAAAGCAAAGAATTGGACGGACAGTCTTGGAGCGTTTTATGCTTAGCAGAAGGCCACTAAACCAACTCAAAACGTTGAATTCCGAAGACGTGCAGAGGTCTCCGATCTTAGAAAGAAAACATGTTTATTTGGCACACAACGAACAAACAAGTCTGTAGAAACTTGAAATAAAGAGGTTCTTCTTTGAATAAATAAATAAATAAATAATAGGTTAGAGT
Source organism: Mythimna loreyi (assembly GCA_029852875.1). Taxonomy (NCBI): domain Eukaryota; kingdom Metazoa; phylum Arthropoda; class Insecta; order Lepidoptera; family Noctuidae; genus Mythimna; species Mythimna loreyi. The sequence continues at coordinate 3,015,664 of CM056777.1, read as the reverse complement.
GAATTCAAGACAAGTGTGCTCTATCGTCGGCCACATCGTTACTTACTATCAGTTGTAAGAATATGCCCAGTTCAGCACTATCCCAGGCAACTACGTAGCAATTGCCTGACGCTTTTCAACTGAACTTTTAGCTGTACGAACGACTTGATATTAGAAAACGAACTATGAAACTCAAATGAAGTTGGGCAAAATACACGTCAAGGCGCGGTGACGATAGGCTCCACTGTCACAATAATATATATAGGGTACTGACCGAGTTTATGGATGGATAGAAGGAAGGATGGTCACCCGGCAGCAAGATGGGCAGACGATTTCTTGCCATCTTAGATAGAACCTGGATTAAGCTTGCACAGAGACACGAGAGTTAAGCAAAGTCAAGGTGTTGATGATGTTGAAATAGGTAGTCAGATTATGTGAATCTTGCGCTTAACCATCTTTCTAGTTCGTCGTGTTGTGCCGGGGAACCTAAAGCGTCAGAAATAACCTTCTTGGAAGTTATATTTTCCTATGGACCTATCGAAAAGTGTAGTTGACATTTCGCGTAACCTAATGCCTGACTTTTACCGCCGAGGATAAGCATTGCCATACAGCGTGACAATACTGTCAGTCTTTTGGGCACATTACCAGTTGAAAGCGGTGTGGAAGAGTTTAAGACGCCATATTGTAGTTAGTCGTAGTTAGCGTATTATTTCATTTTCATTTTACTTACAAAACTGTCCAAGAGCGTGTCCGACCATGCTCAGTGTAGGGTTCTATATTATACAAATTTCTCACATAGTCACATACATTGTGAAAAATTTCAAAACTGTCAAGAAAATTAAATGAGAAACCCTTAAACTACAATTTACAGCGCGAAGTAGCTAATGTATAAATTAGTAACCCAATTCCCGAGAGATGGCGCTGTACCCGACGTTAATTTTAAATCTTTTTTAATTTTATTTCAAAGAAGATACGCTCAAAATAATAAAAACGCCAACTAAGTTTAAAAAATGCATGCATGTACGGCTAATTACAAAATTAGTTCAAAACGTTTTTATTTTTCAAAAACTGTTCATCCAATGAAGTACTACTTGTGAGATTTCTACACTAATATAATAAAGAGGTAAAGTTTGGGTTTTTATTTTTTTGTTTGTAGGAGGTAATCTCTGGAACTAATGGTTCGATTGGAAAAATTGAAGCTATTATAGAAAGCTGCTTTACTCCTGAGTGACATAGGCTATAAATTATTTATATAACATGGATGTTAACCGAGCTATCACAAGAAATTTTCCGCGGACGAAGTCGCGGGCAGAATCTAGTTTTTCATATTTTCTAAACTTATGGTTCAAAAGGTAGAGGAGGTGGACACATTGTTTTTTACTTTTTGAGCGATAATTTACGAAAATATTTTACATTATCAAAAAAATATTTTACGGGACTCACACATTTTTAAATACCTATCCAACAATATATCACACGTTATGGTAGAAATGAAAAAAAAACACTCCTCAGATTACGTGTAGGGAAGGTACCTAAGCATTTTTTACCGCTTTTGGTTTTTGCACTTGATAAAGTGCACTATATATATATATATATATATTTTGATACCAAATTTCAGCTTTCTAGTACTAACGGTCGCTGATATTATCCGCGGACGGACAGACAGACAGACTTAGCGTAAGTAAGGTTCCTTGTTGACTACGGAACCCTAAAAATTTGTTAATAACGTTAAGGTTACTTAGCTCTTTTAACTTGAATTTGGATCTATTCAAGAAGGTACCTACAGATATAATTATGTAGCTCTACTTTGGCAATATCAGTAGAACTCTATACGACTACCAAGAAAATACAGCTCCTGTCTACTAACTAGTCTATGATAGGCGAGGTAAACAAATCACCTGTTGTACAAGTCAAAGATAATATAATAATAATATAATTTTAATTATATTTCTTACGATATTGTTAGGGTCTACGTTCACTAAAATTCGATTATTTTATCCAACGTGTGGGTTTACATATGGCTTTGCTCAGTTCATCAAACTCGTCAGCAAAAACTTTCAGTTCAGATATCGCTATAAAATAACTTTTTCATCAATTGTTCTATTATTATTTCGGCGTCTTCGACTGCGTCAATGTTTATCTATTTCAAACGAGAAAAAGCCACAAAGCCACAGTCGAAGCTATATAAAAAAATAGCGTATGTTTGTCGTTGACGTAGCTTACTCGGAACCAAATAACTTTAAAGTCGGTTTTGTAGTTTAACCGCAATATCATCACAGACTAAATAGATTGTCATTCACATTCATAATAATTATTAAGTATGGATTATGAATCAATACGACCGCAACGGCAGATGATTATGTCGTCATAAAAACACTTTCTTACTTATTTGATATCCCAATTTTCCATTCGGAGAATTTCCCCAACACAAAGACTAGCCGAGACTTCCAAATGACTTCACAAGCTGGATCATGTCGATTAGCGGAATGTACCGAAATCTTGCAGGAGGCATACCCACTCACCTTTATTGAACAGCATCCATGTTTGTGGCAGACAGCGAGCAGACGCCGCAGTTCCACCGGACGCAGTCCATCGCTAACACTCCGGAGGCACGACGGACCGGCGACGCGCCGGACGCAACGCGGACAAGACACCGCACTCGGAAGGGTCGCGTCTGACCTATTTGTCTTGTTAAAAAAATAAACAAATCGATAGACCGGAGCAAAGCGAGCGTCCACCGACAGGAAACCGGGATAAAAGCGAGGTGCCTCGTCCGGTCGTCGGAGACGCAGGGAGGGTGCGGGGTGGCAGCCGGAAGGCTCGACCACGCCCCGGGGCGGGGCCTGCTCTCGCCTGCGCGGGTTATCCCGGGACGGCTCAATGGTAGTTCACCAGAAACGTTCCGCTTACCAACTGCTACCATTCTACCAGTTACGACGAGTATCTACCAACTATTTGGACTCTTTGTACTCCTACAGACACATTGTGTGCTCCATCTTTTGAAGGTGAAGTAACGTACTTGATAGTTAAACTCTATGTTATTTATTTTTGTCAATGACGGTACATAACGTAGATCTATTATATATTTAGAAGAGCATCTATCTCACTAGTGTTTTTTGATTAGTAAAATTGTTAAGACATGATTCCATAAGCAGTAAGTAGGTATATGTATTAGAGTGACAATCTACCTTCAGTTTTTTGGATACTTTAGACGACATTTCAACCCCTATTAGCAGCATATTATCATCGAGGCTTACTTTACTATCTACATAGGCACCGCCCGCGTGAAAGTAAAATTTTCCATACTTGGGACCCCAATTTAAGATTTTTAAGTAGTATGTGACGAAGTCGCTTTACGCGACCGTCTTTCTGTAACTCTTCCTTAAACACGCAATGAATTTTAATGCTCCAAGAGCGAGCATCAAGAAAGATATGTGTATATAAACAGTGGTGGAATTATAGGGTGGTGAGACTGACAGAATTACCTCCGACCCCGGCCCAATGAGGCCCTGATCTGAAAAGCCGTGAACTTAGAAAAAAAATTATTAAAATATGACTTTTTTCAAAGATTAATAAATAAAATTTTATTAAATAACTTTTTTCTGAAGCCCATCGGCCTCATATGAAAAATATTTTATTTAGTATACAATATTACATGAACAAAATGTAGAAAAAATATGTAGACACTTGACATACAAAAATAAAAAAAAAATTAGCATTGTTCTGTATCTCGGGACGGGGGCAAATAGGTTCAGTTCAGCAAAAATGCCAGTGTACCATTTGATAGTTGGCTAACGCTGGTTTTTAACATTACCTTACATGGTATAACTACCTAGTTATGCTACTGTATATCTTTATTATATAAAATGTTTTATCCTGAGTGACTAACACAACATATACCGCTAATCGTAAAGACCAGAAACTTGAAAGATATATTCTTTGTATGACGAAGGTATCCGATAAGAAAGGATTTTTCGACACTTCGAGCAATAGGTTGCTCGCCGTCCGGTCGTCTGCTAACAATCCGGACCATGTCAAGACGTCGACAGCGCGCTCTGTTCCCGCGCGCTTCAAGGAGTTGTCAGCAAATGTAGAAGCCCAACTGCAGGGTTGAAGCCTACTGGGGCCCCAGTCCGGTTTTCTGAAAGAAAGGTCCAACCCTGGAATGAAGGTTGTAAAGGACGGCGTGGGTCTGACACTGTTTCCCGCTCCGTCTAAAAGTGGGATTCGCCATTAGATGATTTTACCCACCATGGAAATGGAAGATAAATTATATATTTAATTAACATTCATCCCTTAACGGGGATAAACGATAGTAGAATAGTACATTGTTATACGAGGGATGAAAGTTAGTTATTTAGTCCCGAGAAATTTCTTGGCGACCGAGCGATAGCGAGGTCGCTAATAGTTCGAGGGACTAATTAACTCTTTAACCCGAGGTAAACACTGTGCTTTTCATTACGAATACGAGGAAAATAAATATAATAATAAACACCTGAGTCGTCGTCAAATGTCTTCGTATGTTTTTAGGTAGGTATATTTCTTTTGATTTAGGCGGTAAGCGGTTTCCTCCTCAAAGAATCTTGCGTTAAATTTATAACTGAAGCTGATGAACTTATCGTGTTAATACAAATTTCTTATAACAGAGATTTAGCAAAATGTAAACAAAACTCTACACCTCGAAAAAAAAATCAAGAAAGACCAATCACCAAATCGGCCACAGATTATAGAGATACATTACACGCCATTTTTTTTTTTTTTAGTCGACATTTGGCTATTCAGTCAATATTTTTCATTTTATCATTGTAAAAATGGGCCAGGTCAACATTTTTCTCAAATATAAAAAAAAAGTTTTAATGAAATAGTTGAAAGTAGGTAAATTAAAATAAAGTCATTAAAAAAAGTATTTTTAAATTATTTCTATCTCTATGTCATTTTAATTGTACTGGCACTATAAAAAATCGGGTCACGGTTCAATAGAAATGTCAAAATAGAACTAGCTTTTTTTTAAAATATTTGCTGTCTAAATATTAAAAAAACAACTGTCAGTTGTAAAGTAAAACTCCCTAGGGAGTAAAAGTATTTCTTCCAACCCTGTCCGCATGGCTTTACGGGTGAACCGGGGGTACCGTACGATTTCCCGTGAAGCGGCGAGCCTCCTTGCTGGCCTGCCACTATGGGATCTGGAGGCAACAGTCCTTGCACGCATGCACGATCTGCGCATGGAAGTGCAACGCCGGAGCGAAAGTCCGCTGCCTAAGCATGTAAAGGCGTGGCGGAAAGAGCTCCGGCGGAATCTTGTGATGGCGAAATGGCGTCATCGGCTATCGCAACCCAGTGCTAGGCACGCCATAATTGTGGCGGTAATGCCCCTCCTTGAGGCGTGGCTGGAAAGAACTCACGGCGTTCTCACTTTCCGCATGACGCAGGTCCTCACCGGACATGGTAAGTTCGGGAGGTACCTACATCGGATTCGTGCGGAAGAGACACCCGGGTGTCGCCACTGTGTGGACCGCCCGGAGGACACGGTGGAGCACACAGTTGAGGTGTGCCCCGCTTGGGCAGAGCATCGCTGTGTCCTCGTGGGAGCGATCGGTGGCGGCGATCTCTCGCGCCGGGCCTTGGTAGAAGCCATGGTTCGGAGTGAGGAGGAGTGGCAGGCGGTCGCCTCCTTCTGCGAAGTAGTAATGCTAGCAAAGGAGGAGGCGGGCCGCATAAGGCAACGGCGTTTGCGCCCCAGACGCCGCCGCGATTCCGATCCTGACTTCCGGCCACCGTAGGCGCGGGCTTGCGGACGGTGAGCATTGGGTAGCTCGCCGTCCGGTCGTCTGGTAATCGTCCGGACCAAGCCCAGTCGTCGACGGCGCGCACTGTTCCCGTGCACCTCAAGGAGTTGTCAGCAACCGTAGGGACCCTGCAGAAGGGTCGAAGCCAATCAGGGCCACGGGTTTGTGTCTGAAAAGGAAGGCTCTGGCCCTGGTATGTATGGCGATGTAGGAACGGGGTAGGTTGTTTAGTCAGTAAGAGTCTGACACTTGTTTTCCGCTCCGCCCAAGAGCGGGACTCGTCATTGGATGATTTTTACCTACCATAAAAAAAACCCTGTCCGCAGGCAACTTTACACCTACTTTCAGAGTATGAGTAATGAAAAGATATTTTAAGGGTAATTGGCTTCGAAGTTGATAATAATAATCTTTTTGACACATGTTTCAAAACTTAAATGTCAAATAAATTATGCGATATTTTGTATGGCATAAAATATATTGACTGTGTTCTTTTTAGGGTTCCGTAATCAACTAAGAACCCATATAGTTTCGCCAAGTCTGTCTGTCGGTCTTTCCGTCTGCGGATAATGTCATTGAAAGGTAGCATTAGAAAGTTGAAATTTGGTACCCTTATGTATATGAATCAAAGAGATATTTTTATTAAAAGGCTGCAAAAAAAAACTAAAGATACAACTGAAAAAAGAAATAAAGAAATTATAACAAAAGAAATAGACATTTGAAAAGTGGACATACCATCCACAAGCAAGCAAGTCCGTCTTTGTATTGTTATGTGCAAGAAGTGTTAAATAAATCAATATCACAACAACAACAATCAACATATTACAAAACAAGGCAAGAAAAGAAAAGACTGAGTTAACTGTACAGGACCAATGGACCATACACAAAAAAAATAAAACAAAACATTAAAACGAGAAGAATAGATACCTACAATTCGCAAATTCATAGAAGAAACAGGCGGAATAAAAAAGGCTTATTAAAAGTTAAAAACTAACAAATTCGTCAGGACACAACTCCAAAATGCCTCACGAAACATCGTCACACCCAGGAAAAACTTAATGGCGATAGCTACACTGTTTTACAAGAACCTTGACACATGTGCAAATAAAAGTCATACGAAACCAATGTCTAAAAATTATGAACAAGCCCAGAAAACAGTACTACTTTTTTAGATAGAAGTATCTATAGTAAAATTAAAAGCAGGAAAGAGCCCAGGACCTCACGGACCGAAATGATAAAGCCAGCGAAAGAAAAGCTAATAAAAGCACTCACAAAGCCGTTTAACCATATTTTATTAATAAAAATACTTTCAGAAACTTGGACATGTTCGGAAATATTTCTACTTTATAAAAAAGGAGACCCCAAACTGATATCCAATTATAGGCCCATCAGTCTTATATCATGCCTGTATAAATTATTTGCATCGACCCTACTTAAACGTGTAACCACGAAAATTGTAAGGCGTAAACCAACCTAACCAACAAGCGAGATTCATGAAAAATTTCCCCACCAATGACCACATACACACACTGAATATTATAATCGAACGGTACATGGAATATGACCTCCCATTATACGTCACTCTTAGAGATTACTCGAAAGCTTTCGGCACAATTTTACATGACTCTATACGGCAGACTTTAAACTAGCAACTAGACCACGACTACATAGAACTTATCAAATCGATTTACTTGAGAAGCACAACAAAATACTTCTAGATTCATTTCAAGTAGTGAGAGGGGTCAAGCAAGGCGATCCGCTTTTCCATAAGCTTTTCATAGCAGACCTAGAATCCATAATCCGGAATCTCGATTGGAGTGATACGGAAATAAAAGACATAACAAGAAATAAGAATCAGTTAGTTCTACCAGGCTTCAGACTGGCTAAAGTGGTCTCCTCTTACATGGGAATGAAGCATTTCTTTGGTTTCTGTGAATGCTTGGTAAACTAAATTAAATATTCCATCATATCCTAATTTCGTTATCCAATCTACTGTCGTTTTAAAAATGTTTGTATGCCGCTCTATTTCGACCCATGTTCATCTAAAATTTTATATTTATACATCTCCCTGTTGACAACTTCCTCAGCATGTTTGACTGGTAAGATGAGGGATACTATCACGGAGTTGCCTTGCATAACTTTTTTGAACTCCACATTCAGGAGATGTAACAATGAAATTAAACATTTTTTGTATCTAGTCATTTTTCAAAATATCCCAACAAATAAATGTATAGTGTAGGCTGCAGAACCAATCCACTCTAAATTATCGTATTTATGAGCAAGTAACCGTCCACATTTAACCATGTTTGATGCATGACGATGCATGCAATGACCACAAACTTTTTAATACCTAGCTCCTCTAAAATATTTGATAATTCGTCAGATAAGAACTCTGTCGTGTAGTTCTCGTCTTTATTTCTTTTCTAGGCACTCCCTAGGAAATCAATCCTAGAAAGACAGAAACACCGTACATAAATCACTTAAAAACCTATAAATATACAAAAGAATCAAATTATAAACGAAAATTATTTGGTGGAGAACGTTGAGAATATTCCCGGGAACGTTCTGGTTTCTTGAGAATATTCTTACTGGCAATTTTGCCAGCAACGAGAACGTTCTCAGCGGCACATCACTATTCCCAGCAGTGGGAACATTAAACATATATTGCTATAAGCAGTACCTACGAATCTATAATTCGATAAAACGGTAGGTATGTAAAGCTACACCTTCGAGCTACACCATTCGTAGGCAATTAGCGATGTTCAATGAACGGCCTGTAATCGCGCGGGGCACCCGGGTCGGACCACCCTCTTTAACGCCTCGGGGCGATAACGACTAATGCTTAGCGGTTTTTAAATACTTATTATTCACGTGGTGACATTTAATACCTACGCTTGAAGTTTGTATAAATACGCATCTACCCACTACGATGCGATGTCCAACTGCACACTCTGCTTTAAAATTGCACTTTAATTTAGCAATATTTTTAACCAAAGTAATCTTGCCCGATTGTTACATAAAGGGACACGAGTAAATGAAATTAAGGCTTGCATTAGAGGTCTCATCGGAAACTCGAAAAAATGATTGAAAAAGGCTCAACTATAGGACAAACTATTAGAATGGCTAAGAGGAAAAGCTATATTTACACCTAAGAATGAATAAGCAACAGCAGTGGAATCTGTAGCTGTAGAAATAGTGTATAGTTAAATAGATACCGTGGTAGATGCAGACAAGCGGTTCTCTATCCGTTGAATTCCTGAACTTTTTTAATCCACCTGGCCTTCTATACCATATACTTGCACTGCGTGTGGGCACGCCTGTGATGTTGCTTAGGAACTTTAAGCCTCCAATTTTCAATTCAATTTTCAATTCTTTATTGCGTACCATAATGTATACATAGATGTTGTGGAAATAAATAAAAGTCACAATTATGGACCCTGTCGGGCACAGCATAGATAGTTTAGGTAGAAGAGAGGATGAAGGCACTGCTTGTTTTACTTATTTACTAAATATTATATAATTTGTTTTGATAGCAACTTTGTTGCGTAGAAGTTAATTTACGAATTTTAATTATTGTTTTATTTTTTATATATACATTTTATTTATTAAGTAACATTATAAATACCATTTATTTATTTGTAATTATTATTTTTATTTTATATAGGAATATACATATAATGCAACTGTAGGTATAGTTTTTTATGTATATAATATATAAACTATGAGTTGACTATAACAGTTATATATAGAGTTATTTATAGTTTATCATTTAAGTATTCATTTAGACTATAGTAACATTTGTTTATAAGAAAAAGTTTCAATTTATTAATGAAGATGTTATCTTTGTCTAAATTCTTTAATGCTTCGGGTAACTTATTGTAGATTTTTATGGACATGACAAGGGTACTATTGGAATGCATTTTTAGTCGTGACGATGGTAAGTTTAGTCTATTTTTATGTCTAAGCATAATTTTTGTTTGTATGTCTTCTCTTTTTGTAAAGAAATCTGGATACTTACGCACGAACTTACATACTTCAAATATATAGAGACAGGGTAGGGGTAAGATCTTTAGATTCTGAAAGTGGGGTTTACAGCTGTCGGTGTCTTCAATATTTACCAAGATTCTAATTAATTTTTTTTGGAGAGTAAACAGTGAAGGTATGTCAGTACTATTGCCCCATAAAATGACTCCATATTTAAGCCATGCGTAGGCGTAAGCGTAGTACATAACTAGTGCAGTTTTAAGGTCTGTCGTTTTTTTGATCTCACGAAGAGCGTAAGAAAATTTGGATATTTTTACTTTTATTTTCTGGATGTGTATTTTCCAATTTATGTGCGTATCTATGTTTATTCCTAATAGGGTGAATTTATCAACTACTTCTAATTTGTTATTTTTAAAGCTAAAGTTTATATTTATTGGTGTTTTTTGGCGAGGGTGGAATGGGATTATTTTAGTTTTGTTGAAGTTAATTTCTAAGTTGTGCTCAGTCATCCAGTTTACAGTGGAGTTTAGTACGGAGTTTAATTTTTCATTTAAATGTGAGTTATTATCGCATGAGGTAAGTATAGATATGTCATCTGCAAATAGTACACATGGCTCGTTTATATTAGCAGGCAGGTCGTTTACGTAGACGAGGAATAAGAAACACCCTATTACGCTTCCTTGCGGGATCCAAAGTTATATAACGATAAAGTTATATAACGATACTAGGATGCAAGTAAAACTAGAAAAGCAATTTTTACATGCAAGTTAAAGCAAGTAAAAATTGCACGGCAATATTGTTGAGGTTATTATTTCAATTGGGTCTGTCCAGATAGAAATAGAGTTCACACCACGTATTCCTTTCGAAGACAAGTTTCCAATGTATAGGTTTTGCGATGACAAAATAAAAACAGGACTAAACTGTAAGAAGAAATAAAGAAAAATAAGGTTTATTTGCGCAAGAGTATGACGCATACCATTAAAAAAACAAAAGCAATTAACTACTAAAAATATGCATGCACAAAACGGCCAGTGCTCAGCAAAAAGCTGGGGATCGTGTGGTAAACAGAGCCACAGCGCTGATTTTCAGCATCAGCCGAATTCGACGGAAACACGCTGCACGGCTAACATACAATAACATGATATTTACAAAAAACAAATAGATCACATTACATACAGGTTTTACAATACTAATGATAAATAAATTATAAAAAATCACAATTAACAAATTAAAACTCTTAATTTAGCTGGAATTATTCCGATGACCAGGAAAATAAAATTTCCCTGAGTATTCGTACCCGAGCGTCGAGCGGTGCCTGGCAGAAAAAAAGAATTTGTTGAAAACTGACTGCTAAAATGTAGAATGTTCTATTTTTAACCCCCGACGCAAAAACGACGGGGTGTCATAAGTTTGTTAAAATGAGTTGAAAATGTCATTGATGCTGTTTTGTTTCTTCTTCATGTGAAAATTATAGATTTTTTACATTTACTTAGAATATACATTTTTAATTTTACGAAAGTCTATTATTGAAAATCCTATATATAAATCCCCAACATGTAACGATATGAATTCCAACTCTTCGATAAAGTCTTAAGCATGGATTCTGATGAAGATATTCAAATGAAAGGAATTGACCTACTGCTGCGAGATTCAGAGAGACTCATTAAATAAAAGTTCTTATGACTTTTTTGAATAATTACCTATGTAGGTACCTAAATGAAAATATCTATAGTCGTTTTGTGTAAATACTACCTAAAAATAATGTAGGTAAAAATAACGCCCGCCCGTAGGCCTCTGACATAGCTTCACACACCGTTGAAAAATCTCTCAGGTGTGCTGGTTTCCTCACGATGTTTTCCTTCACCGTTTTTAGCAAGTGATAATTAATTTATAATACGCACATGAATTCTAAAAGACTTTGGTGTGTGCCGGGGTTCGATCCTGCAACCTTTGACTTGGCAGTCTAACAGTCGTACCACTAAGCTATCACTGCTTTTAATAATAAATATGAAAATAATAAATATTGACTTGTTAGGCTGGCAACATACCTACATTACCCCTCCTTGCGTCAATCATATTTCAACATGGTGTAAACGAGACATAATATGGATTCTACTAATGACGTAAACAATTAATCGTAATTTAGCAATTTATGATCTAACTAGCCTTATGCCAGTGTCTTCTCCCGCGTGAAAGTAGGGTTCTCCAAACAAACTTTAGACCTCCTTTAATTCCCTTTAGGAGCTGAATTTTGAAAAACCCTTTCTTAATGTTCGCCTATGTCATAAAAGGAAGCCCTGTGCAAAATTTCACGCTCCTAGGCTTAGTAGTTTTGGCTGTGCGTTGATATTAGAGTTGCCGCGAATAGTGGTTATAGCGAATAGGTAGTCGAATACCGATTAATCGCCATTCACTTTGGCGAATAGTCGAATTACTCGACATCACTATTCGACATAAAAACACATTAAAAATAGTTCTAACTAGCTTTTGTCCGCGGCTTCGCCCGCGTACATAAAATATAGCCTATGTCACTCAGAAGTAAAGCAGCTTTCTATTGTTGCTAAAATTTTTCCAATCGGACCAGTAGTTCCAGAGATTACCTCCTACAAACGAAAAAACAAACTTTACCTCTTTATTATTTACTAGCTGTGCCCGCGACTTCGTCCGCGTGGAATAGTTATTTTGGGCATCATATTTATTTTTGCAAACAACCTCCTCAGCTTTATAAATTATAGCTGTTACCCACGACTTTGCCCGTATCAATTTCTGTTATTATTTTAGACAATTTAGTTTTTAAAAGAACATAATTATCTAAAAGTACTTCATAGAGCTACACCCCAACTTGGGCATGCCATAATCTCGGCGGTAAGTCCCCTCTTTGAGGCGTGATGTCTATCACGGCATCCTCACATTCCGCATGACGTAGGTTCTCACCGGACATGGGAAGAAGGAAGAGACGCCCGGGTGTCGCCACTGTATGGTCAGCCTGGAGGATACGGTGGAGCACACGGTGGAGGTGTGCCCCGCTTGAGAAGAGCATCGCCGTGTCCTCGTGGGGGTGATCAGCGACGGCGACCTCTTGCGCCGGGCCTTGGTTCAGGCCATAGTTCGCAGCGAAAAAGAATGGCAAGCGGTCGCCTCCTTCTGCAAGGCAGTAATGCTCGTAAAGGAGGAGGCCGACCGCATAAGGCAAAGGCAACAGCGCCCTCGCAGTAGCCGTCACCGCCGCGATCCCGCCGATATCCGGTCTCCGTAGACGCGGGCTTGTGGACGGTGAGCAATGGGTAGCTCGCCGTCTGGTTGTCTGGTAACAGTCCAGACCGAGACCAAGTCGTCGACGGCGTGCACTGCTCTCGCGCGCCTCATGGTGTTGTCAGCAAACTGTGGGGCCCTTCAGGGGCGAAGCCTCCTGCAACTGAGGGTTGATGCTAAAGCGTTATACCGGGGCTCTGGGAATAAGGCAAGGGAGGAACGGGGTAGGTTGTTTAGTCAGTAAGAGTCTGACACTATTTCCCGCTCCGCCCAAGAGCGGGATTCGTCATTGGATGATTTTTACCTACCATAAAAAAACCCATCCGCGCCGCCCGCAAGGAACCCCTTTCCTCGCCCGCCGGCCAGGCGCAGCGTCAAGTTTTGCACGTCATGCATTGCGTGTGAATTTTATATCGGAGTTATTTTAAAATTGTAATATCTTCTAAGATGTTAATTGAAATTAAATGATGTCAAATACAATTTTGTTTACAATTACATACTCTTAATCAACAACACATTTATTTGGATAAAGGATATATTATTATGTTGATACAACTCTAACAAATAATCGGTAAAAATTGATTAAATTTGATTCGCATAAAAACGGTTCTAGTAAGTTAACCTTAAAAGATAGACATATACTGTCGCGGACATTTTTTTAGATCATTTTAAGAGGAATAATTCTTTGGTACATATTTTTTTGGTATCTTAAACCGTTTTGGCAGCGCACGTAACGGAAGCCCTCAAAGATGAATAATTTTCCCCGTTTTTTCCACATTTTCCGTTGTTTCTCCGCTTCTATTAGTCGCAGCGTGATGTTATATAGCATAAAGCCTTCCTCAATAAATGATCTATTCAACACAAAAAGAATTTTTCAATTCGAACCAGTAGTTCTTGAGATTAGCGCGTTCAAACAAACAAACAAACAAACAAACTCTTCAGCTTTATAATATTAGTATAGATTTCTAATTTCTTCTAAGGTTGTGAGAAAAGAAAACGATAAAGTTAAAGAAACCTGTTTCGTGTTATACATGTTTACATATTGTTACGCCGTAAAAATAGAACACGTCGTTTCTTCGACAAAGCTGAAAGTATCACCGAATAATTAAAACGCATTGCTAGTCGAAACCTCCAGAATAGAAGTACGTACCAGGGCCTAGCAAATTCTAGAAAAATCCGACACGTATAAGTAGGTACTCAATAATTCTGAGAACTTTTGTAGGTACTTAAGTAACTTGGTAAAGGAATTTGTACCTTCAGTCTTTTACTATAGAGTCGAAATTCGTATGAGTCGTGGGGTCGAGTAGTTACCTACCGGCTGGTAATAAGAATAATTTATTGCTTCGCGGAAACGGTTTCTTTTGTTCTGGTGTGGCCTCGAACCTTCGGTATCTAGAATTTTCTTGGCTCTGAGTATAAATACGTGTTCGCTGGCCGGACGGGGGTCAGTTTGATTTCGACTGCGAACGAGTGCGAACTAACCAAGTGAAGTGAAGATTGTTTCATCCATACGACGACCTAAGCAATATTTCTACGGATCTCTAGAGTGAATTACGAACTGGTTTGTTGGCGATTGGACTAAATTGGTGTTTTGTTTGTGGAAAAATAAATCTCTCTTAGTAAACCGGCATTTGATTACTCACGTTCGTAACAATATATTATTAAGTAGTAAATTTAATTTTCTCTTAATCACACCAGCAAACTCTGTTTATTCAGAAAAACTATTTTCCGAGGCAGGTTTAATTTACGAGGAAAAACAAAACCGACTTGCTCCCGAACGTGCAGAAAAAAATGTTTTTTTGCACCACAATCTGCCTCTGTTGGATTTTGAATATTAATTAAAAAGCCTAACTAATTTAATTTCATGAATATATAATATATATATATGTCCACAACTATCACACAACGTCGTCTAGTCCCAAGCTAAGCAGAGCTTGTGTTATTTGTACTAGACAACTGATAAACATACTTATATATTTCTAAATACATACATATCATAGATAAATTACACCCAGACACAGAACAAATGATCGTACTCATCACACAAACATTTGTCCTGGGTGGGAATCGAACCCACGACCTCCAGCATAGCAGTCAGGGTCACTAACTACTAGACTGACAGGCCAGTCAAGATATATATGATAGGCACAGGCACCTATTACAGATGATTAATATTTATATATATTTTGCATGCACATGTGGCTCCCTGGTAACTCATTCATATTGTGTATTTGTATCTATTAACTGCTCCATCTTTGTTTTTATATACACATTTTTTTTTTCCTCTTTTCTAAACACATTGCTTTTGCAATATTTATATTATTAAGATCTAAAAACTCTTAAATTCAATAATAATTTATTTTGTTAGCATCTCGCAGTGTAACTGTTGTGGTAAATGTATTTTTTTTTCTCATACTTATTAAATTTTTTAATTTATATAATATTTCTTTACATTTCACGTTGTAAAGTAAGAACACTGTTACACTGTAGACTTCGCAAATCCTATTACGACTCACCTTTTATTTTTTATTATTATGATTATTTTGATTGTGCTTTTGAGTACAATATTGACTGGTCTGCACTGTTCTTACATAATGATATAAATACTGAAATAGCGAAATATTGTAAGAAACCATTTTTACGAATATCAAAAAAATGTCGAGTAATGCCGAATACCGAATAATAGCGAGTATTCGCGGCAACTCTAGTTGATATTATGTCAGTCAATCAGTTTCTCCTTGTACCTATATATATAGATATACTTACATATTTTTAGTCTTGATAGCTTTAACAAATATTTGTAGGTACGTACGTGTTGGGAATTCAATAAGATTTAGTGATTTTCAAGAACATTCATAATTTACCACTTGGAAATGCTACAGCAACCACAGCAACCACAGCAACGGCCGCCAGTTTAGTTCAACTTATTTGCCGGGTACAACAGATTTTATTACACATTTTCGTATTTCGTAAACAGATTTTAGCGTGTGATCGTGGCAACGGGTTCAACTTATTTGCGGCATACTGTATGGCCCGTTAAGAGCGGCCCAACGTACATTTTCATATAACCGCTCTTAGGTACGTGATTTTGATGTTATTACAAATCTTTCTTCAGATATTTTGGGTACATAGATATCTTGTGTATATTATCTACGCTTCTATGGAAACCAAAACGTAAATTAGTGTAAGAGTAATCCAGAAAGACCTCTGAAAATATGCTATTTTACGTGAACTTTGACTCTACTCCTATATTAAAAAAATAAAAAAGTACTTCTATAGAAGCCTAGTGCATTCAATCGAGATTCTAAATGTATTCATTTTTTTTTTCAAAAATCCTTAAGGGTTTAATAAAAACACGTATTTCCTGGAACAAGTTTTGTGAAATATTCGAGTAAATCTTAAGAATTACTGAATGCCAACAGAGTTTTCAGGTGTTATCTCTCTTTTTTGCATTACTTTTGTATCAAACATTACATTGGATTGCTTTAAATGAAGCAACAAGCTTTTAAACCATGCTCGAAGTAGATGATAGGCGAGTCGGGAAGGGCCACCTTAAATTCGGGGTTCGACATTTTGCAAAGAAATACATTTTGTCCGTCAGCGATATAAAAGGGTCTCCGTTAGAGAAATGAATTGCAAGATGTTGCTCTTCAACAACTTCTTATGATTCTGCTAATGAATTGTGATTCATAATAAGTGGTCAATTTTACGAATGTGCTTGTTTTTTATTTTTCTATGGTGCTGTCAAATAGACATATCTGTCAAAAAAAATGGTCAAATATACTTTCTTTTTTTTGGTTCAATGGCAACTGAGCCGGTGTCGAATATTCTGCCAGTGTCAAGTAGTTCGTTTTTAATCCTTGACTTCGATTAGACAACTTATAATGTCAAACTCCAGAAAATTGGGAACATATTTCTAGAGTGTGATAGATAAGTATAAATGAATTATTGACCAAGGAAATTATAAAGGAGTAACTGGAAAGCTTGTTGAGGTTGTTGTACAACCTCAAAAACGTACTGAATACTAGATACTTTTCGACGGATAGTCTGGATTTATGACAAAGCAATATTGCAAACTCTAAAGTGTGCTTTATTACTATAACTCGACTGGCCTGTCAGTCTAGTAGTTAGTGACCCTGACTGCTATGCGGGAGGTTGTGGGTTCGATTCCCACTCAGGACAAATGTTTGTGTGATGAGCACGATCATTTGTTCTGTGTCTGGGTGTAATTTATCTATAATATGTATATATTTAGAGAATATATAAGTAGTAGTAGTATGTTTATCAGTTGTCTAGTACCCATAACACAAGCTCTGTTTAGCTTGGGACTAGATGACGTTGTGTCATAGTTGTGGACATATTATATTATTATATTATATTATAATAATAAAGTTAAAAGGAAAAAGGTACCAAGCGAGACTACGACAAAGAGGTAGTGTGTACCTTTTCTAAACTGACAATAGGTAATTACCATGGCATTTGTGACTGCAATCAATGGCATAGTTATTAGGAATTACGTTAAAAAAGAAGCACTACGAAATAAGGAAATTTGTGATCACAGTACCTAAATATTTGATCAAAGGTGTAAATTTTCAAACATTATCAAAGTATTCCTTTAACCATTCAACCAAGTAACATGGTCTTTTTTTATTTTTACCAGAACTAGCCTATCCTATCGCCCCTTATAATAATATATAACGGGCTCACCTATCAAAACCAAATGTTTAGACTTTGTTCAAACTATTTAGTAGACAGTTTACGTGAAGTTTGCACGTTTCATCACATTTTTCTGTTGTCTGTTGTGTACAGGAGACAAGATTGACTTAATAGACAAAATTAAATTCTCAGGTGTTAATATATATGCGAATTTAAATTGGAAACAGGAGCTAGCTGTTATTTACTCTTCAATTTCATCAGCATGCTATGCACTCGGGAGTCTATAAGTTATTTTTCATTACTCATACTCTGAAAGTAGGTATAAAGTTGCCTGCGGATAGGGTTGGAAGAAGTACTTTTACTCCCTAGGGAGTTTTACTTTGCAACTGACAGTTGTTTTTTTAATATTTAGACAGCAAATATTTAAAAAAAAACTAGTTCTATTTTGACATTTCTATTGAACCGTGACCCGAAACTTTATACCGAATTAAAATGACATAGAGATAGAAATAATTTAAGAATACTTTTTTAATGACTTTATTTTAATTTACTTTCAATTATTTCATTAAAACTAATATATATTTGAGAAAAATGTTGACAGACCCATTTTTACAATGACAAAATGAAAAATATTGACTGAAAAGCCAGGGAGCCGAACACTGAAAAAAAGAATTGGCGGGTAAATGGTAGACTCTCTATAATCTGTGGCCGATTTGATCTTCCTTTTTTTTTCGAGGTGTAGTTTTGTTTACATTTTGCTAAATCTCTGTTACAAGAAATTTTTATTAACACGATAAGTTTTAGTTAGTCAGCTTCAGTTATAAATTTAACGCAAGATTCTTAAGAGAAGAAAACCGCTTACCGCCTAAATCAAAAGAAATATACCTACTTAAAAACATACCTTTGACGACGACTCAGGCCTTTGACGACGACTCAGGTTTTTATTATTTTTATTTTCCTCGTATTCGTAATGAAAAGCACAGTGTTTACCTCGGGTTCAAAAGTTATTTAGTCCCTCGAACTATTAGCGACCTCGCTCTCGCTCGGTCGCCAAGAAATTTCTCGGGACTAAATAACTTTCTTTCATCCCTCGTATAACAATGTACTATTTCATTACTCCTACTCTGAAAGTAGGAGTAAAGTTGCCTGCGGACAGGGTTGGAAGAAGTACTTTTACTCCCTAGGGAGTTTTACTTTACAACTGACAGTTGTTTTTTTAATATTTAGACAGCAAATATTAAAAAAAAAAACTAGTTCTATTTTGACATTTCTATTGAACCGTGACCCGAATTTCTATACTGCCAGTACAATTAAAAAAACATAGAGATAAAAATAATTTAAGAATACATTTTTTTAATGACTTTATTATAATTTACTTTCAATTATTTCATTAAAACTAATATTATATTTGAGAAAAATGAACTATTAGCGACCTCGCTCTCGCTCGGTCGCCGAGAAATTTCTCGGGGCTAAATAACTAACTTTCATCCCTCGTATAACAATGTACTATTAAATCTAAAGCAACTAAAGAGTATAATTATATTATGTCCCTATTGTATCCCTTTAGAAGCTGAATTTTGAAATAGTACATTGTTATACGAGGGATGAAAGAAAGTTATTTAGTCCCGAGAAATTTCTTGGCGACCGAGCGAGAGCGAGGTTTTATTTATTATTATTCTTTTATTTTAATAAAATACTATTTTACTTAATAGGACATTGTTTTACTTGAATAAGCAATCTGAATTTTCAATAAGAATCCTGTTAAAGTCTTGTTTATAAATATTATCTACTAGGTAATTAGGTAATGATGGCGTAAGTATTACCTACATTATTCATAATAATTACCAAATTAATTGTTGCTCTTTATTTGAAACTCTAAATATACCATTTTATTAAATACGTATAAATATCTCGAAGAAGTTTGAATTTTTGTTTCGTTGTTCTCTTATAACGCATTACATTCAAGAAATTCGAAGATTATCAACTCATAATAAATACTTAATGCTTTATTTACTGTCCAAATAGATTTAAATGTAATAAAAAGACAAAACAATTCAGTAAAAGTTACTCCAAACCGGCGTAAAGTGACTGGCTTGTTAATCACTATTTTTGACACTTGAGCATGTTGTGAAATGTCAGTTTGACGGTCGTAATACGAAATTCCCAGCCAATATCCAGGCAGATGTCGGTCAAGTGTCACGTGACTGCTGACTGGCTGGCAATAAGAGTTCATAATACGGATAAGCAAGGCAGTTCATTTCAAGGTGTAAATTGACTGGAATTAAGAGGTCGTAATAGGCCCCCTGGTTAGCATAGTTGTTAGTCACCCTAACTGCTATGCCGGAGGTCGTGGGTTCGATTCCCACCCAGGACAAATGTTTGTGTGATAAGCACGATCATTTGTTCTGTATCTGGGTGTAATTTATTTAGATAGATAGATATAGATATAGAATTACTACTATAGTGTTTGCGTACTTTTAATTTAATTACATTTATAATCTACATTCGTTTATTCGTTTAGTTGTGAACAATACATTTGAACAAAAGTAAACATAACCTTAGTTAGTTGGTGACAGAACTTAACTTTCTAGTTTATTTTCTTTTCACTAACTATCTTAAACTTCTATCACAACCTACCTTGTCTTATTCTGTTTTCTTTTCATTTCTTTACACTTAATCATGCCTATGACTCGTAGCGCCTATGCTCGTCAGGAGGAGTCCAAACTCGGTCTGGCTTTGAGCGAACTTAAGGCGCCGCGAGAGTACTGTGACCAACTGAACAAGGAAATAGATGACAATGAGAAAGTTCTCTTGGAAGCCCACGAAAATAATAGGAAGTTGAGAAATGAAATGGCTCAGATACATAATCAACTAACTGATGCCATTGGAGACCGAGATAGGCTCCAGCTTGTTGTGGATGGGTTCAACCAGTGTAGCACAGAGTATGAGCTTGCTCTGAGTCAGAAATATATGTTGCAACAACAACTGCAAGAGGCCAAGACTCAAATTTCAGACCTTGAGACAACTAACCTTAACATCACGGCCTCGTTGAACCATAGTCTGTTCAGCGAGTTGGTGCCTATTGCTCCATCAATGGTTACACAAATAAACTCAAATTGTACTATAGACTTAACTAATGATGATGATTCCAAATGCTGTAAATTAGTGAGGGTAGTCCCTAGTAAAAATAAACTAAAAAAATATGTCAAAATCAACAAGCATATAATTAAAACTAAAAAAATGGTAAAGAAACAAAAATTTTTTATCAAAAATGTTAAAGTAAATAGGGAAAGGTTACACCTTCTTGAACAATTAGATCTGTACTCTTCAAATCTAGAAAAAAGTACTAGAAAATACCAAGCTGACACTGAAGACTTACATAGTGAATTAAACCGCTTGCAACAAAAACTTAATTCAATGACTATCAAATATACAGCCTCAGAAAATCAGATGAGGGAATATGTGTTGGCGATGAACGAGCTGGTCAGCTCACAAAAAACCAATTGTGAGCATTGTGAACCAACATCTATTGCATCTGAGCCGGTTCATTCATTGACAATATGTGATACCTCTTTAACCCAGTCTAGTGTTAGTTTGCCGGTAGAAATTACTGATTGTTTGTCACAACAACACAACAATAAAGAAATTGTTATTTTCTGTGATGAAATTGGTAAAGGTTTAGGCCACCTTTTAATAAATGAATATCCGGGTCACTCAATAATAAATAACTGTATGCCTGGCTGTTCATTATTTGATATAATGAAAAAAATTATAAAATATAAATTTCAACAGGACACTATACTTTTAATTTTTATTGGCAATAGGGGTCATGTGAGCAAAGGAGAATTATTCCAATATTATGGTACTTTGAGTAACTTGAGTGTAAAAAAAATTGTGATGTTCACATTCCCTTATAGTCAAAGTTTGCCACAGGAAGAAAACTTAATTAGATATAAGATTAATGTTACATTGCACAACTTGATAATTAATAATAGCTTATTTCACTTAATTGACACCAACAATTATGTTGGCACTCATTTTTATTTGACAAAAGATAGATATCTTGTAGATAATTAGTATCTTTCAAAATCATGTATGAGACAGATAGCTGTGTCGCTATCATATTATTTTTTTATTACAGCCAAGAACTTGGCTAAACAAATTGCTCCTATTGAGCAACGCAATCACATGACTGCTGACCTTGTCAATAACTTGGCATCAAATATTTATTTAAATTAGAACATAAGACAACAGAGTCAATCTCTAGCAATCATAATATATTAATGAATAAAAATCAATCCATTAAAGTTTTAAATTCTACAAATAGCATCAATCTGGTGCATCAAAATATTCAAGGTTTAATGAACAAAGACTTAGAAGTAGATCTTTTCCTTAATTGTAATAATATTGATATTCTTTGTTTAACTGAACATTGGCTTAAAAGCCACCAGCTCATGTTTAATTTTAGTAATCACCAGATTGGTAGCTCATTTAACAGAATTGATGCTTTACGTGGTGGTTCATTGATTTTAATAAATAACAACCTGAAATATAAAGAACGTAAGGATATTGTGTGTCTATCTGTTGAGCGGTCAATTGAAATAGCCTGTATTGAATTGGAGCAGTTTATTATACTAAGTGTGTACAAGCCCCCTTCTGGATTGTATGACTGCTTTGAAAAGGTAATGGATGAAGTGTTTCACAAGATTTGTAATTCAAATAAGTACATAATCACTTGTGGTGATTTTAATGTTAATTTGTTGGAAAACTCAGGTTTATGCACAAAAATTATAACTTTATTTAAGTCCTACAATCTTGTTAACTTATTTTTAGAGCCCACAAGAATAACTCCTACTAGTGCCACATGCATAGATAATATTTATACAGATGTTTTACCAAACCACAAAGAAATTATAAATTTATTAGACTCGGATCATTGCGGGCAATTAATTACTTTTCAAATCCAAAACAAAATAATTACTAAAAAGAATATCACTGTTAATCCTAAAACTGCTGGACGTATAGAAACGTTTAAAACTAAACTCATTAATAATTTACCATACTTGTCAACACATAATGACCTCAATCATCAATATGAAAGTTTCTTTAACATGTATTGTAATCAATTTAATTCTACTTTTATACCCAAGACTATTTCGGTTAATAGTAATGTGTCATTCAGTGAATGGGCTACCATTGGTATTCATAAAAGCAGAACTCGGCTTTACGAATTGTATGACGAAAAGATTGTTGTTAATACTGCTGAATTTAATTTGTATGTGCGAAATTATTCAAAATTATTTAAAAAAATTTGTTCGGTAGCGAAATCACGTTATTTGAGTGCGAAAATTAAAAACAGTACTAATATAATTAAAACTACGTGGAATGTTATAAATAGTGAAACCGGAAGGTCTACAAAATCATCTAGTGACTATAGACTTGTAATTGATGACAATGAGATCACATCAGATTCGCAGGTTGCAGCGGCTTTTGAGGATTTCTTTTCAGAGATTCCCATATCAACAACGAAATCTCTGAACTCATCACCGTCTGCTGCAGAATCCCTGCTTAAAGAAAACGTTAAAGTTTGCGAATCTGATTTTAATTTTGAACATGTGACTTGTGTGGATATTGTCAAAACGTTTAACTCCTTGAATGTAAAAAAGACTAAAGATTTATGGGATAATTCTGTGGACGTTGTTAAGTCTATAATCCACATTGTAGCTCCTTCTTTAGCTTTTATTTTCAATAATTGTATCGATCGCGGTGAGTTTCCTGACTTAATGAAGAATAGTAAAATAAACTTCTCATCAAAAAAATCGAAACACTTCCGTTTTCATTGTTTCTGTCCGAATTTAACACAAAAAAGAATTCATACGATGAAAAAAAATACATATATTATAGCTGGCAGTTTGGCCATTACAGTAATAAGCGAAAATTCAAAATTCAAAATTAGAATTTCATTTGTTTATCTTATTTATATATATTAACGAAATGAATCACTGTTTTGAGACAAATGTGTGTTTAGGGTTGGAGTACATTTAGCGTTTAAAAACTAAAAATTGGCGCCTATCCTTAAACTTTTTGTTTTTTATTTCAATACTGTGACTTTGGGACGTCTGAAAAAAGGTTTTTTTTCTAAAACGTATGGATACTTCGCCCACAGAAGCCGCCCAAGTTGTGGCATTGCTGGATTCTGGCCTTAGTCAGCGTGTTGTGGCTGCAAGACTGCATCTAAGCCTGTCATCTGTTCATAGAGTCTATAAACGTTATCGGGAGACTGGTTTGTTCACGCGCCGTTCAGGATCTGGCAGGAATCGGGTCACTTCTGAGCGAGATGATCGATTTATTGTAACAACTTCTTTAAGAAATCGACGCCTTAACGCTTTTCAACTGCAGCAGCGGTTTCGTGTTGTACGAAGGGTGGCTGTAAGTGACTCTACAATTAGAAGAAGGTTGAAGGATCGTGGACTGGTACCGCATAAGCCAGCAAATGGGCCGAAATTAACTGCAGACCATCGAAGAGCGCGCCTTAACTTTGCACGTGAGCACCTAAATTGGTCATACCTACAGTGGAGCAAAGTTCTCTTTTCTGATGAGTGTAAAATTATGCTGTATGGTAACGACGGAAGGAACAAGGTCTACAGAAGAGACGGAGAACGCTATGCACAATGCTGCATTGAAGAAAAGGTCAGCTATGGTGGCGGTTCGTGGACGGTTTGGGGAGGAATCAGCGCCGACGGTAAGACAGAGCTTGCTTTCGTGTCTGGGCCACGTCTGCCTGCACTAAACTGTCATCGGTACGTCGAAGAGTGTCTCGAGCCTCATGTGATGCCCTATGCACATTTTATTGGCAACGGCTTCATATTCATGCACGACAATGCTAGGGCTCACACCGCGGGCGTCGTACGAGATTATCTTAACGAAGTCGATATCTCTATTATGGAATGGCCAGCAAGAAGCCCGGACATGAATCCCATTGAACATCTATGGGATGAATTAAAGAGACGAATTCGAGCAAGAGATCCTGCCCCAGAAACACTTAGCCAGCTGCAAGATGCAATCCAAGAGGAATGGGACAATATACCACAGCATGTGATCGTGACTCTCATCCGATCGATGAAGAACCGTATGGAAGCAGTAATTAGAGCTCAGGGAGGGAATACAAGTTATTAAATAAACGTTTTTTAGCTTTTTTTTTTCATTTACGTGTGTTGTTTTATCCATTTCCTTTATACTCCATACGGAATAAAAATGACTCATTTAACAAAATACGAAACCTATGAAAAATTCATTTAAATTTAGAACATTAACATCAAGATTTGATAAGCTCATATTACTCACTATTAAACGACATTTAACATTTATTCCTAAATGTACACATTTTTCTGATAATCCTGACAAAACGTAAACTTGCAAGGTGTTTCGATTTTTTTGATGGGAAGTGGCTATTTCCATAGCGTCATGTCGTACGGTATTTTACTGTGGGGGAATGCCGCCGACATCCAGACAGTTTTTGTTTTACAGAAAAGGGCTATTCGTTCGATTTATAAATTAAGTCCCAGATACTCCCTCAGGGATAAATTTAAAGATATAAATATAATGACTGTCCCATCGCAGTATATTTACGAGAATATTTTGTATGCACATAAAAATAAATGTATGTTTAAAAAATACAGTGATGTTCATAATTTTAATACTAGAAACAAAAATAAATATGTAGTTCCTGCTACCAGGCTCAAAAAAATAGGGGGCTCATTTAGATGCCAATGTATACACTTCTATAATAAACTTCCTAGTAATATCCAACAACTAAGCCTTAATAAACTTAAAGCCTTTGTTAAGCGTAAACTTTGCCAAAAAGCCTTTTATAGTGTAAAGGATTATAATGAGGACTTAAAGGCTTGGGATTGACCTGCTCCAGTACTCACTTTAACTGTTGTAACGTTTTCTTTGTTTTTATTATTATTATCTTCTCTCGATTTGACATTAATGTTTATTTTTAAAAATTTTACATTTGTAAACTATATATATATTTTTTTTGTGAACATGAGGACTATGTGGATTATGCTATATGTATTTTCTTTTTCTTTTTTGAAGAGCAGTGGTGGCCGAGTGGTAAAGGCCCCGACTTACGAGTCGTAGGTCGCGGGTTCAAACCCAGCCAGGCGAATTACTTTGTGTAATTTATTTCATCACCACTGCTCTCAAAACGGTGAAGGAAAACATCGTGAGGAAACCGGCATGTCCTAGAACCAAAAATTCGAAGACATGTGACATCCACCAATCCGCACTGGGCCTGCGTGGTGGATTATGGCCCATTCCCTCTCCTAGAGAGAGGAGGCCTGTGTCCCTGCAGTGGGAACATTAAAAGGCTGATGATGATGATGATGATTTTCTTTTTTGTTTCTGTCTCTTTAGTCAATTTAGCGTATGTCTGGCAATTTGAGTATTTGACGACCTACTCAAATGTCCTTTCCTTGGTATTGTTCGTCGGGTCGTGTTGAGCTCCTTAGTAGTCCTGAGTTGAGCTTTGCGAATACTGACAAATGCTTGCACTGACTGGACAGGTCTACTCAAATTTGTATGGATCTTTCTTCAAAAGACCATCTCAGACAAATCTGCATGGTTCTTATGTGATTTGACCAATACACATTTTCTGTATGGACTTTAAAAGAGACTTTGACCCCTGAGTTTGTTTCGGTGTTTCTTCTCAGGGTAGTCCGCTAGGAAACACCGGACTCATCTAGCATAAAAAAAAAATTACGTGTAAAAGTGTTTTTTAAACCTACTTGCAAAATAAAGATCATTTATCATTTATGTAGCGTGTTCTCGGGTTTCCAGTGTAACACATTTCCAAAGTAACACATATAATATAGTTTACCACTCAGTTATGGTTTAACAACTTAATGGCCTGAACGGATTTTGATAAAATTTGGTATGGAGATAGTTTGAGCCCTGGAAAAGCAATGTTTTGCCGTGGTAGAACTTCTCATCCCCACGGGAAAATCTTAAAAGCACGATATAACCGATTTCCACGCGGGCGAAGCCGCGGGCGAAAAGCTAGTGTTTAAATAATTCGTACCGGTCAAGCGTCCTTCAATAAAAATCGGTCCCACGATAACATTACCAATAATACCCGCCCAAACATTTACACTAAAACGCACTTGATGGTGGTTATTCCTAATAACGTGGGGGTTGCTTAACGCCCAATAATGTTCGTTTCGGCTGTTATAAATTCCGATTCGCGTAAATAATGCTTCATCTGTCCACAAAATATTACAATTAATGTTTCTTAAAATTCTTTCTTCGAAAAACTCGAGTACAGAGCTTTCGACTGCTGGTGTTATTTCGTTATGACCGCCACGACTTGTTGCATGGACTGGTGTGGTAAACTGCCCGTAATCTAACAACCTTTGATTTGCTGCTAAAATTGTTTTTCTTTTTGGTACTCGCGAATTAATTCCTCGCCTTTGTAAACGCGGTAAACTTTCTGTACGGTACATTCTTTGAGCACCATTTAAACTTTCACCACTTAAAAGATAGCACCTGACCATTTCATAATACTCTGCATTAGAATAAAAAGACATGTCGTGCGATGATGATCGACCGGAATTCGGAAGCGAAAGAGTAGCGCGACAAAAAATATAGCACACGTTCGCACGTAACTAGGTCACGGTCAACTAAACAAAAAGCCGCCGACGCGCTATGGAAAATCGTAGAACAACTGCTGATTAAAAATGGGTTTTGTCAATGTCGCTATTGGCATACTTTATTTATTTTACTCAATAGCTTAAGGACCAAACTAGAATATAATATCAAAAAATTATACATATTATTTGAAATGTTTTTTTTACAACTCTACAAACTTTATAGTTTTGATGGACGTCCATGTTAATCCCGTTCACTTCATCACTTTCAAATTGATTTTATCGTTATACATTAGCGGAAAAGGTATAATGTATTACATATTTCTGGAAACCCCGCCTTTTGAAGAATATGAAACACCTATTATGTATTTAATATTATATTAACGTTTAGGACTATGTGGATTAAGCTATATGTTTTTTTCTTTTTTTTTTGTTTCTGTCTCTTCAGTAAATTTAGCGTATGTCTGGCAATTTGAGTATTTAACGACCTACTCAAATGTCCTTTCCTTGGTATTGTTCGTCGGGTCGTGTTGAGCTCCTTAGTAGTCCTGAGTTGAGCTTTGCGAATACTGACAAATGCTTGCACTGACTGGACAGGTCTACTCAAATTTGTATGGATCTTTCTTCAAAAGACCATCTCAGACAAATCTGCATGGTTCTTATGTGATTTGACCAATACATATTTTCTGTATGGACTTTAAAAGAGACTTTGACCCCTGAGTTTGTTTCGGTGTTTCTTCTCAGGGTAGTCCGCTAGAAAACAACACGTGTTAAAGTGTTTTTAACAAACCTACTTGCAAAATAAAGATCATTTATCATTTTACCATTTACCTTAAAATAATTGCAAAATAAATAATGGTAAAAAAAGTTTATTTAAAGTTGCTTTACGTTTAATGTTGCCTAGCTATCCATAAACATGATCAAATAAAAAAAAGTTGCGAATATTTGCGATTTTCGGAGTAATCTGTAAAAATGTGATAAAAGTCAGGAAACAGAAAACCGCTCGCTATCTATTGCGGTTTGAAATGTTCCTGTTAACATCAATAGTTTGCGGTAAGTTTTGTAATTTATCATTGATATTAGGATGTCTTATCTTTTTTGCACTCATATTGCGTGTGAAAATATTAATCAACAAGATGCACACTACCCTCATATTTCATATAGTATACATATAAACAGTGGTTTCATTTCATTTTAAATAACAGAATAGTGGTGAATTAGAAGAAGAAGAAATGTAATTGTTACCAACACAATATAATTACATGTTTTGTTAACTCTTCAAAATATTGTCTACTTTCAAGTGTTCTAAACGTGAAATAATACTTTCGTATATCGAAGGAGGAAAATCGTTGGAGGCATTATCAACCGTTTTAAAAGAAAATTATCATGTATCTGAAGACAACTTATGTTTCATCCTCAGTGATTTTCAAAGATATATTATTCCCACTTTTAATAGACGATGGACAGAAGCTTCACGGAAAAAGAATTTATATTTAACGAAAAACAGTAACTGGTTGGAATCAGAATATTCAATAAATTTACCGAACTCTAAAGACGTTACAATCGTCTCCCACACCGTCTACTTCTTCTGGAAAACGTGGGAAACCGTGCGTATCTTATCCAGACTTGTCAGAATCCAGTAAGAGAAGAAAAAATCTAAGGTTACTTAATGAATGTGGATTTGAACACGTCTATAATGCATATCTTCAAGGGTTACGTTCAATAGGAGAAAGAACAGAAGCTAATCTTGTGGAAACATTAAAGTTTGCTGACAGTGAAAATAAGACCTTATTCTCGAGTCTCATAGAAGAAGCAGGCAAAAAATTTAACGGCAAAAAAGGCAGGCAAAAAGTTTAACGGATGAAGAAGCATTGAGCATGTTTATTGATTTGGATTTAACAAAAGCACTATATTTGTACTTAAGAAATGTAACGAATGAACGAAAATGTTTTGTAAAAAAAAAATATAAAAAAATATTATTATTTGATTTTAAATTGATATGTATTTTGATGTACTATGTGATATTAGGTTTTCGTAAACATTAAAATAATAGTATCCATTGTTAAAAAATAAATATTGGACATTTTTTATAATTTTTCAAAATCAAAATCAAAAAGGTTTGTATTTCATATAGGCCTACAAGGGCACTTATAAAACGTCAGAAGCTAGTGCACGGTTCCAAATTGGTCGTTTCCTATGGAGAAGAACCGGCAAGAAACTCCTTTTTTGAATTTGTTTTATTTTTTAATGTAAGGTTTTACATTCAATCATAATAAATTATATTTCATTTGAAGCCATATACACTATTCTATATCTGTGCAAATAAAAAAGTTATTGATTTTTAATCAGAAACAGACCTTTATTTTCCATAGTGCGGCGCATGGCCGGCGCACCCCCCGTGCGGGGTGCGACGTGTGAGGGAGGGGGGGGGGGCGTAGTGCGTACTGTTTGTGTGCGTTACCGAATTTTTAGGTATCTAAGCGCGTGTGCAATCAAGTTCCACAACCTAATAGTTGAATTGTATTTATTCCACACGTTGTGATTTTAGTAGCGGACAATGGTGAAAGTCATGTAATTTTTTTTATTTTATTTTTTATTTCTTTAATTGATAAGGCTATCGATACTAAATCATTTCTGAAAATTTGGATGGTTGTTGCAAAATAACCCTGTATATATATCTATAAATATTTGTTAATTTTTTTATTTTTATATCTGCAATTACTCCGTTTTGCCTCGTCATTTATACCGCGTACATCGAGGGACAGGAACAGTTTGCCGGCTGCAGTATTTCCGTCCGAATATAATTTATGTGTCTTCAAGGCTAGAGTGAATAGGCTCTTAATAAACTAGTGCGCCTTACCATCAACGATTGCATTACTGCTTACCATCAGGTGGGATCGCAGTCAAGCACTAGTTTATTGCAACTAAAAAAAAATGTACACACATAACACAATTAAACGCCTAAAACTCCACTTACTACATTACACAAAAAACAAACACATTGAACAAACTATACTTGGTCCTACAAACACCTACCTACATTCGCCATCACATATTTGGGCACTGCTTGGTCAATACCAAGGTGCCCAAATATGTCATATAGGATTGTCGGGTAAAGTTTCAGTCTTTACATTGGTAACCGACAATCCAAAGGGAAATAGATTGAAACTAGAGAAATTTATGGGTAGCAATAAAATAGAAACGACTAAAAATGGCTAATACAAATAGTAAAATTTTAGCACATATAGATGACATCACAATGGCAACATCTTATCATTGTGATACAGACACCTGTAACACAGTTATTAAAAATCCTAATAAGTCTCTTAAAATAATAACGCAGAATATCCGGAGCATCTATAAAAACTTAGATGGCTTCCAGGCACAACTAGCTAGGTTAGCATTCAAAATAGATATTATAGTTCTTACGGAGTGCTGGCTTAATAATGAAAAACCTATTCCTGCCATAGAAAATTACGTCACTCATTCCTCTAAAAAATGTTGCAATCAAAACGACGGAATTGTAATATACACAAAGAATGACATTCAATGTACGGTTGAAGAGCCAGATAGAGAGGGTGTTAACTTTCTGTTATTAAAAATAGGAACAAATATATGTGTACTATCAGCCTATAGGTCTCCATCGACGTACTGTATTGGCAGTTTCCTCAACTCCCTTGAATCCCGGTGTTTCCTGATAGCTACAATCCGGGTATCTTTAAGTCAAGAGTGATTAGGTTACTTCTAGGTAAGCGCGCTCCATCGTCGACCGCATCATCGCTTTTCATCAGGTGAGATAGCGGTCAAGCGCGAACCTATAATAAATAAAAAAAAAATATATATATATATATAATTGGTAGTTTAAACAGCAAAACTATTATTCTAACTGGAGACATAAACATAGATATAAAACCGAATAACTCGACAGAAACAGTGCATCCTACCTCAACCTAACCGCAGAACTGGGTGTCCTACCAGGTCACACATACCCAACTAGACTGCACAATTGCCTTGATCACCTCATGATAAATACCTCAACTGGTTCGACAGTTTTGGTGATGGATTCTACTGTAAGTGACCACGCATCTGTATTATTATGTTTAAATAATGAACCTTGTAAAACCAATAAGAACAGATCTACTACAAAGGTTAATATTGAAGCTACTGTTGAAAACCTAAAAAATGCTGATTTTTCATTTATAACTAATGACTCACACGCAAATGAGGCGGCTACACTCTTTGTAGATTGTTTGATGACTGTTATTTCGTTACATTTAATTAATAATATTACTGTGCCTAACCGCAAGCTAATTATCAAACCATGGATAACTCCAGGTCTATTGCGGTGCATCCGACATAGGGATAATCTCCATAAAGAGGTTTTGAAAAACCCAAAAAATGCCACCATGATGATTTCCTATAAACGATACCGCAACTACTGCAATTTACTACTTCGAAAGTTAAAAATAAACCATGAAAGGCTGCTTTAAAATCTTCACGAACCAGCAAAGAAACATGGACCATAGTCAAATCCATTACTAACCAACTCGAAAAAAAAAACAGTGGCAACTGAACTACTGCCTGCTACAAAGGATGCATCGAAAGAAATTGAGGGCATAAATAGGTATTTTGCTAATATAGGCAAACAGTTTGCAGATACCGTCAGTCTAAAACGAAGATCCCAACCTGTGTCATATAAGTTTAACTCTCCGTCAGCACTTAATTCATTTGTTCCACTTTCTCCTGATGAGGCTGAATTTGAATCTGTAGTTAACAATCTAAAAACCGATTGCGCCACAGGATGGGACACTTTTTCGGCAAAATTACTTAAAGCTGGCAAGTCAATTCTTATACCCCCGATCACTAAACTCATTGGGATTTGTTTTGAACAGGGAGTCTTCCCCAAAGTCTTTAAAAAATCTCTTACCACGCCAGTTCACAAGGGTGGAAATCGAGATGAAGTTAAGAACTACAGACCTATATCAGTTTTACCGGCGCTGTCAAAAATACTAGAAAAGCTTTTAAATACTAGACTCATTAACTTTTTAGAAAAAAAC
This sequence comes from Mythimna loreyi, assembly GCA_029852875.1. NCBI lineage: Eukaryota > Metazoa > Arthropoda > Insecta > Lepidoptera > Noctuidae > Mythimna > Mythimna loreyi. Next base: position 2,983,303 of record CM056777.1, on the reverse strand, counting down.
AATATCCTATCTGATGGTCAATTTGGATTTAGATCTGGGAAAAGCACAGAAGAGGCAGTTGGTAAACTCGTTGATCACGTTGCTGAGAAGGTCGATGCTAAACAGAAATGCATAGGGGTCTTTCTCGACCTAGCGAAAGCATTTGACACCGTCTCTATTCCTACTCTTGTGACTAAACTAGATCACATAGGAATTAGGGGAGAAGCTCTCAGTATATTTACTGAGTTTCTGAGTGATCGGACACAAAGCGTAAAGATAGGTGGAAACGTCAGTAGCGAAGCCAGCGTTACTTATGGTGTGCCGCAGGGTAGTGCCCTGTCCCAGAGTCTTTTCCTGATATATGTAAATGATCTGTGTGAGCAACAACTTATTAAAGGTAGAATTTTTAGCTACGCTGATGACACCGCGCTGATATTTTATGGAGAGACTTGAGAGGAGGCACAGGCATTAATCTACTCGAGTTTCATCTGACGAATATTTACTTCTTTTGTATTGACATCGTATTTGTCCCATTTTCATTACAATGACATGCAATAAAACTTTTTTTTCTTCCTACTTCCCCATAGAATACAACGCTCATTCATATCTTACGCACGGAAGGGCTAGGTTTAAGCAACAATATCTCATAAACGAATTATCATAGAATCGAGTTTTTGATATCATTATCTAGGTAAACTTATCATCCGTGAGTCACGCTTATAAAAAAGGGTAGTTCTCGGGGTATTTTTTGAAATAATCTTGAAAAACTAAAAAAACGTTGATAATTTTGACATGAAGTTGATGTTTAAGCATTTATTTCAGTATGATACAGCAATAATTAATATAATTTGAGTTACTTATCTGATTGCTTATAATACTTTGCCGTTACGGGAAGTTTTTTTATACGATAATCCGGCATTAAATTCCAATTTTACATAAGTTTTAGTATGGACGTTACCCAAAACTGAACCAAAATACAAAAATGGCTGCCATTCAGAGGGGGTTGGGTTTAGACCTCACATGTACAGTACCCAGCAATAAATATTGCACATCGACCTTTGTCTGTCGACTGTTCACCAATCACAATGTCACATAGGTAGTGTGCGACAGAGATAACGCTCTACGAAGCCGAAATTAGCCGATTGTCTCTTTCCAAAGGTCGATGTGCAATATTTATTGCCGGGTACTGTAGAATAGTTTTAGTGATAAAATAGAGCAAAGTATCACGCCCTCAAGTTTGTATAGTCCGAACCCGGACACATTGTATAATAAAATAAACAAGACCCTTCATATTAACCCATTTACTAAAAAAGTAGTTAAAACAAAAATAAACACCTGGCTACAGACACTGGATTACATACAGACGGAAAAATTTATGACATAAACCAAGCAACTCGCAGGTGCCATTATAATCATGCCTAACAAACGGACACACATACACACATCTCAAGCAGATATTGTTTAATTTAAAATTGTTTAAATTTTATTGCATAAAATTTGTGTAAATCTACTGGGAGAAGACACTGATTCCTGTAACACAGGTTTACAACCTAGCACAGGAGTCAGGGTTTACATGGTTTACATTATATCAATGCAACATACTTTTATGTCAATAAATATTATTATTATTCCATTTATTTGCAATTACACCATATTCTATACATTTTTAAATATTTTCTTAAAATAAAAAAAACATATAAAAATATAAAAAATAGTAGCCCACCGGCATCGGGAACAGGGTCCAAGCTACCGGTGGTCAGGGCTCCTGAGAGAGAAACCTCCGGACAATACGTGCCGTGTCCAGGAGTACGGCCTTTTGAATCAAGTCTTTGGTCCAGCTGCCTGCCTAACGAGAGCCTCCTCAGATGTTGGTCGAGGCTCTTGGCTATTAAGCCATTGGCCGTCACAACTATCGGCACAATGACTGCTGTGTCCACCTCCCACATGTCAACAACCTCGCGAGCCAAGTCAAGATATTTAGTTTGTTTATCTTTCTCAGCCTTCACGAGGTTCTCGTCATGAGGGACCGCTATATCAACAATAATTGTGCGATGCTCCAGACGATCTTTCACCACTATGTCAGGCTTATTGGCAACAATAGTCCTGTCAGTGATGATAGATCGGTCCCAATACAATGTGATATGGCACACACACATACACTTATAGTACACATACACGTATATACACTTATAGTACGGTACTTCTGATTCCACAAAGTTGTATTTAAGAGCAAGTTGCTGGTGGATGATCCTGGCTACAAGGTTGTGTCTATGCAAATAATCTCCGTTAGCCAGATGAGAACATCCAGAAATAATATGTCGGATTGATACCCCGGGCCGGAGGCATGCCCGACAGATGTCAACCGTACCGTCCTTCACAATTTATTTCCGGTAGTTGTTTGTCATCATAACTTCGTCCATTATCGCAAAGACAAAACCTTCGGTTTCCCCGAAAAGGTCACCAAAACGCAGCCAGGATACGGACGCTAAAAAGTCTACATCGGGCCCATGTAAGGCCCGGTAAAAACGCCCGTGAAGCTCCATGCTCTGCCATACTTCCCTATGGTCATTAGTATCCAGTACCATAGGTTTGCGCCAGTTCTCATTAGCCTAGGAGAGCGGAGTGAGGCCCTTGTCCACCGCTATTACATCACGATGCATACCCACGTCGGTTTCTAGGAAATATTCCCTGAGACTGCATACCTCGCGGTTGTGCAGGGTCTTAGCATTTAAGAAGCCACGACCCCCACACTTCCGCGGGATATACAGTCTCATCACCGATGATCGTGGGTGACGCATCCGATTTGCGGTAAGCAGCGTGCGGACCCTCCTATCCAAGGCGTCATTTTCTGTCTGAGTCCATTTGAGTATGCCGAAAGAGTACATCAACACCGGCATGACCCAGCCGTTGAAAGCGCGCACCTTGTTCCCGCCTGATAAAAGACTGTTGAGTACTTTGTTCAGGTTGCCGAAGAAACGTTCCTTCAACGACGGTTTCACGTCCTCAGCATTGATGCCTAACGCTTCCGACATACCCAAATACTTATAGGTTTCGGTTGGAGAAAGGGATCTCAGGTTTATGGAATCCGTGAGTTGCGTACCCACGTATTCCACAACCTCCCCTCGCTTTACATACATGACTGCACATTTGTCCACACCAAACTCCATCCTGATGGCACTACTGAAGGTTTCAGTGACTTTCAGTAGCTCCATCAGCTGCAGATTGTTGGGGGCAAATAGCTTCAAGTCATCTATGTAAAGGAGGTGAGATATAACCTGACCACCTCTTTTCAACCGGTAGCCTAGACCTGAATTCTCCAGCAGTGTACTTAGAGGATTCAGGGCTAGACAAAACCACAGTGGATTCAGACTGTTGCCCTGGAATATGCCGCGCTCAATCCTTATTGGTTCGCTATTCTCCAAAATCTGTCGACATCCTGGATAGTGAAGGACTGTCCTCCATTGCCTCATACACGACATCAAGAAGGTGCGCAGAGTTGTATCAATTTTATACAGCTCTAGCACCCTCATGAGCCACGTATGAGGAACAGAGTCATAGGCCTTCTTATAATCTATCCAACATACCGACAGACTTTTTCGAGAACGTTGAACCTGTTGGCTAATGGCCATATCGATGAGGAGCAGCTCCTTAGTACCGCGGGACCCGTTCCTACATCCATTCTGAGAGGCAGACATGATAGAATTTGTCTTAATATGACTATTGATTTTAGCTCTCAGAATAGATGTAAGAACTTTATAGACCGTCGGTAAACAAGTGATCGGTTTATAATTTTTAGGTTCCGCAGTACTACCGGATTTGTGGAGCAGTTGGGTTATTCCTGTCGTTAGGAACTGGGGTAGCGACCCTGACTCTAAGGCAGACTGGAACTGAGATGCCAAGCGAGCATGCGACCCTTTGAACCATTTTGCCCAGAAATTGTGCAGCCCGTCCGGCCCTGGAGATTTCCAATTAGGCAACGGACGGACTGCACGGGTAACATCTTGGGAGATGAGTAATTGCCCCCATTTCTGGTAAAAGATCGCATGCACACTCAACCTATCGAATCAAGTCACCCTCGATGTGACTGACAGGCGCCGACCAGATGCTGCGCCAAAATGAACTCATGGTGTCATCTTCCGGCAGGCGAGGATCAGTCTCATCTTGGTCGGGTCGCTACCAAGTCCTATAAACCCACCTTTCGTTGCTTCGGATTGAGCGATTCTGAGTATACCGCTCCACACGCCGCTTGTACCGGCGTATACGGTTTGCCCATGCGCAGATCCTCTGCTTCAGGAAGTCGATATGCTCTGTGACGCGGGGCAGATAATCTCGAGGACTAATATCAATCCCCGTGAACGCCCGCCTCACAAAGCGCATCACCCTAGGGCGAACCCCGGTCACCAGGGAGAGTGGAGACGACGAAAGATGTCGTGCGGTGTTCCGCAGGGATCGGTACTAGGGCCACACTTGTGGAACATCGGGTACGATTACGTGCTGCGCGGCGACTTCCCTGACGGGGTCAGCGTGGTTTGCTACGCAGACGACACGCTGGTCTTAGCGCAGGGAGAGTCGCACCAGGCGGCGGTCGACCTAGCGACACGCGGGGTTGCGATAGCCGTTGGTAGGATCCAGCAGCTGGGACTCAGGGTGGCGCTGCACAAGTCTGAGGCCATGTGTTTTAATGGCCCTCGGAGCGCGCCGCCAACAGATTCCCAGCTAACGGTAGGGGGTTTCACATCGGCGTCGGGTCGACGATGAAGTACCTGGGACTCGTCCTCGACAGCCGGTGGAATTTCAAGGAGCTTTCCGACGTCTGGCTCCCAAGCTGAATCGGACGGGTGCTGCCCTTAAGCGGCTCCTGCCAAACCTTGGGGGACCAGACGCCCCCTGCCGGAGGCTCTACGCAGGAATCGTTCGGTCCATGGCCCTTTATGGGGCGCCGGTGTGGGCGCCGACGCTGCAATAGCAGCCGAGGGCCCAACTGAACGCGTGCCAGAGGGTCATGGCTATACGGGTGATCCGGGGGTACCGTACGATTTCCCGTGAAGCGGCGAGCCTCCTTGCTGGCCTGCCACCATGGGATCTGGAGGCAACAGTCCTTGCACGCATGCACGATCTGCGCATGGAAGTGCAACGCCGGGGCGAAAGTCCGCGCGCCCGCGCGCTCCCGCGCGCCTCAAGGAGTTGTCAGCAACCGTAGGGACCCTGCAGAAGGGTCGAAGCCAATCAGGGCCACGGGTTTGTGTCTGAAAAGGAAGGCTCTGGCCCTGGTATGTATGGCGATGTAGGAACGGAGTAGGTTGTTTAGTCAGTAAGATTCTGACACTTGTTTTCCGCTCCGCCCAAGAGCGGGACTCGTTATTGGATGATTTTTACCTACCATAAAAAAAAAAATTACCCTAGGGCGAGTGTTGCCCTCCCTGAAGCAGATAAGCTTGCCGATGAATACTCTAGCCTCCCCAATCCGACGCTCTATCCTGCACTGCCAAGCTGGCACAACTGGTCGTGTAGCCCTGTCACAATTTGGAAATTTAACGTGAGCTACACGACATGCCGCTACAGCCGCACAGTACAAGATAGAGTGAGTATCAGTGAGGTCATCGCTGCTATCATAAAAATTTGATAGCTGCGAATCTAGAGCACACACCAGCCCCCTATTTCTCTTGTGCATGGGGCAAACGAGGTAAACGAGGTCTAAGCTCCGGCGGTGTGGAGTGGTACTCCCGAAATGCTTCCTCCAAAGCACTCCTCAATCGTTCATTGCATTGGGTACTAACAGATATAGCTGCGTCACCATCAGCATCACCAACGTGATCGGGTCGCGGTGAAACACTTGGTTGAAGTTGCACCGCGGCCGGTGGTGTAGCAGGTGAGACACGGCTACTCTGTGATTCCATGCGCAATCTATCAAGCACGGCGTCGTCCAACATATGATTACACTGGATGACCGGCACCTGATCCGACAGTCGTTGGGCTGAAACGTTGACAGCTGGCTCAAGCACCTGAAACAGAGAGAGCATCCGACCACGGTACGCAGTCAGGTTAATTCCCCCCTCTGTAGCCCCAAAGTATGAGCGCATGACATTTTCATTGATGGATGGTGTCCGTCGCATGCGCTGCACACTTCCACCGACAGCGGGGACTCTATCAGAGGCCGGCGGGCCTCGAGGTCCCAAACTGGCCGGAGGTCGGCCTCTTCCCCGTCGACGCGCAGGTGGTGGTGTCGTCGGCGGCGAGAAGTATTCGTCGCTCGAGCTCGACGCAACTGCAGCTACCGGACTCGCTAGATTCATGGTTGGCGCTGGTCCCGGCGGCTGCGAGGCGGAGCTGAGCGACGAACCCGAAGATGTTGGTCGTGTGGTCTTGTGTTTCGCCCGGCTTCTCGTCAGCATTTCATACAATTCATCGCCTAGTCATTGTTTGTTTTGTCAGGGTGTTATTTACTTCTGTTACTTTGTACTTTTTAATTTTTACGTGTTTTTCTATGATTGAGCATTTATTTATATTTATTTATTTATTTATTTAACACTTAATGCACATAAAAGTACAAAGGCGGACTTAATGCCTAAGGCATTTTCTACCAGTCAACCTTTGGGTGATGCAGAGAATCATGATGGCAGGTGCAAAAGAAAGAACAAGCATGTGAATATGATAGATAATCAATATACAATAAAAATATATGAGATAAGCACAATTTCATAAACTAAATATGTACATATATATACTTATATACAAATACTCAAAAAAATAATTCAGATCGACCAACAGAGAAACATTACCGTTGTGATGATACCACTGCCAACTTCTTACGAATATGCTCGCGAACTTCAATCTTGAATTTTAATTTGTTCTTAGCCATCCTAATCTCCTGGGGGAGCGCATTCCACAGAGAAATAGCCTGAACAAAAAAGGAACAGTGAAGGAAGTCAGTGTGATGAGTGGGACATAGAAGAAGACGGTTATGAGATGAGCGTAGATTTTTGGTGTGGTTTGCGCAAATGTATTTAAAATGAGAGACTAAATAACGAGGGGTATTAGGAGAGTCGAGAAACGAAAACAATGTAGTGAGCGCCCTTTGCTCTCTTCGTTGACGTATGGGCAACCACTTTAGAAGCGATCGATGTGAAGAGACATGATCGTATTTACGCAGATTGAAAACAAATCGAATGCAGTAATTTAGAAGACGGTCAAGTTTATTGAGGAGATCTGCATTCAGGTCATAGTAACACACGTCGCCATAATCGATAATAGGGAAAATTAGGGTCTGTACAAGCATTGCTTTCGTGTTCGACGGCAAAAAGTGCTTAAAGCGATATAGAGCCCGCAGCGCTCCCGTAACCCTCTGGCTAACACTAGCAATTTGAGCTCGCCAGCTCAGGGTACTATCAACCCGCAACCCCAGATCCTTCACGTCACTACTGAAAGGAACGATCGTACCGTCGAACATTACAGGCGGCAAGGTTGCAGCATCTACTTTGGCGATACTTCGAGAGCTCCCAATGATGATCGCCTGACATTTATTGGGGTTTACTGCAACAGCAAATCTATCAGACCAGGTTTTAATAGCCATCAAATCCCTATTTATCTTTTCAATAGCGTCAGATACTTCATCAACCCCCCCCTGGCAGTACAATTGCAGGTCGTCTGCATACAGATGATACGCACACTGAAGCACGGAAGTAATAAGATTAATAAAAATAGAGAATAGAAGAGGAGAAAGAATGCCGCCTTGAGGAACGCCAGTCTTCAGATCACACCAGCGAGAAGAGGAGTCACCAACGTGAACCGACTGCTGACGTCCCTGAAGGTAGGAGGTGAACCATTCCAGTGCTTCGGGAGAGACCATCACATAGGACAGGATGCCTAACAGGATGTCGTGACTGACAGTATTGAAGGCATTCGAAAAATCAACCAACACTAATACAGTGACTTTGGTGTCCTCCAGTCCTGCCCTTATATCGCCAGTCACTTTAAGGAGGGCGGAAACAGTACTGTGCCCAGGCCTGAACTCAGACTGTAGAGGACTAATTAGTGCATTACAGTGTATAAAGTTAGACAGTTGTTTGTGGGCACAGGCCTCGAGCACTTTGGATAGGAAAGGAAGGATTGATATTGGACGGTAGTGGGTTGGAAGAGTAGGATTTGGAATTTTGGGTAGTGGACGCACGTAGGCTTTTCGCCACAAAGAGGGGAAAACACCGGAAAATAAGGAGAAGTTTACAATGTGAGTAATTGCGGGTAGAAGTTCATCTAGAATGGTTATGATCATACCACGAGTGATATTATCACATCCCACTGCTTTTGATTTGATGGAGAGGATGATCTTTCTAATCTCTCCCGGTTCAACTGGAACGAAAAGAAAATGAGTAATATGAGGACGCGTTAGACCAGAGATAAGGGACAGAGTTTTTTGTTTGGTTAGAGGATCCATGGTGGGTACAGTGGAGAAATGACAGTTGAGATCCTCTAAGTCGATAGAGTTCGGAAGGTCCAAATGACGCGGTTTGCCGATACCCAGTGTTCCAAGGAACTTCCAAATATCAGCAGATGATGAGGAAGAAATATTTTCAAAAATGTGGCGGCGTTTAGCATTGCGTATCATCTGATTACATTTATTCCTTGATGCCTTAAAAAGTGCCCAGTTCTCATCAGTACGATCCTTCTTGTATCGACGGAACGCACGGTCCCTGCGTCGCATAGCCATCTGTATTGCCTTCGTCATCCAGGGTGCGGGAGGACGTTTCAATTTCACTTTTTTGACTGGAGCATGTATGTTATACAGGTTGATCACTACGTCATTAAAGACCGCAACCTTATCATCAATTGTAGTAGCCTCCCTCATAACTTCCCAATCAACTGCAGTTGCATCCCTCTTGAGATTTTCAACATCCATCCGCGCAAAACAACGCCTGTACAAAACCCTAGGTTTAGGTTTCGGAGGTTTGAGGATATAGGAAAGGAAAATCAAATCGTGATGAGAGAAACCAGGAGCGTCATGTTGACCATGGGAGGAGACTAGGGAGGGATTTGAGGTGAGGATAAGGTCCAGCCAGGTGTCATCGCCTGCAGTGTTATGGTGCGTTGGTTGGAGTGGCAACACATGCAAACTAGCTGACTCAATAAGGTGGAGTAACTTCCGGGATCGAGAGGAATTTTGGGCAAGGAGGTTTGTGTTGAAATCACCCATTATGATGTGGTGTGCATACTCTGAACCCAAAGATTCAAGAACTGATTCGAATTCAGTGAAGTAATCAACAGTGGGGGGACAGTAAACAACACCAATGATGGCTTTGGCTCCTTTGACGCATACTTCTAGAAAAATATACTCAGCAGAGGCAGAATAGTTTGAGGAGGAAGAAGCAAGGATTTTATACGGAAAATCGCTGCGAAGGTATATGGCCACACCACCCCCTCCCTTACCAATTCGATCATTTCGTATAAGTACGAAACCGGTGAGAGGATAAGTGGTGGACAGAAGATGCGGTTTAAGCCAAGTTTCAGAGATTAGGATGGCGTGAACGTTACTATTATTAAATGCGTCGTACAGCTCACTGTAATGACTAGCAATGCTTTGAGCGTTTATATGGCAGACATTCAACAGCCGACTAGATTCGCCATTGAAGTTGCGCTGCAAAAAGTCACCAAGAGTGTCACCGACTGAGCAAAAACTTGAATCGTTTGAAGAGGCAGTAGCTTCACTTGCAGAAAAGTAAGTTTCACTATCTGACATAAATAGATAATTAAATATAGGTATATAAAGTATACTACTAGAATAAAATAGTATTTCTGCATCACCCGCCAGCCACAGATTAAACAAACATAATCAACAATTAACATTCACAACAGGAACTAAACAACACAAAGCAGACAGATGTAACAAAATATTATAAAACCGACAAAAAGCCAAAATTCCCAAGTAGAAAGCTAAAACAAAAGACGAAACAAACATTTATTGAATAACACATATTAGTGGCACACCCAACAACGAAATAAAACCACACGTAAAGAAAAAACAATAAAAAGTGTTCATTAATTCCATTGAATCCTCGTCAAAGTTTCTGAACGAACATTAAACCGTCATTTGTCACTTTGACTTTGACAAGGAGACAAACAATCGAAAATAATAAAAAAATAAAAATGAAATTGAGGGTGTTAGATGAATACATACATTATTACTACAATTACATCACTTTTGTATAGCTGATAACAATGCGACAGAAAAAGAAGAATGAATTTAGTAAATGGGAAAACTACAGAACGGTTAGTATATATTGTAAATAAAGAATTTGAAGAGGAGAAACAGAAAACAAAAAAGGACAATTAAGATATACTACTATTTACGTGCTTTCAGGTTCCCCGCAGCATCTCTTCCACTCTCAGCCCGAATTGGAGCCGCCGCCTTGGGGTATTTGGTGATCAGGGGCTTGAGCTCCTCAGTGGACGTGACCTTGTGCCGGACGCCGTCGGAAGCCTTTATATAAATGACGCCGTCTTGAGTCCAACACGCTCGCATTCCAAAATGCTCCCGCGCCTTACCGAAGACGAACTGCCTGGGCCTGGTCAAGAACTCCTTTACTGAAATCTTGGAGCCCTTCAATTTCGTCTTCGCCTTCCAAACCAAGGCCTTGACATCAACACTGGAGAACCTGACGAGAATTGGTCTGTGATGCTCGCTGCTGGGGGCTCCAAGTCTATGACAAGCCTTAATTGAAGAGACTTGGAGATTCTTGAGGGCAAGTTTGGTGTTCAGTGTCTCCAAGACTAGTGCTGCGCAATCTTCATTCTCCCTCTCGGCAAGACCCTGAAAAACCAGCGCTTTCCGCCGGTGCCTCGTCTCCATACTATCCACTTGCTTGGCACACTCGTTGATCTGGCTCCGGAGCAAGCCCAACATGGAGAATATGAGTTCCCGAAATGCACGAAACTCTTCAGCAATCTTCGCCACAGTGTTTGACTTGGCAGGCCCGGCGCACTGGATTTGCCCCTCCAGTTCACTCATCTTCCTCATGAAGTTCTCCTCTAGGGCCTTCTGTGCTGCTAGGACGTCAGCGTAGTGGGACATTGCAGTGTTGTGTATAATGCTGACTCAGTGTTGTGACAGTTAGTGATCAGCTGGCAGGTGACACTTGTGAGGTGTAAATATCACATTTAATGAGCCACAAATGTGAGTACTTAATATTTGTACAGTTAGAAATTTATTGCTGTGGTAAAATTATAAGTTAATTAAGAATTTCCAATATAAATATTTAAATAAAATTTTTCAAAAAATTTTGGTGTCTATACTTTTTAACACCTACCCGCGTAAAAAAGAGAGAGCATTGTATTTGTTGGATTATCCAATTAAATAATGTAAAAAATTCGGCGAGGAAAAAATTACGTGTCAGTTACTTTGACAGACGAGCCACAGATTCCGTTTATTTATTCATTTTACATATTAATAACATTTTTAAATATTTCTATAAAAAAAAAAGCATTTTTATTATTCGCATGCACATGTAACCTCTTTTCGCTAAGGCGGTAAGTCCCCTCTTTGAGGCGTGGCTGAAAAGACCTCACGGCGTTTTCACTTTCCGCATGACATGGTAAGTAAGTTTGAGAGGTACCTACGTGCATTGGTTTAGTTCGGAAGAGACGCCCGGGTGTAGCCACCTGCCGGAAGAGGCAAGCCAAGAGCACAGCCATATCCTCGAGGGGGCGATCGGCGGCGTCGATCCCTCGCGCCGAAACTTGTTAAAGGCCATAGTCCAGAGCGAGGATGAGTGGCAGGCGGTCGGCTCCTTCTGCGAAACAGTAATGCTAGCTCATCGTCGTCGTCTGGTAATCATCTAGACCAAGCCTAGTCGTCGACGGCACGCACTGTTCCCGCGCGCCTCAAGGAGTTGTCAGCAAACCGTAGGGACTTTGCAGAAGGGTCGAAGTCAACTGGGTTCGTGTCTGAAAGAAAGGCTCTGGCCCTGGTATATATGACAACGTAGGATTCGTAGGAATGGAGTAAGTTGTTTAGTCAGTAAGAGTCTGACACTGTTTTCTGCTCCACCCGAGGGCGAGATTCGTCAATGGATGATTTTTACCTACCATAAAAAAAAAAATACGTGTGGCACTCGGGGACTGCCGCGGTAAAGCTATTGCATAGCATTCTGTATCAACTTATGCAATTATAATTATTATTATAATTTTTTTTTTATTTATACAATATTTCTTTTTCTTTCGATTCGGGCGAGTTTCGTAAAGTCGTACAATACGTCTAATCGCAAATCTATGCGAAAGCAAACAGCTGATTATGTATTCGTCCGATTTCGGAGCAGCTCGTCTCGATTCGGGCGAGTTCCGTAAAGTCGTACAATACGTCTAATCGCACGACACACAGCGCCGTGTCGAAGACTGCCGAACTGACACGACGTTAGACGATGCACGGCCTTCAGGCCACACCTCCGTGCCCGTCGGAGTGGGGAGCGTGAGGTTTTTTCGTTACGGAATTTCTGGATTTAGTCCCCGCGCTCAAGGCCTGCGATAGAAGCTATACAATAGCCTAAAACTTTTCGCTACTCAATTATGTAGACAGATATTTTAATAGGTATTGATGTTATTGTTACTTATTCAGGTGAGCAGTATAATAATCTGTAACATCATACAAACGATTATAATACCTAATGTAAAAGGTGGATTAGCTTTATCAATGCTAAAAGAAGTATTGCACCTATCATTTTCCAATGTCCCACTAGCCACGCCCCCCCGGGCGTTGATCAATCGATTGAGTGTGATTGATGCTTGCGAATTTCTCCCCTCAGTTGAAGGTTGCGTTTGATACCTAGTGTATGCACCTATTTAATTTGTACATACACCGTGAAATTTAAATGGTTGTTTTTCCACAGCAGAATGACTTGCCATAAGGAGTACCTACTATTAAAGCATAGGTACAATAAAAATTAAAAATTCTTTTTTTTTTTATAAATAATTATTAAAAATATTCATCAACTCAAAAAAGCGAAATCAATAGTAACATTAGACGTAATTTGTAGGTACTACTAGAGTCGCATGAGCAGCACGCCGTCAAAGGAAACCGATTCATTAAATATTTAAACCAAAATAAGCTCTCGCACGTTGTGATACGTCATAATTAGCTTGCACTCTACAGGTCCATTTTTTGTTTTTAATATTTTATTTTTTTATCAAACGTTTGTATTATCAAGACACAACCATTTCGCTGAGGGAAAACAACCATTTAAATTTCACGGTGTATATCTTCATCATTTGTAAATACCTACGTTATTGACCGAATCAATTTGATTAGTGTAAATAAAGCCTGCATACGTGACGGGTTTTGTTCACGGACGGGACCAGTGGCGGATTTGGCCTAAGGCCCAGTAGGCCCGGGCCTAGGGCGGCCGGATATAAAGGGCGGCAAATCGTGCAAAAAAAAATTGTAATGGGTGCGACGGCAGTGTGAAGCTGGTGGCAATGGGCGCGACTCTGGAGTTGGACAGGCGCTATATTTAGATAGTGAAAAAGGTCTCACTCAATCTCCAATTCTCCATACCTACCTACATAAATAAAACGTACCAGAATCAAGTATCATTACGTTTTTTTTACGATCAATAAAACATCAATTTGAACATCAATTGAATGGATCGTTGACACAAAAATTCGAGAGGGTCATCAATGCATGGAAAATCTTAACACCGCGATTCAGAAAAATGACATATTTGCAGAACGTCATCTATGGGTAAATGGATATAACGTCCACAATGAAAGTTGTGGTAGCGGCATTTGACTTTTTAGTAATTTTATATTATCTCCGAAACTGTATGATCAATTGACATACTAGATCAGTGCAGATAGCTTTTGAAAGGGAACATAATAGTAGTAGAATGAAACCCATTGGAAAAGGAAGATAATATAGCAAAAATTTAAGGAAAACTAATTACGGTCGATCTGAGGTCGGGAAGTGGATAGGTGTGCGGTTTTAAGGGTAAAAAATAGTTTCTCTCGATTTCTGGCAAAACTATTGGTTTTATGGAAAAATGTCTAATTGCAAACTTGTAGGTCATAAAAAGATCTACCACTTTTGTATTTACACTTTTTCACACAGCTTCAAAATCTATGTGAAAAGTCCAAAAAATCGAATTTTTTAATTTAATTTTTATCTCCTTTAAAAATTACTTTTTTTTTTACAAAGTTTGGTGAAAAGTTTCCTTTTCATGTCCCAAACTTACTATAATTTTTTTTATTTAAAATATTCACAGTTGCTCTTTATTTTGACTTAACGTCGAAAAAACAGCCTATTTTTCAATCGAAAAATCTCACGTAAAAATATGTGATTTTTTTAAAAGTTTGTTGGCTTCTTATTCACTGAAATCTTTACTTTTTGATGGTGTAAAAAAAGTACACATTAATACAGTAAGTTTTTTCAGAAAATGCAAAAAACTAAAAAATCTCGAATCAGAAATTACTTTTGTTTAATCATTATTCGCGACCCCCTCCAGCTTCGCGCGGGTGTAAAGGTGATACATTATACCTATAAACCTTCCTCTGGAATCACTCTATCTATTAAAAAAACCGCATCAAAATCCGTTGCGAGCTTTTAAAGATGTAAGCATACACAGGGATAAGCAACTTTGTTTTATACTATGTAATGATGTACTGAGGTATTTATTAATTTTTTTATACGATTTAAAGGGGATTTCATGTAATTTGTGAATTTCAACTTTAAAAAAAAATCACATATTTTTACGTGAGATTTTTCGATTGAAAAAAAGGCTGTTTTTTCGATGTTAAGTCAAAATAAAGAGCAACTGTGAATATTTTAAATCAAAAATCCGCCCCTAAGGCTACCCACTGACCAAAAAAATTATAGTAAGTTTGGGACATGAAAAGGAAACTTTTCACCAAATTTTGTGAAAAAAAAAGTAATTTTTAAAGGAGATAAAAATTAAATTAAAAAACTCGGTTTTTTGGACTTTTCACATAGATTTTGAGGGTATGTGAAAAAGTGTAAATACAAAAGTCGTAGATCTTTTTATAACCTATAACTTTGCCATTAGACTTTCTTCCATAGAACCGGTAGTTTTGCCGGAATTAGAGATAAACCATTTTTTACCCTTAAAACCGCACACCCATCCACTTCCCGACCTCAGATCGACCGTAATTTATTTTTCCTTAAATTTTTGCTATATTATCTTCCTTTCTAATGGGTTTCATTCTACTACTATTTAGGTCCACTTTTTATCGTTAACAGTGCTAATTTCACTGGACTATACTGTAAACGGCAAATCTTATCTGTATAATGTCCTTGTGAGAGTGAGATGATTTATTTTGATCAGAATTAATATTTTGTTACAGAAATAATCAATCAAACTTAAGGAAGCCGAAAATAGTACATTGTAATACGAGGGATGAAAGTTAGTTATTTAGTCCCGAGAAATTTCTTGGCGACCGAGCGACAGCGAGGTCGCTAATAGTTCGAGGGACTAAATAACTCTTTAACCCGAGGTAAACACTGTGCTTTTCATTACGAATACGAGGAAAATAAAAACAATAATAAAAACCTGAGTCGTCGTCAAATGTCTTCGTATGTTTTTAGGTAGGTATATTTCTTTTGATTTAGGCGGTAAGCGGTTTTCTCCTCAAAGAATCTTGCGTTAAATTTATAACTGAAGCTGATAAACTTATCGTGTTAATACAAATTTCTTATAACAGAGATTTAGCAAAATGTAAACAAAACTCTAAACCTCGAAAAAAAAAATCAAGAAAGACCAAATCGGCCACAGATTATAGAGAGACTTTACCCGCCATTTTTGTTTTTTTTAAACGTCGTCTGGCTATTCAGTCAATATTTTTCATTTTATCATTGTAAAAATGGGTCAGGTCAAAATTTTTCTCAAATATAACATTAGTTTTAATGAAATAGTTGAAAGTAAATTAAAATAAAGTCATTAAAAAAAGTATTCTTAAATTATTTCTATCTTTGTGTTATTTTAATTGTACTGGCAGTATAAAAATTCGGGTCACGTTTCAATAGAAATGTCAAAATAGAACTAGTTCTCTTTTTTATTATTTGCTGTCTAAATATTAAAAAAAACAACTGTCAGTTGTAAAGTAAAACTCCCTAGGGAGTAAAAGTACTTCTTCCAACCCTGTCCGCAGGCAACTTTACACCTACTTTCAGAGTATGAGTAATGAAAAATTCTTTTTTGAAACAATAAAACAGAAGAAAACGATAAAATATAAAAGATAGACGAGTTTTGTAAAACATTTATTTTATTAAAAACTAGCTTTTGCCCGCAGCTTCGCCCGCGTACATAAAATATAGCCTATGTCACTCAGGAGTAAAGCAGCTTTCTATTGTTGCTTAAATTTTTCCAATCGGACCAGTAGTTCCAGAGATTACCCCCTACAAACAAAAAAACAAAAAAAACAAACTTTACCTCTTTATTATATTAGTGTAGATAAAACCTAAAACCGTTTTAAATGTTTTATTTAAATGTCCAAAAATATTCTAAACTAGCTTTATAAGCTAATACTTTTAGTTAAACAGTTTACGGAATTAATTAAAAATGGGAATAAAGTAAAAAAATAGTAATAGAGTAGTAATTCATGAATAATGTGTCTAGTAATGATGAGTGCTGAGAAAGGGGGCGGCACGTAGCCTGGGGCCTACAGCGGCCAGGACTGCAAATCCGCCACTGGACGGGACGGGACGGAACGGGAAATTTTGGAAATATCGTTTCATTCAAAATGTATATGCAATATGTCACGGAGACACGGACGGGATGAGAACGTAGCACTGACGGGGCGATCTTGAACGAGGCAGTCACGTCCCGTTCCCATTCACGTCCCGCCCGAGGTATTATCGCGTCACGTATGCAGCGACCTAAGTTGAATTAAAATTTTTAACTACGCCAAAAATATACCTATCAAGCAAGTTAAATCACTTACAAACTCTTTTTATAGTGGGAAAAAATCATCTAATGACGATTCCCGCCTTTGGGCGGGGCGGAAACAGTATCAGACTCTTACTGACTAACCCAACCCATTTCTCCTTAGCCCCTTATATCGGGGTCGGACTTTCCTTTCAGAACCCGGACCGGGGTCCCAGTAGGCTTCGGCTCTGCAGTTGGGCCTCTAAATAGAGTGCCGTTGACGACCAGGCTTAGTCTCGACTTTGACTGTTACCAGAACACCGTCCGATCACTTACAAACCTACTTAATTACTTAGCAGTAATTTAGTCGGTCCACAGCCTGTTAAAAAGTAAGAAGGGAAATTTCATATCAACAACCAATTTAATTAACAAATAAAAACGAAATTGTTACTACTGTGCCTACATGGCAACCGCGTACCTACTTACCTAGGGTACCTAGGAGCCTTCTGCATCAACGGAGGCCATCTAAACCAAAAACCTATTATGCGTTCCAAATAAGAACAGGAAAGTCAATAACCTCGATCTGTCAAATTTTGAGTGAAAAGTACGGTTTGCAAAATAATCTTATTTGCGTATCAATAAAAAGTTTTTTTTGACGTGACAACGTCTTAAATTAGGTTGCGGCTGGGAGTCACTTATGAAAAAGTGTAACGCTCGGTAACGTTACGATGAGTCACCGAACGAGAGAGAGGCCCGCCGAATGCCTTGCGTCTCTTTCCCACTCAACTATGATCGGTCTGCCGCGCGCGCAGCACTAGAGAATTAGGACGTTGTCACGTAAAATCTTCGCCCGTAAAACCGACTTTACAGGCAACCATTTTTTTACTTTTTATTACTACATTTTAGTTAATTCTAGTTGAAGTAAAAACATTAGGGTTTAATATAAATTTGCCAAATATATTGTTTTAAGTCATAAATAGTTTACAAGAAAAACTATTTTCTTATTTTCATTGTTAGAAACAATTTGCCTTTTTCTTCTATCTACCACTACTCAGACACATCACACAGTGAAACATAAATAAACAAAATTAAAAAACTGTATTCTGATTAAACTTTTTTCATTCACGATTCGTAGGTACGTAAATTATTTTTTTTAAACATCTTTTTTGTTTACTTTACCTAATTTCTTCGATTTGACAGTTCGACGTGACGTCACAACATTGCCATCGATTCTATTCTCATTTGGAACGGATTGTACATATGTAGGTCGGTACAGCATTTTTTATGGTGCGCAAAAATCATCCAATGACGAATCCCGCTCTTGGGCGGAGTGGGAAACAGTGTCAGACTCTTACTGAAAAAACACCCCACCCTGTTCCTTCTCTGCCCTTCGTATTGGGGCCAATCCTTCCTTTCAGAAAAAGACCCTGGGCCCCATAGGCTTCGATCCTTTTGCTAGTCCGAACGACCTACATACGGCATACCTACTAACATTAGTGTGTCTCAGTCACGGTATCTATACTTTTTTAAAAAATCGGCCAAGAGCGTGTCGGGCTACGCTCAATGTAGGGTTCCGTAGTTTCCCGCCCGTCACAAATTTCTCATAATATAACAGAGCCCAGTAGCCCATGTAAAAATTAGTAACCCAATTACAAAATTAGTTAAAAACGTTCATTTTTAATTTTTTAAAAACTGTTCATCCTATCAAGTTCTAAATAATTTTCCTTGAAAGTTTATTTTAAGTTCTAATTTTGAGATTTTTTTCATATTTTTTAAACTAATGGTTCAAAAGTTAGAGGCGGGGGACCCCTTTTTGTTTACTTCTGGAGCGATTATTTCCGAAAATATTTACATTATCAAAAAATTATTTTAGGGAACCCCTAATCATTTTTAAATACCTATCCAACAATATATCACACGTTATTGTAGAAATGAAAAAAAAAATCACTTTAGGTGTAAGGGAGCTATCCTAATTAAACATTTTTTATTACTTTTTGTTTGTGCACTTTGTCGGCATGGTTGATATACATATTGATACCAAATTTCAGTTTCCTAGTGCCAGCGTTCGCTCATATTATCCGCGGACGGACAGACAGACATGGCGAAACTATAAGGGTTCCTTTTTGACTACGGAACCCTAGTAAAAGGAGAAACTGACTGATTGACATATCAACGCACAGCCAAAACGGGCGTGAAATTTAGCAAAAAGCTTCCTTTTATGACGTAAGCGAACACTAGAAAGGGTTTTTTAAAATTCAGCTTCTAAAGGGATGTAATGGTATTCTGAAGTTTGCAAGGAGAACCCTACTTTCACGCGGGCGAAGCCGCTGGCAGAAGGCTAGTCAATAATAAAGCAAAACTAAAGCCTAAATGAATAAACATTAGGTAGGTAATTGTTTTATAAGGCGCCAAATAAACATGGAATAGAATACATTTACCTCATTCTAATGTATCGGTGTAGATGGGTGCCTACACAGAGATTACAACAACAACGAACTGTTTTTCATTAGGTACTAGAAAGGATCACGATAGATGTTGATTGAAGATAGCTTTATTTCCGTTTTTAGGGTTCCGTAAAAGGAAAAAAACGAAATCCTTATAGGATCACATTTGTTGTTCGTCTGTCTGTCTGTCAAGACTATATCAGGAACGCGTGGAGGTGTTATTTTGTAAACCATTGCATAGGTATATTATACACATGTCAGTCGTCCTTTCAAACTGTGACAAAAATAAACTTTTTCAAGTTAAAACAAAAACAGAAAGAGATACGGTCGACTGTGATACAAAAAAACGTGTACCTATTTTAACTCTCAAAGGAAACAACAATAACGGGTAGTTAGGTACTTTCCATTGCCCTTAAGGTGGGCCTTCCTCACTCGCCTATCATCAACGTCGTGCATTGTTTAAAAGCTTGTTGCTTCGTTAAACGCAATCTAAAGTTATGTTTGATGCAAAAGTAATGCGAAAAAATAAAGATGACACCTGAAAAATCCGTTGGCATTCGGTAATTCTACGATTTACGAGAATGTTTCACAAAACTTGTTCCAGGAAATACGTGTATTTATTAAACCCTTAAAAAATTACATCATTTAGAATCTTGATTAAATGCGAAAATGTATCAGTTTCCTCACGATGTTTCGATCTCACGGTTCCTTCACCGTTTTGAGAGCAGTGATGATGATATAATTTTCACAAAGTAATGCTCCTAGCTGGGCTTGAACCCGCGACCTACAACTCGTAAGTTGGGGCCGACATCACTCGGCCACCGACCACTTTAATCGCAAAAATTACATTTCTCTAAAATAGGCGACAGAGAATCCAAAAAAAATGTGCATTATCTGTTTTAGTTCCGCTGTTTCATTGCAATCATAGATCAAAAATCAATACAAATTGCATCTACCTACATTTAGATACACGCATGAAACAAACACTTTACTATCTGTAATACGCCTAAAGGTCCGACGTATACATAAAATATCCGTGAATACTACAATTACAAAAAATACAAAATAGTTTATTGTGTCAATTAGGGACTACATTACATGTATGTACTCCGCTCTTTCAACATCATTGTCGTACACTTATACTAACACAGTTAGTATTATAGTGCACTGAGACCTTAAGGGTAAATATGCAATGTAAGTACAGTTTATATTTAGTTTTAGTTACATTTTAATCTTAAGAAATTTAAAATATACAAAGAAAGTAACGGTTTAAATTATTATTGACAGTAAAATAAAACTTATTCCCAGTCATTCCATGTGATGTGAAGTGTGGTGTAGTAAGCAGTGTGGTGCTAAGTGTGGCGTAGTTAGTGGTGTGTGGTTTGTGATATGATGTGATGTGGTGTATTGTGGTAGGTATGGTGTGGTGTGGTGTGGTGTGGTGTGTTTGAGTCGTACGTGTGATGAAGTGCGTGGTGTCCATAATGTATATATGATATGTTTCGGCTACTCAACGTGTTCCAGGAGTGCCTCGGTTTCCTCATAGGTAAGTGATTTAATCCAGTCTATTATACTCTTTTTACAGTCGTGGAAACTTTTATTGTATATATAAATGTGTTTGTTAATTTTGTTGTACAGCTGACTAGAACGTTTATTTAGTTGTTTGAATGCAAATCTAGTTTTAGTTTGGGGAACTTGAAATACTAAATCTTTTCTTCTTTTAGATTTATCCTTATCTTTATATGGTAGAGTTTTATGCTTTTTTAGTATTGTTTGTAGTATGTACAGTTTTCTTACAGAGAGTAAATTACTTTAAGGTAAGTTTGAAAGCTGAAAGAAAGAGTGAGTATGATGCTTTAAAGAAAAAAGCAAAGAAAGCCGTGGCAATTGCAAAAGCAAAAGCCCAGGACAAACTATATGATACATTAGATAGTCTTGCAGGCCAGAAAGAGCTGTACCCGCTCTCTAGAATGAGAGAAAGAAAGGCGAGGGATGTTTGCCAGGTAAGATGTGTAAGAGATGAAAATGGAATGGTTCTATCGGATAATGAACAAATCAAAGAAAGGTGGAAGGAATATTTTGAAAGATTTATGAATGAGGAAAATAATTGGAGTGGGGTTTTAGAGAATAAACCAGTGAATGTGGGATTAGTGAGAATGGTTAGTATGGAGGAAGTCAGGGTAGCAGTGAATGGAATGAAAAATGGTAAAGCCATTGGTCCAGATGGAATACCAGTTGAGGTGTGGAAGTTATTAAGAGTAGATGGATGGGTGTGGCTGGCTTTGTTCTTCAATAAGCTGTTGCAGGAAGAAGCCATACCTGATGAGCGGAGCGGTTGTATGAAAATGTACGTCGGGTTGGCCGCTCTTAACTTTTTACATGAAAACAACTTGAAATATAACATTCGTTTTAGAAATGTTCATTTCGGTAAGCTTCGTTGGCAGTAGAACTAAAACCACAGACTTATGAACAATCATCTATACATATATGTAATGTAATGGCTACAAACTGATTTACACGGTTGCAGCCGGTGGGGAGAACGGGGTGGCCGTTGTACTCTCCGAGGAGTTTCAAGACGCAGTCCTGGAGGTGAAACGCTACAGTGATCGGCTTATGGTCGTAGGTGTGCTTATTGACGGTGTTATAACCTACTTGATAAGTGCCTTCGACTGTGTTCCCCGCGATGTGATCTGCTGGGCGCTGAGATCCAAATGAGTGCCCGAGACCTATGTTGACATCATCCAAGATATGTACCGAGATTTCGGTTCTGTGGTTCGGACCGCTGTTGGGGATACGAAACCCTTCCGCATCACCGTCGGAGTTCACCAGGGCTCTGTCCTTAGTCCGTTTTTATTCAGCGTGGTGCTGGACGAGCTGTCCTCCAACACCAGGGACTTACATGAGCAGCCGCCATGGCTGCTCATGTATGTAGACGACATCGCGCTGGCGGACTCGGACAGTGGGCGCTTGGTCCGACGAGTGAGAGCGTGGAAGGAATCGCTGGAAAACGGCGGTCTGAAGATTAATACGGCGAAGACCGAGTACTTGGCCTGTAAGACAACAAACGTTGCCCCTGTTCGCATTGTATATATAGTAGTTAGTAATTCTTATAATTCATAGATGGTGTAGGGGATGTGGACGTTTAAAATGAAATACGTGATTTCGTTTAGGTAAAGGGTGGGGAGATGCAAAGCACGTCCGCGCGCAATCAAATACAAATACAAATACAAAATCTTTATTGCAACAACAAGTTTTTACATTTAATGTGCAAGCCCTGTTTCCCAAACTAGCGTGAGCTGTATGTTGGGAATCAGTTCCTTCCTTCCAGTTAAGTATATCGAGCTAAATTGTTACAATCATAATCTAGAATAATTTATCTATTAATTAAATTTATAATCATAAGTTTACAATCTGAGAACTACATAAAAAAAAATAATAATAAAATAGAATGTATGTGTGTGTGTGTAGGTGCGTGTGATAAGGTGTGTTTGTGTAAGTGTGTTTAGTGTTTTACTGTTTTTATTTTTATTTTAAAATTAGGAATAGATTTTCTATTTCGTCGTAATTTAATGGTTTCAGCCATAATTTTATTTTATTTTTAAACTGATAATTGGATAGTTGTTTGGTTTTATGAGCTAAATTAAGTTTATTGTACAGTCTAGGTGCTACATTGTTATAATGATGTTGGGCAAATTTGCTTTTTGCTCTCGGGATTGGGCATTCGTCTCTTCTTTTGCCAGATGGTTTTAGATAGGGAACTGTGTTTTTATGATATTTACGTAAACATTGATACACAAACAACTTTCTGACAGACAGAACATCGGCCTTATCGTAAACAGAATCTGTAGGATATTGAAACGGTAGCGAGAGGAGTACTTTGAGCACAACACGCTGTGCCCTCTCAAGTTCAAGAAGATGTGTTTTGGCTGCCGAACCCCAGGAACATATACAATATGTTATTACGCATTCTGCCAAGGCTTTGTAGGTCTGAATCAATAGTTTTAAATCTGGTATCATTCTCAAGTCTTTAAAAATATAGATGAGTTTCCTTAGTCGGTTGCTAACTGCAGTTATGTGCTTCTTCCAACATAAATTGTCGTCAATATTTACTCCTAAGTATTTAATTTTTGAGGATCTAACTAACGTGGGGCAGTTACAGCGTGGCAAAGGAGTGTTGTTGGATCTGTTACAGGGGTAGGAATGTATGCGAACTAGGAAGTTTTTTGGTGAAGATGCTTTGGTTTTGCTGAAACATACTACTTTTGTTTTGTCAGTGTTTAGCGTTAATAAACTATCTTCAAGCCAAGTGGTGACCACAGACATGCCTTCCTCAGCAATTTGTTCTACATTCTCCCAAGTGTCACTATGAAACAGTATGACAGTGTCATCAGCAAACATTTGAATATCAGCACCCTTTATTTGACGTTTACAGAGTTCATTAATGTAAATTAGAAACAATGTCGGGGCTAGAGTACTGCCTTGAGGCACGCCATACGACCCCCCACTAAAATTACTGAAGCAATCATCAACTCTAACGCATTGCTGCCTTTCTTTAAGGTAATCTTCTAACCACAGAAGAGCATTCCCCCTGATACCAACGTTCTCTAATCGTGTTAGGAGAATTGGAATAGATACAGTATCGAACGCCTTCTGTAGGTCTAGAAAGACTCCTATACATTTGCTGTTATTATCAAGAAAAGCCGTAATTTTAGATGTTAGCTCCAGGACCGCATCATCTGTAGAACGATTGGCACGAAATCCATGCTGATTTTCGCTTAAGAGTTTATTGCTTTCCAGGTAGTTGACTAGTCGTTTGTTCATAATTTTTTCTATTATCTTAGAGAGGGTACTTAAAAGAGAAATGGGCCTATAGTTAGTAGGTAGAGACTTATCTCCTGATTTGAAAATAGGGCAAACTATAGCACGTTTAAATATCTTAGGGAAAAAATCGTTCGTAAAGATCACTAAAACTCAAAAACACGCCACCGGTGGCGCTACGTCCCGCTTCTGCACCCCGCCCCTCTCGCTCGCTGCTCGCCCCTCTCGCTCGTGTCTCCCGCGCCTTGAGTACCATATTTATTAAAATATAAAATGCAGGTACATCGGTATGTATGAAAGTATGAAATAAAATTTTAAATAAATAAAGAAATCTTAACTAGATAGGTACAATATTCACGCGTCGCCTACATTCCCCTCCCCAGTGCTGGAACAGCACTCATCACCCATTGAGATAGGTGCGACGCGTGTCGCATTCCGTCGTAGTAAGCCAGACTTTGTCTTGACGTCGACCACGCGAACGCGGCCATCTTTGCCAGCTATCACGGCCTGAATCAAACCTTTCGGCCATACGTTTCTAGGGGAATTGGGGTCCACAATCAAGACTAGATCTCCCACTTGCAAAGGTCTCTGTTCATCTAGCCACTTTTTCCTCGGACGCATATCTGGTAGGACCTCCCTCACCCAACGTTTCCAAAATAAGTCTGCCAGTCTTTGGGACATGCGCCATTGTTTTCGGAGATATGTATCTGACTCATTATATGTCCCGATTGTAGGTAGGTTAGATGAAGTGCCGAGAAGAAAATGATTAGGGGTCAATGACTCATCAGAATGCGGTTCCACGCTCACGTGGGTCAGTGGACGGCTGTTGACCATATGTTCTACCTCTGCCAGCAGGGTATTCAGAACTTCGTCGCGGGGTGCTCGTTCCCTCAGCACGACCTTGAGTGAACTCTTCACACAACGTATGAGGCGTTCCCACGCCCCTCTCCAATGTGGGCTGGCGGGGGGAGTGAATGTCCATGAAGTGCCGTGGTTAGCGGCTTCTCCCTTCAGCGTCTCTTCGTCTAGTTCGCTTATCGACTTTTTCATCTCATTTTGTGCCCCCCTCAGGTTAGTCCCGTTGTCTGAAAATATGTGTTGTGGCCACCCTCGTCTCGCGGCCATACGTCTTAGAGCCATAATAAAAGCGTCAGAGGTGAGTTTGGACACAACTTCAATATGAATGGCCCTGACAGTCATACAGGTGAATAATACGCCATATCGTTTCTCTCGTCGCTTGTACTGTACTGTCACCTCCATGGGCCCAAAAAGATCAACTCCACAGAAGGTGAACGGGCGTTGACTGTGAGCCATTCTGGCTTCAGGTAAGTTCCCCATTCTGGGTGGTTGCGGTTGTGCTTTCCTTATTCTGCAAAACATGCATTTTGAGGTCACGTGCTTAATTGTAGGTCTCAAACGTATAATCCAATAATATTGTTTCAGATTATTCACCA
The DNA here is from genome assembly GCA_029852875.1 of Mythimna loreyi. NCBI lineage: Eukaryota > Metazoa > Arthropoda > Insecta > Lepidoptera > Noctuidae > Mythimna > Mythimna loreyi. The sequence continues at coordinate 2,957,749 of CM056777.1, read as the reverse complement.
CAACTTCCTGGTTTCCATGAGCGGCCCTCACGTGATGGTGTTTGATAATTAAATGAGCGACGTGGTTGCGCCCGTCAAGTATTACTGGGAATTTGGTTTCAGGTGGTATTCCAGGCGCCTGGTCGATGCGGCTTCCAACGCGTAAGACTCCGTACTCGTCGATCACAGGAGTTAAGGTGAGTAATTTACTTTTCCGATCTAATGTTTTTTTCTGTTTCAGGTTTTTCAGGTCTTCAGCGAATGTCTGCCTCTGGGAGTACATGATCAACAGGCGTTCTGCTCTTCTCATCATATCACCATCGATTGTACCGGTAAGCCTTTTGCATTTATCAATAAAAGATAAAACCACGCACGTGGATCGCAGCAGTCGAAGCCAAGAAGAAAACCTTTCTGGTTCAGGGACAGCAGGTAAACACACAGGTGCGACGTGGATATTGTTAATGCATTCTAGGTCCGCGTCACAAACATCAGGTAGCTGTTCCCTCGCCTCTCTGGGCCACGAATGTTCCTCTTCATATAAAAACGACGGCCCATATAGCCACTCATTTTTCAATGTTTTTAATTCACAGGTTTCTCGTGTGGCGATATCAGCAATGTTCAACTTCGTTGGTATGTACTTCCATTCTTCAATTTTAGTTAACTCATCTAACTCGCCGAGGCGGTGAGCTATGTAGGCTTTATAATTTCGTGTATCGTTGCGCACCCAGTGTAAAACAGTAGATGAATCACACCAGAATGTCTTTCTTTCAGCCTTTATTCTATGTTCTTTTATTATGTTATCGGCTAATCGTCCCGCCATAACAGCTGCATGCAACTCTAAACGTGGCATTGAAATATATTTCACAGGCGCAACTCGACATTTACTGGACACAAACGCAACTTGAACATTTTGTTTACAATCAATCCAACGCCAGTATGCGACGGCGCACATCGCTTGAGTCGACGCGTCACAGAACAGATGTAACTGTAGGTTCGTATAGCGCGCGATGTTGTGAATCGGCGCGACCGACTCGCTATTCGGTGCACCTGTACTGAGGTCGTGTGTCTCGCTCGCGCGCGCAGATACTGTTTCATGCGTACTTCTCGTTGCCGTCTCATAATATCTAGGTAGACGTATTTTGTCAATGTTTTTCATTACGCTCAACCATTCAGTCCATTTTATAAATATTTTGTCTGTAATTTCGTCGTCCCAGCTAATGCCAGACCTCCATGTGTCTTGCAACATGATCTTGCCTTTGATCGTGATCGGTGAAAGAAAACCATAAACATCGAATATGGACATTAGCACACGCAGCATCTCACGTTTAGTAGGTTTCTTTTGGCCAAGCAGTATTGGTGTGGGAATTCTTTTCAATGAGACGTCGAATCCCAGGTTATCTTCATTTGGAAACCAAATCAGGCCGAGTGTACGTTCACCACAATATAATTGCCCGTTATTGAATGTTACAGACGTGGACTTCAGGTTTTCTTGGGGTAAATCTTTAAGTACAGACGGCTTGTTAGACGTCCAATTTCTCATTTCGAATCCGCCTTGCTTATGCACGAATGCGACGTCATTTACTAATTGATAAGCGGTTTTTTCGTCTGGTAGGGAATCTATGTAGTCGTCAGCGTAGTGTTGTGTGAGTATAGCTTGCACAGCAGCCGGCATAGTAGACGAGAATCTTTCAGCGTTTTTGTTCTTAATGAACTGTGCAATAAATGGAGAACAGTTCGCTCCAAAGATTAGGCTAGTCATGACGTAGGTTTGTACGGGTTTATCTGGTGATTCTCGCCAGAGAAAGCGCAGAGCATCTTGATCACTATCTAGTATCTTGATCCGTAAAAACATGTCTTTTATATCACCAGTGACCGCCACTTTATTTTCTCTGAATCTCAACATTATCCCGTAAAGTGAGGTAAGTAGGTCGGGACCTTGCAGTAGGTAGTCATTCAAACACATGCCATTGTTTCTGGCCGCAGCGTCGAACACTAGTCGTAGCTTTTGTTTATTGGGGTTGTCTACCCCAAAGTGCGGCAAGTACCATATTCTGTTTGGGCTTTTGGTTTCGGACAGTCGTGAAGCAAAATCGTTGCTGAACAGATGATCGATTCTTTCTTTGTATCTCTCGGCAAAACTCGAGTTTGCTTTCATTTTCTTTTCAACACCTTTCAGTCTGTTGAGTGCAGCGTCGTATGACCTAGGCATCTCACCAAACGTGCCTTTCCATGGCAGCCCAACATGCCACCTTCCATTTATCAAAGTGGCAGTTTGCTGTAGGTGTTCCGTAGCCATTACATCGAGTAGGTTTTGACGGGGCTTAGTGGCGACTCCAACAGCTTCCAATGCGAATGACTGTCGCATCTCGTTGTGCATTTCTCGTAGGATATGCTCACATTCATTCTCTTCTTCAGACAGGAACAGAGTTGACTGCATGTCGCGATCGAAGGTAGGCTTGGCGCGCAAGCACCCGTGCATGCACCACCCTAACGGAGTGCGGGTGAAGTAGGGATCAGTAGGTTTACCTTTAATTATTTCCAACGGTAAGAGTAAATCATAATTGTCCTGCCCTATCAAAAGTTCCGGTCTATATTGTCCATCACAAATCGCACTTTTAATTTCCGGTTTTATTAGTTCATAGTCATTAATGTCCACGGTAGTATAATTTTGTATCGGTAAGTTCATGTTTGTTACACTACGAGCACGAATTGTAAACTTAGCTCCTTCACAGTTAGAAAGTTCAAGGTCGAGTACTTCACTATGGCACACTACTTCACTATTGTCCCATGCACCGCACACACGCATAGACTGTTTATCACCGCGCAACCCGACTTTCGACGCGAGCGCAGCGCTTATCAAAGTCACAGTAGAACCGTCATCAAGGAGCGCGACGCTGCGAAAAGTACCGTTAGGTCCGTGTAGGTAAATAGGCACAGTTTTTAGCAACACTTTACGACAGTTCACTTGAAGATGAGTTACAGTTTCCACTCGCGGTTCAGTCTCGGTTTCGGTTACATCGGTTATATTGACACTATTGCGCGGCACTGAGTTCTTGTTTACGACATAATGCAACAAGCGATGATGAGGTAGTCCACAGTTGTCCACGTCGCACGCCGGCGCGGTACAAGTATCTTGTTTATGTTGTGACGTCAGACACTTGTAGCAAATACCGTGCCGTTTTACAAATGCCCAGCGGTCCTTGCGAAGCGATTTTTTAAACTTTTTACAGTCTTGTAGTAGGTGCTCGGAAGTATGGCAGTACCTACAACTCTTATCACTTTTTCGTTCATTGTTCACTTGTTCACTGTTCACCAAAAGAGTGCGATGTTTAGAGCTTTCGTTGTGACTTTGTTTACTAAAGTTTGGTATGCTTGATAAGCTCACTGATGATTTAGTAATTTTCACAGCTTCGTCACAGAGAAACTCGGACAAAATGAGCAGTTTCGGTTTTGCTGTGTTATCGATAAGAGGAAAACAGTAATCAGCCCACTTCGAGATTAGTATCATCGGTAGTTTCGAGAGGATGACCGACACAATGTTCATTCCTTGCAGGTATTCTTCGCGTCCGATGGCAGTCACAGCAGCGACACAGTTTCGTACTTTCACGGAGAAAGAAATAATATCTTTTTGATATTCCTGCGCCATGGGGCGTAGTTTATTTATGTCTTGCAGGATCCTGGAGATGATTACGTCAGGATTGCCAAACTGAAGTTCTAGCGTGTTCATAATGTCTGCGGCGGAGGTAGCTCCGATGAGCAAGGCCGTTACTGCTTCTTTTGCTGGCCCTTGCAGGCTCTTCCTTAGACGCCACAAGTTTTCTTTGTCACTGAAGTTGCACACTTGTGAGGACTCTTCAAATGCTTGCTTAAACTGAAGCCATTCTAGTGGGTCGCCAGAATTATGAGGTAAGTCTCGCGGTGTGCACAAACGATTCAGCATTCGGTCGTTAGCTTTACTGGCACCAGTAGCGGAGGCAGTGGCTAGGTCCTTCAGAGCCATTGCCAGGGCTCGCACGGTTTCATCGGTACCACCAGCGGCTGCCGGCGGCGGCGGGCGTGGCTCGAGCGCGGGTTCCGTAGCGGGACGTTGCGGGCCGGCGGGGTTCACATTGTACAGGTTCCAATCCTGCTGTGCCGGTCGCAGCGGTTCCTTACGGACGACGTTGTCAGTGACGCCCTGAGTTTTCAGCTCCTGCTGGCTACTTTCTAACCACTTTTCCACTATACGGTCATTTTTTTCAGAACAATATTTTTCTGAGGGTAGGCTGCGGTTGCAGGACTCGTCCTCCAGCTCGGCCAGTTCTGCACCAAGTTGCAGGTCTATTAACTCCATTCTTATTTCGGCCTTTGCTTGAGCGGCTTTGAGTTCCAGCTGTTTCTTTCTTGCCGTAATAGATGAAGTCGACGACTTTTTTCGGGTAGAATGACGAACACTTAGGGCTGCAGAAGGTTCGAGATGTACGTCGTCCGTCTGTTTTTTGCAATCAACTGGTACAGCTTCCTGGTACGTGTCCGTGCATTCGACCTTGTAATGTTCGTCATGCAGTTGTTGAGCATCTTCTTGTTGCGCTTGCGCGTCGTTTTGCTTCTCTTCCTTTCGTTTCACGCTTCTGGTTTTCACCATGGTTCTTGGCGGCGTGTGGTACATCCAGAAATCCGACTCGAAGACCAACTAATGTAGGGGATGTGGACGTTTAAAATGAAACACTTGATTTCGTATAGGTTAAGGGTGGGGAGATGCAAAGCACGTCCGCGCGCAATCGTTCGTAAAGATCACTAAAACTCAAAAACACGCCACCGGTGGCGCTACGTCCCGCTTCCGCGCCCCGCCCCTCTCGCTCGCTGCTCGCCCCTCTCGCTCGCATCTCCCGCGCCTTGAGTACCATATTTATTAAAATATAAAATGCAGGTACATCGGTATGTATGAAAGTATGAAATAAAATTTTAAATAAATAAAGAAATCTTAACTAGATAGGTACAATATTCACGCGTCGCCTACAGATGGCAAATTACATTTTCTTCATAAAAGTTGTATGATACATTTTGACGTCCAAAAATGATCAGGCTGCAGCAATTAACGAATGCTTTTTCTCGGAGATTGAGGGGAAAGCTGTAAGTCGGAGTCCCTATTATGTATCTTCGGAACGTATCTTCTCCAAAGTTGTATAACAAGACCCGTCTAAAAGTCATCTCGCTGCACAGACACACCATTGAGGTAAAAATTCTTACGGGTTGTGGTGTCAGTGAATGTCTTAGAACAAAAATTCAAAGACATGTGTCATCCACCAATCCGCACTGGGCCCGCGTGGTGGATTATGGCCCATACTCTCTCCTAGAAAGGAGGTCTGTGTCCCAGCAGCGGGAACTTTATAAGGCTGATGCAATGCTATTTTAAAAGTTGATTACTTATAAAGCTATAGCGACACTGCCATCTTAGGTATTTTTGGTGCTATAGAGCCTTCACGCAGACAACGTCGCGGGCAGCAGCTAGTAAGTCTCTATTGGAACAACTTACACCATTTGTATCTTGCTCACTCGCTCAATCAGTCGGATCGGATCGGTTTAGTATGTACCTATTAATAAATCAAGAAGTGCGGGCAAGAGCTCAAATACTCATCGATTTTTCTATAATTCAATACAACTAATATTTTATTCAGTCATATTGTTAAAATTTTCCATTAAAAAAAATTAAAGGTTATTTTTTAAATTGTCGAAAAATATTAAGAATACAAAATTCCTCTCTATGTTGCTTTTGTTGACTATTGTAAAGCCTTCGACAGCATCACACACTCTGCAATTTTCAGTTCCCTCACGAAACAACAAATAGAATCCACTTACATACAGCTACTACAAAATATATACACTCATAGCACAGCTGCCATTAAGTTAGAGAGATTAGGTCCTATGTTTGAAATTCTTAAGGGAGTCAAACAGGGCGATCCGTTGTTATAGACTAATAACTTTAATTAGTGAAGTCAATAAAAGGTTTTTTTTAACATATTGCACACCATTGGAAAGGGCATTAACTAGAGAACTTTTTGAGAAATTCGAAGATCTCCAACGCTTTTAGTTTTTTTTTAATAGATATTTAAAGTTGAGTTTTAAAATTATTTTGTCATTTCCCATACACTTTGTAGGTTTTTTATAGAAAAACTACACGTTACTAGCAAGTAATTTTGGATTTCATAGAACCTTACAAGAGTACACTTAAAAATAAAAATAAATTTTGTTGGATAGACTAATAACTTTTTTATTTATGTAAGCTTAAATGCTGAAATTCGGTGTTTTCCAGAATAAAAGTTAAAAACATGTTTAAAAAAAACCGATGTGGAAAGGAATGATTTATTGGGGCTGAAGATATAGCAAATGATCTATCCTATCGGCCAAATCAATTTGGCAAACGATGCACCAAACACCCTGTATTTTTATAGGAGAAGAAGATAAACAGTCTTCTTTTTAATAGCATTATTAACCACTAAATATCTAAATTGCTGTCTAAATGACTAAGTCAGCCACAATTAACGCGGGCCTAACTATCTCTCATCGTAGTAATATAGTTGGACTATCTTAGCCACTAGTTACTACTCTAAACATAACTCAGCATGGTGGTTATTTGGCATCTAAATTTGTAATATACATTCAAGCAGTAAACGGAGACTCCTCAGCCACAGAGCCGCCTCGCCCCTCCGCACTGACGCGATATTAAATTACACTCTAGGTTCATCATTTCTTAAAAAAAAATAAAATAGTGATATGTTGTATAAAATCTGTGGCTAAGTTAGTAAATTACGAGGCAATTAATAAATAAGAAAGACAAGTAAAAATAATTTATATAGCTCTTCGCCCGCACCTTCGCCCGCGTGGAAATCGGTTATATCGTGCTTTTTAGATTTTCCCGTAGGAATTCCAGGACTTAAACTACCCCGTACCAAATTTTATCAAAATCCGTTAAGGCCATTAAGTTGTTAAACCAAAACTGAGTGGTAAACTATATTATATGTTTTACTTTGGGGAGCAAAAACATGCAGATTTTGGGCACTGGAAACCCGAGAACACGCTACATAGAACTGAACTGAACTGAACAACTTTTGCTGCGCCAGTCAAAATAATATTGTTGCGGTAATAATATTCCGTAAAAGCTGAGTGACACGCAGCCTAGTACCATTACACTTTACGAACGAGATTACACATCAGTATCACCGGAACCCCTACTTTTAATTTTGCAGCTGCGTTTGAAGAGGCATCTCATTAGCTCTCAAAATAGCTTGTCTTTCAGCTTGCTCTTCCAAACGTAGCTGCGTTTGAAGAGGCGTTTCATTAGCTCTCAAAATAACTAGTCTTGCAGCTTGCTCTTCCAAACGTAGCTGCGAAACTATAAGGGTTTCTTGTCGACTACGAAACCCTAAAAACACAACGTTGCCACGTTTTAAAATACACCCAGCGCCATCTAACGCTTACATAAACAATTGGTTAGCGTAAAGACTACTTATACTAAATACCTACTTATACCAATTAGTAATTTCGGTGACTAATAGTTATTTCAGTATTTCTTATATGTGCATGTTATAACTTGTTTTGATTATTCATAAACGTTGTTAACCTTCTGGAACAGTCTATTATACCTACCAGGATAAAGGGTAGGTAAAAAAGTGCAGAAGTTTTTGCTTAGCTACGTAAAAACAATACTAAGTACACAGGATAAACAGATGTAAAAATCAGTTTAGGCGATAAACCAAATTGGACGTCATCCCTCGGGAATTCCTCATTTCCGGGGATAATTTATCGTATCATTACTTAAGCTTTGTTTTAAACGACACACAGCGCCATGTGTCACCAAACTGATACCGTACGATGGGGCTATTTGCAAACCACGAGGCTATTTGGAATTTCCTAAAAAAAAGTTTTGATCGTGTGTATCTTTAAACCTAAGAACAGTAGGAATTATATTTTACCATTTGGCAATACAGTGACATCTAATGTCAAGGTCGCAAAGGAATTTTGACACATAACGGCTCTCTAAGTGGGTTAGAACGTAATTTTAAAAAAGGTTGTACTTTTGATTAATTTTGTGCCTTGATAACTTTGGTCTGCCACACAAAATCTAGACAGGTTTGTAAGAAATTGAATAAACTAAGTTATAGTTTGGTTAATGCGCTTTTCAGTGTTTCCATTTGCTCGTTTCTACCTTTTACGAGCTGGCGTATATTTCTATTTTTCTAAATGGGGCTATTTGATTTCTGCTTTTGGGTTAATTGGAACGTTGTTTCAAATAGCCCCTCTAAAATGTGATATACATTGCCAAGGAATTTTATCATAGTTCCAAATAGTCCCAATGGCGTATTTTGAGCATGTTAAGGGCAAGATATTTTTCGGCTTAGGTACTCACAAAATAATTTACCTGTACTGCTGTATAAAACTAGAGAACTTTTCCTGCATGTTTGATTGTCATACCTGAATGATCAATAGTTATTATTTAGTTTCCTTTTTTTTCGTTCCATGTACCTACCGTAAAGTGGGGCGGTTAAGTCTGGAAAACTTTAGCTAACTGATGCTGCCGATACTTATGACATACCTAAGTGTACGCTATGAAGAATAATTGCTGTGTTAGGCGTTCAGAATCATGTAGGTACCTACTGAATACCTACGTAGTAACTAATCGATTGTGCGTCGATGCGGCCCCTCTATCCTGTATTGTTTATCATAAGTATAAATAACGTTACCCAGATTTTAATTATGGTTAATTCCTTGCCAAATATTTATTTTTTATCTATTTCACATTTTATTTTAAGTGGGTAGATATCTTCTTACTTAGGTAGGTAGGTTGGTACCTATTTCACGGTGTATAAAGATCTCAATGTTTAAGTATATTTTTAGCTTCCCCTTAAATGTTCCAAATATTGCCTTAATTCATAAACAATTGTAAGTATAAGATTTTACGACAAATTCCAAATAGCTCAAAAGTTGCGAATCGCTTTTTTATAATAAATGTTACGATGCTAAATATTTGGCTTTTTATTTAAAATTAAACCACAAAACTATGATACAATGAAAGGCTGTTTATCCTTCTGTTGGTCTAAATGTCGCAAGACCTGTTTAAATTGATACAGCTCCAACGGTCGATGAAAAACAAAATTAGAATATGTCGATTACAAAAAGCCCCAAACCGGTGATATTTGGAATTGCACTTTTGAAAAAAGATATCTCTGTATCTATATTCAATACATAAATACAAGCGCATTTTTCTACAAGGTATTGATAAGGTTAGTCGTAAAAAAATTGTCTAAGTTCATAACCTAAGTAGTTTTTGTGAAAAACGCAATTTTTCATAAAAAATGTACCAAATAGCCCCATCGTACGGTACTGACAGCTTCATACGACGCTAACAATATATTCGTTTTCCCTCGGGAACATCACATTTTTCCGAGATAAAAAGTAGCCTATTATTTAATCCGGACTTCTAACTTTACGTCTGCAAAATTTCAAACCAACGGTTCAGTAGTTACGGCGTGAAAGCCTAACAAACAAACAAACAAACTCACTTCCGATTTATAATATTAGTAATGATATTTTTCATTCCATTCCATTCCATTCCATTCTATTCTATTCTATATTTTTAAATGTTTTTATTTTAAAGAAAATATTTAAAAATGTAGATTATATGTATATTATATATATACACTTCTCATCAAAAAAATCGAAACACCTTGCAAGTTTACGTTTTGTCAGGATTATCAGAAAAATGTGTACATTTAGGAATAAATGTTAAATGTCGTTTAATAGTGAGTAATATGAGCTTATCAAATCTTAATGTTAATGTTCTAAATTTAAATGAATTTTTCATAGGTTTCGTATTTTGTTAAATGAGTCATTTTTATTCCGTATGGAGTATAAAGGAAATGGATAAAACAACACACGTAAATGAAAAAAAAGCTAAAAAACGTTTATTTAATAACTTGTATTCCCTCCCCGAGCTCTAATTACTGCTTCCATACGGTTCTTCATCGATCGGATGAGAGTCACGATCACATGCTGTGGTATATTGTCCCATTCCTCTTGGATTGCATCTTGCAGCTGGCTAAGTGTTTCTGGGGCAGGATCTCTTGCTCGAATTCGTCTCTTTAATTCATCCCATAGATGTTCAATGGGATTCATGTCCGGGCTTCTTGCTGGCCATTCCATAATAGAGATATCGACTTCGTTAAGATAATCTCGTACGACGCCCGCGGTGTGAGCCCTAGCATTGTCGTGCATGAATATGAAGCCGTTGCCAATAAAATGTGCATAGGGCATCACATGAGGCTCGAGACACTCTTCGACGTACCGATGACAGTTTAGTGCAGGCAGACGTGGCCCAGACACGAAAGCAAGCTCTGTCTTACCGTCGGCGCTGATTCCTCCCCAAACCGTCCACGAACCGCCACCATAGCTGACCTTTTCTTCAATGCAGCATTGTGCATAGCGTTCTCCGTCTCTTCTGTAGACCTTGTTCCTTCCGTCGTTACCATACAGCATAATTTTACACTCATCAGAAAAGAGAACTTTGCTCCACTGTAGGTATGACCAATTTAGGTGCTCACGTGCAAAGTTAAGGCGCGCTCTTCGATGGTCTGCAGTTAATTTTGGCCCATTTGCTGGCTTATGCGGTACCAGTCCACGATCCTTCAACCTTCTTCTAATTGTAGAGTCACTTACACGCTGCTGCAGTTGAAAAGCGTTAAGGCGTCGATTTCTTAAAGAAGTTGTTACAATAAATCGATCATCTCGCTCAGAAGTGACCCGATTCCTGCCAGATCCTGAACGGCGCGTGAACAAACCAGTCTCCCGATAACGTTTATAGACTCTATGAACAGATGACAGGCTTAGATGCAGTCTTGCAGCCACAACACACTGACTAAGGCCAGAATCCAGCAATGCCACAACTTGGGCGGCTTCTGTGGGCGAAGTGTCCATACGTTTTAGAAAAAAAACCTTTTTTCAGACGTCCCAAAGTCACAGTATTGAAATAAAAAACAAAAAGTTTAAGGATAGGCGCCAATTTTTAGTTTTTAAACGCTAAATGTACTCCAACCCTAAACACACATTTGTCTCAAAACAGTGATTCATTTCGTTTATAAGATAAACAAATGAAATTCTAATTTTGAATTTAGAATTTTCGCTTATTACTGTAATGGCCAAACTGCCAGCTATAATATATGTATTTTTTTTCATCGTATGAATTCTTTTTTGTGTTAAATTCGGACAGAAACAATGAAAACGGAAGTGTTTCGATTTTTTTGATGAGAAGTTTATAATAAATAAAGGGAATAACAATTGAACCAAGTTACGTAGATCGCTATAAAAATCGTAGTCATGTAAAATTAGCCGCTGGGATCTTCACACTTAACGTGAACTGAACGTGAAAACTGCACTATCCACTTACTATACATACGCGTACTCCTTCTTAGTATGCAATCATTGCCTAACACAATACTGTGGATAGCAACGACTTGGTTTATTCTACAAAAAAAAAGTGTGTGGGACACAGACTTCCTCTCTGGGAGAGGGAATGCGCCGTAATCCATCACGCGGGCCTAGTGCGGGTTGGTGGATGTCACATGTCTTCGAATTTTTGGTTCTAGGACATGCCGGTTTCCTCACGATGTGTTCCTTCACCGTTTTGAGAGTGGTGGCGATGATAAAAGTTACACAAAGTAATGCGCCTGGCCGGGTCAAACCCGGCCAGGCGCATTACCCAATTTTCTTTTCACTGCTCTACGCATTGTACGCATTAAATAGTGTCAATTACTAGTGTTAATTACAATTACTAAGGCAACACTAACGCGTATCTGTTTGATCACTTATTTTTCCTTTTTCCAGTTTTAATGATGAAAAATTGCGAATAACTCTTTCTAAAAGGAATGCTTAGCCCCAGTGCGAAGGGTAAAGAAGGAACGGGGTGGGGTGTTTAGTCAGTAAGAATCTGACACTGTTTCCCACTTCACCCAAGAGCGGGATTCGTCATTGGATGATTTTTGCCCACCATAAAAAAACAGTAAATAATAAATAACTAGCGTATCTCTTTAGGTATCTATTGATAATTAATTAATTACATAACCTCAGTAAAACATGCCAATAGTTAGTATTGGCTTTTGTAAGACATAACCCAAACTTATATAAAAAAATTGCTGATAAAACTCGCCGATCATCATCATCATCATCATTTCAGCCGAAAGACGTCCACTGCTGGACATAGGCCTCCCCCAAGCGCCGCCACAAAGACCGGTCCTGTGCGTCTTGCATCCATCGGTTTCCAGCAACCCTGACCAGGTCATCGGTCCACCTTGTGGGAGGCCTTCCAACGCTACGTCTTCCGGTACGCGGTCGCCACTCCAGAACCTTTCGACCCCAGCGGCCATCCGTTCTGCGTGCAATGTGCCCTGCCCATTGCCACTTAAGTTTGGCGATTCTTTTCGCTATGTCGGCAACCTTGGTTCTCTTGCGGATATCCTCATTTCTGATTCTATCACGCAAGGATACTCCGAGCATAGCCCTTTCCATTGCCCTTTGAGTGACCTTGAGTCTTTTCTTTTGTCTTTTTTTTTGAAAACTCGCCGATAGGCGCCGAGTTTTCAATTTGAAAACACTCTTGATTACACAGCACGAGTTCTTACGTAACTTCAATACAATATTTAATAAAATACCAAATGACATCAAAGCGTTTAGCTTCAAAAATACTGGTTGATGAATCTGAAATAATTCTGGTGACTTTAAAACGTAATGCCTACCTTGACCGAATTTCCAATCAATCAAATCAATCATTTCAGCCGAAAGACGTCCACTGCTGGACATAGGCCTCCCCCAAATTTCCGAAAAGACCGAATTTTACATCTTTCCAAATTTTAATATTTATTTTTATTCTTATTCACATTGACATCCTTATCAGTTTATTTTGACTTGACCTTTTTTTTATTGAAATACTGGCTTTAGTCAGCGGCTTCGCCCGCGTACATAAAATATAGCCTATGTGTGTTGCTAAAATTTTTCAATCGGACCAGCAGTTCCAGAGATTACCTCCTACAAACAAAAAAACAAAGAAACAAAAAAACCCCTTATTATATTAGTGTAGATTATTGAAATCCTAATGAATTTCATTTGTCATGTAATTACTTATCCTTTTTAATATTTGCATTGTTATTCCATTGATTTGTATTATTAATTTATTTGTCATTTTGTAAATTAATATTAGGTATAACTCTATTTATATTAAATTGTTGTGTCCAATATGGACCATGTAAACTTACCTACATATTTGAAAACCTTAAAAAACTTGTGATTTGCAATCAATCAAAAAAATGGAAACCAGTCAAATAAGCTGCGATAAGACCGCCCATTGTACCCTTATTTTTAATGTTTGAGTCCTATGTATATTTGTAATAAATGCGGTGTACAATAAAGTATAAATAAATAAGCTTAAAAATGTAAAGGGACTTACTTAAATCGGCTTTCAAGTTAGTGACTGGATGAAAAGAGTTCTAAATTCTCGCGAATTCTTCGTAAGATAACTGAGAAACTATTTTATACGAGCTTTCAAGACTTTGACAAAGTATTTATAAGTTACAATATTCGCGGTTCCGAATATATAAGCCGTTGCAATCCCGATGCACGTGCAGGTATTTTAGAGGTTCACTGAAAACTGAATCCGCCCCAAACGTTACCTCCCCGTATTGCCTACATATAAATGCATCCCGATATATCTACTCTTAGTGCAAAGTCATGTTACATTGACATACTCGTAGTTAAAATCTATCGGATTAAATAATACTTAGCCCATTTTTTTCGCACACAGCTGGATAAAATATCGTAGGAAGAATCTATGTTAAAATACTAATATACCTTCCATTTCCATACGTCCTAACTTTGTCTTTTAAATTGTTTAAAGAAACAGTAGTTTGGTCAAATCAATAGAAAAAGAAAGAAAGAAAATAAATTTATTCTGCCACAGAGGAGGGCACACGAAAATCACAGTCATAAAGAATCAAAATAAAAAGTAGAATGAAAACAAAAAATTAAAAAGTACTTAAAATGACTAAAAAAAAAAATAATAAAATAAAATACAAATTTGAAAATACAGCTATTGTGTGCCTCACAGCTGCGCCAAAAAAAGTTCAGTTCAGCATGTATGCCAGACAACTAGTGCCTGACGCTGATTTTCACCTATGAATAAATGCTACTTCTTGGCTAAAGCAACATAAAACATGTATTTTTTTCCAGAAGCATGGAGCCATAAAAGGGGCGAAAAATATACAGTAAAACACAACTCGCAGAAGCAATAAAAGCAATTAATGACGGTACAAGTGTATATGAGGCATCAAAAAGGTTTAACATTCCCAAAACTACATTAAACCTATCATCATCATCATCATCAGCCTTTCAATGTTCCCACTGCTGGGACACAGGCCTCCTCACTAGGAGAGGGAATGGGCCATAATCCACCACGCGGGCCCAGTGCGGATTGGTGGATGTCACATGTCTTCGAATTTTTGGTTCTAGGACATGCCGGTTTCCTCACGATGTTTTCCTTCACCGTTTTGAGAGCAGTGGTGATGAAATAAATTACACAAAGTAATGCGCCTGGCTGGGTTCGAACCCGCGACCTACAACTCGTAAGTCGGGGCCGTTACCACTCGGCCACCACTGCTCTAAAAAACTATACAAAAATTAAACCTATACAAAAATATAAATGTGTATTAATAGCATTATGTTGATTAATTTAAAAGTTTATAATTATTTAGTTCATGGGTAAGAAGTACTAATTTGTTTTATTAAAAACAACGATTATAAAAAATATGAATAACTATTTACATTTTTATTTTGTTTTATTTTATTAAGATCGGTAATCATCATCATCTCTAGCTTACATATATTCTATTGCTGGAAAAAGGCCTCCTCTCTTATACGATCGGAAATAGCTGCATAAAAATCGTTAATAGCTTCACAGCCGTTTTAATGGGTCGGTAATTGCAACATTCGACTAAGTCACATTGTTAATTATTTTTTACAAGATAATCCTTTATTTAAATGTATTTGATTCATTAAATACATTTTTTATACATAAAACTAGCATATAAAATTAAACTATTAATCTTGAGATGAACCAGTATACTAATAATATATGGTTGATTTTAAAGTTGCCTTAAGGGGGTCGTTAATACCTGCGTTTACCTTAATATTCTCAATTTGTTTATCTTTTTTGGTTTTAACGACATTGGTTATTATCCGAACAGCCTTCTGAGCGTGTTTGTGGACCCCTGGGACTCGCCGATGTAGTGGCTCTGGATGCGACTACACACTGAGAGCGGCCGCGTTCAGGGCCTGGCATATACTGGTGCTACAGTGCGGTGCCGCTTTGTGTTGTCTGTGTATGTACTAAAAATAGTTTAATAAGGGTTTCTTGTACTAATATCCAATATGAGCTTTTGTCTGAAATAAATACTATTATTATTATTTAATTTCATATAAAGGTTTTGTTACAACTTTAGAGGATGTAATGGTGCCAATCAAAGTAAAAACTCCGAAAATTAGCGAAATCAGGTTTAATAAAAAATTAGCTGTTACTTGTACTGTGGTTCTGAGGCAAGTGAACGATGACATGTAATATTGTTAATATGTGTTGAAACGCCTATACAATTTTTTAATAATTAACTGTTTCACAACTTCTTGCTATGTATTTCGAACAGGCGTTTTCGCATGAACATATTCCCGGCCGTTGAAAGGTAGCTTTCAACCGTTTAAGTCTTCAGCTGAGGGAAGTTTGCAGAGTCGCACCAAGGCACGTCGCACGCAGCCCTTGGTGGTGAGGATGTCTGCCACTCTGGATATGCCGTCAGGTCCGGGTATGAGGCGAAGTACACGGCCCAATTTCCAAGCGAGAGGGGGCGCGTTGTCATCAGCAAGCAGCACCATATCTCCTACGTCCAGCTTTGAAGTGTTTGTCCGCCATTTTGTCCTTTGCTGTAACTCAGAGAGGTACTCCTTCTGCCACCTTTTCCAGAAATGTTGCCTCAGCCTTTCAAGGCGCTCATAGCGTCGCAATTGGCTTTCCTTCACGTCTTCCAGGTTTGGTGTTGGCAGAGCGATCAGCGGTCGGCCAATGATGAAATGTCCTGGGGAAAGGGAAAGGAGGTCGTTAGGACTGGATGAAAGAGGGCACAAGGGACGGCTATTGAGGATTGCCTCCACCTGTGCGAAT
Organism: Mythimna loreyi; assembly: GCA_029852875.1. NCBI lineage: Eukaryota > Metazoa > Arthropoda > Insecta > Lepidoptera > Noctuidae > Mythimna > Mythimna loreyi. Next base: position 2,941,542 of record CM056777.1, on the reverse strand, counting down.
AAAGTAGAAAGTTCCTCGAACGTCACGTGACTGTCGCCTAAAACTCGTCGTAATAAATGTTTTGCCGACTTAACCCCAGCCTCCCAAATGCCACCAAAATGAGGAGTGTAAGCCGGAATGAATTTAAAATTGATAGATTGTTGACTTGCAAAGTCAACTAAAGGTTCATGGTTGCGTTTGATGAACGAGCCTATTTCTTTCGCGGCAGCTACAAAATTAGTACCATTATCACTAAATATTTCAGTGGGCTTGCCACGACGAGATATAAATCGTTTTAATGACATTATAAATGCATCCTTTGTTAAATCACTGACTGCTTCAAGGTGTATGCATTTATAACGGAGGCAAACAAAAAGACATAAGTAACATTTTACAATGCGACAGCCGCGTCCCTTACGGTTTACTATGTAAAATGGGCCAGCAAAGTCAAGGCCAACGGACAAAAATGGATAGTCTGGCGTTATTCGCTGAGACGGTAAATTACCCATTTTAGGTTAGGGAGGGGGCTCACGCCGCAGGAGTCCGCTCAGCGAGCGGAAAAGCTTGCCGCGGAAGGGCGCCACCCTGGTGCGGTCAGCGCTGGGGAGCGCCCGCCGCGTCAGTCTGGTGGCGCGCCAGACGCTGGGGCGGACTCCGCTGAAGAGGCGCGCCGATCTTTCGGCGAGCTGGTGGTCGCGGCGCTGCGCGACATGGGCCGCAAGAGGGTCGCAAAACGGGCTTCGAAAGAGAAGACCGTTTTGAAGCACGCCACCGCTTTGTCCGAGGCCTTCGATAAGGCCTTGGACAGGAGTGTGGCGAAGCTGCGGGCCGAGGTCCAAGCTGAGCTTCGGGCCGGGCCCGCGGGCCCTGGTGCCGTTCGGCGGGAGGCCGTCGGAGGGGGTTCCGGGCAGGGGCAGGGGCAAAGTCGGCCCCAGCCCCAGCCTGAGGCAGGGAACCAGCTGCTGACGCTGGTGCGGTCGGAGCTGGCTGCCCTTCAGCAGCAGCTGCAGCAGCAGCAGCAGCAGTTCCAGCTGCAGATCCAGCGGCAGCTGTCCCTGCTGGAGGGCATAGTTTTGCGCCCTCCACTGGCGACCTCCGGCCAGCGCCAAGCGGCAACTTATGCCGCTGCCGCTGCGGCCACGGCTGCTGCGCCCAAGGCGGGCCCGTTGGGGCAAGCCGGGCGCAGGGCCTCAGCGCCGGAGCCTATGAGGCCAGCCCCGGTGGCTGGGCAGCGTCGGGCGCGAGCCGCTCCTCCCACGAGGGGTGTTGTGGCGCCAGCTGCTGCTAGGCCAGCGGGCGCTCCCATCGCGGTGGCGGCGACCCAGTCGCGCCAAGATCCATCATCGTCTGGCGCCGACTGGACGGTCGTCGGCGCCAAGAAAAGTGCAGGCAAGGCGCGCAGGGCGGCCAAGAAGCGCGCTAAGCGCCAAGAGCGCAAGAAGCGTGCCATGGCGGCGAGACTTCGCGCCCCGAAATCCGAGGCTGTAGTGATTACACTGCAGCCTGAAGCGGGTAAGAAGGGCGCGAATTACGACTCCGTCATGGCGAAGGCAAGGCGGGCGGTGGAGCCCCACCTTGACGAGCTCGGAATGCCTGGGGGCTTCTGCATAAGGCAGACCCTAACGGGGGCCCGAATCCTGGAGGTCCCCGGCTCGGCCAGTGTCGCTGACATCCTGGCCGACAAGATTAGGGTGGCCCTCAGTGCGGAGGAGGCCCGAGTGTCCAGGCCCACCAAGTGCATCGACATGCGCATCATGGGCCTGGACGATTCAGTCAAGGTGGACGAGGTGGTGGCCGCCATCGTCAGGGTGGGTGGTTGCACGACCGAACAGGTTCGGGCGGGTACCATCCGCGCTGACAGCACGGGCATGCGAGCCGTAACGGTAAGCTGCCCCGTGCCGGCGGCCAAGGCCATCACTGGTGAGGGCCGACGGCTTCTTGTGGGCTGGGTCTCCGCCCAGGTAAAACTGCTGGAGCCCAGACCTCTGCGGTGCTACCGCTGCCACGTGGGGCACCACGTGGGGGCTTTCTGTGCCGCGGAGGTGGATCGCAGTGACCACTGCTACCAATGCGGTAAGCCCGGTCACAGGTCTGCTGAGTGCCGGAATGCGCCGCACTGTTACGCATGTGCGGCGGCAGGCAAGCAGGCCGACCACCGGGCTGGGAGCAGGTCCTGCGACCCCCCGGCCAAATTAAAGGCCAAACTAAGTCGCCCCCCCAACACCACCGCCGCCGCCGCAGCCGCTTCCTCGGCCGCCGGCGCGGCTTCTGTCGCCGCCACTACCGCTATGGCGGCGCCCTCTCAGAGGGCTAGGGAGGAGACAATGGACTGCCAATAACGGCCCCATTACGTCTCCTCCAGGCGAATATCAACCACTGCGCCCCAGCTCAGGATCTGTTGCTCCAGAGCATGGCGCAGTGGTCGATAAACATCGCCGTGGTCTCCGAGCCGCACTTTGTCTTGCCCAGAGCTGACTGGGTTCAGGACCTGAGCGGCTCGGTGACCCTTATCTCGTCGGCCGCCGCTGGTACCCCGACCCTCGAGGCCGTCACGAAGGGTCGGGGTTGCGTGGCAGCACGGTTCGGGGACATTGCAGTGGTAGGCGTCTACCTGTCCCCGAACAGAACTCTCGCCGACCTTCACGACTCCCTCAGGGAGCTGAAGACCGTCGTCGCTGGGTATGGTACCCTCCCCGTGGTCGTTTGCGGGGACTTCAACGCCTGGAACATGGCTTGGGGTTCCCGGCTCACGAACCAGCGGGGTCGGTTGGTGGAGGACTGGGCTCTGGAAACAGGCCTGGTCGTCCTAAACCGGGGTTCTGTCCCCACGTGTGTGCGGGTGCAGGGTGAGTCCGTGGTGGACATTTCGTTCGCCAGCCCCGCTCTGACACCGCGTGTAGTTGACTGGCGCGTCATGGAGGGGGTGGAGACATACTCGGACCACCGGTATATCCGGTTTGACGTCTCCGCCCAGACCTCGACCGCGCCGGTCCGACAGACCCCATGTGGTCCGCGTTGGGCGCTGAGGCAGCTGGAAAAGGAGCTCTTCCTGGAAGCCGCGGCGGTGCAGGCCTGGGTGCAAGCACCGGTCAGGCCTGCCGACATCGACGTCGAGGCGGAGTGGTTCCGGGAGGCCTTGTCGCAAATTTGCGACGCGGCAATGCCCCGTCTCCGCCCAGGACGCGCCCGACGCCAGGTGTACTGGTGGTCGCCAGAGCTTGCGACGCTGCGCGCCGCATGCAATGCTGCGCGACACCGGTATACCAGACACCGCAGGCGCCGCTTCCGCCCGCCGGATGCGGAGGCCGTAGAGGCGGAGCTGTATGAGGGATACAGGGTGGCAAAGCGCACCCTCCGATCGGAGATAAAGCGGGCCAAAGATGAGGCCTGCAAAGCGTGGCTGGGGACGCTCAACGCTGATCCGTGGGGACGCCCATACAAGTTGGTGCGAGAGAAACTCCGCCCATGGGCTCCCCCGTTGACGCAGAGTCTCCGGCCACAGATCGTGGAGGGTGTGGTGAGCGCTCTGTTCCCTGCGCGGGGGGACCACTCCCCCCCGCCCATGGCTCCGCCACCAGCGGTGTCTGACGCGGACCACGTCAGCGACGACGGTACCAATGCTCCGGAAGTGACCGAGGTAGAGATGAGAGTGGCGGTACGCAGGATGGGTGCGAAGAATACCGCCCCAGGACCCGACGGCTTGCCAGGAAAGGCTTGGGTCCTGGCCATGGAGGCTCTCGGGTCTCGATTGGGGGGGCTCTTTATCGCATGCTTGGAGAGGGGCCAGTTCCCACTTCCCTGGAAGACGGGAAAACTGGTCCTCGTCGCGAAGCCGGGGCGCCCTGCGGACTCTCCGTCCGCGTATCGGCCCATTGTGCTGCTTGACGAGGTGGGCAAGCTCTTTGAAAGAGTAATTGCAGACCGCCTCGTCAAGCACCTAACACTGAAGGGGCCCGATCTCGCGGACGACCAGTTCGGGTTTCGCAGGAGGCGCTCCACGGTGGACGCCATCATGCGCGTGCGAGCCCTCACGACGGGGGATGCGGTGTCCCGGGGCAGGTGTGTCTTGGCGGTGTCATTGGACATCGCCAACGCCTTTAATTCCCTGCCCTGGAGTTGCATTAGGACGGCACTCCGGTATCACCGGGTGCCCGACTACCTCTGTCGTACAATCGAGGCCTACCTGTCCGACAGGTACATAGTCTACCCCGGTCACCAAGGAGATTGGAAACGGCGAGAGATGTCGTGCGGTGTCCCACAGGGATCGGTACTAGGACCGCCCTTGTGGAACATCGGGTACGACTACGTGCTGCGCGCCGACCTCCCCGTAGGGGTCAGCGTGGTCTGCTACGCAGACGACACGCTGGTCCTAGCGCAGGGAAGGTCGTACCAGGCGGCGGTCGAACTAGCGACACGTGGGGTTGCGACAGTCGTTGAGAGGATCCAGCAGTTGGGACTCAGGGTGGCACTGCACAAGTCCGAGGCCATGTGCTTTCACGGCCCTCGGAACGCGCCACCAACGGGTTCCCAACTAACGGTAGAAGGAGTTCACATCGGCGTCGGGTCGACGATGAAGTACCTAGGACTTGTCCTCGACAGCCGATGGAATTTCGAGGAGCACTTCCGACGTCTGGCCCCCAAACTCAATCGGACGGGGGCTGCTCTCAAGCGGCTCCTGCCGAACCTTGGGGGTCCAGACGCCTTCTGCCGGAGGCTCTACGCCGGCATCGTCCGGTCCATGGCCCTTTATGGGGCACCAGTGTGGGCGCCGACGCTACGTAAACGCCCGGCGGCCCAGCTGAACGCCTGCCAGAGGGTCATGGCCATCCGGATGGTGCGGGGATACCGCACGGTGTCCCGAGAGGCGGCGAGCCTCCTTGCTGGCCTACCACCATGGGATCTGGAGGCAACAGTCCTTGCACACATGCACGACCAGCGCGTGGAGGTGCAACGCCGGGGCGAAGATCCGCTGCCCGAACATGTCGAGGCGTGGCGGAAGGAGCTCCGGCGAGATCTCATGGTGAAGTGGAAACAGCGACTGTCGCAACCCAGCGCTGGGCACACCGTAATCTCGGCGGTAGTGCCCCTCTTTGAGGCGTGGCTGGATAGACCTCACGGCGTCCTCTCCTTCCGCATGACGCAGGTTCTCACCGGACATGGGAAGTTCGGGAGATTCCTGCACCGAATTCGTGCGGAGGAGACGTCCGGGTGTCGCCACTGTGAGGCGAGCCCGGAGGACACGGTGGAGCACACGGTGGAGGTGTGCCCTGCTTGGGAAGAGCATCGCCGTGTCCTCGTGGGGGTGATCGGCGGCGGCGACCTCTCGCGCCGGGCCCTGGTTCAGGCCATGGTCCGCAGCGAAGAGGAATGGCAGGCGGTCGCCTCCTTCTGCGAAGCAGTAATGCTCGTAAAGGAGGAGGCCGACCGCATAAGGCAAAGGCAACGGCGTACTCGCCGTAGCCGTCGCCGCCGCGATCCTGCCGATATCCGGCCACCGTAGACACTGGCTCGCGGACGGTGAGCAATGGGTAGCTCGCCGTCCGGTCGTCTGTAAGACCGAGTCCTAGTCGTCAACGGCGCGCACCGTTCCCGCGCGCCTCAAGGAGTTGTCAGCAAACTGCAGGGGCCCTTCAGGGTCGAAGCCTCCCGGAGTCTAGAGGGAAGTGGGAAACTGTTACCTCGACTCCAGGAATAGGGCAAGGAAGGTACGGGGTAGGTTTTTTAGTCAGTAAGAGTCTGACACTAGTCTCCCGCTCCACCCAAGAGCGGGTTTCGTCATTGGATGATTTTCACCTACCATAAAAAAAAAAAAAAAAAAAAACCCATTTTAGGTTGTAAAGTTGTACCTTTTAAACGTCTGCAGCGTACGCAGTTATTTACTGTGCGCCTCGCAAGTATCCTACCGTTAATTGGCCATATCGTTTCTCTGACAGTAGCCAGTAACATTTGAGGACCGGCATGCATAGTGTTAATATGTTGTCTAATAAAATAAAGTTTTGTTAAAGTATGCGTTGCATGAAGTAATATTGGATGTTTCTTTTCATATGAATAACTGGACGCATCGATTCGTCCACCGACACGAATTAACTTGTGTTCATCTAAAAAAGGCGATAATGCTAATAGCTTGCTATTTTTATTTAATTGTTTACCAGTTGCCAATAGATCGTATTCAATAGAAAAGGATTGACCTTGGGAGATAATGCAAAGCGAGCGGAATGACTCACGCAACTCATTAGCGGACAATGTTCCTACTCGTTTGTTATGTTTATTTTTTAAATTGAATATGAATCTAAGAACGTAAGCAAATGACCGTTCTAATTTAGATAACGATGAATATTTTTCAAAATCGATAATTGGTGACTTTATTACTATCGGATGCGCCTTTAATTCGGGTAATATTTCTAAATCCTTTAGGTTGGATTTAGGCCATTCGGTTTCGTTAAGAGTTAAAAAACAAGGCCCTGTCCACCAGAGTGATGTCGACGCTAGTCGTTTAGCATGCACTCCCCTTGATAATAAATCAGCAGGGTTTAAATCTGTAGGTACATATCGCCACGCCGAAGATGATGTTAATTCTTTAATTTCCGTGATACGATTGGCTACAAATATTTTTAATTTACTGACGTTACTACGTATCCAGCACAACACTACGTTTGAATCACACCAATGTATTAGTTTGTCTGGCTTGTACCTTAATGAATCTACCACTGATTTTACAAGTTGAGAAGCGAGTAAGGCGGCGCACAGTTCCAAACGTGGTATGGTAGTGCTTTTTAGTGGAGCTACTTTAGACTTTGCGCACAATAGTCTAACCGTGACGTCACCGTTTGTACTGATCGTTCTCATGTAAATACACGCGCCATACGCATAACTTGATGCATCACTAAACGAGTGTAATTCGATGACTTTTGGTGAGTCACCTAGAACTAACCTCGGTATGCGTAGATCCTGCAAGTATTTTATGCTCTCAGAGAAATCGATCCATTCTTCCTTTATCTCTTGAGGGACAAGCTCGTCCCAGTCAAGTTTAAGTTGCCAAAGTTTTTGTAACATTATCTTTGGCCTTATTACAATGGGACCTAATATACCTAACGGGTCAAATATTTTGAACGCGTTTGACATAATAAATCGCTTTGATATAATATGATTAGCGTCGTGGGAAAATCCCTTTATAGGAAAGCTCAAAGTGTCACTGGCAGGGGTCCAGCCCAAGCCTAGGGTGCTTGACGACTCACTAAAAATGAGCTTGTCCTGTTCATTGATAGAGACATTATCAAATATGGACGGATGATTGGTTTTGTATTTTCTTAAATTAAAACAACCTGACCTTAATGCTTCAGATAAAGCGTGTTGTATATATTTTAATTGTTGTGGATCATTCGTTCCGGTAATTAAATCGTCGACATAAAAGTCGTGTTGGATGATGGTGCGAATTAGTTCATCATCCTGTTCTTGACCTACTTGCCACAAGCAACGTGTGCTAAGGTAGCTTGCACTCGCTGTGCCGTAAGTAACAGTGTTAAGTTGAAGTGTTTGTATCGGTTTGGACTCCTCGTCTCGCCACAGAATGAGCTGCAAATGCCTATCATCTTTGTGTACGAGCACATTTCGATAGAATTTTTCTATATCGCCCGTAAGTAGGTATTTGTATTGCCTGGAGCGTAACAAGATAGAAAAAAGAGTATCTTGTACTGTGGGGCCAACCATTAATAAGTCATTAAGGGAACAGCCAGAGGAAGATTGAGCAGACCCATCAAACACTACACGAAGCTTTGTGGATTCACTCTCCTGCTTTAAAACTGCGTGATGGCATAAATAATAATTAGGAATTAATATTTCATTATTTAACAAAGATAGATGACCTAGGTCCGCGTATTCCTTAATGAATTTATTATATTCTATTTTTAACTTATTATTACGTTTAAATCTTTTTTCTATATTTAGAAATCGCCGCTTAGCTAACTTGTAGGTATCACCTAAACAATCAGCTGTATCCTTAAGAGGTAGCCTTACGCAAAATCTACCTGTCTGAGTTCTTGTGGTGTGAGTGATGAAATGTTTTTCACAATAAATTTCACTTTCACTCATAATAGATTTTTTGGGCACTTCTTCTAATTCCCAAAATCTACCTAGCATTTTTTCAATAACCTGATGACCATCGTTGTTTTTAGAAACTACGCTATGGTTACAGTGTACGCTTTGATGCGGGGTTATTGAGTTAATTGGACCGGATACTATCCAACCTAAGTGCGAACTTCGTAACTTAGGCATATTGGTTCCCAAAGACATCTGTTCGTTCCCTAAAATATCCCAAAATATGTCAGCGCCTATCAATATATCTATGTCGGCAGGCTGATTGAACATAGGATCAGCCAATTGGATATTTTCTGGTAATTTTAGGGTACCTACTAATATCAACGGGAATTTTCGGTAAACGACCCGTCAGTTCCTTTAAAACGAAACATGATGTATTTATATTAAATTTATTATTTAATGATTGCAATATAATGTTGCAGCTTTCAGTGACATTATTTGCTTGTGTGTTGCCTATACCAAAGACCTTTAGCGAGTCAATATGATGGGACTTTAAAGATAACCTTATCTTTAGGGATTCGGTTACAAAAGAAGACTGACTGCCACAGTCCAATAACGCACGAACTTGGACCTTTTGCTGGCCCAATGGATTCGAAACTTCGACCATGGCAGTAGACAATAAAATATAATTTATGTTTTTATTGCAATAACTAGCTACTATCTCACCTGATTCCTCAACGTGTGCGATCTGAGTTGTCAACGTTGAAGGACGGTGTAGCAAGCTATTATGCCTTTCGTTGCATTCAGGCTCTTGACATGACCTAAAGCGACAATTATTAACAGCATGACCTTGTCTCAGGCAGTTAATGCACAGTTTATACCTTGTCACGTCTGACATTCGCTCATCAATGCCCTTAGCCTTGAAGACTGGGCAATCGTAGATACGATGACCGCCGTCACAAACAATGCATGTGAAACCCTTTGGTTCCTTATGCTTAACATTACTACTAGTACTTGCAAAAGACTTAACCGTATTACTTGGCGTCTTATTTTGACTATGTTTATGTGTTTGGTTATTGTTGGGAGTAGAACGCTGAGACGTAGGCGTCCTAGAGCCCATAATGTTATCAACGTGATTATTATTTCGTTGTGCTGACTCGAGTACATTAGCACGATCGGTTATGAATTTAAAGAAATGCTCTAATTTCGGTCTTCCGCTAACATTATTGGTACGATACTCTTCCCATTTTAATAGAGTGTGACCATCCAACTTTGCTGATACAATGAATATAATCAAGACGTCCCAATTATCCGTTGGCTGACCTAAACTAACCAACGCACGTAAATTCTTAGTGATGTGGTCGACTAAGTACCTCAAAGAACGTTCTGACTCGCGTGGAAGCTGCTTTATATTCAATAAAGAATTGAGATGATGATTAATTAATATGTCATTATTATCGTAACGATTACAAAGCAACTTCCACGCTTCACTGTAATTCTTAGATGAGATCTCAAGATTAGAAAGGACTCGAGCGGCATCGCCTTGCAAATATGAGTTTAAATAATAATATTTATTAATATCTGGAATACGATCATTATTGTGTATTAAACTTTCAAATGTATCCTTAAATTCAAGCCAGCGGAAATGATCACCATTAAATCGTTGAATTTGGATTTGCGGAAGCTTTAAACCTAAACTAGGATGATCTTCAGAACAGCAACTAGTATTATGAATAGAATGACGTCTTAATTCGAGTTCAGCCTTTCTAGAAAACTTGGATATTAAATTCTTAGCAGTAGCTATATTAATCACTATATCCTGTTCAATATTATCACGTTCATCAATTTCAGCATCAATGTTGCCAGGATCCAGAACCTCTATTTCACTCTGCAAATCGTCAACCTTGACTGATAAGGCTTCAAACTTAGCAAGCTTTATGCTCAACTCTGTCAATTGAATTTCATTTAAATCATCTTCGCTTGAAATACTACTGAGGTAATTTTTAAACTTAGTAATTTGTCCTTTGGCGGACGCCCTCTTCGTAATAAGTTCTTTGAAACGCTTATGTTCAGCCATTGCAAATAAAAAATAAAAAAAAGATTGACTAAGTAATAAATGGAATGGGCTCACTTTCCTCGTTTCGGTGTCACCTGAGAAGCTGGCCGAGCACGCTCAGCCGCTAACGCTGCTAGTGGGAGGACTTTGACCCCGCAACCGGCGCACGCGGTCTGTATTCTCGCGCTCGCGGTTAGATCTGAAATAGTCGGCAAATCTCGCTTAATTTTAAGTAAAAACTAATGCTGTTCTAGTGTTCCTATTTTTATTATTAACGGAAAGATAAAGATGCAATAAATTTACTGAAATTATGAATTTTATATTTTTTACTGATTCAAAGGGAAAGATATTATTTGGAAACAGTAGAATATAAATTATATGGATCATTAGAATCGTTTTAATCGATCTGATGCAACTTTTATAAGATTTTATTTTTATTGAAGGTATATGAAAAAAAAAAAAATATTTAAGTCTAATTTCGCAATTAACGGAATATATAGAAAGTTTGAATACGTAATTTACTCGAATATACCTTGATTCACACAAATAGAATGCAATAGTCAATATTCAAATAGGTAGGTAATAGGAAGGATAGACAAAGGATGGACACTCAACTTTGGTACGACACGTTGACGCTCCCCACGAGGTGATGCTTTAGCGGCTCCACTGGCTCGGAGGCTGGTTTCTTCAATTGTTCAAACAGCAATTCTTCACACGCTGGACCTTGTGGACTTTCGATCTTCCACAGCAGTCTTCAGATGTTGAGGTTGCTGCCGCGCACGCGGTGTCGCGATGTTCCAATCCGAGTCGTTATTTCGTGAATTTTACTTTAAATAGTCGCGATTTTTAATAGTTCCCCTCATGGGCCACCATGTTACAACTTTAGAGGATGTAATGGTGCCAATCAAAGTAAAAACTCCGAAAATTAGCGAAATCAGGTTTAATAAAAAATTAGCTGTTACTTGTACTGTGGTTCTGAGGCAAGTGAACGATGACATGTAATATTGTTAATATGTGTTGAAACGCCTATACAATTTTTTAATAATTAACTGTTTCACAACTTCTTGCTATGTATTTCGAACAGGCGTTTACGCCTGAACAGTTTAATTATTTTTTTTAATAAATATTTAAAATTGGAATACATTTTAAACATTTCTTTAAAAAAAAAAACATTTTTATTATTGTTATTTTAGAAAATGGTGGATTCTTAGTTCTTTGGTTACTTTTTAGATTGAATACATAGAAAAAAAAATTAAAATAAAAAGAAAATTATAGTCCACCGGATTATTAAATCTATTCACTGCGTTACACGATTTTGGTACCCACGTAAGTGTTAGCTGGAATTAATAACTAATGAGTCACAGATTAAATGTTCCAAACATATAACATTAATATGTTACATTTTACACATATTACATTTTTTTTTTTTTTTAGGTAGGTAAAAATCATCCAATGACGAGTCCCGCCCTTGGGCGGAGCGGGAAACAAGTGTCAGACTCTTACTGACTAAACAACCTACCCCAATCCAACGTTGCCATATACACCAGGGCCAGAGCCTTCCTTTCAGACGCGAACCCACGGCCCCAGTTGGCTTCGACCCTTCTGCAGGGTCCCTACGGTTTGCTGACAACTCCTTGAGGCGCGCGGGAACAGTGCGCGCCGTTGACGACTGGGCTTGGTCCGGACGGTTACCAGACGATTGGACGGCGAGCTACCCATTGCTCGCCATCCACAAGCCCGCGCCTACGGGGGCCGGAAATCGGGATCGGAATCTCGGCGGCGTCTCGGGCGTGAGCGCCGTTGCCTTAAGCGGTCGGCTTCCTCCTTTGCTAGCATCATTGCTTCGCAAAAGGAGGCGACCGCCTGCCACTCCTCCTCGCTCCGGACCATGGCCTCGACCAAAGCCCGGCGCGTGAGATCGCCGCCGCCGATCGCCCCCACGAGGACACGGCGATGCTCTGCCCAAGCGGGGCACACCTCGACCGTGTGCTCCACCGTGTCCTCCGGGCGGTCCACACAGTGGCGACACCCGGGCGTCTCTTCCGCACGAATCCGATGCAGGTACCTCCCGAACTTACCATGTCCGGTGAGGACCTGCGACATGCGGAAAGTGAGAACGCCGTGAGTTCTTTCCAGCCACACACATATTGCATTTAACATTTATTTGTGGTATCTATCACGTCTAGTTTTCGAGGTATATGCCAAATTATTTTTTCTATTACCACATTGATGAAAGACCCAAATTTTGAAAAAGCTTACTGACAAGGAACTTGATGCGTTGTTATCGCTGAAAGCAGTCATTAAAGGGTTTTTAGGGAACCGCAGGGGCGAAAAAGCCCCTAACAAAAAGACATGTTAGAAGCATATAAAAAGTTGGGTAGCAGAATTTCGTTAAAAATTCACTTCCTTCATTCTCACTTTTCTTTTTTCCTATCTAATCTTGGTGCAGTCAGTGATGAGCAAGGTGAGAGGTTCCACCAGGATGTAAAGAAGCTTGAAGAACGATTTCAAGGGCGTTGGGACACAATTATGCTAGGCGATTACTGCTGGCGTTTAAAACGAGAAGATCATTCAAAGCACAAAAGAAAAAGTTAAAGTTTTGCGATCTTTTGTGTTAAAACTTTTTATAATGTTTTTTTTTTTGTTTTTTTTTAAACTTAATGATAAAATTAAACTTGGTTAATGTGAAAAAATCTGGTTGATTTAAATAATTTTCTTTAAAATATGTTTTAGCATTGCAATGGATTACGATGTGGTTTTTTGGTTTCCATTGCTTAGTTTTAAAGATCTAAGCATATATAGGGAAGCCATTTTATTTTATAGTATGTAATGAAGAAGAGATGCTGTTTGTTTACTTTTTCCTCGTGGTTGTAGCGGCAACATCGTCAAAACCATGCACTATAGTACGTCGACACCCAAGTTCGTTTTCTAATTCTAGACTACGATTTGACAACTCAGAATGTCACACTCTAGAAATATGTTCCCAATTTTCTGGAGGTTTTCTGACGGTTGTCAAATCGTAGTTTAGGATTAAAAAACGAACTATACTTACCTAATTCCATGCCCCAACTTTTAGAGCTCTTGTTGGAACCGTCATGTTGACAGCTGGAAAAGTGATTTTATATAATATTGATTTTCATCAGACATTGTATCATAACAATGTACGAGTTGTAACCAGCCGTATCGATTTTGTCTTTAACGTTTTTATATTGTTTTATTTCATTTGTTTTAATTAAATAATGTTATTCGTTTGCTAATTTTGCGGAGAGTTACACGTTCCATTCCGTATTTTAGGTGCTGGTAGAAGATTTCCAAACAAAAGGAGGGCAGGTATGTTTTTTTGGTAACAAAGAGCCTGTGAAATTTTAGCTTTCTACTTTGAAAACTGCAAAAAGTCACATATAAAATTTCATCCCCTATTTTAAGAGGTTGGAGCAGACTTCTAAAAAAAATTAATTATGCACGATTTTTTTGTTAATCACAAATAGTCCGCAAACCAATTTTTGCTTTCTACTTTGAAAATTGCGGAATGCTCCCTTAAAATTTTCACCTCCCATTTTAGGGAAGTAGAGGGGTTATAAAGAAAAAAAAAGTAGCGTATGTCACTCTCCATCCCTCCAATTATCTCCACTTAAAAAATCAAGTCGATTCGTCGCTCCGTTTCGCCGTGAAAGACTGACCAACAAACAGACACACACACGTTTCCATTAATAATATTATATGGTATGGTATGGATGCCTGAATATCCATACATGTAAAGTGGTGAAAGATTTTTTTTCATTTCCACCCTAACGTGTGATAATTTTTTTATAGATATTTTAAAATGATTAGGCGTTTACTAAAATAATTTTTTGATAATGTTACTATTTTCAGAAATAATCGCTCCTAAAGTAAAATGTTTCCCTCTACTTTTGAACCTCAAAAGTCTAGAATAAAAGAAAAAGTCTCAATAGTATAACTTTAAAAAGACTTTTAGGAAAATTACTCTTTAATTTTTGTACAACATAGATGATGAAAAGTTTTTAATTTTTTTTTCTCAAAATAATTACTGAAATTAATCTATTATTAACCGTGTATGCTAGATTTTTTTTAGCTTAGTTTCATGTTTTATTATCCTAAATGAACGTGAAGATACGTTCTTTAAAATTTAAAAGAATTATTAAAATCTGTCTAGTTTGTATAAATTAGTAACCCATTTCCCGAGAGATAGCGCTGTCTTTGGACTACTTCGCGCTGTTACGTCACAGTTTAAGCGCTCTTATGCACTAGCGGTTGGCCAGCAGGCGGTTTGTTTGAGCGGTCGAACCGCTGAATGCGGTTTTATATAGCGCTCAGCCGTGATGAAACCGCCTGGCTCATAAGCAAAATGGACGCTGTCGAGATAGCTACTGTTATTTATTTTTACTCCCGAAAACAACAAAACAAAAAAATATATAACATTGGATTTATCCTTTACTAGAAAAACGCATCCAGGCGATCCAATTAGCCTGCTAAAAGCAAAATGGACTAATGCATCCACAGATGGAAGTTCATAATCTAGTTATTTATTTTAAAATCCACATGCACACTGTCCACCCCTTTATGTAGGAACTAATCCGGTCAGTGACACAGTGCGTTCCAACTCAACGCCCCTATCGGCTAATTGGGTTTTTCACTTATAAGTAACTGGACTGTGTCTGACATCTAGGGATTCAATAAGATAATAATATAGTGAGATTGATATGCATATTGAATTTTTTTTTATAGTAGGTAAAAATCATCCAATGACGAGACCCGCTCTTTGGTTGGTTGTCACCTTTGCGTTGAGTCTAATTAAAGTGACACGTGGTAGGAAACAATTGAAATTTCGATAGAAACTTCGTTTTTCGAAAAAAAGAGAGTAGGGCCCCTGGTATTAATATTGGTACTCATACAAATATCGTACGAGCTACCAGGGGGCCTATTACAACCTCTTAATTCCAGTCAATTTACGCCTTAAAATGAACTGCCTTGCTTATACGTATTATGACATCTTATTGCCAGCCAGTCAGCAGTCACGTGACACTTGACCGACATCTGCACGGATATTGGCTGGGAAACACGTATTATGACCGTCAAACTGACAGTTCTTAGCTTGCTTAAGTGTCAAAAATTGCCTCTAACAAGCCAGTCAGTTTACGCCGGGTTCGAGTAACTTTTTGTGAATTGTTTTGTCTTTTTATTACATTTTAATCTATTTGGACAGTAATTAAAGCATTTAGTATTTATTATGAGTTAATAATCTTCGAATTTCTTGAACGTAATGCGTTATAAGAGAACAACGAAACAAAAATTCAAAGGTCTTCGAGATATTTATACGTAAATATATAATTTAATAAAATGGTATATTTAGAATTTCAAATAAAGAGCACCAATTAATTTGGTAATTATTATGAATAATTTAGGTAATACTTACGCCATCATTACCTAATTAGTAGATAATATTTATAAACAAGACTTTAACAGGATTCTTATTGAAAAATCAGATTGCTTATTCAAGTAAAACGATTTCCTATTAAGTAATAGTATTTTATAAAATAAAAGAATACAACTGACGACACGAATCACACAACTCTTTCGAAATCAATCTATTCCTAACCTGTTACGAACTATGTCGAATTACACGGCTATCTTAAGAAAGAGTTCCAAGCGAAAGAACGCCGGCGTTTGCACACCTATTGTATTTCTATTGTGTCTTTAATGAAGGTATTCAATTAAACACTGCACTAATAATGTTTTATATTTTTGTGATCACTGGTTACGTTCCATTCCCTTCGAGCACAGAGGTTATCGGATGTTTACGTCTGAACTTAGGGTTTCGCGGCCCAAGCACTTGAACACCGTCGCCAACGACCATCCTGTCGATTGCGTGACGTCACGCAGCACTCCACG
Source organism: Mythimna loreyi (assembly GCA_029852875.1). Taxonomy (NCBI): domain Eukaryota; kingdom Metazoa; phylum Arthropoda; class Insecta; order Lepidoptera; family Noctuidae; genus Mythimna; species Mythimna loreyi. The sequence goes on along the minus strand of CM056777.1, from coordinate 2,925,563 downwards.
GCGTCGCTTACTGTGATACCAATCGACAATCACATACACATCACATAAATATATTCTTGTTAAAATGCTTTGTTTACACACACTTGACACTCTTAATTTTGTTTTTGCCGGGTCAGCAGTTATCGCAGTACCTAGGTACGTTCAGAAATGAAGTGTGTGTCAGAAATGTGTGTTGTGAGATGTGCTGTATTTTCAAATTTAGGACATTGTACTTATGGATATAATACATAATTCGTTTTTAAACTCGTTGTTAATCTCAGATTCTGTTACAAAATTACATTAAGTTCCTCAATAAACAATATTACATTCAATATTTAAAAACCGTAAATATCGGTAACCTTTGTTTGATGTTTTCGAACGCCATTTTTTGAAGCAGTGCAAAACAGCCACAGACAATCGTCCAGGATGATTCCAGTCAGAGTAACGTACGTCATAATACGAAAAATAACCAGGCAGTTTACGGCCGTAAACTGACTTGCCTGGAAACAGACTGGATTTTAAAAAGGTCGTAATACGTCCCCAGTAGCTGGGCGGCCTCCTGGAGCCGAGGGTTGGTGCGAAAGTGTTACCGCGGCTCTGGGAATAAGGCAAGGAAGGAATGGGGTAGGTTGTTTTAGTCAGTAAGAGTCTGACACTGTCTCCCGCTCCGCCCACGAGCGGGATTCGTCATTGGATGATTTTCACCTACCATAAAAAGAACAAAAAAAAAATCAGTGGCTGGACGAGTTTTGCTTCACATCGGACAATGGTCTCAACCATCGATATTTAGGTAACTTATATATTTTGACAAACGTTCTGTGGTAAGAAACGATTTGTTGTATTTTGTAATGCGCTTCAATGGTGGAAACCTCTAGTGATTTGGTCATGCATTTCAATATAAGAAATGATTTCTTGGTTTTTCCTATGGTTTCTTCAATGCGCTTTGAGGGTTTATTTTATTAGCCTTTACCTACTATCCAAAAAAGTGAGCCTCCCCTCACTGCTTGTTGCATACCATGGTTGCATATAGTTTCCAGGTTAAGATATGCAATAATTTTTTGGGGCAATGATACTAATTGGGACAGGGTTTTTAAATATCAAAAGAAATGCATCCGTGCTATGTGCGATCTGAAAAAAACTGACAGTTGCAAAGAATATTTCAAAAAACTTGGTTTACTTACAGTTCCATCAACTTATATTCTAGAATCGGCCCTATTCATAAAACAAAATCCAACATTATTTACTTTAGAATCTGGATCTCGTAATAGAAGTAGATTATAATAATAACGTTAGCAGGAGATTTAAAACCACTTTGTATGGAAAAAGTGTATTCAATATGGCCACTAAAATTTATAATAAAATTCAAAAAAATATAAATGACAGTGAGAATATAATTTTTTTAAACATAAACTGTGTAATTTTTTGATAGAAAATTGTTATTTCATTACTCATACTCTGAAAGTAGATGTAAAGTTGCCTACGGATAGGGTTGGAAGAAGTACTTTTACTCCCTAGGGAGTTTTACTTTACAACTGACAGTTGTTTTTTTAATATTTAGACAGCAAATATTTAAAAAAAAACTAGTTCTATTTTGACATTTCTATTGGACCGTGACCCGATTTTTTTTACTGCCAGTACAATTAAAATGACATAGAGATAGAAATAATTTAAGAATACTTTTTTTAATGACTTTACTTTTATTTAATTTCAACTATTTCATTAAAACTAATAATATATTTGAGAAAAATGTTGACCTGACCAATTTTTACAATGATAAAATGAAAAATATTGACTGAATAGCCAGACGACGACTAAAAAAAAAATGGCGGCTAAAGTCTCTATAATCTGTGGCCGATTTGGTCTTTCTTGATTTTTTTTTCGAGGTGTAGAGTTTTGTTTACATTTTGCTAAATCTGTTATAAGAAACTTGTATTAACGCGATAAGTTCATCAGCTTCAGTTATAAATTTAACGCAAGATTCTTTGAGGAGAAAACCGCTTACCGCCTAAATCAAAAGAAATATACCTACCTAAAACATACGAAGACATTTGACGACGACTCAGGTTTTTAATATTATTTTTATTTTCCTCGTATTCGTAATGAAAAGCACAGTGTTTACCTCGGGTTAAAGAGTTATTTAGTCCCTCGAACTATTAGCGACCTCGCTGTCGCTCGGTCGCCAAGAAATTTCTCGGGACTAAATAACTAACTTTCATCCCTCGTATAACAATGTACTATTACTGTCTTACTGACTTTCTGTCAAACTAAGCTATAATTTGTAATATTAAGCATTATATGATCGATCCTCAACTCTTTTGTTTTGTTATTGTGCAATAGTTGTATTTGTATTTTTGTGTTTTTATTTTTCTATTTGTATGCCCTCTGTGGCGGATCACGGCATGAACATATATTATTTAAAAGCTATTATAATACCTGTGTATCACAATAAATTATTTGATTTGATTTTTTTTTATTGATTATAGGTTTGCGCTTGACCGCTATCTCACCTGATCTGCATAATACCTAAACTATGCACATTTTATATTTATTTTTTGTTAGTTTTTCTGGGAATAATGTACCAAACACATGAACTTTTCTAGTTTTCTGTTCTGATCTAGAACTTAGTCACACAAGCGCCTTTTTCTATTTAAATACCTAGGTGCTTGTGTGACTTCTGGGAGTCGGTGTGGTGAGCGAATTAAGTGAACGACAACGAGAGTATTGGAAAAAATACTTAATTTGTACCGAGTTACAGCTAAAACAGTAATCGTATCATCATTACATAGTATAAAACAAAGTTGCTTATGTCCTTATGCTTATGTATGCTTATATCTTTTAAAGTACGCAACGGATTTTGATGCGGCTTTTTTTTAACAGATAGAGTGATTCAAGACGAAGGTTTATGTGTATAATACTTGAATAATATACTTATTCAATATCAGTACCCGTGCGAAGCTGGGGCGGGTCGCTAGTCTATCTTATAAAATGTTGATTAAAATATGTTAACTTATTGCTAACGCAGTACAGTGATTGACGTGATCGACTATGACGCACGTTCTAGATAATTCTTAATGCTCATCATGTTTTGGAAAATACCTAAAAGAAATGCATATACAGGGTGTTTGGTGCATCGTTTGCCAAATTGATTTGGCCGACAGGATAGATCATTTGCTATATCTTCAGCCCCAATAAATCATTCCTTGCCACACCGGTTTTTTTTAAACATGTTTTTAACTTTTATTCTGAAAAACCCCGGATTTCAACATTTAAGCTTACATAAATAAAAAAGTTATTAGTCTATCCAACAAAATTTATTTTTATATTTAAGTGTACTGTTGTATGGTTCTATGAAATCCAAAATTACTTGCTAGTAACGTGTAGTTTTTCTATAAAAAACCTACAAAGTGTATGGGATATGACAAAATAATTTTAAAACTCAACTTTAAATTTCTATAAAAAAAAAAACTAAAAGCGTTGGAGATCTTCGAATTTTCCAAAAAATTCTCTAGTTAATGCCCTTTCCAACGGTGTGCAATATGCTAAAAAAAACCTTTTATTGACTTCACTAATTGGCTAAATGTAAAAAGACAGAGCTCATTTCAGAGACGATTCAGTGTGTACTTTTGGGCAGGAGTAATTGCAAATCATCTGGTTGGACCGCACTATTTACCTGATAACCTCAACGGGGATAATTATCTTGAATTTCTTCAAATAGAGCTGCCCTTATTGTTATCTGAACTGCCAAGTTTCAATGAAGACAAGTCTTTTGTCTTTCAACATGACGGTTGTCCCGCTCACTGGCGATGAACTGTAAGGCAATTCCTAAATGACGCATTTCCAGACTCGTGAATTGGGAGAGATGGCCCTATTCCATGACCTCCACGTTCACCAGACCTAACTCCGCTGGATTTTTACGTCGGGAGTCGGGCCAAAGAACTGGTTTATGCGACGGAAGTTGAGACGAGAGATGATTAAGTGTAACGTATTGAGGCGGCTTTTGTGACCGTTAAACGGAGCAGTGGTGGCCGAGTGGTAATGGCCCCGACTTACGAGTTTGTAGGTCGCGGGTTCAAACTCAGCCAGGCGCATTACTTTGTGTAATTTATTTCATCACTACTGCTCTCAAAATGGTGAAGGAAAACATCGTGAGGAAACCGGCATGTTCTGGAACTAAAAATTCAAAGACATGTGACATCCACCAACCCGCACTGGGCCCGCGTGGTGGGTCATGGTCCATTCCCTCTCCTAGAGAGGAGGCCTGTGTCTCAGCAGTGAGAACATTAAAAGGCTGATGATGATGTGACCGTTAAACCAGAAATTCATCTTCGAACTACAACTCGAGATAGAGAAAGATGTCGCGCATGTATACGAAACAATGGCACCCAATTTGAACAAGATTTGTGATTTTAGTACCTGCTTGTGAAATAAATTTTTATTTCAATTTTGAGGAAAGTTAATAACCTTTGTAAAAAAAAATAATGTGCGTAAAAATGAGATATCAATATCTACCTACTTAAAGCATTCGAGGAGCACTTCCGACGTCTGGCCCCCAAACTCAATCGGATGGGGGCTGCTCTCAAGCGGCTCCTGCCGAACCTTGGGGGTCCAGACGCCTTCTGCCGGAGGCTCTACGCCGGCATCGTTCGGTCCATGGCCCTTTACGGGGCACCAGTGTGGGCGCCGACGCTGCGTAAACGCCCGGCGGCCCAGCTGAACGCCTGCCAGAGGGTCATGGCCATCCGGATGGTGCGGGGATACCGCACGGTGTCCCGCGAGGCGGCGAGCCTCCTTGCTGGCCTACCACCATGGGATTTGGAGGTAACAGTCCTTGCACGCATGCACGACCAGCGCGTGGAGATGCAACGCCGGGGCGAAGATCCGCTGCCCGAACATGTCGAGGCGTGGCGGAAGGAGCTCCGGCGAGATCTCATGGTGAAGTGGAAACAGCGACTGTCGCAACCCAGCGCTGGGCACACCGTAATCTCAGCGGTAGTGCCCCTCTTTGAGGCGTGGCTGGATAGACCTCACGGCGTCCTCACTTTCCGCATGACGCAGGTTCTCACCGGACACGGGAAGTTCGGGAGATTCCTGCACCGGATTCGTGCGGAAGAGACGTCCGGGTGTCGCCACTGTGTGGCGAGCCCGGAGGACACGGTGGAGCACACGGTGGAGGTGTGCCCTGCTTGGGAAGAGCATCGCCGTGTCCTCGTGGGGGTGAGCGGCGGCGGCGACCTCTCGCGCCGGGCCCTGGTTCAGGCCATGGTCCGCAGCGAAGAGGAATGGCAGGCGGTCGCCTCCTTCTGCGAAGCAGTAATGCTCGTAAAGGAGGAGGCCGACCGCATAAGGCAAAGGCAACGGCGTACTCGCCGTAGCCGTCGCCGCCGCGATCCTGCCGATATCCGGCCACCGTAGACACTGGCTCGCGGACGGTGAGCAATGGGTAGCTCGCCGTCCGGTCGTCTGGTAAGACCGAGTCCAAGTCGTCAACGGCGCGCACCGTTCCCGCGCGCCTCAAGGAGTTGTCAGCAAACTGCAGGGGCCCTTCGGGGTCGAATCCTCCTGGAGCCTAGAGGGTGGTGGAAAACTGTTACCTCGACTCCAGGAATAAGGCAAGGAAGGTACGGGGTAGGTTTTTTAGTCAGTAAGAGTCTGACACTGGTCTCCCGCTCCGCCCAAGAGCGGGTTTCGTCATTGGATGATTTTCACCTACCATAAAAAAAAAACCTACTTAAAGCAAGTTATTTTTTTTTTCTTTAACTTCTTAGTGCATTTACCGTAATATCAAATATCAGCCTTTTGTGATTTGAGTGCACATTTAGCCAGTTAGTGAAGTTAATAAAAGATTTTTTTTAGCATATTGCACACCGTTGGAAAGGGCATTAACTAGAGAACTTTTTGGAAAATTCTAAGATCTCCAACGCTTTTAGTTTTTTTTTTTTATAGAAATTTAAAGTTGAGTTTTAAAATTATTTTGTCATATCCCATACAGTTTGTAGGTTTTTTATAGAAAAACTACACGTTACTAGCAAGTAATTTTGGATTTCATAGAACCATACAACAGTACACTTAAATATAAAAATAAATTTTGTTGGATAGACTAATAACTTTTTATTTATGTAAGCTTAAATGTTGAAATCTGGTGTTTTTCAGAATAAAAGTTAAAAACATGTTTAAAAAAAACCGGTGTGGCAAGGAATGATTTATTGGGGCTGAAGATATAGCAAATGATGTATCCTGTCGGCCAAATCAATTTGGCAAACGATGCACCAAACACCCTGTATTATAAAATCAATGCTTATAAAATACTAGCTTCTGCCAGCAGCTTCGCCCGCGTGAAAGTAGGTAGGGTTTTCCATACAAACTTTGGACCTCTCTTTCATAATTATGTTTTCGTCGAGTTTTCATTATTTTTGAAGATGTATTCTGCTATTCAGGGCGGGGACAAATCCAACGAACCAAAAACCATGAAAATTGGTCTAGCCGATCTCGAGTTATGTGTTGTAACAAACCAAATATAGATTAGTGGATTGGGGTACCTTAACTCCTCTCTCCCTGCCTAGGAGTGAATTTATCCGAAAGATTCGGAAAAGGTTTCGGTGAATTTATACAAAAAATTAAACAGACATTTGACCCCGGCGTACACAAACGAAATATAGCAAGATGTATAGATAGATGTATTTGCAACATAGTGGTATGGGTCGCATTCTTGTGGGCTATAGGAGAATTGGTAAAAAAATATTTTACTTACTACTATTAAGGCATTTTTAAAGCATTTTTGTAATAAATTAACTTAAATCTACCGGACCGATTTCAAAAATACTTTTACCAGTCGAAAGCCAGTCGCAGTATAAGTGGCATTGGATATTTTGCCATAGAGAAATTCCCACGGAAAACAAACTACTTATAATGTGCTAGTTATATCAAAAGCAGTTGTTTTAAACTATTTAAGGGACCGCGCGGTAGATTACGGCCCATTCCCTTTACTAGAGAGGAGGCAGTGGGGCATAATTAGAAAGACATCACGGCGTTCTCACCATCTCCCGCCACACTATCTCCAACCTCGCCCAAGAGCAAGGAACAGAGGATCATTGGATATTTTTCAACGAAAAAAAAAACTAAAATGACTGCAGGAGTGCAGGTGCACCTATTACTATTACATTTTGATGCCTGTCCCATGATAAAAAGCAAACTACGGTTACAACATGCACATGGCTTCCAAATGTGCGGCAGCCATATATACACGAGCAGTAATACTGTTTAATGCTATTTCTTCCAATTCGTGTGGGATCTTCTAAAATATACCTACGTATAATATTATTGTCGATAAAATGATAGATTGCAGAACCACAGGTGTGAACGCACAGATCGAATCGACGGATGACGAACGACTGGCGTCGGCCCATGCACACTTTTTTTAATACCATCTCGCAGATCACCTCAAGTCTGCTCTCTTAACCGGACTAATTAGATCGATGCAACCAACCCCATATACAATTACCTTTGGTACTGCCAAATGTACAAGCGAGAGAGGTATTTCGTAGATAAACAAACATAATTTATTTTGCTTGTAACACACGTTTCAGCAATACTAAAAGTAATAACTTCTATTTTATAAACCAAAGTAACTAAGTAAGTTAGAAGTAGTAAGTAAGGTTAACTTTTTAAAAGTTATATAACTTTTTTCAGACATTGAATACGTAAAAAAAAAATTACATATTTTGAAAAGTGAGATTGAAATCTACAATTTAAAATTGATTTGGTTTGTGTACGCAAACTTTCATAAAGCGGGTCATAAACGCCCCATGCCTTTTATACACTAATATATTAAAGAGGTAAAGTTTGTTTTTTTGTTTGTATTAGGTAATCTCTGGAACTACTGGTCCGATTGGAAAAAAAATTGCAACAATAGAAAGCTGCTTTACTCCTGAGTGACATAGGCTATATTTAATGTACGCGGGCGAAGCCGCTGACAAAAGCTAGTTACTTGTAAAAAAATTATTGATATTATGACCATTATATTATTAATTCCACTTTATAGATCCATCATATAATGTAATTGTCTTACTGAGACTTGTGATTATTTTTCTTGCTTTTATATAGCCTCTTTCAATAATGTGAATGTGAGAACATTGTAGACGCAAATTTTAGATTACTTCCTACCATTTTAACGGTAGGAGTTCAATATTGACTGGTCTGCACTGTCCTTACATAATTTATGTGCTGTAATATGGAAATATTGTAAAGATAACAATTTTTTTAAAAGAGTAACCATGGAGTTTCTTGCCGGTTCTTCTCCATAGGAAACGACCAATTTGGAACCGTGCACTAGCATCTGACGTTTTATAAGTGCCCATGTAGGCCCATGTGAAATAAAAAATTTTGACTTTGACTTTATGTACTCGAAAATGTTCCATATAGGTACTAATACCTACTAATGTTACTGATTGAGTTGTATCGTCTATCTCAATAAATTTTGCACTTTGTAACTCTTCTTTCACATCACTAAAGTCTATTTTTTACAATACACATTTGGTATGTGTAATAGTTAGTTCCATTTTACTTAACTCGGGTTATTTTTCTTCAGAACAATTTTAAAACTAAGTAAATAAATATCACTAGCTGTGGTCGACTATAAACTAAGTCAAAACTAAGTCGAGATTGTCTAAACAATAATTATAATTAACTAATTTAAAGTTTTTTTTTAATCATCAAATGATTTTTATGCATTATGTGCCTCTTAAAACATAAACTACTTATATTTTTTCTTTCAAATAAAACCTAAACACATAAAGTTTAGTTGTTATAAGGATTCATATTTTTAAAACCTTTATATTCATTATATAAAAAGACTAGTGACCCGCCCCAGCTTCACACGGGTACAATGCTGATATTAAATATGTGTATTATACATATAAATCTCCTACTTGCCTACACGTCGGAGATGAAATTTAAAAGATTTACCCCTATTTCCCACAAACCCCCAAAATGTGGTGAATAGGGAAGGATGCATTTAAACTTGATATTTTCGCCTGCAGTAAAATTTAAAATATTATTTTCACTGGAGTTTAAAAAATGGGAAAATTCTTAAACTGCGCTTACAAACGTTATTCCGTTGTCAGAAAATATTTGTGCAGGTTTTCCACGACGAGATAAAACCCTTTTAAAAGTCATTAAGTATGTCTTGGAAGTTAGAAGTGTATCCGCACGATTAGCAAAGCATATAAAATAATAAACAAAATAACACTTCAAGTTCTGAACCAAGGGGTTCAAAACTTACGCGGGACCTATAATATATAAAAACTCAAAACAAGATCTTTATAAAAGCTTTCTAGGAAAATTATTTTGAACTTCATAGGATGAACGGATTTTGAAAAATTAAATAGAGACCTTTCTGAACTAATTTAGTAATTTAACTGTAGGTAAGCATTTTTTTAACTTATTTTATATTTATTGTCCTGACCGTCATCATTATCATCCTTTTTAATGTTCCCAATGCTGGGACACAGGCCTCCTCTCCAGGAGAGGGAATGGGCCATAATCCACCACGCGGGCCCATTGGTGGATGTCACATGTCTTCGAATTTTTGTTTCTAGGACATGCCGGTTTCCTTACGATGTTTTTCTTCACCGTTTTCAGAGCAGTGGTGATGAAATAAATTACACAAAGTAATGAGCCTGGCTGGGTTTGAACCTGCGACCTACAACTCGTAAGTTGGGGCCGTTACGACTCGGCCACCACAGCTCTCAACAAATACTGACCATATCTTCTTTTAAATAAAAATCAAAAAGATTAAAATCGGTTTACGCTATCTAAAATTACCACATGGTATAGACCTTAGCTTGCGATCTTAGCTTGCATAAACATGTTAAAATGTACTCAAAGATATTCAAAAGAGTCTGCGCCCAAGCTGAATCTATTTGAATAAGTGAGAAAATTGGAAATTCTAATAATAAAATAAAAGCTGTCTGGAAGGTGATAAACAAAGAAACTGGAAAGACCAACCAACAAGATCGAAATGAATTGTCCCTAAAAATTGATAATAAAATAAGTTAAAAGTGGCTGAGACATTGGAAAACTTTTTCACTAACATCCCAATAGAAGTTACGAAATCTCCCCCTTCTTCATCTTTGTTAGCTGAATCTTTTTTAAAAGACTATTTACTAAGGATATACCAACCTTTGAATTTAAGCGTATCTCTGTTGATACAATTATAAAAACCTTCAAAAGTCTTAACATGAAAAACACTGAGGACTTATGGGGTATATCAGTTAAGGTTCTGGGAGATATTATTGATACAATTGCTCCTGTCCTAACAGGCATATTTAATCAATGTTTGGACAGCGGTACATTCCCTGATTACTTTTTAATTTACTATAATGAAACATAGTAAAGTTGTACCAATTTTCAAATCAGGTAGTAAGAGTGACCCCTCTAATTATAGACCTATATCTGTGCTTCCAGCATTGAGTAAAATCTACGAAAAAATCATGCTGGACCAGATGCTGTGTCATTATAATGTGAATGGGATTTTGGCTTCACGAAAGGAAGGTCGACGACGGATGCAGGAGTGAAACTCATCAGTCACATTTTGGAATCCTGGGAGAAATCCCAGGATGCCATTGGCATATTCTGTGACCTCTCAAAAGCATTTGACTGTGTTGATCATAAAACTCTGATGTGTAAATTACATCATTACGCAATTCGTGAACGAGCTGCTGGTCTTGTTTTTTCCTATTTATCTCACAGGCAGCAAAAAGTAAACATTAATGGGGCGACGTCCTCGGGGTCTTTAATAAAGATGGGCGTGCCTCAGGGTTCAATTCTTGGCCATTTCCTTTTTCTAGTTTATATTAATGACCTTCCTTACATGATGGCTAATTTATCCGACATAATCCTTTTTGCAGATGACACTTCCCTTATTTTCAAAGTAGATAGGAAGGATGTGGATGTTTTACATGTCAATGAAAGTCTGGCTGTTCTTTCTAAATGGTTTGAAGCTAATAACCTCCTATTAAATGCCAATAAAACGAAATGTATAAAATTTTCCCTGCCAAATGTCCCTCAAGTTGGCAGCAGTTTAATTCTTGACGGCAAAAAACTTGATGTCATAATGGAAACTGTTTTCTTAGGTATAACTATCGATTCTAAATTGCAATGGGGCGCTCATATTAGAACTCTCTCTGGTAGACTAAGCTCAGCTGCATATGCAGTAAGAAAGATAAGGCAACTGACAGATGTAGCCACAGCTAGATTAGTCTACTATGCTTATTTCCACAGTATTATGTCTTATGGCATTTTATTGTGGGGATCTGCAGCTGATGTCGACTCAATTTTTATTTTACAAAAAAGAGCAATCCGGGCTATTTATAAAATGGGTCCTCGCGAGTCCCTTAGAGATAAATTTAAAGAAATCGATATACTGACTCTGCCTTCTTCTTCTTCTTATATCCTAGAAAGTATCCTGTATGTTCGTAAAAATTTTGGACTTTTTAAAATTAGAAGCGATATTCATAACAAGAATATGCGCAGTAAACACGAAATTGTTTTACCCAAATGGAGACTAGCCAAGACCAGCGAGTCGTTTTTAGTTAACAGCATACGCTTTTATAACAAGCTGCCAGAAGCGGTAACCGAACTTAGTGAGGGAAAGTTCGAAAATCATATTAAGCGGGTCCTAACCAAAAAAGCATATTATAACTGGTAACTAACTACTCTCTGGTAACTCATTCATATTGTGTATTAATGTCTATTAACTGCTCCATCTTTGTTTTTATATACACTTTCTTTTTCCTCTTTTTTCAACACATTGCTTTTGCAATATTTATATTATTAAGATCTAAAAATTTTAAATTAAATAATAATTTATTTTGTTAGCATCTCGCAGTGTAACTGTTGTGATGATAAATGTATTTTTTTTTTCATACTTATTATTATTTTTTTGTTTTATATAATATTTCTTTCTTTACATTTCACGTTGTAAAGTAAGAACAATGTAGACTTCGCAAATCCTATTACGACTCACCTTTAATTTTTTATTATTATGATTATTTTTATTGTGCTTTTGAGTACAATATTGACTGGTCTACAATGTTCTTACATAATGATATAAATACTGTAATAACGAGATAATATTGTAAGAAACCATTTTTTTAAAAGAGTAACCATGGAGTTTCTTGCCGGTTCTTCTCCATAGGAAACGACCAATTTGGAACCGTGCACTAGCTTCTGACGTTTTATAAGTGCCCATGTAGGCCTATATGAAATAAAAACCATTTTGATTATGATTTTGATTTTGACCCATATCCCGGAAAATTGGATTATTAATTTTAACATGGGGTACTGGGATCTGTTAGGTACAGTAAGATAATAAAAGTCCATAAGACCGCTAAAGATCACATTGCTATGAACTTCAGCACGATGTAGACAGTGCGTGTGTGTGCGTTGAGCGAGTGACGCCTCAGCATTCCACAGATAACACACACTAATAAACTTTCGTAGCGCTCACCACGCGAAAGAACATACGTAAATATATTTCTGATCCTCACCAATTTCTACCATTGAATTCATATTGTATAGCTAAAATTCGCACAAATCTAATAAGTGCTGTGGAGTACAACTACTAAGTGCTTGAACAATGAAGTTCAAGTTCGATTCTGCCGCTGCTAATTACTCTATGAAGGACTTCTTTGACAACAAATCACTATTAAAATACAATCTGCCTGAGTCATGATGCGTTTTTGAAAAATGACAATCTTTTCTTTTAAAAATAAACCGTTTGTCAATTAAAATTTGTTACTCCAACAATAGATGAATGATCAATTTTTTTTAAATAATTGTATTATTGTTGACATGCATGTAAACTCACTAAGTATAGGTTCCAACATTTTATTATACACCCTAAGGGTAGGGCATGGCTGTTCATAAAATATTTAATTAACACCATCTGTATCTTGTACAGTTACCTATGATCCACAATAAAGATGAATTAAATTGAAAAAAAAAAATTGAATTGAATAATATACATTTAATATCAGTACCCGTGTGAAGCTGGGTGTCATACTCCGCAGCAGAACCACTTTGACTACATTATATACAAATTACAGGATAAAATGTAGATAATGTGTATATTTTTGTAGCTTAATATCAAAATTTGTATATTGTTAGTTTCTTGGAAAACATCAATTCAAAGTGGTCATGCCACAGAGCATACTCTCCAGCAGGACCACTTTAAAATAACGCTTATTTCACGCTGATTATGCACAGGCCATAATTTAAAAAAATGTATATTTATTGTATATTAAGATAACATCTACAATTTCAGATAAATACTTACCGATTTTTAGTAATTTGTAAATGTTTTATCGGAAAGCGCCTGCTATGAATTTCTTAGCAAATAACAGCCAATGACAGAAGGTAGTCGTAAATAAATATATTAATCTTGTTATTTGTATTAATCTTGTAAAATTGTAGATGTTATCTTGATATACAATAAATATACATTTGTTTATATTATGGCCTGTGAATCATTAGCGTGAAATAAGCGTTTTTTTAAAGTGGTCCTGCTGGAGAGTATGCTCTGGGGCATGACCACTTTGAATTGATATTTTCCAAGAAACTAACAATATACAAATTTTGATATTAAGCTACAAAAATATACACATTATCTACATTTTATCCTGTAATTTGTATATAATGTAGTCAAAGTGGTTCTGCTGCGGAGTATGACACGAAGCTGGGGCGGGTCGCTAGTGTCTTATAAAAACTAAATCCCATTCTTTTGAGGAATGTCGCCACAATAAAAAAATCTTTATTACAGTTTTTAAAAATTTGGCCTATGTTGAATAGGGGGGACGAGTCTTAAGAAATCTGCCCATGGTCCTTTTCAGTGTTGCCTAGTGTCTCATTGTGAAGTTACCATTTTAAACAGTTGACTTCTCTAATAATCATTAGGGAACTTTAAGCCCATTTATGTCATTCGACTCTTAGTAGATGCTTTGCAATTGCTTTTTACAAAAAAAAAAAGTCTGGTAAAGTTCGTAAAATGTATAATATGCGAGTATGTATCATAGCTCATAGACAATCATTTAGCCAAGATTTTGTCATCATCATCATCATTTCAGCCGAAAGACGTCCACTGCTGGACATAGGCCTCCCCCAAGCGCCGCCACAAAGACCGGTCCTGTGCGTCTCGCATCCATCGGCTTCCAGCAACCGTGACCAGGTCATCGGTCCACCTTGTGGGAGGCCTTCCAACGCTACGTCTTCTGGTACGCGGTCGCCACTCCAGAACCTTTCGGCCCCAGCGGCCATCCGTTCTGCGTGCAATGTGCCCTGCCCATTGCCACTTAAGTTTGGCGATTCTTTTCGCTATGTCGGCAACCTTGGTTCTCTTGCGGATATCCTCATTTCTGATTCTATCACGCAAGGATACTCCGAGCATAGCCCTTTCCATTGCCCTTTGAGTCTTTTTATAAGGTCCATTGTAAGCGACCACGTTTCAGAGCCATACGTCATCAATGGCAACACGCACTGATTATAGACTTTCGTCTTGAGGCATTGTGGTATATTAGACGAGAAGACACCGCGTAGCTTCCCAAACGCTGCCCAGCCGAGTCGGATTCGACGATTGACCTCTTTTTTGTAACTGAAAAAAAAGAAAGAAAGAAAATCTTTTTATTTACGGGACTTACCCATTGTGACACTCTTTTAATTTTAAGTTCCTATTGTTAATTTTATTTCTGGTGTGCAATAAAGAATATATCTATCTATCTATCTATACACTGTGAAATTTAAATGGTTGTTTTCCCGCGGCAGAATGACTTGCCGTAAGGAGTACTTTTGAAGCTTACAGTAAAAATAAAAAGTTTTTTTTTTTATGAATAATTATTAAAAATATTCATCAACTCAAAAAAGCGAAAACAATAGTAACATTAGACTTAATTTGTAGGTACTACTAGTCGCATGCGCAGCACGTCGTCAAAAGAAACCGATTCATTAAATATTTAAACCAAAATAAGCTCTCGCACGTTGTGATACGTCATAGTTAGCTTGCACACTAGAGGTCCATTTTTTGTTTTTAATATTTATTTTTTTATCAAACGTTTGTATTACCAAAACACAACCATTTCGCTGAGGGAAAACAACCATTTAAATTTCACGGTGTATAATAATAATTTACATAAACAGATCAGAATAGTGCGCAATTGGGTGCATATTGTTGAAATAGGGTAACAAATATAAACTACTTGCTATATTAGCGCCATCTGATTATTTAATGTGAGTAACATTTTGACAAATAAAATGTCTGTCTGCTGAAAAAATCCCGAAGTTTTATTAGGTTATGGGCCCAGACCCGCAATTTATTAATTTTCGATCGTTTTAAATTAGTGCACAGTTGTAAATATGTCGTGTAATCACTCAGTAAACGTTCCCAAACTGAGAGGGCGTGAGGATTACTCCCGTAAGATTAGTCTATTAAGAAACCTTATCTCTATTCGCCTAGAAACGTGCGAGTCCATGACTAGCTACGTCACACAAATCGTAGAAACAGCACAGAAACTTAAAGGAAGTGGTTTCGAGATTAATGACGCGTGGATCGGCTCTTTGCTTTTAGCGGGACTTCCAGAGAAGTTTAGCCCAGTGATCATGGCCATTGAGCACTCAGGCATAGTTATAAGTGCAGATTCTATTAAAACGAAGTTATTGGACATGAGTACAGATTTCGAAATTAAGTCGGAAGGTGCATTCATCGCTAGTAAACATGTTAGTAACAACAGTAAAATAATTTCAGAAAAGAACGCTAAGTCCTCGAAAGTTATTCGTTGTTATAAATGTAAAGAAATTGGTCATTTCAAAAATCAATGCCAATCAGAAAAAGCGAAGAAAAATGCATTCAGCGCAGTATTCTTAACGAGTAAATTTAGTCAAGACGACTGGTACGTAGACTCTGGCGCTAGTACTCATATAGTGTCTAATAAAAACATGTTGACGAACATCTCTTATCAACCGAAAATTAAAGAGATTATGGTTGCCAATCAAACATGTGTACAGGTCGAATGTTCGGGAGACTTACAAATCACGACTGCAGTGGGCAATAAGCAGTATGAAGTGAATGTCAACAATGTTTTGTACGTGCCTAACCTCACCACGAATTTGTTGTCAGTGAGTAGAATTATTGCTAGTGGAAATAGAGTAATATTCAACCACAGAGGATGCTTAATTTATAACTCACAGAATGATTGCATTGGTGAAGCAAAGTTAGAGAACGAGGTCTACAGATTAAACATTGTGAAGTCTCAGCAACTTGTAGCAGCAGCAGTTAAGACTTCAAGCACAACATGGCACAAACGACTAGGTCATATAAATATGAATGACTTATGTAAAATGAAGAATGGGACAGTCGAAGGCGTGACATTCCAAGATACAAGTGGTGAAATTGATAAATCCAGCTGCACAGTATGCTGCGAGGGCAAACAAACGAGGTTACCGTTTCCTCTGAGTGCTAGCAAAAGTCAGGAGGTGCTGGAATTGGTTCATACTGATTTGTGTGGTCCAATGGAGAATAAATCACTTGGAAGGGCTTCGTATTTTCTAATTTTTGTTGATGATTACAGCCGAATGTGTTTCGTATACTTTTTACAGTCAAAACAGCAAACATTTGAGTATTTCAAAGAGTTCAAAAAATATGTTGAGAACCAGGAATCTAAGAAAATAAAAATATTAAGATCTGATAATGGGGGCGAGTTCTGTTCAACTGTTATGGAGAACTATTTGAAACAATGCGGCATTGTACATCAAAGAACGAGTGCGTATACTCCAGAACAGAATGGATTGTCTGAGAGGTACAACAGGTCAATCGTAGAAAAAGCCCGCTGTCTTCTATTTGATGCCAAGTTTGAAAAAAAGTTCTGGGCGGAAGCTGTTAACACAGCAGTGTATATAAAGAATAGATCGCCAGCAGCAGGACTAGACAGGGATACTACACCCTATGAAATATGGACGGGACGAAAGCCAAATATAGGCCATTTACGAATATTTGGAAGCCCAGTAATGGTCCATATCCCTAAGGACAAGCGCAGAAAATGGGATAAGAAAGCAACTAAGATGTTTTTAGTTGGCTATTCAGAAACTACCAAAGGTTATCGCCTGTTTGACCCAAAGTCACAGAAGATTATTGTTGCCAGAGATGTGGTGGTCACGGAGGAATCGAATGACAGATCAACTGCGATTGTATTGGTAGAGGAACAACAATCACCTCAGAAGAACCAAAACAGTATGTCGGATAGCACAGAGAGCATCGAAGATAATGTGAATGATGCAACATATGTTCCTGATGAGACATCAAGTGAGTCTGAAGACAGTTTCCATGAACCGCTCAGCGCATCAGATACTATTGTGGCACAGTCAAATACTTTGGATATTCCTAAGAAACGCACAATAAAAAGACCAGACTACTACGGTTATATGTGTGTGGAAGATGTGACAGGTGAGCAGATTTCTCTAAATGAAGCTGTAAATGGACCAGAGAAAGTGCAGTGGCAACGTGCAATAAAGGAGGAATTACAGTCATTTAGAGATTGTGACAGCTGGGAGCTTGTTGACCGGCCAAAGGATGGTACTGTAGTTAAAAATAGGTGGGTGTTTAAAAGAAAATATAATAGTGATGGTGATGTAAGGTACAGAGCTAGGCTTGTAGCTAAGGGTTTTACCCAAAAGAAAGGAATTGACTATACTGAAACTTTCTCACCAGTGTTACGTTATTCAATACTAAGATTACTATTTGCTTTGACTGTTGAGCTTGGACTCAATATGAATCACCTTGATGTACCGACGGCATTTTTAAATGGTGTTTTGAAAGAAAATGTATTTACAGAAATTCCAGAATGTTCTTCTTTTGTTAATTGTGATAATAAGGTATTAAAGTTAAAACGAGCAATCTATGGTCTCAAGCAGTCTGCTAGGGCTTGGTATACCAGAGTGGAAGAGTGTTTGATAAATTTAGGTTATAAGAAGTCTAAATATGAACCTTGTCTATTTGTAAAATGCAGTAATAATGTCAAAGTATTTGTAGCATTGTACGTTGACGATTTTTTCGTATTTTATAATTGCAAAAATTCTTATTTAGAATTAAAAGCCGAACTTACCGAACAATTTAAGATTAAGGATTTAGGTCAGATTAAACAGTGTCTAGGAATGAGGGTTAAAGTTCAGAAAGACTGTGTGACTGTTGACCAAGAGCAATTTGTAAATACAATTCTAGATAGATTTAATATGTCAGATTGTCGATGTTCAGATACTCCTATGGAAGTTAATATTAAGTTGGAAAAAGGTGTAAATAATGATTGTAATAAAAAATATCCTTACCAACAATTGATTGGGAGTCTCATGTATTTATCTGTATTAACAAGGCCAGACATAGCTTACAGTGTAAGTTATCTTAGTCAGTATAACAATTGTTTCAAAGAAACACATTGGAGACATCTAAAGAGATTGTTAAAATATTTGCAGAAAACTAAAAGCTATGGTTTAGTGTATAAGAAAGACAGTAATTGTTCATTATATGGTTTTGTAGATGCTGATTGGGCATCATGTACCGTGGATAGGAGGTCTTATACCGGCTATTGTTTTATCATGTCAGGTTGTGTCGTATCTTATGAGTCTAGGAAACAGAGAACAGTGGCTTTGTCATCTACAGAGGCTGAATACATGGCTCTTTCTGAAGCCTGCAAAGAGGCTATTTACTTAAAGAATTTGTTAAATGAAATGTTACAGCTAAATGAAAAGACACCTGTATATTTGTTTAGTGATAGTCAAAGTTCACTAAGTTTAGCAGTTAATCCTTTATTTCATAGACGTACTAAGCATATTGATGTGCGACATCATTTTGTACGTGAATGTGTACTCTATAATAAAGTTAAGCTTGATTATGTATCAACCTTAGATATGCCAGCAGATTTACTGACAAAAAGTCTGTGTGCCAATAAACATTACAAGTTTTTAAGTTTAATGGGTATTAAAGAAGTGTAGTTTTGGCTGGTATGTACAGAGTTATCTAATTATAGAATTGTTATTTTTTGTCTTTTGATGATGATTAGTAGTTTATTTTGTTATGAGAGGGTGTTGAAATAGGGTAACAAATATAAACTACTTGCTATATTAGCGCCATCTGATTATTTAATGTGAGTAACATTTTGACAAATAAAATGTCTGTCTGCTGAAAAAATCCCGAAGTTTTATTACATATGGGGCCCCATTACGATCTTCGGGGCCCAAGTCAACCTCCCCTGCAAGTTGGGGCACCTGCCGATCAGCGGATGAGGCTCTGGCGCTGGCTTTCCCTCTTAGGGTTGGGAGGTCGGACGGCAGTCGCTCCCGTAAAGGCCACAAAAGCCAATAAATATGGACAGTCTAAGAAAGTTTGTTGCCACGGTTAGGGCGCCGCCGCAAAACGGCGCTGTGGCAAGTGGGCGAGGGCTACCGTGTCTGGGGCGAACACGGCTAAAGACGCGAGCCCCAACCCGTAAACTCCGCTTCGCCAGCCTGAACATTGGCACGCTGACCGAACGCGTGAGAGAGTTAGCCGATGTACTTTTTAGGCGAAGGGTGGCCGTGGCATTCCTGCAGGAGACTCGGTGGAAAGGCCGCAGGTCCCGGCTTATCGGGAATGGCTACAAATTAATCTACACGGGTGCAGCCGGTGGGGAGAACGGAGTGGCCGTTGTACTCTCCGAGGAGTTTCAAGACGCAGTCCTGGAGGTGAAACGCTACAGCGACCGGCTTATGGTCGTAGGTGTGCTTATCGACGGGGTTATAACCCACTTGATAAGTGCCTACCCCCTTTTTTTTTAGTTCAAGCTCTTATACTCCATCCTAAGGTTGTCTGGTAGATATCGCTGTCAGCGATAAGACCGCCTTTGTACCCATTCATATAAGTTTCTGTAAAATTGTTGCTTTTTTTGGTGTACAATAAAGTATTATTCTATTCTATTCTATTCTACGCGCCTCAGGTCGGTTGCAGCGACGCTGAAAAGGCTGCGTTCTGGGATCAACTCGGTGGGGTGCTTCGTGGCATCCCGCTGTCACAGGGAATCGTTTTGGGTGGTGATCTGAACGGTCATGTGGGTGACAGGTGCAAGGAGTTTGAGCATGTTCACGGTGGCTTTGGATACGGTAGCCGTAACGCTGAAGGGGAGAATATCCTCCAAACGTGTGCGGCTGCCGGCCTTGCCATCGTGAACACGTATTTCAAAAAGAAATCCGAACACCTGATTACCTACAGGAGCGGGAGGTACGCTACCCAAATCGATTTCTTACTCACACGGAGGCACCTTATCAGTAGGGTGGCCAACTGCAAGGTCATACCCGGCGAGAGTCTCACTGCACAACACCGTCTCTTTGTCATGGACTTGCGCGGCAAACCTAGTCAAGTTTGATGAGCGCCAACAACGCCGAATTCGGTGGTGGCGACTGGATGCAGCCACGTCCCAGTCGTTCGCGTCGGCCATCGGCGATAAGTGCGATGGTACCGATGGCGAACCTGTGCAAAGCCACTGGGACAGGATTCAGGCTGCCATCACCGAGGCGGCAAAGTCGGTGCTCGGCTTGACCAGGGGCGGCCGCAAGTGTGACAAGGAAACTTGGTGGTGGGATGACACAGTCCAGAGGAAGATCAGAGAGAAGAAAGCTCTCTTTAAAACGTGGCAAGCTCCCAAATCTCCCGAAGACCGCGACGCATACAGAGCTGCAAAACGTGCCGCCAAGAGGGCCGTAGCCAGAGCCAGACGAGACCACTTACAGCCACTTTATGATAAGTTGGAATCGTCTGAGGGGCAGAAGCTCATTTATAAGTTGGCACGTTCCAGGGTCAAAGCGGCACTGGATATCACTAAGTGCCGCTATGTAAGAGACCCTGACGGCAATCTGTTATGCGAGGACCTCGCGGTGAAGGAGAGATGGCGCTCGTACTTCCACGAGCTGCTGAACAAGCAGCACAAAGAGGTGCTGTCTCCGGTTCTCCCTCCAAATCAGGGACTTGTGCCCCTGGTTACGCCTGAAGAAGTGCATGTGGCTCTTCGCCGCATGAAGAACCGGAAAGCTGTCGGTGCCGATGGAGTCCCCATTGAAGCCTGGAAGGCGATGGGTCCTCGTGGTGTGGGCATCTTATTTAACCGCATGCTCCTCACCGGAAAGATCCCGAGTCAATGGAGACTGAGTATTATCACTCCAGTCTTCAAAGGCAAGGGATCAGTGCAGGAGTGTGGCGACTACCGGGGGATTAAGGTTATGTCCCACACCATGAAGCTCTTCGAGCGGGTGATTGACTCTCGGATCCGACAGGAGTGCACCGTCTCGGGATGTCAATATGGGTTTCGACCAGGCCATGGCGCCATGGATCCCATCTTTGCCCTAAGGGTTACCATGGAGGGATACAGATCAAAGAATACGCCTCTGCACCTCTTGTTCCTTGACATGCAGAAGGCCTTCGACTGTGTCCCACGTGAGGTGATCTGGTGGGCGCTGAGATCCAAAGGAGTGCCCGAGACCTATGTTGACATCATCCGAGATATGTACCGAGACTCCGGTTCTGTGGTTCGGACCGCAGTTGGCGATACGAAACCCTTTCCCATCACCGTCGGAGTTCACCAGGGTTCTGTCCTTAGTCCGTTTCTGTTCAGTGTGGTGCTGGACGTCCTGTCCTCCAACATCAGGGACTTACACGAGCAGCCGCCATGGCTGCTCATGTATGCAGACGACATCGCGCTGGCGGACTCGGACAGTGGGCGCTTGGTTCGACGTGTGACAGCGTGGAAGGAATCGCTGGAAAACGGCGGTCTGAAAATTAATGTTTCGAAGACCGAGTACTTGGCCTGTAACACAACAAACGCTGCTCCTGTTCGCATTGGCGAAGACACAGTCGAGCGCACGGAACAGGTCAGGTACTTGGGATCGGTGCTCCACGAGTCCGGGGACGTCGATTGCGACGTCGAGTCACGTATCTCGGCGGCCTGGGTGAAATGGCGTGAGGTGGCGGGGGTTATCTGTGACCCCAATATGCCGGTTAGGCTCAAAGGACAGGTTTATAAGACCATCATTAGGCCTGTCCTTTTGTATGGGCGTGAAGCGTGGCCTGTACTTGAGCGGCACAAGCAGAGCCTGCGTGTCACGGAAATGAATATGCTGCGCTGGATGTCGGGAGTGTCGCGGAAAGACCGCATTAAG
This sequence comes from Mythimna loreyi, assembly GCA_029852875.1. Classification (NCBI taxonomy): domain Eukaryota; kingdom Metazoa; phylum Arthropoda; class Insecta; order Lepidoptera; family Noctuidae; genus Mythimna; species Mythimna loreyi. Next base: position 2,903,366 of record CM056777.1, on the reverse strand, counting down.
AACTCCCGCATCCGGGGCAGCCTTCAGGTCCGTGACATAGCGGATAAACTGCAGGAGGGTCGCCTACGCTGGTATGGCCACGTATTACGAAAACCAGCAGACTACGTGGGTAACAGATGCCTCGCCATGCCACCTCCGCCGGGACCCGGAAAACGAGGAAGGCCTAAGAGGCGTTGGATCGACGTCGTAAGAGACGATATGCGTGCCAATAGGCTTACGGCAAAGGACGCGAAAGACCAAGCGAAGTGGAGGCGTTTGAGTTGGAAAGCGGACCCCGGGCACCGAGGTGAAAGCCAAGGAAGCAACCGGGACTAGCGCTGAGATGATGATGATGAGATCAGAATAGTGCGCACGCCACTCAGCATAAAGCCGAAGACACACACATTGCGACGAGTCCACGGCGCTGGTTTTCAGGGTCGACCGATGATTTTATCGTCGTAGCAGTATGACGTGCCAATAGATAGAATTGCGTTACGTTGTTAAAGTTGTTACAATACGCTTTCACATTTGATTAGTGGCCATACTACAATTCAAGCACCTGGACATCGTGAGCGTCAAAAACTAAATCGTAAACAAACAATATGCTCAGCAAAATATTACTATGTATTAGAATCTCTAACAAAGTCCGATAAGATATACCATAGCGTGGGGCAAACTTTAAATATTCAACACAAACGAAAAGACAACACAGTGCCTAATATATTATGTGGTATAGTTTGTTTTTTAATTCTAGGCTACAATTTGAGAACTCAGAATGTCACACTCTACAAATAATTATGTTCCCAATTTTCTGGAGTTTGACATTTTAAGTTGTCAAATCGTAGTCTAGGATTAAAAAACGAACTATAGTAGGATCTAGGCAAGACTGCACAGACAGTTTTGACAGTTTAGTTTAAAAATAGCTAAAACGTCAAAATAACTCAGGGGTTTGGATACACACTCTTGAAAATATCGTAGATTAGTAAATAATGTGTAACGTGAGTGTCTTCAATACGCGCAACAGCTCAACAAGTGGCACATATCAGCGATTCATTATCTTTATTTCTGCAAGTTTTAATATTTTTTTCTAAAATTTAATTTAAGTACTAGTTAATTAAGTACTAGTTAATGTAATTTAAGTACTAGTTAGTTAGTTTAATTTAAGTAATAGTAGAGCATAAATATCCGAAAGGTCGTAAGCAAGACCACTAAAAAGGTTCATCGTACATCACGCCATCAGCGTAGAAGACACGAGTACTCCTGCAATGCTGCGAGCCTGGTACCTGAGTTGTCTACGAGTAGTGATTGTTCCACCCCCAGCGCTGACGTAAGAAGTTCATAGTTCCAGATACTAAATAACTCTTTAACCCCGAGGTAAACACTGTGGTTTTCATTACGAAAATGAGGAAAATAAAAATAATAAAAACCTGAGTCGTCGTCAAAGGTCTTCGTATGTTTTTAGGTAGGTCTACCTATATTTCTTTTGATTTAGTCGATAAAAGGTTTTCTCCTCTTAAGAATCTGGCGTTAAATCCATAACTGAAGCTCATGAACTTATCGTGTCCATAAAATTCTTGTAACAGAGATTTAGAGTCGAACAACAAACACAACTCAATGAAACAAATATCGGCCACAGAACTTAGAGTGGTAGATGATACTACGATTTTTTTTTCAGTGGTCAGATATAAAAGTCAAGGTCAGAGATAAATTTGAAAAATTGTGAGGAGCCAAAATGTAAAGAGAATCAGGACTGGTGACGCGGGAGCAAGCGACATACAGTTGCCCACATAAGAGACAAAACTCACGTCTGCCCATATTCTTTTGGTGTAGAAACAGTTTGGCTGCGAAAGCAGCAACGACATTTTTTGTTTTAATTAAAATTATTTCATCGTTTTGCAGTTGGAGATCCTTGACACTAAACAATTTATAAGTTGCAGATTTTACTGTCAAAAAGTGCAGTGATTGAAATAGTCGTTCACTTAAGTTTCTAACAACCAAATGTTGCCTATAAATAACGCAACGGAAGGATAACTGGAATTTTCATAGCCCGCCAACCGGAGCAACTGATATAATATTTTTCCTCTTTCTCATCACAAATTTTTTCCAATGTATTGAATATGTTTTCACATTTTTTGGACCGCAAAAAGAACTCATAACTGCCAGACATTATGTTAAAATTAAGGAAAAATAAAAGTAATCCACATAGTTCCCACATTCACAATAATACAAATTTACAAAAATGTAATCTTACATAGTTAATATTGTAAAAATAATTTAAAATTGTCAATGTCATAGTTGTCATAATTTGTAATAAAAAATAAATAATATCATGTTGTAAAATTGTAAAATAACAATTATCAGTTTAAAACAAAAATATATACTTATTATAAATAATAATAACAACGAAAAATTATAAAATAAGAAATGAAATGAGAACAATTATTGTGATTACTGGAGCAGGTCAATCCCAAGCTGTTATGTCCTCAAGATACTCTTTTACAGTATAAAAAACCGTCTGAGAAAGTTTATGTTTTACAAATGATTTGAATTTATTACGGCTAAGTTTATGAATAATCTCTGTTAATGTAACAAGTGTTAGGGTACGATGGGACTGACTTACGCTGTGCGTTATAAAAGTCCCTAATTTTTTAAGAAACAAAAAAGTTTCTGAGTAGGACTGGGAAGCTTATTATAAAAGTGTATACATTGGCATCTAAATGAGCCTCCTATTTTTTGAGCCTTGTTACTAGAACCGCTAATTTGTTTTTATTCACTAGCAAATATCACTGTATTTTTTTTTAATGAACATCCAAAATGTTTTCATAGATGTACTGAGCTGATTATTACTGAGCTATTTATCACAATAGAAATAAAAGCCGATTCCTCTGAAATTATTTTGTACATACAATTATTTTGTACGTACCTACTTAACTGTAATCGATGCAGGTCATCAGAGTCTGAGGTACGTGCAGGAACTATAAAAGCCAGCTCAAAGCGGATCCAAGAGACATGGTGCGGACAAAAAATATATACTTTCCAGGTGTCATCGTACTCGTGAATAAGATGTTATTTGTAATAGGTATTATGTTAAAAATAAACTTTTTACAAAAAAAAAAACCGCCTTCAAAAAAAGCCAAACAATAAAAGTTCCTACACTAAATAGTTGAAAATAAAAATTTGAATTGCTGTAAAGAAACTTAATTTATAGGTAAACTTATTACTTTTACTTACTAGTACTTTTACTTATTACTTAGTACTTTTATTGTTTGGCTTTTTTTGAAGGCAGTTTTTTTTTTTTGTAAAAAGTTTTTTTTATTTGTAGCCGTTTAGTATTTTTTATTATAATGTGTTATGGCAACGAAGTCATATGTCTGTAAGTATAATGTCATATAAGTAGGAGTACATATTATAGGTACATTGTTACAGTGTAATCGATTTGATCTCGTGGAGAGATGATATGATGCATGAAATATTTATGATTCATCTCATGAGTACATCTCATGATAGCTCTCATCATCATCATCATTTCAGCCAGAAAACGTCCATTGTTGGACATAGGCCTCCCCCAAGCGTCGCCACAACGACCGATTCTGTGCGACTCGCATCCATCGCGTTCCCGTGATTCTCACCAGGTCGTCGGTCCACCTTGTGGGAGGCCTTCCAAAGCTGCGTCTTTTGTCGCCACTCTAGAACCTTTCAGCCCCATCGACCATCTGTTCTACGAGCAATGTGCCCTGCCCACTGCCACTTAAGTTTGGCAATTCTTCGGGCTATGTCGGTGACCCTGGTTCTCCTGCGCATTTCTTCATTTCTGATTCGAACACGCAAGGAAACTCCGAGCATAGCCCTTTCCATTGCCCTTGACAGCATTGCCCATGACAGCTCTAATAAGCTCAAACAATGCTAGGATACATTATTTTATTTTGAAGTTCCCATGCCCATACCTTCCACCTTCCAGCTTCATGATCACATCAGTTCAATAGTACCTTACAGCTAAAGTGCATCTTATGACAATTCTAACAAGCCCAAACACGGCTAGGATATATTAATTAGTTACGCAGTTCCAGTGCCTACCTTTCAGCTCCATCATCATCATCAGATCAGTTCGATGATAACATTTTCAACATAAATATTTAAGATCATTGGTTTATAGTCCATTTTCATAGTTGCTTAACTACCTTGATTGTGATATCTATGCGATTGTCAAGTTTCGTTAGCCATTTCTGATCTTTTTCACCAATTCCACCTCATCAAATGTTATTTTTTGACCGTAAATGCTTGAGTACTTGATGAAAATATGAAAAAAACTATATAGTTGCCTATAATATTTGAGGAGTTCCCTCGATTTCTCATGGATCCCATCATCAAAACTCGATTTTGAAAAAAAAATGGGACCAATCTGGAAGCATATCCTTTCAAGTACAAAAAAAAATTTGCAAATCCATCCATAAACAACGGAGTTCTGAGGTACCAAACATAAAAAAAATACAATCGAATTGAGAACCTCCTCCTTTTTTTGAAGTCGGTTAAAAATAAAATATGGGTTCCTGCCGATCAACAACGATCGGTAGCGTGGCGATACGTAAAGAATCGGTGCGGTCAGAAAATGATAACATTTTTGTGAAATATTTTTGGTCTTTTTAAGGTTTCTTTGTCAATAAGGAACCCTTATACATAGTTTCGCCAAGTCTGTTTGTCTGTCTGTCCGTTCGCGGATAAAGTCAGCGACCGTTAGCACTAGAAAGCTGAACTTTGATAAGAATATGTTTATCAATCACGCCGACAAAGTGCAAAAACAAAAAGTAGTAACAGATGTTTCATTAGGGTACCTCTCCTAAACGCAAACGGGGAGTGATTTTTTTTTAAATTTCTACCCTTACTTGTGATATATTATTGGATAGGTATTTAAAAATAATTAAGGGTCCCGTATAGTAATTTTTTTATAACGATATTATTTTCAGAAATAATCGCTCCAAAAGTAAAAACAATGAGTGTGTCCCTCTAACTTTTGAACCACAAATTTAGAAAAGATGGAAAAAATCTCAAAATTAGAACTTTAAACAGCCTTTCTAGGAAAATTATTTTGAACTTGATAGAATGAACAGTTTTTGAAAAAGTAAATAAAAACATTTTGAACTAATTTTGTAATTTAACCGTACATACAAGCATTTTTATAACTTTCTTACATATTTCATTATCCTGAGCAAATCATCTTTCAAATAAAAATACAAAAATCCGAGTTAAAATCCGTTCACGCAAAATTAAAAATACCACCAGGTACAGCGCCATCTCTCGTGAAATTGAGTTACTTATTTTTACATGGGCTACTGGTTTCTGTTACATTGTGAGAAATTTGTGACGGGCGTGAAACTACGGAACCCTACACTGAGCGTGGACCGACACGCTCTTGGCCGATTTTTTTTATATACCTACATATACAGGGACACTTTTCAATCACCATCCAAATTTTAAAATCGAGGACTTATACTATAATTATTTTCATATGTGAAACATTATAATCAAATAATAACAAAAACAAAAAAAAACATTCCAAAGAAAATATTTGAAAAAACTCTGAATGTAGAGACACGCAGCAAGGTTATTGACCTCGGCCGCTGCGTCTGATGTACTCGTACGTACCTACCTACGCGGTCGCTGCGTCTGGTGTATCTAGGTAGGTACGTGGTACGTACCTAGGTACAGGCTGCGGCATTAGTGGTTGGATAGTTCAGAATAAAAATCGCGTGAAGCGCGAAATGAAGCCATCTAGCATAAAATCAGATAAACAAATTGTTATCGGTAGCATTACAATCTATTGTTACTAGATGGCATTGTTGTGTCTTAATTGCTTTGTTAATACTTCTTTTTATAGTTTCTTTTTGTTTCTACAAAGATTGAAATAATTTATAATTTATTTTTAATAGAAATTAATATAAGTACAGAAAAAAAATCGTGTGCAGCGAGGAATGAGGCCATCTGGCGTATAATCAGATTGAAATGTTTTTGTCGACAACATTCCGTTTTGTCACTAGATGGCGTTGGTGTGCTTCAAAAATGTTTAGTTTTTTTTTAATTCTACAATACATTTCAATTATTGATAGCTTTTTTTTAAAAAAGAGAGAGGAAGATATTAAAATTGAATAACAATTTATAAATATCTGATTATCTATGTGCTAGTTTTCAAATTTGAGGGGGTAGATTGAATATGTATTTGTAAATAATAATTACTTAGTAGGTAGTTCAAAAAAATATACTTAAACCGTAGACTTGTGTGACTAAGCTCAATCGATTGTTCGCTTCGTTCATTTTGATTAGCTCGTTCGAGATCCTTTTGTTAAATTTTATTCTTCATCCATTTATTTAAAAAAATGAGTATAAATTGCAATAAAGATATATAGACAAGAGCTGAAATAATCACATTGCATAAACAAGGCAAAAACTTGTCTGAAATAACCAGAGAAACCGGTGTAAACGTAAGTAGTTTTATTTTTACTTTTATATATAAAAAAACTCCAAGGGAGACCAAAGAAAATATGGATGGATTGTGTGAGAAGTGATATGAAAGAAAGAGGAGTTAGTGATAGCGTGACGGGTGACAGGACAGAATGGAAGAAAAAAAACATATTGCGCCGACCTTAAATAAAACGGGACAAGGGCAGGAAGATGATGATATATAAAAAAAAACTCCTATAATACTTATTGTAATAATTATTGGGTATTATATGTTCCTGTTTTATTGTTGCAGAGAAAAACTGTTGTTCTATGGGTACGACGATATGAGGAAGAGGGTTCTTTGGATCACCATCAAAGAACTGATAGACCGAAATTGATTAACACGTTACAGCGTCAAACCATGGTAAGAGATTTCGAAGAAAATGGTTTTCTGAAGACTAAACACTATGCTGGTATATATAACACAAGTGTTGACACTGTCCGTCGTGCTCTTCATAGTGAAGGACTGCACTATCGGAGGCATGCTGTGAAACCCTGGCTCACCGAAAACCATAAAAGAGCAAGATTGCAGTTTGCTACCGATCACATAAACTTTGACTGGAGTATTTATACCGCGTACATCGAGGGATTGGAACAGTTTGCCGACTGCAGTCTTTCCGTCCGAATATAATTTGGGTGTCTTCAAGGCTAGAGTGAATAGGCTCTTAATAAACTAGTGCGCCTTACCATCAACGATTGCATCACTGCTTACCATCAGGTGGGATCGCAGTCAAGCACTAGTTTATTGCAAGTTAAAAAAAAAAAAAAGAGTAATGTCATCTTTACTGATGAAAAAACTTTTAAATCCAGTGATCATGGACGCTTATATTTGTGGCGTCGCAATAACACGCGTTATACAAGTGATCATGTCTTGCCCAATATGCAATCAGGTCATATAGCAGTGAACATGTGGGGATGGATGAGTGCCGCTGATCCGGGAGAACTAGTCAGAATACCGAGTCGAGCAAATAGTGCAAATTATATAGAAGTGCTGGAGGAGACTATGTTGCCTACGGTTCGAAATGTGTATCCGAGGGAAGAACTACGACAGATAAAATTTGTGCAAGATAATAATTGTCCAATACACCGTTCACACAATGTGCAGGCTTGGTTTCGTCAGCATAATGACATTTGCGTTATTCCTTGGCCTGCTAGATCACCGGATTTAAATCCTATTGAAAATTTATGGGGTATTATCGTTCAACGGTGGAATAACCAAAACGAGCGTACTCCAGATGCGTTAAAGGCCCATTGTTTGCAAATATGGGAGAGTATTCGTGGTTCCGATATATGTAAAAATTTGATAGATTCAATGCGTTCTCGAATGCAAGCTGTCATTGACCAAAATGGTGGTTACACAAGTTATTAAGAAATAATAATGCAAAATTTGATGTTCATTATGTAATAAAAATATGGTATTTTTATTACATACTAAACATCAAATTTTCTATATTATTTATTCAATGCTTATTCTATGTAGCTAACCGGGGACCACATTTTAAAATGTTCAACTCAACATATTTTTTTTTTTTTATGTTACCCACTAACTATTTGATATGTTCTGCTGTTTGTAGTTTTTAGCCTATATTTAATCCTTTTGACTTTTGTGATAAAATGATCTGGTGTCTTGTTGGGTTTTGTTAAGGTTACATAAGCTTCAATCCTCTCCAATTTCGGTAACGAATATTTAAGCTATGGCCTCAATAATAAATGTATATTAAATTATAATGTTATTCGATGATTAATAAACTGACTGTAAAATTGTGTGGTTTATTCAACACAAGCGTTGACACTGTCCGTCGTATTCTTCATGATGAAGGACAAAATAGGCGTGCTCCAGATGCGTTTGAGGTTCATTGTTTACAAATATAAGACAGTATTCGTGGTTCAAATTTGTATATAAATTTAAATGATTCAATGCGTTTCCGAATACAATCTGTGATTGACCAAAATGGTGATTATACGATTTACTTACTTAATATTATTTACTCAGGACTTATTCTCTGTAGGTTATTATATGTGTTTAACCAGATAATAACCATCATTAAAATATAAAAGTTATGAACACTTGAAGTAAAACACAACATATATTTTTTTATGTCACTCACTAAACATTTGCTATTTGTTTTTCTTTTAATCCTTTTGACCTTTGTGATAAAATTATTTAGTTTCTTATTTGGTTTTGTTAAGGTCGAAGCTTCAATCCTCTTTCCAATTATGGAAACGAATATTTAAGCTATGGCCTCTATAAATATAATAATAATTAAAATAACTATTGTTATGATTTAAATAAATATAATAAATTATATATAATGTTATGTGATGATCAATAAACTTACTGATAAATTTTAATAATAAACTATAAGAAATATTTTTTTTAATAGTGTATTTTTATTTTGGTGAGCCACTTTATGTGCTTTTTCTCTCTGTGTAGTACTAACTTGAATTATAAATTACAAATAATTACTTTTCTTTGTTAATTTTGATATTTCTACGGCTTTCTTTTGTTTGTTATTCATAACAAAACTCACAAAAAGTCGTATTCAGTGAGGTTTGAACTCAGGCTCACTGATTCACACAGCGGCACTGTTAAACCATTTGGCCATCATGAAACTAATTTATACGAAATTATGAACTACAATCAGTTTTTGACGGCAATAGTGACTCATGGGTGTCTATTTTTCGTCAAATTAAACTTCAAGTTTATGCTTTGTGAGATTGCGTCAGGTCGCCACTTAGCTGTGAAGATACCAACGCCATCTAGTTTAATATTAGAAAACTTGAGCTCTTCGGTGCTTCGTTAACGTGCAAGGGAATATAGGCACTAAGGTATCGAGGCACTTATGCTGCTCCTTGTACGTACCTATACCTACGCCGTCAAACTTAAAAGGGTTGATTCCAATTTTCCCTTCATACTTTACGGGCTTAGGACTGACGTAATAAAATCATGCATGTGAAATTACTGGTTTTTATTATGACGTATTAAAAAATTGGAATCAACTAGCTATTTACAATAATTAAACTTACCAAATAAACTCGATTAACCTACAAATCACGTGTACTTTCAGTAATTGTTCAAAATGGAGTCCGTTTCTCTCAATACACAAACGTGCACGTTTTTCTAAACTATTTTTTAATAAGTTTAGTGTCTGTTTGATTTTTAATCTCATTAAATGCACTTATTAATTTTACTACGAAGGTCCTCAACACTTTGTGCTTCTTAAACGTAAACAAATCTTTTGACTTCACCCCATAAATAAAAATCAAGCGGAGTCAAGTCTGATGACCTAGGAGGCCATGGTACAGGTCCTCCGCGACCAATCCAATTATCGCCATACTTATTATTTAAAAAGTCACTTAGGCACTCGCGAATTAATTCCTCGCCTTTGTAAACGCGGTAAACTTTCTGTACAGTACATTCTTTGAGCACCATTTAAACTTTCACCACTTAAAAGTTTGTACCTGACCATTTCATAACACTCTGCATTAGAATAAAAAGCCATGTCGTGCGATGATGATCGATCGACAAAAAAAATAGCACACGTTCGCACGTAACTAGGTCACGGTCAACTAATCAAAAAGCCGCCGACGCAAGGCCGGCGCACCCCCCGTGCGGGGTGCGACGTGTGAGGGTGGAGGGGGCGTAGTGCATGCTGTTTGTGTGCGTTACCGAATTTTAAGGTAAGCGCGTGTGCACTCAAGTTCAACAACCTAATAGTTGAATTGTATTTATTCCACACGTTGTGATTTTAGTAGCGGACAATGGTGAAAATCATGTAATTTTTTTAATTTCATTAATTGACAAAGTTATCGATACTAAATCATTTCTGAAAATTTGGATGGTGGTTGCAAAATAACCCTGTATTGGAGCATCCAAAAATACAACAATGTATTTTAATTACGAGTTTCGTTATTTTCACTCCTAAAATAATTAAATGACAAATATAACTAAATTAGATGTAAAATACGTCATGTCAAAATCACATACTTTGTAACGGTAAATGATTCGGATTGTCGCCACCAGGCGGTAGAACATTCGTCATGCCAAGTTAGGTCGTGTGTGTGCGTATCGTAACAATTCTACGAAATACACAAGGGGGCCTGTGTCCCAGCAGTGGGAATATTAAAAGGCTGATGATGATGATGATGACACAAGGGGGTTCCGAGATCCACTTAAGTTTATCCCGTCATGACTTAGTGCAATAAGTGCTCCCAAAGGTGCTCCCAAAGGGGTATCACGCCACCCCTTAGATTCCCATCCTCTTATCCGATACCATTTAAATCAAACAGTTAAGCCATTTACGTATTGGGCTTGCACTCGTTTTCCAGATAAGCTTGACCAGTATTGATTTTTTAAAAGTTTTGTTATTTTGTGGCGCGTATTGGTCTTATTGTCTATTATTTAACTCGGACGGCTGAACAACCGGTTACTTTATATGTAGCCTATTAAAATCCACCATATTGAGGAATAAAATAAGGACATTAATAGTTATCCCAAACTGTTCGAATCTGCTAAAAACGAGTCTAACGAGTCGATGTTTACGAAGTAACTCTGCGTAGGTATTTACAATGATGACGTCATCTATGTACCTAATAGAATAGGTATGAGCAGTTCCATTTCCGCTCTCCATTTAAATACTCTAAACCAGGGGTGGCCAACAAAATTGGACACACGGTCTACTGTTTACTAACTAGACTCTGCAAGATCTACCAATTACAAAATCAATCTATTATTATTTAGGTACGTACCACACAACACACGACACAAAGTTTAGATAAATTTAACAATACAAATGACATGACAAGCGAGTTCAAATATTTTTACAAAGCTTCGGTAAAAAAAAAAAACTGTTAAATTATGCGAAAAATCAGGTAAACGAAGAAAAAAAAAGAAAAGAAGCAAACCCAAAAATATTAACTGACTTTTTTTTTGATAAAGAATAATAACGAGATGATAAGGTAATACATATGTAATGCCCCGTGGTATAGTCATGTTAGCCCAAAAGTGAATACATTATTGCTTGTTAAGATCGACTGGACTAACAGTGTTAGACTCTTACTGACCTAATAATGTAAATTCATCGACGGTTTCTATTGTCTATGATTATTATAAGAAAAGGATACGTTTATAGGGTTTTTTTGATGAGGGTTGAAAGGTATTAATTTAATCTTCGCAATGTTGATTTCGAGATTGTGTGAGTTCTACCAAGTTATTAATTTATTAAATATTTCAGTAAGGGAACTGTTTAGGTTTGTGTGGTCCTGACACTGGGTGAGAATGGAAATGTCGTCTGCGAATAAAACACACGAATCCTGCTATGTATTTTGGGAGATCATTAATGTAAATGAGAAACAAAAGACATCCAATTACACTACCTTGGGGTATTGATGCTTTAATCGCCTTTTTCTCAGACCGGTACTTTTGAAGTTCGTTAATGTTATAATTAAAATATTCTATTTCCACTAGCTGTGCTCTATTTTCCAGATAGGATTTGAACCAGTCATGTGCTTTGCCGCGGATCCCTAATCTATATAGTTTATTTAATAAAATATCATATTGAACTTTGTCATAAGCTTTGGTCATATCAAGCATTATCCTACTGCGTATTTTTTTTATTTATTATATTTAAGGCTTCCTGAATAAATTTATATACAGCTAATGTTGTAGACCTATTTTTACGAAATCCGTTTTGACATTCGTCAAATATTTTATATTTTTCACAGGACGTGTATACGCGGTTGCACATCGATTTCTCGTAGATTTTAGAAGCTGTAGGTAGTAAAGATATTGGTCGGTAATTACTAGGCTCTGTTTTGTCATTTTTCTTGTGTAAGGGTTTCACTAACGCTATTTTCAGCTGATCAGGGAATACACCTTCGTCAAAAGACTGGTTAAGTAGTCTAAAAAATGGTAGCGTTAGCTCATTAGCGCATTGTCTCAGTAAACAGGGTGGAAGTTCGTCGATGCCATGACTTTTTTATTTTTGTTTGATGTTTTTAGCATAGTATTAATTTCGCCAATGGATGTATGTTAGCTACTTCCTGTAGTTCTGAGGTTGTTTTGTTCTTAGTTAATAGATTTGTATGAAATTTTGCACGGAGATAGTTTATGCTCTGGAATAGCACATACGCTACTTTTTGTCCCTGAAAAACGCATGTGTTCCTGTGGGATATATACCTATTTTATTTTTGTGGTCCTATCACACCAGACCGTCTGAAGGAACGGATTCTCGAACCTATTAGATGTGTTAAATAAATAAATATTTAAAGACGGCCCTGGTGATAAATACCGTATTGTAGCGATGGTAGGTCGTTTACAATAAATTTGAATAAATTATCTGAAAATTATTATTTTTACAACATTATTTTTCTTTTAAAATTGATAGTCTGAATCGCGCATTTAAGTTTTCTCTGTGTAGAATGACCTCATAAGTAATTTTGTTTTGTGTCTTTATAGCTTTCAAATAAGACTAATTTAAAAACATACACCGATTACATACGGAGAAAAAAAAAATTAAAACCAAAAGTAGGGAATTTCATTCAACAAAAAAATTTACTTGAATTGAATAATTGGCTTGAATTTTAAGATGACTAATATTCTTTATATTTTTTTCGTGTTTTTATCGATAATTTTCTATCTTATTTTATCATATCGTTTGATCAAGTGTAAAATTATCATATTGTATAGGGCAACCCCAATATGGGTTTAATATAGGTTTCACTAACGCTATTTTCAGCTGATCCCAAAGGAATCTTACGTTTTTTCGGGATAAAAAGTAACAGATGTGCTATTCCGGAGTATACTCTATACCTGTGCCAAGTTTCATATACATCCATCCGACCGTTTTGGCGTGATTGAGTAACGAAACAAAAATAAGAAGTTGTATAGCCTGTGCCAAATTTCATCCAGATCCGTCCAGCCGTTCTGCCGTGATTGAGTAACAAACATCCAACCATGCAAACATCCAAACATCGTTATTTTCGCATTTATAATATTAGTAAGATTAGACTCACCAACAATTGTTTTAACACTTAAAATTATATTATGACCTCACTTAAATCAATAGCCTAGAGTTACAATTTTTTACAGGTAAGCACCACAAATGCTAAAAAGTACAAAATGCTTATTATTATATTTTATTATAATAATATGCCAAACTCGACGGTAAAAAAGACACTGTAAATATAATACTATAGTCTATGCTTAAATTACTACTTTACTTAAATAATATTTATTTAACTTATACAAAGAAAAAGAAAGAATTATAAAGGCCAGTCACATTGCTTTGTGCGTCAATTTCTGAAAGTTAGTAAGCGAGTCCGTATGCACATCCACCAGATCGCTGCAACTATTAATAATTTTACACATTATGATTAGGAGGTTCTATGTACGAATCCGGCTTGGTTAATTTTGAAAACAATTCGAGCAATTCTTTATACGGGTTATCTTGCTGAATACTAGATATAGATGATTCGGAACATTTTACTACTGTTGCTTCTTTACTCAATTTATTGAGACCGTCGATCAACCTTTTATTATGTAAGTCTAGAACTAATTAATTGGTGTACTTTCAAAAAATCTGCTCCTGTGATTGGCTGTTTTATATCGCAAACTATAAATGACTATGTGTGCGTTAATTTGTATTGGTCGTACTTTCATTGCAATCGCCATCATCATTCATCATTACATAGTATAAATAATATAATAATATGTCCACAACTATCACACAACGCCATCTAGTCTCAAGCTAAACAGAGCTTGTGTTATGGGTACTAGACAACTGATGAACGTACTTATTTATTTCTAAATACATACATATTATAGATAAATTACACCCAGACACAGAACAAATGATCGTGCTCATCACACAAACATTTGTTCTGGATGGGAATCAAACCCACGACCTCCCGCATAGTAGACGGGCTGCAGACATAGACTCGATTTTTATACTACCAGAAAAGAGCAATCAGAGCCATTTACAATCTCCGCCGGTGCGATTCTCTAAGGGAACTGTTTAAAGATATTAACATCATGACGGTGCGTTGTCAATATATTTATGAAAACATCATGTACTTTAGGAAAAATCTTCATCTTTTTAGCAAAAGAGGCGATAGACACAATTATTTTACAAGAAATAGGGATCAGTTAGTTCAACCAGGCTTCAGACTGGCTAAAGTGGCCTCTTCTTTCATGGGGTACTGTTTAGAATGTTATAATAAAATACCTCCCAATATATTAGAACTCAATGAAATGAAATTTAAATCTTGTGTTAAACGCACACTATGTACCTAGACAAGCATATTATAAGTTATTTTATTATTTTTTTGCTTTTGCTCCATTATTTTTTTGTTTTTGCTCTTTGTTGGCGTTTGTTTTGTACCAAATTTCAGCTCTGTAGTGCTAACGGTCACCGAGATTTTCCGCGGACGGACAGACAGACATGGCGTAACTATAAGGGTTCCTAGTTCACTACATAACCCTAAAAGAGGGGGAAAGTTGGAACTAGAGTATTCAGTGTGATAAAGCAATGGCAAAAGTGAGAATTTTAACAAGAGCGGAAGAATATACGTTATAGTCATGGAAGACATTAATATTGATAACCCGGTAAAAATAAACCAAAATAGGGAATGCTATCTAAATGTAGCAGCTGCTCGTGGCCTTCTGCCGGCACACACTTTGGTTACGTGTAAATAGTGGCACTTGTCTGTCTCTCTCACTCTAATTGATCACTATCCCGTTTTATCAAATAATAATATTAATATGAAGAAAACTCGCCATTATGCCTTTTCTAGCATAATAAAAGTAATGATGATAGAGATGGTCTGCTGCAAGATCTATTGGAAATTGATTTCAGTCCAAATGATGTTTTAGCAGATCCAAACGCCTCTGTAAAATACACTAAGGAATGAAGAATTACCAAAAGCCACAAATTAATAAAACCTTGGATGACACAAGGATTGCTGCGATGTGTAAAGACATAGAAATATGTTACTCCAAAAATTAAAACTGGATCCACGAAATTACATTTTAAGAATTACTTACAGTCGATACAGAAACTTCTGCACTAGTATAATAAGGAAAATAAAAAGAGAATATGAGAGAGAGCAATTACTGCAAGCAGCAAATCAAAACTATATCAACTACTCCTGAGAAGTCAATCAGTGAAGTTAATATAGTACATACGAGGGATGAAAGTTAGTTATTTAGTCCCGAGAAATTTCTTGGCGACCGAGCGACAGCGAGGTCGCTAATCGTTCGAGGGACTAAATAACTCTTTAACCCGAGGTAAGCACTGTGCTTTTCATTACGAATACTAGGAAAATAAAAATAATAATAAAAACCTGAGTCGTCGTCAAATGTCTTCGTATGTTTTTAGGTAGGTATATTTTTTTTGATTTAGGCGGTAAGCGGTTTTCTCCGCAAAGAATCTTGCGTTAAATTTATAACTGAAGCTGATGAACTTATCGTGTTAATACAAATTTCTTATAACAGAGATTTAACAAAATGTAAACAAAATTTTACATCTCGAAATCGGCCACAGATTATAGAAAGACTTTACCCGCCATTTTATTTTTTAGTCGTCGTCTGGCTATTCAGTCAATATTTTTCATTTTATCATTATAAAAATGGGTCAGGTCAACATTTTTCTCAAATATAATATTAGTTTTAATGAAATAGTTGAAAGTAAATTAAAATAAAGTCATTAAAAAAAGTATTCTTAAATTATTTCTATCTCTATGTCATTTTAATTGTACTGGCAGTATAAAAAATCGGGTCATGGTTCAATAGAAATGTCAAAATAGAACTAGTTTTTTTTTTAATATTTGCTGTCTAAATATTAAAAAAACAACTGTCAGTTGTAAAGTAAAACTCCCTAGGGAGTAAAAGTACTTCTTCCAACCCTGTCCGCAGGCAACTTACACATACTTTCAGAGTATGAGTAATGAAAAATACTTTGTTAACGTTAGAACTTCTCTGGCAAATAAAATTTACGATAAAAACATACAGAGGTTACACAGCAAGTCTCATTTTACTGACACAACTACAATCAATTTTAGAGGGAAGTGGGAAACTGTTACCTCGACTCCAGGAATAGGGCAAGGAAGGTACGGGGTAGGTTTTTTAGTCAGTAAGAGTCTGACACTAGTCTCCCGCTCCACCCAAGAGCGGGTTTCGTCATTGGATGATTTTCACCTACCATAAAAAAAAAAAAAAACTACAATCAATTTGTTCGCTCTAATGGATACCACTGAAGCTGAAGTTGAACGCCTTATCCTAGGGTTGAAGTCAAAATATGCCAGTGATTGTGACCTATAAAAACATACCGTAACGTACCACCTATTACTAAGATATTGAATAACTAGCTTTTGCCCGCGGTTTCGCCTGCGTGGTATTGGGGTTGGGGTTTCCTGGATAAAAAGTAGAAACTCCATGGACACTCTTTTTAATCATGTTGTGTTTTACAAATATATAGGTTACATATTTTTGTCGCTGCTATGATGCGAGAACAATGTAACTAAAATAATAAAAAAGTACAAGTTCCAAACAAATTAAAATAAACCACTGGCAGCTAAGAAATGACCATACCCAAATTATTTGACCTCATCCACCATAAATAGACATTTACTTTTCTTATGTATCATTCTTTGACTTTGAAATGTATGAAGCACCGCTTTTAAAGTTTCCAAATGTTTTTCAATACATACTCGAAAATTGCCACTTATCGCACTATAATTAGGTTCGACATGACACGTATATCACCCGCGTGCATTTGTTTCATTTATCATACCAAGGGCTTTTTTTTTCCTCCTTATCGTCACGGTCAAGCGTAATATTTTTTTTTTTTTAAAGCAAAGAGGTCCAGATTTTTGAGGTTTTAATATTTAATTAAAATTTAAATCGTGTTTTTAACAGAATATAATAAATAAACATGATTATTTATGCAATAATTTGTTATTAACAACAAATTAATATTTATCTGTGTTCTAAATTCAAAAATATTTGAATTTATATTCTTAATATTTAGTAGGATGTATAACGGTTTGATGTCTTTGCTTCTTTTTTTTTCATCCTGCAAAGGATTAGCGCGGGAAAAAGTGTACCTATTAAATAATAGTCTTAATATTATGTAAGTTATATAATGGTAGTTGTGAAAAATATGTTGACTGTAAGTTATAAGAGATTTCTTTAGACATTAAGCCGCTGCTGTCAGATATTGTGCTTTATTATAGTTTGCTGCAATCTAAATCTAAAATGCAGGTACGGCAAATTTGGAAATTTTTCTTCAGTAAGAAATTAACAAAAATGCGTCGTAATTTTCAAAGAAGGTAAGTGTATTATAAGAATAATGTGTTCGTAAGTGTATTGAAAAACGTCGTTTGATACACGTGCGAATTTGTCACTGCAGCCCTCGGCTCCATAACACACTCGCCTACGGCTCGTGCGAATTCCGACTCGGTCGCAATGACAATCATTCGCCACTTGTATCAAAATGTACTATATCTTTACTTCCTGATTTACCAGTAACCAGATCATCGAGAAATAATTTTGCACCTGATATATGATTAGAAGGTTCGATATAATGCGCTAGAAAATCCCTGGGCTGAAGGAAAATCCAAACACCAGGGCTCTGGGATCAAGGCAAGGAAGGAACGGGGTAGGTTGTTTAGTCAGTAAGAGACTGACACTGTTACCCGCTCCGCCCAAGGGCGGGGTTTGGTATTGGATGATTTTTACCTACCATATAAAAACTTCTCACTAACAAATCATTTATCTACGGCAGTAGATACCTAACCAGAAAGACAGGGCTTGACTTTTAACGTGACTTTTCAATCAACACAGATAGGGAGGCGGGAGGGTCCCGCAGCATCATAGCCTAAATCGCATTATTCGCTGGCAGGGGACGTGAAGGTCAGGTATCGATCACGACTTGCCATAGCGATTCGTGATACCCGTGACCTACGTAGTGACCTTTTCCAATGTTAAGTACCGAACACCGATAAGGTACCCAGTACTTATAAGTTGACCTTATTGGGTATACGCGTAGGGTTTCGTTTAAATAAAACAACCAAACTGTATACTGATCTAGAGTTGATCTATTGTTGATCTATAGTTGATCTATATTTCATAAAAATCACAAGACCCCAACCAAATCGAGCGAAGTCAATGATAGCGCGATCTATTTCGACGCCAACGCCATCTAGTTACGTCTTTGGCAACTTTTTCCAATAAACAATATTATTTGGCTTGATGTTTTGTGCGTTTGATCATTAACATACCGCCCACCAAGGACGTTACTGACGGAATGTCCTTCGTGAATTAGGTTATGGGTCTGACGTAACAACTAACAATTTTATCTTAGTTATGATCTAAACATCGATGCCTCCCACGTAAGTTGTTGTAACCCCAAAAATGCAATTTTACAGGAGAGCGTTTTAAAGATACTTTTTGCGATACAAGCCACATTTTTCAAAGAATCTTTTTGAAATTCGGAATGAGCATATAGTTTTTAATATGTTATCGTTTACTATATGTCATTACTTTATAATTTTAACGGTTTCTTGAATTTTGTTGTTACAACTGTTTACCGCAACATGAGGTCCTTACAAAATGTTGTAACTATCACTTACATTATTATACACGGGACTTCAAGAGCCGATTTGGATCATATCTGATACTTACATCAATTTACGTCGATTACAAATAAAAAAAAGGTGTGGTATGTGTATCATTACTTGATATAATAAAATAAATACAATGTTTTTTCAGCCTAATTTCGTTTAAGACAATACCTTTTCGTTGATACGTTACCAAAATACAAAAAAGCAGAATATTTTCAATCAAGTTTATCAAAATTTTACATTTTAGGGTTTAGAGTTTAGAATAAGAAACGATATTTTAAAGATTAGGAAAACATTAAAGATTAAGATTAATAATCATTTAAAAAAATCTGAAAATAAAAATTTAAGCTTTTTCTTAATTTAAATTATACTTTCAATTAATTACATCGTCCTTTAATCAAATTTTTACTACAGTTTAAATAATCAAAACTCAAAAAAGTATCGTAACCAAAATGATTAAGAAAATTCTAGTAACCAATGAAATTTAAAAATAAGTAAATCATCATCATGTTCCTATGTTAGTGAAATGTGATTTGGAGTCGGTGAAACAAGCTTATTCTTCTATTTTGTCGTATCACCCGTCTCACTAACACTAACCTTTTCTTTCATATTACTCCTCCCACAATCTTTACTTTGTAATCTTTTCCTTTCTCCATTTTTTCAAGTGACTATAATTATAGCTCATTCTGTAATATGCTTTATTCTTCTTCTTTTCATAACCATATCCAAGACAAACGATAGGTAAAAAAGTAATGTTTAATAACTTACACTGAATCTAGAAAAGCCCGCAAATATTAAGTTTTGCTCGTAATATAATACAATAGAGGGTTTGTTTCCCGACCCCAAAAAGCTGGTTTCATGTACCTAACTGGTGTGTTCATATCATCAGCATTTTAAGATGCCGAAATGCTGATGATATGAATACACCAGTTAGGTGCATGAAACCAGCTTAAGGCATTGTTGTTGAACAACAATACCTTAAGATACCATGATGCCTGATGAAAACATTAAATTAATATTGAATCTTCAGAACAAACTGGTACCTCTTTTATTTTTACGATATTATTATCTTTCAGATCTTGTTTTCTCTGTGTACCCTTTAGGCAAAAACTATACGTTGTTATTATATACACTAAAAGTTAAAACCTCTGTCTTAATATAATATTAGTGAATTTAGTCAAACGTAGTGTGACTCAACTTGCAAGCAAGTTGAAAAGACTTGAAATGGTCACAAACGATGGTTTTGACAGACCCAGACTTTTTCACAGTCTGTTAAATATCTCTTTGATCGGGATTAATACTGCTGTTGGTATATCAAATTTAACTAACACCTTATTAAGAACTTAATCACTTATAGAAATGGGAAAACTGTTGTTTACACACGTCTGAAGTTTGAAGTTTCAGTAACGACAACAGGCAATTTATTCTTATTTACTTATGTCTCACAATAGTATCAGCATAAATTCTAAGCTTGGCTCTTATGGATCGATAGATAGTTATACATCGTTTTCTCTGTCACCTTTTTAGTTTAATTTATTTAAATAGTGCTTACAGCAGACTCAATAGACCAGTTTTCCTACTGGCTGTTTTTTATTGATATTTTATTAGAAAGGTTTTTCTTTGACGTTGTTAGTCCTTTTTGAAAAATCTCTAGTCATTAAATGTGTACTTTTTTCATTACCTTTTTCAAACGATACTTTATTCAATCAAATAACTGATAGTGGACTTAGCTTAAAGAGTTCAACAGTGCAGAAACATGCAGGTGGTGACTAAGGTAAAAGTAACGAACAACGTTTTCTGATATGGGAAACTAGGAATAAACACGAGCAAAAAGGAAAGTCCTGGTGAGTTTTAATCAGTAAAAGTTGCTTTTACTGACTAAAACTCACATGTAATCTTTTGGTGCCTTTTGTGTTCCATGCCCACATTTCCTCGACACGACCTGGATGCCTTCCTTGAGAATTGGTACGATAAAGCGAGTAACTAAGATAACTGGAAAAATGAAGGGAGGCCTTTGCCCAGCAGTATGACAGAACAGGCTAACGATAATAATATAATATAAACAAAAATGGCTATAACAGTCGTAATCCAAATGATTATTATACTGCTATGAAATGCGACTAAGTGAGCAGTTTCAAGGACCAAAGTTACGAATATGCCATAATCTGTTAATTTAGTCATTTAAAATTTCTCAGATTCATTGAAAATGGTTGTCTAGAATGACTCTGACTTCAGTGATATTCATAAAACACTCCCTGAAAAATACATACAGCGTACTTATTTCAAACGAATAGCGACGTAAATCATTGTATGTGATGTTACAACTTATTTTTACATATCTAGCATCGAAGTAAAATGTTGTGCGTATCACTTAACATAAAATAATTTTAAAATTACCGACGTAAATTGTTGTATGTTATCAATACCATATTTTAAATGGTTATCATGTTAGTTAAAGATAAGATTAAACGGAATAGTAATTACTAGAATATTAAATTAACAACGTAAAAATTGCGTAAGAGGTGCAACTGGAAGTGAATTCCAGCGTAATCTGTGATATGTGTTACATACAACGGACGCACGTGGGCTTTTCTCCGTTGTAAACCATTGCAAGTAATAAATACTACAGTCTACGCCGGAATCGTTCGAAATATACAACATTATACGTTTCAAAAGTACCTTAAATAATAGGTTTTTTGGACTTTTTGTTTTTTTGTAGGATAGTTTACATAAAATTAGACTCTTTTACATAAAAAACCCAAAATCGCCATTTTGTGGGTTACAACAACTTACGTGGGAGGCATCGGTATATGTAAAATTAAATTTATATGGTAAAACAATAATGCTTAAAAATGTAAAAGTTTAACAGTTGTAAAACGATTCTTAACCTAGTTTTGTGAAAAGATACAATATCAGTGTAAATTTTAACTAATTCTAACAATAAATTGATCTCGACGGTAAAAACTTGTAAATAAAACAAAATAAAAACATTAAAAGTTAGTAAAAGTTGATCTAAAGTATATAATTCATTAATTTGAAGTTTCGAGGTTGGCCTTTTAATAGTAGAACTTTTGGTACGTAATGTGACCACACGAGTGATATTATCATGACCGGGATGTTTTTCAATCACTCGCCCTAACAACCAACGACTTGGCGGCAAGTCGTCCTCCTTAATTAATACGATATCTCCAATTTTAGGCTCAGAGACCCTTGAAGACCATTTGTATCGGTTCATAAGATTGGACAAATATTCTTGGGACCAGCGTTTCCAGAATGACTGAAGCATTCTTTGAATAAATTGCCACCGTGTCAAATAGCTCACATTTGTGCTCTCATAATTATTGTCTGGCACATTAACGATCGGCTCGCCGATTAGAAAATGTCCAGGCGTTAAGGGTAACAGTTCACCAGGTTCACTAACATTCATGACGCTTATTGAACGTGAGTTTAACTTACTTGATTTTAGTTGTAAATAGCCTTTGTCCTGTAGCTGTATATATTGTGCTGTAAATTCTTCCCTTTGCGTTTGTCTTATACAACATTCTAAAGCTGTTGCTAGCTCTGATTTTTGTAAATATTTTTGTTTTGTTAAATTATTTTTTAAGAATCGTCTGCAATATGCGACAACTCTAATAAGTTTCGATAACGAGGAATATCGCTCAAAAATAGAATGCTTTGGAACTACAGCAATATGTGCCTTTGTTGATTCCTCCAAGTTAACATTCAATTCATTTGGCCTTTTGTACTCTATGCGGTTTTCCTTAAGATCTATGTCTTTTATTTTATTATTTTTTATAATATTACTTTGTCCTGTTGTTTTGCCCTTAGTTGTACTAGTTTGATCTGATTGTTCTTTGATTTCATTTCTTTCAATTGTATCTATTCTTTCTAACATTTCCTCATCTTTAACCTGACAATGCATAACCGTTATGTTATTGGATACATTATTTGTATATAATTTATTCGTATAACTATTATTATTATTTTCAAGACCAGTAGCCCCTGACAAGACCCACCCCAACGCAGTACTCTGTGCGATCAGTGTACCAGACGGACTTTTTACTAAGCCTTCTTTTATAATGCAGCTATACACATCCGCGCCCAATAGAATGTCGATTTTGTTGGGTGTGTTAAAGTCTGGGTCTGCTAGACACAGATTCTCTAAGTCTAACCAGTCGAAGGTTCCTAAGTTAAGGCTTCGCTCAGGTAGATAAGAAGTAATCTTGTTCAACACATAAGCTCTTAGTAGAAACTTGAAGTTTGGGTCGACACGAGATTTTATTGTTAATTGTACCATGTACTTTGTCATGGTTGACCTGGTATTGCCTAATCCAGACACAAACCCTTGAATGGGAATCTTTTTAAGGTTAAGATATTGAACTGCGGCCTCGGTAATAAAACAGGCTTGCGAACCCTGGTCAAGTAAAGCTCGCACCGTCTGATATTACCGTATGATATTAAAGAAAGGTTTATAGGTATAATAGTATATTTAATATCACCGTTGCACCCGTGCGAAGCTGGGGTGGGTCACTAGTGCACATCATCATCAGCCTTTTTAATGTTCCCACTGCTGGGACACAGGCCTCCTCTCTAGGAGAGGGAATGGGTCATAATTGACCACGCGGGCCCAGTGCGGGTTGATGGATGCCACATATCTTCGAATTTTTGGTTCTAGGACATGCCGGTTTCCTCACGATGTTTTCCTTCACCGTTTTGAGAGCAGTGGTGATGAAATAAATTACACAAAGTAATGCGCCAGGCTGGGTTTGAACCCGCGACTTACAAGTCGTAAATCGGGACCGTTACCACTCGGCCACCACTGCTCCAATGTGCTAGTGCACAATAAAATAAATAATTACAAACTTAAGTTAATTATACAAAAAACAAAACATATATATAAATATATATATATATAATAGAATGAAACATAAAAAGAAATAAAATTAACAATATTAATATGTCTCAGGGCTGCGCCAAGCAGGTCCAGTTCAGCATAGGCAGATTTATATTGAGTAAGTAACTGACGTCAGTCCACTGACGAGTCAGTGCTGACCTGGCACTGCCATAGTGTAAATTGATTTCAAGTCAGCACAGTACTGTCACGTTAGTACTGACTTCAATATTCGTGCTTCAATATTTTCGGCGTCAGTCCGCTCCCCCGCCACCCGCGCCAGCGCTACTGACAACGTGTAAATTGCCCGACTCAGTTGCTGCCGCTTTGTTGTACGGTGACCACGATTCGTCGCACCGGATCACAAAATGACGTGAAAATTGAGCGACACGGAAAACTTAAAACTTGTACAACTATAAGTAACTGACGTCAGTCCACTGACGAGTCAGTGCTGACCTGGCACTGCCATAGTGTAAATTGCCCAAGTCAGTTACTGCCGCTCTGTTGTGCGGTGACCACGTTTCATCTAACCGCACCACAAATTGACGCGAGAACTGAGCGACACGGAAAACTTAAAACTTGTACAACTATACCGTGATAATGAATGCCTATGGGATATAAAATCGCAAAATTATAGAAATAAAGAAATGCGTGCAACAGCATTGCAGAATATTGCACAAGATTCTTTGATTCTTTGCTGTTTTGGAGAAATCATTTTTCCGCACTGACTTTACAAACGTGTGTACACCAAAAGATATCTATATTTTCGACTACTGACGAAATACTGACTCAATGTAAATCTCAGACGAACTACGTACGATGAAAGCTCCGCCTCGCTGCGTCCGGCGGCGCCCGTTTGCGTCCCGCCCACTGATGTCGTCACACCAGGGTACGCCTCTTACCTGTCGTCACATCTCGTCGACATTATTTTATTTTATGTACTATTTATTAAGACATGATTACTATAATATATTATGTAAGTAGCTTTCGGTCAGCGGCTTCGCCCTCGTGAAAATCGGTTTTCGCACAAACTTTGAATACACTTTTCATCCCTTTAGGGGGTGACATTTAGAAAATCCTTTCTTAGTGTTCGCTTACGTCATAAAACGAAGCCCTGTGTAAAATTTTACTCTCCTAGTCTCAGTAGTTTCGGCTGTGTATATCAAAACGCGTCAGTCATTCAGTTTCCTCTTTTATATATTATGCGTTCCAAATAAGAACAGGAAAGTCAATAACCTCGATCTGTCAAATTTTGAGTGAAAAGTACGGTTTGCAAAAAAATCTTATTTGCGTTTCAATAAAAATTTTTTTTTTGCTTTTTATTACAAAATTTTAGTTTTAATTCTAGTTGAAGTAAAAACGTTAGGGTTAATATAAATTTGCCAAATATATTGTTTTAAGTCATGAATAGTTAACAAGTAAAACTATTTTCTTTCTTATTTTCATTGTTAGAAATAATTCGCCTTTTTTCTATTTGCCACTACTCAGACACATCACACAGTGAAACAGAGATAAACAAAATTGAAAATTAAAAAAATTGTATTCTGATTAAACTTTTTTCATTCACGATTCATACGTAAATTATTTTTTTTAAACATCTTTTTTTGTTCACTCTACTTAATTTCTTCGATTTGACAGTTCGACGTGACGTCACAACTTTGCAATCGATCCTATTCTCATTTGGAACGGATTTGATCTAAGATACATAGAACAAGGATGACCCCTCATATGTTATTCGATTATGGTAAATATTACGTGCTAGGTAACGCATTTATTAATACATTACGCTTAGGTTGCCTCGCTAAATATAATGCAAATGATGTTAAATATTAAAGTTTGTTACTACATTTTTGACCAAATTTACCCTCATCTGTTATTTGAAAAAATCAAGCATCAGATGAAAGAATGTGCCCCAAGGAATTAAAAAAATACTGGTTGCCTTCGCAAAAATGTTGCGCAATAGTTGCCTTGATTTAAGATATAAATTTTCTTATGCACTCACTGTCGTTAAGTAAAAATAAAGGCAATTAGTGGTTTTTATTACTTTAAACTATTAGCAACAATACAATTGCATTTAGAAATGTAGAAAAATCAGAAATATCCGCGATTTATCCTAGCTTACGTAATAGGATTTTGATAATGAGACATTTTATTTGATGACTAATTAGAAAGAACCTCATTTAATTCGCTAGGATGTAGCTTAAAAATAATATTGTAAGCAATAGAAGTCCAATTAGAAACGTTTTGAAAAAGTTATGACATTTTTGTGTTCATGAAAATAGCTAAATTGACTTTATTAGCAGTCAATGCCCTAAAAACTGTTTCATAAATTAGTGTATGTGAAATATTATTCTATTATTCTTTCATGTTGAAGAAGAGATTAAGAAGAACATTTTTATGTATATATTGCAATGTTTTTATGAAAGAATAAATAAATAAGGATTCGGAAAGGGTTCTTTCTTTCTTTCTTTAATTCTTTATTGTACACCAACCAGTATATAAAAAAAGAGGATTACAATATATATAGGTATGTACAAAGGCGAGCTTAACTCAAAATTGAGAATTGATTGATTGATTGGGTTCGATTAAAGCGAAAATTAAAATTGAAAAGGTCGCAAAGTAATTTTTAGTTTCACTTAACACAAGTGAAAATGAGATTATACGCCAGATAAAGTATAATATCGATATAGGTAGGTTACTTAGTTTAATCCCATGCCAATGATGGTAATTTTTTTTTTAATATTTTTTTATCAACTTTCTTGACATTTTATTTAAGAAAGTCTAGCATCAGCCTTTCAGTTGATGCAAGATTATCTGGAGTAAAATTTTTATTTTCACTTGTCGTTAAGTGAAACTAAAGATTACTTTGCGACCTTTTCAGCTTTCATTTTTGCTTTAATCGAACCCTTTCCGAAGCCATATTTATTTATTATTTCATGAAAACATTACAATATATACATCAAAATGTTTGTCTTCATCTCTTCTTAAGAATAAAATAATAATATTTCACATACATTAATTTATGAAAAAGTTTTCAGGACATTGACTGCTAATAAAGCCAGTTTGGCTATTTTCATAAACACAAAATAAGTCACAACTTTTTCAAAACGTGTCTAATTGGACTTCTATTGCTTACAATATTATTTTTAAGCTACATCCTAGCGAATTACATGAGGTTTTTTCTAATTAGTCATCAAATAAAATGTCTCATTATTAAAATCCTATTACGTAAATTAGCGTAAATCGCGAATATTTCTGATGTTTCAACATTTCCAAATCCAATTGTATTGTTGCTAATAGTTTAAAGTAATAAAAACCACTAATTGCCTTTATTTTTACTTAACGACAGTGAGGGCATAAAAAAATCTTAAATCAGGGCAACTAACTATTGCGCATGATTTTTGCGAAGGCAACCAGTATTTTTTTAGTTCTTTGGGGACATTCTTTCAGCTGATGCTTTATTTTTTCAAATAACAGATGAGGGTAAATTTGGTCAAAAATGTAGTAACAAATTTTAATATTTAACATCATTTGCATTAAATTTTGCGAGGCAACGTCAGCGCAATGTATTAATAAATGCGTTATCTAGCATGTAATATTTACCATAATCGAATAACATATGAGAGGTCATCCTTGTTCTATGTATCTCGTACTAATTGTAGGTATGCAGATTATTTCATAAGTTAACTTTTCCATACACTCTAAATTAGTTGAAAAACAGTGTACCTAAGTTAGCTACTACCTTGCCTGGCATTTTTGCTGAATTGGACCTATTTGGCGCAGCCTGTGAGACACACAATTTTAGCTTTGTCAACTTTTTAGGGTTCCGTAGTGAACAAGGAACTCTTATAATTTCGCCAAGTCTGTCTATCTGTCCGTCCGCAGTTATTCTCAGTGACTATTAAGCATTAGAGCACTAGAAAGCTGAAATCATGTACCAATTAGTTTATCAATCATGTCGAACAAAGTTGTAAAATAAAAAATAGTAAATGTTTTATTAGGGTACTTCCCCTATACGTAAAGTGGGGAGTGATTTCTTTTTTCATTTGTACCCTAACGTGTGATATATTATTGGACAGGTATGTATTAAAAATGATTAGGGGTCCTGTAAAATATGTTTTTAATAATGTTAATATTTTTGGAAATAATCGCCCCAAAATCAGAAACAACAATGCGTCCCCCACACGCTCAGTCTTTATGCTTTGAACCCTAACTTGAGAAAATATGATAAAAAAACTCAAAGTAGAACTTTATTATGCCTTTCTAGGGAAATTATTTTGAACTTGATCTGTTTTTAAAAAAATAAAAAGAAGTTCTGTTAGAATTTTGTAATTTACCCGTACATGCAAGCATTTTTTAAAACTTAGTTTATATATTTTAGTATCCTAAACGTATCTTCTTTCGTTTAGGATACTAAAATATATAAACTGAGGGAAAGCTAAGAGTGATCACTAGGGTGGTTTTAATAAAGTTAAAGTCCCACGCTCCCCAGATTAATTGCTTGCCCTCGAAAAAAAAAAACAAAATAGTACTTTTTGATACAAGTGGCGAAAGATTGTCATTGCAACCGAGGCGGAATTCGCACGAGCCCTAGGCGAGTGTGTTATGGAGCCGAGGGCTGCAGTGACAAATACGCACGTGTATCAAACGACGTTGTTCAATATACTTACGAAGAAATATTTCCTTTGAAAATTTACTATTATATTAACACTGAGGAAAATTTTCAAAATTGCCGTACTATGGCGAAGCACAATATCTGGCGGCGGCGGCTTAACGTAAAAAAAACTCTTATATCTTACATTCAACATTGTTTTCATCAACTAACACTGTTGGGGATTTATATTTTGGCTGACTTTGTAGACTTTAGTAAAATTAAAAGATGTATTCTAAGTCAATGCAAAAAAATCAATAATTTTCACACGAAGAAAAAACAAAACAGCATCAATGACTTTTTCAAGTCATTTAAAAATAGAACATTTTATTGACTGGCAACCATAAGTTATACAAAAAGTTTGCAGTCAAATAAACACTAATATGAGTTAGTTATTTAGACTATTATTATTATTTAGACTTTTTTTCCCTCAGTTAAACTTTGCAGGATGAAAAGAAGCAAAGGCATCAAACCGTTAATATTAAGAATAAAAATTCAAATATTTTTGAATTATCAACACAGATAAATATTAATTTGTTTGTAATAACAAATTATTGCATAAATAATCGTGTTTATCATTTCACAGTTTAAAACAAAGTTGCTTATCCCTATGTATGCTTAGATCTTTAAAAGTACGCAACAGATTTTGATGCGTTTTTTTTTAATAGATAGAGTGATTCCAAAGGAAGGTTTATAGGTATAATATATCACCATTGCACCCGCGCGAAGCTGGGGCGGACCGCTAGTTTATTATATTTTGTTAAAGATCGTGATTTAAATTTTCATTAAATATTAAAACCTTCAAAATTGGCGCCCCTTTGTTTAAAAAAAAAACTTTTTACCATGACGATGAATGAAATATAAAGAAATAATTTATTTCGATAACATAACGCAAAACATTTTGTAGAATCAAATGTCATTGAAAATACTACGTAAACAAAATACACTTCTCATCAAAAAAATCGAAACACTTCCGTTTTCATTGTTTCTGTCCGAATTTAACACAAAAAAGAATTCATACGATGAAAAAAAATACATATATTATAGCTGGCAGTTTGGCCATTACAGTAATAAGCGAAAATTCTAAATTCAAAATTAGAATTTCATTTGTTTATCTTATAAACGAAATGAATCACTGTTTTGAGACAAATGTGTGTTTAGGGTTGGAGTACATTTAGCGTTTAAAAACTAAAAATTGGCGCCTATCCTTAAACTTTTTGTTTTTTATTTCAATACTGTGACTTTGGGACGTCTGAAAAAAGGTTTTTTTTCTAAAACGTATGGATACTTCGCTCACAGAAGCCGCCCAAGTTGTGGCATTGCTGGATTCTGGCCTTAGTCAGCGTGTTGTGGCTGCAAGACTGCATCTAAGCCTGTCATCTGTTCATAGAGTCTATAAACGTTATCGGGAGACTGGTTTGTTCACGCGCCGTTCAGGATCTGGCAGGAATCGGGTCACTTCTGAGCGAGATGATCGATTTATTGTAACAACTTCTTTAAGAAATCGACGCCTTAACGCTTTTCAACTGCAGCAGCGGCTTCGTGTTGTACGAAGGGTGGCTGTAAGTGACTCTACAATTAGAAGAAGGTTGAAGGATCGTGGACTGGTACCGCATAAGCCAGCAAATGGGCCGAAATTAACTGCAGACCATCGAAGAGCGCGCCTTAACTTTGCACGTGAGCACCTAAATTGGTCATACCTACAGTGGAGCAAAGTTCTCTTTTCTGATGAGTGTAAAATTATGCTGTATGGTAACGACGGAAGGAACAAGGTCTACAGAAGAGACGGAGAACGCTATGCACAATGCTGCATTGAAGAAAAGGTCAGCTATGGTGGCGGTTCGTGGACGGTTTGGGGAGGAATCAGCGCCGACGGTAAGACAGAGCTTGCTTTCGTGTCTGGGCCACGTCTGCCTGCACTAAACTGTCATCGGTACGTCGAAGAGTGTCTCGAGCCTCATGTGATGCCCTATGCACATTTTATTGGCAACGGCTTCATATTCATGCACGACAATGCTAGGGCTCACACCGCGGGCGTCGTACGAGATTATCTTAACGAAGTCGATATCTCTATTATGGAATGGCCAGCAAGAAGCCCGGACATGAATCCCATTGAACATCTATGGGATGAATTAAAGAGACGAATTCGAGCAAGAGATCCTGCCCCAGAAACACTTAGCCAGCTGCAAGATGCAATCCAAGAGGAATGGGACAATATACCACAGCATGTGATCGTGACTCTCATCCGATCGATGAAGAACCGTATGGAAGCAGTAATTAGAGCTCGGGGAGGGAATACAAGTTATTAAATAAACGTTTTTTAGCTTTTTTTTTCATTTACGTGTGTTGTTTTATCCATTTCCTTTATACTCCATACGGAATAAAAATGACTCATTTAACAAAATACGAAACCTATGAAAAATTCATTTAAATTTAGAACATTAACATTAAGATTTGATAAGCTCATATTACTCACTATTAAACGACATTTAACATTTATTCCTAAATGTACACATTTTTCTGATAATCCTGACAAAACGTAAACTTGCAAGGTGTTTCGACTTTTTTGATGAGAAGTGTATTATGTGTAAGCTTTGCAGTTTGGGAATAGGGTTGAAATCAAACTAGATCTTGGTATTTATAACATTATTATATTATATATATAGTAAATAAATTAAATTTTTGTTTTTGTCTACTCCTATAAACTGCATGCATGATAAACTGAGTAATCAAGTCTATTTTCTTTGTAGACAGCCGTAAAAGTGGCGCCCAACGTGGGACTCGCGACTACTGAACTACATCTGGCTATTTTTATATGTATGCAAGTAAGGAACGCGATAATAATTAGTTATATTATTATTATTGATAGTTTGAGATATATCTCGTTTTTAGGTTTTCGGAGCGGGGTTTTTTTTGAGCATTCACTTTTCAGCTTTCTAGTGCTAACGGTCGCTGAAATTATCCGCGGACGGACAGACAGACATATTTGGCGAAACGAAACTATAAGGGTTCCCTGTTGACTACGAAACCCTAAAAACAGCACTGTATCATTACACAGTGTAAAAATAAATCGCTTTATCCTGTCCATATGTATGCTTAGATGTATAAAAGTAAGCAACAGATTTAAATGCGGTTTTTTTATTAGATAGATTAATTCCAGAGGAAAGTTTATATGTACAATTCATGCATAATATCGCCCCAGCTTCGCAAGAGTGCAAACCCTTACGAAGCTGGGGCGGGGTGCTGAAATCTTAGATTTGTTTTATAATCTAAGGCTGAAATGAAAAACAGTTGTGCCAATTGCGAAGTCTCAACTCTGAGATTAAACTACTTTGAGGCGATGTGGTTGATATCAAAACCCATATCACATCTCTTAGCGAACATCTAACACAATGTTACACGCGCCTCGACGAATATGATTTAAGAATAAAAACATTAGAGAAACGAGAGGAAGAAATAATCTCTCTTAACAGTACCATTGCTAATCTCCGCGACCAATTAAACATTCAAGCACAATCGTCACTAAAGAACGAACTCGAAATATCTGGGGTCAATGAACTTAAAAATGAAAACTCACTTCATATCGTGTGTGTCTTGGCTCACAAAATAGGTGTATCCATAGAAGAACAAGACTTAGACTTCGTCTCCAGAGCGGGACCACGCCGACAACAACTTAAAGACTCAGCCGAAACACCACCGCGTACACTTGCCGTACGTTTTGTGCGGCGCTACAAGCGCGACGAATTCCTGAAGGCTGCTAAAACCAGGAGAAATATCACCTCGATCGATATAGAGATAGCTGGCACGACGAGAAACGTCTCTGTAAATGAGCGCCTCTCCCAAGAAAATATGCAGTTATTTCGTGCAACCAAACTTTGTGCAAGAGAACATAGATACCATTTCTGCTGGGTTAAAAATGGTGCTATACTCATCTGTAAGCAAGAAGGTAACCCTGCCATTCACATACGGAACACCGAAGACTTGGAACGATACCTGGGTTCAGCGACCCCGGTGTAACTCCGTGGGTTCCCGTCGACAGTTATTCGATGATACGACGGACTGGCATGATTTAAAACAGTACAATTTTTTTATTATTATTTTTTATTTTTGTTACTTTGGATCTCGTATTACTCTTAGATCTCAATTTACTTGTAGGTTTTGTATTATTTTCTTAATTTACTTTTTAGTCATATTGCAATGTATAATATTAGCACTACGAACCACAAAGTGTTTAACTCTACTAGGTACTGCGATATCTCTGAAGAGTTCGCATGCGCCCAAGATTAGCATACTGGCTGGCAAGACGTTCGCAGACTATTTGTAGTGTAAATTATTCTAATGAAATATAATAGGTTGTCATGTAAAAAAGAATATGATTGTATGTCGAGCCATAAAAGCAAAAATATAGAAAAAAGTATAAAACTATTCGTGGTTTTATTGAAGTTACCACGACCCCTTGAACTGGGCGCCTCTCGAGCGGACTCGAGGCGTCGCATATGGTGGAGGCACCAAAGCCCAATGCAAATTTAAAAAGTTTGATTTCAGATATATGATTTTTATAAGGAAACGGCTGCATAAGTACAGCCCCTTATAAAAGTACCTCTCGGATGCCAAGCGAGGAAAATAAATAAAGCAGGCGTCACTTCACGCCTGAGGAGTTGAGCTAAGTGGTTTTTTATTGGTTGATTAGTGTTTAGAAAGAAAAAATGTATTACACGGGAATAGATAAAAATATCTGTTTCGAGGAATTTATCGCCGAGTTCAGGCTGACGGCTAGAACCAACGAGTGGTTTGAGAAGGACTACGCACTCATTTTGGGCGTATATCTACAGGGACCAGCCCAATATTTTTTTAGATACACGTATCATGATGATATGGACTTCGCAACCTTGTGCGATTTATTGAGGAGTGAGTTCCCGTGCGAATGTTTTAAATGTAAACATCGTGCCGCACCGGAACTATGTGTTGTGAAGGAGGATCCAGCGCTATGCGGTGAAGGTGAACCGTCTAGTGTGGAACTATGTGTCGTGGAGGAGGATCCAGCGCTATGCGGTGAAGGTGAACCGTATAGTGTTGTGGATCAGAGTAATAATACCGATTTATATTCTAGCATGACGGATGATCCACAAGATAATGAGCCAAGTGATGATGATGATGACCAAGGCTGTGATGTGAGCAGCCAGGAGGACGAGGATGACCGGAGCTGTGACGTGAGCAACCATGACGACATTGATGGCCAGGGCTGTGATGAGGGCGGCCAAATCGACGACAACACGGAGTATACGGATGAAAACAAAACCCCGGGTGTGTTCAGTCCATGTATTATTTCATCCGATGATTTTATTCCAGATAAAGATACGTTTGTCGCAATAATTCAAGATGATCACGTTGACGTGACCTATGGAAAAGAGTATAGGGAGCATCATAATTTTAAAATAATAAATTGTGAATTAAGTTTTTTACAGAAAGAAACAAAGGAGATGACACAAGTGGTCACAAAATATGATGACCGGTCTCCCATGGTAACTCATAGAGTTCCCAAAAAAAGGTTTGCGTTTGATAAGTCACGTAAAAAAGATCGCGTTCCATGTAAAACTAAAAAGTGCATGACACAAAAAAGTTTGGTTGCTAGAAAGTCCTTTCATAATAGACAGATAAATAAAATAAAAACACAATTGTTAAATTGTAAATACTATTATAATAAATTTAAAAAGCAATTCTTTTTAAATAAACTTAAATTTTGGAAATTTTATAGAAAGAAGTTAGACTGTATTTTTATAGGTATTAAATCTCATTTCATTTTAAGAACTTTGTAAATATATAAGGCTTAAAAGGCATAGTATCCAGGACGAGTATATGAAAACATTATGTCATTCATTAAAAGTCATTAATGTCAGATAATATTGTCATATTAAGTTGTTGTTGTAATGAAATGTTAATATATAATTTTATTTCATGTTTTGGCGCTCAAAATTGCTGCCGGGTGAGCACGAGCAACGTGCCAGGGCAGATGTCTAAGCACGCGCAGCGTGCCAGGTCAAGTGCTGATGGGTGCAACCAGGAGACTGGAGGAAGAGCCACAGAAAATCAAAATGAAAGATAAGTGTTAGGGTTATAGGATAGGAATGTATCTATTTCAGAGGGAATGAGGAGGAAATTGCGCACTTAATGTGAGCTAATATCAACTTTGCAAATGAAGCATAGTCTTCGCAAAGGGAGTCAAGTTGATTCCATTGATATACTTAGCTTGAATAATTAAATTTAAATAATCGGTGTTGATTAATTATTACTCTGGAATGGATTCATATAGTGAAGCAAAGTATAGGTGATCCAATGGTTGTGGCTCTTTGACCTCTGGCCCGATAAGCGCCCGATGGAATAAAAGTCAGAAGGCATTGTATCTTAGAGTGTAATCCCAATAAGGGTGGTTGTCACTTTGGCTTCCTAGATCGACAGGGCGGTGCACTGTGGCTTTTAACGGGTTTTTGCTCCAGTGAAGTTTAAGCAGGGTAACGCTGTTTGGTGAGAGCGGAATGATGCTCGATAGAAACATAAATGTTGGTTGATTATATTTTGAAATTTTGTCGTTGACCCCAGCTTAAACTAGTTCTCCAGAGCCTTCCGCCATAGAGAAAAAAAAATATTTATATAGTCCCCGTATAGGTAGGGAAATCGGTGTTAGGAGTAGGTAGGTCCTATCAATAGCCTGCGATAAATTTTGTCGAATAGAAATGTTCGGTTTCCAAACATTTCTATTCAATAAAGGGGTGGCTGAATGCGATATCTCTGAAGAGTTCGCATGCGCCCAAGATTAGCATACTGGCTGGCAAGACGTTCGCAGACTATTTGTAGTGTAAATTATTCTAATGAAATATAATAGGTTGTCATGTAAAAAAGAATATGATTGTATGTCGAGCCATAAAAGCAAAAATATAGAAAAAAGTATAAAACTATTCGTGGTTTTATTGAAGTTACCACGACCCCTTGAACTGGGCGCCTCTCGAGCGGACTCGAGGCGTCGCAGTACTAACTTACAAAGTACTAACTTTAAATCTCAAAGTGATCTTAGATATTCTGCTACTTTTGAAGTAAACAATTTTGCCTCATTGTTACATGTTATAGATTGTATAATTTGTAGGTTCTATATTATTTTTAAATTCTACATTCTGCGATCCTCATCAAGATTTTATATAATTTTTTAAATGTACATTTTTGCCTTGTTGTTCCAACTTAAAAATACCCAGTATACTTTTAAAACATTACGACATAACTACTTCACAGAACAAAATATTTTTTGTATAGATTGCGAAATTATCAAAAACACATGGATCTCCTCAACAGGCATGAACAAAACACACCTACACTCTGAAATTATTGTCTTCCTACATTCTTATGTTCACGAAGGTCTTATAGCAACAATGACAATATTTTTAGTAATTACGAAAAACATTTTCACCAGCTACATTTATGGCTTTACTTGACAAGATATTGACGAAAATGTTGCTATAAACTGCCACATATGTAACAAATAGAAGAATATAGGACACTTATGCCTAACTCAAATAGTTTTAAAATTCTCTCATTAAATATAAGAAGTTATCAGCATAATTTTGACGATTTCTACATAAATTTTCAACGCCTTAATACTGACTACGATGCGATACGATGATACTGAGTGTTGGTTAAGTGATGCCACATTAATAGAACCGCTACCAGGTTATAACGTATCCCGTACTCTTACACAATTAAATAAAAACGGAGGTGTAATTATTTATACCAAAGTTGCTTGGAATGTTTCTGATTTTGAATCTCAAGTTGCAGACGCAGACAGTCTTATCATTATACTGGATAACAAAATTGCCATTATAGGAATTTACCGTTCCCCATCATCTCCAAATATAGACAATTTTACTACATCACTGGACACTGTCCTATCACAATTAAGAAACTATCCAACAATCCTATTAACAGGAGACCTTAACATTGACATTTATAATACTACGAACAGTAAACATGTCGAATATTTGTGTCTCTTAGCATCCCATGGTCTTTTGCCAGCGATCACTGAACCTACAAGAGGATGCTCTTGCCTCGATCACATTTTTATAAAAACAAAAATGAAATCAGTAGGAATCATTGGTTAATCATCAATATATTGTTATGGCTGCTATATCACAAGAAGAAAATTCAAATAAACCCTCTAGATCTCGGAGTAAATATATAATTGACGAAGTGGCAGTTGCTACGGCTCTAAGCAATATGGATTGGTCAGAATTATTAAGCACAAATTGTACCAACAGTTCCTTAAACACATTTATTGATATACTTTCAAACTCCATTTCTAAAAACTCCCGTACAATTCATATTAGTCGAAGTAAATATAACATTAAACCTTGGATAACGCAAGGCCTAATGAGGTGTATAAGACACTGCACTGGTCTAATACTTTTTTGAATGAATTTAAATAATAATCAATACATTATATTCAGAATGCAAGTTATTCTGAATAGAATGAATTGGTTAAAGCGCCATCAAGCATCGAATAGCTGAACTCGTTGAAAATTTATTTTTAGATGAAAAACGTCTTTATTGTTTGTGTTATGTCCAATAATAACAACTTTTAGCCGTTATAATAAGTCTTAATTTTCAAAGCATAGACATGTTCTTTTTTTAAAGTTGCGTTTATTAAATAATCAGCTGGTAGTTAATCACCACTGTTTTTTAAAAGTGTAATTGACAATTTGATATGCAAATGTGGGAGTTAATATATTATTATATTTATTTACGACTAGCTTTTGCCCGCGGCTTCGCCCGCGTGGGTTTGGGGTTTCCGGGATAAAAAGTAGCCTATGTGCTATTCCGGAGTGTATCCTATGCCTGTGCCAAATTTCATTCAAATCCATTCAGTAGTTTTTACGTGAAAGAGTAACAAACATCCATACATCCATACTTACAAACTTTCGCCTTTATAATGGTATAGTAACTAGCTTTTGTCATTGGCTGTTATTTGCTAAGAAATTCATAGCAGGCGCTTTCCGATAAAACATTTACATATTACTAAAAATCGGCACATGTTTATCTAAAATTGTAGATGTTATCTTGATATACAATAAATATACATTTGTTTATATTATGACCTGGGGGCCTATTACAACCTCTTAATTCCAGTCAATTTACGCCTTAAAATGAACTGCCTTGCTTATACGTATTATGACATCTTATTGCCAGCCAGTCAGCAGTCACGTGACACTTGACCGACATCTGCACGGATATTGGCTGGGAAACACGTATTATGACCGTCAAACTGACAGTTCTTAGCTTGCTTAAGTGTCAAAAATTGCCTCTAACAAGCCAGTCAGTTTACGCCGGGTTCGAGTAACTTTTTGTGAATTGTTTTGTCTTTTTATTACATTTTAATCTATTTGGACAGTAATTAAAGCATTTAGTATTTATTATGAGTTAATAATCTTTGAATTTCTTGAACGTAATGCGTTATAAGAGAACAACGAAACAAAAATTCAAAGGTCTTCGAGATATTTATACGTAAATATATAATTTAATAAAATGGTATATTTAGAATTTCAAATAAAGAGCAACAATTAATTTGGTAATTATTATGAATAATTTAGGTAATACTTACGCCATCATTACCTAATTAGTAGATAATATTTATAAACAAGACTTTAACAGGATTCTTATTGAGAAATCAGATTGCTTATTCAAGTAAAACGATTTCCTATTAAGTAATATAGTATTTTATTAAAATAAAAGAATACAACTGACGACACGAATCACACAACTCTTTCGAAATCAATCTATTCCTAACCTGTTACGAACTATGTCGAATTACACGGCTATCTTAAGAAAGAGTTCCAAGCGAAAGAACGCCGGCGTTTGCACACCTATTGTATTTCTATTGTGTCTTTAATGAAGGTATTCAATTAAACACTGCACTAATAATGTTTTATATTTTTGTGATCACTGGTTACGTTCCATTCCCTTCGAGCACAGAGGTTATCGGATGTTTACGTCTGAACTTAGGGTTTCGCGGCCCAAGCACTTGAACACCGTCGCCAACGACCATCCTGTCGATTGCGTGACGTCACGCAGCACTCCACGGCGTCGCTTACTGTGATACCAATCGACAATCACATACACATCACATAAATATATTCTTGTTAAAATGCTTTGTTTACACACACTTGACACTCTTAGTTTTGTTTTTGCCGGGTCAGCAGTTATCGCAGTACCTAGGTACGTTCAGAAATGAAGTGTGTGTCAGAAATGTGTGTTGTGAGATGTGCTGTATTTTCAAATTTAGGACATTGTACTTATGGATATAATACATAATTCGTTTTTAAACTCGCTGTTAATCTCAGATTCTGTTACAAAATTACATTAAGTTCCTCAATAAACAATATTACATTCAATATTTAAAAACCGTAAATATCGGTAACCTTTGTTTGATGTTTTCGAACGCCATCTTTCGAAGCAGTGCAAAACAGCCACAGACAATCGTCCAGGATGATTCCAGTCAGAGTAACGTACGTCATAATACGAAAAATAACCAGGCAGTTTACGGCCGTAAACTGACTTGCTTGGAAACAGACTGGATTTTAAAAATGTCGTAATACGTCCCCTGGGGGCCTATTACGACCTCTTAATTCCAGTCAATTTACGCCTTAAAATGAACTGCCTTGCTTATCCGTATTATGACGTCTTATTGCCAGCCAGTCAGCAGTCACGTGACACTTGACCGACATCTGCCTGGATATTGGCTGGGAATTTCGTATCATGACCGTCAAACTGACATTTCACAACATGCTCAAGTGTCAAAAATTGTGATTAATAAGCCAGTCAGTTTACGCCGGTTTGGAGTAACTTTTACTGAATTGTTTTGTCTTTTTATTACATTTTAATCTATTTGGACAGTAATTAAAGCATTTAGTATTTATTATGAGTTGATAATCTTCGAATTTCTTGAATGTAATGCGGTATAAGAGAACAACGAAACAAAAATTCAAAGGTCTTCTTATACGTAAATATATAATTAAATAAAATGGTATATTTAGAGTTTCAAATAAAGAGCAACAATTAATTTGGTAATTATTATGAATAATGTAGGTAATACTTACGCCATCATTACCTAATTAGTAGATAATATTTATAAACAAGACTTTAACAGGATTCTTATTGAAAATTCAGATTGCTTATTCAAGTAAAACGATTTCCTATTAAGTAATATAGTATTTTATTAAAATAAAAGAATACAACTGACAACACGAATCACACAACTATTTCGAAATCAATCTATTCCTAATCTATTACGAACTATGTCGAATTACACGGCTATCTTAAGAAAAAGTTCCAAGCGAAAAAACGCCGGTTTGCACACCTATTGTATTTCTATTGTGTCTCTAATTAACGTATTCAATTAAACACTGCACTAATAATGTTTTATATTTTTGTGATCACTGGTTACGTTCCATTCCCTTCGAGCACAGAGGTTATCGGATGTTTACGTCTGAACTTAGGGTTTCGCGGCCCTAGCACTTGAACACCGTCGCCGACGACCATCCTGTCGATTGCGTGACGTCACGCAGCACTCCACGGAGTCGCTTACTGTGATACCAATCGACAATCACGTACACATCACATAAATCGATGCCTCCCACGTAAGTTGTTGTAACCCACAAAATGGCGATTTTGGGTTTTTTATGTAAAAGTGTCTAATTTTATGTAAACTATCCTACAAAAAAACAAAAAGTCCAAAAAACCTATTATTTAAGGTACTTTTGAAACGTATAATGTTGTATATTTCGAACGATTCCGGCGTAGACTGTAGTATTTATTACTCGCAATGGTTTACAACGGGGAAAAGCGCACGTGCGTCCGTTGTATGTAACACATATCACAGATTACGCTGGAATTCGGTGCCAGTTGCACCTCTCACGCAATTTTTGCGTCGTTTATTTAATATTCTAGTAATTACTATTCCGCTTAATCTTATCTTTAACTAACATGATAACCATTTAAAATATGGTATTGATCCCATACAACAATTTACGTCGCTAATTTTAAAATTATTTTATGTTAAGTGATACGTAAAACATTTTACTTCGATGCTAGATATGTAAAAGTAAGTTGTAACATCACATACAACGATTTACGTCGCTATTCGTTTGAAATAAGTACGTTGTATGTATTTTTCAGGGAGTGTTTTATGAATATCACTGAAGTCAGAGTCATTCTAGGTAACCATTTTCAATGAATCTGAGAAGTTTTAAACGACTAAATTAACAGATGATGGCATATTTGGAACTTTGGACCTTAAAACTGCTCACTTACTCGTATTTCATAGCTGTGTAGTATAATAGCCATTTGGATTACGACTGTTATAGCCATTTTTGTTTATATTATATCATTATTATTATAGCTAGCCTGCGCTGTCCTACTGCTGGGCAAAGGCCTCCCTCCATTCTTTCCAGTTCTCTTAGTTACTCGCTTTATCGTACCAAGTATCAAGGAAGGCATCCAGGTCGTGTCGAGGAAAAGTGGGCCTGGAACACATAAGGCACCGAAAGATTACATGAAAACTCACCAGGACTTTCCTTCTTGCTCGTGTTTATTGCTAGTTTCCCAAATCAAAAAACATTGTTCGTAACTTTTACCTTAGTCACCACCTGCATGTTTCTGCACTGTTGAACTCTTCAAGCTAAGTCTACTATCAGTGATTTGATTGAATAAAGTATCGTTTGAAAAAGGTAATGAAAAAAATACACATTTAAAGACTAGAGATTTTTCAAAAAGGTCAATCGTGAAAGAAAAACCTTTCTAGTAAAATATCAAAAACAGCCAATAGGAAAACTGGTCTATTGAGTCTGCTGTAAGCACTATTTCAATGAATTTAACTAAAACGGTGACAGAAAAAACGATGTATAACTATGGATAATTTAGTTATAGGAGAGCCAAGCTTAGAATTTATGCTGATACTATTGTGAGACATAAATAAATAAGAATAAATTGTCTGTTGCCGTTACTGAAACTTCAAACTTCAGACGTGTTTAAACAACAGTTTCCCCATTTCTATAATCTTTAGTTAAATTTGATATACCAATAGCAGTATTAATCCCAGATCAAAGAGATATTTAACAGCCTGTGAAAAAGTCTGGGTCTGTCAAAACCATCGTTTGTTACCATTTCAAGTCTTTTCAACTGCTTGCAAGTTGAGTCACACTATGTTTGACTAAATTCACTAATGTTATATTAAGACAGAGGTTTAAACTTTTACTGTATATAGTTATAACGTATAGCTTTTGCCTAAAGGGTACACAGAGAAAACAAGATCTGAAAGATCATAATATCGTAAAAATAAAAGAGGTACCAGTTTGTTCTGAAGATTCAATATTATGTTTTATCAGACTGTAAGGTGATGACCACTTCTTTCAGCAACAATAACTTAAGATGCCGAAATGCTGATGATATGAATACACCAGTTAGGTGCATGAACCCAGCTTTTTAGGGTCGGGAAATAAACCCTCTATAGTACTTGTATTACGAGCAAAACTTAATATTTGCGGGCTTTTCTAGATTCAGTGTAAGTTATTAAACATTACTTATATACCTATCGTTTGTCTTGGATATGGTTACGAAAAGAAGAAAAATAAAGCTTATTACAGCTACAAGTATAGTCACTTGAAAAAATGGAGAGAGGAAAAGATTACAAAGTGATAGTGAGACGGGTGATACGACAAAACAGAAGAATAAGCTTGTTCCACCGACTCCAAATCACATTGGACTAAGATAGGAACATGATGATGGTTTTCCTATTTTTAAATCTTATTGGTTGATAGAATTTTCTTAATCATTTTGGTTACGATACTTTTTTGAGTTTTGATTATTTGAACTGTAGTAAAAATTTGGTTAAAGGACGATGTAATTAATTGAAAGTATAATTTAAATTTAGAAAAAGCTTAAATTTTTATTTTAGATTTTTTAAAATGATTTTTAATCTTAATCCTTAATGTTTTCCTAATCTTTAAAATATCGTTTCTTATTCTAAACTCTAAACCCTAAAATGTAAAATTTTGATAAACTTGATTGATAATATTCTGCTTTTTTTGTATTTCAGTAACGTATCAACGAAAAGGTATCGTCCTAAATGAAATTAGGCTGAAAAAACATTGTATTTATTTTATTATATCAAGTAATGATACACATACCACACCTTTTTTTTTATTTATAATCGACGTAAATTCATGTAAGTATCAGATATGATCCAAATCGGCTCTTGAACTCCCGTGTATAATAATGTAAGTGATAGTTACAACATTTTCTGAGGACCTCATGTCGCGGTAAACAGTTGTAACAACAAAATTCAAGAAACCGTTAAAATTATAAAGTAATGACATGTAGTAAACAATAACATATTAAAAACTATACGCTCATACCGAATTTCAAAAAGATTCTTTGAAAAATGTGGCTTGTATCGCAAAAAGTATCTTTAAAACGCTCTCCTGTAAAATTGCATTTTTGGGGTTACAACAACTTACGTGGGAGGCATCGAAATATATTCTTGTTAAAAAGTTTTGTTTTCAAGTGTGTGTAACACTTGACACTCTTAATTTTGTTTTTGCCGGGTCAGCAGTTATCGCAGTACCTAGGTACGTTCAGAAATGAAGTGTGTGTCAGAAATGTGTGTTGTGAGATGTGCTGTATTTTCAAATTTAGGACATTGTACTTATGGATATAATACATAATTCGTTTTTAAACTCATTGTTAATCTCAGATTCTGTTACAAAATTACATTAAGTTCATCAATAAACAATATTACATTCAATATTTAAAAACCGTAAATATCGGTAACCTTTGTTTGATGTTTTCGAACGCCATCTTTCGAGGCAGTGCAAAACAGCCACAGACAATCATCCAGGATGATTCCAGTCAGAGTAACGTACGTCATAATACGAAAAATAACCAGGCAGTTTACGGCCGTAAACTGACTTGCCTGGAAACAGACTGGATTTTAAAAAGGTCGTAATACGCCCCCTGTGCATAATCAGCGTGAAATAAGCGTTATTTTAAAGTGGTCTTGCTGGAGAGTATGCTCTGTAGCATGACCACTTTGAATTGATATTTTCCAAGAAACTAACAATAAACAAATTTTGATATTAAGCTACAAAAATATAGACATTATCTACATTTTATCCTGTAATTTGTATATAATGTAGTCAAAGTGGTTCTGCTGCGGAGTATGACATGTTTGGTGACACAGGTTTTCGTACTTAGCCAGTGTAGGGACACTTCTACTTGTGTTCTTTGTTCAGTGGCTATGAAAATAAAGTTCATTCTCTTTACGTAGTTACACTAGCGACGAATAGCGAAATTGTCCAGTCCACGATCATGGAGTAAAAAGAATTGAAATCTAACTGGGAGTGTTAATAATTTTTAACAGCGCTCTCTTGTGGCACGTTGTGCGTTTGTTTTATGAGTTGGTTGTGTCGGTTCTCGTTCGGGGCATGGTACTCTTGTTTGCCGATAGATGGCGCGGATAAACGAAATGATTTGACAATTTATTCCAGGTATACATCTGTAGTAAACACCAAGCGGTTTGTTTGATAAATATTTTATGTTCCTTTACTGTCCGTAAGAACGTTTTATCATTGTTCGGGAAGGTTTTTGCACCGTAGATAATTGGTTGTTATTTCGCATTTTCTCAAAATTCTGCTTTGAACCAGGGACCATACAACCCCGAATATAAGTTAATTCTTTCGAAAGTGTTACAGCATGTATGCCTACAGCAACGGAAAATGTTACCTCTTGGAAATGTTAGCCCGTTCATAACCCTAACGTTAGGGTAA
This sequence comes from Mythimna loreyi, assembly GCA_029852875.1. Classification (NCBI taxonomy): domain Eukaryota; kingdom Metazoa; phylum Arthropoda; class Insecta; order Lepidoptera; family Noctuidae; genus Mythimna; species Mythimna loreyi. The sequence goes on along the minus strand of CM056777.1, from coordinate 2,858,872 downwards.
CCCTATCAATAAGTTAACTAGTACAAGATATGCTAAAAGATAAAGCCGCGACTTCAGATAATTAAAAAAATAATAATAATAATAATTAGAAATAATACATGTTAAAAACACACTAAAGTAGTATTAAACAACATTAAATAAATATAATATTGCAAATGTTATAAGAAATAACTAAAATAACTTAATATAATAAAATACACATAAAATACATATAGTGATATAATATACACAAAAACAAATATATGTATAATATACAAACCAAAAAAAAAAGTGGACTCACAATTCAACAGTAAAATAACTACTTTAAAAAAAAATCGCTCCATATTATCTTCCTACACTGTGTCATAGGGCTTAGTAAACACGCATCAACTGTTGAATTGCACCCTACCCTCATTGCTTAAAACTTATGTATCTTGTGTGTAACTACCTCTTACTGACATGTTTTGTTTTGTTGATGCGAGTACATCATTATTTTATGGGTCTAGTTCACAATATCGACAGTCACTACATCGATGGTCGCTGTATCGAAAACGTTCCATCGACGGGCTAATGTATCGACAGTACCCCGAATCGATGGTACGCTACATCGACAGTACCCCAAATCGACGGTACGCTACATCGACAGTACCCTTATTCGTTGGTGCGCTACATCGTTAGTACACTAAAGCGACGGTATGCTACATCGATAGTAAACCAAATCGATAGTATGCTGCATCGACTACCCTACCTATGTAAGTGTTTTTATTATAATTGATTTAGATAGATTTTGTTATTATTAATTTGACTAGTTTCCTTTTTAAATTAGTACTATATATAATATATATAAATCAATGTTACTGAATACGAATTTATGTTTTTATTTTCAACCATTTAATGTGGGTTCCTTCAAAATTAAGCATTTTACAGATTTAACAAATTGTGATTAAAAACTTTTAAAAATGCTGTGTTTTTTATTCAAATCTGGCTCGCATCGGGTAGTCGATGCAGCGTACTATCGATTTGGTTTACTATCGATGTAGCATACCGTCGCTTTAGTGTACCGATGTAGCGCACCAACGATTTAGGGTACTGTCGATGTAGCGTACCGTCGATTTGGGGTACTGTCGATATAGCGTACCATCGATTCGGGGTACTGTCGATACATTAGCCCGTCGATGGAACGTTTTCGATACAGCGACCATCGATGTAGTGACTGTCGATATTGTGAACTAGACCCTTATTTTATAGATATTGTTAAAAATGTTAATTTTAAGATACGTACCTACTTTGTCTACCATGCTAGCCATATACACTTCTCATCAAAAAAATCGAAACACCTTGCAAGTTTACGTTTTGTCAGGATTATCAGAAAAATGTGTACATTTAGGAATAAATGTTAAATGTCGTTTAATAGTGAGTAATATGAGTTTATCAAATCTTAATGTTAATGTTCTAAATTTAAATGAATTTTTCATAGGTTTCGTATTTTGTTAAATGAGTCATTTTTATTCCGTATGGAGTATAAAGGAAATGGATAAAACAACACACGTAAATGAAAAAAAAAGCTAAAAAACGTTTATTTAATAATTTGTATTCCCTCCCCGAGCTCTAATTACTGCTTCCATACGGTTCTTCATCGATCGGATGAGAGTCACGATCACATGCTGTGGTATATTGTCCCATTCCTCTTGGATTGCATCTTGCAGCTGGCTAAGTGTTTCTGGGGCAGGATCTCTTGCTCGAATTCGTCTCTTTAATTCATCCCATAGATGTTCAATGGGATTCATGTCCGGGCTTCTTGCTGGCCATTCCATAATAGAGATATCGACTTCATTAAGATAATCTCGTACGACGCCCGCGGTGTGAGCCCTAGCATTGTCGTGCATGAATATGAAGCCGTTGCCAATAAAATGTGCATAGGGCATCACATGAGGCTCGAGACACTCTTCGACGTACCGATGACAGTTTAGTGCAGGCAGACGTGGCCCAGACACGAAAGCAAGCTCTGTCTTACCGTCGGCGCTGATTCCTCCCCAAACCGTCCACGAACCGCCACCATAGCTGACCTTTTCTTCAATGCAGCATTGTGCATAGCGTTTTCCGTCTCTTCTGTAGACCTTGTTCCTTCCGTCGTTACCATACAGCATAATTTTACACTCATCAGAAAAGAGAACTTTGCTCCACTGTAGGTATGACCAATTTAGGTGCTCACGTGCAAAGTTAAGGCGCGCTCTTCGATGGTCTGCAGTTAATTTCGGCCCATTTGCTGGCTTATGCGGTACCAGTCCACGATCCTTCAACCTTCTTCTAATTGTAGAGTCACTTACAGCCACCCTTCGTACAACACGAAGCCGCTGCTGCAGTTGAAAAGCGTTAAGGCGTCGATTTCTTAAAGAAGTTGTTACAATAAATCGATCATCTCGCTCAGAAGTGACCCGATTCCTGCCAGATCCTGAACGGCGCGTGAACAAACCAGTCTCCCGATAACGTTTATAGACTCTATGAACAGATGACAGGCTTAGATGCAGTCTTGCAGCCACAACACGCTGACTAAGGCCAGAATCCAGCAATGCCACAACTTGGGCGGCTTCTGTGGGCGAAGTATCCATACGTTTTAGAAAAAAAACCTTTTTTCAGACGTCCCAAAGTCACAGTATTGAAATAAAAAACAAAAAGTTTAAGGATAGGCGCCAATTTTTAGTTTTTAAACGCTAAATGTACTCCAACCCTAAACACACATTTGTCTCAAAACAGTGATTCATTTCGTTAATATATATAAATAAGATAAACAAATGAAATTCTAATTTTGAATTTTGAATTTTCGCTTATTACTGTAATGGCCAAACTGCCAGCTATAATATATGTATTTTTTTTCATCGTATGAATTCTTTTTTGTGTTAAATTCGGACAGAAACAATGAAAACGGAAGTGTTTCGATTTTTTTGATGAGAAGTGTATATACACTTCTCATCAAAAAAATCGAAACACCTTGCAAGTTTACGTTTTGTCAGGATTATCAGAAAAATGTGTACATTTAGGAATAAATGTTAAATGTCGTTTAATAGTGAGTAATATGAGCTTATCAAATCTTAATGTTAATGTTCTAAATTTAAATGAATTTTTCATAGGTTTCGTATTTTGTTAAATGAGTCATTTTTATTCCGTATGGAGTATAAAGGAAATGGATAAAACAACACACGTAAATGAAAAAAAAAGCTAAAAAACGTTTATTTAATAACTTGTATTCCCTCCCCGAGCTCTAATTACTGCTTCCATACGGTTCTTATCGATCGGATGAGAGTCACGATCACATGCTGTGGTATATTGTCCCATTCCTCTTGGATTGCATCTTGCAGCTGGCTGTTTCTGGGGCAGGATCTCTTGCTCGAATTCGTCTCTTTAATTCATCCCATAGATGTTCAATGGGATTCATGTCCGGGCTTCTTGCTGGCCATTCCATAATAGAGATATCGACTTCGTTAAGATAATCTCGTACGACGCCCGCGGTGTGAGCCCTAGCATTGTCGTGCATGAATATGAAGCCGTTGCCAATAAAATGTGCATAGGGCATCACATGAGGCTCGAGACACTCTTCGACGTACCGATGACAGTTTAGTGCAGGCAGACGTGGCCCAGACACGAAAGCAAGCTCTGTCTTACCGTCGGCGCTGATTCCTCCCCAAACCGTCCACGAACCGCCACCATAGCTGACCTTTTCTTCAATGCAGCATTGTGCATAGCGTTCTCCGTCTCTTCTGTAGACCTTGTTCCTTCCGTCGTTACCATACAGCATAATTTTACACTCATCAGAAAAGAGAACTTTGCTCCACTGTAGGTATGACCAATTTAGGTGCTCACGTGCAAAGTTAAGGCGCGCTCTTCGATGGTCTGCAGTTAATTTCAGCCCATTTGCTGGCTTATGCGGTACCAGTCCACGATCCTTCAACCTTCTTCTAATTGTAGAGTCACTTACAGCCACCCTTCGTACAACACGAAGCCGCTGCTGCAGTTGAAAAGCGTTAAGGCGTCGATTTCTTAAAGAAGTTGTTACAATAAATCGATCATCTCGCTCAGAAGTGACCCGATTCCTGCCAGATCCTGAACGGCGCGTGAACAAACCAGTCTCCCGATAACGTTTATAGACTCTATGAACAGATGACAGGCTTAGATGCAGTCTTGCAGCCACAACACGCTGACTAAGGCCAGAATCCAGCAATGCCACAACTTGGGCGGCTTCTGTGGGCGAAGTATCCATACGTTTTAGAAAAAAAACCTTTTTTCAGACGTCCCAAAGTCACAGTATTGAAATAAAAAACAAAAAGTTTAAGGATAGGCGCCAATTTTTAGTTTTTAAACGCTAAATGTACTCCAACCCTAAACACACATTTGTCTCAAAACAGTGATTCATTTCGTTTATAAGATAAACAAATGAAATTCTAATTTTGAATTTAGAATTTTCGCTTATTACTGTAATGGCCAAACTGCCAGCTATAATATATGTATTTTTTTTCATCGTATGAATTCTTTTTTGTGTTAAATTCGGACAGAAACAATGAAAACGGAAGTGTTTCGATTTTTTTGATGAGAAGTGTATATAGCTTAACCATGTTTACTCTGTAAGTGAATTTTGTAAATTCTTTTGAGTAAATAAATATCTTTAACCGTAGATGTTACCGGTTCTTCTATGATTTACAATTGAAGCGATAACCCTGTGAAAGGGTTTTTCAGGGTAATCAAAGGGTTTTAAATCAAATAATTTTAAATAACGTTGAAGTAGAAGAATAGATTTTGTCCTTGAAAGTTAGGAATCATATAAAATTGTTCATTCGTGTTTCTTGCTTGGTTTGATAGGACGGTGGTATTTTTACCCGCCTTCAAAAAAGGAGGAGGTTTCTCAATTCCAATTCAAAACATTTGGTGATTTTGGTATTTTCATCTAGAATTTTAGCACCTAAAGTAAAAAAAAAAACATTTGATGAAGTGGAACTGATGAAGAAGACCAGAAATGGTCAATTGAACATTATACTCATAAATGGTTATGAGTAGTTATGTTGAAAAAGGTATCATCGAAGTGACCTGAAGATGATGATGGAACCTGAAGATAGGCACCGGAACTCCGTAATTAATCAGTGTATCCTACTAGCCGTGTTTGGGCTCATTAAATTTGTCATGAGATGCACTTTGGGTTCAAGGTACTATCAAACTCATCTGATGATGGAGTCGTAAGGTAGAAGGGAGACATAAGAACGTCATAATGAAACGATGTATCCTACCAGCTGCCACGACAAGTCGAGGCATGGCGGACAGAGCTCCAGCAGGATCTCATGGCGAAAAGGCGACAGCGACTGTCGCAATCCAGCGCTGGGCACACCATGGTCTCGGCTGTAAGTCCCCTCTTTTGAGGCGTGGCTGGAAAGAACCTCACGGCGTCCTCACCATCCACATGACGCTGGTTCTCACCGTACATGGTAATATCGGGAGGTCCCTGCACCGCATTCGTGAGGAAGCAATGGGTGTAGCCACTGTGTGGCCCGCCCGGAGGACACGGTGCGCGGTGGAGCACACGCTTGAAGTGTGCCCCGCTTGGAAAGAGCATTGCCGTGTCCTCGTGGGGGAGATAGGCGGCGGTGACCTCTTGCGCCGGGCCTTGGTTCAGGCCATGGTCCGCAGCGAGGAGGAGTGGCAGGCGGTCGCCTCCTTCTGCGAAGCAATAATGCTAGCAAAGGAGGAGGCTGATCGCATAAGGCAAAGGCAACGGCGCTCTTGCCGTAGCCGTCGCTGCAGCAATTCGGTTCCCGATTTCCGGCCACCGTATGCGCGGGCTTGCGGCCGGCGAGCAATTGGTAGCCCGCCATCCAGTCGTCTATAACTGTCCGGACCGAGTCCAAGCGTTGACGGTGCGCACTTTTCCCGCGCGCCTCAAGGAGTTGTCAGCAAACTGTAGGGGCCCAGCAAGGTCGATACCTCCTGGGACCAAGGGTTGATGCGAAAGCTTGTTACCAGTGCCCTGGGGTCAAGGCAAGGAAGGAACGGGGTAGGTTGTTTAGTCAATAAGAGTCTGACAAATTTTCTCGCTCCGCTCAAGAAGGGGATTCGTGATTGGATGATTTTTACTAGAGATGCGCTGAATATTCGTTATATATTCAGTGTATTCGGCAGATTTTGAGATATTAGGTTAGGCCGAATAATTCGGTTGAAATACCGAATATATTCGGTTTAATATATCATTACAAATCAGTCTTTAGGGCAAAATAAAGTAACGTATCTATGTTTTGCACTTGGATCTTTAATAATCCACTTTATAAGAAACTAGCTTTTGTCAGCGGCTTCGCCCGCGTACATAAAATATAGCATATGCCACTCAGGAGTAAAGCAGCTTTCTATTATTGCTAAAATTTCTCCAATCGGACCAGTAGTTTAAGAGATTACCTCCTACAAACAAAAAAATAAAAAAAACAAAAAAACAAACTTTACCTCTTTATTATATTAGTGTAGATTAATACTGCAATGTTGATTGCACAGTTGAAATCAATGATGGCCCAGCCAGGTGCGGAAACCATATCCCCTGTGCTATTACTACTAGACGATGGTTAAAATGACTTTCATGCTTCAGCACTTGAACAAGTCTTTGTCTATTGGGCAGAGCCAGCTCACAAAACTGAAGACTACATATGACAGAGTCATACCCGCCAAATCGGAGCCTCTGGCTAGATCTAGGTTTTTTATGAATAGCTGTATACGTCAGTTACCAAACCCATTGTGAATTTAGCAAACAACCCGAGAGCTAGTTTACCCCGACACTATATCGAAAATATCCTGGACGCCAGCCTGTACGAGTATAGGAAGGCTCTGACGTAAATTAAAAACAACAAATCGCCCGGTGATTACGGAATTACGGCCGAACTGCGTAATTCCAGTGGAAAACCAATCAAAGAGAGAAAAAGAGCTGCTCAAGTTGTTTTCCAGAGTCATCCCGAAATGTCTCGCTCACAGGATTGACGACGTCCAGCCTCCCGAATAAGCCGGATTTTAAAAAGGTTTCGGTACCATATAACACATAAATAATACGGCAGGCCGTACCTGCCGTATAACCTGTTTTACAGAAGACCGAGGAGTATAATCTGCCTCTCTACTTGGCGTTTGTGAACTACGACAAAATCTTTGATTCGAGGCCTCATTTGTCCGAAACTGTTTACAGCAGGTTCGGGATGGCACATTAACGTCAACGGCGAGTGCATCATTCGCTTTCAGTTTGCCGATGATATAGTAGTCATGACTGGGTCTTTGGAAAAGGTCAGCACAATGCTCAGTGACCTCGCTAGTTAGAGCTACTGAAAGAGTGGGTCTTAAAATGATCATGGACAAAACCAAAGTCATGATAAACACCTATGTAGAACCCACTCCTATCAAAATCGGAGACTCTCCACTCGAAGTTGTGAAAGATTACGTTTACCTCGGACAGTCAATCCAGTTGGGTAGATCTAATTTCGAGAAAGAGGTATGCTGCGCGTTGTCTTGTCGTCCAACATACCACGTCTCAAGACGAAAGTCTATGACCAGTGTGTATAGCCAGTGATGAGATTTGGCTCCGAAACGCGGTCGCTCACTGTGGGCCTCTTTAGAAGGTTTAATTAAAGTCACGCGAAAGTCAATGAAAAGGACTATGCTCTGAGTTTCTTTGTGTGATCGTATTATAAATGAAGACAGCTCGAAGAATCGTCAAACTTAAATGGCAGTGTACAAGGTGGACCGATGACATGACAAGGGTTGGAGAATGCACAGGACCGTTAATTGTGATGACACTTAAGGGAGGCCAATGTCCAACAGTGGACGTCTTTCGAATGAAATGATGATGATTACTTGAAGAAGTTTCTTTCCATCTAGCGCCTCCACGAGAAAACACTGCGTTGCACATCGTACATCATTTTTATTATAATTTTTTATTTCTTTGAAGATCTCCCACAAACGCGATTTTGTTCGATTCTTATCTACTTTCAAAACCAAGACAGCAAAATTGAAGAACTGCACTAAAATTTGGCATCCATATTGCGTTTTCGTACGCAATGAAAGTTTCGGGGTGAAGCTAGAAACGGAGGCAAGGTATGAGTCACTCCTTGTGGCACTTGAAAAAGTGAGCAGAGAGTAGAAGAGTACCTACCCGGAAAATAAGTTGGACCCGTTGCTATTGTTACGCTTCGATTGAGACTCCAAAATGTGTTACTCATTATTGACCGTCAAGATGGTTCAACTTGTAGGTATGCCGCATATTCTGTAAACTTGTTTGCGCGGCAAAACTGTAAATTGGGTTACCGAATTATTTGGCAGTATAGCTATTAAAATTTTTTAAATGTAAATAAATAAAAAAAAACTATTAATTCAATAATTCTTTATTGGCCACTTCTTTCGTTGCATACGTTGCACTTGGTTGCACTACAGTGTAGCACCTTTTTTATGGTGGGCAAAAATCATCCAATGACGAATCCTGGCTCTTGGGCTGAGCGGGAAACAGTGCCAGACTCCTACTGACTACCCCGTTCCTTCTCTGCCCTTCGCACTGGGGCCAAGCCTTCCTTTCAGAAAGAGACCCTGGGCCCCAGTAGGCTTCGACCTTTTCGTTTTTTTTTTTCAAATAACGCTGTAGGTCTTCCGACCCGTGAAAATGACACATACCTATAATTGACCATGGGAAAACATGGATGTTCTAGATTAAGACCACAAACTTTCAACGATTGGCCATGTGATTTATTTACAGTCATGGCGAATTCAAGACGGATCGAAAATTGAAGTAGTTTATACTCAAAAGGCATGTCGGTTGGAATCATTGGGATTCTCAAAATGATAACTTCCTCACCTTTGAATTTTCCTTTGAGTATTTATTACGTTTATATTGTATATTTTTTTGTACGTAAGTACAAAATATGACTGCACATTTGTCCACACCAAACTCCATCCTGATGGCACTACTGAAGGTATCAGTGACTTTCAGTAGCTCCATCAGCTGCAGATTGTTGGGGGCAAACAGCTTCAAGTCATCCATGTAAAGGAGGTGAGATGTAACCTGACCACCTCTCTTCAACCTGTAGCCTAGACCTGAATTCTCCAGCAGTGTGCTTAGAGGATTCAGGGCTAGACAAAACCACAGTGGACTCAGACTGTCGCCCTGGAATATGCCGCGCTCAATCCTTATTGGTTCGCTGTTCTCCAAAATCTGTCGACATCCTGGATAGTGAAGGACTGTCCTCCATTGCCTCATACATGACATCAAGAAGGTGCGAAGAGTTGCATCAATTTTATACAGCTCTAGCACCCTCATGAGCCACGTATGAGGAGCAGAGTCATAGACCTTCTTATAATCTATCCAACATGCCGACAGATTCTTTCGAGAACGTCGAACCTGTTGGCTAATGGCCATATCGATGAGGAGCAGCTCCTTAGTACCGCGGGACCCGTTCCTACACCCATTCTGAGAGGCAGACATGATAGAAATTGTCTCAATATGACAATTGATTTTAGCTCTCAGAATAGATGTAAGAACTTTATAGACCGTCGGTAAACAAGTGATCGGTCTATAATTTTTAGGTTCCGCAGTACTACCGGATTTGTGGAGCAGGTGGGTTATTCCTGTCGTTAGGAACTGGGGTAGCGACCCTGACTCTAAGGCAGACTGGAACTGAGATGCCAAGCGAGCATGCGACCCTTTGAACCATTTTACCCAGAAATTGTGCAGCCCGTCCGGCCCTGGAGATTTCCAATTAGGCAACGGACGGACTGCACGGGCAACATCTTGGGGGCTGATGGTAATTGCCCCCATTTCTGGTAAAAGATCGCATGCACACTCAACCTCTCGAATCCAGTCACCCTCGATGTGACTGACAGGCGCCGACCAGATGCTGCGCCAAAATGAACTCATGGTGTCATCATCCGGCAGGCGCAAATCAGTCTCATCTTGGTCGGGTCGCTCCCAAGTCCTATAAACCCACCTTTCGATGCTTCGGAATGAGCGATTCTGAGTACACCGTTCCACACGCCGCTTGTACCGGCGTATACGGTTTGCCCATGCGCAGATCTTCTGCTTCAGGAAGTCGATACGCTCTGTGACGTGGGGCAGATAATCTCGAGGGTTAATATCAATCCCCGTGAACGCCCGCCTCACTCAGCAACACTCGCCCCATCACCCTAGGGCGAGTGTTGCCCTCCCTGAAGCAGATAAGCTTGCCGATGAGTACTCTAGCCTCCCCAATTGGACGCTCTATCCTGCACTGCCAAGCTGGCATAGCTGGTCGTGTAGCCCTGTCACAATTTGGAAATTTAACGTGAGCTACACGACATGCCGCTACAGCCGCACAGTACAAGATAGAGTGAGGTCATCGCTACTATCAAAATAATTTGATAGCTGCGAATCTAGAGCACACACCAACGCCCTATTTCTCTTGTGCATGGGCAAACGAGGTAAACGAGGTCTAAGCTCCGGCGGCGTGGAGCGGTACTCCCGAAATGCATCCTCCAAAGCACTCCTCAATCGTTCATTGCATTGGGTACTCACAGATATAGCTTCGTCATCATCAGCATCACCAACGTGATCGGGACGCGGTGAAACACTTGGTTGAAGTTGGACCGCAGCCGGTGGTGTAGCGGGTGAGACACGGCTACTCTGTGATTCCATGCGCAATCTATCAGCACGGCGTCGTCCAACATACGATTACGCTGGATGACCCGCACCTGATCCGACAGTCGTTGGGCTGAAACGTTAACAGCTGGCTCAAGCACCTGAAACAGAGAGAGCATCCGACCACGATACGCAGTCAGGTTAATTCCCCCCTCTGTAGCCCCAGAGTATGAGCGCATGACATTTTCTTTGATGGATTGTGTCCATCGCATGCGCTGCACACTTCCAACGGCAGCGGGGACCCTATCAGAGGCCGGAGGGCCTCGAGGTCCCAAACTGGCCGGAGGTCGGCCTCGAGCCCGAGAGAAGTATTCGTCGCTCGAGCTCGACGCAACTGCAGCTACCGGACTCGCTGGACTCACGGTTGGCGCTGGTCTCGGCGGCTGCGAGGCGGAGCTGAGCGACGAACCCGAAGATGTTGGTCGTGCGGTCTGGTGTTTCGCCCGGCTTCTTGTCAGCATTTTATAAAATTTATCGCCTAGTCATTTTTTGTTGTGTCAGGATATTATTTACTTCGGTTACTTGTTGCTTTTTATTTTTTACGACTTGTTTTTCTATGTGTTGGCATTGTATTTGTTGGATTATCCAATTAATTTATGTAAAAAATTCGGCGAGGAAAAATTATGTGTCAGTTACTTTGACAGCCGGGCCACAGATTATTATTATTATTATTATTTATATATACATATATAAAAAAAAACCAAGTGTGTTATAAATTAGGATTAGTCGTTTATTGACAAATTCTGTTTATGGGTGCATAAGAGAAGATACATGAGGTGTGCGGGGTGGAGGGGCAGGCGCAGCCGGGGGCGGGAGCCGGTCGAGCGCGCGGTTGAGGCGCTCGATGTGGCGCAGCTGGCGCAGCACGAGGCGCACGTGCGAGTCGCGCAGCGCTCGCACTCCTCCCAGCCACTCATCTGCCAGTTCAAAATATATCATGATCTTTTAGGCTCGGCGCAAATGGGCCACCGACCACAGCCGCCGGTGGCTATCGCGCGCTACCGCCACATTTCTAAAAGTGTCAGAAGCGAGTGACAGCCACCGGCGTCTGGAAGCCGCTATCATACTTCTTACTAATACCTATTATATTTATAATATTAGTAAGAAGTAAGATGACGGATGGTAGGATGGTAGCATTTGCGAAAGTTACGATGTTTGGATGTTTGTTACTCAATCACGCCAAATCGGCTGGACGGATCTGGATGAAATTTGGCACAGGCATATGATACACTCCGGAATAGGACATAGACATACTTTTTATCCCGGAAACCCCAACCCCAACCCCAATACCACGCGGGCGAAGCCGCGGGCAAGAGCTAGTATTTTATAAACCGCTCGCTGCTGCGCAGTCTGAAGATGGATTCTGAGACGGAAAGTTTGCTCGCGCTTTTGTTAATGAAGATTGAAGACGTAGACAACGCCGTTGCCGCCTGTATTAGGTGCATCCAATTTTTCAGATTAGTAGATATTCTTATCCTATGTTAGTATACCTATACCTTAGAGCATTTTAGTACCTACTTAATTATAGGTACGTTGAGACAACGTACGTATTACAGGTGCCTTCATACACTTGTGAAGCCCACTATCTTGCCTTCTAGCCACAACAAAGCTACGAAAACTATTGTGGCTGCCACGGAGTCTGTTCTGCAGTGAGGCCACTTTTTTTTAAAGCATAGCGTTAAACTCTCCTTGAGGGCCTCAGCAAACATTGTTGATACGCTACCGTATCGGAAGACGCAATGCTAGAAGGCCTCCTACAAGGACCGATGACCTGGCAAGGGTTACGGGTGACCGATGACCTGGCAAGGGTTGCGGGTTATGGCGACAATAAGGGCGAGGCCTATATAATCTAGCAGTGGACGTCTATCAGCTGAAATGATCGTGATGATGTGTTTCTACGAATATTATAAATATAATAATGCTAAACTAAATCAAATCGAACTACAAAAGCTTTCACAATATACCACAATTATAAGCTTCAAAGACTAACCTGGTCGGCAGTCGATGCGCTGAACGTTCCTATACAGAAAAGCAATAAATTTGAATCGATCTGTGTTATGTAGAAGGCATCCATGGTAAAATGAAACAATACCACAAACAGAGTTAGGACTTTCTTTTCGTTAATGTTATAATAATGCGTTCAAAGCACAGGTCCGATCGCGTGTGGAATACTGCAGCCACATATGAGCTGGTGCTGCAAAATGTTACCTGGCAGCTTTGGACTCGGTGGAAAGTCGTGTAAAGAAGCTAAAGTGGTGATGCAGATCTGCACAGGTTGTCATTCAGCCTTTCGGTATTTTAAGGGATGGAGGTATTCTAAAGTGTGTGCGCGGGAACTGGATGAATTGATTCAATCATCTCATTTCAACTATCGAAACACCCATATCCATCTTGACACTATTGAAACCTCTACGGGCCGAATCAAGCATTTCGCCTCCACATCATTTCCGCATACACATAGATCGAGGGATGGGTACAATTTGCCTGCTGCGGTATTCCCATCCGATTATAATTTTATTTAGGTGTCTTCAAAGCTAGAGTACCTAAATAAGCTAATGCTCCTCGCCCTCAACGATTGCATCACTACTTACCTTCAGGTAGGATTGCAGATCAATCACTAGTTTATGTCAATAATAAAAAAAAAATGTTTATTGTTGGTACTCTATGATGAAAAACTCGTGCTGGTTGGAAAAAAGAAGTAGACAAAGTAGATCATCAACCATCATTATCACGATTAGCTAAACATGTTGGATCTGAATACAGCAGTCATTGTACCATAATAGCCAAGGTATTGAATGAATTGGCGGTGGATGCTGTTATTGGGTAGTGGGATCAAGTGATTTATTCAATACTCAATTTTATGTGGGAACCCGTTTATAAAACCGTTTTAGCTAATCCTTTATTCTGAAGAATAGTACCTATCTTTAATGCTATCCTCAAATTGACCCGTGGCTATGAATATGCTCACATATTTCTATCTCTAACTGAATAAAAACGGACCAGTGAATAGATTTTGAAGGAACGACCTGTAAGTGGTGTTTTTTTTGTGATTTTTGGCGGTAGATGCGTAATTAATGGTTCTCTATTCATTAAGTATCTGCTACGTTCTGGTAGTGCGTACCGTGGAGCGTGCGCCTGCGTAGCCACGTTACGCGTGCCGCAGTCGCACCAGTCGAGTGTGGCGCTGCCCGCACTGCCCGTGCTGGCAGGGCTGGCCAACGTACCCACGCTCCTCGCCAAGCCACCCAGGTGTGTTTTCCTGTTAAATGTATTATTACTGTAAAACTTCAGCCTCGAATTCAGTGAGCTATATTTAGGTGTGATAAGCGGAGTGGCGCATCGACGTAAAACTAGTCTTGAAGCCCACTGGCTTGGCTTTGATCTGTTCACTAACAGATCATAAGCTATCGCTAATGCGGTGTAGTGTTGTGTTGCAAGAGATTTGTGTTTTAGTTCGCAAATGAAATGTCTAAAGAGCAGCGAACAACTTCTTTTTGATACTGTTACGCCGTGGAAATAGAACACGTCGTTTCTCCGACAAAGTCAAGAGTATCACCGAATAATTAAAACGCATTGCTAGTCGAAACCTCCAGAATAGAAGTACGTACCAGGGCCTAGCAAATTCTAGAAAAATCCGCCACGTATAAGTAGGTACTCAATAATTCTGAGAACTTTTGTAGGTACTTAACTAACCTGGTAAAGGAATTTGTACCTTCCGTCTTGTACCATAGAGTCGAAATTCGTATGAGTCGTGGGGCCGAGTAGGTATCTACCGGTAGGTAATAAAAATAATGTTTATTGTTCGGTATTGTCTGGTGTGGCCTCGAACCTTCGGTATCTAGAATTTTCTTGGCTCTGAGTATAAATACGTGCTCGCTGGCCGGACGTGAGTCAGTTTGATTTCGACTGCGAACGAGTGCGAACTATACAAGTCAAGTGAAGAGCGTTTTCATCCATACGACGACCTAAGCGATATTTCTACGGATCTCTAGAGTGAATTACGAACTGGTTAATTGGCGATTGGACTAAATTGGTGTTTTGTTTGTGGAAAATAAATCTCTCTCTAAGTAAACCGGCATTTGATTACTCACGTTCGTAACAACTGGTGTCAGAAGTGGGATGCCATTACTACAGAGGGACGACGAACAGCGACCACGAACAAGGAGACAAACGGAGATGGATGCTGCGCGTCACCGACTGGAGGAAGAAGATCCGGCTGGTATGGGAGCAACGGCTGCTGCTGAGATGCCAGCAGGCCCAACCTCGGAAATGAGCCTCGCTGCGGTGTTGGCTGCGATGCAAGCTAGCATGGAGGCTAACCAGCGCAAGCTCCAGGACCTAATCGCGGCTAACCAGGAAGAAGCTCGCCGCGAACAGGAAGCCGCTCGCCGCGAACAGGAGGCTAACCAACGCAAGCTCGAGGACCTAATCGCGGCTAACCAAGAAGAAGCCCGCCGCGAACAGGAAGCCGCTCGCCGCGATCAAGAGGCTAAGCAAAACCTTATCCTCGACAAAATCGATCACGGCTTGGTCACGCTGGGTGAGAAAGTGAAGAATCTCACCTTAGAGGTCAAGGAGGTTTCCACCCGAACTGACAGCTTGGAAGCCAGAATGGATGGCCACGAAGACCGCCTGCTGGACATGAATAAAAAAATAGTCAAGCTTGAAGCACGCGAACCCGTTGCCATTGGCTCATCAGCGCACACCCACTGTACGTCGGCCGCTAAGTTTGATGTGCCACGTTTTGACGGCACGTCGTCATGGACTGCGTTCAAATACCAATTTGAAACATTGGCCAAGACGAACCGCTGGGATGATGAGCAGTCTTTCGCGGCGTTAACCTTGTCACTACGAGGAGATGCATTACTGGTTCTAGAGAACCTTCCTTCAGACGGCAGGACCTTGGAGCGTCTAATGGAAGGGTTAGACACTCGCTATGGCGACAAGCGCCTCGAGCATGTATTCCGCGCGCAGCTTCGCGACAGAACGCAGAGGCCTAACGAGAGCCTCCAGCAGTGGGGTGTCGAGGTTGAACGGCTGGTGCGGCGTGCATATATGTCGATGACACCGGAGACCGTGGAAGTTAATCTGGTGCAGGCATTCATCGACGGACTACGGGATACTGAAGTGAGAGCTACAGTGCGACTCGGACACCACCAAACTCTGAAGAGTGCGATGGCCCACGCTTTGGAAGTGGAAGCCGTACGACAAGATTCACGTACGCACAGAGTTCGAGAAGTGGTGGTTTCGCCTTCAGTGCAGCCGCGCCAACGAGAAGGGGTGGTTTCTTCTTCGGCAAAGTCCCGCTATATTCCGACGTGTTACGTGTGCGGAGAAAAAGGGCACATTCGCACCGATTGCCCCAAAAGAAAGAGGGGAAGTGTGGACTCCGGAACCCAAGTTAACGAAGAGTCGTTAAACTAAATGTCGCCAGGGCCGCGGGGCGGGTGCTGGCTGGTGAACTTAAGGCCCCAACCATAACCATCAGTCAAGTCCACAACGGAAACAGTTTAACCATTGAAGGAACACTGAATGAACGTGCTTGCAATTTCACTGTTGACACCGGGGCGTCACGGACTATTATAAGACCTGAGTTGCTGAAACGCACGATCTTGTGGCAAAGAAAGTCTCCATCTTGCCGACTTCAGACAGCAACCGGCCAGCCAGTCTCCGTCCTCGGTGATACAGATGTAGAGTTAAAAATTGGTGATCAAGTGTACACCCATTCTGTATTAATTGCCAATATTACCGACGATTGCATTCTGGGTTTGGACTTCTTGCGGAAGTACCGGTGTGTTTTGGACATTGATAGGGGCGTATTGAAGTTCCCAGACCAAGAAGTGTTCCTGCGAGGAGTAAACACATGTAACCTCTATTGTTTAAAAGATACTACATTGGCTCCGAGAACAGAAACTTTAGTCGAAGTAAAATTCCCCAAGAAAATCAGGCAACAAAGGTGTGTAATAGTTGAGGATACTGCCCGGCACCCGGAACTCATCACCGCGAGAACTTTAGTAATGACGAAAGGGAGATCTAAAGTGAGAATTGTAAATCTTGGGAAAAAGGAGGTCCATTTGAAGAAAAACAGTGTTGTTGGAAGATGTGAAGAAGTGAAGTATCTCCGCCAAATCAACACATCTCCAGTGAAGCAGGACTCGACAAAAGGGGAACCTGATCACATCCAGCAACTTCTGGAAAATTCTAAGAACAATTTGTCGACCTCAGAACTACAGCAAGCCAAGGAATTTCTGCTTCGGTTTCGAGATATTTTTGCAACGGGAAAGGACTGCGGAAGAACAGGCCTCGTCAAGCATGAGATAGACACAGGTGATGCTAGACCAATCAAACAGAGACCGCGCCGCATACCCTGGGCTAAAGAAACTGAAGTGGCAGAAATGGTAAAGGACATGGCTGATAGCGGAATAATTGAGCCTTCTACGAGCCCATGGTCTTCTCCAGTCGTTCTGGTGAAGAAGAAGGATGGCAGTACAAGATTCTGTGTAGACTACAGAATGCTGAATAACGTCACGAAGAAGGACAGTTATCCCTTGCCGAGGATCGACGATACGCTGGACATGCTCAGTGGTATGAGGTGGTTTTCAACCATTGATTTGAAAAGTGGCTACTGGCAAGTGGAAATCAGCGAGAAAGATAAAGAAAAGACAGCGTTCAGTACGGGCATTGGCAATGGCCTGTGGCAATTTAACGTCATGCCTTTTGGGTTGTGCAATGCTCCAGCGACTTTTGAACGCCTCATGGAAAGAGTCATGGTAGGTCTTCTTGGTGACGTGTGCCTGGTATATTTGGATGACGTCATTATAATGGGCCGCACTTTCAAGGAAAACCTCAGGAACATGGAAAAAGTGTTCACCAGAATACGAGGGGCTAACCTAAAACTAAGCCCAAAGAAGTGTGCCCTGTTCAAGAAGGAGGTCAGCTACCTAGGACATGTGATTTCCGCCGACGGAGTGAGAACCGACCCTGAGAAGATAAAGGCTGTGCAACAGTGGCCAGTTCCGAAGAACAAAACAGAAGTACGTGCATTTCTAGGGCTCTGCACATACTACAGAAGGTTTGTTATGAGTTTTTCGGACATTGCAAAACCTCTGCATCAACTGACTGAAGATAAAAGAGAATTTATCTGGGACAACAACTGTGAGTCAGCGTTCAACGAGCTGAAGCGGCGGCTATGTGAAGCACCTATACTGGGGTATCCGAGCAGAGATGGAAGATTTGTCGTTGACACTGATGCCAGCAATACGGGAATAGGTGGCGTATTGTCACAGGTGCAAGGTGACAGACAGATTGTGATCGCTTACTTCAGTAAGGCACTTTCAAAGCCCGAGAGGAACTACTGCGTTACTCGACGAGAACTGCTGGCTGTAGTAAAAACCTTGCAGCACTTCCATAAGTACCTCATAGGAAGGCAGTTCACGTTGAGGACGGACCACGCTGCATTGAAATGGCTGCTACAATTTAAAAACCCGGAGGGTCAAGTTGCAAGATGGCTCGAGCAGCTGCAGGAGTTCAATTTTGTGACAGAACATCGGAGTGGAAAAGGGCATAACAATGCTGATGCCCTGTCGCGACGTCCGTCTGATGAAGACTGCAGACATTGCCAGCAAAACGAAGCCAGAGAACACGTGAACTTGATTAGAACTGAAGGCAACTTCAAGAAATCCCAGGAAGAAGATGACGATATTCGACCGGTACTGGACTGGTTGCGTAGTGGAGCTAGGCCCCAATGGAGTGAAGTATCGTCACTTAGTCCCGTCACAAAGAGCTACTGGGCGCAGTGGGACTGTAGGAAATGGGAATCGAACGATGGCAAGGAGGTGACCACGCAAGTGATAGTACCACGAAGTGAAGTGGTCCCCCTGCTACAGGAAATACACGATGGTGCTTCTGGTGGACATCTGGGGATCAAGAAGACTCTACTGAAAGTGAGACAGCGGTATTACTGGCTCAATTGTAGAGAGGACATAGAGCAATGGTGTCGGAAATGTACAGCGTGTGCGTCTGTGAAAGGACCACAGACCAGAAGCAGGGGCAAGCTTCAGCTGTACAATGTGGGAGCCCCATGGGAACGCATTGCCATCGACGTTGCTGGACCATTTCCAATTACAAATGATGGAAACAAATACATAGTGGTGATCCAGGACTATTTCACAAAATGGCCAGAAGTCTTTGCCATTCCCAATCAGGAAGCGACGACAGTGGCGAAGAAGGTGGTCGAAGAAGTAGTGTGCCGATATGGCGCACCTTTGGAGATCCATTCCGATCAAGGCCGTAACTTTGAATCTGCGCTGTTCCAGGAGATGTGTACCCTTCTGGGTATTTACAAAACACGCACAACACCTGCGCATCCACAGTCGGACGGAATGGTGGAAAGATTTAACCAGACCCTGGAGAATCACCTGGCTAAGGTTGTCGATGACCATCAGAAGGACTGGGACCGGTATATTCCCCTATTTCTGATGTCTTATCGATCAGCAGTGCATGATAGCACCGGACATACTCCAGCAAGAGTGAATTTCGGCAGAGAGATGAGACTTCCAGTCGATGCTATAACTGGCGTGCCACCTGACAAGACCAAGCCAGTTACGGACTACGTCAGTGACCTTCAAGATCAATTGGACGAAGTGCATAAACGAGTACGTGAGAATAGCATGAGCACCAGCTCCAAAATGAAAACTAGGTACGACCGTAATGCCAACACCAAGGGGTTTGAAGAAGGTTCACTAGTCTGGCTCCACAACCCGCTCCGACGAAAAGGGAAGTCGCCGAAACTTCAAGCTCGATGGGAGGGACCATACACCGTGATGAAACGGATCAACGACGTAACCTACCGAATCAAGAAAGGGCTAAGAGGGAAGCCTAAAGTAGTCCACGTGGATAGATTGGCGCCGTATCATGGATCTAATGATGCTCGGGACGAGCATGACTAAGAGGGGGGCACTGTTACGCCGTGGAAATAGAACACGTCGTTTCTCCGACAAAGTCAAGAGTATCACCGAATAATTAAAACGCATTGCTAGTCGAAACCTCCAGAATAGAAGTACGTACCAGGGCCTAGCAAATTCTAGAAAAATCCGCCACGTATAAGTAGGTACTCAATAATTCTGAGAACTTTTGTAGGTACTTAACTAACCTGGTAAAGGAATTTGTACCTTCCGTCTTGTACCATAGAGTCGAAATTCGTATGAGTCGTGGGGCCGAGTAGGTATCTACCGGTAGGTAATAAAAATAATGTTTATTGTTCGGTATTGTCTGGTGTGGCCTCGAACCTTCGGTATCTAGAATTTTCTTGGCTCTGAGTATAAATACGTGCTCGCTGGCCGGACGTGAGTCAGTTTGATTTCGACTGCGAACGAGTGCGAACTATACAAGTCAAGTGAAGAGCGTTTTCATCCATACGACGACCTAAGCGATATTTCTACGGATCTCTAGAGTGAATTACGAACTGGTTAATTGGCGATTGGACTAAATTGGTGTTTTGTTTGTGGAAAATAAATCTCTCTCTAAGTAAACCGGCATTTGATTACTCACGTTCGTAACAATACATACTTTGCAATGTTTAT
Source organism: Mythimna loreyi (assembly GCA_029852875.1). Lineage (NCBI taxonomy): Eukaryota > Metazoa > Arthropoda > Insecta > Lepidoptera > Noctuidae > Mythimna > Mythimna loreyi. The sequence goes on along the minus strand of CM056777.1, from coordinate 2,838,646 downwards.
TTGATTAATTGCACAATATAACACCGTGATTCTGCTGTCTTGAAGACAGCAGAATCACGGTGTAGCTATAAATCTATGCAAAAAAAAAATGATGATCTGCTTATACGTTTCGTTTTTTGCTTGACAACGACATAAATATCAGGCCTTATAATTGATTTGTACGCTCTACATAGGTCAACCCCTTTAACAATTTAGATCCTAAACTGGATCGTGTTATAAGCTTGTGGTGAGGCCTTTGAGCGTGTTCATGTTGGGTAGGGACGGTCCTTCAGTAGTTAAAGCACCAGCCAGCTAGGTGAGGATAGCGATCACACACGAGATAGGGAGTTTAATTTCTACACTGCTAATGAAATCAAAGTCATTATTTTACTCACTGGTCTTGACTATCTGAATAGAAGTCATCATGCGCGCTTGGCACTAAAGGCACGGCATGGTGCGGCAGATGTGGCATGCGAGGCCGGCGTGGAGAGGCAGCGGAACGTGGAAGACGAGCGTAGCGTGCGGTGTACATGTGGCGTCGCCGGCGCGGCAGGCGTGGGGAGTACGTGCGGTGTGGAATCTGCGGCGGCGTGCTACGACCCGGCGATGAAGGGCTCGACAGCGGCAGCACCGCCAGTAGTTCCCACAGGACACTGCGCACCGCCTTCTTACAACTCTCCTAAGATTCATATTACCTACACTGAGCTAAATTCGAACAAACTATTAAGACTAGTTAGCTTAACTTTCCGAAGTAAGTGTAAGTAATTCAATTTATTTATTCAAACCATAAAAAACTGACACAAGCACAACCACAGATTTCTTTGGAAGACCCTAGAGCTTAAAAGGCTTGTTGCATTTTAGCTTGAACAACGGGTTGCGAGTTGGGACAGAGCAAATATATTGAGATTGTAGTATTTCTTAGACGCCAATTGTTATAGCTTTAGCTATGTTTTTTTACTTATCTCGAGTGCACCGGCAGTGACAGTCGACAGATATACGCCGTTTGTCTGGTGCACGTGTGCATAACGAGATAGTGTGTTTGACCCCGTGCTAGCGCGTGTACTAAAAGTAGTGAATTGTGTTACCTCGTCGAGCGGCGGCGACACGAGCGTGGTGCCGGGCGGTATTGGCATGCTTGTCAGGGGCGTGGAAAGAAGGGTCGCGGGTAGCGCACGTGTACCACCTGGCGGCGGCGACACTGCCACCAGGCGCATGGGCAGCGCAGGTGGACACAGCGAGTAGAACGCTGTCGCCTCGCACGTAGGATCATTGTGCTGCTCGCAAGCTGGTGCGTCCATGCGCGCCAAGCTCCTGTTAAGGTCGAAACTGCGTTAAGCGCCTGCAAGTGGCACACGTCGCGTGATAAAGTGTGAGCCCCACGTAACAAAGTGTGAGAGTCGCGTCATGTGCGACGGTGCCTGTCACGGAAACCGAATTATGACGACACTACACTGGTACACAGTTTAACTAGTTCAGTTTTAAAGGTGTGCATGTAGTAGTTTCAATGGAGAACTTAATCTATTATTATGTTGCAAAAGGAGCACCTTGCACTTTTGTATTGGCCAGCTTTATCCAGTTTCGGCTTTAAAAATATGTTCAAAATGATGAAGTTTGTTATTGAACACGTTGACTGCCCCAAACTTATTTGTACATTGTACTAGATCACTACTGCCTCTCCAATCGAGCGTCATCATCTCGATTCTTAATAACTCTGATCCAGCTGGTAATAGGTACTCTAAGCTTTGAGTACGTCTTATAAAGTTATAACTCTTTTTCTTTCTTTTCTTTCAATAAGGCCGGTCATTACGATTTCTGCTTGTGAGTTTCTCCCCGTAAGCCGTATAGTAACTTTGGCTTTTGGCACAATGGCATATTTGAATTAAATTGGCGACTGTTGCTATGGTGACGCGCAGGTAGACATGTACTGGAGGAACTCACCGTACAGGTGAGGAGCGAGAGCGCAGCCGCCGCTCCGGACTCGACCCTGCGGATGTTACTGTTAATATACACAACATGGCATGCTAAACAACACAGCTACGTATATGATAACACTGTGGCGTACAGACCACCAACGAGACATAGACCACCTTTTCGATTGTAGATAATTTGTATAAAAAATAAATGTGAATATTAATAATTGTATTCACTTATTATTGAAAGTTACTGACACTAATAATTCTCCCAACTGAATTTTCATCACAGTGGCCAATGAATCTCGATAGAGATTAGCCCAGTTTGCAGGAGGAAATATAGAAGAAATGCGTGTACAAACACAGGTGTACTTTCTATTCCTTTTACTTTCATAGTCCGATAAAACGGCAATCTGACATGACCGGAAAGACATCAGGCACGGGACCAACGGATTTACGCTTTTTCCGAGGCATGAGGCACCAACTTCAAAACTCAGGGCAGTCACAGAGTAATGCCTATTAAAAAACCCAATAACACTTTTTGCCTGACCCGGGAATCGCACCCAGGACCTAAGGCTATGCCGTTGCTTGCGACTTCAAGCCGCTGTATAATTTTGTTGTAATTTATCTATATATATAAGAGGAGAAACTGACTGACTGATATATCAACGCACAGCCAAAACTAATGGGACTAGGAGCATGAAATTTTGCACAAGGCTTTTTTTAACGACGTAGTGCGCCTTACCATCAACGATTGCATCACTGCTTACCATCAGGTGGGATCGCAGTCAAGCACTAGTTTATTGCAAGTTAAAAAAAAAAGGCGAACACGAAAGGATTTTTCAAAATTCAGCTCCTAAAGGGATGAAATGAGGGTCTAAAGTTTGTATGGAGAACCCTTCTTTCACGCGGGCGAAGCCGCTGGCAGAACGCTAGTTTTATTTATATTTATTTATGCAATACATAGATAGATAGATATATTCTTTATTGCACACCAAAAATAAAATTAACAATTGGAACTTAAAATTAAAAGAGTGTTACAATGGGCGGTCTTATCGCTAAAAGCGATTTTTTAAAGACAACCTTTGGATGATTTGACAAAGAAGGAAAAGAAAGATACGTAGGTTCATGGTAATTGTGATTTCTTAGACTTTGAAGCTGTACAACATGTCTTGAAGAGACGACTAACCAGGTGCAGTCCGCGCTGACAAGATTCGCATCCAGCCAGGCACATGGCCGCTGCCGCCGCCGGCATACGCCGCGGAGTCGCCGGCGTGCGCCGCGTCGTCCGCCGCGCGCTCGCACCTGCGCAACACAAGCCTCACGAGTATACTACACCAGCACGTGACAAACGACATTTAAGATAGGCCTTCCCGACTTGCCTATCGTCTTCGTCGAGTATGGTTTAAAAGCTTGTTGCTTCCTCTAAAGCAATCCAATTTGATGTTTGATTCAAAAGAGAGATAACACCTGAAAACTCAGCATTCAGTAGTTCAACGATTTACTTGAATGTTTCGCAAAACTTGTTCTAGGAAATACGTGTTTTTATTAAACCCTTAAGGATTTTTAAAATGGCAACCTTTAGAATCTCAATAAAATGCGCTACGCTTCTATACAAGTACTTTTTATATTTTTAATATAGGAGTGCATTATGGAGAGTCAAAGTTCCCGTAAAATAGTCGATTTTCAGAGGTCTGTTTAAAAAAATATACGTTTTGATTTCTATAGAAGCCTAGATAATATCCACAAGATATCTGTGTATCCAAAATATCTGAAGAAAGATGTGCAATAACATCATAATCACGTAAGAGCGGCTGAATGAAAATGTACGTCGGGGTGTTGTCGCACTAAGGCCTTCTGTCCACCAAAAGCATAGACCCATTAATGAGGCGTATCCGTCTTATACGCTTGGGATATCGATGAAGCGGCCACGACACTGAAACATCTTTCGATACAGTTCTATAGTCTTGCTGTAAGTAAGTTTCACGCCGGCGTATACCAAGCGTACAACAGGAATTCGCGTCTATACTGCTGTGCGTTTGTGGACAGATCGCATAAAGGAACTTCTGCAGGCTGACTGGTAGAACCTCGGCAGGAGGTTGCTTGTCACTTCGTTATTACCAAGTGTTTATGAAATTAGTTTACTTTGTGATTAGATCGTCACGCTTCGCCCATATCGCCAAATGCGGAGCTAATCTGTAAACCGTATCTACAAATATAGCCAATCACTGGGTTCTTTAGGCTGTTGAATTAATTATTTTTTATTTTATATTAGACATACTTACGCAGGTCGCCATCATTTCAGACGAAAGACGTCCACTGTTGGACATAGGCCTCGCCCAAGAGCCGCCACAACAACCGGTTTTGTGCGTATTGCATCCATCAGACTCCAGCAACCCAGACGAAATAAAGCTAATCGATACAAATATTATAAAGAGGGATGCTTTGATTAATCTAAAAAACTACTGGGCCAATTAAAAAAATATGTAGAATGCTAATTTATCACCGATTGACATAGGCTATATATATTTTTTACTTTTACGTGGGTGACGTGTTTGTAGAAAATTTTAAGATTCTGCAAGCGGCTCTCGCAGAATCTAGTCGCTAATGAATAAAAGGCAACTTACAAGGTTTCGGCAAACTTCATGGTGTATGTGTTTTTATAAGAGCTCTCAACATTAGGACTACAAATGGAGCTTGTGCTGCATTAAAACCATAAAAGTACAACACCACTTATTTACAATCAATTTATAACCTAAAAATAATAGGCAGAGTTTTGTACCAATTAAAAAAGCATGGATATTTTTTTTTTTTATGGATAGATTAAACATACGAGCTACAATCAAGGATGTTAATCTCTACCCTACGGATAGGTACAATTACTACCTATTATGACGGCTCCCCATTAGTGTCGTGAATTAACGCCGTAAATAAACTACACAAAACGTATACCGCAAAAACCGTCCACATTAATGTTTACGCTTTTTAACGGAGCTTTATGGCAGTAATCTATAGCTTTTTTTTTATGGTAGGTAAAAATCATCGAATGACGAATCCCACTCTTGGGCGGAGCGGGAAACAGTGTCAGACTCTTACTGACTAAAGAACATACCCCGTACCTTCCTTGCCTTATTCCCAGAGCCCCGGTGTAACGCTTTCGCATCAACCCTCAGCTCCGGGAGGGTTCGACCTTGCAGGGTCCCTACGGTTTGCTGACAGCTCCTTGAGGCGCGCGGGAACGGAGCGCGCCGTCGACGACTTGGGCTCGGTCTGGACTGCTACCAGACGACCGGACGGCGAGCTACCCATTGCTCACCGTCCGCAAGCCAGTGTCTACGGTGGCCGGATATCGGCAGGATCGCGGCGGCGACGGCTACGGCGAGTGCGCTGTTGCCTTTGCCTTATGCGGTCTCTTCTTCTCAGTCGGTACACTCTTGTCAGAGTGGTCGTGGTCATCACTCTGGATCACGATGAGTTATTATCTTGGTCATGCGGCGCCATTCATTGCGGACTGCAGCTTTCCGGGTGCATTCGTAGACCGAGCACTTAGTTGCGGCCTTGATCTGGTCTGTCCATCTCATTGGTGATCTACCACGTGGCTTGGTGCCCTCAACCTTGCCTTGCACTACGAGACGCTCTATGGAGTCATTACCACGCCGCGATACATGGCCGAAGAAGGTCAAAATGCGCGATAGCACTGTGGACGATAGACGCCGTCTGATGCAGAGTTCTTTCAATATGGAGTCGTTCGTACGAAACTCTGTCCATGATACTCCTAGCATCCGTCTCCAGCACCACATCTCCAACGCGTCAACTTTCTTCCTCTCGGATTCACGCAGTGCCCATGTTTCCGATGCATAGAGGAAAATGGGGAATATCAGACAGTAGACGAGCCTGGTTTTCGTGGACTTGGTAATGTTCGTATTACGCCAGATCTTCTGCATTTTATCCATAGCTGATCTAGTGATTGCCATACGTCGCTTGATTTCGTCTATGCACCCGCCTTCATTGGATATTAGCGCGCCAAGGTAAACATATGATTGCACGACCTCGCAATTCCCAATGTGTGTGATCCCTGGTAAGTTGTTACTTATGCGGTCAGCCTCCTCCTTTACGAGCATTACTGCCTCGCAGAAGGAGGTGATCGCCTGCCACTCCTCCTCGCTGCGGACCATGGCCTGAACCAAGGCCCGGCGCGAGAGGTCGCCGCCGCCGATCACCCCACGAGGGCACGGCGTTCCTCTTCCCAAGCGGGGCACACTTCTACCGTGTGCTCCACCGTGTCCTCCGGGCTGGCCACACAGTGGCGACACCCGGGCGTCTCTCGCACGGATCCGGTGCAGGAACCTCCCGAACTTGCCGTGTCCGGTGAGGACCTGCGTCATGCGGAAGGTGAGGACGCCGTGAGGTCTATCCAGCCACGCCTCAAAGAGGGGCACTACTGCCGAAATTATGGCGTACCCAGCGCTGGGTTGCGACAGTCGCTGTTTCCATTCCACCATGAGATCCCGCCGGAGCTCTTTCCGCCATGCCTTGACATGTTCAGGCAGCGGAGTTTCGCCCCGGCGTTGCATCTCCACGCGCAGATCGTGCATGTGTGCAAGGACTGTTGCCTCCAAATCCCATGGTGGTAGGCCAGCAAGGAGGCTCGCCGCTTCGCGGGACACCGTGCGGTATCCCCGCACCATCCGGATGGCCATGACCCTCTGACAGGCGTTTAGCTGGGCCGCCGGGCGTTTACGCAGCGACGGCGCCCAAGTAATCTATAGCTGCCATTATAAATACGTTGTCACAGGTAATTCCTGGTTCGATTAGAACATTGTCTCGAGGTCATCAAACAGTAAATAGTACTTCTCGTATTCAATATTATTAGAAAATGCGTTTTTTTTTTTTTAATTTCATAGAATATGTGCAAGAATGCTCACGGACACTACGCCGTCACCGCATGCGTTTGAGAGTCAGAGCTTTTTAAAACATCTTCGTATACACACGCTTTGCTATAAAAATAATAGAACAGGTTCACAAACCATTTTGACTTATCTATAAATTAAAACTTCATTCACCAAGAGTACCGACCGCTGGCCTCCATTAACTATTGTAATGTCTGCTAACTTGCTAAGCCCCAAATGAGTATCGTACGTACTTTTTAATTCCATGCTCAGTGCCAAACCAGTTATGTCATATATTCCGTCAGTGTTAATGACGGGTTTCATTTGATTACTAACTTGCAATCTTTGCTGTATCCGAAAGATAATAAATAGATGCTGTCTGCGATACAGCATCAAACAAACACTTGTTAAAGAGTACAGGAGAACGACAACAGCAGCGTCGCAATCATGTTCATCTACGATTATATGCAGGCGGGATTCGACGACATTATCACAGCCCGTGAGGACTACCACCAACAAGCGGCCGCGGTACGGCACACAGCTCGTTGCTCGCCGGCACGTGTCTGCCGCCGCCGCCTGTAGTGTCGCCACCTCTTCCACTCCAGTTTTTGCCTCGCTGATTCCTCTTATCTGTGACTTCTGTTGCAGTTTCTGACTTGGACGAAGATTTTGATCCTCATGAATACCGCAAAATAAAACATCCCACCACGTGAGTGTAGCCAATATTAATAACAAGCATAAGAATTATTTTCCGTATCATACAATAGTCACAAATGCCAGCTGATAGAGCATAAATTGGAAAGAAATGTTTAATTAAACTAATTTGTATTAAGTACCTACATTTAAATAAATTTTCGTAGTGAGCTAGGTAGATTAGCTGGATTCGTGTTACATGGTGGCAGTGTGCATGTGGTTATGTCACAGGAGATAGGTATGTACTCATACGATTATATTATACTAGCTTTTGCCCGCGGCTTCGCTCGCGTGGGTTTGGGGTTTCCGGGATAAAAAGTAGCCTATGTGCTATTCCGGAGTATATCCTATGCCTGTGCCAAATTTCATTCAAATCCATTCAGTAGTTTTTACGTGAAAGAGTAACAAACATCCATACATCCATACTTACAAACTTTCGCCTTTATAATAGTAGTAGGATAATAACGACGCTTTGCTTCGAACTTACGATAAAAAACGGCTATGACAAATTCTTGAATAGCAATTGCAAGTTGGAAATTGTTTTTTTTTCATCTTGGGAAAAATCATCTAATGATGAATCCCGTCTGCGGAGTGGGAAACATTGTCAGACTTTTACTGACTAAACGACCCACCCCATTCCTTCTTAGTCCTCATACCGGAGTCGAACCATTCAGAAACTGGGCCGGGGCGCTAGTAGGTTTCGGCCCTGCAGTTGGACCTCTGCACTTGCTGACAACTCCTTGAGGTGCGGGAACAGAACGCGCCGTAAGTTGGAAATAGTTTACGTAGAAAGACGGTCAAAAAGATCACACAGCTTCGCGTGCGTTGCATGATTTAGCAACGTGTTGCGATCAGGTACCGCACCGTACTAGTGTGGTCAATTCCTATGATCTTATGACGTATAGGTAGTTCCGGATATTGCTGCGCTGCATGAGAAGGACATTGCCTATTGCAGCAGCGTGAATCATTCCGTTTTTCTATTCACACCTTTATAATTTTCTGCCGAATTGGCGAAGAGTACCTACTCACATTCAATATTTATGTACGGTGTAAATTTAAATTTGGGAACTGTATACAATTTTGATCATCATAAGTATACAAATAAAACACAAATATAAGGGATACACTATCCTAAAAAAATCTCTAAACAGCAATCTTCTGGAGCTAAACAATGATAAATCTATGGAAACCCTAAATTTAAGTTTTAAGTTTAATTGAGGGTAACAACACCGTTTTCCTCTTTACACCAACTTTTTATTTTCTTTGCCTATAGTTAATGCTATTGACGATTACCATCGCTGAAGTTGCCCCTTAAATATTACATTGAACTTCATGTACAGTGGTGTTACAATACGACTGTCGGATCTTGATGAGTTTGAAGTTAGGCTCTACTAATTTTAGCGCTTAAAAACTCGTACAAAATTAAAGGTTTTAAAAAAATAAATGCCAATGACAGTTTTTAACATTTGGTTTGTTCAATTTAATCGCGGTAATTTTAGCTTGGAGGACGACTCGAGGTCGCATAGACCGAAAGAGGTAACTACCGATAAGAACTTTGGGACTGCGTACAAACTACTAAAAGAAGGAATGTGGCCAAATTATGAAACACACTACGGTTTTTCTTGTTTCGTAGGTACTTTTTCATCGTCTTTTTTTTGTCGTAGTCGGATTTTAGTTTTTTTTTACTTTTTAGACATTTTCACGTCCATGCTTTTGACACTAGGGAATATAAGTGTGTGACCCGATATAGTCCAGGGTCCCTCACACGATGACTGCCACTGATCATCATTTGTTGGAATGTTATTAAAACATTAAAGCTGCCACCGAGGTGTCGACGGCTGCAGTTACCGTGTCGTTGGCATTTGGTCATATGGTCTATGGGCTCTAACACATTTTTGTGTACAGGTATTCGGAAACTATGATGCACATGCTGAAGGGCTGCCTTGGCGCAGGGCTGCTGGCCATGCCCAACGCCGTGTCACGCCTCGGGATCGTTTTCGGCAGCTTGGGCATCATTGGCATCGGAGTCTTCGCTACTTATTGCATTCAATTACTGGTCAGTTAACATTATATTCTTTGCTAAGGAATAACAAAGAATATCAATATTTCTTTGTCATGATGGTCTCTCTGGAAGTTTTTAATTTTTTATTAAATTAATTTGGGGTTTTTATCCCAATGGATACGTCAACCCCATCAAGCCTTACACTTACTGCTGCGTAACAATGGTTTAAACCTAAATCAACGTAAATAAATTAAAAGGAGAATCCTAATTAGCAAGATACACCAGTTCACAAAATCTTTTCGCTAAATCTGATTTCGGTTGAGATAAAATTGACTGAATTAAACCTACTTGTGTTATATTTAAATTAAACTCATTGAATGTCTCCGTTCCTGTAGGTTCTCGACGCACCCCTTCAGCAAATGACATACATCCTCAATTACATTGCACGTATTGCAAATGGGAGACCTTACTTTTTTTTTTTGACACATATCCTACATAATCTGGTGTAAAGTTCAACTCGATTCCTTCTTTTACTGCTAATTTAGATGAAGAATCAGCTTCTTGATACCCTGCATACCAAGAGGCGCTGGAGCCCAATGCAATTTTAAGTGTGTGCTATTTTCAATAAACATGAAAATATGTTTTAAATCCAGAAGCGCATCGAGCCACGTGAAGCAATGCACTTTTGCTATCCGTAAATATAGCAAGCATTTTTTTCTTGTGGTACATAGGACAAGGCTTTTCAAATGGCAATGAGTTCCAATAGCATGATGGAAAAATCTGACATTAGTTTAAAACCTCCTTATAATTACAAAATGAATAGTAAAAAGCTGCATCTAATCCGTGAGCCCCCCTAGATCCATCTGAATATAGTTTCCACCACACGATATATCCGTACCTTGATTTAGCAAGTGATATACAATCCTAAATATTTGAGAGTTTTATATGTTTAAGAATTTTGAGAATTTTTTGACCTTTTCGTTGATGTGTCGTCCTCATCTTAAGCAGGAGCTTAAGATGAGGACGATGAGGAGCTAGATAGGAATCTAGTCATACGCTCAAATACTTGATAGTGTTTGTATCATAACATAAGCAACACAATTTTTTTTTTATTACTACTTTTTATAATATCATAACATTATTAATTTTGATATATCATAACATATGAAAGACGAAAGTATATGACCAGTGTGTGTGTCATACATATGGCTCCGAAACGTGGTCGCTTACAATGGGCCTCATAAGAAGACTCAAAGTCGCCCAAAAGGCAATGGAAATGGAAAAGGAAAGAGCTATGATCGGAGTTTCCTTGCGTGATCGAATCAGAAATGAAGATTTTCGCAAGAGAACCAAGGTTGCTGACATAGCGAATAGAATCGCCAAAAATATGATAAAGAAATTAGGCATACGTACAGCGTACAAATAGTTAAAATCTTACTAAAAATTGTCAATCGAATATAAAACTAAGCACAATAGACAAGCAGAAAAATACAAATTGTTCTTATTCAATTTGTATTTTTCTGCTTGTCTATTGTGCTTAGTTTTATATTCGATTGACAATTTCACGAACTAAAATAATAAACCACTGCATATAATAAGGCAGCATTTTGAAGAATATCACCATCGTCTTTTCAGCCCCAATGACCATCTGATTCCCGTATATGAGTATGTTGAGACGTAATTGAGCCTGACGCGATCTCCCCTTGTGCAGGTGCTGGCGCAGTACCAGCTGTGCAAAAGAGAGCGGCGCGGCTATATGGCCTACACCAAGAGCATGCGCATAGCGGTGGCGCAGGGGCCCCCGTTTTTGCGTCCCACGAGCAACATATTCGCCAACGCTGTGGACTTCTTCCTCATTTTTTGGCAAATTGGTATCTGTGCCATCTATTTCGTGTTCGTTGCTGAAAATATAAAACAGGTAACTAACAGCTCCCTGTTCTCATTGCTCGAGTACAATTTTATAAACAACTACTTTACTAACATCTTTCTATTGACAGATCATTGATTTTTACAACCCCGACGAAACACAATCAGTGCGGATACTTATTTGCTACTCTTACCCACTCGCACTTTTGATGAGTTTAATAAAAAATTTAAAACTGTTGACACCTTTTTCGACGATTTCTAATATTTGTGTTATGCTCGGACTGCTTCTTACGTTCTTTTATTTGATCGAAGAGGATGTAGAAATTGATCAACAGAAGATGATGTATGTGAAAGGAATTGCTGATATTCCAGTATTCATTGGAATTACCTTGTTCGCGTTGGAGGCAGTGGGCGTGGTGAGCAAGTAGTGCTTAGTGTGATGAGTGAGTGAGACAGCTGGAGCAAGCTCTAATATGCGCGTATTTGCAGATCCTCGCACTGGAGTACAACATGGAGAAGCCCAGAGAGTTCACAGGCTTGTGCGGGCTTTTCAGCATTGGGATGGCCATTATTCTCGCTATATATGTCGCACTGGGAGTTTTTGGTTTCCTCAAGTACGGGATGGAATGTGAAGGATCTATTACGCTTAATTTACCTCAGAATGAGAAGTGAGTGAGTTATAATAATTCTCTAAGAAATATGTATATATATTAACAGCTGATTTGTTATATGAATTAGAAACTATTTTCATTTGTTCACTCACTTTAAGTTTAACTGAGATTGCATGATTTAAAAGTTTGATTCTTTCACTGCTTTAGTGATGGACTTAATTATCCGACATTAATTTCAGGTACTTTTACGCGTAATTTTGAAAAAACTGGTCAAGAGCGTGTCGCTCCACGGACAGTGTAGAGTTCCGCAATTTCTTGTCCGTCACGATTTTCTCACAATATAACAAAGCCCTTAGGGTCGGTTCATATCTGACGGAACATGCGTCGCGTATTATCGGTCGCGTAACGCCAGAACAGACAAATGTATAGAAAAATACTTGACCGTTCACACTCAACCGATGATACGTTTGTGCGTCGAGGGTACAGCGTCTATTCCGTTTCCGTCATCGCATTATCGGTCGACGTAACAGCTTTAACGTCGCGTGCGCCACGCTCTACGCGTATTTTGATTCATGCATACAGACTAGGCGTGATATTAGCAGAGATCGTTTGTGTGAACCAAGTGTTACGTCAGGATGGTCACAGTAAAACAAAGATACTTCCAATCAATTAGTTTATAATTATAAGCCTCCCAAATAGCAATAATTTCGATAGGCTTCATTTTAAAATTCAATATCACACAACACAACCGCTCTGTAGATGCTAAACGTAGAAACTGACTAATGGCAGGACGGATGATACGCTCGACGCATTTTCCGTTTGATATGAACTGACCTATTCGACCGAATAGACGCGACCGATGATACGCTCGACGCATCATCCGTCAGATATGAACCGACCCTAAAACTACGACTTAAAAGCGCGAAATAGCCCTAAGTACAGCGCCATCTCTCGGGAAAGTGGGTTACTAATAGTGCTTGTAATAAATAAGGCAACTAATGATAATTAATTGAGCTTTAGCAATTTTTGTGCATCTACTGGCAACTTACAGACAAGATATTGTTTCTACTAGCAATAATGAGCTCCTAGTTTCTCAGAACCATTCTTCTTCTTTTCTTCTTCTCATACAGTAGGTCGTTGTGCAGGATGATCAGCATAGTTGGTTACACAAGTCATGTCTTGTGCAGCGGGTCCAATCTGGCACTGTGTTAGAGATTGCTCGAACGGCCAACTTGGGTTCGCAGTTGGATAAGAGATTTCCAGATGGTCTACTGCTATTCGCATCGAGGGGGAGATGTAATGAGATGAGATAAATGGGGTGATGTAGAATGAAGAAGTTCGGTTTTGTGCATTCACAACGAGCTTCTTTCGTCTAGAAACATTGACATTTGTTGTTAATTCACTAACATGTGCTAGTGCCGCCTAGGAGGTTATTTGACTTGTGGCCCGTAAAAACTAATATATTTTAATGTCTGCCTTCCATTATCTTCTGAAATTATTCTATTGCTAGGGAAGTCTTTCGAATGAATACAGAAAAATAATTATTCTATAAATAAAAACTTCAGGAAAAATAACCAAGATCTTAATTTTTTTCAAGCTGCAACATTTAAACAATTAATTGGAAAAGATTAATATGATTTGTGTAACATTTTACGAACATAAGAGGAATTCGAGAAATGGTATGGTTTTAGACATAGGTATGTCAAACAGTAGAGATATTGTAAGGAGCCGTGGTGCTTGGGAACACATTAGGCCGGCATACTTTTTCCCGGTACTAAAAACGCTATGATGTGCCAAGTCAATTCTTTGGATTGAGAACAAATTAATGCAATCAAACCATTCACGATGTTGACGATAGGCAAGTGACCTTAATCTCTTATTGTATTGTATATCGCTCTACTAATGATTGGAATGTTTTCTTTTTTCACAGGAAAGCGCAGTTTGTGAAATTCACATTTGCATTAGCACTTTTTCTCTCTTATCCACTACAAAACTTTGTGGCGTGGCAGATAGGATGGCGAATAATAAATAAACGGGTAAATAAAAGCCCAGTGGCGGACTATGCCCTCAGAGTAATCATTGCGACCATTCCCTGTAAGTATACTTCCAGATGTCTCTTTACCGGCACTGTCAGCTGTGCAAGGTAGTGCAGCAAAGTCAATAGTCAAATCTTTATTGCTGAACAAAACACAATATTTATATTTATTTATAGTTAATTAAAACGGTATATGCCCAATAACATTAATTAACATAGAATTGTGAAAACATAACAAATAATAATAATATATAAAATTAGATTATACATTGATTTCATTATTTTATTAGGATTATTTCAATAATACACAATTTAAAATTAATGATTAATCAGTATGTCGCAGGTTTTTCACAAAATTAGGTTTTTGATGAAAATCCGGAAGATGACAAATTTTAAACTCAATTTCATCATAAACCTGTTACAGTCCAGATTTTTTATGAAACACCTGAACTAGTTTAGGTTTATGATGAAGTTCTGGGCAAATAGCTTTGTTTTATGACAAAGTCAATTTAAATGAAATAAATAAAACAATCTATCATCATTTGTAACTTAGTGGAAAGGAAACAATTTTTTATTTATCAAAATTTTACATCTATGATCCAATTAACATTCTCGTTCTTCAATCTAACTATGAAATATAGGTAATGTTTCAATTTTACTTATTTTTAGTTACTACTAGCGACCCGCCCCAGCTTCGCACGGGTACTGATATTGAATATATTATGCATGTATATGCACACATAAACCTTCTTCTTGAATCACCCTATCAATTAAATAAAACCGCATCAAAATCCGTTGCGTACTTCTAAAGATTGAAGCATACTTAGGGAACAGTAACTTTGTTTTTTTTATTTTTACCATAACTTGTGATATATTGTTGGATAGATATTTAAAAATGATTAAGGGTCCCGTAAAATATTTTTTTATAATGTTAATATTTTCGGAAATAAACGCTCCAAAAGTAAAAAACAAGGCGACCCCCCCCCCCTCTAACTTTTGAACCATAAGTTAAGAAATATGAAAAAAATCTCAAAAGTAGAACTTTAAGTAAACTTTCTAGGAAAATTATTTTGAACTTGATAGAATGAACAGTTTTTGAAAAATTAAAAAAAATAAAGTTCTAAACTAATTTTGTAATTTAACTGTACATGCGAACATTTTTTTTACACATTTCATTATCCTGAGCAAATCTTCTTTCAAATAAAAATACAAAAAGATTAAAATCGTTTCACGGAAATCAAAATTACCGCCGGGCACAGCACCATCTCTTAGGAAATTGGGTTACTAATGTTTACGTGGGCTACTGGGTTGTGTTACATTGTGAGAAATTTGTGACTGTCGGGAAACTACAGATTTTTTTTTATTAGATAGAGTAATTGAAGAGGAAGGTTTATATTCATAATATCAGCATAGCACCCGTGCGAAGCTAGGGCGGGTCGCGAGCAAACTATAATATCGTTTGCATTATAATTTGTATTCAATTAGATAGTATGAAATTGAAATTGAAACCCCAATATGTGAATTTATTTTATTCAAAATATAAAGCGAAATTGAAAGTAACAAGTTTTATAAAATACTAGCTTTTGCCTGCGGCTTCGCTCCCGTGAACTGACTACTCTACCCTATTATACCCTATTTTTTTTTCTTCATAAGAACCTTCTCCTAACAATAACAAACGCAACAAAAAAAGAATTAGCGAAATCGGTTCAGCTGTTCTCGATTTTTGGGCTTACCAACACATTTTGCGATTCATTTTTATGTATAAGATTAACAATTGCGCTTATCCTATCTTTTATTGGATTCGAATGTCACCCCATAATTGTTTGTGGTGTGGTGTGGTTATTTGTCGGCCCGTTTTTGAAACAGTGGTCAGTCATTAATAAGACATTGATGATTTCAATCATCAACCTTAGAGTTCAACGTTTCTGTTTTTGAAAATTCTAAATTTTCAAAAATAGAAACGTTGGACACTTAGAAGGGTGCTCATCTACATCTTAAAAGAAACCCCTTTGCAAAATTTCATGTTCTTATACCATAAATTCGTTTCCACTGTACGTTGTTGTGTCAATCTTCATGTTCAGTTCTTTTGTCTACTAATGTGTTTTCGTCCTATGATGAGTTCCCTGACAGTTCTTGTCTGACAATTAAAGTGATGAGACCTAACGAAATTTAATCGACTTTTTTATAATATCGAATCAGTTGGCAAAGAAAGTGGAATCGGATTGCTAATTTTCACATAGGCTACATAACATCATAGGAGCAGAGCAAAAACCTGATATACCGCCGACGAAACCGCGGGGGACCGCTAGTGATAAATAAAACGCAGTATGTTTAAAATATTAATAATTTATTTACTCTTCACTGTCAGAACTTGATTCTTGATTAGAGCTTATATCCATATCAGAAGGATACAAGGCAGACGCACTCGGACTGACGCCATGCGGTCGCGATTGCAAGATGGCCATTCCGATTCATCAATTTTTTATCGATTAGTGTCGATTAGGTAGTGTCAATCTCTATAGTCAAAAGTTCCGTTCAACGCATTACACATTTTCTAAATTCATATTTTTTTATTTTTTATACTTAATTTTATGTACTTAAATTATAATCACGATAATTTACTGTTTAATTTACAAAAGGAAGTATTTTTATTATCATTCAATTCGTAATTATTTTGCCAGTTTATTTTTTTTTAGTCTAAGGCAGTATGCGTGCCACGGAAAAAAAATAACTGTCAGGGAACTCATCATAGGGCGAAAAAACATTAATAGTTTAAATAAATACTGCAGCTTCCATAGAACAAGTTCTAACAACACGATATTTTCAAGTCACTTTAAATATTTGGTACTTTACAGTTTTTTACAATGTTTCAAATTAATACAATCTTACAATCCGCCTGTAAGATAATTATAACTCTCTACTAATAAGCAGAAAGCGTAATATTCCTAAAATAACTATTTTAATAATTATTTTACAGTATATTTTGTCGCAAAAATATTTATATTCCTAAAAAATTTTAGGAATATAAATATTTTTGCAATAATATGTGATTTTAAACATATACTTGTTGTAAGAATTTTGTGGCGCACCGGGCTAGCACGAGCTCGAAACGTGTTTACAACTTAAACTGTTGTTTGCAGTCGGCATGGCGGTAGCGGCACCGAACCTGGGCGCTTTCATGGGGCTGCTGGGCGCCCTGTGCCTCTCCATGGTGGCTATCTTGTTTCCCGCCATAATGGACATCTGTGTCTACTATCCCGATAGATATGGACCTTTAAATTACAAATTATTGATGGATATATTCATTATTGTCTTCGGCATCGTCTGCTGCTGCTCCGGCGTTTATACCAGCTTACTAGAAATGGCTGAATCGTATCAGCTTTAATTATTTTAATTAGGTACTACTAAGCGTTTTACAAGGATCATAATGGAGTATTTTTTAGAACTTATGCATATACCTTTTATTGTAATAATAAAGCAAGTTTAACACTAACAATCTTTTTCTTTTGAATTTTTTGTACCTATAGGAGACCTACCTAAGTTCCAAAATTTGGAACACTCCTTAGGAAATGAACTAGTTAAAATTTTCATACCTTTTTCCAGATTTTATTTTTTTCTTTTTAGTTAGATATGGATCATATATTTATTTATCACTAGCGCCCGCCCCATGCGAAGCTTCGCATGGGTACTGATATTAAATATATTATGCATGTATTATACACATAAACTTGAATCACTCTATCTATTAAAAAAAACCGTAACAAAATCCGTTGCGTACTTTTAAAGATCGCAAAGCAAACAGAGCACACGGTACAGAGAGCGGTAAACACCTTTGTTTTATACTACGTAATTATGCATTAAAAGCATAATAAATAATAAATAATTGTACACCTTACATATTAAAAAGAAGAAACTAAAATACACTGGGCGGGCTTATTCCAGATAGCCTGGAATGGATGATAGCCAGGACAAGATGGGGCTGTCATTGTTGTCTCAATACCAGTATTATACAAATTTTATTTATTATGGGTTTATATCTACTACCTTTTGCCCGCGGCTTCGCCCGCGTGGTATTGGGGTTGTGGTTTCCGGGATAAAAATTAACCTATGTCCTATTCCGGAGTGTATCCTATGCCTGTGCCAAATTTCATCCAGATCCGTCCAGCCGTTTTGGCGTCATCATCACCATCATCATCAGCCTTTTTAATGTTCCCACTGCAGGGACACAGGCCTCCTCTCTCTAGGAGATTGAGAGTAACAAACATCCAAATATCGTAACTTTCGCATTTATAATATTAGTAAGATACTATACAAGCCTTCTGCCAGCGGCTTTGCCCGCGTGACATTAGGTTCTCCATACAAACTTTAGACCCCAATTTCATCGCTTTAGGAGCTGAATTTTGTAAAACCCGTCTAGTCGATTCTAAAAACCAACCTAGGACTGCCTACTGGACTGTTGCTCCTAGTTTGAACGTAAGACCATATTACTTGTTCTAATCACATGTGCGTGCTAAATCACGGCCGGTAATGATGTCAGCCTCAGACAAAGTACAAGAAGTGCTCGCAAGTAAATTTCTAGATCAACTGAATACAGTTGGTAGAAAGAAATTAGTTAATTGAAAATTGAGTTTATAAAAACTGCGAAAAGCAAAGTGGATAACGCGCCACCATGCGGTACCACCATCACTGTCTTCCTCCTCCAGCTTTTCTTGACCCTTTTGACGTTGTTTCATCTCCGCGGCGGCATTCATTACCCTACACATCTTCTGTATCAGTTCTGGAGCTTACCCACTGTTCGTCAACTTACGTATTGACTAAAACAACACTGTCTTACCCTATTGGACATGTCCGGGTGTCGCTACTGTGTGGCAAGCCCGGAGGAAACGGTGGAGCACATGGTGGAGGTGTGCCCTGCTTGGGAAGACCATCGCCGTGTCCTCGTGGGGGTGATTGGCGGCGGCGACCTCTCGCGCCGGGCCTTGGTTCAGGCCATGGTCCGCAGCGAGGAGGAGTGGCAGGCGGTCGCCTCCTTCTGCGGTAATGCTCGTAAAGAAGGAGGCCGACCGCATAAGGCAATGACGACAGCGCCCTCGCCGTAGCCGTCGCCGCCGCGATCCTGCCGATATCCGGCAACCGTAGACACTGGCTCGCGGACGGTGACCAATAGGTAGCTCGCCGACCAGTCGTCTGGTAACTGTCCAGACCGAGTCCAAGTCGTCAACGGCGCGCACCGTTCCCGCGCGCCTCAAGGAGTTGTCAGCAAACTGTAGGGGCGACCCTTCAGGGTCGAAGCCTTCTGGAGCTGCCGGTTTGTGTGAAACTGTTACCGCGGCTCTAGGAATAAGGCAAGGAAGGAATGGGGTAGGTTTTTTAGTCAGTAAGAGTCTGACACTGGTCTCCCGCTCCGCCCAAGAGCGGGTTTCTTCATTAGATGATTTTTACCTACCATAAAAAAACCCCATTGAACATGAATAATCGGGAACAATTTAATTATTGAGGTTAAAAAGACATAGCATTGATAAAAATGTGGCTCTTTTTCGAAATAAAACAGTACATTGTTACCTTGGGGGTGAAAGTAAACTAGTTGGTCCCGAGAAGTGGATACCCAAAAAAAAACATTTTTTTTCCACTATTTATCTTTAAACGAACATATCGTGTTACAGACTTCGGGTTCATCATATACCAGCTCGACATGAAAACTCTTTAGCATTGTATCTTCTTGGTCTATTAACCCGAATACTTGTAAATAGCGCCTTCCGCTTGTTAGCTTGCTAAGCAAATAACTATAACATTATGAGAAAATTACTCGCTACTTGTAATATTTGAATTATAATTATAAACTTATTGAATGCGAAGTATCCTTGTTTTACTGTGACCATCCTGACGTAACAGTTTGTTCACAATCGGTACCAAATTATACCTTTCTAGTGCTAACGGTCGCTGAGATTATCCGCAGACGGACGGAAAGATAGACAGACATGGCAAAACTATAAGGGTTCCTTGTTGACTACGGAATCCTAAAAAGAGGAGAAGATCCAATCAGTACGCCAAGGCTTTCTCGACTAAAGTTATGAATAGTCTTCCTTGAAATGCACGCTGCAAATTAAATGAATTATGAAATAAAATGTAATTTTGAAATCACCGTTTAATCGATTAATATTATAAAGTATACAATATTAAACATAAATTGCAGAACTAGTGCAAATGAATTCTTAAATTATATCAAATCAATCATAATTATAACCTTATCGCGAGATGAAGTTATATTTTACACCCGAGCTATGAAGTTACATTATGTACGCCATTGAGACGTCGTAATAGTGAGTAAGATACATACAGGTTTCAAAGCACAAAACTATCAGAGTACTTTTTCTTCCATCCATAATATGTGTATAAAGATAGAAATATAAAATAAGCAACGCATTGTTTGGGTGACTCGCAATATCCATGTCAATAGTGTCCGTCGATTGATGATCGAGAAACATTTTTTACTGTCAACACTTTTACAAAGTTTGAATAAAAGGATAACAAATAATTTACTAATTTTATACATACACTTAACATTAAAAAAGTGCATCAAAGTAGGATACAAAGTGTTAATATAGTAATAAAGCTGGTTCATAAGCTAGGATATGAGAAAGAAAAGATGACTCAACCTTTTAGTATAAGAGCTGTCGGTCAATCCGAGCGCAAGTAACGTTCTGGTAGGCATCCTGCGTTTGCGTCATCATCCCCCCTTAAATTTTTGATAATGTAAAAAATTCTGCTTTAACTAGGCTAAAAATGGCAAAGTAATATAATATGCTAAATGTAGGTATATTGCCAATGTATTTTGACTTAATAAAATAACGTTTATTTTATTCTATGTTTTTGGTAACTGTCAAGAAAATTCGCTTTCTCGACAGTTAAGAGATACAATTTCTAACTAAATTCAATTCGTAACGCGATCGACGCGTTTATGACGTTCGGCGCTTCGATTGGTCCGCTCCAAGCTCTTTAACCAATCAGCGAGCCGAACGCGCTAAACATCTTGATCTCCTTAACGTAAAAACAACTTATACTTAGCGCAGAGAACTGCGAGCGAGCAAGCGCGAGCCGAGCCGAAAATATCCATAGAATGGCTCCAGAACCGTTTACATCATTTATGATATAGGTGTGGTGTTTGTTTGTAATTATTATTATTCTATCTTATTATAATTAATAAATTACAATGAAGCAATTAAAATTAGGATTCATCATTCATCATATTAACTACTCTTAGTAACTTGCCTAATAATCATCATGATGATACGAACGATGATAAGCTAAATAGTACACAAGTTAATAACAGAGGGTTAAAAAAAATGACGGTATCAGTTTTTAATAGTAATAGCAACTGCAAATGGCATTATTTTTTTGAAACCATTTATTTTTTTACGAGTGCATAGGCGCTATAGTTTGCAGACCTTAATTGCGGACACGCCAATTTAGAACGGCCGTACTGTAGTCAAACCAAAATATATATATATATGCTCGCGCCTGTAACAAAGATACAAACAATTTTCCGCATCGTGAGACTCGCTAGCCTACGATACGCTCTACTGCTGTGCGTTGTGCTTGTGTACAATGGACGACAAACTCACAGGGTCCTGCGTGGGACTGTTGTCCGGGTTCACGCCCCGCGTCCCACAAGAATTTTCCACGCATTGCAATAAATACTAGTATGAAAAGAAATTTCAAGGCAATCACGCATGCGTGTAAAATTCTTCACAATATTATAACACCCTAATGTTAGATTTACGCATTGAGGCCCCTACCTCACGATGAGGTCAGAAGCGGCGCGGCCTACCACATGAATAAAGTATATACAGATCTCTGGAGTCTCCACTTATTCAAATCTATCCTAGTGTAACAGGCCCGAGGTGCCACCTCCAAGAATGCAAATATTACGGTGATTCTACACCGACTATGAAAGTTGTTCTATCATCTCCATGATGCTGACGTAACAGCCGGAAAAGCAACAGAATGTGCCGAACACAATGATGAGGATATCACAGATCAGCTTGTAGTAGCCGACGCCGTAGTTGTTGGGGTAGTACACGCTGATGTCCAAGACGGCAGGGAACAGTATGGCCGCCGTAGTAAGGCACAGGGAGCCCAGCAGTCCGATGAAGGGGCCCAGCGTCGGAGCCGCCACGGCCAGTACGACTGAAATCTCATACTTGTTAAAACGTTTTATTAGAAACAACTTCAGTAGATATGCCTTTACTTATTACACTTATTTCGAACACATTACATTAATTTCAAATATAGCGCGAAAAGGAGTGAGGTAGCTATAGGTACCGTAATTTTTTCGTGATTACGAGTTTTCGGATTCAATCTCTTTTGAATGATAAAAATATTAATAATAAAAATATTGTACTTATTAGTACAATATTTTTAGATGCTAGAGTTAGTATATGCCAATTGTGCACAAGATAAGCTATGTTTCTACCAATTTTATTACTTACATGATTTTTATTTTGTCTTTGACTTTATTTTGTACCATTGTGCGGGACCTCTATTTGTTAGGTAGGTAAGTAAGGTAGGATAGGGTAGATAGTAAGTCATTTTGCAAAGTTGGACGATTTATCATTTTTTTTTTCGGATTACCAGGATAATAAAATTTCCCTGAGTATACGAATATTCAGGGGAAAATGGACTGCTACTATATATTTGAATTTCAATAAAGTGACTACCATGACAATATGAAAATAAAGCCTCAAGTGTGTATTCTGAAGAAGATATTTAAATGAAAGGAATTGGCCAACTGCAGGACCTTTGCTACGCCAAAGTTAAAAGTTTCATGAGTATCTCACAGATACTCAATGAACGATTTATATAATAAAACCTTTTCATGACTTTTTTAACACCTAATAACCTATGTAAATGATAATATCTATAGTCAATTTGTGTAAATATTAGCTGAAAAGAACATAAATAATATTGGCGTTTTTTTTTTATCTATAATACTATTTCTTTTAAATTACTATGAAATCGCTACAGCCAGCGCAGCGTTTAAAATTGTTAAAAGGTTTTGAAAACTGAACATATTAAAATGTATTAATAAGTTATGAAATAATACGCATTTCCCATTTTTTTTATTTCTAATCATATTTCTTTTGCAAAATTTTTTATTTATTTTTTTAAGTTTGTAATGTTTTTGATTATTTGGGGGAAAGTAGACTACACTGACAACATGAAGTACGGCCCCAGCCACTCGCAGGAGTTAACGTAATTCGACTCTAGGCATACCTTTTAAGTTTTATCATTTCCATATGTCCTGGTAATTTGGAACTGTTTTTATTCGAATGTGTTTAAATTTTGAATCTCAAAACAGTTTAAAGTATTAATGCTATTGTTTAGTCACAGCGTCGATCGGAATTCAGGTTACCTACGTACGAAAATTAATCTTTCTGCAATAAAACAAAAATGACCTTTTTTAAATTTCGATATTATACATGGAGGCCGTCGAAAAAACAATGATCTATCTCAAAATGAGTACAAACCGGGCGAAATGACATTAATATATACCTCCTGATTGAACTGATTGTTGTTGAGTTTGTTCAACAATTACTTGGCAATTAGCGGTTTACTCAACATGGTTTTGTTTCTACTGTCCGTGTTAAATTTAACATTAAAATGTTAATACAAAATAAGATTTTTCTTTCAACTACTCTTTCGCGATAGGAGTATTTCCTGTCTTAGATATAAATACAAATGTGTAATAATTGCTGCATCTTTCATAATTATATTAATTGATGCAGCAAAACAAAACCAATGTAAGGTACTTATAAAGGGCATTGCATTAAACGTGTCTGTATTTGAAACAGATGTCATTCAAAGAGTTTAGTTGAATAGAGTTTTTTTTTTTCATTATGGCGACATGATCTCAAAAGTTGTGGTCTAAGTTTTATAATTATAAGCCTTTATATTTTAACCTTTTTTTTTGTTATCGTGGTGGAAATCCTCCTGGATGTCCTCCAACCTTGACAGCTTACTACGGCCTAGGTTCATCGCACCTAAGGTATGGAATTATCTTTTGTGTTTAATAAGAACCAAATAATACCGAGAAGCACTGACTTCCGAAATTAAAGTTATTTTTAGTGAAGTCGGTACATTTTTTTGTAAAAAGTTTTTTATTTTCTATTTTAATGCCAGCGAAGCCGCATGCAGAATATAATGTAGAATATGTGCAGTACTCACAGGGCACGGTCGCACACCCCACTCGCAGCGACATGTCTACCAAGGTTTTCTTATCGTTAGAGATCTTGGGTTCTGAATAACCCCAGAGGATTTGCCACGCCACATAATTTTGTAATGGATATGAAGTAAATATGGTTGCAGCAAATGACGCATGCGCTACCTGAGCTTTTCTGTAACAAAATAATATGTTATATCATACACTAGCTTTTGCCCGTGGCTTCGCCTGCGTGGTATTGGGGTTGAGGTTTCCGGGATAAAAACTAGCCTATGTCCTATTCCGGAGTTCATCCTATACCTGTGCCAAATTTCATCCAGATCCGTCCAGCCGTTTTGGCGTGATTGAGTAACAAACATCCAAACATCGTAACTTTCGCATTTATAACATTAGTAAGATGTTGTTTATTCATTGGTTATTGGAAAGAGAAAGCGAATAATTGTGGTCGTTAGAAAAAATTACTTTTGTCCAGCAGAGGGACAAAAAGAGCTAGCTATAATAATTGTTTAGTGTTATTTGTCCACAAAAATAGTAGAAATCGTTATTACCATTTTAACAAAGCAAGTACATAAAACATTGTGTAAAGTTGGTGATAACCGCTGAGGCGGTATTTAGATCCAAGTTGAAGTCATGGAATTTAAGTGAGCCCAGAATGGTAATACTAGGTAGCACAGCATCGCTCTGAGCCACCGGGTCTTGTTGCATCACCCCGACTCACTGGGACATCATCCCGACTCACTGGGGCATCATCCCGACTCACTGAGCCATCACTGCAGACAGTTCCGACTATACGAGAACAATGCAGAAATTGTATAGATGAGCATTTATATAAATGAGAGTAAAGCGTGTCACTGAAAGAGACAAAAAAAGTAGTTGACCATATTTAGAGTTACCGTGTTAGGAAAAATTTACCCTTTAATCATTACATAGTATAAAACAAAGTCGTTTATCCCTATGTATGCTTAAATCTTTAAAACTAAGCAATGGATTTTGATGCGGCTTTATTTAACAGATAGAGTGATTCAAGAGGAAGGTTTATGTGCGATCGTGTGTGGAGTACTGCAGCCACATATGGGCTGGTGCTGCAAAATGCCACCTAGCGGCTTTGGATTCAGTGGAAAGGCGTGCAAAGAGGCTGATTGGTGATCCAGATTTGGTTGGGTCCAATCTTCAAAGTCTCGAGCACAGGCGCAGAGTAGCCAGCCTTGCGGTTTTCTACAGGATGCATTTTGGAGAGTGTGCGCAGGAATTGCATGATTTGATTCCGCCATCCCAATTTCACCTTCGGACATCCCGGCGTACGGCAAATATCCACCCTTACGTTGTTGAGACACCTGCGGCCCGGACCAAGCGTTTTGCCTCGTTATTTATACCGCGTACATCGAGGGATTGGAACAGTTTGCCGGCTGCAGTCTTTCCATCCGAATATAATTTAGGTGTCTTCAAGGCTAGAATGAATAGGCTCTTAATAAACTAGTGCGCCTTACCTTCAACGATTGCATCACTGCTTACCATCAGGTGGGATCGCAGTCAAGCACTAGTTTATTGCAAGTAAAAAAAATAAAAAATAATAATTCATGCATAATATATTCAATATCAGTAATCTGAAGCTGGGGCGGGTCGCTAGTTAGTGATAAAATCGGAAATAAGTACCAACACTACCAGCCTAAAGCCTGAGAGACAGAAAAAAACAGGGAAAATGCGAATAGGACTCGCGCACCGAGGGTTCCGTACATTCTTATCTTTAAAAACATTCATAAAAACAAAATATTTTTCAGGTTATCTTTATTTTTCAGGTTATAGCAATTTGAGCACGATAAGATACGTATTTGGTTGTTATTAGGATCTAATTGTTGAAAATCTATTTTACCTTCAGGAGCCAGAAACGTCAAACGTGCACAATAAGGTGCTCAGCCGGCATGCGATAAAGGACAGACATACTGTTAGGTACTCAGTCTCTTTTCTTTGCTGATGATGATACCATCTTTATCTTTGTCTTATGCAAATACAGAGGAAGATATCCAGCAGTCTATGTTTTCTTTTGTCTAAGGTATACTGTCTAGGTACTAACTGTTTAACGTGATAGGAATGCTAAAATCATTTAAAATTTGATATTTTTAATATAGTTTGAACCAAGAGATGGCGTTGTACTGTTTTCTACATCTCGCTATTAGTTCACTAAGCCCCTAGAAGACACTGTCTTTTAATTGTGTTTGTAATTACGGAAGTCGAAATGTTAGGATTCTTTGGTCACGCTATATAACCCCATATACTTGTAAAAATCTTCTTACTGTTAAAATATACAGTTAGATCAGGATTGCAATCGTTTATTTCCTGTGGGGTTTCGAAGTTAGCCCTATGTGGACCCTGGCTGGTCGTCAGCAGGTCGAATACTATCTAACAATATAGGCACTTTATTTACACACACACACACACATTACCATAAATAACTAATT
Organism: Mythimna loreyi; assembly: GCA_029852875.1. Classification (NCBI taxonomy): domain Eukaryota; kingdom Metazoa; phylum Arthropoda; class Insecta; order Lepidoptera; family Noctuidae; genus Mythimna; species Mythimna loreyi. The sequence goes on along the minus strand of CM056777.1, from coordinate 2,811,986 downwards.
AAAATACAAACTTACTTATCAGTCTGCGGGAGATTTAGCGTAATAGAAGCTTCAGCTTCCATTCCGTACCTAAGATACCCGAAGATGCCCAGTACACAGTATATCGCCACAATCGCCATCATCCCGATGCTGAGGAGCCCGCACCAGCCCGTGAACTCCTTGGGGTTTTCCATGTTGTACTCCAGCGCCAGAACCTACACACGAGAACATGGTCAATGCTCGTTCGCGCTCTAATTCGCACTCACTACGCATTACTTGCTCACCACTCCCACCGCTTCCAGAGCGAACAAAACCGTGCCGATGAATATTGGAATGTCCATCAACGATTTTAATTTATATTTGTCATCATCAAGCTCAATGTCATCATGTATCAAATAATAAAATATAAGAGCAATTCCGAACAAGTTGCAACAATTCGAAAATGTCGATAAAGGCGCCAACAGTTTCAAATTCTTCGTCAGGCACAGGATGATTAGCGGCGGGTACAAACAGCAAATGACTATCCGTAAAGGTAAATCAAAGGCGTAGGTATGCATCAACTGTCGATAGAAAAACACAATATAAGAAAAAGTCCATTATTTACAAATAAGAGGATTTTGGACAAAATCAATATTAATGGACGTTCTGTAACGCTATTGTATAGTTTGTTTCTTAATCCTAGACTACGATTTGCCAACATAAAATGTCAAACTCCAGAAAATTGGGAACATATTTCTAGAGTGTGACATTCTGAGTTGTCAAATCGTAGTCTAGAATTAAAAAACGAACTATACGTCCATTTATAAGGGCTTGTAGTTATCATAATGGTTTCTTTTTGGGATCTGATTAAGTTATTACCTATGAAGATATCGATTTATTAAGTGAGTCACTTTGTGTTAAACACTGAACTTGGCGTTAAATACTAGTCTCAGGTAGTCAGCAATCTGAAGTAACGCTTCTGAACAGCAGTAAAACAGTTGGCCGACCACTGCGAGGTCGATGAGCAAAGCTATCCACGCCGCGATACCTCCGTGACGTATTCACGACACAGGATTGGTATACAGCCATTCTGCGTGCTATTTCTCTCGTAAAAGTAAAACGTAATTTTTTCAATTTTATTGTTTTTGTATTTTTATTTGAAAGAAGATACGCTCAGGATAATAATAGATATATGTAAAAAAAATACTTGCGAATACGGTTAAGTTAAAATTTTAGTTCAGAAATGTTTTTTTTTTAATTTTCAAAAACTGTTCATCCTATCAAGTTCAAAATAATTTTCTTAGAAAGGTTTTGTAAAGTTCTACTTTTGAGATTTTTTTCATATTTTCTAAACTTAGATTCTAGACAGACGGACCGCATTTCAACTGCAATCCAACTGCAAATTGCAGTTCATGCAAGCATTTTTTTAACTTTTTTGCATATTTCACTGTCCCGAAAGTATTTTCTTTCAAATAAAAATTTAAACAGATTAAATTGGTTCACGCAATTCAAAATTACTACTGGGTACAACGACATCTCTCGGCAATTTGGGTTACTAATTTATACATGGGCTACTTCGTAAGGCTTCCAATCCCGCAATACCGAGATCTCGGTATTCCGGGATCCCGCATCATTTTTTAGTCCCGCGTGCTGCGGGATTACGGGTGCGGGATCCCGCGGGATTTGCGGGACTGTAAAGAAACATGCGTACGACCATTCGCGACCGCGATCGGTCGGCTATTGAGTTCCGGAGGGTCAATGGAGAAATATCTCACATTTACATATACCTAATTCTTTAAAAGGAATACCACCGACAAGTGTGGAAGCCGAAAGAGCCTTCTGTGCTGCTGCCTATATTGTCTCTACAATACGCTGCAGTTTGGCAGTCGTTACTATAGACCTGCTATGTTTTCTTCGCAAACATTTCCGATTGAATGATAAAAAAAATATGAAAGAAACTAAATAATTCTTTGTCATTCAGCTGAAACTGTTTTTTTCTATTGTACTTGATTGTACTTTTATATTTGTTCTCATTAATTGAAGTGTAATATGATTGATCTCATTTAACGTTAATTAAAGTGATATTACGTTGATTTAATTTGATTAATGTATTGCTTTATTTGCCTCACATAATATTTTTCATAATTATATGCGGGATCCCGCCAATACCGGGATCCCGCGGGATTTGAATTCCAACTCCCGCCAATACCGGGATCGAGCATGGGGTGCGGGATTGGAAGCCCTACTACTTCGCGCTGAAGTCGTAGTTTAAGGGTTCTGTTACATTAAGGCAAGGAAGGTACGGGGTAGGTTTTTTAGTCAGCAAGAGTCTGACACTGGTCTCCCGCTCCGCCCAAGAGCGGGTTTCGTCATTCGATGATTGTCACCTAGCATAAAAAAAGGGTTTTGTTACATGATGAGAAATTTGCGACGGACAGGATACTACGGAGCCTTATAATGTGACCGGAGACATTCTCAGCCGGATTTTATATATATTGATAACACCATTGCACTCATGCATCATATATTGTATACCTAAACCTTTCTAATGAATAATGCTGTCTCAAAAGAAAACCACATGTAAACCTTTTGGTTTTATAATATGTAAAGATACACCTAAATATGGCGATTTACGAAAAATCTATGTTTGCAAACGCATGCAAACAAACTTTAGATATAAAGTTCATTTAATTTATAATTTCAAGTTAATCCAATTTTATTACAATTCAAAGTGACTCCTCACATAAACCAGCCATTTCATAGCTAAAGACTTAACACATCCCATCTGACCGAACATAACGTAGGAGTCCGGAACTTGCCTCTCTCAAATTTTCAGAAACAAATACCAAGAAAACAGCGCAGACACCAATCTGCCAGAAAATGAGTAAGCTGTCCACAGCAACGGCGAAGGGCATTGCAGTCCAACGCATAAACGGCGGCCCCTCCTTCAGCGCTACCTTCATAGTCTTGGGGTACGTCAAGTAGCCGACCTTGTGTTTCTTGCACACCTGGTACTGTGCGAGGACCTGCATACCGAAATACAAGCATTGCATTAATCGCTTCAAGAAAGTGATTCCGGTAGGCAATGTTATGCACCAATAGTCATTCATAAATTCTTTATTTCTTTCTGTAAATTATCTCTAATTCTATGGAGCTGAAAAGAAAGGAAGTTCTAATAAAACTTAGATTGACAGCGCACAAGCACACACTCGCACAGATTGAAAGCGTTGTTTGGCTCCGGCCGCTACCAGCTGGTGATGATCGGTGCAAGTCGGCATTAATAGGTGCTGCTCGACTTTACTCGGCGCTACCCTGTGCTGCTCGACTTTACTTGGCGCTACTCTGTGCTACTTGGCGCTGCTCGGCGCTACTCTGTGCTACTTTGCGCTACTCTGTGCTTGGCGTTGTTTGGTGCAACTTGTTGGTACTTGGCGCTGATTTTAAACTGTCACCCTCTGGGGTATTTACTATTATTTCGTAAAATTGTTTTGTAAAAAAAAATCTTCCCAGGAAAAATGAAAAAATAGGAACCAAAATTTTTGGTTAAGTAAATGAATTTCGTGCACTCGTGTGTACAGTACGACAATTACCGTTTTTTCAAGAAGTTTTTTACTTGAATTACTCAATCTGTTTCGAATCAACCGCTCGAACTCAATTTCAAATTGAGTTCGAGCGGTAGTATGATTCAATTATATTTTTAATTAATGGCAAATAGAGCCGATGTCGACTATTCTGCCAATGTCGAAAGTAAATTGGAAAAGCAAGTAGTATGCAAGAGTCAACAAGCGCTGACAAGCTTATACCTATCCAATTTGTTTGGCGCTAGCAAACTAGTAGCAGCTCTGAGTTTACTACGTGAAAGTTATATGATGTTAGTAGTTAGTTATATGATGTTATAATTTATAGTAAAAATAGTCAACTTACCAGTAATTGTATGCAGTATGTGGCAAAAAATCCAAGGAAACAGCACCCAAGCGTGCCAAATATTAGACCGAGGCGGGCGAAGGCACTAGGCATGGCGAGCATACCGACGCCGAAGCAAGCCTTCAGCATATGAGTCATGGTCTCCGAGTACCTGCGTACAGACTGCTTGTTAGTGTAACCAGGAGCAAACCCTAGCTGAAAGTTGCAGACAAATAGATGTTCATTTAAGTCGAAAATGGAATAGTTGTTGGACTTGTTTCGAAGTTTGACTATATTTTTTTATCAAGTTTCGTATGTTAAGAATATCGACTAATAAAACTGGTCAAAGCCACGCTCAGTGTAAGGTTTCGTAGTTTCCGGTCAGTCACTATAAGCATCCCCATTTAAGAGTTAAAAAATATTTGATAAATTGAGTCGAGATTGAGAGAGCGATCGTAAAACGACATATTACTTTTATGATTGAAAGAATAGTATTACCTCGAGAAATGACAAATGAGTGAAGAATCTATAAGTACATATAAAAGCGAAATACTACTCACTGATTAATCACGAAAACTTGGAAACTCACACCTACAAAATTAAAATTAGGCAGGTAGATTCCTTACAGAGAGAGACGTCCGCTTAGTCGGCCTAAGGAAGTTTATCGACTTTTACGCGGGTAAAGCCGCTGGGTAAAGCTAGTTTAAGATAAAACAGAGTACAGACTGCTGTAACGTAACATGTAATGAAAGAATTTCCTGTCCACACTACCGCAATTTAACATAATCCTCATAGTGTGAATCCGAGCACACCACGCGCGCCAGTAGAGCTTTTCAACCAAATCGTTACATGCTTGGTCCTAGCACTATTTCCACACTAATGAAATGGTCCTTTCTTGTTACCTTGCACGTTGCAGTACAGCAGTCTGGACATAATATAGCAGCAGTCTGGATAATAAATGGCAAACAATGAGGAAAATAATATTTACGAGGTGGGGTTGGGCACGTTGCGGTACTTGTGCGGATCGTACTCTTCTTCCGGCTGGCCGGTGATCACCTTCAGCGGTGTCATCAGCGCGTCCTTGGTGGCGGTTAGATCTACCGCAGACATCACCTTGGACGCCACTTTGGAAGGCACCTTGGACGGCGAGATGTTGGCTATACTCGGGCGCTTGGTCCCGGTGGTCCTGGTGTCGCTCATGTTTGTGCTCGCACTGCGCACGCTCCTCACACGCTAACGTAACACAGAACACTGCTATGTTAACACTTGACCGACCGTAATCTGATCGATGCGTATTCTCCACTATGAATTAATTTTTTGATCATCTACTAATGCTCGTATTCACCTATTTAATTAGAATTACCACATAAATCTATAAGCCTAAGAAACCTATCTGCTATCTGTCAAGATATTGACAAATGAGGTTACTTTATTTTTAATTATTTTATGTCACTTAATAATAAACTAAAAATAAGGCATAAATATAGATAAAAAGTACGTATATACAATTATACAAGTCTCCTCCTCATTTTAGGTCAGGCATCAAAAATATGTTTTATTTCTTCGTTATTCTACGGCAACGCTATTGAAAGGGATTGCAATAATAAATTCATTTTAGTTTGTTGTTAGCACAGGACAAAATCTAATAATAATAGTTTAATAATAATAGTTTATTTTTTCCAAATAATACACACAGATACAGTTCAAAATAGAGGCTAAGTACAATATGGGGCATATTATTATAAATTTTGTGCAAAGATGATTTATGACGACAATTATAAGACTATGCATACCAAAGAGGTTATGAAACGCTGACTCTTAAACTAGGAGACCTGTATCTTAAGAGTCAGTGATCGGCCATGTTGAATTAAATAAACGTGAAGTTCACTAGAGTGAAAAAGTGTCGATGTAACATTTTAAATGCATTTCAAAAATGAGTACTTATTTATTAGATAATTTGTGTGTGTTAAGTGGTGAGTTGTGTCTGAGAAGGAAGTGGGATTGTATGTGATGGTATGTGCGTGTGTGTGTGTGTGTGTGTGGATAATTGTAGAGCTTGTAGTTTAAAGCGGCGATTGTATCAAGCGATGTTTGACAGTAACGATTCTGTTTTAATATAGTCTTGCTCCATGAGCCAGTCGGAAGTTTTTGATTTTACATTAAATTTGTTTAGGTTTATTATGTCTAGTTCTTTCTGTATTTTTCTAAAAATTTGATTGCCCATTACATAAAATTGACGTCTTGCGAATGAAGTTTTGCACTACACACCCGGGGGAACATAGGTACGTTTATTTGGGTCAGATGGAGGTAAGTGGGCATGTGTCCTTAGAACAGATTGGAGAACAAAGAGCTGCCGAACCGTCAATACCTTACAATCAGCGTTAAGTTGTGTTGTGGGATATCGGTAGGGTTTCCTTAGCATAACTTTAAGCACAGCCCTTTGTGACCTTTCTGCTTTCAGAAGGTAGGTATTTGCTGCTCCACCCCATACAGTTATACAGTATCCAATAATCGATTAACATAATGTGTAGTATACCATTTTAAGGATGTCAATACCGGCGGATTCTCGGAGTGATTTGAAAATATGAATAAGACGAAGCGTTCGGGTAGTTAGTGTATCGATTTGCTTGTCCCATTTTAGCCCATCGTCAATATGCACACCTAGGTATTTAACAGTCTCAGTTCTAGGTATGGAAGGGCATGAGCAAGATATAAACTGATTCTGACAAGAGTGAGCCCTTATTGTAAAATTATTAGTGGGTTTCGTATTACAACGGATTGCAAAGGCTATATAATAAGTTTTTTTAATGTTTAATGTTAGCAAGTTAATGTCAAGCCATTTCATTACAGAAGACAGTGCAAATTCCGCCTTTGTTTTAACATCATCCCACGTGGGTCCGTCAATCAAGATCGCTGTGTCATCTGCATATGCATAAATCTCACAAGCTGGCATTGACATTCTACAGAGGTCATCTACGTATATTTGAAAAAGTGTGGGACCTAAAATGCTTCCTTGGGGAACACCGTAGAGCACAACCTGTTCATCACTATAGGCAGAGCCAATCTTTACCATCTGAGTGCGATTTCTAAGGTAATCTTTGAAGATTTCCAATGCAATGCCACGCACACCCAAACACTCAAGCTTGGAAATAAGTTTGGGAACAGAGACTGTGTCAAAGGCTTTTGATAGGTCCAAGAATATTCCGACGCACTTTTTCCTACCATCCAGTCTCCTAGCAATAGATTGCGTTAGATCCAGGACTGCATCTTCAGTGGAGACTCCAGATCGAAAGCCGTACTGATTATCCGCTATTATTTTGTATTTATCAAGAAAGCTTCTTAGGTTTTGGTTAAGAATCTTCTCAAGAATCTTGGAAAGCGACGAAAATACTGATATAGGCCTATAGTCCTTGACACAGCCTCTGTTTCCTCCCTTGAAAATAGGATGGACAATGGCCTGTTTAAAACAATCTGGAAAAATTCCTGTCTCAATGCAGAGACTGCAGATATATGTTATCGGCGATACCAGAACATGACGACATGTTTTAAGGAGCGAGGAAGAGATTCCGTCCCAGCCAACGGCGCAGTCATAGCGCATGTTTAATATTATGGTATCTATGTCACATTCATCAACTTTTTGTATAACAAGTGAATTGACTGGATTCGGTGTCATGTTGGAACTGGGATGTACGGTCTCGCGGTTTAAGTGCGCTTTATTGGGATCGCCAATTATTTTTGCAGCCATGTTTTTTCCTATGTTGCTGAAGAAAGAGCAAACATTATTGAGGGATGATGCAGGACTGTCGCATATTTGGAGCAGTTTAACCGGACTAGAGCATATTTTACCAGAATTGGTTATTTCCTTAATGGTTTTCCATAAAGCTTTGGGATTATTTTTTGATTTTTCAAGTTCACTCCTTTCATGAGTCCTCTTAAGTTTACGCAGTAGCATATTACAAAAATTCCGATATGGCGTGCAGGTTATATGTAGTATTAAATTTTGAGGTGACCTCTTAGATTTTACGTGCAGTTTGTCTCTATGTTTGATACATTTTAAAAGACCTGGAGTAATCCATGGTTTTATAGTTCTCTGCTTTCTCGGTACATTGATGTGTGTTGTATGTTTGGTTATTATTGTTGATATATTTGTGATAAATGTTGTCGTAGCAGTATTTGCATCCTTTATTTTGTAAATATTTGAGAAGTCTGTATTTTCTAATTCAGTCTTGATGGCTTCATGATTTATTCGCGACACAGTGAAACTTTTGTTCCGAGTTGGGTTGGTGTTGTCGATTGAAAGGATAATCGGTTTGTGATCAGTTATATCTGATTCCAAAACTAAAGTGGTGGCCATTGACTTTGTTTTTAATAAGGTGTGATATAGACAGTTTCCTATTCTAGTTACTACCAACTATGATGGGTTGGTAATAGGCCGTGGGACGCGTTTAAGATTAGGTATTCTAGTGCACGGTCACTTCTATTACTTAGCTTTATGTCAATGTTTAGATCACCTACCGTTGTAATATTAGGCGAGTTTGATATTTCGACATAAATATTATTCAGGCTAGTCAAAAAGGCGTTAAAGTGTTCTTTAGTATTATATGATGGAGAGCGATATATTGCTACTACCGTGAGCTTGTTATCAATTTGACACACCAGACTATTTGCGTGATTTATATTTGGTTCCCATACCTTTATGTTCATCCCTATTTTAGTGTAGATTATGACCCCATCGTTTTGACTATCATTATTTTTTGTTGCATAAGATTGGTAACCATTTAGAACTGGGAGGTTAGTCACTTTACTCAGCCAACATTCAGTCAAGACAACTAAATCAAAATCAATATTAATTAGACACATCAATGCTAGAAGGCTATCAAAATTTTTGTTGACGCTACGAATATTTATTTGTAATAACTTTATACTACTGTCAGCTTTATTTATATATTTAATACACTCATTTGGGTCACATGAGAAGGAGTTTCCCAGGTTAAAATTATCAAGGTCCTGATTTATGGTATTTATGTTAGCCATTTATGTATTTAATAACGATACAAAGAGAAAAATTGAAAATAAGTCCGGGTATTTGACAGAGGCATCGCTTTGATGTATGTAAGAAATAGTGGTGGTTGGTGGCATGTACATTAGGGTGGAGTGAAAAAAAATTTTTTCAGACTTTGTTACTCCTGTATCACCAATGGATGACCGACATTCTTAGACATATAAAAATAAAATTTCAAGTTCCTACGTTGACATCTTAAGGTGGCGCATCAAACTTAAAAGTTAAAGAAAATAACAAAATTTGTTTTTTATAAAAAAAATATTTTAGACAAACTATTTATCAGAATGAATATATTGGAGCTTGAAATTAAGTATTGTACTTATAAATATACAAAATATATTAAATAAAAGAATTTTAACATTCTAAAACTGAAGCTGCAGACTCTTCTTTTTGCTTAAATAATTGTGATTTTTTGTCAAACACTGGTATGACTTGACTTGGCTTTATCTTCGTGCAAATTAATCTATCTCTTGCCTCGGGCTTACAAACAGATGAAGAAGCCTCAGTAATGAGCTTAACCTTTTTACTGTCTATGAGCAACAAGGATACTTTTCGATTTCATATTACTTGCCACCTGAAGAAACCACGCTTGAAATTTCTGCGTCACTATATTTCATGGTCATCTGAGGTTCTGTTTTTTTGTTCATTTGACCAGTCAATGAAATCATAATAATTCAATGCATCGATTTTAAGGTTTGGGAGTTGAAATTCTCTCACTTTCTTGCCACTAAAAGTCAACGAAGTCCTAGTTCCGTTATGTGAGACTCAACGTCTTGTAATATTGCTAATAGTATGTTTTCTGGATGTTCAAAGAAGGAATTTCTCTGAATATTTTTTATGATAACCTTAGATTATAAAACACAGTTTTATAAACTAAGATGATAACGCTTTTTTGGTCAACCGGTAGATACAAACATCTTTGAACTATATCAAAGATATGAATTGGACCACATTTGCAAGAAGGTTTATGTTTTAATGTAAAATCAAGTTAGTGAATAGACTTTCATTATGAAATTTGCAAGATCTTTTTAAGATTTAGAAGGTTTCATTGTTGCAACATATAAATGAAGAGTTTTATTAGCGCAAGTCAATCACCGTGAACATGCAAGTTTACCAGGACCTTTGCTGGCTAAGTTTTGTGGGACCATACCTATCGAAATGGCAGAGAATATTTCATATAGATATTTTTGGTCAGTGCTGAGAGTATTAGTGTTCAAATCCGTTAATTCTATGCGAATGCGTTTGTAGTAATATTTTATTATATCACAATAACTTGGTATCACATTATCACTCAATTTGCGATGCCCCCATCTTTTCGAGTTTTTGGCATTTTATTGACGAATAATCAGACTTTATTTACACTATACGTTACTACTTAAATAAGAAAGTATAAGAAAATTATGCAAAGACGAATAAGTTAACCCTTTAAAGTACATGAAATATAAGTTTTATTACATATAGATACACAATAACATTGACGAGCAGGTACGCGATAGAAGTAAAAATTGATTTTCTTTTCTCATAGCGCGCCACCTCAAAATAAAGTCGTAGAGTTTTAATTTTTAGCATGAATAAAGCTTTTATGTACGGTCATTGGTTGATGATACAGGAAAAGTGAAATTCCAAAAAATATTTTTTTTTGCCATTTTCACTCCACCCTAATGTACATATGTGTGCTTAGTATTAATTTCTAATGTGTACGTAGTGTGTTCTGTATATGAGATGTGTTTATGAGTGCATAGATTGGGACAGACTGTATAGTTGAGAAGCGAAATTAAAGAAACATTTAAAAAGTGATAAAAACAGAAAAAGAGATAGCGTAAAGTATTCAAGTAGTGGCTGTACGCAGGATCATCTAGTCACTTGCTGATGTGATCTTGAAGACATTTCTCCGATTTTATAAGCAACTGTTTGTCACCCGTCTGCTTGCGAAAGAAGACGTTTCCATTGCTTACCCAACAGTAAGCAAATTCATTTTTCTTCGCAAATTCCCGCGCTAGGTAGAATAAGTGTTTGGTGGCAGAAGACAGCTGTTCAGCAACATATACCGCTTGTCTTCTCCCCGGTATACCTATCAGCTCTGTATTTAATTTGTTCACTTTTGTCTTTTTGCTGTTGTAAGAACGTATGGCAGACAATTCATTTTGCTTTGTTTGCACTGTTGTAAACTCAGCTATAATTGGTCGTGTGGTGGGGGCCGTGGTGCCTTTAGTATTTTTTCCCGGGAGACGATATATATCGCGAAAATCAGTTTCGGATATAGACATTCCAGCCAGTTTTCCTATGCTACAGACTGTTTTTATTAGGCCGGGTGTAGTTTCGTTATCGGTGTGTGGAATATTTCTTATTTCAATTCCTGATGATCTAGACTTGTACTGGAGATCAGTAATCTTCTTCTCGAGACCTTCTATATAGCAACGCTGTTCCTGCCGCTCCCTTTTAAGCTTTTCAACCTCTTTCTTCAATTCCTCAAATTGTTGGTTCATGAAGGACACTGATCGCTCAATCTCAGCATTAGTTTTGCAGATTTCTGCATTAGACGCCTGATTTTTTTATATTCTGGGCCTTGATCTCACTTATGTCAGTAATTAATTTTGACATGAAGGTCATTTGGTCTTCTAGTATCTTGGAAATACGCGTATCTTGGTCTCTTTTCCAATTCTCAAGTAAGTTCTGTATATCCTGCTGACCTCGAGGCGAGTTTTCAGGCCTTGGTCGTTTGCTCCTATTAGTGACATAATCGCTTATATCAATCGCTGACTTGATGTTGGGCTCAGACTGGGTCTGAGTTAGAGAAGTACTTGGCGTATTCGGAGGAGTTCGCTGCACTGAAGCCATTCTGAATAGGTATAATATATAAAATAGGTATAGGTATATTCCTCAGTCGTTCGAAGGTGGCGTAGCCGATTTAAGTTTCGTAGCCCGTAGCACGTCGTAGCATTGGCCGGTGATGTAGCGCGTAACACGTTGATACCACAGATCTATTTCACGAGTCGTAGCTACTTGCTTGGTGGTGCAGTGGCAGCGCGCTCGCCACCGGCAACGTTACACCTCCCCGCCGCGAGTCCAAACCTCAGCAAATCACAAGCACTTTACAGTTGTACAAAAACAGCCTTTCCCCGATTATGGGGAGCCTCCAATTACTTGGCAACCCTTTTTTCAACAGGTTGTCAAACGTCAATGTCACGGAGTGACAATGACAACTGTCATTTGAAGTTGACAGAAAAAATGCGGCTTTATGTGGGTACTTGTACAACTTGTCACTCTCTGTATTGAAAAGTTTGAAATCATGCAGTACTTGCGGCTGTATTTTCTCCCGAAGGCTGTAGTGTTCTTCGCAAAAAACAATAGTAGAGGATCCCACGATGTTAATTTACACACTGAAGTGAGTGTAAAGCAGTGGTTCCCAAAGTGGTCCAGGTGGACCCCCAGGGGTCCACGGGAGACTTGCTGGGGGTCGACGTAGGCGTGATTAAAAAATGGGGGTGTATAAGATGTTAATGGGGGTCCACGAAAATTTATCTTCTTTTGATAGTAAAAAGCAAAAATGTAAGCACCAAACTAAGCAGATAATATTTTAATAAGGCGAGTGATTGTTATTTATCCAAACTTGCGTATCCGATATTACGTACAAATTCAAAAACTATAAAAAACTAAAAAAAAAAACAACAACAACAACAATTCATGTACAGACTTGCAAAGAAAATGCTTAGTGCTTGTTCAGACATGAACTTGATCACCACAATACATAAATACATGATGCTTTTTCGACTCCTCATACAAAATGACCAGGTTACGTGATCGACTTTGTATGAAAGTTGAATTTTTTTTATGCGAATTTCGAAAAACCATAGAACAAATGTTGTTCAAAATGGTTGGTAGAAGAACACATGGTTGAAGGGATGTAAATGTTCACAGATACACCCTGCATAGGGACAGAACTCAGAAGCGACACAATTTTTGTTTTTTGGCAACTTTAAAAATGTGATAGAAATGTTGCAGTAGGGGGTCCACCGAAACCGGTAAAATTTTTAAAGTGGTCCACGAGAAAAATAAGTTTGGGAACTACTGGTGTAAAGGGTGTTTGAGTCGAAATTTCACTTTTTCGTAAATATTAAATTAGACTGTAACGTTAGCAGTGTTGTTGCAATCAGTGTTGCCAACCGATGAATGAATGAATCTAGAAAACCGATTGGGGTTTTTCTTGGCAAAAAACCTTGACACCGTGGTAAAGTCTAGGTACAGTGAAGTCCAACGCATTGAACTTGTTACTTTGTCGTAAACATTAGTCTGACTGGAGGAGTGTGCCCTCACACACGACTTGGTATATATTTTACATGTTTACATACAGATTAGTTATTATACACATAATCTACTAAATACAGAATAATTATTATTTTACTATATACACGTTACGGACCAATGGAGAATTTTAAAAAGTGATCAAAATGTTACTTTGCTTGTTTTTGCTCGTATTTAAGAATTATCCCAGTAACTTGGTAGCATCATTACTTAGTATAAAACAAACTCGCTTCCTGCTGTCCCTATGTACCTATGCTTAAATCTTTAAAACTACGCAACAGATTTTGATGGTTTTTTTTTAATAGTTAGAGTGATTCAAGAGGAAGGTTTATGTGTATAATACATGCACAATATAATATATAAACTCGCATACATAAGACACTCAGGCCCGAAACAAATTTTAGCTTATCTACATCTTCATCATGCTCTGCTGATACTTGTGCAGAAGTTCCGGAACTGGTTCACACTAGTTCATACATATATATATATATATATATATATATATATAAAATTATACGATAAAATAAAAAAAAATAAAAAAAATAAAATTATACGAAATTATATTATATATATATATATATATATATATATATATATATATATATATATATATATATATATATATATATACTACAGGTGTACTAAAAAGCGAGGAATTTCCAGCCCAGGGTCCTAAAAAGGTCCTTATGACTTTTTTTACTTGAACATTGAAAATATTTATGATTTTACCTTATCAATATCTTAAAGCATGTTCCACTAATACTTGTGTGAGTTTTGGATCTGGTTTCCAGTAGAAAATATAAACCTTCTATACTTAGGTGTATAAGAAACTGAGAAGTTCTCATTCTTCCAGAACATTTTTGTGATTTTTTGTGACCCTCAAAATTTTCATGCTAATCTACGCGAACTCGGTGGCGTCAACTCGGCGGCGGCGGTACGGCGGCGGCATGGCGGTGCAGTGGCGGCGACACGACGGTGCGCCTGCGGGCTAATGTTCGCTTCTGTGCACCTTAAGTTTAAAATATTTGTTTTGGAAAAAAATATCTGCAATCGGAAGTTAGCAGATTAGATATATTGTCTAGGAGATAAGGACTTTACAACTATGCTGCATGCGAGTAGATCTTTCCTTTTTTAACTCTACTAAAAATAAATTCTAAGTTTATGACCATAAACACCTATCTGTAGGTCATTCATACATTGATTTCTGTAGAAATTGAACCAGTGACCGGCAGTGAAGCAGCACCAAGGTTAACCACAACGTGAAGAACGGGAGGAAGGGTTGAAAGAGGAATGTTGCATTTGCGAGATCAAAATATTTACTGTTCAGGAAAGAGAAAACGAAAATATCGTCATTCTTCTCCACCAGACCACACTCACACAGGGAACTGTCCCGGTCCTGAATCTCACTCAGGAACGCTGGGCTACAACAATTTTCAGCCTCCCGCAGTGTTCAGAGTGGTAAAACAGTGGTCTTAAATTACAATTTATAAGAGCATTGACACAAAGACCTACGATACATCGTAGGTAGCATTACTAAGCAACTAGGTATACTGCCAGATATGCATGTCTATCGGTTACGGTTTATGTAAACCTAATAAGGATATCTATAAAAAATATTGTGAATAGCATATTTATTCTAATAGAAAATGAAAAAATTATTTAGTAAACTGTACAAATAATTAGATATCTAACCTTAAAACTACATAACCCTAATTAACTTAACTAAAAATACCTAATCTAATAAAGCGTCAAAAAACTCTTCCGCATCGCTGTCGACCGGTAAAGTGCCCAAAAGGCTGGCCGCATTGCCACGCTATATGGCAATGCTTATTCTTTACCCTAAGTAAGAGCCAGCCCTTGGGTCACGCGAAGTGTCAACAAGTCGTTTAGAAAGTTCATTAAACAACTTGTGGGCACTCGGACCCCACGATCCGAGAGTTCCAACCCCAAACGGCTCGAAAATATAGATATTTTTTTTCTTATACTTTTCACACAGTAGTAACATTTGTTAGACATGGTATAAATACAGCGTTGTAATAAACTTGATTCTAGTGAGGAACGTTCACTTAGATGTTTTCATCGAAAAGTCTTATTTTTCCTGCCGTATTGCCGTCGGCCGGGCATAGGGTATCAATGTACAATATAGTTAGCAACATACGTATCAGTGTAGTGCAGAACTAGCGACACGGTGGCGTCGGGCGCGCGGCTGGCGCCGAGCGGCCTGCGCCGCAGCGAGCCGCCCCGCGCCCGCCGCTGCGCACCTGCCGCCGCACCCGGCACTCCGCCGCGCGCAGTCGACACGCTCGCAGGGTGCTGCCACCCTGAGCTGTCAAACCCACACCGTCGCATTCGGGTGCTCTTTACTTCATTCAGTTGTTCCCCTAATTGATCCGACTCTGCGCACGTTCCCGTTTCAGAGTGCGGATCATTGAAAAGTAAGGCTTCACTTTATTATTTTAAAGTAACAGTTACGTAATCTAACCGTGTGTTCAAATGATAATTTTATTCGGTAAACTATTGCGGTTTATTTAAAGGAAGGTGCTCTGCAAGTATACTCAAACCAAGAGCTTGGTGCCCAGTTGTTGGGTGTGATCGTGTGGCGTGCTTGAAAGAGCGGCGCGCATGCGCCGTGTGAATCTCGACCGCACACCTCCCCGGGTGGCGCGGTTGTCGCGCGTGCCGAACGCGCCAAGCGTGCAACGCGCGCCGAGCGTGCAACGCACGCCGGGCGTACAACGCGCGCCGAGCGTGCAACGCGCGCCGAGCGTACAACGCGCGCCGAGAGTGCAACGCGCGCCGAGCGTGCAACGCGCGCCGAGCGTACAACGCGCGCCCAGCGTGCAAAGCGTGCCGAGAGTGCAACGCGTGCCGAGCGTACAACGCGCGCCGATCGTGCAACGCGCACCGAGCGTACAACGCGCGCCGAGCGTACAACGCGCGCCCAGCGTGCAACGCGCGCCGAGCGTACAACGCGCGCCGAGAGTGCAACGCGCGCCGAGCGTACATCGCGCGCCGAGCGTACAACGCGCGCCGAGAGTGCAACGAGCGCCGAGCGTGCAACGCGTGCCGAGCGTACAACGCGCGCCGATCGTGCAACGCGCACCGAGCGTACAACGCGCGCCGAGCGTACAACGCGCGCCCAGCGTGCAACGCGCGCCGAACGTACAACGCGCGCCGAGAGTGCAACCCGCACCGAGCTTTCAACGCACGCCCAACCTGGTGCACGTGCCACGGCTGCCGCGCGCGCAGCTGCTACCACGCGTGTTTGCGCCGCACCCGCGGCCACGCGCTCTAGCTGGCCCCGGCTTCGTCCAACGGTAAAAATAAATCCAATTACTTCTCGCGCTCTCGGGTGGAGCAAGACCTATCCTACTCTTTGCCTTGCGTTCCAAGGTGTTTTCGTTGCAGAAACGAACTCATTGCGTTAGCAGGCCTCGACCTTGCAAGTCAAACATGACTTGTGTTTTGTCGCTAGCCCCTATTAATGGCTGGTTCTAAGGGGTCCCATGAAATTAAAAATTTTTCGACGTTTTAAAAATGTATGTACTACCACTGATATAGGTAAAATCACAAACATCACAGTCGCAAACGTACATTCACTGATAGACAAGGACAGAGATAAGAACCGGCGGTGTCGTGTGAGTAGGCTTGCCAGGTGTCCGGCTTTAGCCGGACATGTTTGGCTTTTTGCGGTCGCGTCCGGCCAAATATGTACGTGTTCGGCCTGTCCGGCTTTTGTCAGAGTGGCGATTCATACGACAATGGGCGGACGAGCGCCCGACCCGAGCGGACAAGGGCGAGCGGAGAGCAAACTGTCTTTCGGCCCGCGCATTGCACACTCCATCTTCGATCTTATCCTCAATTTACATTACGTATAAATACTTTTTTCAACAGCCCAGCTGTAAAAACATTATGTTTGGCAATAAAAAAAACATGTCTGGCTTTTAGGGCAAAATGTCCGGCCTTATATAGTGCGCAGCTCGGCCTTTGCATTTTATGGCCTGGCAACCCTACGTGTGAGTGAAATCGCGTTAGCCGCCGAATGTTTCCGATTACGTGAGCTCCATCTATCTCGCTTCGCAAAATGGCAACGGAAAAATAGGCGAAACAGGTGCATAGCTACCGCCGTATCTACGGAATCAATGATACGGGGCCCCGCGTAAAGGGGCGTAGGCAACAATTAGCAACATATTGTTATCCACAACCGTCTCGTGAAACAGCACCCTTTTTTATACGAGGCACCTGTGGGACTAGATATTTATAAACCAACTTTTGCCAGCGGCTTCGCCCGCGTGGTATTGGGGTAGGGGTTTCCGGGATAAAAAGTAGCCTAAGTCCTATTCCGGAGTGTATCCTATGCCTGTGCCAAATTTCATCCAGATCCGTCCAGCCGTTTTGGCCTGATTGAGTAACAAACATCCAAACATCGTAACTTTCACATTTATAATATTAGTAAGATTTCAGGTACTTACGAGTGAAGCGTGATTCCATGTTCCAACTTGGGATAAACTGAGCTGATTTTAGCGGTCCTCGCGCTAGAAGCGAGTTTTTACGATTCTTTGTTGATAGGCTCATTCAAAAGTAAATAAAATAAATTGAGATACAAGAAACGGTTAAGGCTAGAAATTATATTTGAATTCTCACTCAGCATGGTTCAAAAAACAATTCAGAATCAGCTGAGCCTATGTGGATGATTTGCGATCGTGCAATAAATAATAACAAATAAGAAATGAATCACACAGAATTTTTCATTTTCGATGCCAACTCCCCAAAAGTATGATAGCCAATAGCTCGTTTCACAATCGACTTAAGATGTGCATCAAGATGTTGTTGAGACACACCAGCTCCGAAGGAAGTTTATCGCCATTGACTGCGCCAGAAACGGATGCACTTAGTGAATCAATGCTTGTATTTCACTCGAAACAATGATTCTATGTTTATCTTGTCCCGTACAAAAAGCGAGGAAATCTTGAGCAATCAAATCGAATGCTGAGGGCGGCGAAGGCACTAGCATTGATATTCGTGTCACTACCACTACTTTGGACGTTTCAAGTGTCTCCGCTAGGCAGCGCTGCGTTGTTAACAAATGTGTTAACAAAGACCTTGATAGAACTCCTAATTGATTGAACTAAATTTCCAAAAATATTAATTATACTCAACAGACAGTGAATAATGGGTAATAATAAGGACATGAAATTAAATATTATCAGTGTCACTGAGGCTTGGCTCTCAGGGCTTGTTCGTTAATTTGTTTATAACTGCAGAACTCGCACGTCCGAGCGAGATGAGACTTTGCTCGAACGTATAAAGTACAGGTAAATAAAAAACAGATTGAAAACCATAACAATAAAAACCTAACTATTGCCCGCGACTTTATTCGCTCTGGCGGTTATCTAATTAGATTTCGAGATTTATGTTAGAGGAATAACTTGAGTAGGATGCGACCAGTGGTACATGATACCCATTTTTCTTTAAATGACGTACCGATACCTATTATAGACCTATGTATATATTCATTAAATCATGTGTAGGTATTTGATTTTTATTTGAATTTCTGAATTGCAAGTTTTCAAATTAGTTTATCGACGTGTAGTATTGTAGTGTTTATAAACATTGTTTTTGGCATTGTACTTATACGTCAACTTTGTCATGCTACGTCCGGGTGTCGCCACTGTGAGGCGAGCCCGGAGGACACGGTGAAGCACACGGTGGAGGTGTGCCCTGCTTGGGAAGAGCATAGCCGTGTCTTCGTGGGGGTGATCGGCGGCGGCGGCCTCTCGCGCCGGGCCCTGGTTCAGGCCATGGTCCGCAGCGAAGAGGAATGGCAGGCGGTCGCCTCCTTCTGCGAAGCAGTAATGCTCGTAAAGGAGGAGGCCGACCGCATAAGGCAAAGGCAACAGCGCCCTCGCCGTAGCCGTCGCCGCCGCGATCCTGCCGATATCCGGCCACTGTAGACACTGGCTCGCGGACGGTGAGCAATGGGTAGCTAGCCGTCCGGTCATCTTGTAACTGTCCAGACCGAGTCCAAGTCGTCAACGGCGCGCACTGTTCCCGCGCGCCTCAAGGAGTTGTCAGCAAACTGTAGGGGCCCTTCAGGGTCGAAGCCTCCTGGAGCCTAGGGTGTTGCCAAAGTGTTACCTCGACTCTAGGAAGAAAGCAAGGAAGGTACAGGGTAGGTTTTTTAGTCAGTAAGAGTCTGACACTGGTCTCCCGCTCCACCCAAGAGCGGGTTTCGTCATTCGATGATTTTCACCTACCATAAAAAAAAAACTTTGTCATGCTGTGCCGGTGCTGCCGCTGCGGCTGCAGAGATCCTCAAGCTATGGAAATATACTAACCTTGTTGGTAATTATATTTTCGAGCCCTTTGGGGTTGAAAATCTCGGACGTGGGGTCCGAGTGCCCACTAGTGGTTTAATGAGCTTTCTATAGCAGTAGCAGTATACATGGCAGTATTGCCACGCTGTACGGTAATGCTTATGCATAGCCATACAGCGTGGCTATACTGCCAGCCTTTAGGGCACTTCACCAGTAGACAGCGCTGCGGAATGAGATTTTTGACGCCTTATTAAATTAGGCGCTTTTAATTAAGTTCATAAGGGTATTTTTTATTTTTTGTGTTTTAAGTAGTTTTCACTCAGGTTACTTTATGATTATAATTTATTGACTTGATTTAAAATAAAGATTAAGATAGTATTACTTTGGTGGGATGGAATTTAATTAGTTACATTTGTTTCGTGGATAAGGTGGTGATCGGTTAGTTCGTTTTGTTTTCGGCTTAGCACGGCATCTGCCTTATAATGTTACGGCCATAACACTGATGCTGATGATTTATGCTACGCTAAGGATCTCATATTTCTAAGGAATCTTTGCGTTCGAGCGAGTTAACAACAGAAAAACCGGCGTGTCGGGTCACGCTAAATTTTAGTCGTTTTAATCCCTTGGAGGATCGATTCAGTACATGAAACACTATCGATTGGTAAAGTTAGAATGAAAAAACAAAGTACTTTTTTTTAAAACTCGAATTAATTTACGCATGTTCTAAATTGATTTCTTTAAGGAAACGTCAGCTGGGCGAGTTCAATGACCTGTAGGTAGTTAGTACGCAACGATCGATAACTACCTACAAGGTCAATGACTCGTTTACTTAAAGAAATTAATTTCGTAAATGCGTATATCAATAAGAAATTTAGAAAAAAAGTACTTTATTTTTTTATTTTATCTACACAAATCAATAGTGTTTCATGTGCTGGATCGACCCTCTTCAGGATTAAAACGACTAAAATTTAACGGTGTATAGGTTTCCGTAGTTTCTCTCAATGTAACAGACCCCTTTTACTACGATTTCAGCGCGAAGTAGCTTATGTATAAATTAGTAATCTAATTTTCCAAGAGATGGAACTGTACCCGGTGGTCATTTTGAATTGCGTGTACCGATTTTTTTTTTATTTGATAGAAGATATGTTTCGGATAACAACATATGTAAACAAAATAAAAAAAAAGCTTACATAAATGGTTAAACTACAAACTTAGTTCAGAAATTGTTTCTTTTTTTAATTTTCAAAAACTATTCATCCTATCAAGCTTAAAATAATTTTCCTAGAAAGAGAAGAGAAAGAAAGAGCAAGTCTATAAAAAGTTCTACTTTTAAGATATTTTTCATATTATCTAAACTTATCATTCAAAAGTTAGAGGGGGACGACGCATTGTTTTTTATACGTGACCCCTAATCACGCTCCGTAGCCTAATTCTCGTAATCAAAACCGTAGCGTTATCGTAGCGACTTTGACATTTTCGTATTCATATCCATTAATCGAGTTTGAGCGACACCATTTTGAACTCGTTAGAGAGTCGTTGAAGCGTATTCAGCTATTTCAATCGTCTTTCAATCGTTGTCGGATAGGACGTCAACGGCTAAACGTCAATTTGATGTGTCACATTCAAAGATTTTATAAATTATCTAGATTGACTGCTCCAACTTCAAAAATAAACTCAAGAGTAGGGCAAAATGATACAATAAAAAAAGTATGTCATCTCTTTCTAATAGTGTATTAGATATTAAGAGAACAATGAAAGTGTTTTTAGTGCTGGTTAGAAAAAAATAGATTTGAGTTTATAATACTACTTCGTAATCAATCCAGTTTCTCCGTAGGTTAAATAACTTCCTTGATTTTGATAGACATTTGACAGGACGTTTAGAAGACGTTCGATTGTCGTTCTATCGAATCCCCATCAAGGAACACGTGAATACCGATTTTGGATAAGACTACGATTGAACGACAATAGAACGACAATGGAATGGGGATTGTTTGATTTTACGTGAATTAGGGCACTGTAACCGTGCGAGGTCAAATCTCTGTTTTAAAAAATAACAAGATTTCAATGAAAATATTTTTTCATGACAAGCTCGGTATAAACCTTTATTATGAATACTCATCAAGACCTTTCCGATAAACTACAAACACGTTAGGGTTATCTAATTGTATTACGGAGTTCCTATGGTCACCTTCCAATTCCCCCATCAGACCCTGGCTACAGCTGACAGGATCAAAGTAGGTACTCGTCAACACAAATCCAATGAGCCCAAACACGATAAGGTTGAGTGGTTTTATTGCTCCTATGTCTACCTTCCTGCTCCATCATCAGATCAGCTCCATGTCATCATAATATTGCATTGTCATTTGTGATTTACACCTGCATGCAAAATGTGTTTCCGTCCGATTATAATTTAGGTGTCTTCAAGGCTAGAATGAATAGCTTTTAATAAACTAGTGCGCCTCACCATCAACGATTGCATCACTATAATAATAATAATAATATAATAATATGTCCACAACTATCACACAACGTCGTCTAGTCCCAAGCTAAGCAGAGCTTGTGTTATGGGTACTAGACAACTGATAAACATACTTATATATTTCTAAATACATACATATTATAGATAAATTACACCCAGACACAGAACAAATGATCGTGCTCATCACACAAACATTTGTCCTGGGTGGGAATCGAACCCACGACCTCCTGTATAGCAGTCAGGGTCACTAACTACTAGACTGACAGGCCAGTCAAATCACTGCTTACCATCAGGTGGGATCGCAGTCAAGCACTAGTTTATAGTAATAAAAAAAAATGCATTTATAAACCGTCTATTGTCAGGTATTAAAATTTTAAAGACATTGATAAAATCAAGTAATTTTACCAATGTCTTTAATATTTTAATTTGTAACTTCCGGTTTCGAAACCATACGTCAAAAAATACTACAATATTTTATACGGGACCAAAACAGTGTCCATTATCGCGGTAGAAAGAATTTCATTCATCAAGTGGCGTGCAGTGGGATCGCCGCGATTCTCCTGTACAAGAACACGATGATTGTAACAGTGATACTAAGTGGACAATTGACGTATGATTGTTTTATTGTCGGTCGTCCCGAAACATGCAACAAGTAGAGTAGCAATTGAGGCGAGGGCGGAGCTCGTACGCGCCGAGCCGCCAGTATGCGGCCGGCAGCGCGCGCGCCCGTCCGCCCGCGCTAGTCTTTCAGCACATCGTGTTATCATAGTGTCCGTTTCACCACGTCCGGTCTACGCTCATCTTGTATGTACTTTTCAATCATATTTACTTTATCGACGATTTACATTTTGCCAATTCAACTTAAGATATTTAGAATCTTCATATATTGACAGAATAGGGAGACAAGTCTTAAAACCATTTTACCATACAAGAGCGAAAAGAATAGCACCGGTTTATGGGTAAATAGAATCAGTTTTATAAAATTTTCTTTGAAAAGCAGGCTTTGATAAAAACAATCATCATCTTCCCAGCGTTGTCCTGTGTTATTTAAGGTCCGCACAATATATATTTTTTTGTTTTCCATTTTGTCCTATCACTCCTCAAACAATCCACCAATTTTCTTTTTTCTTTGGCCTCTAGTTCCTCTCCGTCTGTTTACATAACGTTTTTAATTAACATGCGTTTCACCCTTCTTTTTCACATAATCAAGACAAACGATTCCTATTCAACTTTCCAGTTATTGAAACTGGCAGCTTCAAACATCCTTTATTATACACTAGCGACCCGCCACAGCTTCGCCCGGGTGCAATGTTGATATTAAATATATTATGCATATTTTATACATATAAACCTTCCTCTTGAATCACTATTAAACAAAGTGCATCAAAATCTGCGTAGTTTCAAAGATTTAAGTATACATAGGGAGGGACAGGAAGTGATAATTAAAAAAAAAATGTTAAGGAATTATATTACAGGTCTCAGCGTAGATCGTTATAAAACTCTCAAAATATGCGACTATAATGTACGGCAAATGTACGGATGCCTAACCACGAGTTCTTAATGCGATTTAACCACTTAAACTGAACTGCTAAAGGGTGTATAGCTCAAGCCCTCTTTGTCACTCGCAGAATTGACTTGTTATAATAAACCTCACCCTAACGTGTCACTCAAACATCATTCACAGCTTTATAAAGTGCTGCTTTGTAGTACCACCGTTACTTTGGAAACCATTTTCAATTCAACTTTCATGTTTTTTTCATTGAGATTGTTTATCATGTATTCATGGACGTAGCCACGGTGGGGCAGGGTTGGACACTTGGCCCACCCTGGCTGTGATCTGTAAGGTAGCTAACCGAATCTAAAAAATAACATAACTAGATACTAACTAAAATACATTAGTATTTTAGTTAGTATCTAGTTATGTTATTTTTTAAATACATTAGTATTTTAGTTAGTATCTAGTTATGTTATTTTTTAGATTCGGTTAGCTACCTTACAGATCACAGCCAGGGTGGGCCAAGTGTCCAACCCTGCCCCACCGTGGCTAAAAATAACTTGGGACTATAGTACATTGTTATACGAGGGATGAAAGTTAGTTCGTATTTTGTGATTTGACTACACATTTAGTCAGTTAGTGAAGTTAATAAAAGGTTTTTTTTAGCATATTGCACACCATTGGAAAGGGCATAAACTAGAGAACTTTTTTAGAATATTAAGAAGTCTGAACGTCGTCTATGTAATTATTATACTATACTAATAACATATTGAACTTCTTTAGGGCAGAGCTCAGAATTTTATAGCATGCACCATGGCGCATACCATTGCGTTATTAAGTGGATATCTATCTATATTGATATATATCTATTTATAATACCTACATCAAAAACATCTCGAACTTCTTTAAAGCAAAATTGTTCCGTAATACGTAGTTAGTGCATGGTCATACTAGATGGATGAGATAAAAACCCAATTTTTAACTTTACTCTTCAGAACTTTTTTGAAATAGTCGTAAGCTTTCTAGTCACTCCTTTATAAAATCCTTGGCTTTTTATATTTGAAACGTTCCATACCTCCAAAAAAGTTGTAAAATATCCAGCACAATTACGAAAAATGGAACACAAATGAATGAACGAAAAGAATGAAAATTGTTAAGCTAGGTTTAGTTAAGTCGAGTAGATTTCGACACTAGCAAGACGCTACTAATACAGTTTACGTTAAGTCGAGCTTAATGACTAATGCGACTTTAACAAAATCTAGTTTTAAGAGCAGGTCGTGCAAGCCGCCCTAAGTCAGCCACAATTAACGAGCATCTAAAAAATACTATCATATCCACTAGTTATCTTCTATGTAAACCACTCTAAGGGCGGCTTGCACGACTTGCTCTTTACTCACGAAATCTACTCGACTTAGGGCGGCTTGCACGACCTGCTCTTAAAACTAGATTTTGTTAAAGTAGCATTAGTCATTAAGCTCGACTTAACTTAAACTGTATTAGTAGCGTCTTGCTAGTGTCGAAATCTACTCGACTTAACTAAACCTAGCTTAACACGTTTCATTCTTTTCGTTCATTCATTTGCGTTCCATTTTTCATAATTGTGCTGGATATTTAACACATTTTTTTTTACTTTTTTGGAGGTATGGAACGTTTCAAATATAAAAAACCAAGGATATTATAAAGGAGTGACTGGAAAGCTTACGACAACCTCAAAAAAGTTCTGAAGAGTAAAGTTAAAAAACGGATTTTTTATCTCGATCATCTATTGTGTACACTATCTACGTATTACGGGACAATTTTAGGCTAAACAAGTTCGAGATGTTTTTAATGTAGGTTTTATAAATAGATATATATCGATATAAATAGATATCCATTTAATAACGCAATGGTATTCGCGCCAAAAGAAGTTCAATGTGTTATTAGTACAGTAATTACATAGACTAACTTTTTAATGTTCCCACTGTCGGAATACAGGGCTCCTCTCTAAGAGAAGGAATGGGTAATAATCCACCACTCGGGGCCAGTGCAGTCTTCGAATTTTTGGTTCTGGGACAGGCCGGTTTGTTCACGATGTTTTCCTTCACCGTTTTGAGAGCAGTAGTGGTGAAAATATTAAAAATAATGAGAAAATCATAATTTAAAGGAAGATGGGGTAAGAAATGGGGTAGCGAGGTAAGACGGGGACCGTGTGATATTTAGCAAAAGTTTTTAGTGTCGCAAAAAGTTTGGTCGATAGTGCGTAGGTACATTGTAACTTGGCAAGTATTGGCAAAAATTGGCTTAAAAATGGAAAAAAAGTACTATGAATACAGAGAGTTCTTGAGTGTGACAAACTTTTACAAACTGTTAAACCTTTCCGCGTTGTTAACTGACTTTGACTATACTCCACGTAAGCAAGCTGTTTGCTGATAAAGAGTTTGCAAAATTGCTTCGTCGTCAATCCAGACTATCCGTAGGATAAAGATACAAGATCCTTGACGCAAACTGACGTTTGCTTTTGTTTATGTCATCTGACAACGAACTGACTTCACTAAATCTAGATTTAGCAATTTAAACCGCCTACCACGCCGGTTTAAATTTGACATTTCTTTAAGTCTAGCTTTACGCTAAACCGATGTCGTGCAATGCGTTAAGTTCGATTTAAGCTTAAGTCGAGTTTAAATCACACTAAATCTAGATTTAACTGAGATGTGCAAGCCGCCCTAAACCTAGCTTAGCACGTTTTATTCTTTTTGTTCATTCATTTGCGTTCCATTTTTCATAATTGTTCTGGATATTTTACAACTTTTTTGGAGGTATGGAACGTTTCAAATATAAAAAACCAAGGATTTTATGAAGGAGTGACTGGAAAGCTTACGACTACCTCAAAAAAGTTCTGAAGAGTAAAGTTAAAAAATGGGGTTTTTATCTCATTCATCTAGTATGACCATACACTAACTACGTATTACGGGACAATTTTGCTCTAAACAAGTTCGAGATGTTTTTGATGTAGGTATTATAAATAGATATATATCAATATAGATAGATATCCACTTAATAACGCAATGGTATTCGCGCCATGGTGTATGCTGTAAAATTCTGAGCTCTGTCCTAAAGAAGTTCATTAGGTTATTAGTACAATAATTACATAGACGACGTTCAGCCTTCTTAATGTTCCCACTGTCGGGATACAGGACTCCTCTCTAAGAGAAGGAATGGGCCATAATCCACCACTCTGGTCCAGTGCGGATTTGTGATTGTTTTTCCTTCACCATTTTGAGAGCAGTAGTGACGAAAAAATTAAAAGTAGTGAGAAAACCATAATTTAAAGGAAGATGGGTTAAGAAATGGGGTACCAAGGTAAGACGGGGACCGGGAGACATTAAGCAGAAGTTTTTAGTGTCGCAAAATGTTTGGTCAATAATGCCCACGTTGTAACTTTGCAAGTATTGGCAAAAATTGGCCTAAAAATGGAAAGAAGAGTTCATGAGTGTGACAAACTCTTACAAACTGTTAAACCTTTCCGACTTTGTTAACTGACTTTGACTACACTCCATGTTAGCATGCTGTTTGCTGATAAAGAGTTTGCAATATTGCTTCGTCATCAATCCAGACTATACGTAGGATAAAGATATAAGATCCTTGATGTTTGCTTTTGTTTATGTCACAAAATCTAGATTTAGCAATTTAAACCGCCTACCATGCCGGTTTAAATTTGACATTTCTTTAAGTCTAGCTTTACGCTAAACCGATGTCGTACAATGCGTTAAGTTCGATTTAAGGTTAAGTCGAGTTTAAATCACACTAAATCTAGATTTAACTGAGACGTGCAAGCCGCCCTTAGGGCGGCTTGCACGACCTGCTCTTAAAACTAGATTTTGTTAAAGTCGCATTAGTCATTAAGCTCGACTTAACGTAAACTGTATTAGTAGCGTCTTGCTAGTGTCGAAATCTACTCGACTTAACTAAACCTAGCTTAACACGTTTCATTCTTTTCGTTCATTCATTTGCGTTCCATTTTTCATAATTGTGCTGGATATTTTACAACTTTTTTGGAGGTATGGAACGTTTCAAATATAAAAAACCAAGGATTTTATGAAGGAGTGACTGGAAAGCTTACGACTACCTCAAAAAAGTTCTGAAGGGTAAGGTTAAAAAAATATGGTTTTTTATCTCATTCATCTAGTATGACCATACACTAACTACGTATTACGGGACAATTTTGCTCTAAACAAGTTCGAGATGTTTTTGGTGTAGGTATTATAAATAGATATATATCAATATAGATAGATATCTACTTAATAACGCAATGGTATTCGCGCCGTGGTGCATGCTGTAAAATTCTGAGCTCTGTCCTAAAGACGTTCAATATGTTATTAGTACAATAATTACATAGACGACGTTCAGCCTTCTTAATGTTCCCACTGTCGGGATACAGGACTCCTCTCTAAGAGAAGGAATGGGCCATAATCCACCACTCTGGTCCAGTGCGGATTTGTGATTGTTTTTCCTTCACCATTTTGAGAGCAGTAGTGAGAAAACCATAATTTAAAGGAAGATGGGTTAAGAATTGGGGTAGCGAGGTAAGACGGAGACCGGGTGACATTTAGCAGAAGTTTTTAGTGTCGCACAGTGTATTTTTTCCCCAAAAAATCGGACATGCCTTTTTTTTTGTGAAATCTTATACATAAATGTTTTATGAATTAATTAATAGAACACTCGTGCACCTATTTCTCATTATGGAGAAATAAAACCACTTTATTCTTTTTTATAGTGAAATAGTAAATCATCCATAACTTTTGAAATATTTCACAAATTTTCTTCTTGGTTTTTCTGATCCACAATAATCTCAAAACACATAATACTAATTGATTTATATATTTTTTAATTGAGTTTTAAGCGATTTATTTACAATTTAAGCATTTTTTATTTTATTTTTTTATGGTCGTATTTTCAATTATTTGGATTTTATTTTTCTTTAGAATTGTTAATAAAATGTGTTAGAAGCTTAGAAAAAAAAATCAGATCCAAATAATGAAGGATCTCTAACTTAGAGGCTTCTAAAGTTTTCTATGGTAATTATGGTTTCAGGGTTGTCAATATTTCTTTTGAAATTTATTTTATTTTGAATTAAAAAATGGTGGTTAGGGTAACAATTATTATTCTTCATCCTGATCGGCCGAAAGAATTTCTGTTATGTTGTCGCTATCGGTATGACCTTCAATAATTTCAATTTCATTTTCTGTTGCCGCCTCAAAATCGTCTTCAGCTGAGATTTCATACGGTTTCAGTAACTCCACTACCTTGGATGGTAAAGGCAAAGATTTGAGTTTTTTCAACCTATTCTGAAGCCTAATGTAGGAAATTTCTGGATCTGACGATTCCAGTGCCCTGTGAAATAGGTCCAACATTGTTTTTTCACGGTCGATTTTCGGCTATGGTGTTCTCTGTCATAACGCCAGAACTTATTCCGCGCTTCACCGGCTTGTTCTGATAATAGACCCACTGGAAGAGCTGAGCTATTAATAATATCTTTGCCGTGAATGAGGATTTTGTGCATAGTTACTGTCATTGGGTACCAACCATATTCTGCCACGTATTTAGATGCTACGGTTTTGCAAAAATCTCCAAACTTATCAGCATCTACAGGTAGACTACAAGATAAGGTGACCAGAATCGTGTGAAGATCGTCCAACAACCACTGACTAAGGCCTAATATTTCTGCAAACACTGCACGATTTTGATCAGATAGAACGGTTCGGGCTGTGTTGCCGTCATTTGTTGTTCCAGCATTGGGTCTCACAACATCAACCAGCACTTTCAGTTCTTTTCGCACTCTCTCTTGCACACGTTTCTTTGTTTCCTCTACAGTGTTTGATTCCAGTGAACATTTGCTTACCCTCCATTTCTTAACAGGAAGCTTGTAGCCCAAATGAAGTAAAAACTCCAATACCCGAATCCATGCATGCAAGGGGCTTATTCCGTATTTGAAAACCGATACATCTATTGGCCGCGAATAAATAATATCTAATTTGTTGAATTGTGTAGAGGTTGCTTTGCAAAACGGACATTTAAGTTGAGAAGAAGTCTCTGTTATTGTATTCAGAACTTTGCCATCTATGCATGTCAAATACAGTTGTGGTTTTGCCCTTATTGTCTTCTTGTTAGATGTCGTTGCTTCTAATGTAGTTAAATCCTTAATTTGGTCATCTATCCATTTCTGTTCATTGAGTATTAAATCTTTCGTCTCTTTTCGATATTGGATATGAATCGGGCGGCAAAACCTGTATGATTGTGGAGTTGGGTTTAACCAAAGAACAAAGTCTTTTTTTGTTTTTATCCGCAATGGAATGAATGTAGTGGCAAATAAACTGTTTTCAGGGTCTTGATTATCAGAAAAATTTTGTTTATACAATGATTGACCCGAACTACCATCAAACCCCCAACTACCTTCAAAAATACAATCTACAGTATCAAGGTTTTTTTGTTCACAATATGCTGATATAATTTCGTCGCATGAGTGTACTAACCTTTGAAGAGTGTGAGAAAGTAAACTAGCTAATGGGACAAAGGCTTCTCTCTCTGTTACTTGAACTGCACTATCCGGATAACATTTTTGTTTTGCGTCGAATACTTTTTTATATGTAGGAAATGCTGGAAAACCTCTTGATTTTAAATCATGTTGCAAAAAATTGTATGTAGCTACTGTAAATTTTCTGTCTATAAATACTGCTAAAGCTTCCTCTGGAGAATAAGGACGGGGGTCTTCGCGAAGTTTGGTTGCTAGCTTAGTCGGTCGTGTTGAACTTTCAAGACAAGAATTTATAACAAATTGCAAATCTTTTGATGCATTGGTTTTTAATTTTTGACCTTTTGCTTCTAATGCACTAGAAACAGCTTTGATAACTTTTGCCGGTGGTTCACTTTCTAAAGAATACTGGAGTTCTTTGCACACCCTTCGTTTTTGTCTGCCACTAAGTGATTCATAGACCAAACATGAAGAAGTCGAAGGAATGGCATCGATTGTGGGCGACACGGCAATATCAAAAATATTTTGTTCAGGGACTATATGTAAATCTTGAACACTATGATTTGGATAAGTATTGGACTCTGTTTGTTGCTGATGATGAGGTGCAAATTCATATCTGTCAAGCGATTGGCTCATAATATTAATTTCAGAGTCAGGAATAACCACAGAGTCGGAAAGTGACGCATCTTGTAAAGTTGGATGTTCGCTAATTAAAAATTTATTCAAATCATTTTGTATCGATTCTTTAAGCCACGTGTTATTCTTCTTTGCAAAAAAGGTCATATTATATTTACAGTTTTTGTAGAGGATTTCACATTTAGACGTGAATTTAGCTATTGCTTCTTTGAATCTTTTCTTATCATTGACATCAGTTTCGGAAAATCCTAAAATATTCAAAATAAGGTTTGACCTTTCTTGTAAAGGCAGGTCAGTAGGGCGAATTTTCAATCCCATTTCTTTTGATTTGGTGATCAACATCTTATAGGCATCGAGCCTACTAATTACGTCTCCTTGTGTACTTGCGAATACTCCCGGAGGATGAAGAGTACCGGCTGTGGCGTTATCCACAACTCCATCAACTGCCACTCGTGGACCAACATGAGGGTTGGCGCCCTCATGCCCTCCTTGCAGTAAGTCAGCCGGTCGGAGCCCGGACAGACATCCCTCAACAGGCCGGGTCAGGTCCTGTTGAGGCAAAGTGGCGCCATGGGTCTTTGACGGCTCCATGGTGCCTCACCCCCGTTCCTCCAGGAAATATGTGTTGGTGCAAGGTTTTAGCCGTAGCCTAACGAGGGCGGACCCCTTCCCTGAACCACATATCACCTTTCATTGGATTTTAAACTGAAGATTTTAAAACTTTATTTAATTACTAGCTTTTGCCCGCGGCTTCGCCCGCGTGGTATTGGGGTTGCCTAATAAGAAGTTGTATATCCCACGGGAACCTTATGTTTTCCAGGATAAAAAGTAACATATGTGCTATTATGAAGTATACGCTATCCTTGGGCCAAATTTCATACAGATTCATCAGGCCGTTTTGGCGTGATTGAGTAACCAAACCAAAATAAGAAGTTATATAAGGTGCTTTTAAAATATATGCCAGGCTTTTTGGGAGGTGTACTGTTGTGTTTATAGATTACAATAGTGAAGAGCTTTCGTGCCCAGGAACAGTTAATCCAGTTTGAGAAAATAAAGTAGTTAAATAAATATTGACTCTATTCTGCACAACGTGGTTCACAAATTACGCGCGATGTTTCTCTTCGTCAATGAAACAGCTGCTATCTCTTTCCATTCGTTCTACGAATGAAAACTAAAATCAGCTGACTAGCTTGTCCCTACCTAATTCACTAGGTACGCAATAATACGTAGGCAAACAAGTGTTTTAAAGTGCAATTACTTACCAGTAGTTACCAGTTACGATGATAAACTTCACATCACACTTAAACAGTTCAGTTTAAGTTAGTTTAAACAATAGGTACTTAGATTAACCTTTCGACTTTTGTAATTACAGACACAATTAAAGAACAAAACGCCGGCGTTCGCTTAGGGCTCAAAAGTGTAATATCAAATAACGATAAATTACAGGAACTTGGCGTATTTAAAAGTTATCCGACACCAACGTATTTAAAAGTTATTTACACACTCCCTACCGATTTTGAAACTGTTGCACAAGTCCATCTCTGCGTTGCACACAAATGGGTTTTCACTTTGTTCAATGTGTCCGTTTTACTGTTCACTTGGCTAAATGTTTTTAATAAAAACGCGCGCGATAATAATAAAACTAAATCCCGTGGCGGGCGGGAGGCGACTGGCAAGCGGGTGGTCGGCCAGCGCGTGCGGCGAACGGGGTAGTGCGCGCGGGGGCGGGAAGGGGGGGGGGGTTGCTGTGCAGTAACGACCGAGTGGCCGGCGCGCAGGCGGCATTCGTTTGAAATGAATGACAATCGTAGTATGAATGGCGCCGGTGTTTTGCGGCGCGGAGCGGCAACAGCGTATCGTAATATCGTAACACCGGAGGATGGTTTTATGCGAAAAAAGAATAACACAAATTATCAACATTTTATCTTTACTATTGTACAGTGGCGAAGAGTCCATATAACACGATTCCCATCGGCTTCTCTTATAAAAATTTGTTCTACAGGTCAACGACCTTGTTAGTTCGTTCTATTGCTCATTTTACTTCCAATTTTTTAAATGCCTACAACTTTGAAATAAAAATGTCAAAATCTTAAGCCGAAAAATACCGAGTTCCCTTTGCAAACATCCAAATCCCATACAATGCATCTATCTCTTACTTTCCCATAAACTAAAACCTATTCTCTAAATCGTTCTGTCTCTTTTTAACTCGCAGAAAATTGTACCAAAATAAGCCGCTGCGCGCCGGGTTATTATGAGTAAAATAAATAATAATACGAGTAATGCACAGGTGTCCAGGTTCAAGACCATACCTACTCAGCGATGTCTATGCACGTGCAAACGAGACAGAAAAATTAATTCCTATTTGACTATAATGATTCAAAATGAGAATGAATTTAGCTGTTTATAATTCTTACTGGCGAATAATACATTTTATTTGGCAGGATTTTTTATACGATAAAATTGACATGGCGGCTAATTGTTTGGGTGGCGCGAATAATTCGATGTGTTGATATTGTTTTCTTGTCGTTTCTTATGTTTTTCAATATTGATGTGTGGTGAACCAGGTGAACTGTACATTTATTTTGTGTTTTGGATTGCGGACATCATTTTGAAATGACATTCATTCATGTAGACTGCTGTAATTAATAGATTTTTGATGTGCAACGCAATGTTAATCCTACTTTTTTGCATCATGGAGTGTGCTATATTAGGTAATTTGACTTTACGCTCCGGCTTCCCTTCAGAAAATATCCACCCTTCGCCACTGCTATTGTAATCTATAAACATAATACTATACTTCATAAAAAGCCTGGCATATATTTTAAAAGCACCTTATATATCCCACAGGAACCTTGTGTTTTTCCGGGATAAAAAGTTGCCTATGTCCTATTCCGGAGTGTATCCTATGCTTGTGCCAAATTTCATCCAGATCCGTCCAGCCGCTTTGGCGTGATTGAGTAACAAACATCCAAACATCCAAACATTGTAACTTTCGCATTCATAATATTCGTAAGATATATTTTTTTTTTTATTGTTGTTGATATGTTTCAATAAGTAAATAAGACCAAGATAATTTATTCAGATAATATTATAAACTGCGTTGGAAAAACTGACATTTAAAAAAATTACTTCAAATATTATGTTTATTAAATTATGAGGCGACAACCCTATCCAGAAAAATCTGAATTTTAACAACTCCGAGATCCTGCATAATTAGGATCCAAGAATTTGTAGGATCATAAGCATAAATAAAAAGAACATTTCGATCCTAGTTACAAATCCAAATATGTAATAATATGGCGGTAAAAAAAAGAAAACATAAATTTACAAAATCAGCCATAAATCTGTTATCTTGAATAAATAAAGCCTAGATGTTTTTTGTTATAGGAGGGATTTTAAGACACTATTTAATGCCGTCAATAGATTCTTAAAAAGAAGTCAAACTTTTAAGTTATAACTGTTTCTATGGTTTTTCTGGAAACCATAGACATTTTTTTCAAGTACTAATTTTCAATATTTTATAGCAAAAGGGCAATCAGGAGTTTTCGTCTCGCATTTATAATCACAAATCCTATGAAATTAGATAGTAAAAATGCCATGTCCGATTTTTTGGGCGAAAAATACACTGTGTGTCGCAAAAAGTTTGGTCAATAGTGCGCATGTTGTAACTTTGTAAGTATTGGCAAAAATTGGCCTAAAAATGGAAAGGAGAGTTCATGAGTGTGACAAACTCTTACAAACGGTTAAACCTTTCCGACTTTGTTAACTGACTTTGACTACACTCTATGTTAGCATGCTGTTTGCTGATAAAGAGTTTGTAATATTGCTTCGTCATCAATCCAGACTATCCGTAGGATAAAGATATAAGATCCTTGATGCCAATGTTTGCTTTTGTTTATGTCACAAAATCTACAATTTAAACCGCCTACCATGCCGGTTTAAATTTGACATCGGTTTAGCGTAAAGCTAGAGTTAAAACTCTAGCTTTACGCTAAACCGATGTCGTGCAATGCGTTAAGTTCGATTTAAGCTTAAGTCGAGTTTAAATCACACTAAATCTAGATTTAACTGAGACGTGCAAGCCGCCCTTAGTAATTTAGAAGGCAACATACATTTTTGGGGGCGAATTATGATATTAAAAAGAAGCCTGTTTAATTAGCACCCAATTAATTTTATCATGGTATTCGCTTGATTAAGATTCAATTACATAGTAGTAGTCCATTTTCAACAAACTCTTTTTTTATGCTACTCGGGTACGAATACCCGTAAGTATAAATACACGTACGTAATACTCATACGAATAAATACGAATATGGTCAACATCAATAGATGTTAATTGGTATTGTGGATGATTTCTACATATCGACGGCGAAGTACCAATAACTCCTAATCGTCTGTGAAACCTGGTAAAATTGTTTTATTTATTAAGATGTCAAGACGCAGAAAACAGAGGGGAAGAAAGAAACGTTTTGCACCAACCCCAAGTAATATAGGATAAAGGCAGAAAGAAAAAGGAAGATGACGAAAATAATTAATCTTTCTTTCTGTAATTATATTCAGTACAAAAAATAAATAAATCCATCACTAAGAAAATTTTGATTGTTCTCTTTGGCAAGAATATTGGGAATAGTCGATATAATTACAAGTCTATGTAATTATTGTATTAGTAAAATATCGAAATTATTTAGAACAGGATTGTCCCGTAATAAAAAATAGTCTCTGAATACACTATTAAAAAAAACAAAATACCCGACTGCACACTAAAAAGGCGGGGACCAACAGAGGCTTATTTATAGTCATTTCTGTTGTGCACCATTTAGCAGAATTTTCGTTGGTGGCGGTCAAGGTGGTCCCCGCCTGCGATGCTTTCCATCAACATTTATAAATTATATTCAGTAAATTTGTATTGTGGGGCTTGTTTTACTCTTTTTTTAGTGTGCAGTCGGGTATTTTGTTTTTTTAATAATAATTTTTTTATTTATAACTTTTTAGCTGTTTTTATTTAACGAAAATGTTGTAGATGTAGAAGACTATGTATATGTAAGTACCATTTTAAATTATTTCGACGACATTTGGCTTTAGATTACGAGTACATATTTTTTTAAAGGGAAATTTAGAAAAAATATTATTATGTCTTTATCCCGTGGGACTTTTAGGATAAAATGTATCCTATGACACTCCCGTAATCAAGACAAATCTAACGATACCTCATACATCAAAATCCATCAAGCCGTTTAGGCTACAGGAGGTCACAAAGGAAAAGACATACATACATACTTACATACACTCGAAAAACATTACCCTCCTTCTTTGGCAGTCGGGTAAAAAGAGATCCCTTACCCCTTTGATATTGTACTCTTCAGTACATTTTTGGGGTCGGCAAATGCAATCTAGTTAACTATGTCAAATCCTTGGTTATGTCTCTTTTGGATAATCTGTATTACTGACGAAACAATATCGCAAGCTCAAAAGCGTGCTTTAATTTCATGACCATAAAGTTCATGTCGTTTTTAATGTACATGTGTTCTTATTTTCATTTAGGATTTTCTAAGGCCTAGTCGTTCATAGTCACGTAGATAGACGCGTATTTGTCGTTATGAAACTCAATCAGCGAAACCACAATGACAGCACGACGATGCCATATCAAACATTTAATTAAATTTGATTGATTAAAAGTGCTTTTCCAAAAAACTACAGATTTTTCTCAAAACGTTTTGCAATCCTGTATTTATAACTCAAAACTGCGTCAATTAATTTAAATCGATTTTCGCGATAGCTACATATGTTTGTGAAATCGTATTATATCCCAATCGATCATAGAATCGTAGTCTTTCGTCATGAGACATTATAAATACTCGTATCATAAATAGACGTAGACGTCTCAAACTTTTTGGTTAGTAACTTGCCGTATAGCCTCAGGCCCTGCTTGCAATGGTACAGCATGGCGAGGGCTTAGCCAAGTTGATAATCTACAATCTTAAATACTACTAAAAACTTCAAATATGTGAAAATAATGTCATTTTGCTGCTCAAACATGTAGTCAGTACAGAGGAACCGGGGGCGTGGCCGAGTGAGGCGATCGATGAAAGGATGAATGAGATGCAAAACGACACAGTTGTAACTTGGCTAGGCCTGGGCTGGAGCAATGGTGCAGTTTAACATAGGTGATTTTAATTAAAAAGTATTTAAGTATTCATCATCATCATCATCATCAATTCAGCCGAAAGACGTCCACTGCTGGACATAGGCCTCCCCCAAACGTCGCCACAACGACCGGTCCCGTGCGTCTCGCATCCATCGTATTCCAGCAACCTTGACCAGGTCGTCGGTCCACCTTGTGGGAGGCCTACCAACACTACGTCTTCCGGTACGCGGTCGCCACTCCAGAACCTTTCGGCCCCAGCGGCCATCTGTTCTATGACATTTAAGTATTACAGTATATAAATGTGATTTGTGTCTTGCGTGTGATTAAAAAAAAATATCGCGAAGGAGTTGGCGGAGTTTGTGTTTGCTCGCTAACTTTGCTCACTAGATCCTGCTATCTGCTTCTAACCTAATGCCTCAGAGTCAGGGTGCTCACTTCAGAGAGCTCAATTCATCATATAGGTTATTATTTTAAAGACATGCACAGACACATCACACCATGAAGTAATCATGGTGCGCTTTAGGGTATATTATGTCTGGGTATAATGTTGACCGGTCTACACTGTTTTCTTAAAACTCTTGAATCATGATTGTAATTTGAAAATATTTTGTGGTGGTGTATTACCCCAATCACTGAATGAAAATATAAAACTTAGTACGATTATCCCAGACGCAGGCAGCTGGATCATTATGATTAGTGGATTGTATTAATGCGGGAGTTGAAAGGCATATGACAATGTATGTACATGGACAATTAGGTCAAGGAAATTATATCATGTTAGGAGGAAATTATGTCGTCGGGCAAAGAAAATTGGAATGAACATGCGGCACTAATCTATAGGCTCCATCAATGTATAATTAATTCTCAATTTTTTTTCCTAATGATATCAGTTTAAACATTTGTGTATCTTAAATGCTCAAAACTTCTTCTGGGCAATTTGGCAGTTTAAACATTTGTGTATCTTAAATGCTCAAAACTTCTTCTGGGCAATTTGGCCGTGGTCTTCCTGCTCTTGTCTGTTTTTAAATTAAAAAAAAAAAAACATAATCTGAATAAGATACCTCTTATCTACGTGTTCTACTGGTCAATACCCAAGATCGTGACGCGGAGCGAAAGTTTGTTAATTGTCAACATTTATTGAAGAGACCTTCGACGACGCCTCGTGAGTGTTAAGAATGATTAAAGCTGTCAAAAAACTCGAAGAGTACGACCGTCCGCTAATCCGTGCGTGGGTTCGAGGGTGGCCAGGAATCGGGATCGAAATCTCGGCAGCGTCTGGGGTTTGAGTGCCATTGCCTTATGCGATCACCTCCTCCTTTGCCGACATTACTGCTTCGCTTCTTGCGAAATCTATATATATAAAAATAATTAGCTGTTCGTTAGTCTCGCTAAAACTCGGGATCGGCTGGACCGATTTGGCTGATTTTGGTCTTGAAATATTCGTGATAGTTCAGGGAAGGTTTAAACGGTGAGAACGAAAAAAAAAAAATAGGCGAAACGAAGTTTGCCGGGACAGCTAGAACCGATTTAGCTGAAAATTGGCAGGGAAGTAGTTTAGAGCCAGGAGAATGACATAGGATACATTTTTTTTTTTTTTTTTTAGAGTAGGGTAGAGTAGGGTAGAGTAGGGTAGAGTAGGGTAGAGTAGGGTAGAGTAGGGTAGAGTAGGGTAGAGTAGGGTAGAGTAGGGTAGAGTAGGGTAGAGTAGGGTAGAGTAGGGTAGAGTAGGGTAGAGTAGGGTAGAGTAGGGTAGAGTAGGGTAGAGTAGGGTAGAGTAGGGTAGAGTAGGGTAGAGTAGGGTAGAGTAGGGTAGAGTAGGGTAGAGTAGGGTAGAGTAGGGTAGAGTAGGGTAGAGTAGGGTAGAGTAGGGTAGAGTAGGGTAGAGTAGGGTAGAGTAGGGTAGAGTAGGGTAGAGTAGGGTAGAGTAGGGTAGAGTAGGGTAGAGTAGGGTAGAGTAGGGTAGAGTAGGGTAGAGTAGGGTAGAGTAGGGTAGAGTAGGGTAGAGTAGGGTAGAGTAGGGTAGAGTAGGGTAGAGTAGGGTAGAGTAGGGTAGAGTAGGGTAGAGTAGGGTAGAGTAGGGTAGAGTAGGGTAGAGTAGGGTAGAGTAGGGTAGAGTAGGGTAGAGTAGGGTAGAGTAGGGTAGAGTAGGGTAGAGTAGGGTAGAGTAGGGTAGAGTAGGGTAGAGTAGGGTAGAGTAGAATAATCTGTTGCCGGGAGCGAAGCCGCGGGCAAAAGCTAGTAAGAAATAAAAGTGGTCAGTTTGACTTTCTCCAAATATTTCTGACGCAAACGGGGTAGTTTCAATAGCATCATAAAAACATTATTGTGCTGAACACGTAGGACATCCAGTGATCTTTTGGTGTAGTTGATCCACAAACCACCCACATACAGACACACATAGCAAACTTGACTTGGTCTGTGCAACGAAAAAATCTACGGATCTATCTATTGTGAGTTTACTGATGTAGTTACCTCAAGTTTCTTCAGCGACTTGCCCTTTTAATTTAATAACTACATTAACTACTACGACCGCGGAAAACAGCCCTAGAATTACCTAAGGCTGTTTTCCATGGAAGAAGTAGCGAACTGAAGCTATTTAGTGAAATATACATTACGTAACTTGTGTGTTTTTAGCCGCTATGATGACAGAAGACAACAGCAAGTCGGAAACGGTCCAACTCCACCCGGTGGGGGAGACGTCATTGGAGGAATCCTCCAAGTAAGTAGAATGCATTACGTATGTTGTT
Organism: Mythimna loreyi; assembly: GCA_029852875.1. NCBI lineage: Eukaryota > Metazoa > Arthropoda > Insecta > Lepidoptera > Noctuidae > Mythimna > Mythimna loreyi. Next base: position 2,772,434 of record CM056777.1, on the reverse strand, counting down.
TTTGTTGCATTATTATGTACATGAGTAAAATTTGTCTACAGAGATTGGTCCAACGAATCCTACGACCCTCACGATCATCGTCATCTTCCGAATCCGACGAAGTAAGTGAAAAACACCCGTAAAAGTACTATGTACTAAACGAAGACTTGTGATTTTAACTGATGTAACTGTTGTTGTTACATCAGTTAACATCACTTACGTTTAGCTTACGTTTTGCATAAAAAATACTATCACATATCTATTACAATCAGTGCAATTATGCATTACTTTTGAGTTGCTGACGATTCAGACACAATATATTCGCCGGTTTATTTGGACACCGATTCATTTTATTGTCTATATTTTTTCACTGACTATTCGGATACCACCAAAATTGAAAAAAGTAAAATGGTAAAAAGAGTCTATAAATATTAAAAAAAAAATACCCGTAGTTACTGCCAATCCGGACAGTATGTCCAAATCGTCGACAACTCATACTTTCATAGTTAACCTTTAATGATGGAACCTGTCAAGTAGTCGATATGAATGAGTAATACTTGTATACATGTTGCAGCAACTGGGAGACTCTAGTCCATCTCCTGAAATGCAGCCTAGGAACCGGCATCTTAGCAATGCCGCAAGCCTTCGCTCGCGCTGGCCTGGTCACCGGAATCCTAGCGACAATCATAGTCGGGGCGCTGGTCACGCACTGCCTGCGCGTCCTCGTGAGTCCAATTTTGTTCCAACTTTAATTTACCTATACGAGCACTAAATTTTTGAGTATAATTGCAAACTTAACAACACTTATATTCAAGAGAGAGCTTGAGAGTGGTGGCGGCTCAGTGGCAATTGCTCCAGCTTATGAGTTGTACACACTGTTCTCAATAAGGTGTCAAAACCGACATGTCTTGCAACAAAAAAGTCGAAGGTATGTGACATGTAGGACCACAGTAGGACCTGGTGGATTACGGCCCAGTCCTCGAGAGGATGCCTCAGTACTAGCAGTGGGAATATTAAAAGGCTGATTATGTTTATGTTTTACGCTCAAACAAGATAATTTACTGGTTCACATGATGCAGGTTCGATCCCAGTACGCGGCGTGCAAGCGCCTGAGAGTGCCGCTGCTGACCTACCCGGAGTCGATGGCGGCAGCGCTGGAGGGAGGGCCTCCACTTCTGCGCCGGTTCGCCGGATCACTTGCTATCACCGTCGACGTCTTCCTGGTGGTATACCAGCTCGGGATATGCTGCGTCTATATCGTGTTCATCGCTGCTAATATCAAAGAGGTCAATATCTTGGCTTATTCGAGCATTATAAACTAAGATTTTACAACTATGATGAACTGGGACTGGAACAGTTTTCCGGCTGCAGTCTTTCCGTCCGATTATAATTTAGGTGTCTTCAAGGCTAGAGTGAATAGGCTCTTAATAAACTAGTGCGCCTTACCATCAACGATTGCATCACTGCCGACCATCAGGTGGGATCGCAGTTTATAGCAATTAAAAAAAAAAAACTATGTGAAATTCTAAGCAATATTTTTTTTACGTATTATATTATAATCATAGATATATCAAACAGTATGATATATCTATGATTATAATTTAGTGTGGAACTTGTTAGTTCTACTATCGTTAGTTTGACGTGATATCACGTAGACAAAACTCGGGACTGTGTAAACCACTTTACATCGATCTTCTTTTTCGGCTGAAACACTAGACCTTTTGATAATTTTGTACGATGAATGGCGCAAAATCAATGTGTCATTGTGGTCCAAGGAAGCTTACTGAGAAAATAATATTAAGATGAAATTTAATATAATATCGCGATATTCAATCATTTTGTTCAAGTTTCTGGGTCATAGTATTAAGAGAAGCGATGTAATAAGTTATGCCTAATGTATATAATAAATATAAGACAAAAAATGGACATCTTCACCGAATTTTATGTTTTTCTAATACCCAGTAGAAAGACAAAGCTGATAAATCAGTACAATATGTACAATTTGTAGTTGTACAAATTATCAGCAATCGGCCGCTTGTCTGTGCTCTACCACGCGTTCCATATGGAGTCAGGTGGGGCCGCGGCGATACAATTTAGTTAAGTGGGCCGTCGTCGTGCCCGTTTCCTTGCGTCAATATTCATCAAGGAGTACATTCCACTATGCATGCATGACGTAACCATGCGCCATTTAATAGCGTTTAATGTTGAGGAATTCCACTTCTCGCCTTTGTAAGCAGTGATTGTTTTGCAGATTGTGAACCCGTACTACGAGATGCCGGTAGAGGTGCATATGCTGATTATCCTTGGCCCACTGATCGCGTTCAATCTCATCCCGACCCTGAAGATGCTCGCGCCGTTCTCCGCGCTGGCTAACGTGCTGACGTTCGTAGGACTCGCCATCGTGATATACTACCTAGTATCCGGCAAAAAGTCAGACGCACCGCTAGACCTTTGGGGCTCGCCGACTACCTTCCCGCTTTTCTTCGGTACTATTCTATTCGCACTAACGGCCGTCGGAGTGGTGAGTAGTTCACCACGCCTCACTAATCTTACGTTATCCTGTGAGAAATGAGTGCCATGCGAATTGTTTGTGTTACAGAGTGTGACTTCATTTCATTTTCATTTCATCGTCATTCATATTGCATTGCGAGGGCGACAGTACTGGAACAATTTCTAGATGCCTGTTGATATCCATTCAAGTTGCTAATAATGATATAATAACGTCGTATTTGGTAATAATATGACTAAATGTAGGCGCGTGGAGCGAGTGTGGCTGTAGTGTAGCTGTGTGCTGTACAGGTGATCGCGCTGGAGAACAACATGGCGACGCCTAAGGCGTTCGTGGCGCCGTTTGGCGTGCTGAACGGCGGCATGACTATCATCGTGCTGCTGTACGTGGCGGTGGGCGCGCTGGGCTACGTGTTCTGCGTGTCCGAATGCCGGGACTCCGTCACGCTCGACCTGCCGAAGGGACCGTTAGTATACTCTTCTTCTTACTCATAACAATTATTAAAACGAGATCGGTAGCTTTCAACAGACTGACATTTATTTGAAGTTTTGCATAAGTATACATTCTTGTAACTAGATGGCGCCACTTAACACATAACTATTATTTTAATACAATAACAACACCACCACTTATTAAAATAATCCAAACATAGTTACTTCTTAGTTTTAGCAATACCTATTTTCTCTACAAAATTATAATGCTTAACCTTACATAAACTTTTTGTAAATAGATCAGCTGGCATGTCTACAGTGCTCAAATAATTAATCTTAACTAATTTCTTTTCCACAGCTTCTCTAATGAAATGGAATTTGACATCTATATGTTTGCTTCTTCTATGATACATACAGTTTTCAGAAAGTTTTTGGGCGCTTTGGTTATCATTATACAATATTATAGGCCCACAATCTCTATTAACAAGTTCATGTAACAGGTTCTTAAGGAATATAGCCTCTTTACTGGCTTCACAGATTGCCATGTATTCGGCTTCAGTGCTTGATAATGCAACTGTTTGCTGCTTTTTACACTCATGAGAAACTACACACCCAGAATAAATAAAACAAAACCCTGTATAGGATCGCCTGTCTATAGTGTCCGATGCCCAATCTGCATCAACATATCCAACTATATCTGCATTGTTTTTTACATACAACAAACCAAAACATTTTGTATGACTCAAATACTTTAGTACTCTTTTTGCATGTTTCCAATGAATTTCTCTATAACTGTTGTTGAACTGGCTTAAGTAGCTTACACAATATGAAATGTCTGGTCTTGTTAAGACTGATAGGTACATAAGGCTGCCTATTAATTGTTGATAAGGGTACTTAGATTTACTAATTAAATTCTCACTTTTCTCAAGCTTTAAGTTAACCTCCATAGGTGTTTCTGCACTTTTACAATTATTCATATTAAATTTAGACAACAATTTTTCAATAAACAGTTTCTGATCAACAAAGATCTTGCCATTTTCTATTTTAACATTCATGCCTAAGCACTGCCTTAGTTCACCTAAGTCTTTCAACTTAAAACTGGTACTTAACTGGCTTTTTAGGTAATCTAATTCTTTGGTACAATTAGAAAAAACGAAAAAATCGTCAACAAATAGAGCTATAAAAGTTGTTATGTTACCACTTAGCTTTATAAACAAACATGGTTCATAGGCTGACTTTTTATAACCTAGCTCAAGCAAAGAATTTTCAGCCTTTTTGTACCAAGCTCTTGCTGACTGCTTTAGTCCATATATGGCCTTTTTTAACTTGAGTACTTTATACATACTATTTTCATTTTTTAAATTCGGGGGCAATTGCATATAGACTACTTCATCGAGATGGCCATTTAAAAAAGCGGTTGTTACATCAAAATGTCTAATACTCAAATCTAAGTTAACACTAATAGCAAACAACAGTTTCAAAGTAGAATACTTAAGAACCGGCGAAAAGGTTTCCTTATAGTCAATCCCTTCTAACTGGGTAAAACCTTTAGCGACTAATCTGGCTCTAAACCTCACTGAATTATCACTATTTAACTTCTTCTTGTACACCCACTTACAGTTTACTACACGCACACCACTAGGTTTCTCCACTAATTCCCACGCTTCATTTTCATGGAAAGACTGTAGCTCATCTTCCATAGCTTTGCACCATTCTTCTCGTTCCGAGCTGTTCATGACATCATCATAGGTGAGACTTTCTTCCCCCATATCTTCATTAATCACACATACGTTGTAGCCATACCTTTCTGGTTTTTTTCTTTCACGCTTTCCATGACTGGACTGGTCAACAGGTTCTAGATGTGATCCATCACTCTCAACGTCACAAAACTCATCGGAATATGAAGAATTTGATGTGGACTCATCATCAGGTACATACGTGGTATCTTTTGGATCTATTACTGACTGCTCTTGTAGCTCGTCGTCTGATTCATTCCTAGGACTGGGATCTGGGACTTCTGGCTCTTTTTCTTGTATCACAGCTTGTGTCATTTCTGGAGTATTACTGGATTCTATAACAATAACATCTCTGCTGTGAATTATGCTCTTGGTGATAGGATTGTATAACCTATAACCTTTTGTGGTTTCTGAAAAACCTAGAAGTATATATTTTTCTGCCTTTTTATCCCACTTTTGCCTTTTAACTTTGGGAACATGAGCCATTGCAGTACTGCCAAATATGCGAATGTGGCTAAGATCTGGCTTTCTGCCTGACCAGAGCTCGTACGGAGTTTTCTGTAAACCAGAAGCCAATGTTCTATTACGTAAATATACTGTAGTATTTACTGCCTCTGCCCAAAACTTCTTATCAAGGTTAGCATCGAAGAGAAGACACCTGGCTCTTTCTACTACTGTTCTATTTAAACGTTCACACATTCCATTTTGCTCCGGTGTGTAAGGGTTTGTTTTTTGGTGTACAATACCACACTTTTTCAGGTAACTTTCCATCTCTGTGCCACAAAATTCCCCACCATTGTCTGTTCTCAGTACCTTGATGTACTTTCCTGTCTGCTTTTCTACTATAGCTTTAAATTCTTGAAAGTACTTCATTACCTCGCTCTTTAACTTTAGGAAAAATACAAATGACATTCTGCTGTAATCATCGATAAATAGGAGAAAATACCTTGACATTCCTATCGAGACAGTCTCCATGGGACCACAAACGTCCGCATGCACCAACTCCAATACACTCTCACTCCTGGTACCTCGGTGAGAAAATGGTTGTCTCGCTAACTTCCCTTCACAACATGTGACACACTGGGTCTTGTCAATTTCTGCCTTATCGGGGTACATAATCCCATCTACAGCGCCATTTTTCATACTGTTCAAGTCCTTACTGTTGATATGGCCCAACCTTCTATGCCACAACATGCTGGTTTCCTGCATCGCCGAGCCAACTAACAGGCATTCCTGTTTTATGTCCAATTTGTACACTCCATTTATTAACTGTGCTTTTCCGACAAGTATATTATTGCGATTATGTATTCTGCAAATTCCTTTGTCAAAAGTCACTTTGTTTCCATTACGAATCAACTCACTAACAGAAAGAAGATTTGTTGTGAGGTTAGGAATGCACAAAACATCTTTTACAGTAATATCGAACTCCGAACCATCAACTATTGTCGTCAACTTCGTGTTTCCAGAGCATAACACTGGTACTGTGGTTTGATTAGCTACTACAATCTGTTTCACGGCTGAATTGTAGGAAATATCACACAATCGTTCTTTGTCGGAAATCATATGAGCGCTGGCACCTGAATCAATATACCAATCTGTCTTCTTGTATGTCGAATTCATGCAAAACGTACTAAATACAGTACTTTCTTTTTCTTTATTAGTAAAATTGCACTGATTTTTGTAGTGTCCAACTTGTTTGCATTTATAGCATCGAATTTTCTTGACCGGTTTCACAGATAACATTTTTGACATTTCTGCAGTTTTGCCATCTTGTTTTTTGCGTTGCTGCCAACTTTTAGATAAAAATGCACCTTCATTCGCGGTAGTGCCAACTTCTGCACTCATATCCAACAACTTTGATTTGATGATGTCGGTACTAACTGTCATGCCCGAGTGTTCGATCGCCATGATCATCGGGGCAAATTTTTCCGTTAATCCCGCCAACAATAAGCACCCAATCCACTCATCAGTAATTTGAAACCCTGTTCCTCGTAACTTATGCGCCGTATCGACTATCTGAGTCACGTAGAATGTCATAGACTCGCAATCTTCTAGCCGAATTGATATTAGATGACGTAGCAAACTGATTCTTCTTTGAAATCCTGAATCATCGAAGAGTGATTTCAGGCGACACCACACATCCTGAACTGTCTTTTCATTCTTTATATGGACATATAGCGACGAATCTATAGTCATAATCAACTTCGCCTTGGCTTTTTGTGAGTCGGCATCCAAAATGGCGGGAACCGACGCCGCCGCCGCCGCCGCCGTTGTATCTGCTGCCTCTGACTTTTTATTGATGTCCACACCCTCAAGAATAAGAAAGTTCTCTGCGGCAAACGCCCACTCGTCATAATTCTCACGACCCTTAAGTTTTGGGACGTTAACGATGTAACTGCCGGCCATTGTTCAAAAAAACGTGCAAGCAACAGATTTACTTTTTCCAGACAGTTTCTTAATCTGAACAAATCTAGTTAGGCAAACACAGTTTACAGTCACGAGTCACTACTGAGAGTTAATATTTCACGGATTCTACGGTAAAAACTACTTTTTAACGCGAAATATGAGACTGGGCCCATAACCTATTAAAACGAGATCGGTAGCTTTCAACAGACTGACATTTATTTGAAGTTTTGCATAAGTATACATTCTTGTAACTAGATGGCGCCACTTAACACATAACTATTATTTTAATACAATAACAACAACAATACTACGTAAATTATCATTCATGCAAACGGAAACCAAACTATAAACTGTCGAACAAAGTAAATTAAAAAATTTATAATTTTTGGCTTCGTTTTAAGTTAAAGATGGAAGATTATTATAGTTTATACATACTAGGTTTTATTCCTATCTATTTGACCAAAAAATTATGTATGTCTGCAGCTATATCCAAACGACTATTTTGAGTAAAACTCTGCCTCATTTGCCCTTTGGCCACCAAAATTTGTGGAAGTTTAGGGAAGGTAGAGGTACCCTAATAAAATATTTTTTTACACTTGGTCGGTGTAGTTGATATTATCATACAATTATACATATTGATACCAAATTTCAGCTTTCTAGTGCTTACAGTCTCTAAGATTATCCGCGGACGGACAGACAGACAGACTTGGCGAAGCTATAAGGGTTCCTTGTTGACTACGGAACCCTAAATATGGTCACGTATGAATAGCGGTAAGTTGGCATCACTAAAGTGTCATAACAGTGAATGTTCTACGGCAGTTACTGATTTATAAGACAGGAGTCACTTCCTTACCTTGTAAATAGGGTTTGCAAAAATACGAAAAAAAAATATTTTCGAGTATTCCAATATTTTTTCAGTGCTATTCGAATATTCGGAAAAACCCCTACTTATAAATCAGTAATTGCCGTACGAGACCGTAAACGTTTCTCGACAGCTTATTTAGTGATGTCGACGACAATCCACAATACCTTAATTAAAAATATATCGATAGTTTTTTTATAAAAGAACCTTATAAATGTTATTTTGTTATGTGCTACTGAAATTATTATCGTGCTGTCTGCTTCACTACGAAAGTGAAGCACAGTAAACACCAACGCGTTAAAAAGGTAGGCATAGATAAAACATGGATATTGTTAGCCGATTAAAATTGGTATCAGGAATCGAATCAACGGATTCTAGAAGCAAACGTGAAACATGAGGCGGAGCCTGTAGTACAGTCTAGCAGAGACAGCTGATCATACGTGGGTTATGTGAAGGTTACGAGCAATATACGATTGTAGCCCACTTCAGCCTCGTGTTACATATGGACCTACTTTAAAACACATTAATTCATATTAGAGTGCTTCATAAACATTCAAGGCAGTCGGTGGGTGCCTTATGTTATGCATTGAACTAGCAGTGCTTGTAGTCACGCACCAGCGCTGAGTATTCAAACCCAAAATCTTTCATGAACCAACTGAATTGTTAGTAATGTGTTGGATATTAATTATCTATTTGAACTCAATATTTCAACCAGAGTACGTACTTATTGTATTGAGTCAGATCCCATACAAAAAATCAAGTGTACCTATAAATATACTCCTACATATTTTTAAATCATCCATCCTGATCCACCCACATAACACCTTTCTTCAAAAATAAAATTTCAATGCTACACTAATTGGCTTAATATGAATCAACTAAATATCTAGAATTTTAGTCTAATCTTTGGGTGGTGGGGTGATCATCTAACCACTGACTACCTGTGTTACTTATATCTTGGCTTAAAGCTTTCTGCATGTGTATCAGGTGTGCAAGGCGTCGCGTGCGCGGGCTTTGGTCTACGTGCCGACGGTGGGTCGTCGACTCATCTGCCGCTTTCATCTCATAGACGCTTGGGGCTACCAGACCTACCACTTCACGCCGTTCTTTCATCTCATAGACGCTTGGGGCTACCAGACCTACACGTCGCTATCACTATTATTCATTATTATGCACTCTTAATAAAATGTAACCACTTTCATTTCTTTTTATTTCTGTCATGATTCACTTCCTTATATTTCTCCTTATCGAATTCAGAGTTAGTTAGAGTTAGAGAATTATGGTCGAGGTCAAGGTGTAGTAGTGAAAGAGCAATAAATGATTCTCAATCAAGCAAATAAATGATTATTATAATACGAAATTTCTTCCACACAATAATTGGCTGTAGTTTCAGTGACAGTACTTCTCACAGTTCACATTTGAAATAGGACTCTTCCTACAGGTTTTGCTGAAGATTGACCTATTGACTCCTTTTTAGTTTTTGTATCAGTGCTTGTCTAGTCCTTTCAGCCACAGCTCCTGTGAGATATTTATTTATTTAACACTTTATGCACATAAAAGTACAAAGGCGGATTTAATGCCTAAGGTATTCAATGTGGTTTTATTTCATGAACTCAGGCAGTCCAATCTGCATTAACTGCATTTTCAGCGCAACATATTTATGACCGTTTTACTGAACAAAGACCGTACAATTTGTAATATTTGATTACTTGTTGTACGGCGTACGCATCTACTGCACAAGAAATATTTTACCCATAAAAAGGTTCAAATCTAAATGGATTGTATCAGCTTGCCATAAATGTTGATTGATAGATAGGCTGTTTCTATTTAATTGGTAAGTTTTACATTCTGAAATCATGGTTTCTATAGCAGCATCCATGGTAGGGTATCAATATGCTCTTGTTAGCATTGTTGTTTGCACATTACCGCTATGGCCGTCATGTAGTTTTGATGAACACTAGAGATAAATTTGACTGTTTGTATGTATGTGAATTACATTTCTCACACACTTCGCTTTCCAGCTTACTTGGCTATCCATGAAGTAAAATAATTTTTACTTGTCTTAGAATTTTGTCTTTATCAGTTTATTTCCTAATTTATTTCAATGTGGCGTCCAGCAAGTCACTTTGTTCCAACAAGAAAAACTCCTCCCCTATTTTTTTGGATGTTCTCTTATCCCAACTCCGTGGTGCGCGTCATTTGCTCAAGCTACTGGCATGTCGCATGTCCCCCTCACTGCTATAATTAAAAAGTCAAGACCCATCCCAGCAATGTTACAGGAATCAATTCTGATATTATTTTGTCACGATCAATTGTACCTAACAAGGGTTTATGATCAGTACAAATGATAATAATGTCTGAACTTTTTGAACCAATAGCAAGAGCCTCCTTATCAATTTGGGCATAACGACGTTCATGTTCCTGTAAGGTTATGCCTTTTATAACCGGTTTCTTTGTCCCATCAACTATTGTATGTGCATGTATAGTCTGCGTACTATTACTAAGTAAATTATAATTGTTACTAATCCTTCGTCTCACAAGTAAAACCAGCGATCGACATTAAAGCTCAAAGTAACCAATTTTTTGGTCTCAATCGAAGTATTGGTGTATTGTAATAGTTGCGTTGCAATCTAAGACACTATTTCGATTTAGTAGTGATCACGTTCAAGTCCATTGGCCTCGTCGTAGGTATCTGATGTTGCTCTACGCGATTGATGAGCGACTTTGCGATGGTTACATAACATAGGTCGAGCTCCTCGCTACATTTCATCTATGCCATTAGCTTATAATGCTTCTAAATCAAGCGCTTGCTGTACAACTTCATTGTACGACATCTTGGATATCTTCATTTTCAGTATCTCCCTTTTTATACTAACGTCGCATAACCCGAAAATGCATTGTACCATGATATGCCACGCCAAGTCTTCGAACGCACATTTGGTACTGATTCCACACAAAACTCCATCTTTGCCACATTGTGACTAGAATAAAGCACTTTTCTGCACGCTTTCTATAAGTCCAGCTTTCAATACAAAAAATAGTTGCTCATTTTTTCACAAATTTATCGAGCAAGTTAATCTTTGGATAACAAAATTCCTGATATGGTTGCCATTTCCAATTTTATCGTTACCAATATTATGTTTCGAATGTAGATTCATCTATTTAAATCAATATTTTAATCAGAACACGTATTTATTGTAATAAGTCAGATCACAAATATAGGAAACAGAGGGTACATATTTATGAATAACGTACAGTTAAATGGACACGAGAAGATAAAATTCAAACCAATTGTTAGTAAATACTAAAATGTGGACTAGACGGTTGTATCCAGCAACCCAACAGCTTGCTTGCTGAGTTATATATAACCTATAGGTTATGGCCCGACGTCAACACAAATTAACACTAGTTACGATACGTAGATACGTTAGTTCGCCACCATCTGGTCCACCCTTGAGTCAGTAGGTAAGTTAGTAAGCAGTCAACAACATTACTGACCTGTTTCAAGCTATAATTGAGTAAGAGCTACGTATTAGGTATAGTCTTCTTGAACGAGGTTTAACAAAGTCACAGCCGCCAATCTAAGCTGACACTAGCATAATGAGATTATTGTTATTACAGCACATTTATAAGCATTTGCTTCATAGCTCTAATAGTCCAACGGAATGACAATACACCCGATCGGAGACAGTAAAGAAGCAACCTCATCGCCTTCCCGTTCCATCCCAAGCAGAAGGTATTATACCGCCAACTGAAAATCGTCGAGGCCCTCCGCTCAACACCGCATTATGATGTGGTTATCAGGAATCAGCACATCAGCACTCCAGACTATTGAACCACCGGTTTTTGTTTCCTAAAAGGCGCCAGCCCTGCAGTACAATGGAAGTCAATGGTAAGAGGACTAGTATAAGCTGGCCCCGTGATCTATTCAAAGTCTTTTCTACATTAGGCCTGCTTTCATCAAAGCCTTTAAGCCTTTACAACTGCTGAGCACTGGTTCAATGTTTACGCACATTTTGCATATGGTGACCAAACGTGGCGTAATTTTTTTATTTCACGATAGAACTTTAACAATCCTGTCAAATATATTTATTTGACCCCAAACCTCTTGATATATTTGATTTGAAATGGTCACAGTCATCATTATATCATCTGGGTAACAAAAACTTTGCTCACGACAAATCTAACAAAGTGACAATAATATCCGCTCGTGAAGACTCTATAAGGGATTAGACACGCATAAAGACTAACTTGCTCTCTAATCAAACTCATTAGATCTACAAAACTATTGAATTCTATAAACTGCTACATAGCCGTCTCCTAATTTTTGCTGTGCCCGACAGGATCCATATTCTTGACGATTTTGAACACTAATTATACAACAACAATTATGTGTACATAATAAATATTGAGAAATAAGTATTCACATAATAACTACATATATAATCAAACTGTCACAGTTTATTAGTACGCTATGTAACGCTCACCGCAGAGATAGTGCACTATATGAGATATCACAGTTGATTACACCTGAATGAACGACACATGTGCGGCTCTGCGTCCGAGTGTGTCGGTACTCGCGCTATTAACATCATCATCATCCTAGTACCAGTCCCGGTAGCAACCTTGGCTTTCACCTCGGTGGCCGGGGTCCGCTTTCCTTCTTAGACGCCTCCACACAACGCCTCAATATGCTCTAAGCCTTTGAACATTTCAATTTTATAGTTCTTGACTGAGGCCCAACTTAAGGTAAGCAGTGATGCCAACATTAAATGCTGAGGTTGTTTTCGTACTAGTTTCTTTAGAGCCAATTCATTCGAAAAGGAAGACATCTAATTTATAACGGGGACGGGAAGACGCTAAGCTGTCTGAAACTAATCCATGTCATTCCCGTACACAGTCTCAAAATAGCATACTGTAAGATAAAATAGCCAACCTTTCGGGTTAGTTAGTTGACGTACCCATAACTTAATGCACATAGAAGAGATTTGCTAGTGCGACAGAGTTTACCTCTCGGAACGAGATAGGTACTCAAATCGTACACAAACGTATTGAGAAGCATTGAGATTGAGTAGATTGAGATTATACAGGATAGGATGTGTATAACTCATCGACGCCGAATTTGCAGCCCCTCTAAACTGATCCGAAAATCCAACACTTGTCCAAAAATAAAGCAGATGCTCAAATTCTGCAGTCGGTCGAAGGTCGTCTAGTCAGTCGTCTAGTCAGTCGTCTATGAGCGGTAAAAGAAGAGACTGAGCAAGAGCAACCTCTGTATGAAAAGAATTTTTGAGTATCCTCTTACTCATATCAGCGATATTGAGCGATATGAACCTCCTTTATAGCTTCATTCTTGATTTTGATCGTATACATCAATCATCATCGCCATTGTCATTGTTTGTATGGGTCTACAATTTTTGGTTGAGTGAATCTGTTTTTTTCCGGTTCCTACATCTAATTAATTATGGTACTGGAATCCAGATGAGGACTTTATTTTTCAAGCGCTTTACTTAAGCGCGTCTAAAAATCATGGAGAAATCTTGCACTCTATAATGTAGCCCTACCGCATATATGAATTCTTAATATAGTGGGGTGCGTCCTTGTGTTGACAGCGGCGACCCATCAGATTAATGAAAAAATTCGATCCTCGGAAAAACATATGTCGCAATAATTTGTTTTTGGATACACTAGCACAGCGCATACATCGCATATATTCACTAGTTGATACCAGTTTTTGGTCAAAGTCAAAAGTCAAAGTCAAAACATTTATTGCGAACTAAGTGTATTAGTTATTGTGTCTATTTAAAGCATCAAGAGAATTAAAAGCTCTGCGAGTTGATTCCGTCTTCTCGTACGCCTTCCAAAAATTTAGGACCCCAGGGTTCTGAAATATTATAACCCATCTAATAATAATACGAACAAAAATCTTAAAATACGATGCTTATTTTTGATATTACTATCAAAATACAACTTAACGCGAGCTTCGTTCTCTGTTGAATTTTTTCACAAATTTAAATTCATATTAATCTACTGACCATCCTACATTACACCATTTTAACATTTTCAATACATTGCTTGGTCTTTAGATTAGACTAGATAGATTTTTTTTTCGAATTGTGAAATTAACAATAGCTCTCCATATAATTGTCAGGTTATCATTTAGAATGACAATAACATCAAGTTTAACCCTTTAAAATATTTAAAAATCTGACGCGCTGAAATATCTCAAGGTCACGTTTTTTTTGCAAGTACATTTTTAATAAAATCGGCTAAGGGCGTGTCAGGTCACGCTCAGTGTAGGGTTCCGTAGTTTCCCGTACGTCACAAATTTGTCACAATGTAACAGAACCCAGTAGCCCATGTATAAATTAGTAACCCAATTCCTCGAGAGATGGCGCTGTACCCGGTATTTTTATCAGAATTTGTGACGGGCAGGAAATTACGGAACCTAACAGTGAGCGTGGTCCAATACGCTCTTCGGCGGTTTCTTTATTTATCATCAGATTTTTTTCTGTTCCCTATTATTAATTTAAATACTTTGTGGGAAAATGGTTTCCATAAATGCCTCGAATATGTAGGTGATAGAGGAAGCGAAGCACTTTTTTGAAAAATTGGAGGAATTAATCCGTAAAAGTGGCATAGAGGCACTTGAGTATAGATTAAATTAGTGTTTATTAAGTGGAGAATGAGTAGGTAAATAAACTAATTTATTTTCTTAGTCGAGCCGAGAACCATCCTCGTGTCACGAGTTGAAGGCTAATAGATCCATCGACCTTGCGTAGATATTGTGTTCAAAACATTAAACAAATAACAATCTTATTAACGTGTATAGAAGAAACAACTGTAAACTAGCTCGAGCCAGCGACTTCGTCTACGTAGAAGTCGTAAAAGGTTTTAATAGGATTTTTTTTGTATTATTATTTTTTTTTTTTTTTTGATAAAATGAGGTTGAGTTTGCAAACATATAATTGTGTCAAAATAAAACCAAAAGCACTGTTTTTTTTATATCAACTTTGAAGTAACTCACCACCAAAATAACGGTCTATCCCTTTTTAGTCTCGTTAGGGGATGAATTTCAATAAAATACGTACCTCATCCTCCATCAATTCTGTAAAGAATGTTTATATACAATTTGAAATAGATTGGACCAAGGAATCACGTAGTCCCATTCAACTACCTCTATGTTTCACCTCCTTTGGAGAAGAATTTCGAAAAACTCTTTCTTACAGGATGCTCGTCGCCTTCTAAGATGCTGATCCGTCAATCTGTCATTCAAGAAATAGCATTGTATAGTACCTATAAATGGCAATGTATGTCACCAGCAGATCATAATATGGGCTGCTATGCCAAGAAAGCTAGTTAAACAGCTTTCAATTATGAATTCATGAAAGCTATTAAGATACTACGATCTTGACCTCTTAATAAATCAACAGGTCAAGATAAAATATCCAAAAAAAAGGTTATGGAACTGTGTAAAGTGAGAGCAATGCGATTTTGTTTTTACTTATGTAACTGATGTGTAGTTTAAAACATGATATGTATAATATATTTGTACACAAACGTTACGAAGGGCTAAATTTTTCACAAATAAGCATATTTTCAGAAGCCTTTACTGGTATTAGTTTTACATAAAATGGTTTTGATTTCAACAGAATCCTAGATATTATCCACAAGATATGAGTGTTTACAAAATATCTGGAGAAAGATGAGTATTAATGTCATAATAACGTAAATCTATTTATATAAAAGGAGAAACTGACTGACTGACATATCAACGCACAGCCAAAACTGCTGGGCCTAGGAACGAAAAAATTTGCACAAAGCTTCCTTTTATGACGTAGGCGAACACTAAGAAAGTTTTCTCAAAATTCAGCTCCTAAAGGGATGTAATGGGGGTCTAAAGTTTGTATGGAGAACCCTCCATTCACGCGGGCGAAGCCGCTGGCAGAAGGCTAGTTGTCCTATATGGCATTGTATTTCAGGTTGACCGTTCTACTAAGATTTGTGACTGAATGTTCAACATTATTATGCAACCAAAGAGGGCTTCCTTGTTAAAGTACTGTGGTAAGAGACCACATAAGTTACTCACCCACAAACTGGCTTGTTAGATGTTCGAAGGGTGTCCGTACCATAAATTAGGTTCAAAAATTGAACGAGAAAAATAGTATGTTGTTTTTAGTTAGTGGAGGCTCGGTCGCGAAAACGAAAACCATACTAATATTATAAATGCGAAAGTAACTCTGTCTGTCTGTCTGTTACGCTTTCCCGCTTTAACTTCTCAAACGATTTTGGTAAAATTTGACACAGACAATCTTTAGACCCTGAGAAAGGACCTACCGAAGGCTATCTTTTATTGCGAAAAAAGACGCAGACGAAGTCGCGGGCACCAACTAGTATAGAATAATTAGAAATCTGTAGCTCGTTTAATTGCTATTACGACGATTCCTGTACCGAAGCCCTACCGAGCGAGTTCTCCGAACCACAGTATGAATGTATGAATAGAAACATTTTGCAACTGATTTATTTACATAAATAACCCGCCCTCAATCAACCTTGTTGCGAAAGGCTAATAATAAATGACAATAAAAACTTTTCACCCTCTTTTTATTTATAAATTTCTTTTTCAATACACTTTCTCAACAAGTAGCTCTTATTGTGCAATACTTAGGTATATAATAGCATATTTTACCAAAGGGTGACATTTTGATTATCATTACGCAATAGTGTTGTAAAGTAGCGTGTAACCATTTTTTATCAACCTCTATATTTTCAAACAAATTTCGAATACGAAAAACATTTCACATTATTGTATTCGTTTAAGTCGCACATGCTTATTTTATTCAATTTCGACCATTTAATTTTTTTTATAAATACACACATCATTTTTTTTTATTATTAAAAAAATGTTAAATCTTTGGTTTTAAATATAAAATGTTTTTTTCTTTGTGGTATATGGCCGCCATTTAAAAATCCTTGCGGTTTTTGAGTGAAGATCATTAATAGCTGTATTCATTAAATAACATCAAATACTACAAAAACAGAAAATTTTACAACCGAACAATAGAATATTGTCACTAATGACATTATCGTTAAAACTTTTCACGCAAAAAAACAAACGACGATTAAGCTCAAAAGACTATTTATAAATATCCAAAACCTTCACATATGGGTGAAAAAAAAGAAAAAAAAATTGATGCGCGCGCATACGAAATTTTTTTAATATTTTTTACCGCCATGTTATGAAAAATTTTACTACTTTTTAATAGTTAGTTAAATTATTTTTCTTCTCAATTGTATTGGAAAACTTTAATTTGCGTGAATTTAATCTTTTTGTATTTTTATTTGAAAGAAGATACGCTCACGATAAAGAAATATGTAAATGTATGAAACTCTTATCACGATACTCCTAGCATCCGTCTCCAGCACTACATCTACACGTCAACTTTCATTTTAGAAATAGTGTTTCTGACAGTTGACTATGTCCTGTTTTGACTCATCGAGCTGTTGTTGTTGTTGTGTGTGTGACTACTGGGTCCATGTCATGTGTGTTGTGTTGCAGACTGGCGACTAGCGTGCTCGCGATGTTCTCGATTGCCATATTCATCAGCTACGGGCTACACTGCTTTGTGCCAGTGGAAGTGGTCTGGCGAGGATACTTGCTGCCGCGCCTGTCGCGCTCTGGGGCGCCGCCTGCGCGCCTGCGAATCGCGCAGTATGCACTGCGCGTCTCGCTTTGTTTGCTCACCTGTAAGTAAAAAGCTTAAAACTTTTTATAAAAATAAATTACTACTAATGATTTCAATGTAAAATAAAAAACTTAACAATTTCGGAAGTCAATGTTTCTATAAAAAGTTTTTTATTTTACTGTTTATAATTATGGTACCCCTGTCAAACTTAAATAATTTCCACCAATCGACTTTCCATCATCAGATCATTTCAATGGTTTTTAATGCAACAGTGTAGATGATAACACTACTACCAAACATGGCTAGCCGAACATCCAACCTCTTCCTTTTAAGAATTTGGTTAAAAATATGCTAAAGCGTGCCACGAATGGCCAGGATCTAGTCTTGAGTAGGTATCTTCCTGCGCGAACGCATGTTTGTCGGCAATAATCTATAAAGTTTCGTTATGTTAATGGCTTAAGCTGAACATGTACAATATTTTTTTGCAGTCATATTGGCGGTGGCGGTGCCACAGCTGGGGCTGTTCATCTCGCTATTTGGCGCACTTTGCCTGTCGGCGCTAGGCATCTGCTTCCCGGTAATCATGGAAATTTGTGTGTCTTTCCCGGATAAGTTCGGGCCTTTCCGCCTGCGACTCTACAAGGACGTACTGCTATTTGTAGTGGGCGTGATAGGGCTGGTGGCCGGCACGTACTCGGCGCTCGACGCCATCGTACGCACCTTTTTCCGGGATAATCCTGCGCCGCTGCACGCCTAGACCCACCACGTGCGCTTCTTATCTACTTGATGTGATCACAAGCTAAGCAGTCGGCATTCTCTGTGACTCTTTCACAATGCTTCCCTGTAAGAGTGTTGCGAAAACGTGACGCGGCGCTCGCTGACAGGATCCGTAGGTCTGCACATCTTCATGATACAGTAGTGTACCTGATTTTGACAGTATTATACCGTGAAAGTATTCAGCCTGAAGATCGGCCGCCTGCTGCACTAGTGCAGTACGAAACTATCACAGTATTACCGCACCAGCTCGGGTATCGTGTTGTACAGGGAGAACACGGCTTCTTACAATACTCGTCCAACACACAATGTGACGCCATCCTGTTGTAAACTTACTTTTAGTAGACGTATATTTTATTAATGTGTATATTGTTTCAATATTATATAGTTTTAATAAAGCTATTGTTTTTGTATATCAGCGTTTATTAATTTGTTATGTAAAATAAACGTTTGATACAATTTAACTTTGTTTTACTATGTTAAATCAAATTCCTAAAACTACGTGTAAAGCGCTTGTGGTATAATACCATCCAAACGCTATTCTATGACAGGCGTTGGTACCTACGTACTGTAGCGAAATAGAAATCAGTGTTCGGTCACTAGAAGGATATTTGTCAGTTGTAAAGTTTAACGATCAATGTAATAAATATTATACTATAGCAAAAAGTTTTTACTTGTAAAGGTCTAAACCAAAGTTATCGCTAGTGGTAGCGTAATTTTAGAATTTGAAGATCAGAAATTGGTATCTCGGATCTTACACATTTTTGTTATGGCATTAAAATATTAGGTACTCAAGGTATTTATAGGTATACACCGTTTAATAACACGGTTTATGGTTCCATTTTTAGGGTTCCGTAGTCAACAAGAAACCCTTATAGTTTCGCCATGTCTGTCTGTCTGTCCGTCCGCGGATAATCTCAGCGACCGCTAGCACTAGCAAGCTAAAATTTGGTTTATATTAGCACCGGGTTCAGCACCATCTCTCGGGAAATCGTGTTACTAATTTTTACATGGGCTACTGGGTTCTGTTACATTGTGAGAAATTTGTGGCGGACGGGAAACTACGGAACCCTACACTGAGCATGGCCTGACACGCTCTTGGCCGATTTTTTATAAATAAAATTCTTCTTCCTGTTGTGAGCGGCTCGCACTTCATACTATAAAAACATAAAACCTCAGTTTTCTATGACTAAACCGACAAGAAGATTTGAAAAGTTTAATGCAGGGTAGCATGCAATGCTCCAGCTAAGTCACGAGGGAACAAACTTCTTCATGCGCCAGCCGCCGCCGGTATTCCAGCCGCTGTAAGTATGGGCTTGCGTCAGGATCGAACATGACTCGTCGGCAGCATCTAGTGTTCCTGGCGTGCCTAAAAATGTAAGCAAAACATTAGGCGCTCCGGATTGGTTTTGAAAACGAAAAGAGTGGGCTTTACTTAGCAAAAGTTGGTCACAACTACCCGTTTGGCTAAAAGCAAGATAAGCAATTTGATGTTATTTCACCTTTTCTATACGGAGGCAGCATGTACTACAGTTTTTTTAGGTCGTTAAAAATCATTCAATGATATCTCGGCTCTCGGAAGGGTGTGTCAGGTACTAACTAAAAAACCCACTCCTGTTACTTCTTTACCTTCGTGCCAGGGCCCCAGCTTCGTCCCAGCTGAGTCCCTACGGTTTGCTGACAACTTCTTGAGGCGCGCGCAAAACGATAATCGTATTGTTTGGTAATCGTCCAGACCAAAGTCAGATTATTAGGTTTTAACTACTGTAGTACCTACTACCTATTACTAGAAGATTTACTCCGTTCTGAGAACAATATCAAAGAACACATTGTGCTCAAATGAGTGTGTCCATCTATATGTCAGACAGCCTCCGACATCCAAGCTGGCCAGCCTGCGACAACAGACATCGTTATAATGAACATTGAATAGGCAACTTCTAGGCAAGTGTGCTGCATCATCAGCCACATCATCGCTTACCATTTTTACCATCAGATAAGAGAAGACATGTGGTCAAACGCGAGCTTATTAGTTATAAAAGACCAGGCAAGTGCGAGTCGGACTCGCGCATTGAGGGTACCGTTCAAAGTAACCTATGAAAACAATTCAATTCTTGAATTGAATTGCGCAAGTTAGTTGAATCGCAATTTTGTTATTACTGCATGACTGTAGTTACGTCAACAAAGTACAGCTTTACAGTTTTCAGATTGTTTTTAGGTTCCGTTGGTACCTACCTAAAAAGGAAAATACGGAACCCTTACAGAATCACTTAGTTATTCGTCTGTCTGTCAAGACCCTCTATCACGAGAATGCGTGGAGGTATCGATTTGAAATTTAAAACATAATTACTCTAGTCACTAGAAATTGTAAAAAAACCTAATTTCTATCCACTCAAGGGTTATTACTTCCCGTTGACCTAGATCCTGAAATTTGGCATTACGGAAGGTCTCATAGCACAAATTATATATAGGAAAAAAATTAAAAAAAAACTACATTTTCAGTTCTTTTTTTTAAATTTGTTTTCCCTTAAGAGTGTTTTTTTTATATGGTACAAAAAATCATCCTGGAGCCATTGGGCGGAGCGGTAAACAGTGTCAGACTCTCGCTGAACATATTAAAATCAATAGTTGAAGTTATTTAATTTAGTTATGTATCTACCCGTGTCATAAATCTCGGTTTTACATCATATAAATTAATTGTGTAATGACTGTTATAAATTGACAATACAACTCTTAGAGGCAAAGTTTATTTTCTGTTTTTTATCGCATTTAATGAAAAACTTGTTTTTAAAAAGGTTTTTTATTTCAAATTTATTTTTTACTCTTTTCTTATACCTTTTTAAATCACATCCGTGTTCTTATCAAGTCCTTTCATCAAATAACAATATTATAGAAAGCACGAGAAACTTAATCTGCTATTTTTAAAAGCCACATTGGACTTATAAAACTAAAATAGTGATGGATTGTAAGACCTACAACCAACCTAACTTACTTGAAATAGGCAATTGTGAAGTTGTACAAACTTTAAAAAATAGTAGAAGTTGTGAAGATCATAATATCAAGAGAGGATGAGAGAAGCATTCAATGGTCAGGAAAGATCGCCGTATTACAAACAAAAATATACTACCAAGGTTTCGATTAATAAGCACTTAATATGGTTGTATTGTTTTATTGCGGAGTTCCTATAGCCACCTTCCTGCTCCAGCCCATGGCCACCATATTTGATCACAGTATTCGTGAGTCAACGAGCCCAAACTTGATGTGGTTTTAACGTTTTATTGCGGAGTTTCTATGGCTACCTTCCAGCTCCAACATCAGACCTTAGTAAGTAACTAACTTACCAGTTACCATATGTTATCAAAATACTTATCATCTTAAAAATTAATTAATCTTAATTATCATGATAAAATGAAAAATATTGACTGAATAGCCAGCCACCCACTGAAAAAAAAATGGCGGGTAAATGTCAATGACTCTCTATAATCTGTGGCCGATTTGATCTTTCTTGTTTTTTTTTTTCAAGGTCTAAAATTTTGTTTACATTTTGCTAAATATCTGTTATAAGAAATTTGTATTAACACGATAAGTTCATCAGCTTCTGTTATAAATTTAACGCAAGATTCTTAAGAGGAGAAAACCGCTTACCGCCTAAATCAAAAGAAATATACCTACCTAAAAACATACGCTTTTACAACGACTTAGGTTTTTATTATTTTTATTTTCCTCGTATTCGTAATGAAAAGTACAGTGTTTACCTCGGGTTCAAAAGTTATTTAGTCCCTCGAACTATTAGCGACCTCGCTCTGGCTCGGTCGCCAAAAAAATGTTGATTCTGAAACATTTCTCCGACATTCGTTTCGCCGTTGATCGGTTCACCGACAGAACGATTCACTTTTCATTTTTTCTCCGACAGAACTTTTCAATGATGAACGATTCGCCGACAGAACGATTCACTTTTCATTTTTTCTCCGACAGAACTTTTCAATGACGAACGATTCGCCGACAAAACGATTCACTTTTCATTTTTTCTCCGACAGAACCTTTCACCGGCGAGCGATTCGTCGACACAATTGTTCATTTGCACAATACTAACCAAAAGAGTTTGTGTTTGTGTTTTTGTTAATCATAGTTGATTTCTTATGTTTTGTTTATACATATGTATACGTTTTGTAAGGTTAACTGAAATATATTTGCAAATGAAAATATTTTTTTATTAAGTATTAACAAATAGCTAACCAACATGATTAAAACCAAAACATAAACATAAGAAATCAACTATGATTAACAAAAACACAATCACAAACTTTTTTGGTTAGTATTGTCGTTGAAGCAAATACGTTTTTGTCACTTTTTTGGTTAGCTTTGTTCAAGTTTTGCATAAAACTTTAAGTTTCGTCTTCACAACTTGATTCAGGTGTAAACAACAAACGGAAACAGGTCTACATGTCGAATACCTATGTTTTATAACCCAGGAGCAAATGAACAATTATGTCGGCGAATCGCTTGCCGGTGAAAGGTTCTGTCGGAGAAAAAATGAAAAGTGAATCGTCCTGTCGGCGAATCGCTCGTCATTGAAAAGTTCTGTCGGAGAAAAAATGAAAAGTGAATCGTTCTGTCGGCGAATCGTTCGTCATTGAAAAGTTCTGTCGGAGAAAAAATGAAAAGTGAATCGTTTTGTCGGTGAACCGATCAACGGCGAAACGAATGTCGGAGAAATGTTTCAGAATCGAAATTTCTGGGGACTAAGTAACTTACTTTCATCCCTCGTATAACAATGTACTATTGTTTAGTTTCCACCTGTCCCGATATTTCTGATCAAATCTTGTAAATTTTTGATCTACTTTCTTGTTACTGATTGAGCTGAAATTTTGCATGCGTGTGTCTATCAGATGAAAATGCAAAATTATTGTGTCGTGGAGTAAATCTGATGATGGAACCGGAAGGTGGCCATAGGAACTCTGTAATTAAACGACACAAGTCTATCGAGTTCGGGATCATGTGACTTGTTTTGATAAATTTTAATTATAAAGCTATATGACGTGCTTAATAGCTTGCTAGAAAAAAAATTCATTGAAATCTTTTTACCCTTAAAAACGCACTCCCATCCACATCCCGACAGATCAGATCTCCCGTAAATTATTTGCCTTTCATTTTTTTTGGTTCCAAACCAACTATTGTTTTTTTTTTGGTTCCAAAAATTATCTGAACTGGTTTATCATTGTTTCTACCATGTGAATATTATAAGACATTTAGGCGGTTCTCACCTACTATGCCCCGCATGGCGCTGCATACTGCGGTTCGACGTGAGCCCTCACGCGCGTAGGTGTGTGTTGTGGATCACGGCGGCTCGACTTCGTCGTCCCAATCCGCATCTACGCACGTATGCGAATTTTTCTGCGCATGAAGACGCGCGTGGATTCATTTTCTGTGTTGGACTGTGCGTGTTTTCTATATAAACGGAAGCACTTACAAGTAAGCATTCACGAACTACGCTCCATGGTACGCGGTAGTGTTTTAATGGCCTTAGTACCTACCTAGTCTTGTCATGTCGCTGAGGCGTAAATCAGATAGATGGCAACATAATTATCATTAGGATTACCTATTCATTTATTTTTAATTTTTAATTATAATATTTTCAGCTCGTACTTCATAGTTTTATTACCATGTCTTACAGTAAATGACCTTAGGATGGCACGGGTCTGAAAGTTCTCGTGCGGCTCCCCGTCACGTATAAGTTCCCGTGCGGCTCCCCGTCACGTATAAGTTCCCGTGCGGCTCCCCGTCACGTATAAGTTCCCGTGCGGCTCCCCGTCACGTATAAGTTCCCATGCGGCTCCCCGTCACGTATAAGTTCCCGTGCGGCTCCCCGTCACGTATAAGTTCCCGTGCGGCTCCCCGTCACGTATAAGTTCCCGTGCGGCTCCCCGTCACGTATAAGTACCCGTGCGGCTCCCCGTCACGTATAATTTCCCGTGCGGCTCCCTGTCACGTATAAGTTCCCATGTGGCTCCCCGTCACGTATGCCCGCACGGCTCAATTTAAGGGAGCCCTTTTGTATTGGACTGCACAGCCGTCCACATTACGCAGTTCGGGCCCATAGTGTGTTTGCTTAAACTGCTAACTTTCTATGCTACATATTGTCTTAAGGAATTGAGCTCCTTAGTATAATCTGGACTAGGTTTCACTGACTTTATACTAGACACTGCCATGCATGGTCATGGTGTGCGATGATAATTTATTTACCTAAATCTTAGCTGTTCGCCTCTTTTAATAGCTTCTTATGTGAAAGATTCCAGTATTGACCTTTGAAACGTTGAGCAATCGATAAATAAACGTATGAGATGCCAGTTGTGAGCAGGTCACCAGGCTCGCCTGGAGCTGACATTCACCCAATATATAGGAGAGGACAATGAAAACTCGTGATGTGTGCAAGGTAATTTATCGACGATTTATTTAGGTACATAAAACATCGATGGAGACAACGTATCAGCGGTTCATTAAGATCACTAGAGGGCGTGAGCAGTAGACGACAGCGTGCCACTGCGCGCCACTGCACGCGACTTGCATGCCACTGCGCGCCACTCACACGCACCATAAATCAAACTAAATATAAATACAACAATTAACTTTTATTTTCAATCCATAGAACCATATATAAATTAAACTCAAACAAAATACTACTCGTACAAGTAAACAATATGGTTTTATGTTGTTGCGATGTAAACATGTTCAAACAAGACCTCTCGGCGAGGGCGCTAACAAATAAATAAATAAAGAAAGCACAGAGGCGCTACCTCCCATGCAACGTTCTTACACACGACTCCATCTTATCACGATACCTTAATATTATTACATTATTATATTCTTGTTATAATTTTTCGGAGAAACAATTACATATATTTTGATGCATGTAAAATTCCACAAAGGTTACATCAGAATATGGCATAATTCAATGTATATTTTTTAACAAACAAGATGGAATATCAAATGCCGTTATATAGTAAGTTTATTACAATAATATCGTCTGATATGAAACAGTGCATTTCAAAGTTCAACCGTCACACCTATGTATAGAACCCTCACATGTAAACTTTTATAGAAAAAACATTTTATTGTTCTCGCTTTGTATCCATAAAATACTTTCAAATGCAACAACTTCTTAGTCTTAGTTTATAAACATTAATTTTTTTTCAATTCATCATAAACATCAATTGACTTATATTTTATCAACGACAAAAACCTACAAAAATATATTATAACATTAGCACGAGTCAAATAGAGTGCGGGAAACGTCCGGAGACGTGTTCAGTGCGGTGTTGCGGCGGCGCGCGGCGTGCGGAGCGCGCGCGCCCCGGCGACGCGCGGGGTGCGCGCGCCCGCCGGCACGCTCATACTATCTTGTCCGTGGGTTCTACCCAATCGATACATTAATGCGAGTCTTTTTAGAACTAAAAAAAAATAATATAAACTTTCAAAAACATTAACATCTACAGCCATAACAAAAATAGACTAATGACAACTACGCTACGGAAACTACATCCTACTTAAACTATCCACTAAGTAAATTTGAAACGAAACTAGTGTTCGCTCACTACTGAATCGACAGAAGTAGTGAGGGCGCGCGGCCCGGCAGGAGCTAATCTCATCTGTAGCAGTCCTACGAAGCGAGTGAGAGGCCGGCGAGCGCCCGGCGGCCGGCGGGCGAGCCCCGGGCACGGCGCGGGCTCCAGACACGAGGGACGGACGAGGTCAGAGTTTACAACAGCAACGTTTATAATACAGATTTCGAGTAGGTTCGAGTGCCCGGGGCCGGCTCGGGGCCCTATTAAAACTATCTATATACAGATGCAGCCACTACACTTGCGCATGCGCACGCGAGCCACTTGAGCAAACACGCGACCGCCGCCGTGGCCAGTATACATAAATATTCAACAACTTATTACAATAGCCCGCAAGACGGACGTACCGCGGGCGCCCGGCGCACGCTCGGGACGGCTCACAAATACCGTTCAAAAATTACAATTTCCCATAAATTTGGTCCGTACGTCGTTGACTAACCCTGTTGAGTGTCGGACTCAGTCCGAGAGAAGGAATTAGAGACGACGATAGATCAGAACTCGAACGGAACTTTGGTTAAGATTTTCCTATTATACTAAGTAGATAAACTTACGGTAACTGCAGTATCAATTAAACCTACTAGTCGAACAAGTTACAGAATTGACCGACGAGATCATCGAACAGCAACACGATCGTTCTTAACGTGTCAACATGGACGACAGCCGGTGGAGAGCAGTGGTCGCGGCGATCCCGCAGCATTCGATGAGCCCGCGGCGGCCGGCGGCCGGCAACGGAACGAGCAGCAGGCGGGCGCGGGGCGCGGGGCGCGGGGCGCGGCCGCGCGAGCGTGCGAGCGCCCGCGACCTGCAACACGCGCTCATGTCACTTCTCCTCATCTATTCGCACATACAGGACACCATCTAATTTATTTACAAAAACCTTGGCTTGTTGAAACAAGCTAAATTTAAGGCCGTTTAAATTCATTTATGTGAAAGCTATATAATATAGCATCATGGAGACGATTCTCTATACATATGGCTGTTTTGAAGACGACATTCTTATAGAAAACCAGCCTTCTGCCAGCGGCTTCGCTCGTGTGAAAGTGGGGTTCTCCATACAATCTTTAGACCCCCATTACATCCAATTAGGTACTGAATTTTGAAAAACCCCTTTCTTAATGTTCGCCTACGTCATAAAAGGAAGCCTTGTGCAAAATTTCACGCTCCTAAGCCCAGTAGTTTCAGCTATGCATTGATATGTTAGTCATTCAGTTTCTCCTTTTATATATAGATGACCAGTTGATAGCAAAACTTTTGGTATCTCCGTACCAAAATGATGGTGGAGAGGCGAACCAGATTTGGAAAGAAAATGTTATCTATAGTAGGTACTCTAAGAAACATGCTACCGTCAACGGCTTCCATTCTTCAGATGTTTTCTGTAAAGCTTGCAGTATAGCAACAGTGCTTACATGTCGTGTGGCGTGTTTGTGCTATGCGGGTGGTGGGGGCGCGGGCCGCCTATACATCCGCGTACTTCGAGAGCTTCTCTCGCAGGATGTGGTTTTCCTTCTTAAGTAGCTCCACTTCTTGCCTCAGGCCCATATTCTGAAATCATAGATTATTTTTTTCACTTTACAAATTGAATACGTTAAATAAATTCAATATTGAATTTTCAACTTAGTCTTTATACCGCTATAACATGAGGATATTAGACGGTCGTAGATAGCGGGCAGTCATCGAGCAGTCTTTTAGTAAGGGATGAACTGCATCAGCGCTAGAAGCGGCTGTAAGGTAGGTGGTAGCGGAACATCGTAACGTAGAGCACTGACCTCTTTCTCCAGGTAGCCCGCTCGCATGGCGATCTGGTTCTCCTTCATGCGGCGCGCGTCGCGGGACCGCTTGGCCGCCATGTTGTTCTTCCGCCGGCGCGCCCAGTACTTGTCGTCTTTCAGGTCATCGGGCACGAACTGCGACGTCGGTACGGTTAGCACGCGTGCCACTCACTCACACCCCTTCACCGGCAGTGGGCACAGCGAGCCACTCATACGAGATATATGCAGTCCATTAGGAACAATTCCCAGAACTTAACATATTTACAAGTACAAGTGGATACAAATTGTTCAAGAGAATTTAATATATTTCTATTTGGGATAGTCTCTAATGCTTCAAGGGTGCTTTAAATTAGATTCGTCAATTTCTCACAGATGCAATCAAGGAAAATAATCAGTTTGTAAGTACCTAAGATAAAAACAATTCAGTAACACAACTGGGACCGATTGAATTGACGATTCTAATTATGTCTGATTCCCATCACATACTGATTAGTCCAAATTTTATTACGGTTTGTTAGTTTGCAAGTGAGACTACGTCAGTAATGTAAATATTGTTTGTCGAGAAATGTAATATCGCTGAATGTCATTTATGCATGTTTATCATGCAGTTCTGCAGATATCTTATGTGGCATAGATCACTGGGCCGGGACAAAAAAAAAATACACAGTAAACTACACAACGTCTGTACGTGAGAACTTGTAATTGGCTTTCTAATGATTACGGTTTCCTATTTTAGTCTGTTTTATTAGCTGTAAGTTCTCCTTGTACTAAATAAATAAATAAATAAAGAATTTTCATTACCCGCAACACATAGAGCGGTTAAAGTAAGTTTTAAATATGCGATATAATCCAAATGAGGGATTCAGGAATGCGTGAATGAAATTAAAACTTTAGTTTACGACTGCCTGGTCAGCCAGAACAATTAAATCTTGAATTGGTTTAAAAAAAACTCGACTTCGAAATCAAGTGAAAATATTAAAGTTTCTGTTAATGTGTAAGACTGCCCTTCCCATCCATGTCTTCATAGGAATCAGACTTAAGGAAAGTGCCTAGAAAAATAAATTACGATCAGCGCAGAATGCGCGCGAGTTAGTAGTGACGTCAGGCGTTAAGAAGCAGTGCTGTGTACTGTCTGAGCTGGTAGCCCGTGTGTGGCCGGAACCCGCGCCTGTGTTGTTAGTAATGTGTCATTAAAGCAGCAAGTGCTTTGGTTAGGGTGTGTAGGTGGAGTGTACTGTGTAACATGTGTCTGTCATATAAAAACATCTTCGCAATTTACTTCCATCGTATTTTTTTACGACCAATGACTTCTCTCAATCTTGAACGGAACGATGCCTGAACTGATTTAAAGCCCACTTCTGTTCCTTCACCACCAATTCAGATATACATCGTATCTGATATCCGAATCGTATACAAGAAGTATTCAAATGTTCTTTGGTCTAGTTCGCTACAGAAACTAATTGGTAAAAACCGAATTATTTCAGTTAGCACTAATCACAAAAAATCAAAGGTATTTTAATGACTGTAACACGGAGATGTTTTTCAGTACATAAATGTATTGACTAGCAGATTTTTTTTCGCGATTTCAACATTGGTCTCATAGTAAAAGTTGTTTGTTATCATAATTACAATCAAGTATTAACTAATTACAAGTCACTCTATATATAATCGTATTTAGTTGTGATATCCATAATGTCAGCATGACAAATA
Source organism: Mythimna loreyi (assembly GCA_029852875.1). Lineage (NCBI taxonomy): Eukaryota > Metazoa > Arthropoda > Insecta > Lepidoptera > Noctuidae > Mythimna > Mythimna loreyi. The sequence goes on along the minus strand of CM056777.1, from coordinate 2,742,956 downwards.
CTTTTATTTCTGAGGCAGCAGCAGCAGCAGTTAGAAGGCTAAAGCTGCTTATTGGAGAATTCCTAAAGCGAACTCGGCTGCTTCTTTATATTTTTTGGCCAGAACGAAGAATCCAGAAATGCAATCTTTGAGCAGACCGATGCCACGCTGAAGGACATTCCCTTGAGACACCCGATCATTGCTGAACATAGGAAGGATCAGGTGGTCTATCTATTTATTTCTGCCAGAGCACTAATATGAATTATTTAGTGATCTGAGATGGAGTGGTGTCGAATTGTCCATAGTCATCAATAAGAACCGAGTAGGCTAGTTGCCACGGCGCAAGTGGCCCTAAAGCTGGAATATGTGTGGTGTGTCCGTGTCGTGGTGGTGAGTGTGTATGCGCCACCCCCGCAGGCGGACCGCAGCATGCCGCTAGGAATGATCAGCGCACTAACATCATTTACCTGTTTCCGGGACTTCTTGATCATCGGCTGCGGCTTCAGCTCCTCGTCGGAGAAGGCGCGCGTCCGAGGGTCGAAGTCACGGCCCGATGATGCCATCGAGAATGCTGGAAACATCAAAGTCTATTGTTAAAAACACTAAAGATTAACTAAATTTATTGTAAAAGAAATAATATCATCTACATAATTATATATATGAAAGCGAAATACCACTCACTGACTAATCACGAAATATCAAAAACTATAACATCTAGAAACTTGCGAATTTGTATGAAGAAACTGAGTTTCAAGCGGGCGAAGCCGCTGGCAAAAGGTAGTTGCACTCTTGTACTGATATTGTATCTAAGATATTACAAGAACAAGTGATTAATTGGTATGTTGAAAGGAGAATTTAAATCAAACGAGCAATGTTAGGGCATCTACCTCGTGTGTTCTTCACCATAAAAGCAACTACATCGTATGGGCCTTGCCTTTCCAAGGGGATACTTTTTCATGCCCTTGAAAAAACTAAGTCTATTTACAGAAAGGTGAAAGACCAAAAAAGTACTGTTTTGAAATCATAAATGCCAATTCAAATAAATATTTCAATCACCCTCAAGACTTAAAATCAAACGGAGTCGATACTTCTGCTAATTGATGAGTAATAAACAATTTAGCAGTGTAAGGCGTTGCCTAAATCATTGTGCTATATCTAAGAGATATTTAACAATATATTGAAATGACTTTTTCCCTAAAATCATAGCACGTTTACCCTTTACACTGAATATTGACGCACTCTTGTACTCCGTATGGTAAGGCAGACAAATTATTAAGTCCCCACAATGTGCAAGTTAAAAATATCGTTCAAATACTAAGTGTATTTCGCTTTCTAAATTTTGTGACATCTCTTGTCTCCCAATGGGTTCAACGTCTACTGCATGCTGTTAACAAGTTAAGGTAGCTTTTAGGGTTTAAGTGACCACGAATCAATGACTTGCTTCTAAACTTGGCCTTTAAACTAACGAATAGACCTTGTGCTGCCTAGGACAGTAAAACCACTTGTACTCACTGGAGTCGGCGGGCGAGAGCGGCGGGTTGATGGTGTCGGGGCTCATGCAGTCGGAGGGCGAGGGCGAGCGCTCGCGCTTGGTGACCGGCGCCGGCAGCCCCAGCGCGGGCCCGAAGGCGGCGCCGCCGAGGTGCGCGCCGCCCAGGCCCTCGCCCGACATGCCATTCTCCGACAGGAACTCGTCGAGGTCCGCGTACTGCAACAGAAGCTGGCGTCAGGCGCGCGCTCGGCGCCCGTGCGCGCCGTACGCGCCCCGCTCACACAGAGATCACAACATTCGCGCTCAGCATATTCGCTTGGCTTGGCATCGCTTAAATAACTCATAATTTGCATATCAATTATAATACAAGATAATTATGAACAATCGGCGACGACACCATGCGGTGAAGCAGGGTGTAGGAGCGGGTGGAGCGGGAGGGCAAAGCAAGCGACTCTATTACCTAGTGCGAAGCGGCGAGACGCACACGACACGCGACACGCAGTAGGTAATACAGTAGCAGTACTGACTTCTTGTACCTTGAGATCGGGGTCGTAGGGCAGCGTCTTGTCCCAGAGCGTGGGCCCCAGGAAGGCGGCTTGCGCCTCCCACAGGTCGCTGTCATCCTTCTTGTCCTCGAGCGGGTCCTTACTGTTCACCGACTTGCCTGCAACAATGATGACAGGGCGTCAGCCCGGGCCGCGCCGGTCGGTGTGCGGTGCGGCCCGGCCGGCGGGCCGCACTGTACAGGGCCCCAGGCACGGCTGAGAGCGAGCGCCAGCGCGACACACATACAATTGCTTTGCTTGGCGAGATCATGGCTACTGTAGTATTATGACATATTATACAATCGCGAGGGCAGTATCAATGAATATACAAAAACTATATCGCCGGCATAAAATACACACATACAAAATGTGAACGAGCACAAAATAATGAGAATGGGTGCCGGCAGTGGCGGGTGGTGCGGGGTTGGAGCGAGCACAGCGGGGCACAGTACCGAGAGCGGGCGGCATGGCGCGCCTCCGAGCTGAGCACTCCACGAGCGGCGACGGCGACTGCACACTGTGACGTGCGCATCGAGTAGGCCCCGTAAGCCGGTTGTCATAGTAACGAAAGTTATCATTCACGGAACTACTATGAAAATTTGCGACTCAAATAAGGTAAACTATTCCTGCTGCTGATAGCTACTCGTATGGCGCACTGACGGTTTTTCAAAATTACTTACACTCTTCACATCATAATAATCAGCCAACACGATATGACTGGTGATTTTTCACTCTGGTCTATAAGTAAAGAACAACATTGAGTTAATTCCTCAGGCATTCAACAGGTACAGTAGCAATAACGTGCTAGGGAGGCTCACGTGAACATGGGATAAATTTATAGAAGCTGATCTAGCAGCGAAGGCCGGAGGGTGCTCACGTTGTAGGTCACGCGAGCGCGTGCGGGGTGTGCGGGCGGGGCGGGGGCGGTGGCACGCGCCCCGCCGCGTGACCGCGCGAGCGACGCGGTGCGCGCCGCAGCCTGCGACCAGGCTATCCCGCTGGCGACGGCATCACATCGCGCCTCAACCTCTACCAAGTGACTACCTATTATGACTTGTTTCAACTGAGGCTGCTTTTTTGGCTAATTTGAAATTGAACCGCGAGCCTCATTAGACTCTATCGATCATTCTCTCTCATGTCAGCACACGAATGTATGTAGTGGCAGATGTATTAGGCTGCAGTGCCGGCGCGGCCTCTCAAGGCGAGCTGGCGCATTTACATAGAGCGCAGTGAGCCGGGCAGCGCTGCCGTGCGAGGAGCATCACGAGATAATAATACCTGTCCATGTCAACACGTCACGACTATACACATACATATTTTATTACTGTACCTATGTATAGCTGTCATTCGTTTTGCCAATGCTCCGAACTAACACGTGCCTACCTATTTTCCAACATTTAACTTTGAAGCGAGGTTGTACTAATTATGAAACTCCAAGAAAATTATTTGATTAAAATTGATAAACGGTGAGTAAAATCAACACATGATTTAAATTAATTGTCCCGATAAAAAAGAATCACCGTTTGACCCTAACGAACGATTTCAAACGTGTATACCTATGTATACGATATTTGAAAGTTACATAAAATAATAAAGCTTTAGGGTCTGACAAAAACAAAAATAGTTACTACCTATCATCATCAAGATTTTTGGTTTTTTAGGTAGGTACTATTTTTTTTAAATATAATTAAAACCGCTGTTACGGGGCCGCAAAGTCGATAATTATAGACCCAGACTGAGTTCATACATGATACTCAGTGACTAAAACTGGTTTTTATACTATTTAAATATGTGTGTAATTTTGACGATCTATTTGCAAGTACGTCGTATATTCCTCCACTTGTTTTTAAACAGGCCCATCATTATCACGCTTTAATTAGGACACGGTAAACGAAATACAACTACCCATAATGTGTTTAAACTGTGTGTTTTTAACTATTACCAAAATGCGATCACTCTGACTGTAAAAAGGAAGAGATGAGCGAAACTGTCAAAGTTGATGAGTGGTTTGTAAGGTTATACTCAAATCATTTCTAATGTTTTTTTTTCTTTTTCTTAACTAGTTTCGGAAACAACCATTACATCGGAAATATACTTTTATAATTCAAGATCTATTTTCCGTAGTTCATACAAAATGCTTTGTTGTACCTAACATGATTAAATCCCAGCATTTTTAGGGTTCCGTAGTCAAAAAGGAACCCTTATAGTTTCGCCATGTCTGTCTGTCTGTCCGTCCGCGGATAATCTCAGCGACCATTAGCACTAGAAAGCTGAAATTTGGTTTCAATATGTATGCCAACAAAGTGCACAAACAAAAAATGGTAAAAATTGTTTAATTAGGGTACCTCTCCTACACGTAAAGTGGAAAGTGATTTTTTTTTTCATTTCTACCATAACATGTGATATATTTTTGCAAATCAATGCTACAATGTGATCCAGGCCGTGAAATGGTTGGCAACCTAGGTCATGTACAGTAATATATTGAATGAGGCGCATCAGGCTGCTAAAGTGTCAGTTGACGAAGACAAATAATGTAGACGACGTTCATCTATTTTTATAAATATATATATAAAAGGAGAAACTGACGACTGATATTTCAACGCACAGCTGAAACTTTATGGACTAAGATCTTGAAATTTCCGTAGTAGGCGAGCACTAAGAGTGGAATCCTGAAAATTTACCCCCTAAGGGTATAAAGTTTGTACAGAAAAATCTAAATACACGCGGACGAAGCAACTGGTAGGAGCTTGTTAACAATAAATTGTCTGCTATCTGGTTCTTATGTAATCGTAGAAGTAATTCAGCACTGTACTACATAGAGAAGATGAAGAAAAAGCAGCAATCTGCAGGCAACGTAGTTTGTTGCGCATGTGCACGGTGACACAATAGTGGTCGTGGGAATGGCTCACTTGGCGCACTCAGTGCCGTAGCTTCCTCCACAAAAAGCGGCAGGAAGCGGGAAGTAACCCAGTGCGGTTACGTGCGCGCGCGCCACGCTTTCCTCGCGCGCACGCACGCCCCCACCCCTGTTACACAAGCGGCGCGGCGTGCGGCGCCCCACTACAGTTCTACTACTGATGCATAGTACACATATCACTACTGCTCGATCCCGACTCATTACTACTAAACTATAGCAATCGCTGATTTTGGATCCATCAAACGTTTTGGAGATTTTTAACTCCTGATAGCATTTGCCTTACTAGGTATAGCATATCCCTTCACTCATCTCAGCAACTGTCTTTCAAGTCTGCAACATATTTTCTATGTCTGCGGCCCATCATCCACAAACATCACTCGCAAAAAAAACATAGGTTAATTATATCCAGTATTGCTACCATAAGTTTTTAACTTTCCATTTTCCGAAATAAACTGATCTGTTAAACGGTTTATAGCTCCTTTTTCATGGGCATGTTCAAGCTCTTGATTAGATCAACTCGAGTCTGTAGAATTTTTTATGGGTAAAAACGTAACAGGCAATGCTTCTAAACGAGTTGTGTATTGTCCGGTAGACATACATAGGACAGGAAGAACACGATATTGCGGTGTGAGCACAGTAAAGACATTTCATAGCTTGAAGCACCAGCTCTCCTAGCCAAGTTACAATCATTTCGTGACGAGTTTCTTTCTACAATAGAAACGTTCTCTCTCAGTAAAATAATCAAAAATATGTAAGCAACTTATTTGTGATATACGAGAATGTATAAAAGATGATTTTAAACAGTGTCCGTGGAGTTTCCACCACATCCTTCTCCTGATTTAGAGGCTTGAGAATGTACAATTAGCATAATTTTTCTAACAGACTACGTCTTAATAAGTGAAAAGACCTTGTAAATAAATGATTTATTTAGACGTAGTAATGCACTCCTCTTTATTTATTAAAATTACCAATCAACAGCAATTTTTTACCTTATTTTTTCCAAATTGTATTATTTTGCTACATGAAACTTTAAAGTCAATCATAGATTTAAATAAAACAGATATGTTAGCACAAGGTCTAGACGGTAGGTACTTAAGTTAGCAATCAATTAAATTTTCACAATTATAGCTCTTCGCCAAATTTAACAAAAACTATTTCAACATGTTTAAATGAGCAAATCGGCTAACATTTTGGTACTGACACCTTGTCAGGTGCACGCCACCCTTGGGACATACATACATTTTAAGGATCCTATACATTTCCTATTATGCATTTCCTATAATAGAATAATATTTTAGTAGTTCGATGACATAATTGTAATGTAACCTAAAAACGTGAATAAATCTCAGGTACACTCAAAATATTGTATCACAAAATTTAACCACGATTCTCTCTGGATTTAGTAGGTCTAATATTTTATAACAGAATGGTCTGACGATTTGCTTTTGATGTCGGTAAAGATATCCACAAAGATTATATTCGTCAGAAACTTTCTTACTTTCAATTAGTGGTTTTTTTTTTATGGTAGGTGAAAATCATCCAATGACGAAACCCGCTCTTGGGCGGAGCGGGAGACCAGTGTCAGACCCTTACTGACTAAAAAACCTACCCCGAACCTTCCTTGCCTTATTCCTGGAGTCGAGGTAACAGTTTTCCACCACCCTCTAGGCTCCAGGAGGCTTCGACCCTGAAGGGCCCCTGCAGTTTGCTGACAACTCCTTGAGGCGCGCAGGAACGGTGCGCGCCGTTGACGACTTGGACTCGGTCTTACCAGACGACCGGACGGCGAGCTACCCATTGCTCACCGTCCGCGAGCCTTCAATTAGTGGTCATCTGTCATTCCGGACTGACGAAAGGTAAAGCGTAACGTCTGCCTGGTGTCAGGCCCTACACACACATAATATATATGACGAATGACGGGAGTTCAAGCAAACGAACGGCAAAAAGACTGAGACCCACGGCCCGAGGTAAATCCGCTCTTACTTTCATCTTACCTAGAGAAAGTAAAACCGAACTGTTTCTATTACAACATTAAATACATTCAGTGCAATAACGTTTTGTTGCTACTTTACCAGTTCAAGCGGACAGTTGAAGCGATTGAAAATATTCCATGACGTTGTTATAATAAAGTTGATGTGGTCAGGATGTACAGAATTCGGCACGTGTCGCGCGACCAGAGAAAGTGTCGGAACCGGCTAGCTGCGCGCCCGCTAAGCCGGTGACGCTTGCACTCTCACTTTCTTCCGATACGGTCGGTAGAAAGTGACGCGCCTCCGAATTACCTACTCTCCATGCTAATACTTAATATAACAGGCCTCTTTACTTTGCTCGCATCTGTTCAGAAAAGATCTGCAGGTAATGGTACAGGAAGGCACTTGGGCAATAACGACCGACAGTAGCCTGTCGACGAGCTAATGAGCTATCAGTGTGTTTGTGAAGCGTACTGGTGCCAACCAGGATATATAGTAGGTGACGTCACGAGGCAGTGTCGGCGCGTCGCTATCGGAATGCTGCACGGGCGCCGGTGGAAAGCAGCTGTTGCGCAACAAGCTCATTTCCTACTCGGAAAATAGGTGAGGAGTGCCGTGAGCGACGAGCGCGGGGGTGCGCGGGACGGGGCGGGGGCACGGTGGGGAGTTGGCCCCCGAGGGGCGGGGGCCACCGAGCGGGAAGTGGCTGCTGCTCTTGCGCAACGGAGAAAGCCAGCGTTTTCCGGCGACGCGCGATCATTTTCGTAAACGTGTGAATTGAGCGAAAGTGAATGAGAAAGTTGTAATTTAAAAATATAAAGTGACGCATTTGTGCTGTCTTAAACATATAATATAATTTGTAGAATCATCTTCGTAATGATGAGGCGCCGTTGTTATTGTGATGAATTTGGTTAGTGTCGCGCATAGGTTGTTGTTTGTTGTCGCTCGCCTTATATCTGTGCTTGTGCTGAAGGTACTGCAGGTCAGACCTGCTTCAGCCGTGACTGACAAACACACAGGCTTTATAACAAAACGGTAAAGTTCCGATGACCCACTGAAAGTCATGTTATGTGTCACTAGATCACCATGTATGACCGGTATTTTAATTAGAACTGATTAAAATGGACCTCCCTTTTAGTTATCTACTGCGACTATGATTTACAAGTATGCAATTGAATGACGATAAAAACCAAGTCCACTTGTTACGTTGTAAATTCTATAAGACATTTTGACATTTTTCATACCAAATAAATTTCTGTGTTACGTGAAAGCACTTACGTCTTCAGCCATTTCCGCGATATTATAATAAAGCCTTCCATTAGGGATGCAGTAGTACGAAGTATTTGAAAAAGCTGCAGAAAAATGAATTATTGGAATGCACAAAACAAAACAGCAGCTGCATTGGTACAATAGAGCGTGTTAGAGACCAATTTAATTGATTCGAAGACAGCTATAAGCGCATTTGATTAACTAATCAATGAGGTCTCCTTTTAAAGTTTTTAAGGGAAATGACGATTCATGACCAGAAACAAAAAATCTAATAGATACGAGTATGTTAATGTTACCGTGCACTAGCTTCTGACGTTTTATAAGTGCCCATGTAGGCCCATGTGAAATAAAAAATTTTGACTTTGACTTTGGCTTTACTTGCACCAACTTCATCTTCACTTTGAGGAATGTGTCCCAAGGGAAGAAACATTAAAGAATGATGTTGGTAATCGAAGAACTAAGGAGATAATTTTCGTATGAATTGCCTACAGTGTCAAGAACGACCGGCATATGCGTACTGATCATTTTACACCCATGGTCCCCATTGATAGGGGTTTAAAAAAAAACAAATAAAATTTTAAAGTTACCAACGTTACGTGCACGTCATAAAATTTCCTTACTGTAGTTGACCCTTAACATACACACGGGCAAATGAGACAAATGACAGATTAGATTTTAGATTTCACGTATTATTGTTACGATACCAATACTGGGGATAACGGGTATACACGTTGAGGACGTTCTCGGGTGCTCATCTCTCTCGTCTACACGGATGAGGGCGCGACTCGAATCATCACCCTCTGTGTTTATTAGTACTTTATTAGTATACAGCAGGAAATAAAACGTTTCCAAGCTTCTGGGATTTGAATTTAAAGATTTAGAAGCATTTTTATTGTACTTCAAGATATTATATTCCAGTAAACTTTCAACATGGTAGACAATTATTTTGTTTAAAATTTTTATCTAAAAAGAATAGGGCTACAGAACTAAGTTAATTACTCAGCTGCAGATTTTACAGAAGTGAAGATCATAAGAAGAGATACTCGTCTCTTCTTATAGTCTTCACTTCTGTTAAACCTTTTCTTAGGTTCATGCCGAGACGTTCGCGCCTCGAAACAATATCATTTATCCAGAATTGAACATGCGGGAAACACCACATGCCTAACAAGGATGACTTGTCGCTGTGCTGCGAGTACACATCTATTGTGACTCGATACAGTGATGCCGTGCCATCTTATTATTTCCATAGTCATTTGTTAGGTAACGACGAAAATCTATGAATCGTATTTTATTTGAATGTTACCTAAAATTTGGCAAGCACGGCTACTAGCTACCTGCTCAAGTTTTATAAACACACATAAAATCATTAGTATTTTGTATTTTATAAATAGTAAAAAAATATTAATATTACAAATTATGTACTGCACGAGTTACTACTCTACTAACGTCTTGTCAAAAAAATTAAATCATTATAGAAAGTAACCAAAATGGCAAGCGATGGTCGACAAAGGGTCGACTTAGAGGCGATCGTGATCAGTGGAACGTGCGGCGCGCGCGCATATGTGCGCAGAAAAGTAAAAGTCGGAAGGTGTTGGTACGAGCGCGCGCAGCGTTCTACGAGCGGGGGGCGGGGGGCATACGGAAACACTCCGGAAGATTACTTTTACTCTCGCCATGAAGCCTGCGCGGGCGGCGGGGGAGGGGGCCGCTCTGCTCCAACGACACACTCGCGTATTTACCAGTTACTGGTACTGTTACGCAACAGGTGACCAATTACTAGCTTTATGCACATGAGTTAGCGTGCTTTCAGTAATGATTAACACAATAGCAGTCACAGCACCCGCAAGTCGTTATAATCATAGTATCGCGTAAGATAGCCAACACACCCCTGACTACATCCTAACGAACACAGACAATAGCATTCGTAATTGACCACCTAATAACGTTTTTTTCTTTATATTTTTCTTTATACTCTAACAATCTATGATATTATTGGTAAGGTTGTGTATCATTACAATCATTAACAGAAACATACACAATACTCCATAATCAAATAGCATTTCCCTTCAAGAACCGTGCAGTTTACTCAGCCCAGCAAATGAGTAACCCTTTCACAACACCTTGAGAGAAGCTAAAGTCATAAAACCACACTCTTGTTAATTCTACAAACAACGCTAAGCACATTTAGTTTTTTAAGTATAGCACTTGAAGTATTAGTAATTAAAATGAATAGTAGTAATAAGTTTAATTTCTAACACTATCAGTTGGAAGGACATTGTTAAGTTTTAAAAGTAAAAGTAGTCGGTGCCCACGCGCACGCGGAAGAGAGCACGTGCTGGGCGATAGGGAGGGGGGCGCGGGTCGCGGGGCCGCGGCGCGGGGCGAGGAGAAAGTCGCGAAAAGGTCGCCACTTTTTCCCAAATATTCTGAGTGAAAGTGTGCGGCCACGCTCGAATTGATCAAAAAAGATACCTCGGAGCGATGACGCGCTTGCTCCGCTCCGCCACGCCCCGCGCCCTCGCTGCTCTCGGGATCATAGTGACCAAGCCTCGCAAGCTCCAACACCTCATGCTGGAGCCGTCATACTCGGAGATGTCAAGATAATGATTACGCAGTTCAGTTACTGGTTACTTTTAGTGTAGTTATTAAATTGGACTTTGAATTTAATTAATATTCTGAAACGGATATTTTTTAAACCTTTGAGAGATAAAAAATATATATAATCATATTGGACGACGAGAGTCTAAAATATTTGTTATTTAAACTGAAAGTAACAAATTTCAGTTGGCACTAGTCAGCGTAAGTCAATCAATAAATCAAATAGAAAACTAATGCTAATCTATTGAAGTGTTGTACAGAGCGTTTTATTGTTCAAGCGCAATGACAAGTAAGCATTAAGTGAGCATGCGAGCATCTACAGAGAACGATCAGACGACAGCCGCCTTTAGGTATATATCCTCACATACCTAGCACGTAATCCGCAGTAAATATAGCTTTACTAACTGGATTATGACGACAGTTATTTAATGTAATGTGATACATTTTTAAGTCTTAGCTGAAAGACCCAACAGAGCCGACGTGATGAAGTTTACTCTTAGTAACCCTACCGCAGGCTACAGCTTCAACCTTCAAAGCCGTGAGACTTGAGAGCCATGGTGGTCCTAAGTTTTCTTGAAATCTTGGATTTGAAAGATGTACAATTTTTCGTTCAACGTCACATGTGTAAGTTTATCGTGGCACAAGAATCGATGAAAAAACTAAACTTCTTAAATGATGGAAAACGTCGAGATGTTTTCAAACAAACGTCAGTATTGATAGGAAATCACAACAACCGCTAAGTGTTCCACGCTATTCTGGAACGGGAAGAGTACAGACATGGCCTCCCTTCACGAGTCAACGGCTACAGAGCACCAACAGAAAATTTCGGCAATATTTTAGGAGATGACATTTAGACACTGCAAGTCTTTTACCTTTCGAATTTCTAATGTATCAGAGCTTACTATATACGCATCTTTAGCAACTGTGTTGTGTGAATTTATGTATGTATTTTAAAGATCTGTCCTATAATAAATTCTAACTATTGGCAAAAGGTGCACTAATTTCAAAAGCAATGTTGTGTCGATGTTTGAAAGTCGTTAAAGCACGATTGGTTACTATTTAATTATCTATCTATATAATATTATAAATGGATAGCTGTTCGTCAGCCTCATTGAAACTCGAAAAAGGCTGGACCAATTTGGTTTTGAAATAGGGAAGGACGGGGACAAAGTCAGGAAGGTTTAAACGTCACCGTTTCCCTTCCCCGTTCGTCCCGTCTCCGTTTCGTCTTCCCTAGACTATCACATTTATCAATATTTCAAGACCAAAACGGTCCAGCGATTCATGAGTTTAATTTTTAAAAAATATGTAAAAATTCACGAATAGTTATAATATGAATAAAACGCCATATCGAATTAAGATTTCTTTTAAAATAATATAGCCATATGTTAGACTAAATAAAGATTTTTATTTTAAGGATAACGCAATTTATCCTTTTACAGTTTAGTAAAATGGTACGTATTATAAAATTCATTCACAGTACGTCATTTAAGCTGGTTAGTCAGAAATATTTTCATACATAAATAGTTACAACAAAATAATTGCGACATTCAGTCAATTAATCTATCACAAAGAAGCGCGTGAAGTTTCACTCGAGTGGCTTACGTGTTGTGATACAACAAGACAATAACAGTTTACGAGTAACTGTCATCCTCAGTTTATATTACACTTGTGTTTAGTGCATTTTATAAGTATGGAAGTGGCACCTGATTCACTTCAGGGCCCATACTGCTTGAAAGATACTCGTTGAAATGGTAAGCCATTATTTCCTACAATTATTGATTAGCCTATATCATCTTGCAACCTTTGTCATCGGCCTCATCTAGTATCGAAGAGAAGACGAAAATAAAAATTGACGTGTAAAAGAGTTTGTAAAAACCTACTTACAAAATAAAATCATTTGTCATTGAAGTGGAAATAGAATTGCAACGAAAACTTTGGGCGGGTTGATCGGATCTTACTGTATATCGATTGAGGGGTATCACATCGAAATCTTTTCGAGGCTACTCCTTTTGCCCCTGTTCCAGGAGTCAAAACAAACTCAAAAAATCTTAAACCCCGACGCGGTCAATCATACCTTTCAGTTTCAAGGTTATTGACGGTTCAACTTACTCGTTCACTGAATAAGACTAACTCCTACGAAATATTTGGTTTTAAGGTTCACCATTAATGTACCCCTTTTCGTTTCATTTAAGATAAGCTGTTCAGAGACAAACTAGCTTTTCAAAAAACTCATTGTACATAACCGAAATGGACCCTGTTACACACACTTTCCCTTACAAGCGTGTCGTTCTTGGAAAACGTTGGTTAACTTTCAATGTTTTTACTTCATTGACACATTTATTCAAATTTCAGTTACCAAATTACTGATCTGTCAAAACTTTTCTTTACTCATGTATACCAGTTACAGACATAAAAATTGAGCGAGAAAAATGCGGTCATTGGTTACCAAAAGAGATACTGCGATTTTTTGCACAACTTGTTTTTCTCCACTTTATTCGAAAGTCTTCAATCCAATTATTGGATACGGTTTCAAACTAGTGTCCATAAGTTTAAAAAATACGCAGCACTCAAAATTCGTAGCAAAGAAAATGTCTACAGACGCTGAACTAGTTCTGTTAGTGCTGGCTCACTTATGCAAAATTATGTTTTTTAGTAATAAGTTATTTTATAAGTTTAGCAAGAAAGAAGATATAGTAATGACATTAGCGAAGGATTCCGGTCAGTGCGCCCTCGGGGCTTCCTTCCGAACTAATCGAGTTTAAGGTCGAAGAGCCTCCGCCACCCACACAAACATTAAGCTATGCTCAGCGGCGGTGCCGTAGAAATACTGAATGACGGACAACACAGTATAAATCGTATATATGATATCGATCGGCGTCCCGCTCTCGGAATGCGATACAAATACACGTGCCTAATGCGATAACAAACAGCGACACAAGACGCGACACGTGCGCGAGCGCGCTTCCTGGACCACAGCACTTCTCGGAAGACACAGTCTTTGGACACCGAAAATATTCAAAAAATGTGGGTACTTGTACAAGTGTGGTGGTGATGACGCGGGACGGGGCCTCGTTGATCACCTCGTGTTATCGCACATTATCAGCAGACGGTGACCCGCGACCAAAAACAAAAGCTACTCGTGTCCGCGGCGAGCAGCGCGCTCGAGGAGTCGAGGAGATGAGGGCAGCGGGTGAAAGGCCCCGCTGCCGAAACAAAGAACTCTCAATCGACCGAAAAGTTTGGTTGATACCGGCGCTCGCGCACTTTCTCTTTTTTCACGGCTCTGTCACGGCCGGCGGCGCTCTGGCTCGGGGCAGCATCAATCACGAATCTGAGCGAGTGCCGCCAGAGAAAGTGCGCGCGCGCTTCCTGGTGCTGGTGCCAGGTCACATCGGCTACCTATCGGCGAGGAGAGCCACTGACCGTTGACGAAGACGTGTTGTCTCCAGATGTGGTACTGGTTCCAGCGGTCGTCGTCCTGAGCGTGACCGTGCTGCAGCTGTGGCAGTGAGGGCAGCGGCGGCGGCGGCGCGGGGGGCAGGAGCTGCGGCGGCGGCGCGGGCGGGCCCAGCGGCTGGATGGGCTGGTGCTGGTACTCCATGGGGTCGAGTCGAGGCGTTCGGGGACGCACTCGCTCAGTGCTCACTCATCGCGGCGGGCGCGAAGACGCGGCGTGCGAGCGCGGCGGCGTGCGGCGCGCGACTGGCGAGCGGCACGGCGCGCGGGACCGCCCCGCCGCGCGCCCCCCCACGCCGCACTTCCGAGCACGCAACACATAGTTTTTAATTGCGGTGACATAACAGCCGCTCAGCGCGATCACTCTCGCCGCCGCTTGCCGCTAGCTGCGCGTCGAACGCCTACTGCCGAGCGCATGTCTTGTGTACATAAGAGTGCACGTGTCGCACGCCGCTTGTAAACAAAGCCGACAACTAGGTTATACGAGCACGCTGTGCCGCTAACATCATCACGTAATCACTTACGAGTACCCATTCATATACAATATCAAAACAAATTATACTGAACCTTGCTGTCGTAAAGTGATACCAAAATCCTACCTTACTAAGGCTTCCTATATACAGGCGAGGCTTATTGAACACTCCTGTAAAAAACAATCGAAGCCAGAATGCGATAAACAACCTGCGCTTTGTTGGAATCTATTAAAAAATAAAGTATCTAAATTATAATTCGTCATTTGAGAGGCATCGGTATAGTAAGCATTTCTTCCTTATACTTATTTAAATCCCAGTTTTGGACTACCTTAGAAAACCTGGCTTATTTTCCACATAAGGGTTAACCTAAATAAAGAAACATGACATTGAAGCGCGCGTTGAAGTCTTTTGCTCGGCGCAACTTTCCCCCGGGGATTACCAGGGCTTACCGTATTATGATGCAGATCTCATGAGTATTTACAATGCCTTCAGTAGATTTTTATCAGATTTATTTATTCATTTATTATGAACACCAACTAGATAGGTATTTTACAAAAGTTTTTACGTTTAGAATTATGTAGGTACTAGTTTACTTTTGCGCAAAATGTCCATTACACAACTTGTGCGATGTGTATATTTTTTTGCGAACACCGGCGTTCGCACACCTATTGTCTTTCTATTGTGTCTAAATTAAATTAAAATAATATCAGTCAATAATTCATGTCAAATACATTTTTTGTATTTTAAATATTTTTTCATCATTACATAGTATAAAACAAAGTTGCTTGCTTAGATCTTTAAAAATACGCAAAGAATTTTGATGCACATAATATATACACAATACACAATACACGCATAATATATTCAATATACGTACCCTTGCGAAACTGAGGCGGGTCGCTAGTACATTATAAAATGAATGTTTCAAAATATGATGATGACATGAGCGTCCCGGAGTTGCACGCACGTCTTCAAGCGACAAAATCATTGAAACAGTGAAAAAAAATTGTTTTGGAAATTTGAAACGTGTGTTTGTTCCGAAATTGCTGAATTTTAATTTGTTCGTAATTAGAAGACACCGTAATCGACAGATATGGCTCCCTACAACTTTTTCCTATTCCCAAAGCTGAAGAGATTAATAAAAAAGAAAACGTTTTGCCACAAAGCTCAAGTCAGAATCGAAGAACGAGCTGACGGATTCAATTCAGAAGTGTTTCGAATATTGGAAGAAGAGCTGCCTTATGTGCGTTATATCTGAGGTAATTACTCTGAAGGGGACAAAAAGGATCATCATCATCATTTCAGCCGAAAAACGTCCACTGTTGGACATAAGTCTCCTCCAAGCATCGCCACAACGACCTGTCCTATGTGTCTCGCATCTATCGGATTCACATAGACGTACATACATGTGTACCACTAAACCCGAAGCAAATCTAGCAAACGCCACTATACCGAAGATATCTCGGACGTCAACCAGTACGAGATCAGAATGGCTCTGAAGCAACTGAAAATAAACAAGGCCACGGGTGACGACAGTATACGGTCAAACTCATGAAGGCGGGTAAGGAACTGTCCTCAAAATTCCTTCAGAAGCTATTCTATTCCGTCAAAAAAACGCCACGGGCATGGAGCAAAGGTGTGCAGGTTCTCTTCTATTAGAAGGGCAACAATGCCCTGCTTAAGAATTACAGGTCCATCTCAATCCTGGGCCATGCCTATAAGATGTTTTCCAGAGTCATCACGAATCGTCTCTCGCACAAGTTCGATGACTTCCAGCCTTCCAGCCTGAATAAGCCGGATTCCGAAAATCTTTAAATGATAAATGATATTTATTTTGTAAATAGGTTTTAAATTTTTGTGGTGGACGCCTCTCTGCTTAGCGTTTGTGGACTACGAGAAAGCCTTTGGTTCGATCCAGACCTAGGTTGGACCGATTTGGCTAACTTTGGCCTTGAAATATTTTTGATGGTCCAGGAAAGTTTAAACGATGATAAAAATTGAGAAATTATCAGAAAAAAAATCACTACCACAATATTCATAGTCTATTTTGATCGCCAGCATAGAAGTGTTTTTACAAAGTACAGGCGTAAGGTTACAATATTTAGTTTAGAAAATTCCACGCGGACATAGACCGGTTTTAAGATAAAAGTAGAAAATGACTCTTTATTGCAAATCATAACATCAGAATATTTCAGAGCCGGTCGGTGGGGGGAGGGGGTTGTACGCCGATAGCGTTGACAATGGTGTTTACTCGGCGCGACCAGCTGCCGTTGACTCACACACTTCGCACACTTGGTCACTTTTTCAGGAATTTCACAACAAATATAACTGATCTGAGTTTTAATAACATAACTACTAGTACTTTGCTTGTGACTCGTCCGTGAATGTATTCATAAAAACTACTCTTAAACCGTATTTCATAAAATAATAATAATAATGAACGTCTTTATTTATGCCAAGTTTAATTTTTTTATTGATTATAGGTTCGCGCTTGACCGCTATCTCACCTGATGGAAAGCGACGTTGCGGTCGACGATGGAGCGCGCTTCAAAATTTAAAGTCTAAAAATCAAAAGAATAAAAAACATTGTTTACCCGGGAGTCACCATTGCGTGGGCCACCCGGAGGAAACTGGGGAGCATACTGTGGAGGTGGGGATCAGAACGCCTGGGGACAAGCGGACTTGCACGACCGTCCGCTGGCCCTGGTAAAGGCCATGTCAAATTTTCAAAAAACTCCTTCTTATTCTACGTCTAAAAAAAGCCTTAGGAAAACACGTTCCTACACCCAGTAGCTTCTGCTGTGGAGTGGATATGTCAGTCAGTTAGTATACCGCAGACCAAGATACTCAGTGAACACTGCGTAGCTCAAAACTCACATAACGAGCGAGTGTGTCAGACTTTTACTGAGTAAAACTCCTTTTTTCTGGAACGCAAGCTCCAAAACCACGGGTTTCCCTTTCGAAAATAAACCCATATCCCCTGTATTCTTAGGTTCTGCTGGGGTTTGGATTTATTAACATCTGTTTGAGACGCGTATGGGACACGTTTTTTTTTTATGGTAGGTGAAAATCATCCAATGACGAAACCCGCTCTTGGGCGGAGCGGGAGACCAGTGTCAGACTCTTACTGACTAAAAAACCTACCCCGTACCTTCCTTGCCTTATTCCTGGAGTCGAGGTAACAGTTTGCACCACCCTCTAGGCTCCAGGAGGCTTCGACCCTGAAGGGCCCCTGCAACGTATGGGACACGTGCTGTTGATGACGGACGGCTAGTTAGCGAGTTCTATCTGGAAGTCGAAATCGAAGTCCTCGCTGTTGGGACGTGAGGACGTTCGTACTCTCACTTGCACTGCCGCCTCCTTTTCTAGCCATACTATTTCGTAAAAGGCCTTGCGATAAACGGTAAAGGCAGGACCCCCAAGGTCACCACTGAATTAATGTTACTGATTTAGAACAATTGGGGAAATAATACAATCTTGCAGTCATTTGGGAATAATGATACCTGAAGCGGGGCACCTGATAATTTTACAACATAACCATTTAAAAAAACTTAAATTTACAATATAAATGCAGTTTGAATTTTACGAATGCAGTCTTAACAGTATTGAAATATAACAGAGGTGTTGGCAACTCTGGATATCATTACATAGTATGAAGTCTCGAGCACAGGCGCAGAGTAGCCAGCCTTGCGGTTTTCTACAGGATGCATTTTGGAGAGTGTGCGCAGGAATTGCATGATTTGATTCCGCCATCCCAATTTCACCTTCGGACATCCCGGCGTACGGCAAGTATCCACCCTTACGTTGTTGAGACACCTGCGGCCCGGACTAAGCGTTTTGCCTCGTCATTTATACCGCGTACATCGAGGGATTGGAACAGTTTGCCGACTGCAGTCTTTCCGTCCGAATATAATTTGGGTGTCTTCAAGGCTAGAGTGAATAGGCTCTTAATAAACTAGTGCGCCTTACCATCAACGATTGCATCACTGCTTACCATCAGGTGGGATCGCAGTCAAGCACTAGTTTATTGCAAGTTAAAAAAAAAAAAAAAAAGTATAAAACAAAGTTGCTTACCGCTGTCCCTATGTATGCTTAGATCTTTAAAAGTACGCAACGGATTTTGATGCGGTTTTTGTAATAGATAGTGATTTAAGAGGAAGATTTATGTGTACAATACATGCATAATATGTTCTACTCGCTTTTTTCAGCGGCTTCGCCCGCGTACCTTAAATGTAGCCTATGTCACTCAGAAGTAAAGCAGCTTTCTATTGTTGCTAAAATTTTTCCAATCGGACCAGCAGTTCCTGAGATTACCTCCTACAAAAAAAAAAACAAAGAAACAAAAAAACAACTTTTCCTCTTTATTATATTAGTGTAGATATCTGTACCTGTGCGAAGCTGGGGCGAGTCGCTAGGTAAAAATAGAAAATACTTAACAACTTAAATGATTCTTATCTAACTTAAATGAGTTATTTTTGTTTATATACCTATATAATATATACAGCTACGATTCGCGCCGCGCTTCACCCGCCCACTTGGTATGCACACACGGCAGCGGTGACTTCTCTAACCAACCGTACGATCTCATCTAATACAAACACTAAGACGAGTGTGTTTATCAATAAGACCTCTACTTCTAGGAATTTCTTTCTATTTTACAATATTCAATGGAAATATCTGGGCAGACGTCACAATGGACTGCGGAAATGCAACTTGACACCTGATAAAATACGTCGCACATGCAACAAGTACAATGGGTGGTGTTGCTGAGTTCTGCAGTAGAAGTAAGCAAGATCTGAACTGAGTAGTAACAGCCGGTAACCTCGACTCGTATGGTCCAGTAACTCTTGAAGCGCTCTGTCTTGTAGACAGATACGCATAATCAGAATAATTGAAACAAGATCGACCCATTTAGTGGGACAGAGTCATCAGAAACTCGAAAAAAACAACGATGTTCAATCGACAGTTTAACTGCAGTTTGGAATCTTTTATCAACTGGGAAACAACAAAACTTCGTTGTTTATGAATCACTTCGGACAATTTCTTTCCCGCTTGCAAAGATGTACTTCCACATTGGTCCAATTTTAATAATAGGTACAAATATGCATCTTCAAATATTGTACGCATAATTATAGTACTCGTATTTTTATACGTTATGCAATTTACATTGAATGATTACCTACCTTAAAAAAAACATTACCTACATTCAAATAGTATCACGTGATAAGTAAAAGTGGCCAAGAGCGTGTCGGGCCATGCTCAGAGTAGGGTTCCGTAGTTTCCTGTTCGACACAAATTTCTCACAATATAACCGAACTCAGTAGCCCATGTATTTGGTGGTAATTTTGGATTGTGTGAACCGATTTAATTTTTTTTGTATTTTAATTTGAAAAAAATACGCTCAGGATAATAAAATATGTAAAAACAGTTTAACAAAAGCTTATATGTACAATTAAATTAAAAAAAGAATTCTACTTTTGAGATTTTTTCATAGTTTTCTAAACTTATGGTACAAAAGTTTAGAGGGAGGGCATTGTTTTTAGGGTTCCATAGTCAATAAGGTACCCTTATATATTCATTTTTATAATTATATAAAAATACATATAAAAATACACATAAATAGTTCTGATGAGAACTAATTTTAGGTTTACTTGTCAACTGTCACAATCAAAATGTTTAAGATTAATATAATATTTTTAAAATAACACCGGCTTCAATTCTAAAGTTTAAAAGTTTTAAAGTTCGTGATACCTCTAATTTTGGAAATGAAACTTGAATAACGCAATAACGAAACCAGAATTATTATTTCATTTTCAAATTGAAAGTGTATTAGTTTATATCTAACAAGAGCGTATGTATTTCATACATTACTTCTCAGACATGGTACTGTGTAAAAGACACTTAAAACAGGAGGAAGATATTATGTATTAATGCACTAAAGCAACGCATCAGAAATTTAGAACAGGAACAAGCTACAAGAACTGTAAAAGAGGCTGCGCAAGCGAGCGAATACGCAGCGGTGCGTGATGAAAGTGTGCGTACGAGCTTGTGTGTGTGTGAGCGATAACCTGGGGCTATCGGCATCTCGCGCACTTGAACCCGTATTGTTTCGTACTGGTTCATTCCGCCGCTATGAGATCGTTTAGTTATTTTGATAAGCACGCGAGTCAGCTCAGCACGAGACTACCGTAGCGACCGGGCTGAATGTTACCAATACTTCCTCGCTACACAGTTATTTTGTAAAAATCGAAGTTAGATTACTTTTTAAATATACTTGTACATATATTACGATACACATTAAAGTTTTATCGGACAAGTTTGTTTTTCATCACGCTTCGTCACGGTTACGGTTGCCTTCTTTTTTATGCAGATAAAGTAACTTTTCAGGGTTTCGTAGTCAACTCGGAACCCTTGTAATTCAATCCCCTAATAATCAACATGTATATCAATCACTACCCCAGGGTGGGGTCGGGGGGTGTAAAGTAATGAGTTTTTTTTTCATTTCAACGCTAACGTGTGACATATTGCCAGATAAATATTTAAAAATGAATAAAAGTTTAATAAAGTTACTTTTGTTACAATATTAATATTTTCAAAAATAATCGCTCTAAAACTAAAAAATAAATCTTTTTCTATAAATACTGAAGTGGCGGCCAAAACCAAATATATAATTTTAGATTCATCCCCAATGGATAGTTTGGTTTAACAAAAAAAATACTTGCGACTCGAAGAAATCAAATCATGCGAATTATGTATTTTCAAGTACTTCACCTGATAGAAATTAAAGCACAATATTTTAAATTATAAAGTAAGATCCGCAACCCTAGTCATGATACAGGTACTAATTCTAATTTTGTTTTAGAATTTAAAGTAATAATCAATTCATGCGCAGACCAGCTAAAAACCTTATGAATATTTATGCCAAAATAAATTGTTATCGTAACTGTCAGTTTGTCGGTGACATGTTTTCAATTGAATACAAGAAATATAACATCCTTTATTTCTTTATTTTATTTAAACAGTAAGACCGAAGGCGATGACACCATTTAAACACAGAAAAATTAAATTAACAACAGATAATTGACAAGTCGCGCAGGACTTTCAGGAGTCATTTAATAGGTATTACACATAGTCGTACATTCATCTCACAGAATTTCATACAATCTGATAATATCGTCTTTCATTCTTCCCCAAACATATCATAATCAGTGTTCTCTTCTAACAGAGCGTTACTCCGTGGTATGGGTGATTTGGAGTGCGCAACTGTACGAGACGTTGAAATTGTCAGGAGATGATGTTTCCTGCAACGACTGTAGTGGCACATACAAATTACATACGAGGTTTTGTAAGCCCGAGTATTTTGAATGCCACAATAATCTGGTCACGAGACCGTTTAGCTTCTAAGGTATTGAAACCCGAGCAACTTAGCAGAAATTTCGTGGGATATAGAAAAGGATAATAGCCATAAAGACGTTATGACGTTTTTGTTGTTTATACCTAAAAATTTTTTTGCACTTTTTCTAAAGTTAACGTGTACTGTTTTTCAAAAGGATTTCAAGCGCATCCTTGGTCGAATAATATACTATGAAAATAATAAATGAATATGTTATTTTCATAGTGTTTTCTATGAAAATTAAAACATTCAATACAAACTTTCGAGTTCATAATAACTCGAAAGTTTGTATTGAATGTTTTTACGTTTTTTTTTTTAAATATAAATTTGATTTAAAAAGAAAGATATATTTATTTTAATATTCATTCACGCTAAATACTCTCGAGCGTTTGATAGTCTAGATCGGACGTGTTATTATCCATATCAATTGTGGTGTCTCTTCTACAAAGGCTATTAGTTGAATGTTTTTACTCTTTCATGGTAAACTACTGAAGGCTGTACTTTTTGGACTTAAGCTCTTATGAGCACCGAGCGCATTATGGTTGGCATAATGCCGTGTTGGAGCCCAAAAATTGGATGTAATATAGATGGTTCAGTAGTAAATCTTAAATAGAGGACAGGGCAATCTTTGGACTCAAACAACCTACCGTCTTCCTATGCTCTACACCATAGATATATCAATCTACACCGTTCCGTTCAGTTTAGTTTATTCTGTTCAGGTTATTCTAATTGTCTGTAAAATATTGCCCTGTGTGATGAGAGCGCTCTTCGTACTCTTGTTCTCCGATGTACAATAAAATATTAATTTTCATATATAGGTACATTCAGTCAAAAAAGTATCGAGAATTGATGATTTGTTTATGGTTGCAAATTCAAATGTGATTTCCGTTTTCAATTTATTAACAATTCGCGGCAAGAACTGAACTCAATTTCGGAAACAGCGTTTAAAAAATGTTTTGATGATTTATTCGTTGGCGTAAGTGTATCGTTTCTGAAGGGACATACTTTGAAGGTGATAAAATAAATTTGGATGAATAACAAAAATTTCGTGGCTTATTGATCTTTTCCCGGTACTTTCTTAACAAAGCAGTATATCAATGAATAGCTGTTTGCTCTCTTCAACTTAACAACGTGGCAACGGGCGGACCAATTTAATGATTTTTGATCTTGAAAAATTCGTAATAGCTCAGGGAAGGTTCAAACGATACAACGAAAAAAAATCGGCTATACGAAGTTGCCGGGTAGAAATATAATATACATTATTAAATAAGTCTCATTTGCAAAAACTTTCTTGGTGTACAATAAAGTACATATAAATAATTTAATATCTTATGTTATATCTGTATTATAGAAGAAATGGTTTTATAATTATTAAAAAAACACGAATTTATCAATTTGTTAAATATCTCGTATAGCGCATGGTTTTTGGCAATACTACTTTCACTGATTTAATAACAACATATTTTTTAGAATACATAGGGAAATCATGCAATGTCTTTTCCCGTTCTTGGGTGGACAAGGAGAGCTCGTTAAACTTGTGCTGACTAAATGCACTTTCATATTTCTAAAAATTTCAAACTCTTCTTTCTTTGCCTTCGTGTCAGGGTCCCGGGGATTCGGGATCTCTTTCGCTCAACTCGTAACCCCAACAGGAGTCGACACTGTTGGGCCCCTACAGTTTGCTGGCATCTCCTTGAGGCGCGTATGGAACACTACTCGCTGTCGACGACGCGGGCTCGATCCGGACGGTCACTAGACCAGCGGACGGCGAGCAGGTGGCTCATTGCTAGTCGTCCGCAAGCCGCACTCATTAATTCAATTAGGAATTGGATTGACATTGATCGTGATGATTTTGAGGGTGTTTACCCATGCAATGGACACTACTACTACTAGCAGTAAGATAAAACCGGCTAAGAGTGTAGGCTAGTTCGTAGTTTCTCGTCTGTCACTTTTGAGATATTTTTTCATATTTTCTAAACTTCTGGTTCAAAAGTTAGAGGGTGGACACCTTGTTTTTTTACTTTTGGAGCGATATATCCGGAAATATTTACACTGTCAAAAAATTTATTACGGGACCCTTAATCATTTTTAAATACCTACCTAACAATACATCACACGTTATGGTAGAAATGAAAAAAAAAATCACTTCCCACTATAAGTTTAGGGGAGGTACCTACCGCAATAAAACATGTACTACTGGGCCCAAAAACTTTGAGGGAAGCGGAATCCATCGATTCGAGAAGAAGAAGAAGAAGAACATGTTTTACCACTTTTTATTTTTGCACTTTGTTGGCGTTGTTGATATACGAACTGATATCAAATTTCAGCTTTCTAGTGCTAATGGTCGCTGAGATTATCCGCGGACGGACAGACAGACAGATAGACTTGGCGAAACTATAAGGGTTCCTTGTTGACTACGAAACCCTAAAAAAGAACCTTTTCGTATCTGAGGCCGGATACAAAAACGCTTGATTCTAATTTTCATGGCTTTGTGTATAGTCAAAATAAAATCTATCATACACGAGTCAATTTCAAAACTCTTTCTGCTCGCTCTTGTGTTTATAATTCAATTTCAAATTATTATTTTTTTATAAATCGTGAGGGAGAGGCCTCACGCCCCGGCCGTCGCAGGAGATAGCACGAGCGTCACGAGTCCCACGAGTCGTAGGATGTTTCCAAACGCGGGAGTTGCGAACTACGGCTTCAACCGGAAAGGAAAAAGATATTTGATAATTACCCACCCCATTGGGTGGCTAATCATTAAATATCTTTTTCCTTAAAAAAAACGAACCAATTGACATCTCAGTTCAATTTTGTAAACTATATACATATTAACAATGTAGTAATTGGAATCAATCGTCAACAAGTTCGTAGTCCCACTCAAACGCCCATCGGTGACCTAACTAAAAGCATTTTTGAAATTTGAATCAATCCTTGTTTTTGTACCAAGTCATTTCGTCGAGTTCCACGAATATCGACAGCTACAAGAAAGTCACAAACAAAGAGTTTCTTCTTAACTAAAAGTCCAGTTTCAACTTGTTTCTAGCGATTTCAACTTGGACCAAGTTGATAAAGAAAGTAATGAAACCGAAGAGAGAGCATGAAAATGACTTCCGTGCTCTAATTTACAAAAACTCGGCATTGACTTGTTCAGGCTTACCGTTTAAGTCGTACTAAATAAGACATGTTATAAAAAGACCTTTATCTAGAAAATATGGCCTAAGTGTGATGATACATATAATACTTTTGTTACAATGGGTCCCAAGAGAGTTGGCACTGCCAAAACTCGGCGCGATTCGGCCGGCAGGTTTCACTTTCATGGGAGAGAGCGGGGGGAGCGCTGAGCGCGGCATGTTGCGCGGGGGGGAGCGGAGTGCACGCCCGCGCAAGCCTCTTACCACAAAAAATAAGCAACTTTTCCTTTCTCAAAAACACGAACACTTTCACCTTTGCCGAAACCTGCGCGAAAATACCGCAGCACTTAATGCGCATATTAGCAGAGATGCACCGTTTAGTTTCTGTGTCGTTTAGTGTCGTCGCGAGCTCGACCTACGTGCCGCCACTCCTGTGCATATTCACCTAACTTAATATGTATTTAAATTTACTAGCGTCATCTCGTATGAACGATTCAATTAATTTTCCATGCGTTCGATTGCATTCTTATCGTTCGTTTTCAGAGAGGTTCGTAACAATTTCAATAGCAGCTCTAACTATAAATATGCTTATCACAAGACCATTCAAAGTGTTAGTGTACGAGCGATATATACACAGAAAATGTTTCCGAGTATCGCAGTTTGACTTTCTAAATGGTCGATAAGAAATATCTTTGCCAAAAAAAGTACAATCATCTGTTACTTGTTAGGACTATAGAGATGATTTAAGTAGGTTGTTGCTAAGGAAATGTACCACCACGAGCAACGTGGTCGAAGCGAATGCGAGGCAGGTGAGAACACAGACAACAGCGCCGGAGCCTGCAGGAGGCGGCGGGAGGGCTCCTGTGTACAACAGGCGAGGGGCCAGCCGAGTCTCTTATCGCGTTGTTATCGCTCCATTGTGCGCGAACAATAACACCCATGTTTACACTGACCACACCTGGCCGCGCCAGCCTCGCCACCACGTCAACACCACAGCGCCATGAGGCCGCTTGTAGATCACTAGACACATAAGTCACTCATTGATAGACACCATACTCTCATTGGAAAGAATACATTTTCCAGGAAAAACTAAGGGTTAATTAGTACTTCATAAACCATATCGAACCCCAGTTCATTGTCCTGAGCTTGACCATCAGAAGCTTCCTAATCATTAGACCCGCGACTCCTCAGCTCTGCACTGCCGGCACCACATCAAGCGAGACCTCGGATCTTTTAGATATAATGACAGATTTTTGAAAGCGGCTCGGATGACCTTGCCGGTATCTTTGTAAACGCTGATGTGTTCACATTATGCGCTTTCTCCGCTCTCCACCGAAAGCCTCGTGGTGCTCTATTTCGTTTCGCTGAACTGTTGGACCGAGTAGGTAGCCCAATTCTAAAAACAAAATTTTACTTCAATCTTATCGTAAAGTTGAAGAAAACATTGATGAAAGTTAGTCAATACGACATGACTACCACAACGCTTAATTAATTTCCAAACAATAATAACACTTAACAATAGAACGCCTGCTTCCATACTTCAATGCCAAGTTCATGAAGTGTTTCATGAACGTGACACTGTCGCTAGCCGCGCTCGCTGCTGTAGCGGTCACTCGAACGTCCGTCACGGTGGCCCTCGGCAAGAACGTAATAAAATAAACATATTCTTGAATGTATATACTTCAGGCAGGATCACAGTCAAGCATTAGTTTATATATGAAACTAGCTTTTGCCCGCGGCTTCGCCCGCGTGGTATCGGGCTTGGGGTTTTGGTTTCCGGGATAAAAAGTAGCCTATGTCTTATTCCGGAGTGTACCCTATGCTAATTTTATCCAGATCCGTCCAGCCGTTTTGGCGTGATTGAGTAACAAACATCCAAACATCGTAACTTTCGCATTTATAATATTAGTAAGATAAAAAAGGAATCAGACAAATTGTACAACAAAATAACAGCTACTCCATACTTTTTAGGAAATGAGAGCTTATAACTTTTGTTTGATAGTGCTGATAGATCAAGTTGCTGTCGATTTGGGCGCAATATATTTGGACAAATCCGAATTAGACATTTTTATTTCACAGACGATTCAGACACACACTGTTTGGCATAGTCAGATATAAGTTTTAAAATATAATATAATTATGTGAAAAAAAAAACTATTTCAAAGTGGTTTTAAGACGGCAACTTTGGGTAAAATTTTATTTCATATTTTTAAACTTTTTATCTCTATGTACTAAACAGTATTACTAAATTTGTTGATGTCCGAATCGTCAGCAACTCGATAAAACCAGAATAGGTACACAAACATTATGCGAATAGGTGTGTATAAACAACAATATTTTTATTAATGCAAAACCTGAATGTAGTTTGTTTAGAATCAGTAACAGACGCGATTCCAATGATTTTTACACCATGTAAAATTTTCCTCCACCGAGTTCAAAGCTTTGAAGATTGGACTTAACCAAATCTGGATCATCAGTTAGCCAATTAAAATAAATGGAATATACTGACGGGCCGACCAAAAAAGACAGGCCGATTTGTATGTTATTTGTACGTGGGGTCGCGTCGCGTTCGATGGATCTAATGTAGCTCTACAAAGCTAGTTCCCATATAAAATGTATGGAGACCGATGCGCTCATATCGACCTAGTGACTCACGTAGGCCCAATATAGTTCTTCCTTAACAGATGAATGTAGCGAACGATCACATGGGTAGATCATTACCACAATTTGGGGACGGATATTTCTTATTCAGGAAACACGTTCCCTTGAGATCATTATACAACTTTTCCTCAAGTGTAGCCTCTTACACACCGCCTTTACTTTATAAATGTTAAAGCCCAGAGCCACGTACGCTGATCTCAACGAGTCGGTCTCTATATATTCTTTATGGAAACTAGACTTATAGAACATGAACATACCTATTAGATTGATGGCACGCGTGACGTTGTTCTACGTACAAATCAAGCGCAGGCCACGTGTGCAACGGACTAATGAAGTCCTAGCTTTAAGGTGACTCGGAACTATCTCAAAGTGAAGTGGAGTATGTCTATGAGAAGTATCTTTAAAGTATCACGGATAATGGTTCATCATGGTTTTTAAAGTAGTCTACCTACATATGATATAGGAATATTGTACCTATGACAATTTGAGCAATGAATTATAGAAAACGATAATACACGACTTAAGTACGTACTGTCAAAAGCAAACTGTTCCCAATGGCCCCTTTTAAAAAAACTATTTTGTTTTTTTTTTTAGTGGGAAGAAATAAACAATGTAATTTGTTGTCAATGCATAGTGTGGTTGTCATTTCCCCTCATCTTCAATTTCCTTTTAAAAAAATCTTAGCCTCGTATGACCCATTAACCTAATTTAATAACGAAAACATTCAGACATTACGGTTCAAAAATCTTTTTATAATCATAAAATTACAACCCTAAATTAATACTCTAAAATATTGTGTCGTAAACTAAAATTATGACACGATATTTAAACTTAATTTTTATTCTAAACTACCTCAAAAAATATTTACTGCCCGCGCCAGCAACAAACTGAAACACGAGTGTCAAAGTCAAAGTGAAATGCCGAGTTGTAACCTTAACCCCGCGCGTTCATTCAGCGCTGAAGCTAAATTAAAATCTTTGTTGACAAAGGTATAATTTTCTGGTCGTAGGAAAAGGCTTGTACGTCTTAGTGAAACACAGAATCTAATAAAATATATGTGTTTATTATTATTTTCATTTCAGTGGATCACTGGAAAACGTTGAATGAAATGAAATCTGTCGAGTATTGCGTTAGTGACATCTTGCGTCAGGCAGCTGAACTAAAACTGCTAAGAGCGAGCGAACGCCGAGGCGCGCGGCGCCGCCACAGCGTGATCGCGGTCGTTGCACAGAGCAGAGGCAGCAAGGTGCCACCTTATGTGGACTGTGCTCTACTGCCTAAATGTAATATGTATACGTTAAATTAATAGGTACCATGCTCGAAGAACGCGCGCACGCGCAACTCACTAGGCGTCATCGTCACGTGCTGCACGCACACTCGCGCATTCACGCACACACATGTGGCTTGTACAGACGAATGCCATTAAACCGGCACGCCCACCGCACTGTTTATTTGATATATGCGTGTTAGTGTGGAAGTGAGTGACGGTCATTTACGATTCTTAACATTGTTTTATCTTGCTTATGGTATTCTAATTAATATACAAATTTAACATTTACTTGCAGTTGGCGAGTAAACAAATAAAGAATAATTATTATCTCTTATACACAATATTATTCCGTTCATTCAATAAATTACATATAAATTACATTTTTAAATATTTCTATAAAATAATAAACATTTAATAGTACATTGTTACACGAGGGATGAAAGTTAGTAAAGTTATTTCTTGGCGACCGAGCGAAAGCGAGGTCGCTAATAGTTCGTGGGACTAAATAACTCTTGAACCCGAGGTGTTGAACCACTGTGTTTTTCATTACGAATACGAGGAAAATAAAAATAATAAAAACCTGAGTCGTCATGACCTTTACCCGCCATTTTTTTTTTCAGTGGGTGTGGCTATTCAGTCAATATTTTTCATTTTATCATTGTAATAATGGGTCAGGTCAACATTTTTCTCAAATATAATATTAGTTTTAATGAAATAGTTGAAAGTAAATTAAAATAAAGTCATTAAAAAAAATATTTTTAAATTATTCCTATCTCCATGTTATTTCAATTGTACTGGCAGTATAGAAATTCGGGTCACGGTTCAATAGAAATGTCAAAATAGAACTAGTTTTTTTTTTTTAATATTTAGACAGCTGTCAGTTGAAAAGTAAAACTCCCCAGGGAGTCAAAGTACTTCTTCCAACCCTCTCCGTAGGCAAGTTTACACCTACTTTCAGAGTATGAGTAATGAAGAAATATAAAAATAGTGTCCCACCGGTATCAGGAACAATATTATTATTATATTTATAAATTTACTAGCTTTTGCCGGCGGCTTGCCCCGCGTGGTATTGGAGTTGGGGTTGGGTTTCCGGTATAAAAAGTAGCCTATGTCCTATTCCGGAGTGTATCCTATGCCTGTGCCAAATTTCATCCAGAATCGTCCAGCCGTTTTGGCGTGATTAACAAACATCCAAACATCGTAACATTCACATTTATAATATTAGTAGGATTTATCTCAGCATCTTGGAAAGCATACGAGGGGGTTTTTTTTTTTATGGTAGGTAAAAATCATCCAATGACGAAACCCGCTCTTGGGCGGAGCGGGAGACCAGTGTCAGACTCTTACTGACTAAAAAACCTACCCCGTACCTTCCTTGCCTTATTCCTGGAGTCGAGGTAACAGTTTTCCACCACCCTCTAGGCTCCAGGAGGCTTCGACCCTGAAGGGCCCCTGCAGTTTGCTGACAACTCCTTGAGGCGCGCGGGAACGGTGCGCGCCGTTGACGACTTGGACTCGGTCTTACCAGACGACCGGACGGCGAGCTACCCATTGCTCACCGTCCGCGAGCCAGTGTCTACGGTGGCCGGATATCGGCAGGATCGCGGCGGCGACGGCTACGGCGAGTACGCCGTTGCCTTTGCCTTATGCGGTCGGCCTCCTCCTTTACGAGCATTACTGCTTCGCAGAAGGAGGCGACCGCCTGCCATTCCTCTTCGCTGCGGACCATGGCCTGAACCAGGGCCCGGCGCGAGAGGTCGCCGCCGCCGATCGCCCCCACGAGGACACGGCGATGCTCTTCCCAAGCAGGGCACACCTCCACCGTGTGCTCCACCGTGTCCTCCGGGCTCGCCTCACAGTGGCGACACCCGGACGTCTCTTCCGCACGAATCCGGTGCAGGAATCTCCCGAACTTCCCATGTCCGCTGAGAACCTGCGTCATGCGGAAAGTGAGGACGCCGTGAGGTCTATCCAGCCACGCCTCAAAGAGGGGCACTACCGCTGAGATTACGGTGTGCCCAGCGCTGGGTTGCGACAGTCGCTGTTTCCACTTCACCATGAGATCTCGCCGGAGCTCCTTCAAGCATACGAGGGGTTGAAACTAACTCTCAAAGGCCCTTTTAGACGCTTTTAATGGAACGTGGTGCTTGATATTATTATTTTAATATATTTATTTATCTCAGGCCCCTGAGGTCCTGGACCTTTGGAAGGCGTACAAGGGGTTGAAACCAATTAGCAAAGGCCCTTTCAGATGCTTTAAATGGAACGTGATCCTTGTACGCACTAAGCAAGTACATCCAAGGATAAACCATGATTGATGAAATAAGTATACTGCGGCTATCAATACAATCCCGGAAGTACGGTCAAGATCCCTACCAGCACCTTACTGGATTAATATCCTTCTCCTCTTGCGAATTTCCACTCAAGCCAGCCAATAAGGCAAGAGAGAGGAGTTCTGTTCCTCGTCAATGTTCACTACGGCCGAACAATAAAGGCAAACCGGAGATGAAGAACAAGAATACTCCAGGAGATTGGGTCCATGGGGTCGCTAAAGCCCAACAGTTCGCCACAAAACTGTTCTACGGATTATATCTCATAGTCTGGTCCCTCACCCTAGACCAGCTAGGTTTGTCAGAGCGCACAAGCCTCATCATCACATCAACGTCTGAGATACTGCGATGGGGTTATTATTATTATGTACAATTATTTTTGAATACAACAATTTGTAATATAACACTAAGTTTCTGAAAGCCCTTTCAAATTGTCTTTCAACTGATACAACTATTAAATTAACAGCTGCGTCAAATTGATTTGGATTGCTGAAACGATGCGTAACAAAAAAAAAACTAGTATATAACAATGAATTTTACATGTCATTCCTATAGATTTAACTACGCTGTCAACTAACAAGACGATCAAATCAAAGTCGTTGACCATTCTTTACCGATGCACATCAATTGTCACTTGACAAAATTTTGGCAATTAGTTGATTTTTACGTCGGTCGGGCTCTTGAAAACCGGTTGTAAGATTTATGGAACTACGCAAAAATAAAACCGGCCAAGAGCGTGTTGGACCACGCTCAATGTAGGGTTCCATAGTTTTCCGCGCAAAGTAGTCCATGTATAAATTTGTAACCCAATTTCCCGAGAGATGGCGCTGTATTCGGTGATAATTTTGGATTGCCTGAACGGATTTTAATTTTCTTTTATTTGAACGAAGATACGTTAAGGATAATAAAATATGTAAAAAAGTTTTAAAAAATTATTGTTTATACGTTTAAATTACAATTTTAGTTGAATTATTATAATATTCCTATCAATTTCAAAATAATTTTCCCAGAACTTGGCTTTATAAAGTACTAGCTTTTGTCAGCGGCTTCGCCCGCGTACATAAAATATAGCCTATGTCACTCAGTGGTAAAGCAGCTTTCCATTGTTGCTAAATTTTTTCCAATCGGACCAGTAGTTCCAGAGATTACCTCCTACAAACAAAAAACAAAGAAACAAAAAAACAAACTTTACCTCTTTATTATATTAGTGTAGATAATTATATTAGTGTAGACTACTTTTGGATTTCTTTTTTCATATTTTCTAAACCTATGGTTCAAAAGTTAGAGGGGGGGATGAATTGTCTTTTTTACATTTGGAGCAATTATTTCCGAAAATATGAACATTATCAAATAAATATTTTAAAGGACCCCTAATCATTTTGAAATACCTATCCGACAATATATCACACGTTAGGGTAGAAATTAAAAAAAAAAACACTTTCCACTTTACGTATAGGGAAGGTAACCCAATAAAAAATAAATCGGCCAAGAGTGTGTCTGGTCACGCTCAGTGTAGGGTTCCGTAGTTTCCCATCCGCCACTAATTTCTCACAATTTAACAGAACCCAGTAAAAATTAGTAACCCAATTTCCAGAGAGATGGCGCTGTACCCGGTGGTAATTTTGGATTGCGTGAACCGATTTTTTTCTTTTTGTATTTTTATTTGAAAGAAAATACGCTCAGGATAATGAAATATGTAAAAAGTACGGTTAAATTAGAAAATTACTTCAGGACGTTTTTTTTTTAAATTTTCAAAAACTGTTCATCCTATCAAGTTCAAAATAATTTTCCTAGAAAGTTTACTTAAAGTTCTACTTCTGAGATTGTTTTCATATTTTCTAAACTTATGGTTCAAAAGTTAGAGAAGGGAAACGCCTTGTTTTTTTACTTTTGGAGCGATTATTTCCGAAAATATTTACATTATCAAAAAATTATTTTACGAGATCCTTAATCATTTTTAAACTAGCTTTTGCCCGCTGCTTCGCCCGCGTGGTATTGGGGCTGCCCTATACAATATGATAATTTTACACTTGATCAAACGAAATGTGATGATATAAGATAGAAAATTATCGATAAAAACACGAAAAAAATATAAAGAATATAAGTCATTTTAAAATTCAAGCCATTTATTTTTTTTGTTAAATGAAATTCCCTACTTTTGGTTTTAATTTTTTTTTCTCTGTATGTAATCAGTGCATGTTTTTTTAAAGTAGTCTTATTTGATAGCTATAAATACACAAAACAAAATTACTTATGAGGTCATTCTACACAGAGAAAACTTAAAAGCGCGATTCAGACTATCAATTTTAAAAGAAAAATGATGTTGTAAAAATAATAATTTTCAGATAATTTATTCAAACTTTATTGTAAACGACCTACCGCTACAATATGGTATTTATCACCAGAGCCGTCTTTAAATATTTATTTATTTAACACTTCTAATAGGTTCGAAAAATAAACAAAACTTTACGTACCTACCAAAAATATAGTTCTATCTCAAAATAATTATAGTGCGTCACTGAATCGTCGGTTAAACACGCTTTTGCGCGGCCCTATGCACGTAATAAGACGTAACCTCCCGCGAGACCACGGTGGACCTAACGTTAAACTTTATTATTACGAGTAGGTCATCGATATAGATAGGATATTAGTCGATGGAGTAGGTAACTTGGTTTAGTAAGGAAGGAATTCAGGCACACGACTTTTAAATAGTGATAACCGTACTCGCCGTCATATTCGGTTTTAGCTCAAAACTGTAGATATTTGAAAATTCTTACTATCTGCTGAGATCACAATGAAACACTAGTCTATATCATTTAAAAAAAACTGGACAAGTGTGATTCGAACACGCACACTGAGGATTCCGTACCTAAAATAATTTTATTGCCGAACTTGAGAGTTGGTTGAAAAGTTGGAGCAGTGGTGGCCGAGTGGTAACGGCTCCGACTTACGATTTCGTAGGTCGCGGGTTCGAACCCAGCCAGGCGCATTACTTTGTGTAATTTTTTTCATCACCACTGCTCTCAAAACGGTGAAGGAAAACATCGTGAGGAAACCGGCATGTCCTAGAACCAAAAATTCGAAGACATGTGACATCCACCAATCCGCACTGGGCCCGCGTGGTGGATTATGGCCCATTCCCTCTCCTAGAGAGAGGAGGCCTGTGTCCCTGCAGTGGGAACATTGAAAGGCTGATGATGATGGTTCAAAAGTTAGTGGGGGGGAGCCTTGTATTTTACTTTTGGAGCGATTATTTTCGAAAATATTATTATTAAAAAAATTATCAGCTGCCAATATTTAGACAGCTGTCAGTTGAAAGTAAAACTCCTAGGGAGGTAAAGTATTGCTTTCGACCCGCTCCGCAGGCAACTTTACACCTACTTTCAGAGAATGAGTAGTGAAAACTTAATTTGCCTATGGCATTAAGTCCGCCTTTGTACTTATTATGTGCATAAAGTTTTTATAATCTATCTAATTTTCTAATCTATATCTATTGGTTAGATCTGTCTTATGAAACTGCAAGCCGACTATAATTAAGTCATATTCATTCAATTGGTGTTTTTAAGAGAGACAACGTGTCAAATGGTATTGTATGCTTATTCAATCGAAGATCGAGGATATTCTTTCGACAGTTGTACTCGTCCAGTACACAACTTGCTGTGTGTCTAGCAGACGACGCAATAGAGCTAGGTAAGCTGACACTACACCGAAAGACGTCACTCATGTCAGCCAGTATAAGACTATAATAGCCTAAAAACCAATTAAAGAATACAACATGATAACATCACATCGGTAACTCTTCTTCGATCAACAGTGTTCGTCGTCAGTGTCAATCCAAAATGATGAACTGTTAGTACAGCGGTTAGTGGCCCCACAGAACAGAAGAAAGTAGTTTTAAGTCGCAAAGCACCACCTAAAGCTAAAAGTATCGGAACCAGCGAAACTAAACTTATACTTTAGACGTGTATGTCATGTTTCATAACTATAAGAAATCTTTGACGCGACGTTTTAATATTAATTAAAAGAAGGCATCGTTCTGTTTAAGAAAATAAACCGTATTTAAATAAGCACAGAGTTGTTTTTTATGTACATTTTAACTCATTGCATACAAAATCATAACCCTTCAAAGTGTCATGCAAAGTTGCGGTTAGCTCTTTGCCTCCTAATGTTTTCAATAATGGTATCGCCATCCCCATCAGCCCTAGCGTAAAGGATCTCGGTTTGCATCTTGACTCGACGCTCAGCTGGCAAAGTCAAGTTTCTAGTGTCTGTCAAAAAGTCAATGGGACTTTGCGGTGTCTGTATCGTCTGAGGAACTTTTTACCCGCAAAGACAATGCTTGTGCAGACTTTAATCTTCCTTATTGTAGACTATAATGACGTGTGTTACTTAGACCTGAACGCGGTCTTTCTGAATAAGTTAGATAGACTCCTTAACAGCTGCATTCGGTTCATATTTAACCGGTGGAAGTATGATCTTATATTGAATTTCAGGTCTGAGCTCAAATGGTTGCCTATTTGTCAGAGCAGTAGATTGCGTGCTTTAACTACTGTTTTCTCTACTCAACTCTCCCGCGCCTCCATCCTATCTCACTTTCAGTTTCTATGTGATTCACACGCAAGGAATTTGCGTTCCTCTAACAATCTCCTACTGCTCTGTCCATCTCATACTTCTGATTTTGTACCATTCTTCTTTCTATATCCAATTCATCCTTCTATGGAATGCGCTTCCTCTCGATATCAGAGTGGCCGAAAGTCGCTATGCTTTTAAGCGGCAGTTATGGAATTATTTTCACCACTAGCTGAATCCTGTCAATGACTTCTTTCTTTACGTTATATAAATATATTTATGTGTACATATATATTATTACTAGCTATTCGCCCGCGGCTTCGCCCGCGTGGAAATCGGTTATATCGCGTTTTTTAGATTTTCCCGTAGGAATGAGAAGTTCTACCACGGCAAAATATTGCTTATCCAGGACTCAAACTACCTCCATACCAAATTTTATCAAAATCCGTTCACGCGTTTAGGCCGTTAAGTTGTTAAACCAAAACTGAGTGGTAAACTATATTATATGTTTAACTTTGGGGGGGTAAAAACATACAGATTTTGGGCACTGGAAACCTGGTACCTGCTTGTAAAATAAATGTTTAATTTTTTATTTCAAGTTTCAGGAAAGGTAAAAAAAATTGTAAAAAAAAAATAATGTGCGTAAAAATGAAATATCAATATCTACCTACTTAGAGCAACTTATTTATTTTTTTACTTTAACTTCTTAGTGCATTTACCGTAATATCAAGTATCAGCCTTTTGTGATTTGACTACACATTATGCCAGTTAGTGAAGTTAATAAAAGGTTTTTTTTAGCATATTGCACACCATTGGAACGGGCATAAACTAAAGAAGTTTATAAAAGAATCCGAAGATCTCCAACGCTTTTAGTTTTTTTTTTATAGAAATTTAAAGTTGAGTTATAAAATTATTTTGTCATATCCCATACACTTTGTAGGTTTTTTATAGAAAAACTACACGTTACTAGCAAGTAATTTTGAATTTCATAGAACCATACAACAGTACACTTAATATAAAAATAAATTTTGTTTGATAGACTAATAACTTTTCAATTTATATAAGCTTAAATGCTGAAATCCGGTGTTTTTCGGAATAAAAATTAAAAACGTGTTTAAAAAAAACCGGTGGGGCAAGGAATGATTTATTGGGGCTGAAGATATAGCAAATGATCTATCCTGTCGGCCAAATCTATTTGGCAAACGATGCACCAAACACCCTGTATAATGTTATTTAATGATCAATGAACTGACTGATAAATTTTATTAATAAACTGTAAGAAATATTTTTTTTTATAGTGCCTTTTTATTTTGTTTTACTAACTTGAATTATAAATTACAAATAATTACTTCTCTTTGTTAATTTTGATTCAATATTTCTACGGCTTTCTTTTGTTTGTTATTCATAACAAAACTCACAAAAAGTCGTATTCAGTGAGGTTTGAACTCAGGCTCACTGATTAACACAGCGGCACTGCTAAACCATGAGGCCATCATGAAACAAATTTTTGCAACGAAATTATGAACTACAATCAGTTTTTGACGGCATTAATTACTCATGTCTATTTTTCGTCAAATTAAACGTCAAGTTTATTACTCAAAAAACTCGAGTGCTTGGGGATTAGGGACCTCCAGTTGAAACTGTTTGATAGCTACTTAACGGAAAGAACGCAGTGTGTGAAAATAGAGAACCTAATGAGTGAACATGTAGAAGTTCATTTCGGGGTTCCGCAGGGCAGCATCTTGGGCCCTACGTTGTTTCTTGTCTACATCAATGATCTGTGTCAATTAAACATCTATAATGCTAAAATAGTTACTTTTGCTGATGACACAGCATTACTTTTCAGTGGGGAAACATGGGGCGATGTTTTTTCAAATGCGCAAAGAGGATTTAATGTCGTGACAAAATGGCTGTTTGACAATGTGTTAACTTTAAATGTGGGCAAGACAAAATATCTAACTTTCTCTTTGCGAAACGAAGACTCGTGCATTAACAAACATGAATTAACATCTCATATATGCTCTAACCATAACGATACCTGTTGTTCTTGCACGAGGCTAGAAAGAACTAATGCGATTAAGTACCTGGGTATTGTAATCGACAGTACACTAAGCTTCCAGGAACATATCAACCAGCTAGCAGCAAGAACACGCAAACTCATATATATTTTTAAGAATTTACGACATATCGCAAATAAGGACATTATAAAATGCGTGTACCTTGCACTTGTCCAGTCACAGCTCAGCTACTGTATACAAGCCTGGGGTGGCACAACAAAAACCTTACTTTTGAAAATCGAAAGAGCTCAGAGGGCCGTTTTAAAAGTGAGTCTTTCGCTGCCATTTTATCACCCTACTACTGAACTCTATAAGCAAAGTAAAGTTCTAACAGTCCGCCAACTTTATATCTTGCACACGGTTACTAAGCAGCATTCATTGCTTACATATGACCCTACTTTAATTGAGAAACGCCGACGGAAAGATTTAGTTTGTACAAAACCGTCTTTTAAAACTAGTTTTGCTCACCGTTTTTTCTGTTACCAAGGCTGTAAGCTTTATAATAAAATAAATAGGATTTTATCAATTTACCCCCTCCCAAAAACTAAATGTAAGGCTGTAGTTAGGGACTGGCTCCAGGGTCTGGAGTATAATTCCACGGAGAATCTACTCCATTAGTGGTGGATTGACTGATTCATAGGTATCTATATAATGTATACATTCGCTCATGACACTAAACACTTACATGCACTCACCACATATAGGCACACACACAAACTCATACTGTCATACATCCATCAACATGCTAACACACTAAGGGGCAAACAGTTGTACCATTTATTTATTTTTTAATTTATTTTTTTACTTATACTTTAAAATTAAATTCTCCTTATCAACAAGATGATCTAAACTGTTAAACAAATATCTTGATCTTGTATGTATAACTTTGTTATCTTATACGCGAGTTCGTGTGGTGGGGACCTGGTGATCTGTAATACAGGTGTAAACCTATAATAGACACCAGCTCCTCACAAACAATTGACTGTAATGATATGTCCTTTGAATTTGTATTTACTGTTCTAAGGTAATTTTAAGGTCTTGTTTTTTGTGAGGAGAAATAAAGATTTATATTATTATTTCGTTTATTTAATATGTAACATATAAATTATATTTTTAAATATTTCATTAAAAAAACAAATAAAAAAACATTTAAAAATATAAAAAATAGTGTCCCACCGGTATCGGGAACAGGGTCCAAGCTACCGGCGGTCAGGGCTCTAGAGAAAGGAACCTCCTAACTATACGAGCCGTGTCCAGGAGTACCGCTTTCTGAATCAAGCCCTTGATCCAGCCGCCTAACGAGAGCCTCCTAAGGTGTTGGTCGAGGCTCTTGGCTATTAAGCCATTAGCTGACACGACTATCGGTACAATGATTGCCGAATCCACATCCCACATGTCGACAACCTCGCGAGCCAAGTCAATATACTTGACTTGTTTATCTTTCTCGGCTTTCACGAGGTTCTCGTCATGAGGGACGGATATGTCAACAATCATTGCACGCCTCTCGCTTCGGTCTACCACCACTATGTCAGGCTTATTGGCTAAAATAGTCCTGTCAGTGATGATAGACCGATCCCAGTACAGGGTGATATGACCATTATCAAGAACTGGGTCGGGCTCATACCTGTAGTACGGCACTTCCGATTCCACAAGAGAGTATTTCAGAGCAAGTTGCTGGTGGATAATCCTGGCTACGAGGTTGTGCCTGTGCAAGTACTCGCCGTTAGCTAGACGAGAACAACCAGAGATTATGTGACGAATTGATTCTCCCGGACGGTGACAAGCCCGACAAATGTCAACCGTGCCGTCCTTCACAATAAATCTCCGGTAGTTATTCGTCATGATAACTTCGTCCATAATTGCACAGACAAAACCTTCGGTTTCCCCAAAGAGGTCACCGGAACGTAGCCAGGATACGGACGCCAATTGATCTACATCAGGCCCGTGAAGGGCCCGGAAGAAGCGTCCGTGAAGTTCCTTGCTCTGCCACACAACCCTGCGATCGTTAGTGTCAAGCACTACAGGTTTGCGCCAGTTCTCGTTAGCCAGGGAGAGCGGGGTGAGTCCCTTGTCCACCGCCACTACATCTCGATGCATACCCACGTCGACAGCTAGGAAATATTCCCTGAGACTGCATACCTCACGATTGTGTAGGGTCTTGGCATTTAAAAAACCGCGACCCCCACACTTCCGTGGGATATACAGTCTCATCACCGACGAACGTGGGTGGTGCATTCGGTATGCAGTCAGCAGTGTACGGACCCGCCTATCCAGGGCGTCAAGTTCCGTTTGAGTCCATTTGAGTACGCCGAAAGAGTACATCAATACCGGCATGACCCAACCGTTGAAGGCGCGCACCTTGTTCCCGCCTGAGAGAAGGCTATTAAAAACTTTCCTCAGGCGTCCAAAGAAACGTTCCCTCAACGATTGCTTCATGTCTGTGACATTGATGCCTAGGGCTTCCGACATACCCAAATACTTATAGGTTTCGGTTGGAGAAAGGGATCTCAGATTTATGGAATCCGTGAGTTGCGTGCCCACGGATTCCACTACCTCACCTCGCTTTACATGCATGACTGCACATTTGTCCACACCAAACTCCATCCTGATGGCACTGCTGAAGGTTTCAGTTACCTTCAGCAGCTCCATCAGTTGCAGCTTGTTGGGGGCAAATAGCTTTAAATCATCCATGTAAAGGAGGTGAGATATAACCTGACCACCTCTCTTCAACCGGTAGCCTAGACCTGAATTCTCCAGCAGTGTGCTTAGAGGATTCAAGGCTAGGCAAAACCAAAGCGGACTCAAACTATCACCCTGGAATATACCCCGCTCAATCCTTACAGGTTCACTATATCTCCGGATATTTCGACATCCTGGATAGAGGAGGACCGTACTCCATTGCCTCATACACGACATCAAGAAGGTGCGTAGTTTTGTATCAATTTTATACAATTCCAGCACCCTCATGAGCCATGTATGAGGAACTGAGTCATAGGCCTTCCGATAATCTATCCAACATGTCGATATATCCTTTCGAGAACGTCGAACCTGTTGGCTGATAGTCATATCAATGAGGAGTAGCTCCTTAGTACCGCGGGACCCGTTCTTACATCCATTTTGAGAGGCAGACATAATACCATTGTTGTCTACGTGATGGTTCTCAAAATGGATGTAAGAACCTTATATAGTGTCGGCAGACACGTTATCGGCCGATAATTTTTGGGTTCCGCGGTGCTACCAGATTTGTGGAGCAAGTGGGTAATGCCCATTGTTAGAAATTCGGGTAGCACACCATACTCCAAGGCGGTCTGATACTGAGATGCCAAACGAGCGTGCGAACTGTGCAGCCACTTAATCCAGAAATTGTGCAGTCCGTCCGGTCCTGGAGATTTCCAATTAGGAAGCGGACGAACTGCACGGGCTACATCTTGGGGGCTGATTGTGACTGCCCCCATTTCTGGTATTGATTCGCACTCTCGTTCGACCTCTCGGATCCAACCACCTTCAGTATGACTGACAGGCACCGACCATATGCTGCGCCAAAACGAAGACATGGCGTCATCATCTGGAAGGCACGTGTCAGTCACGCTTTGGTCCGGTTGCTCCCAAGCTCTGTATACCCACTTTTCGTTACTCTGGAATGTGCGATTCTGGGTATACCGCTCCACCCGCCGCTTATACCTACGTATACGGTTTGCCCATGCATACACCTTTTGCTTCAAGAAGTCAATGCGCTCTGTGACCCGGGACATATAATCTAGGGGACTGACGTCGGTCCCCGAAAATGCCCGTCTCACAAAGCGCATTACTCTTGGGCGAGTGTTGCCCTCCCTGAAGCAAATTAGTTTGCCAATGAGTGCTCTGGCCCCAGCGATACGACGCTCGATCCTGCACTACCAGGCCGGCACAGCTGGTCTCGGTCGTGTAGCTCCGTCACTAATTAGGAATTTCACGTGAGCTACACGACATGCCGCTACGGCCGCGCAGTACAGCATCGAGTGTGTATCGGTGAGATTTTCGCAGTCATCAAAGTAATTAGATAACTGCGAATCCAGAGCAGCCACTAGCGCCCTATTTCTGTTATGCATGGGCAAACGAGGTAAGCGTGGCCTAAGTTCGAGCGGCACGTTGCGATACTCCCGAACCGCACACTCCAAAGCACTCCTCAATTCGTCACTGCACTGGGTACTTACTTGTGTAACCATGTCAGTATTCTCCTCGTCAGCGTGGTCTGAAATTTGATTGGTCGGTGGTACCATCGCTGGTACCACAGTTTGCGACGAGGAGGTAATGGCATGGCTACCCATTTCCAATCGGAGGCGATCAAGTACGGAATCGTCCAACATACGATTACGCTGGATGACCCGCACCTGATCCGACAGTCGCTGGGTCGACACGTTGACGGCTGGCTCAAGCACCTGAAACAAAGAGAGCATCCTAACACGGTACGCAGTCAGGTTCTTTCCTCCCTCTGTAGCCCCAAAGTACATATATATATTATTATTATTATTAGTTTATGCTTTGTGAGATTGCGTCAGGTCGCCACTTAGCTGTGAAGATACCAACGCCATCTAGTTTAATATTAGAAAACTTGAGCTCTTCGCTAACGTGCAAAGGAATATAGGTACTAAGGTACCCAGGCACTTTTGCAGCTCCTTGTACAACTAATTTATAATTTGAATTTTAATGTTCTAAAAAGTGTATAACGGTGGACCTGAGATCAAGGCAAGGAAGGAACGGGGTAAGTTGTTTAGTCAGTAAGAGTCTGACACCTACAAATATAGACCAGTGCAAATAGCTTTTGAAAGGGACTTAAATAGTAGTAGAATAAAACCCATTGGAAAAGGAAGATAATATAGCAAAAATTTAAGGAAAAATAAATTACGGTCGATCTGAGGTCGGGAAGTGGATGGGTGTGCGCTTTTAAGGGGAAAAAATGGTTTATCTCTAATTCCGGCAAAACTACTGGTTCTAGGGGAAACATTCAAATGGCAAACTTGTAGATCATAAAAAGATCTACCACTTTTGTTTTTACACTTTTTTGACATAACCTCAAAATCTATGTGAAAAGTCCAAAAAACTGTGTTTCTAGTTTTTATTTTTTATCTTCTTTAAAAATCACTTTTTTTTTCACAAATCTTTGTGAAAAGTTACGTTTTAATGTCCGAAACTTACCCTAATTTTTTTGATTTAAAATATTCACTGTAGCTCTTTATTTTGACTGAACATCGAAAAAATAGACTATTTTTCAATCGAAAAATCTCACGTAAAAATATGTGATTTTTTTTAAAAGTTTATTGGCTTCTTATTTGTCGAAATTTTTACTTTTTGATGGTGTAAAAAAATATATACATTACGATAGTAAATTTTCTCAGAAAATGCGAAAAACTAAAAAAACTCGAATTAGAAATTACTTTTGTTTAATCATTATTAGCGACCCGCTCCAGCTTCGCGCGGGTGCAAAGGTGATACATTATACCTATAAACCTTCCTCTGGAATCATTCTATCTTTTAAAAAAAACCGCATCAAAATCCGTTGCGAATTTTTTTGCTTTTAAAGATCTAAGCATACACATGGATAAGCAACTTTGTTTTATACTATGCAATGATGTACTGAGGTATTTATTAAATTTTTTATAAAAGATTTAAAGGGGATTTCATGTAGGAAATGTGATTGCTGCAATTTTATGCAGTAAAAACGTTGTCTTATTAAATTTTAGCTTCGTTTAATCAGTCAACGTTATTTATATTAATTACAATAATTACATATGTTTAAATAATATAATCTTGCCTCATATATTTTATCTTACATTCTAATCATTTATTAGTTTTTACCATTATTTTGGTCTCTTTGATAGCATTTCTTCATGGTTAAATTCGAAAAACTTACTTACTTATGATTCAGATGATGAAAATTCATCATCTGAATCATTAACTTCCTCGTAGGTTTGTTCTTCCACGTAGGAGCATTATGTAAGCATACGCAATTGCAGCAGCCACATTTCCAACATGAACGCCCCTTTAAATCTTATAAAAAATTTAATAAACACCTCAGTACATTATTACATAGTATAAAACAAAGTTGTTTATCCCTGTGTATGCTTAGATCTTTAAAAGTTCGCAACAGATTTTGGTGCGGTTTTTTTAAATAGATAGAATGATTCCAGAGGAAGGTTTATAGGTATAATATATCACCTTTGCACCCGCGCGAAGCTGGAGCGGGTCGCTA
Organism: Mythimna loreyi; assembly: GCA_029852875.1. NCBI lineage: Eukaryota > Metazoa > Arthropoda > Insecta > Lepidoptera > Noctuidae > Mythimna > Mythimna loreyi. The sequence continues at coordinate 2,698,611 of CM056777.1, read as the reverse complement.
ATAATGATTAAACAAAAGTAGTTTCTGATTAGAGATTTTTTAGTTTTTTGCATTTTCTGAAAAAACTTACTATAGTAATGTATATATTTTTGTACACTATCAAAAAGTAAAAATTTCGACGAATAAGAAGCCAACAAACGTTTTAAAAAAATCATATATTTTTACATGAGATTTTTCGATTGAAAAATAGTCTATTTTTTCGATGTTCAGTCAAAATAAAGAGCTTCAGTGAATATTTTAAATAAAAAAAATTAGGGTAAGTTTGAGACATGAAAAGGAAACTTTTCACCAAATTTTGTGAAAAAAAAAGTAATTTTTAAAGGAGATAAAAATTAAATTCAAAATCTCGGTTTTTTTAACTTTTCACATAGATTTTGAGGTTATGTCAAAAAAGTGTAAATACAAAAGTGGTAGATCTTTTTATGATCTACAAGTTTGCCATTTGAATGTTGCCCCTAGAACCAGTAGTTTTGCCGGAATTAGAGATAAACCATTTTTTCCCCTTAAAAGCGCACACCCACCCACTTCCCGACCTCAGATCGACCGTAATTTATTTTTCCTTAAATTTTTGCTATATTATCTTCCTTTTCCAATGGGTTTCATTCTACTACTATTTAGGTCCACTTTTTATCGTTAACGGTGCTATTTGCACTGGACTAATATACAAATTGTTAGGTTTGGAACGGTCCCCCAAGCGTTTAGAATTAATGTTAATGTTATAAAGCTGAAGAGTTTGTTTATTTGGTTGAACGCGCTAATCTCAATTGCCGGTTCGATTTTAAAAATAATTCAAGTGGTGGGTAGACCATTTATTGAGGAAGTTATAGGCTAAAGGTCTCTGCACACAACCGGCGTGGCGTGGCGTGGCGCGGCGTGGTGCGGTGGCGACGCTGCGCTGGCGCGGCGGCATCGGTCACACTGCGGGCGCGATCACGCCGACCGTATCGCGACGTTATTCATTCATAAAAAAGATGTTGAACGATTCAAACATGGAAACGCTCTTGCTCTTATTTTATTTGCGCTAGCTAAGAAAATACAACGTAAACGGAAATCCGTCGTAATTATGGGGAGCCCGTCCCCGCCGCTTCTGACTTGTATTCCCGCTCGGCGCGGCGGCGGCGTGGCGCGACGGTTACCGTCGCGTCGAGCGGGACGGGTCTGTGTGGCGTCGTCCGTAATATCTAGTACATTACAACTGCTTAGTGTCGCGTCGCCGTCCCGTCCCGCCGCGCCGCGCCTGCTGGGTACAGAGACCTTAATAGAAGTGGAGTATCCACAAAAAAATGTTGCGTAAACGGGGGAAAATGTATTTTTATGTATTTGAGAGCTTCCGTTGCATACGCTGCATAAACAGTAAAAGTTAAAAGCTCTAATGGAACTAAAGCTAACATCGCTGAGTTTTGCGTTGAGAATGGAAGTATACATTTTCCTTTAAAGTTACGGGGAAGTTAACTTGTCACCCAGTCTTATTTTGGTTCACTTGAGAGTGTCGAAATATTTTTTGTCGTAACCTTAGTAGTTTTTTTTTTTGGTAGGTAAAAATCATCCAATGACGAACCCCGCCGTCATGGGGTGGAGCGGGAAACAATGTCAGACTCTTACTAAACAACCTTCCCCGTTCCTACATCGCCATACATACTAGGGCCAGAGCCTTCCTTTCAGACACAAACCCTTGGCCCTAATAGACTTCGACTCTTCTGCAGGATCCCTACGGCTACCTTAGTAGTTTGATTTTATTACAGTTTTAAAGGATCCCAAACCTAAATATACAGTTTTAATTTTAACTCAATACCTCCACACGTTCCGGAGGAAAAGGGTCTTCCTAAACCGACAGACAGACGGCCAGCAAAGTAAAGTTTAATGAGCGGCGCATCTAATTGAGTTGCAGCGATATCTCCTAAGATAGGTAATGAATTGCTTTTGTAACTTAAGGTAGCCTTCACGACTCACCTATCGTTTACGTCGATCATCGTTTAAATACTTGTTGCTTCATTTAAAGCAATCCAATGCGAAGTTTGATGCAAAAGTAATAACAAAAAAGAGAGATAACACCTGAAAACTGTTGACATTCAGTAATTCTTCCGATTTACTTGAATTTTTCACAAAACTTGTTCCAGGAAATACATGTTTTAAAATATAATATCTTTGTATCCAAAATGTCTGAAGAAAGATGTGTACATCATAATCACGTAAGAGCCGTTGTATGAAAATGTACGTCGGGTTGGCCGCTCTTTTCTGTTGGCCAGCCAATTGATTTTGAAAAATTAAAGTATGAATCTGGTTTCAGTCTAGTTGTCAGTTTTTGTCAGCTAGAATTTTTTGAGAACGTCAGTTAATGAAGGTTAGTGAATTGGAGTAAAAAGTTATGTCAGTGGAAACATGCTCCCAGAAAAGTGATTCTGCTGCGGAGCATGACACCAATCGTGGAATGAATTAATGATAGAATGATTGATCAAATTATGAAATAGCAGCAACTGTCAAATGACAAATGACTGTCAAAATGATATGCAGCATTACTTTGCAGTATTATAATTTGTTTATGGTAAGAGAAAAACATTTATAGCAAAATAACCCCAAGGATTCTTCACCAAAATGAGTTTTGAGATATAAATAGAGTGAAGTGATTTCGTCTGTCTGTAAAAAAGCCACGCTTTATATATTTTCCCCGATGTTGATTTGGTTTTAAAAGAAACTTAAAAAATATCTACAAAATATCTGTGCTTCAGAGAAAGATATGTAATTAAGTCATAATCAAATAAGTGCGATCGTATAAATATGCACCTCGTGAAGGACACTCTTAAAATTAGAGCACAAACTAGCCTGTAATCAAACCTATTACCGTTGGCTATTTACATTGAGAAACATTATTTGCATATATCTTTTCCTCCCGTCCTTCTTTAATTGAATATTGTAAAGTGTGTATTGCTCGTGTACAAGGAGTATAGGGAACAAAGCCGATCATCAAATATTATTGAAGATGTCGAGCAAAAGGCGTTTGAAGACATCGACCATGCGTACCCGACAACCATCTCGGCGCTTCTAGAATAAAGGGGTCCGTCGTGTGTTCATTAATAACATTGGAGTGGCAGACAAGTGAGGCGAGCAATACTTCCTGCCGCACCGGAGTTAGCATCGACGAGCTGCACGCGGCGGACGGTGCTGCGGAGTAGCTGCACCGCGACCTTCCGGCCCAGTGCAGTCAGACTAAAACGACCAAATAGCGAACTATTGCAGACGCAAAACGTTTCACTGTCAAACACACGAGGTGCGCGTGCGACGCGCGGTCAGCTGATGTCAACAACAACACTGCCCGGCGATGCGCGCGTTATTTAATACGCGCTCACTGATTGCCGATCAGACTCGCACGTGCGGCATGTGTGTGTACTGCACGCGATTTGCTTGCAGCACCGGCGTCTGCTTAACATAGAATCCACAAGTTCACGTAGTGAAGAGTAGATAGAAGGGCTGCCAGTCGCCTACCTGAGTGGTGCGAGTAGATCTGTGGGCAGCGCATGGGGCCGTACACGCCCGTCGGCGGCAACGGCCCGGGCGGCGGCGGCACCAGGAAGCACATATCACTGGACGGAGCGGAGCACCATGCACCAGCCCCAGCACTATTGGAGTTAGTCCCCATGTCAATATAGCCGTGCTTGTCCAAACGTTGAGAGGGCCAGCAACGCATGCTGCCCCTTTCTTGCCGTGCACGCTCAATCGTTGCGACAAACAGGAACCGTAAACAGAACACTCGGAGAAAGTGAGGACGCGACCGTTCCCGATGCCGTTCGCGGCAGGATTGATGGAGGAGCCGGCGAGCGCGGGCCGCGCACTCTCAGCGCCACGTGAGTGCCGCACGCTCGAAGCAACGTGCGCTACCCCAACGCCGCCTCCAATGTTTTTTTTTTTAAACAATAAAAGTTCTCTCATTAAGATCAAGACCTGTAACTTTATAATAATTAGTATAATTCACAATATACATTCTAATAAATAAATGCCTGTTAGATTTTTTTGTATTTTTAACCTAAGAATATAATAACACAGATTTATTTTTTAAATTTTACACCTACCTTATTTTCTCTTCACCACCCTTAGTTGACTGTTAGAAAATACGTAAGGCGTAAAAACCGCCACTGTGTGTTGGTACATTTGTGTTACACGTAGATTTAATAATAAATAGGAGCAAATTAATTATAAAACGTTTCTATGATAAGAGAAAATTAATAGATGATTAGAAAAAATGTAAAGACAGAAGAGCTGGTCAGCCGCAGCTCGCTATTAACATGAGCTGTTGTTCGTCGTAATTAACTGTGTACTTGTATATATGTATATTATATGGTAATGAAAAAGTATTACGTTTGTAGGCACACTTACATCGTATACATAAAAACATTACATACACACAGAAAGCGACAAGAATGCGCGGCTCGCTCCACCTAGTGACGTCCACATCAATAGGAGGTACGAGAGACACTATTCGTTGCAACAACTAACTTTAAGATATTAAATTTATAAAGAAAAATGTTTTTACGATAACTTCACAGTGGCAATTAAAAACCCTGAAGTGTGAAGTGCATAGAAGTAAATAAAACGAACATTGAGTATTTTATAACATTTGTTGAATAGATGTCAGCAGAGAATTTTATGAATCACTTCCCAGTTGCAATAAATTGGAGTAGGTAGCCAGGGATATACCTTTATAGAAGTAAGTGAAGATGGAGGTAGCAGGGCGTTGAGTGCGTGGAAGCAGTTCATCACAAACGGCACTCGCTGACGGGCCGTGACAAGCGACATGCATGATTCTGACCTACCGGTCGTTTAGTGCGGACTCGATACTGACGCATATCTCCAAAAGGAAGATAACAACAGAGGGTCCAGTACATATTTGTGGAAGCGACATGACAACTTAAATAAGTTTCCTTTAAAACAACTAATCTTAAGATTAAAAAAATGTGTTGTTTTGTGAGATTTGGTAGTTACAGGTGGAATCCTGGAAAAGCGCTGGCCTGATGCTGCGAGACCGAGCGTAGGTAGCCCACCGACTACTACTACTACTCCACTGCGCACATGATGTGATTCTAAACTAATTGTACTCCATAGGTATAATTGCTGCAAGGCGTTCCGATATGAGGATAAACAAATAAATGATAAATAAATGTTAGGACATGCAGGTTTTCTCACGATGTTTCCCTTTTTGAATCCGCAACCTAAAGCTCGTATGTCGGAGCCGTAGCCGTTGGGCCACCACTGCTAACATTAATAAAGCTATTTTTTTCCGGTGTTCTAGAACGATTATACTTCTACGCACGGTTTTCTAAATTTAATAAACTTTTAGAATAAATGTTGTTATATTTTTGTTTGTTTTGGGGACTCTGGCTGATTCCCATTGTTTCAATTTATTTTTACAACAAACTTAATTTGAAACTTGGGAAATGTTGAAATGTATTCACTAAATATAGTTATTCTAATAATGATTATGAAAGAAGAAAGGGGTGGATGCTTCTGGAGGCCCGGTTTATATTCGTTCCCCCTGCCCTAATAGAATTTAATTACGTCTTTTTTGCGGACGTAACACATGATATGATATAATATATAATAATAGAACTGGAAAGATATAATGATAGAACTGGAAAGGGAGGTGGCGGTGTCGCCATCTACCTCCGCAGTGATTTCCCTTACAAAATTCTTGCTTCTTCTCCTTCACTTTACAGTGCCTCCGCTGAATACCTTTTTTCTGGAGATCTATGTCAAAGGTGTTAAGACCCGACTTGGTGTTGTGTATTGTCCGCCCACCGTGGACTACTTTTCCAACCTTGAGTTGGCACTGGAGTCTGTTGGGTCAGAGTATACTCACTGCGTCATCATGGGTGATTTCAACACTGACCTTTCTCACCCAACTCCTCGTTCCCGTAAACTCCTTTACATGTTTGAGTCCGTAAGTCTTCATGTTCTTCCACTGCAGCTAACTCATTTTAATGCTTTTGGTGATGACACGTGGCTTGATGTGATCCTAACTTCCAATCCCTCCCTTGTTTCTTCTCATGGCCAGTCTCCTGCCCCTGGTTTTTCCCACCATGACCTCATTTTCCTGTCGTATATCCTAAAACCAGCTAAACCTATTCCTAAGGTTCTGCACATGCGTTGTTTCGCTCGTATAGATGTTGGGGGGGCTGCGTCAGGATGCGTCTGAACTGGACTGGGGAGATCTTACCAAAGCAATAACAGTGGACGACAAACTGTGCATATTCAACCAAACTGTCTTGGCTCTCTACGACAGGCACGCGCCTGTAAAGAGAGTTAAACTTAGGCGTCCCCCAGCTCCTTGGATGACGACAGACGTTCGTACAGCGATGAAACATCGGGACCGAGCCTTTCGGAGGTACAGAGCGGATCGCTGCGAAGTGAATAAAAACCTTTTTAAAACTGCAAGAAATCGGTGTAACCAAGTGATACGTAATGCCAAACGCCGCCACATTCTAGATAACATTTCTTCTTCTTCGCCTGCAGATACTTGGAAATTCTTAGGAACTCTTGGTATCGGTCGGGCACGTCATGTGGACTTCCCTAAAACTATTAGCCTGGATGAGATCAACCGTCACTTCACAACCACTAATCATTTGGATACACAAATGTTATCTCAGACGGTGGATTTCATTTCTGGCCTTCCTCGTCCAACCATAGAACCGTTTTGCTTCTCTCCAGCCACCTTGGATGAAATCAAAAATATCATCCTGTCTATAAAATCCAAAGCTGTGGGCCATGATGACATCAGTCGGTATATGGTCACCCTAATCCTTGAATATCTTCTCCCACCGATTACCCATATAGTCAACTTTTCTCTCGATTCTGGACTATTCCCATCCCTGTGGCGTATGTCCTATGTTCGTCCACTTCCCAAAATCTCAAATCCATCCCTTCCTAATCATTTTCGACCAATTTCTATTCTTCCTTTCCTGTCCAAAGTACTCGAGGCCTGCGTACATAAGCAGTTTTCGGGGTTTGTTTACCGAAATAACCTCGTCAGCTCATTCCAATCTGGTTTTAAACCTGGGCACAGTACTACTTCCGCTCTCCTTAAAGTGACTGGTGACATTAGAGGATGTAAACCGGGATCTGGAGGCTGTCAGTAGCTGGTCTGATAGGTTTGGGGTGTCTGTAAACCCCTCGAAATGTCAGGCCATTGTTATTGGTAGCTCACGCATAATGAGTAGAGTGGCGGTTAGCTATCTACCTCCTATTGTTTTCAATGGTACCGTCATCCCCATCAGCCCTAGCGTAAAGAATCTCGGTTTGCATCTTGACTCAACACTTGACTGGCAAAGTCAAGTTTCTGGGGTCTGTCAAAAAGTCAATGGGACTTTGCGGTGTCTGTATCGTCTGAGGAACTTTTTACCCGCAAAGACGAAGACAATGCTTGTGCAGACTTTAATTTTCCCTGTTGTAGACTATGGTGACGTATGTTACTTTGACCTGAACGCGGTCTTGCTGGATAAGCTGGATAGACTCCTCAACATCTGTTTCATTTTTAACCTAAGGAAGTATGAGCATGTGCGCTTCCTCTCGATATCAGAGCGGCTAAAAGTCGCTATACATTTAAGCGGAAGTTACGGAATTATTTTCTCCACGAACAGCAGAATCTTGTCAATAACTTCTTTCCCTACTTTATATATATGTATTTATGTATATGTATGTATATAGATGTTATGTATTAAGTATATATTTATTTTTATTTGAATATGAAATATTTGTACTTTTGTATTGTTAATATAACATTTTCTTTTTATGCACCTACCATATTGTCTCTTCACCACCCTAGGTTGACTGGTAGAGAATGCCTAAGGCATTAAGTCCGCCTTTGTACCTTGTGTTGCATGAAGAATAAATAAATAAATAACACAAGTTTTTAGAAAATGTTTTACTGTAATAATATACAAGCTAACAATGAAAATATATTAATACCGGCCAAGTGCGAGTCGGACTCGCGCACGATGGGTTTACTATCGACTGCGCGTCCGTAGCAAAAAACGGCAAAATATCCTAAAACAATGGCGTGGAGAGGACTTCACCAGAGCAGCGTCTACTGAAAATTTATACAGTTTCTGTAGTCATTCAACTCATGACTTCATGACTAAACATTAAAAAATATTTGAATATCTTCTACATTATACAGGACAGCTTGTTTACTAAGCGGAGAAGACAGTCCAGTGTGAAATGTAAGGGAGATAGCCGTCGAGGGGTGGCACGGCAGCGGCGCGGCCAGGAAGCCGAAGAAGTCGGAGCTTAGCGACCGATTAGAGGCGCCGGCTTACTGCCTCACTAAAACACGAAATCTTTTTATGAGATTACACTTATATGCCTACAGTACGCTATGGACCATCCTGTTGGCATACCAGACTGAGACCTGACTTGTAACATCGTGGTCCATTAAACGCACTCTATAATGAACTGGAGCAGAATGAAAGGCATATATTCGAAAGATTAGGTCTTTTGGACATAGGCTTTTTATTCTGCTCCAGTTCATTCAAAGAACATTTACCTGTTCCTACCTGTTTTGTACGCCGTATAATTATGGCAAAACATGTAGCCACCTAGTCTTTTTTTATAAGACCTGCAAACTAGTTGTACTCATGTTTTACAAAACAAATAAATCTTGTATCTTGTCTTTTACTACCCTTTATTGCCTGCTAACTAGCTGATGCCCGCGACTTATTTAGTCGTTGTCCTAATTTTAATTCTATTATCACAAAACTCTGGTGAAAAGTTGGTAGTAATTAACTTTTTTTAGTCTTTAGCTTTCGAAGTACCCATGTTTTTATGGGTAGGTAAAAATCATCCGATGACGAATCCTACCCTTGGCTGGAGCGGGAATCAGTGTCTGATTCTTACTGACTACACAACCTACCCCGTTCCTACGTTGCGATATATACCAAGTGCAGAGCTTTCCTTTCAGACGCAAATCCTTGGCTCCAGTTGGCTTCGACCCTTGTGCAGGGTCCCGGTCCCTACGGTTTGCTGACAACTCCTTTAATTTTCAATAACTACTACTGTTTTAAGTCAACTGTGGTTCGCTTTTGTAAAGACCTACTTGGATGATTTTTACCCACAAAAAAAAAACATGGGGTTTTGAAACGCAAGGCAAAGAAGGAACATAAAGGTGAGTTTTAGTCAGTAAAAGTTTTATACGCCCTCTTATTCCGAGCAAAGGCAAGAGAAATCATCGATTGGTTAGTAGTAAGGATTTCTCACGGTGGAGCACACGATGGAGGTGTGCCCTGCTTGGGAAGAGCAAACCCATGTCCTCGTGGGGGTGATCGGCGGCGGCGACCTCTCGCGCCGGGCCTTGGTTCAGGCCATGGTCTGCAGCGAAGAGGAATGGCAGGCGGTCGCCTCCTTCTACGAAGCAGTAATGCTCGTAAAGGAGGAGGCCGACCGTATAAGGCAAAGGCAACAGCGCCCTCACCGTAGCCGTCGCCGCCGCGATCCTGCCGATATCCGGCCGGTGAGCAATGGGTAACTCGCCGTCCGGTCGTCTGGTAACTGTCCAAACCGAGTCCAAGTCGTCAATGGCGCGCACCGTTCCCGCGCGTTTCAAGGAGTTGTCAACAAACTGTAGGGGCCCTTCAGGGTCGAAGCCTTCTGGAGCTGCCGGTTTGTGTGAAACTGTTACCGCGGCTCTAGGAATACGACAAGGAAGGAATGGGGTAGGTTTTTTAGTCAGTAAGAGTCTGACACTGGTCTCCCGCTCCGCCCAAGAGCGGGTTTCGTCATTCGATGATTTTCACCTACAATAAAAAATAAAAAAAACTAAGGATTTGTCAACCGGCTGCTGGATAACTCGGTTTCCCGTTCACCCAAGTATGAGTATGAGTAGAAAAGAAAATAGGCTTTTGCCAAATGGAGCTGAAAGCCTAGTCTCCTACATCATATATAATGTACCGCTGCTTCACTATAAATATCACATTTTAATTACAAATATTTTTGATTTATCTATGTCCAATTTTATTAATCGTTGAGAAAACCACATAGTACATTAATTAATTAATTTCCCTAAAGACTGACTTACAATGAAACCGAACACATTCAGCATATCCACCGAATAATTCGGTCAAATAGGAACTTACTTAATACTAGCTTCTGCCCGCGACTTCCGACGTGAGACAAAAGTTGTGATAGCTCGGTTAATATCCATGTTATATAAATAATTTATAGCCTATATCACTCAGGAGTAAAACAGCTTTCTATTATAGCTTCAATTTTTCCGATCGAAACATTAGTTCCAGAGATTACCTCCTACAAACAAAAAAATAAAAAAACAGTGTATAGTGTAGGTGTAGATAATAATTAATTTATGAAATACTTCCTTATTATAATATTGGAAATGATGATACTGATTCTGTGTTCGTGCCATACTGCGTCATCTCGTCTTTCTATGATTTCCTTCTTAAAACTTTTTCCCTATACACTATTCCTAGGAACTTTGATATACAGTAAACATAGACATCTTGACATCCTAGCATCATATAATATATAACTTGTTACAGTCTAACAGACAATTATGTGAACTTTTCACAGTGCAATACTTTTGAATAGTTTGAAGTTATTATTAAATGTTACATGTGATAAAACAATAATATAAACACATGTTTATAGTTCCTACATCCTGCTAACACTTGCGTCCGCATGCAACACAACTATTCTCAGCACAAAATCAAACGATTATGAGTGAGAGCAGTGTTAGGTAATCAAATGTGCGTACTTAAAGTAAACCGCGGTAATTAAGGAAAAAATAATGTTGGTGGTTGTCACGTGGCTCGGTCCCGCCGCCCACGCACTCGTCCGCCCCCACCCTCACCTTTACAGAGCGTGACCCTGCGAGAGGTGACTCCTCGTAATCGTTTATTTTCGGAAGAATACAATATACCAATAGTCTAAAATAATATAAAATCTAATAAATAAGGAAAGAAATCTAAACCACTACTGCAGTGATAAAAAAGTACTCCATTAGAAAAAAACAAACTCTCAAATATGCCGCAGTGGCACTCGACGAAATCTATAATATTCGGTTCCAGTGTATTATTGTTTACCCTTACATTGTTTGATCATAGTAATCATAGTCGAAACTTAACAATGAACTATTCAATAACTTTAAGTTGTAAACTCGCACGTTTCAGCGGTCGCGTGTCCGACACGCGGCCGCGGTAGAATACGTGTGCGTCCAAAAGCCTCGCGTAGCACGTAGCAGCGCTACGTCACGCGTAGCGGTGCTACGTCACTCGTAGCGTCCCGGACGCAGGCCAGTCGCTACGGACTCGGCTACGGCGGAGGGTCAAGCGAGCGAGACTGAATGGAGTTGTGCGTAATCGTTCGTTACGTTACGTTACGAATAGACGCATTATTTCATAACTGAGGATATTCAATGCAAACCCTGTTTCTTTTCCACAAAGCTGTCGTTTTATTTATGTATTTGTCATTTTCTAGTTTCCTGAATCTGACTTTCTTTTTAGGGTTCCGTGACAAGGAACTTTTATAGTTTCGACAAATCAGTCTGTCTGTCCGTCCGCCCGCGGATAATCTAAGTAACCGTTATCGTTAGAACTAGAGAGCTGAAATTTAATACCAATATGTTTATCAAACACGCCGACAAAGTGCTAAGATAAAAAGTGGAATAAATGTTTTGTTTGCTAGGGTAGCTCCTCTACTCGAAAAGTGAATGCTTTTTTTTTATTTCTACCATAACGTGTGAAATATTCTTGGATAGGTATTAAAAAATATTTTTTTGATATATATTAATGGTAATAGTTTTCGAAAATAATCGCTAAAAAAGCAAAAACAATGCGTGACCTAAAAAAAACCCTCTAACTTTTGAACAACTCGTAGAGAAAATATGAAAAAATCTCAAAAGTGAAAAGAACTTATAAAGCATTTCTAGGGAAGTTATTTTAAACTTGATAGGACGAACAGTTTTTGAAAAAATAATTCCTGAACTAAAATTGTAATTGAACCGTTTAGATAAGCATTTTTTTTAAGTTTTTTTCCAATGAAAACAAAAAAAGAATAAAATCGGTTTACGCAATCCAAAATTACCACCGGGTACAGCGCCGCCTTTGACAGCACTGATAGTCCAGTGCAAATAGCACTGGTAATGATAAAAAGTGGAACAAAATAGTAGTAGAATGGAACCCGTTGGAAAAGGAAGATAATATAACAAAAATTTAAGGAAAAATATATTTTTTTTAATTTTTCTTTAACCTTTCGTATAACGTAATTAGAAATATAAATAGAAAGACAGTAGGTGGCTCTAGAGTTTAAGGTAGCAAATTATCTAATTACTTCTTCCGCTCTAGGGCGTAGCAGGAGTGCGTGTCTTACTTATACTGACTAAACCCAAGTCCTATTTGTAATTTGCACTTTGACTCCAGTAGGCTTCGACCAGGGGCGTAGCTACGTATCTGCCGTATCAATTATACTGGGCCCCCGCGTTACAGGGGCCCCGACTTAGGCAAAAATTCGCAACATTTTATCCACAGCCTTCTCATAGGGCAGCTAAGCATCTGTAATAAAAATAGTTTTTTTTTTATACGGGGCCCCCGAAGGACTTTTGATACGGGGCCCCGTGGGGACCAGCTACGCCGCTGGCTTCGACCCTGCTGGGTCCCTACGATTTGCTGATATCTCTTAGAGGCGCGCGGGAAACATAACGCGCGCGACCACTCGAGTTCGGTCATCCAGAGGGTTAGCTATCCATAGCTCGCTGTCTGGGCTGCAACAGCCGCTGTCGTCATTCCACCAGAAACTCAGTAGGTCTAGCTTCACCATCAACGACTACTACGACGCACAAACTAATTGGTTAGCGTCAGGTAACATTGTTAAGAGCGGCCAATCCATGTTACACTTTCATACAACCGCTCTTACGTGATTATGTTTTTTTTTTCAGATATTTTGGATCCTCAGATATCTTGTGGATATTATCTAGGCTTCTAAATTTTTAAAAGAGTAATCCAGTAAAAATCTCCGAAAAACTACTATTTTACGTGAGATCTATATATAAAAACACTCCATAATGTACTATATTAATAAAGTACTTCTATAGAAGCCATGGACATTTAATCGAGATTCTAAACAATGTAATTTCCCCCTTCCCACTATAACTTTTCAACCACAAGTTTAGAAAACATGAAAAAAATATCTTTGAGTCTTACTAGAATTATTTTGAACTTGACAGTGTTACGGACGTGAGTAATTAAATGCCGGTTTATTGATTTATTTAATTATTTAATACTTCATGCACAAATGTACAGAGGCGGACTTAATGCCTTAGGCATTTTCTACCAGTCAACCTTAGGGTTAGGATTTACTAAGAGAGAAATTTATTTGCCACAAACAATAAGACAAATTAGTCTATTCGCCAACAAACCACTTCGTAATGCACTCCAGAAATCAAACTGGCTAACTTTCGTTTGCAAAAAATTCTAGATACCGACGTTTCGAGGCCATTACTGAACAGTAGCGTCGCATCACGGGGCAATAAATCATTATTATTACAGCCTGGTAATAATAACACTTTACCCCCACGACTCTTACAAATTTCGACTCTGCATTGCAGGACGGAAGGTACAAATTGAGTCACAAGAAGAGCCTTGAAGTAGAGAATAATACTCAGTATTTTGAGTGATAACTATTATTTTATCTATTTTATATAAAATGGAAATTTAACCAACTAAAAAGAAATTAATGTAAAAATATTTTAACAAATCGTTGTACTTTTTTTTTAATAATAAAAAACTGCGAAAAATCCTTCATATTAGCGGACACGAGATTCAACGAAAATCAGACGCATAGCCATTTTCAACCTTATTTGTTCGCAGCGATGCTTCACCCGGAAATACCTGAAGATTTGCTGCTTACAGCGCCTTACGGGTACTGTTACATAGTGCGTAATTTGTAACGGACAGGAAACTATGCAACCCTAACCCACGTTCTGAGCGTGGCCCGACACGCTCTCGGCCAGTTTTAAGATTGCAATTATGTATAAATTTTTGAATCTGTATTTATTAGATAATATGTATAAGTGAGTGACCGCTACATGGACTACTACTTTTATCTGTCGTCGACTTCGTGTCCGCAATATCAATATCTTTTACTTATAATAAACGCCTATTTGTAGTACATTTTTGTAGGATATTTGTAGAACATCCGGTTCTTCGAGCCGGATGTTCTAAAAATATCATCACAGTTTCCTTCGTCACAGCCAAACATCCTGCCGCTGCTGTTACTGCCTGAGGCCATAACACGAGCATGATTTAATTTGACGACCTACACTGAACTATTAAAAAAAGGAATGAATAATAATGGGTATAATATACCCTTTATTATTTATTCCTTTTTTTTTATATTATAAATGATAAATGATAAATGATATTTATTTTGTAAATAGGTTTTAAAATAACACTTTTACACGTCAATATTTTTTTCTTTTCGTCAGTTTAAGCTAGATGAGTATAGCTCTATCTCTCTTTCTTTATCGCACTCTTGCTTGATATTTCAACAAATCACGACAAAGGCACTCAGCAACCCTCCAGAAATGTTATCCTGTTTCTTAAGACTTTACTGTGCTTCCGCTAAGTTTAGAATTGACGTGTACACGTTCCGCGCTTGAGCTCGTAGCCCAGCATGGAGCTGGACTACGCAATGCGGCCAAATATTATTGACAACTATTACACAAGAAAAATGGTCCAAAATAATATTGTACATTCATTTCTCGTTTTTAGGATTTTATAGTCAAATGACACAAAACGAAACCATTATGGATTCGTCATTCTGTCTGTCTGTGTATCCGTCCGTGTGACGTACGGACGGATACACAACAATAACGGAATAATACGGAATAACAACTACACTGTTGAAACTTGGTAGGTAGATGTATTTTGTAAACCGCATTAAAAATTTCACCCAAAAAAAAAACAATAAATTTTGGGTGTTCCGCATACTTAGAACTGAAATGTTTTCATCTAGCTCTATCTATGGATGGTTTTTCAATATCATATTGAAGTTGCTAATATTTTTTTTTTTTTCAAAACTGAAAGGAAGAAAAAGTTTGCGCGATACACACTTCCAAAATGGTAGAATGTAAAAAAACGCCATTCAAGTAGGGCTTGCCAAATAAGCTAAGGAACTCTTCATGCAAGTGTCGGACTCAAAGTTGAAATTCGATAACATAACTATCTCGACGACAGATAGTTTGATGTTCTACCTGAAAGTAAGTGCACAGCGGTGTAGTGCAACATGAGTTTTACTCGTAATATATGCGAAACCCGAAACTCGGGTCTAGTACTTTTATGTAAAGAATCTATGTATAAATTTTCATGGTTACATTCTAGGTATGTTACCTGGTTGGCCACACAAATATAATGGTTACATAGTCATGCCTTTATTTATTTTCCTTTATAGCTTTCCAGCTTTCTTGGTTGTGTAACCAATATGTTTTCATAAGAATACGTGGATATTATTTTCTACAGTATAAAAGGCGTGATTTCGATAACTGCGAAAAAATATAAAAATGATGAACAGCAAAAAAAAAAACATTTTTATAAGGGTATTATAGCTACGCCATAACAATGGTGTCTCCAACCAATAACATAGATTATTAAACCCCGAATTTTTATCCTTTATAGAACTAAGACACCTTTATTGATATTATTTTCTACTTTGTGATTGTTACGCTATCATTGAACTGGTTTTTTGAGAGCGTCCTTTGCATGAATGTTAAAAAGAAGTACTTTATATTTTTTTTTTCTTTACGTACTTAATATTTTCTAAAAGTCCCAAAGTACACATTATAACTATATACACTTACGTAAATTCTTACCAACAGTGATCTACATCAGTGTTGGTAAGAAGTTACGTAAAAAAAAAAACACACACAAAAATAATAAATAATCTTAACCATTCTTTCGGTGATACTACTATCAAATGACTATTATGACGATAGAAAAAAAACTATATTTTTTATAGCAGTACAAAATGAAGTAGCAGTGTAAAGCAGCTAATATTATATGTATTTAGAAAATACTAGGTAAGTACGAATCAGACTCGCGCTCTGCGGGTACTGTAAAAACTTACCAAGGTATGATAATAGATAATATTTTTTCGCATCGCAAAAAAGGTTTTTTGCGATGTGACGTATCAACCAATTTACTGTTTTTAGATTTATTCCTTTAGGTACCTGTGCCATAAGATCTTGCATTTCTACCAAAGTTAAAGAGTCTTGATAGGAAGGAGGAAGGTCTCGACTGACATAGATATAGAACCGGAATCCTAAAAATAAATCATTTATCAAGTAACACATTATCGATTCAGCAATCGTTCTCCGACAACTGATTCATCATTGGACTGTTCATCGACAGGACGATTCATTTATTTCCGTTACCCTAACAAAATCATTCAAGTATGGACATTTTGGCCACGCCATAATGATGGCGATAACTCCCGAAAAAGCAACGCCCGGGTGTCGCCACTGTGTGGCACACAGTAGAGTTTTGCCCCACTTGGAAAAAACATCGTAGTGTCCTCGTGAGATAGATCGGCGGTGGCGACCTCTCGGGCCTGGCATTGGTTCAGGCCATGGTTTACAGCGAGGAATGGTAGGCGGTCGCCTCCCTCTACGAAGCAGTAATACTAGCTAATGCTAACGTTTGCCTGATGCGGTCAGCCTCCCCCTGACCGCATCAGGCAAACGCAACGGCGCTCTCGGCGCAGCCGCCACCGCAGCTGCAATTCTGTCCCGATTTCCGGCCACCGTAGGCACGGGCTTGCTGACGGCGAGCAATGAGTAGCTCGCTATCCGGTCGTCTGATAACAGTCCGGACCGACTCCAATTCGTCGACGGCGTGCACTGTTCCCGCGCGCCTCAAGGTGTTGTCAGGAAACTGAAGGAGTTCTACAAGTCGAAGCCTCCTGGGGCCAAGGGTTGATACAAAAGCGTAACGCCCGGGCTTTGGGATTAAGGCAAGGAAGTAACGGGGTAGGTTGTTCAGTCAGTAAGAGTCAAGGGTGGAATTCGTCAACGGATGATTTTTACCTACCATAAAAAAAATCTATGGACACTTCATCGACAGGAAGTTTCATCTGTAACACTTACGACGACAGCCCATGTCATAGATGACAGTTCCTGTTAGCGAAATGTTCATAGGTGAAAGATTCTGCTGGGGAAACTGAAATAAATAAACGAATCATACTATCGATGAACAATCCAATGAGGAATCAATTGTAGGAGAACGATTGCTCAATCACATTGTCCATATGGTAATTTATTTATAAAGAGGTGCTGAGGTTTTTATTTTAAAAACTTATTCACAATAAGTGTGGGTAACATTTTGATTCAAACATAATTTAAAAACGTGAAATAATTAAAAAACTTGTTGTTGTATAAGAGTGAAATAATAACCGAAGAAAGAACCATGACAAGAAGTCAATCGTTGCTTATCAAGTAGAAAATTTGTAAATCAATTTTTCGTGAACTGACAGGACACAGACCCTCCGCATCGCTCCGTTCAATGACCATGTCTCACTGAAAGGGACGGCACGACTGAATACGTTTGATTTCAATTTCGTCTTTATAAGCAAGAAAAAGGATTTGTCGAATGACAACAACGTGATCTTATATAGGTTCTGTTTTACCAAATGAGACAAAAAATGGTTCAAACAGCAAGTCCTATAAGCAAAAAAAGCACCAGAAATGCTATAACTAGAGCACCTCTTATCATAGAAAACATAAAATACTTTCTTTCCTTACAGTACTAAAAATTAGAAGTTACGAGTTAATTCGATGGCAGATGATGTGGGTACATTATACAAACAGTTTGAAGTAATTAGATGACGAGATAGATAGATAAATAAATTGATATGCCCTTTACTACTTCACCAATAATAAAATTGCAATGGGAACTTAAAATAATAGGATGTCACAATCAAATCGGCTCGGTCTGTATGTGTGCGACGAACGTCAAACCATTGGTCCTGTAGTAGATAACCGTTTTGTAATGATGTTGCGTACCCACGTAGCTAAGTTATAGTACCTATTATAGCAACCTAGGTAGCACCTACCTAGTCCCGGTACGCGTGGGTTAGATCACGTTTTCCTCACGTCACAAGTTCCTATTTTCTTCTTTCCTGTTTGCATTAATTTTAGAAACCCCTAAAGAAGGTACACTTTTAAAATAAATTCGCTTTTTTGAGTTGAAGATTGTGAAACTGAAAAACATTGAAAACAAAAGACCGGCGGCGGCATATGACGACAAATTTACGTAAACGCACCCGTCGACCACCGCCAACACTTAAACTTTCTGAAGTAGGTACCCTCGCAGGGAATGCCTATACATTCACTTACATAATATACTTGTATTATAAGTCGTTTGGACACCATCGTTATTGGTACATGTTTAGCGATAACCTCATGCTTTCATTAGTAAGGAATGTAGATACTAACCGTATTTTTTGTTGAAACTAGCCCCGTGGCTCAGGAAATCTGAAACAGGAATGAACTTGATTAGGTTTATTACAAGCACTCAAGCTAAAGGGACAAATTAACTCTCTTTATTTTCTCATTATGTCTTTATATTGCAATTTTAAGTTATTAGATACATTTTAAATAGTGTAGCATGAGCCTTATAATGTTCCTACTGCTGGGACCTCCTCTCTAGGAGAGGGAATGGACCGTAATAAATCTGGCAAATTATGAATGAGTTTTATTATTAACCGACTTCAAAAAAAGGAGGAGGTTCTCAATTCGATTGTATTTTTTTTTTTTCATGTTTGTTACCTCAGAACTCCGTTGTTTATGGATGGATTTGCAAATTTTTTTTTTGTACTTGAAAGGATATGCTTCCAGATTGGTCAAAATCGAGTTTTGATGATGAGATCCATGAGAAATCGAGGGAACTCCTCAAATATTATAGGCAACTATATAGTTTTTTTCATATTTTCATCAAGAACTCAAGCATTTACGGTCAAAAAGTAACATTTGATGAGGTGGAACTGGTGAAGAAGATCAGAAAATGGCTAACGAAACTTGACACTCGCATAGATATCACAATCAAGGTAGTTAAGCAACTATGAAAATGCACTATAAACCAATGATCTTAAATAATTATGTTGAAAATGTTATCATCGAACTGATCTGATGATGATGATGGAGCTGAAAAGTAGGTACTGGAACTGCGTAACTAATTAATATATCCTAGCCGTGTTTGGGCTTGTTAGAATTGTCATAAGATGCACTTTGGCTGTAAGGTACTATTGAACTGATATGATAATGAAGCTGCAAGGTGGAAGGTCAGCACTGGAACTGCGTAACTAATTAATATATCCTAGCCGTGTTTGGGCTTGTTAGAATTGTCATAAGATACACTTTGGCGGTAAGGTACTATTGTCTGATGTGATGATGAAGCTGGAAGGTGGAAGGTCGGCATGGGAACTTCAAAATAAAATAATGTACCCTAGCATTGTTTGAGCTTATTAGAACTGTAATGGGCAATGCTGTCAAGGGCAATGGAAAGGGCGGTGCTCACAGTTTCCTTGCGTGTTCGAATCAGAAATGAAGAAATGCGCAGGAGAACCAGGGTCGCCGACATAGCCCGAAGAATTGCCAAACTTAAGTGGCAGTGGGCAGGGCACATTGCTCGTAGAACAGATGGCTGATGGGGCCGAAAGGTTCTAAAGTGGCGACCGCGCACCAATAGACGCAGCTAAACGCGATGGATGCGACTGGCACAGAATCGGTCGTTGTAGCGACGCTTGGGGGAGGTCTATGTCCAACAGTGGACGTTTTCTGGCTGAAATGATGATGATTATAAGAGCTGTCATGACATGTACTCATGAGATGAATCATAAGTATTTCATGCATCATATCATCTGTCCACGAGATCAAAACGACCACACTGTAACAATGTACCTATAATATGTATTCCTACTTATATGACATTGGTAACTTTTCCAAAAGAAATGTAGAAACGATATTGACTTCGTTGCCATAACATATTATAATAAAAAACACTAAACGGCTACAAATAAAAAAAACTTTTTACAAAAAAAAAACCGCCTTCAAAAAAAGCCAAACGATAAAAGTTCCTACACTAAAAAGTTGAAAATAAAAATTTGAATTGCTGTAAAGAAACTTAATTTATAGGTAAACTTATTTGACATTAATATTTTGCAAATATTCAAAATTTAACCACTGAGTTACTTTGGGTTAGGGTTGCCATCCGTCCGGGTTTCCCCGGATTTGTCCTAGTTTAGTGGGCATCCGGGGAGCGTCCGGGGAAGGTTTCATTTGTAAACCGAGTTTTTGTTTAATAATTTAATGAGGTTTTGTTTTCTTATTCCAAGAATTTAAAAAGCTGATTTATATAAACAATTTGTAACTAGTTGTAATATGATTCTGTTTTGTTAAAATAATGAATGAATAAAAAAGGTGTGTTATGACATTTTCAACTGTTTTTAATAATATAGAATATAGAATATGTTTAAAAGATCATTTTGATATGTCCGGCTTTCGGACTCTAAAATCCGGGGTTTTCACGCGTCTTGTCCTGTTTTCCAAATTTTAGAGATGGCAACCCTACTTTGGGTTCACAATGATCTAATAAATTTATAATTTACTAGCGACCCGCCCCAGCTTCGCACGGGTGCAATGGTGATATTAAATATATTATGCATGTATTATACATAAAAACCTTCCTCTTGAATCACTTTATCTGTTAAAAAAAAAAAAACACATCAAAATCCGTTGCGTAGTTTTAAAGATTTGTGGTTAAAGAAATTGTATTCTCATAAAAGACTACTGTCACTTACATGAGAAACATATAGTATAAAAGTGCTTATTATATTAACATCGTCGGTAATTCTACCATACATTCAATAGTGGGTGGGTTGGTGGTTAGCGGAATATCTTACTAATATTATAAATGCGAAAGTTATGATGTTTGTATGTTCGGATGTTTGTTACTCAATCACGCCAAAACGGCTGGACGGATCTGGATGAAATTTGGCACAGGCATAGGATACATTCTGGAATAGGACATAGGCTACTTTTTACCCCGGAAACCCCAACCTCAACCCCAATAACACGCGGGCGAAGCCGCGGGCAATAGCTAGTTATTAATATTTCTCAACTACATGTCGAGCAAGCTGCACCTTGAATGCATTGTAGAAGCTTACATTTTTAATAGTAGACGGTAGTTTATTATAAATATCAGCGCCCGCGTAGGTAAACATCGTTTTGCCGAGCTTTGTTCTAGTCTTGGGCAAAACTAAAAAACTCGCTCGGCGTGAACTTCGTTGTGTTTGTTGTCTCACCCGTGTAAAGGATAAGTTAGTATGGAGAGATTTATTTAATATTTTTCTGACAAGCATGCAGGTATGGTAAATATATAATTGTTTAATGTTCATTAGGTTGGTTTGTTCGTATATTTTATAAGTAGGTGTTAAAAATTGAAAATGGAAGAGTATCTTTATTTTTATTGCACAATTTGAAGATCGGCTAGGCAACTCTTGTTGGCATTACCCCAGACTTCTATTAACTACAAAAGGTGTGGCTTTACGAGGGAGTTACATATGGAATAGCGGACCCGACGCGGCATACACCGAACGATGCATCGAAGTGATCCAATAAGTGAAGACAATTTTGTTCTGATGTGTTCAATCTGTGCCTTCCACGTCAGGGCGCTATCCATTCTTAAGCCTAGATACTTCTCGCAATTTTTCCTTTGCAGGGGCACATTATTTATTTGTAATGGGAGATGGGGCGGGATATTTTTATTTTTAGCTTTAAAAATGACGTAACAGATTTTAGAAATATTTATAGTCAAGAGATTATATTGAAACCAGGCGTAAAGCTTGTTAAGGTCTTCCTGGGCTTTTGTAATTAAGTCTTGTATAGATAAGCCGAAGTAAAAGAGACATGTATCATCCGCGTAAAGAGCTACATGGCCGCGTAGGCCCAATTCGTGTATATTATTTATGTAAATTGCGAAAAGTAACGGGGCTAATAATGAGCCTTGCGGAACACCGCATTGGATTGGTAGTTGATAGATAACTTTGAGCGTTTCAAGTAGTCAAATTATTGACTACTTGATGTCTATTTGTCAGATATGATTGGATCATTTTTTTTTATGTTGATGCTTTCTATCTTTTGATGAGCAATTTGTGACTAACTGTGTCAAAAGCTTTTTTAAATCGATGTATACGCCTAGTACAATATTTTTTTGATCTATATTAGATTTTATTTTGGTGACTAGATCTATGGTAGCTACGAGGGTATTGCTTCTAGGTCGAAAACCGTACTGACGCTCAAAAAGAAATTGATTCCATTGAGGTGTTTTTCTAGATGTTTGTGCAGAACTTTTTCTAGTATTTTGGAAAGTACAGGGAGTACTGAAATTGGTCTGTAGTTTCCGGGGTCGGTTTTGGAACCTGATTTATAGATTGGGGTTATCTTGGCTATTTTTAGAGTGTTGGGGAATTCACCATTTATCATTAACTAGCTTTACGCCCGCGGCTTCGCCCGCGTGGAAATCGGTTATATCGTGCTTTTAAGATTTTCCCGTGGGAATGAGAAGTTCTACCATGGCAAAACATTGCTTTTCCAGGACTCAAACTACCTCCATACCAAATTTTATCAAAATTCGTTAAGGCCATTAAGTTGTTAAACCATAACTGTTTGGTAAACTATATTACATGTGTTACTTTGGGAAGCAAAAACATGCAGATTTTGGGCACTGGAAACCCGAGAACACGCTACATAGAGCTGACCATGCGAAAAACAATGTTTTTTCAGGTGTACTCCAGCAAACCTTAGAGTTTGGTCTTGTGCTTCATTAATGGTCATTGCAAATGAAACCCTTATAGGAAACTGAAGTCTAAAAGAATACCCAACACACACACACCACCAGACCACCCATTTCAATTAAAAAAATTGAAATGGGTGGTCTGTTGGAATAATCGGGATCCGAGGAATGAGTACACTTTCACCTTTTGCTGCGCGAGTCAAAATAGTTGCGGTAATAATATTCCGTCTAAGCTGAGTTTCATGCAGCCTGGTATCATTACACAGTCGTGGGGCATCGAGATTACGCGTCAGCATCACCAGAACCCCTACTTTTAATTTTGCAACTGCGTTTGAAGAGGCGTCTCATAAGCTCTCGAAATAGCTTGTCTTTCAGCTTGCTCTTCAAAACGTAGCTGCGTTTAAAGAGGCATCTCATTAACTCTTAAAACAGCTTGTCTTTCTGCTTGCTCTTCCAAACGTAGCAGCGTTTGAAGAGGTCCAACGCCCTTAGTGTCTGACGTTGAGCCTGTTGCGATAAACGGACTTGAGTACGAATATCATTCTCAGAAGCCCTCAAAGAAGCTTGGCGAGCGGCTTGCTCCTCAAATCTTTGCTGGCGCTGAGATGGTAGCTCAACAGCTCTCAAAGCAGCCTGACGCTCTGCTTGATCGCGCCTTCTTAATCCAGCATGGAGAGACGATTCTTGAGATCGGGCAATTTTCATTGCCCAAGCTGAAATTGCCCGAGCTTGAGATTGACAAATTGGACAATTGGAGTTCGACAAATTGGATTTACGTTTGCGAGGCATTGTGAAATAATGAGTAAATAAACTAAGAACTATAAACCTAAACTAAAGTATAATTAAAGTAATGTTCTATGTCCTAAACTATAACAATCTAAATGACGAACAAAGCGACGTAATTACCTTTAGAATCTTTAAATAAACTATACCTAATCAATCGAATTTAGCTAAGCTATGATAAAACAAAACGGCAAATTATAAAGTCGAAAAGTGCACTGAATAAGTATAGGTAGCGGTATGAGCTATAGGATAGGGCGCGAGATATCATACCACTACTTACATATCTCAAAAAACACAACGTTACCACGTTTTAAAATACACCCAGCGTCATCTATCGCTTACATAAAGAATTAGTTAGCGTAAAGACTACTTATACTAAATACCTACTTATACCAATTAGTAATTTCAGTGACGTACAGTTATTTGTTATAACCTGTTTTGATTATTCATAAACGTTGTTAACCTTCTGGAACTGTCTATTATACCTACCAGGATAAAGGGTAGGTAACAAAGTACAGAAGTTTTTGCTTAGCTACGTAAAAACAATACTAAGTACACAGGATAAGCAGATGTAAAAATCAGTTTAGGCGATAAACCAAATTGTACGTCATCCCTCGGGAATTCCTCATTTCCGGGGATAATTTATCGTATCATTAAGCTTTGTTTTAAACGACACACAGCGCCATGTGTCACGAAACAGATACTGACAGCTTCATACGAAGCTAACAATATTTTCGTTTTCCTTCGGGAACATCACATTTTTCCGGGATAAAATGTAGCCTATTATTTAATCCGGACTTCTAACTTTACGTCTGCGAAATTTCAAAGCAAACGGTTCAGTAGTTACGGCGTGAAAGCCTAACAAACAAACAAACAAACAAACTCACTTTCCGATTTATAATATTAGTAAGGATAAGGACTTTCCGATTTATAATATTAGTAAGGATTTGTTATATGTGAATGTTATAACCTGTTTTGATTATTCATAAACGTTGTTAACCTTCTGGAACAGTCTATTAAACCTACCAGTATAAAGGGTAGGTAACAAAGTACAGAAGTTTTTGCTTAGCTACGTAAAAACAATACTAAGTACACAGGATAAGCAGATGTAAAAATCAGTTTAGGCGATAAACCAAATTGTACGTCATCCCTCGGGAATTCCTCATTTCCGGGGATAATTTATCGTATCATTAAGCTTTGTTTCAAACGACACACAGCGCCATGTGTCACGAAACTGATACTGACAGCTTCATACGAAGCTAACAATATTTTCGTTTTCCTTCGGGAACATCACATTTTTCCGGGATAAAAAGTAGCCTATTATTTAATCCGGACCTCTAACTTTACGTCTGCAAAATTTCAAAGCAAACGGTTCAGTTGTTACGGCGTGAAAGCCTAACAAACAAACAAACAAACAAACTCACTTTCCCATTTATAATATTAGTAAGGATAAGGATTTGTTGATGCATGTGGTTAGGTTGTCGACAATAAGGTTTTTAAAACTTTAGATAGTTTTGGTGCTGATACCATCTAACCCGGCGCTGGAGTTTGAGTCAAGATTATTGATTATTTCGATTATTTCGATTATTTCTGTTTTAGTACATGGTTCAAGGGTGGATAATTCGGATGTAAATTTAAGCATACATAGGGACGAAGCGACTTTGTTTTATACTGTGTATTGATTTATGACTTGGTAAAAAATCTGTATAAATATTATCTATACATGTGGCAGCAGCAGGAGTTATTTTTGTGGACCGTAAAAGTAAGTTGATTAGATTATAGGACTGAAATCGACTTAAATTTTACTACATAAAGCTGAGTCTTCTAATAAATTAACATTGAAATCATTACTAGTTATTATGTACTTGTTTGAATTACAAATTTTGTGTAACAATATACAACAGGCATTTTGATATGTATAGGTACGTATATTATTTTTGCGAATGAGGATGTTACAATTTCTTATTTATAAAATGCCTTTTTAATACATCTAGGTGACCCGAAAATTGCCCTGGAGTATGAATTGTATGGTATTCCGAAATACCGCTCACCGAAAGGACGGTTTTCCGATAACACTCTACTCCGACGGTTAGTTGAACGAAAAAATAATTGGCTGATGAAACGTTTCGCCGAAAATATTATTTATCGACGGTTGGTAGTCCGAATGAATCCTTCGCCGATGTAACGGTTTACCGAAAACGACGACGACGAACGAATGAAACGAACGAACGAATCTTTCGAGAGTGCCGTCAGAGTATTATCGGAAAACCGTCCTTTAGGTGAGCAGTATTTCGGAATACCATTCGTAGCTCATTGTCCTGTTTAAATGGGAACTAACTGTGTATGTGATTTAGTCGTTAAGTATTTTGAATTGTTGAAAAAAAAATCCAATTTTGCTCACTTTTTATTTCTGTATGAACCATATGCGAAGTATCAGAAATCTTTAAAAAAATATTGAACCAAATCATTATTATCATTTATGGTATAGCCATGGGAAATATGGTTTTATTTTATGTACCCACACTAACAGTTTTCCTGCGACTTCGTTTCTGTACTTTTTGTACTTTCTCCTTCAAAGTGCATAGCAAATCTACACTAATATTATAAAGATAAGTTTTTAATTTTGTTTGTAGACAGTATTCACTGGAAGTAAATAAGTAATCAATTTTGATAATTCTAACTTTTAGGAAAACTTACAATAGTTGCAATAAACAATCACAACCATCAAGCTCCTTTATGGTTGTATTTGATTGTAATTAGTTGTGTCTGCGGTCACAGGTCATCGAAATAAATATCACAGCTGATTTACCTACACCTCGAGTACCCTTTTCAGTTCTAGTTTATTTATGAAACCTGATGACAGTTTGTTTAGAAAATGTAACTAAACCAATTTCAATAATTTTTACATCATGTTACATTTTTCACAAAAATATCTTAAAAAGGTTTCAAAATATTTTAAATCAGACACCAGAAACACTAGATTGAGTGCAGCCCCGTATGACCCGGTGTCAATCATTTATACGAACAAACAAGTACTATAACCATCTACTTATATCGTAGCGATAGACAAGCACATCCGTAGAAATTATTGTCAAAATACTGAAAAGTTAATACAAAATCCGCTGCAGCTCTTCATCGGCATTATGTCATGTCGATTAACAATTTTTTCAAACCTACAGTGCTCACTGCGTCAAGGTCACAACTACACTAATGTCATCAATGTGTATGGCCTGCAGATCCCCTAAGTCAAGTCAAGTGAATCTTTTATGGTGGCAAAAGTCATCTAATGACGAGTCCCGCCCTTGGGCGGAGCGGGAAACAGTGTCAGACTCTTACTGACTAAACGACCCACCCCATTCCTTTTTAGCCCTCATACCGGGGTCGGGTCTGCAAAGTGACGTTACGTTACGACTAATCTAATCCCCTAAATCAAGTAAAGTGACTTTACGGTACGACTTAACTAGGGCGTAGCACACATATCGCACCTTCGGTAAGACAAGGGCCGAAGTGCTAATTTTATTTTTTTTCAGGACAGACATTTTAAGGTTTTTATAGATTTTAAGGTTTTTTTCGCATATTTAACTCATTTTCGGAAATTTTAGCACTTCGGCCCTTGTCTTACCGAAGGTGCGATATATCGATGACAAAACAAACGATTTTAACAGGATTACGATTTTTCACTATCCTTTTGACTATCTTATTTACAGACACAATTAAAGAACAATAAGTTTTCAAGCGCCGGCGCTCGCTTGGGGCTTAATGAATTATGATATAATTATGTCTTGTACATAAATTCTTTACACAAAAATACTAAACACATGTTTCAGGTTTCGGATATACTAAGATTAATGATGATTCTAAGGACGAGCGAGTGTCCGCGACTCCGACGGTGACAGACGTTCACTACACTACAGCATTACGGTTATTTCGATTACAAATCTACACTAATATAACAAAGAGGTAAAGTTTGTTTTTAAGCTATTGCATAGCTTCTATCGCAGGCCTTGAGCGCGGGGACTAAATCCAGAAATTCCGTAACGAAAAAAACCTCACGCTCCCCACTCCGACGGGCACGGAGGTGTGGCTTGAAGGTCGTGCATCGTCTAACGTCGTGTCAGTTCGGCAGTCTTCGACACGGCGCTGTGTGTCGCAGTGGCGTAGCGTGCAATCTCGGCGCCCGGGGCGTGAGACCCATTTTGCCGCCCCCATTCTATACCGTGAAATTTAAATGGTTGTTTTCCCGCGGCAGAATGACTTGCCATAAGGAGTACTTTCAAACAATAGTAACATTAGACCTAATTTTTAGGTACTACTAGAGTCGCATGAGCAGCACGTCGTCAAAGGAAACCGATTCATTAAATATTTAAACAAAAATAAGCTCTCACACATTGTGATACGTCATAATTAGCTTGCACTCTACAGGTCCATTTTTTGTTTTTAATATTTTATTTTCTTATCAAACGTTTGTATTACCAAGACACAACCATTTCGCTCAGGGAAAACAACCATTAAAATTTCACGGTGTATAACTGGTGCTTAATTCAAATTAAATTTCACAGGCAATGAGGTTTCTTTTATTGAACTAATACAATTATTGGGAGAAAGAATAAAAAAGCTATTGTTTTGGAATTGACACAACAATTTTTGAAGAAAGTTGTTCAGTATCATGAGTAGAAACCACTGTTAAAATTTCGTTCACAACTTCAAAATCACCCTGTATAACTGTTAGTATTCCATTTTGACCCCCTTCTACTTAAGCAGAGGGCGCGGTACTGGTTGCACACGGGCGCCACAAGTGCTACAGACGCCTCTGTTTCAATTTTATAGTTATTGTTGTTTTTTGACCTGTTCTGACACATGAAATGAAGATCTCTACCCGCTTTACCGGCGACATTTTGCCGCCCCCAAGGGCTGCCGCCCGGGGCGAGTCGCCCTCTCCGCCCCACCCACGCTACGCCACTGGTGTGTCGTGCGATTAGACGTATTGTACGACTTTACGATGACATATTGACAGCTGACAAGTAAACATTAAATGTTATTGTGCTCGTAATTGAATAATTATTTAAAATAGAAAAAGCAGTATTCAAACAGTGTATAATTAATAAAAGTGATGATAGACTCATAAACAAACAGTAACAGTGTTATCATAGTTTAAAAATACCGGATTATCATATAAACATTGATTCTCAAATATATAAACATTGACTAAAAACTCAATAAACTCAGTGCTTTAAGTGTAAATATACAAATTTTAAGACAATAGCCTACAAAATAATCATAATTATAATGGAGTGTGGTGATAAAACACGTCCAGGATAAGTGATACAGAAAATTCCCACAACAGTTTGAATTCAAACAAGTCGATAAAGCAGTATAGTGAAATAGCGACATCTGTCAGGGAGTAGCGGAACTTGGTTGACACTTGATTTACGTCTGTCATTCATTCTTTCCACCGACTTGGAACATAGCATTTTGGCACATCAAAAGAAATTCGTGCACAGGTGTGTTGCCATTATACTAAACTATATTTTCCCCGATATTAATTATTGCCACTTATAAAAAAGACATCTAAATTAGGGGAAAAACGCACAAAAAAACAATGTCTGCTAAAATGAGTACGAGAAATGTCCGCAAGATGCCTAAAAAAGTGACTTGCTGCTCCGAAATCGGACGAATACATTCATAATCAGCTGTTTGTGAGAAAGTATATAGGTGTATAAGTATTTATCTACAACAGTGAACGGCTGTACTTGTAAAATTTGTGTATAAAGTGTTTTGAATATGAATGAACAAAGTGCATTTATTATTTATTTATTTAATAAAAGAAAAATTTGTTTTCCTATCGGTCACCACGCTCAAAAAGTGTAACTTGAATTAATATCAAAGAAAAAGAAATATTGTATGAATAAAATAAAAATAAAAAATAAATAATTATAATTGGATAAGTTGATACAGAATGCAATGCAATAGCTGTACCGCGGCAGTCCCCGAGTGCCACACGTATTTTTTTTTGTTTGTAGGAGGTAATCTCTGGAACTACTGGTCCGATTGGAAAAATTTTATCAACAATAGAAAGCTGCTTTACTCCTGAGTGACATAGGCTATATTTTATGTACGCGGGCGAAGCCGCTGACAAAAGCTAGTTCTTAATAATTTTGTTTTTTTTGGGTGAAATCCTAATTTCAGTTTAAAATAAAACAAGCTTTAATTTCCTCAGAGTTAGAACATACACACCTACAGAAAATAAACTGTAGGAGCCCTACAGGGTCGAAGCCTCCCGGAGCTGAGGGTCGGTGCGAAAGCGTTACACCGGGGCTCCGGGAATAAGGCAAGGAAGGCACGGGGGAGGTTGTTTAGTCAGTAAGTCTGACACTGTTTCCCACACCGTCCAAGAGTGGGACTCGTCATTGGACAATTTTTACCTACCATAAAAAAACCACCCCAAAGTCGACTGGCAGAAAATGCTTCTGGCATTAAGTCCGACTTTGTACTTTTTATGTGCATAAAGTTTTTATAAATAAATAAAATATGCTCCCATAAAAAAAAATGTTTTGATTTTACAGACAGACGCTTCAATTATATTATTACCTATTAATATAAGCAGTGTTTATATAATATAAAAAGTTTTACTGACGTCAGAAAAAACCACGCAATCCCCCTCTGGGTTTGAGCAATAAGAAATTCTTAAAGAGAAATATAAATTTAGCCCAATAGCTGTTGCGTTGCGTTACAATTAAAGTTGGCAGTCGAATACTTGAATTATTCGAATTATCTTTACAAATTTAGATTCGAATAGTAAATAAATATGTATTCGAAATTAAAAAAAAAAACAGTAGTCAAAACAGTAGTCAAAAGCGTAGTAACTATTTAGTAGTCTGTGTCAAAAGTCAAAACTTGACGCCTTTTTGTCTCTTAGAAATACGTTAGCCCAGTAGCCCATGTAAAAATTAGTTACAACCCAATTTTCCAAGAGATGGCGCAGTATCCGGTGTTAATTTTGGATTGCGTGAAGCGATTTTAATCTTTTTGTATTTTTATTTGAAAGAAGATACGCTCGGCATAATGAAATATGTAAAACCAAAAAAAAAAATGCTTGGTTAAAAATGAAAAATTGTAAAATGTACGGTTAAATTACAAAATTAGTTCAAAATGTTTTAATTTTTTAAATTTTCAAAAACTGTTTATCCTATCAAGTTCAAAATAATTTTCCTAGAAAGTTTACTTAAAGTTTATTTTACTTTTGAGATTTTTTTCATATTTTCTAAAGTTATGGTTCAAACGTTAGAGGGGGGACGCCTTGTTTTTTACTTTTGAAACGATTATTCCCGAAAATTCATTATCAAACATTATCAAAACATTATTTTACGGGACCTTCTAATTATTTTAAAATACCTACTCCAAAAATATATTTGTGTGTACGTCACGATAGAAATAAAAAAATAAAATCACTTCCCACTTTACGTGTAGGGGGGGTACCCTAATAAAACAAATAAATAAACAAAATTTTTCTACTTTTTGTTTGTGCGCTTTGTCGGCGTGGTTGATATACATATCTAATTGATATCAAATTTCAGCTTTCTAGTGCTAACGGTCGCTGAGATTATACTTGGACGGACAGACAGATAGACAGAAACTATAAGGGTTCCTTGTTGACTA
The DNA here is from genome assembly GCA_029852875.1 of Mythimna loreyi. Lineage (NCBI taxonomy): Eukaryota > Metazoa > Arthropoda > Insecta > Lepidoptera > Noctuidae > Mythimna > Mythimna loreyi. Next base: position 2,667,337 of record CM056777.1, on the reverse strand, counting down.
CGGAACCCTAAAGAATGGAACGCGAGAGTGAACCGCCCGCCCATCACGACTTTGTGTCACTCCTCTCTCGCGCTAGCCTAATCTATAGCCTGTTTTCCCGATATAAGTCCGAAACAATTGCACTCCTCTCCGCCAATGCCAATGCAAACGAAGAGATGTGGATTTCTAGCCATGATTAAAAAAAAAATATGATGATTATAAAAAAAATATTAATAACTAAATAGCTAGTCTAACATACCTAGTACAATCTGTACAATATACTAAGTCCCATCCCGTTGTCTGTCCCTATATGCTTAGATCTTTAAAATTAGATACAAAAGGGATTTTCTTTTGTAATTTTTTTTTAATAGATAAAAGATTTTTTTTAGTTTATAATTATGTATACTTAATACATAATGTAAATAAATCTACTTAACCGGTGTGCAGTGCTACGAAAAGTTCTGGTCTACTAACGCCACCTGGCAGTGACAACCCGTATCACCAAGTAAACAATTTTTCATCTTTAAACGATAAGTTGCAGTCATTGTAACGGTTTTGATTGATATTACTTCGCACGCATTGCGAAATTTTATAATCAAATCAACACTATTAATAATATAAAAAATATACTACCTATTATTTAAGCAACAATTTACTACTCAACCAACAAGGTAAACCAAACTTTGTTAGTTTTGTTTACCTTGTCGCGGTCACTAAACAAGTACTATCAGCGCCATCTATACCATGTCCCTCAAGTCACCAAAGAGAGTTGAAAGTCTACGTGACATAGTAATGATACATGTCGCCACTGATGGCGCTAGGAACAAAGTTGCTGAATGAAGAAATACCACCAACCATGAACTTACCGTTTCGACTCATAATCACTTAAATTTAAATTGTTCACAATTCCTGGCTAATGTTTCTATCACCAATATAAATATTAATCTAATTTTACGAAGTTTTTAAAAATAAGTAATTAAAGAATAAAAGTTGCGACCGGTCACATGTGCGCACTGTGACCAAAGTGTACTTTGCCACGATTGGTCCAAGACATGCCGTCGGTAACGGCAACATTGCTGGCCATTGGCGGGCGGTGCACGCGTCGATAAAGCAGGGCAGGTGGCCGCACGTGACGGCGCGCCTGAAGGCCATGCGCGTGAGTGGCACGCTTTTCTGCAGAGGGCGCCAGTGCTCGGCTTGTTTACAAGTCTCGGTGTTACAAGTACTGTGACATAATTTCGCGTAACACTGCCGGTGGACGCGACTGCGCGAGCACGAGGTGATGTGCGACAATAACAAAATGAGTAACCGGTTGCCAGACAGAATAGAACTTCCCGGTGAATTGCTTTAATGGATCATCAGTACGGGTACCTATATCTAGAAGTTATATGACTTGTAGTAAAGTGCGGAGCGGCCTTGAGCGCGCCGCGATATATGGGTCGGTAAATGAAGCGACAACACGCGACAATTCTATTCACGAAACATTTTATAAGTATTAAAAGACAGAAGAAACAGAATTGCGTTTACTGAAGACTAAAATATTGATCCATAATCTGTACCTACCTACTAACTGCGGTACCTATGAAGGCTAAGAAAAGATGGGTGGGTCGTTTAGTCAGCGCTAAACGAGTAAGAGTCTGACACTATTTCCCGTTTCGCCCAAGAGCGGGATTTGTCATTGGATGACTTTTCCCACCATAAAAAAACTTATGGGTCCTACCTACTAACTAAAAAAAAAGTTGGTACAATAATTAGTAAGTGCAGTCATTTGGATCGAAAAATAGTGGTTTACGTAGGTAGTACCTACCTGGAATGTTTTACGGGAGTTTTGAAAATAGGTAATTTTAGATTTTGGTGTGCTCTTCCGGAATTTCAACGTTTACACTTCGTATTTTTGCCGCTCGCCCCGCCTTATTGAAAACATGGCGTCTAAAATCAGGTAGTTAGGGAATAGTTTCTTCCCGATTCATTTGACGATAAAAATAGATAGGACTTATACGAAATTTAATTAGAGACAATTTCCTACAATTTATCTGTTAACCTTTTTCACCTAAGAAATTAGAAGAAATCATAGGTCATTGGGTCTACACTTATTTCTTCAGATTGTTGCTTTCGCAAGTCTGCTGGAAGAATTTTTTTTTAAATACTAGCACCTACCTTTGTAAAATTGATATAGGTATAATAATATTTCTATTGATAAATAGGTATTAATCTTAGAAAAATCATAGACAACATAAAAAGACATTTACGTTTTCGATAACCTATAAAATGAATCTTAGAATTTGTTTTCAGAAATACAACAGGTTAGATCATAGACTACTAATACATTTATGAACGCACGCATAAATGTTAATCATTTGTCATGATTTCTGAACGCAAGTCAACCATTACTATTATTTCACAGGATGGAAAACCACAGAGTACTTTTTAGGGTCATGGTCGCCATGTCTGTCTGTCTGTCCGCGGATAATCTCAGCGACCAATATCACTAGAAAGCTGAAATTTGGAATCAATATGCATATAACTATGCCGACAAAGTGCACAAACAAAAAGTGGTAAAAAATGTTTAATTAGGGACCTCCCGTAGGTACGTACACGTAAAGTGGAAAGTGTTTTTTTTTCATTTCTACCATAACATGTGATTATTCTTTTATAGGTATTTAAAAATTATTTAGGGTTCCGTAAAATAAATTTTTTGATAATATAAATATTTTCGGAAATAACCGCTCCGAAAGTAAAAAATGAGGCGTCCCCCCCCCTCTAACTTTTGAACCATAAGTTTAAAAAATATAAAAAAAAACCTCAAAAGTAGAACTTTAAGTAAACTTTCTAGGAAAATTATTTTGAACTTGATCGGATGAACAGTTTGTGAAAAATTTTAAAAAACATTCTGAACTAATTTTCTAATTTAACCGTACATGCAAGCATTTTTTTAACTTTTTTATATATTTCATTATCCTGAGCGTATCTTCTTTCAAATAAAAATATAAAAAGAAAAAAATCGGTTCACGCAATCCAAAATACAGCGCCATCGGGAGATTAGATTACTAATTTTTACATGGGCTACTGGGTTCTGTTACATTGTGAGAAATTTGGGGCGGACGGGAAACTACGGAACCCTACACTGAGCGTGGCCCGACACGCTCTTGGCCGATTTATTTCTATATTACAATGTGGACAACAAATGTTTGACAGGCACGAAACAAAGTAACATTTAGGGAAAATTATTCATCGTTTATGTTTTCGTCGTATTTTCATTATTTTTAAGATGTATTCTGCTATTCGGGGCGGGGACAAATCCAACGAACTAAAAACCATGAAAATTGGTCAAGCCGATCTAGAGTTATAAGTGTTGTAACGTTGTAACAAACCCGTCTTTGTTTTATATATTTTTAATATAGGAGTACATTATGGAGGGTGAAAATTCACGTTTTCAGAGGTCTTTACTGGATTACTCTTACACAAATTTATGTTTTGTTTTCTATAGAAGCCTAGATAATATCCATAAGATATCTATGTATCCAAAATATCTGAAGAAAGGTGTGTAGGTAAGTAATAACATCCTAATCGCGTAAGAGCGGTTGTATGAAAATGTACGTCGGGTTGGTCGCTCTTAAGGTGGCCTTTCCCTATTCACCTGCTGTCAACGTAACGCATCATTATACCTAATCGTAATCTCGATCAAATGTGCAAGGTTTCTAATGAAGTAATTTTTTATAAGTATTATTTTCATTACTCATACTCTGAAAGTAGGTGTAAAGTTGCCTGCGGAGCGGATTGAAAGTAGTACTTTTCCTCCCTAGGGAGTTTTACTTTTAACTGACAGCTGTCTAAATATAAAAAAAAAACTTTTTTTTATTGCTATAAATTAGTGCTTGACAGCGATCCCACCTGATGGTAAGCATTGATGCAATCGTTGATGGTAAGGCGCACTAGTTTATTAAGAGGCTCTTAATAAACTAGTGCGCCTTACCATCAAAGATTGCTATGATTGGCTAGAGCGAATAGGTTCACTCTAGCCTTGAAGACATTCTCTACACATCAGTCTGAAAAAAGATTCAGAACATCACAACACATCTAAGTGTTACATTAGAAGCTGACTCGGTGTGAAGTACCGTTGGACTTTTTCAAGAACGCAGAGTTTCCTAGCAGTTACCTTGGCTGGGCTTGGCAAACAAGTTCTTTTTTATATTTGTATGGAACCGTGACCGAAATATACCTACCTACTTAAAACATGAAGAACTTTGACGACGACTCAGGAGTTTATTATTTTTAATTTTCTCGTATTCGTAATGAAAAGTAGTGTTTACCTCGGGGTTAAAGAGTTATTTAGTCTCAAACTATTAGCGACCCCGCTTTGCTCGGTCGCCAAACAATTTCTCGGGACTAAATAACAAACTCACCCCTAGGATAACAATGTCATCTACTATTAATATCATGAGTACCTATATTATGGAGGGTCAAAGGTCTTTACTGGATAAGTTTTACACAAAAGTTTTGACGTCTATAGAAGCCCAGATAATGCCCACAATATATCTGTATATCAAAAATATCTAGAAAAAGATGTACATTAAGATCATAATCGCGTAAAGGCGGTTGTATTAAAATGTGCATCGGGTTGGCCGCTCTTAAGACTGCGAGCAGACGCCGCTACCGCTGCCGCCTTCCTGCCCCCACGGCGGTGTCGCGTCACCGCTGATGGCACATTGTGCCAACATATCCCTTCGTCATTACTGAGCCACCATTTTGCGGTATTATACCTTTTCATAGTGTTCATTTTGTTTTTGTTTCTGGTTTATTACCCCTAGTCGCGTATAGACATACTGTAAGTATATATATCTCTAAATTAGGCAACTGACTAACTGACATATCAACGCGCAGCCGAAACTACTTGGGCAGGGAGCATACCATTTTGCACAAAGTTTGCTTTTATGACGTAGATGAACAGTAAGAGAGGATTTTCCAAATTTCACCCCTTAAGGAATAAAAAGGTGGTTCAAAGTTTGTATGTGGCTACAAATCCGCAGGCGATGTCTCTGGCAGAAGCTAGTATGGCTATACAGCCGTTTTCACATTCTTTATTATAAAAGAGTTAGATTTTCTTGAGTTGTAGGCATTCATTTTATTCCATGTCTTTAAAACCTACTAACGCAAGGGAGAAAGCTCGAACTTACTGAAACCTAAGATATGGCCTTGAAGTCCGTAGTTTAACTTCAAGAGTCAAGGCCGCGTGCAGTATATAGAGACCTTGTACTATCTTGTATCGTACGTAGAGAGGTACCTACCTAATGAAAACTCGACGCGTGGTAAGAATAAGTAGGGTAAATACGCCATACGTCGCCCCCCCCCCAAACTACGGCCGTCTGCACATTTTCAGCTTGCGTTCCTTTAAAACGTAATAAAGTGGCAAGAATGCCACCCTAATTGCAACCTTAGTTCATACTATATATGTACAAACCGTTATTATCCCATTACGTCGCTCACTCTTCGCGTACTGAGCGTCAGCAGCGATTGCGCCGTCGAAGCGTCATGTCCATATTAAAAGTAACTTACTTGCTGTGAATACTCACATTTCGGGGATTGATATTAGAACGGTAAGACATTCCTTTATTTTTGTTTTAAGCTTTCTTATTAGTAATAAGTGTTTTTTACTATATTTTGAGATAGTTTTTTCAATGTTTTACGTATTGTTTTAAGGGAAAAATAGGAGGCCGCCAATAGAATACCAATTTTGAGTTAAAACCGAATTCTCGGCCGTGGCCGACTTAATGTAAATGCAGTCTGTTTTAAAAATTCGAATTGTAGTAATTCCATTGGCTCCATAAGAGAATTTGCAACGCATATAGACCAATAAATCTATTTTACGTTTAATCGCCAAATGGCGGCCGGGGTGATATTAGTTAAATCTCGAGAAATAATGGACACGAAATAGGGGCCGGCTTTAGAAATATTAAAGATCGCAATTTCGACCAGCCTCAAATTCGAGCGCCACTATACAGGCTGATTACTTTTTTATTTTCTCAAAGTTAAATATTAAATTTATTAATATTGTAAAGACGAAGAAGAAATAGTAGGAGTTGATAATATTATTAATAACCTCTCTATAATTCAAAGTTATCACGAGTTCCCTACAAAATCTCTTTATATTTCGAACTAAATCAATACATTTGTTTTTTTGTTTCGTGGAGGTAATCCCATAAGACTGAAGAGATTACGACTTTTTTAATTCATGACAAACACATTTATAATTAGCATAGCATAATAATGTTTAAGTAACCTTTATTTTATTATTTACCTACAAAACAATCACTTTTAAATTATTACAGTTTTTTTTTTATTTGATGTTTTTATTTTATTTTTTATAATTATAATACATAACATTGTTTAAAGCAAATAGAAAAATACTTTACCTGGTAAGTATTAAACAAATACGATTAATAATGTAGGCATAACTACTTGTGAGACTCCTGCCAAAATAAATCATATTAATAATATTTGTCAGTTTTAATTTACAACACCCTATACCCGGCCGACATTTGGGAAAAACGCGACCGACTATGGGCCATGAATGGCCGACTTTAGGAATTTTTCGTTCTCGACGCATTTAAACCTTAGTACTTTTTCCTTGTAATAGAAATGTTATCCTTATGCCCATAAACATGAAATACATATAACAAACTATCAAAAACCGCATCAGAAGCATCTTTATGTTGCAAATCGACGGTACCAGAGCCATCCCAATATAGAAAAACCGTTAGGGGGCCGACATTTAGCGTATTTACCCTATACATACAAATGTCACTTACATAAATTTAATATTTTTACACTTAAACTCGTGAGCTCCCAGCGAACGCCGGCGCTCGCATGCATTCCTATTGTCTTTCTATTATGTATCTAATTACGGTCGTATCAGGCTAAGTGCAGAAGTCACGTCTCGTTTATTTATTTATTTGAAAATGTATTGAAAAACGTATTTTGATACATGTTCTTTGTTACTGCAGAGCTCGGTTCCATAGCACCCTCGGCGGCTCGGGTGAATTCCTCATTAGTATTCATGGTCATCAATTGCAACGTCTTGCTTGCCAGACACTCTTAAACTTCAAGCAAAATAAGTTTAGGATTGTTTTATACAGCCCTGTCCGGATAAACTACATAGACAGAAGACTCGTTTTTAATGGTGGAGGGTTATTCTGACGACAGTGGCCGACAGTGGCCCGCAGTGGGCGACAGGTCGGCAATGAGCGCGGGCAGCGTTCACAGTTCGTAAATAATATGTACACTTTCAGTTATTTGACGTAGCGATCAATCATTGAACCGCTGCCAAATATGCCGCAGTCGTTTGTGCTACGGCCCCGCTCGTACTCCACAGTACCTAGTACCTCTTGCAGTCAGTCCACAAGCCATTTACGACATATTTTCTATACAATCTGTCTGTTTGGTTAGAATGGTTTCCGCACTAAGTCCTATGCGGACAACTGTACGTGGACCACGGCGAACATAACCTTTGCTGGGCTTATTCCAACCAGCCCACATCTCTCTCTTTTTATACAACAATAGGGATGTAGCTACATGCAAATAGGTATCTATTGTATGTACCTAGAGACTGGTCATCAATTGACATCTTTTAGATAATTACCTCTTACACTTCATGAAATAATATTGCCTATTTGTCTATGTAGTCATTAGAACTTTTCCAAAATGATAAAAAGTGAGCTGGATTACAGGGAATTATATAAAAAAGTGATGAAGAATTGATTTCAAACTATCTAACCTAAATAAAATCTTAATAAGAAAAGTATTAAGTATCTGTTACCTACCTACTTAGTAATAACTGAAATAAAAAAATATATATTTTGCCGAAGTCGTTACCGCTTGAACCGTTTTAATATAGGCGCAATCTTCAAAATACCTAATGTAGATACTAGTCTAGTGAATGATTGCGAAATTAGCGAGGCTGCCATCTATTGGGGGAACACATAAACTAGCCGCATCCTATCTAAAGAGTTTATTCCACTGTGTTGGTGGTACTTTACTCCGTGGTTGGTGGTCCAGCTGAAACCATGAGATGGCATCAGTAATAATGCCTTTTCATCATCACCATAAATTTAAAGATGACCCAATTGTTCAAAGCATGATGCCTGGGTTTCTAAGAAATCTGGGCTCATCTTCCAATAGCTAAGTGTGACTAACATTTGGAACTTGTGTTATGGGAACTTTTATAGGCTCATAAATTACTATCCAATGATGTAAATGTAATACACAGCTATTGGTGGGCCCAGGATTTGAATCTCTCTTCGTATAAATACTATTTAATATTGTTGAAAGTGATCTCAAATCTTCATAAATTATAAGTACCCAAAACAAATATATGCTGGGGCGGGTCGCTAGTATATATAAATATACCTATTTATATATACTAGCGACCCGCCCCAGCTTCGCACGGGTACTGACTTTTAATATATTTATGCATAGGTACACGTATTATGCACATCAACCTTCCTCTTAAATCACTCTATCAATTTAATAAACCGCACCAAAATCCGTTGCGCAATTTTAAAGATTTAAGCATACATAGGGACTGGCGACTTTGTTTTATACTATGTAATGATGATGAGCAACCTAGGTACTCAAAGCTTGATTCAATACATTTGTATTTGGTTTAACACACTAAGTAAGAATAAACTTGCAACACCTCGCTAAAAGGCAAAAATAAAATACATAAAATAGAAGCTCATAATAGAGCACTTAGCATATACGATACGAAATAGATTTTCAAGCTCGCTCAGCTAATTCTTGCATCAATTTAATTTAATTATCTTCTGTCTATCAGAGCTATTTATTGAATGGGCATAAAATAACTATTTGAATTTATGTCTGGACATGGCGCTGCAGGAAAAAGGAATAGCCACAACTCTCTAATCTGAAACTGAAACACAGAGCTAGCGCCAGCCACCCCTCACTAAAAGGCCGTGTATCGCAACGTGCTAGAGCTTGTAGTTCGTTTGGAGTCCGCTGGATGGCGCTAGGGGCACCGACGGACGTCTGATCGCAATAAACTTTGCTTTGCGAAGTTTGTTTCGTGAGAATATAAATAGTAAACTTTGCCCTTTCGAAGCGACGCGCGGTAACTCGCTACTTTGTACAAGTTATCATTACAAATCATGCAGTTGATGTGTATTTTTACCCGACTACGGCGAAGCAAAAGGAGGGTTATGATTTTGACCTGTATGTATGTATGTATGTATGTATGTATGTATGTGGGTATGGATGTTCATCTGTTCCCTCGTAACTTCTAAACTAGGTACTTATCAGAATTCGACAAATGACATATCATTAGAAGCGTCTTAATTGTCCGCTGGTTATAGGCTATATGGGATTTCACAAAATCTAATGTGGCGCCCTCTAGCGGACAAAACATACGAAGTAAAAAAATAAAGTTAAGATAAATATGCCGTGTTTGGTATCATTTGAAAGCGCTTTACTTGTACATTTTGAATATTACTAGCATTTGCTTGTGACTTTACCTGTATTCATGGGCTGAGAAATCAATGAACCCAAGATTAACCTATTTAGAACTCCAAAATACCTATGTTAAATAAAAATAAAGTTTAAAAACTAACACCCGACTACTTAAAAACACGCTCTAAAAAGTACGAAACAAGAAAACAAGAAAGCCGTGGTCGTATGCCATAAGAATAATAAATTAAAAAAAGTGGTATACGACCACGGCTTTCTTGTTTTCTTGTTTCGTACTTTTTAGAGCGTGTTTTTAAGTAGTCGGGTGTTAGTTTTTAAACTTTATTTTTTATCTATATCTAAGTAAGTATGTGAAAATATTTAAGTAGTTTTCGATATTTTGTGGATATAGGTAGGTAGCTAATTATACAAGAAGCTATCTAAGTAGGTGACGTTGTTGATGTAAATTTTTAAAATTAATACTCTTTAGACCAGAACTGAATGGATAATTCATTTTCAATATAAATTAGGGTAAATTTGACCTTGGGTTTGTGACTTTGGCACAGCCTAATTAACCAATAGTAAAACAATATAAACAGTTTCTCATGTTTCTATTGGTTTATAAGCTTGAGCCAATGTTCAACCCCAGGGTCAAAGTAGCCGTTGTTTACGGTACCTACGCGAAAACTCTCGCTTTCTGCATCAGTGCGGAAAACTATTCAAACTCATTCTTGGTATAATTTATTACATTTATCGTACAATGTTGGGCTCAAAGTAATAGGTACCCCCATCTAATTATGTCGTCGTAACGTAAGTTTATTGGAAAATGTCGTTTAATACACGTGGGAAATTCTCAATGCAGCCCTCGGCTCAATATAACAGCTCGACTAAATTCATTCTCAATCGCAATAGTAAACTTTCTCCGCTTGCATTATGTAAGTACTATTTTGCTACGACTTTTATATGAAACTTTTATAGTGAAAAACAATCTGTAGGTCAGTTTTACGTTCGACTAACTGGTGAAACTGTACTGAACTTGCTGATTGTTTACCGCAACTTCAGGTTGGTCTCATGACTACAATTACAAGTCATTTGTTATCATGACTACAATCACGTGTTTACGTATCGGTCTCTAATTACTACGGTCAACTTATACAACGTGTAACAAAATAACCATATACATCAAGAAGCGCTGAAGATTACAGGTTGAATAGAATCTCTCTCTACACGAAGTTTCAGCTCAAAATAAATTTTTCAAAAAATTTATACCAAATTCTTGGTATCGCATGATTCTTGACTTTCACTTAAACTGTAACAAATTACGGAAACTCATTCATAAAGTAATTCGATATTTTACAACTTGTAATCATTACACTATCTGCTATTGATAAGTCGTTGAACAAACAGTTAACGTTGTAGGTAAGTACAACAGCCAGATTGCCGCAGAGGCGCGGCCTCCTCGCGGCGGGCCGCTATCACTTATCTATCACAAATCTGACGCATCACGGTGTGATAACGGAGATGTATGCCGACTTGTGTAACCGCAATGTGGCGGCGAGCTAGCCCGCTGTGGTGTATACACAGAACTCGGCCCAAGTTGTCGCTGTGTGTGATTACTCAATAATTTGTAAGTACCCAATCATAAAATTAGCAATCCATTCTGCGAGCACACAAGTTGGCCCGGCCATCACGGCAACAATTGGTCCGAGCCCTAAGTCTGACAGTGGACGTCTTTAGCAGAAATGATGATGATGAATAAAGTTTAATTTAGTTTTTTAACTAAACTTTTTACTATAATTTGTTACTCTACTTTTACAATATTTTTAATTTGGTTTTCATGACAATTTTAGCATCGATTTTAGCCTGTCGACTTGCGACGACGTATGGCGTCGCGAAAACATCGCAATATCAAAGATTGCCATACGATAAGTTATCAGACTGATTCAATTTCCTGGCTAGCGATGTCAATGAGAAACAGCTGACTGAATATCTGTGACACTTGCAGAATAAAAACTATTGTCGTGTTCACTCTGAAGCTTCGTTTCGAGAGCGAGGCCCTCGCCGGGACAAAGACTCGAGCTAACGCTTAATTGCCTGTAGCAATTAAGCGTTAGCTCGAGTCTTTTTATTCAATTAGTAATGAGAGCTGCGACGCGCAACAAAGTGCAGGAAGCCCTGCGCCGCCGACGCCGCGAGGCTGCGGCCGAGACTGGCGAGCCTCGTGGACCTCCTGCCCACTCTCTACAACATCCATTAACTTATTGATGCCGTCTCGATAATCTCCTCAGAGTTTTCATCTATACTTAATATTATAAAGCTGAAGAGTTTGTTTGTTTGTTTGTTTGTTTGAACGCGCTAATCTCAGGAACTACTGGTCCGAATTGAAAAATTATTTTTGTGTTGAGTAGATCATTTATTGAGGAAGGCTTTAGGCTATATAACATCACGCTGCGACTAATAGAAGCGAATAAACAACGGAAAATGTGGAAAAAACTGGGAAAATTATTCATCTTTGAGGGCTTCCGTTGCGTGCGCTGCCAAAACGGTTTAAGATACCAAAAAAATATGTATTAAAGAATTATTCCTCTTAAAATTATCTAAAAAAATGTCCGCGACAGTATATGTCTATCTTTTAAGGTTAACTTACTAGAGCCGTTTTTATGCGAATCAAATTTAGCCAATTTTTACCGATTATTTGTGAGAGTTCTATCAACACAATAATATAATCTTTATCCAAATAAATGTGTTGTTGATTAAGAGTATGTAATTGTAAACAAAATTGTCATTGACATCATTTAATTTCAACGAACATCTTAGAAGATATTACAATTTTAAAATAACTCCGATATAAAATTCACACGCGATGCATGATGTGCTAAACTTGACGCTGCGCCTGGCTGGCGGGCGAGGAGAGGGGTTGCTTGCGGGCGGCGCGAATGGGTTTTTTTATGGTAGGTAAAAATCATCCAATGACGAATCCCGCTCAACGAAACAGTGTCAGACTCTTACTGACTAAACAACCTACCCCATTCCTCCCTTGCCATATTCCCAGAGCCCCGGTATAACGCTTTCGCACCAACCCTCAGTTGCAGGAGGTTTCGCCCCTGAAGGGCCCCACAGTTTGCTGACAACACCTTGAGGCGCGCGGAAGCAGTGCACGCCGTCGACGACTTGGTCTCTGTCTGGACTGTTACCAGACAACCGAACGGCGAGCTACCCATTGCTCACCGTCCACAAGCCAGCGTCTAAGGAGACCGGATATCGGCGGGATCGCGGCGGTGGGTGACGGTGACGGCTACGGCGAGGGCGCTGTTGCCTTTGCCTTATGCGGTCGGCCTCCTCCTTTACGAGCATTACTGCTTTGCAGAAGGAGGCGACCGCTTGCCATTCTTCTTCGCTGCGAACTATGGCCTGAACCAAGGCCCGGCGCGAGAGGTCGCCGCCGCTGATCACCCCCACGAGGACACGGCGATGCTCTTCTCAAGCGGGGCACACCTCCACCGTGTGCTCCACCGTATCCTCCGGGCTGACCATACAGTGGCGACACCCGGGCGTCTCTTCCTTCTTCCCATGTCCGGTGAGAGCCTGCGTCATGCGGAAGGTGAGGATGCCGTGATAGATATCACGCCTCAAAGAGGGGACTTACCGCCGAGATTATGGCGTGCCCAAGTTGGGGTGTAGCTCTATGAAATACTTTTAGATAATTATGTTCTTTTAAAAACTAAATTGTCTAAAATAATAACAGAAATTGACACGGGCAAAGTCGTGGGTAACAGCTATAATTTATAAAGCTGAGGAGGTTGTTTGCAAAAATAAATATGATGCCCAAAATAACTATTCCACGCGGACGAAGTCGCGGGCACAGCTAGTAGAGATAATAAAACTAGTTATGCCTTCAAAATGAAGTGCAGAGGGCAACTCCTAGAATTCCATACAGAGACATCAAGTGTTGTCCTCTACCTCTACTATACCGGTCAAAACAATGTTATTACTAGTGACCGGCAAATAAGTCGAACCCGTTGCTGTGGTCACACGCAGACCCCACTTTATTAGACTCGAAAATGAATTATAGCGCATTCAACTTGTGTGAAGAGCATTATATGGTTATTAAAATAATTAAACAATCTTACTTTACAACAGATTCTGTTCTTCTACATTTAAGACAAGACAAAATGAGAACAGCAAGGAGCCGGTACTGTTCGTAGATCTATTATAATTGAACAACAGGACGCCCGTTCTACAAATTACTAACAATTTTCTTGAAGGGGTCCGGACACTTCAACAACGTGAATCGTTTCGAGGACTGGACAAGATGCCGACAAAACGTAGTTCAACAAAGATGAGTTCTACTGTTAAGACACAAAAGACGTGTCGTGTACTTGACCCCGTTCAAGGACATTGACGCTATCACTTGAGATTGATAATAATATCCACAGATAATATCTTTAACGTCTACCTATAGACTGGCCTGTTGGTCTAGTGGTTAGTGGCCACGACCACTAAACCGGAGGTCGTGGGTTTGATTCTCACCCAGGATATTCATTTATTTTAATATTGACATATTTAGAAATAATAATATATAATCTTACTAATATTAAAAATGCGAAAGTTACGATGTTTGGATGTTTGTTACTCAATCATGCCAAAACGGCTGGACGTATCTGGATGAAATTTGGCACAGGCATAGAATACACTCCGGAATAGGAAAAACATAAGGTTCCCGTGGGATATACAACTTCGTTTTTTTGTTTCGTTACTCAATCACGGCCTGAATGGATTTGGATGAAATTTTGCACGGAGATAGTTTATGCTCTGGAATAGTACTTACGCTTCTTACTATCCCCGAAAAACGCATGGTTCCTGTGGGATTTTAATCAATTTTAGTTTGTCTGAATGGATCTACATGAAACTTGGCACAGGTATAGAGTATACTCCGGAATAGCACATATGTGATATGTTACTTTTTATCCCAAAAAAACGTAAGATTCCTGTGGGATATATATATATATATATATATTATTTTGCCTGAACTGAATAGATTTGTATGAAATTTTCCACGGAGACAGTTTATGCTCTGGAATAGCACATACGCTACTTTTTGTCCCTGAAAAAAACGCATGTGTCCCTGTGGGATATATACCTATTTTATTTTTGTCCTATCACACCAGACCGTCTGAAGTAACGGATTCTCGAACCTATTAGAAGTGCTAAATAAATAAATATTTAAAGACGCTTTTAAGTTTTCTCTGTGTAGAATGACCTCATAAGTAAATGTTTTGTGTCTTTATAGCTTTCAAATAAGACTACTTTAAAACACATAAGTGCACCGATTACATACGGAGAAAAAAAATTAAAACCAAAAGCAGGGAATTTCTTTCAACAAAAAAATTAAATGGCTTGAATTTTAAAATGACTTATATTCTTTATATAATTTTCTATCTTACATCATCACATTTCGTTTGATCAAGTGTAAAATTATCATATTGTATAGGACAACCCCAATACGACGCGGGCGAAGCCACGGGCAAAAGCTAGTATAATATAATATGTCCACAACTATCACACAACGCCATCTAGTCCCAAGCTAAGCAGAGCTTGTGTTATGGGTACTGGACAACTGATAAACATACTTATCTATATATTTCTAAATACATACATATTATATAGATAAATTACACCCAGACACAGAACAAATGATCGTGCTCATCACACAAACATTTGTCCTGGGTGGGAATCGAATCCACGACCTCCCGCATTAGCAGTCAGGATCACTAACTACTAGACTGACAGGCCAGTCAAAAAAAAAAATAAGTATCTATGTTTATCAGTTCTCTTGTACTCATAGCACAAGTCCTGCTGTTATGTGACAAGTTGTAGACTATTATATTATATATATTTTTTACTTTATTTACATTGCTTTTTGGGTTCCGTAGTCAACCAACAGTCAACCTTATAGTTTCGCCAAGTCTGTCTGTCTGTCTGTCCGTCCGCGGATAATCACAGCGACCCTTTTAGCACTAGAAAGCCGAAATTTGGTTTAAATATGTATTTGAGAGCAGTGGTGGCCGAGTGGTAACGGCCCCGATTTACGAGTGGGTGTACTACGCCAAATCGAATAACAAATAGTCGAATATCAATTGATCGACCACTATAAATCGAACGTCTAAATACTCGAACGTTCATAATGTCGAATTGTTATTAAATCGAACATTCAATACATCGCACACTTAATACATCGAGTGTTCAAAATATCGAATGTTTGTTTGATCGAGCGTTCAACGCATCATCTTCTGCCTCTTTTTTGTGGAGTAGGTCTTCCCAATCCCGCATTTACCTTATCAATTCTCCTATTTGTTATAGCTTGCTCCTTAACTAAAAATTCTATGGTAGCACAAACAGTAGGGACTCTGCAATCTCAATTTATTGAAAGCATCTGGTATTTCTTCTTGGGGTAAATAAGCAAGTGCGATAATTATTTATTATTCCCTACTGTTGTGAAGTGTGAATTTTAGTTAAGGAGCAAGCTATAACAAATAGAAGAATTGATAAGGTAAACGCGGGATTGGGAAGACCTACTCCACAAAAAAGAGGCAAAAGATGATGCGTTGAACGCTCGATCAAACAAACATTCGATATTTTGAACACTCGATGCGATGTATTGAATGTTCGATTTAATAACAATTCGATATTATGAACGTTCGAGTATTTAGACGTTCGATTTATAGTGGTCGATCAATTGATATTCGACTATTTGTTATTCGATTTGGCGTAGTACACCCTCCCCTACATGTAAACTGGGAAGTGATGTTTTTTTTATTTCTACCATAACTTGTGATATATTGTTGGTTAGGTATTTAAAAATGAATAGTTTTGAAAACATTTTCTGATACTTAATGTAATATTTTTCGATAATCGCTCCAAAAGTAAAAAATAAGGCGCCCCCCCTTTCTAACTTTTGAACTATAAGTTAGAAGTAAGTATAAGAACTTTAAATAAACTTCCTAAGAAAATTATTTTAAACTTTTGAAAAATTAATAAAAGAAAATATTTAATAATTATTAATAATAATTTTTAAGATTTTGAAAAATTAATAAAAGTAAATGTTCTGATCTAATTTTGTAATTTAACCGTACGTGCAAGCATGTTTTTTTAACTTTTTTACATATTTCATTATCCTGAGTGAATCTTCTTTCAAATAAAAATGCAAAAAGATTAAAATCGGCTTACGCAAATTAAAATTACCACTGGCTACAGCTCCATCTCTCGGGAAATTGGGTTACTAATTTTTACATGGGCTACTGGGTTCTGTTACATTGTGAGAAATTTGTGACGGACGGGAAACTACGGAACCCTACACTGAGCGTGGCCCGACACGCTCTTGTCTGATTTTTTTTTTGTTATTTTATGGCTTTAATTTTTATAACTTCCTACATAAAATCCAGTATGTGCAAAGTAAAAATTACACCCAAAAATAAAATCACAAAAAAAATATTAAAAATGTTTGATGCATCTCTTTTTATGTATTGCAAGTATAAACCATAATATAAACTTCAATTTCATAATATACAATTGTTTTAACAAAATATTTACAGAATTTCATATAATAAGGTAAAAATTAAATATCCCTAGGCAACGTTGATGTGCGTATATTAACCAGAAATTAATTTGATCTTTCTCTCTAGTCAATATTGAAGTAGGTACCGTGTTTGTCCGATGCACTGAATATCTCGAAATTGGTTTATTCAACATGGATTTGCCCGGCAATTCATTTATGTATATGCTCTGATGTATTATTCGCAATATAGTCACTGAATATTGCTGAGCGACCGCGTATTTTGACTGCGGGAGAATGGGAGTTGGAATTGTAACTTCAGGCTCGTCCGTCATCCTCGACGTTCTCTGATGGATAACTCAACTTTTAGGCTCGCAAAATGTCTGTAAAGTGCCTTGTGCATCACATCGGTGCCAGTGCAATGAAACTGATTGGACTCCATCGCCGGTCCTGCTGCAAAAGAGCAGCAAAGTTGTACTTGCCGTAGAACCAAGCGTCTTAATGTGTAGGAAGAAGAAGGGGTCAATATAACGTTAGTACCGTGGAAGATGTCTTTTGGTGTGGAACACAACGTTTCTCTTCATCTTACGCTTTTCTATGTTCCAAATACGATGGCACAAATTATATAGGTACAGATGTCAATCTACGTACAAAGCGCGCTCGAGCAACGCACACATAGACACCGTTCACCGACGCGAAAACCGGGCTCAACGAAGATCATTACGACCGCGAGGGTGTCACGTTTGAGACGCGCATCTACGAAATTTTGCAACTACCATGATAATTTGTTGTGCATAATCCAGTTGACAACCCTAGCGCGCGCGACCGCCGTGCGTTACCTACGCAAAAAAGTGAAGTACATACATGAGATTTACTTCTGTACCTTTTTATTTTGTGACGGTGGGTTGTGCGGTACCTGCTGCCACTGCAGTTGCTGTTGCTAAGACCCCCAAAGACTACTAAGTTTACTTATAATTGCAGTTTTAATCCGTTTGTGGTTGGAACGCTTGGGTCACAAGTTCCGAGAGCGCATCTTCTTACAAGGAAATTTCTCGCTGCAAGATTAAAAAGAAAAAGAGCAAAATGACAATCTTAAAACTATTTGACAAACGATTATTTCTATTTTATAGAAAAAAATGCGTCACACACACATTAGTGTGAATTACAGGGCGTGTGAATTATAGGGAAATACACGTGAATTACAGGGCCTGGTCGGATCATTTTTTTTTGCTGCCATTTTCTCTTCTAATTTCTGGATGACAGCTATGTGAAGGAGCGTTTCAATGCCTGAGTGCAAGTAGAATAGAAAAGAATAGAATCCAACTTTATTGCACAATAAAAAAATCACATAATATAAAGGTATACATTTTAATCTATGGGTACAATGACGGTGTTATCACTGATATCGATATCTTCCAAGCAACCTTAGGATGGATCGTATGGACTCACAATAATACAGGGGGTAATCTGCGGCGTACTATAAATATTACTATAAGTATTTTGTTTTTTTTTTACTATTTATTACATACTGTATAGTTAAATAGGAGTAATGTTTAAGTTTATTATGCATAATGAAATGTACGTCAAAGAATATGCAAAGTACAGTCGTTCATCTGGTTTTGTGTGCACGGAAACTTGAAATGTATTTAACTGTGGTAATATTTGTCAAAGCGGCAGTACACGCATCCGCACCAATCAATTTTGATCCTATTTCCGTTCTACCCAGTTTTAGTTAAATCATTGAAAAGCTCACAAACAAATATTTTGGCGCAACTAAAAAGATTCTTTTTCATTACTCATACTCTGAAAGTAGGTGTAAAGTTGCCTGCGGACAGGGTTGGAAGAAGTACTTTTACTCCCTAGGGAGTTTTACTTTACAACTGACAGTTGTTTTTTTAATATTTAGACAGCAAATATTAAAAAAAAACTAGTTCTATTTTGACATTTCTATTGAACCGTGACCCGAAACTTTATACCGAATTAAAATGACATAGAGATAGAAATAATTTAAGAATACTTTTTTTTAATGACTTTTTTTTAATTTACTTTCAATTATTTCATTAAAACTAATATATATTTGAGAAAAAATTTGACCAGACCCATTTTTACAATGACAAAATGAAAAATATTGACTGAAAAGCCAGGGAGCCGAACACTGAAAAAAAGAATTGGCGGGTAAATGGTAGACTGTCTATAATCTGTGGCCGATTTGATCTTCCTTTTTTTTTCGAGGTGTAAAGTTTTGTTTACATTTTGCTAAATCTCTGTTACAAGAAATTTTTATTAACACGATAAGTTTTAGTTAGTCAGTCAGCTTCAGTTATAAATTTAACGCAAGATTCTTAAGAGGAGAAAACCGCTTACCGCCTAAATCAAAAGAAATATACCTACCTAAAAACTTACCTTTGACGACGACTCAGGCCTTTGACGACGACTCAGGTTTTTATTATTTTTATTTTCCTCGTATTCGTAATGAAAAGCACAGTGTTTACCTCGGGTTCAAAAGTTATTTAGTCCCTCGAACTATTAGCGACCTCGCTATCGCTCGGTCGCCAAGAAATTTCTCGGGACTAAATAACTTTCTTTCATCCTTCGTATAACAATGTACTATTCCTATCACGTTTACACACGATGTCTACATCTTTTTTTTTTTAATTTGTGCTTGCTCAGGTATTCTGGAAGAGAGTTCTATAGAAATAAGTATCTTCTATGTACTTATTCTCCTATGTTTGTCTTCTTCTCTTTTACTATATAGTGTGTACATGAATTGTTAAATAAAATTTTTAATAGACATTAAAAAATCTTTTTTTAATAAACAACAATTTTTAATCAGTTTTGTTTTACGCGGAGTCGCAGTTGAAAAAACAATACCGGTGTCAAAGTTTTAGGATATATTTATAATGCTTTGGAAAAATAAATGAGATATCTTAGGCATATTTTGCGATATTTTTTTTGCGAATCGTTTGGTTGTAGAAAGAAAAGAAAGAAGAAATTGTCTGAACATGCAAATAAGGAGCGTAGGCATGTTCGTTTTTTGCCTAACATTCTAGGAACCCGGGTTTTCCCTTCAAAAGTGAACCCATGGCCCCAACAGGCTTCGGCCTTATGGGTGCCTGAGATTTTGCTGATATTTCCTTACGATTCTTTAAAATATAATGGTTTGAACTAATAAGTAGGTAGGATGATAAAATACTGACCATCAAAAACTAAAGCTATTCCGCTTCGTAGAATGCGGGAGCAAAGTTATAGCCGCATTCACCTCAACTATGTGCAACAGTGGCGAGCTCCGTGCGAGTCGCGGCGCCGCGCGGCTATCACACCGAACCCTGCCTACACAAGCTGAAATCGATTAGATAATAGATTATAATTATGATTATCTATACTTGCAATCAGCCATGGATTAGGTACAACGCTATCTTATTTTTGTTTTCCTTTCAACAATCTAGTTTCAAGAGTTTATTTTATTTTTAAATGAAGTAAGAATGTGATGTTGGAACGATAAATTAAAAGTGATTATAAGTGATCAGATATAATTAAGTCACGTAGGTATACGTATAAGGTGAGTAGGATTTATACCTTACTAGCGACCCACCCCAGCTTCGCACGGGTACTGATATTGAATATATTATACATGTATTATACACATAAACCTTCCTCTTGAATCACACTACCTATTAACAAGCCGCATCAAAATCCGTTGCGTACTTTTAAAGATCTAAGCATACTCGTACATAGGGCTAAGCAACTTTGTTTTATACTATGTAATGAAATTCAGACGCGTGTGAATAAAATATGATGTAAAGCATTGCCTATTCTTGCCGGTCCCCGGTTCTCCTCAACAATACTATAATAATTAAACCAACAAGAGTTGCCTTAAATATTATTCAGTAAGTTAATGTAGTAGTAACTATTGACAGCCTCATTGTGTAAAATAAACGGTCGTCCCCATAGATATATCAAACAGTTTGATATATCTATGGTCGTCCCCAATCTCGAAGAAGCCTGTACCTTGGTTACCGAAATCTTACCATAATTATCTTACCAGACTTCAGGTAAACCAAAGAAACCACGATAGAATAGAATACAATAGAATAGAATAATACTTTACACGATAGAATGTAGTTATCGTTGTCCTGTCAAATAAATACAATAAATTAATTAAAATGAGTTGAAAAAACCATGTCACTAATTTAGCTAATGGTTGTGTGTAGGACAGGCTTTCTCTTCGATCCTCTCATGCCGTCTTGCTTCTCACCAATGAGCTGTAGTACAAACACATCCACGGCAACGTAGCATAACATAATAATATACCAATAGATAAATAATAATTGGACCAATGAATAAGACTGGTATATGCTAACTTTATTCATTAGTTTGTACACTTTAGCAGTGGTGGACACAAGTTCAACTAAGCTATGCTTTTTATATGCTTAGTTGTATGCTCAGAATGCTAAGATAAGGGTGATTGTTGTAGATATTTGCTAGTAGCCTCCATAAGTGGTGCAGCACAGTTCCGAGCACCTCTTATGATAATGACCACGCCACTGCTCCCCATTTTTTTCTTACTGTCAGTATATCGGCCATGGTTCGGAGCGCGGAAGGCTGGTGGTCGCCTCCTTTTGTGAAGCAGTAATGCTAGCAAAGGAGGAGGCCAACCGCATCAGGCAACTGCGCTCACGCCCCAGACACCGCCGTGAATCCGATCACAATTTCTGGCCAACGTACTGCGCCGGATTACGGACGGCGAGCAATGGGTAGGTCGCCGTCCGATCGTCTGGTAACCGCCCGGACCAAGATAGGTAGATCGATAGATATACACCACAAATACAACTGAATAAGCTTAGTCGTCGACGGCGCGCACTGTTCCCGCGCGCCTCAAGGAGTTGTCAACATTTACATAAAACATCTTTCACTCCACTACATACTTAAGCGTCAATAGAAACGGTAACATACCTTCGTAGCATCGCTTTTAAATCCTCAAAGCATGACTGTATGTATACCTATCACATCTGTGTTCAGAAATCACCCTTATTGTCACACCTCATTAGTTATGAAGCTATTGTGGTTGCACGGAAATCGGTCGAGTAAACGAGTAAGTAGGCCCTTTACGTGGTTCCATTATTACCTACGAGATAATTATATATAAGCAGAATACCTATTTAATATCGCATGCGTCCTCATTTTATTCTCGTGTGTCGCGAAAGCTGAATGGATTCGTACGCGTCTCTATTCGAAATTGTTGTTTTCTATGGGCATAAGCTGAATGGAGCTGAATAATTGTGAGTACTACCTAATAAAGTTGAATTCTGTGGTGCGTATAAATATGAAGTGTATATCTTACTAGCTTTTGTCAGCGGCTTCGCCCACGTACATAAAATATAGCCTATGTCACTCAGGAGTAAAGCAACTTTCTATTGTTGCTAAAATTATTCCAATTGGACCAGTACCTAGTTCCAGAGATTACCTCCTACAAACAAAAAAACAAACTTTACCTTTTTATTATATTAGTGTAGATTAATGCCTAAAATGAATATTAATGTGGCCCTTCCCGACTCGCCTTGAGGATGGTTTAAAAGCTTGTTACTACATTTAAAGCAATCCAATGTGATGTTTGATGTTTTGCATCAAACATCACATTGGATTGCTTATAATGCGAAAAAAGAGACATAACACGTGAAAACTCTGTTGGCATTCAGTAATTCTACGATTTACTCGAATATTCCACAAAATTTGTTCCAGGAAATACGTGTATTTATTAAACCCTTAAGGATTTCCGAAAAAAAAAAAATACGTCATTTAGAATCTCGAATAAATCTGCTAGGCTTCTATAGAACTACTTTTTATAATATATAATATTTATTATACCTAATCGTGTTAGTACTGTGAATCGTTCACGGTCGGGCGTTTGTCCACAGAATGTAAATAGCTCGACAGTCAATGCAGTAATAGCAGGTCCCGAGTGGTGCGATGGCCCGCTCGTCCTCGCTCGACTAATCGCTTTTAGTAACTATTTATACTGACAACTCTACAAAACAACAAACGCGCGGTGATCCACAGGGCCACAGCTTTGTTAGTGAGTAAACAGTCAATTACAGACCACTGCCGATCCCATATACTGATCCGAGGAACAATGAATAGGTTAATTAATGTTTCGCTACTAATAAAAGCCTGTTAAGGAATTGCTGAAATAAAATGAAAAACACCTGACAGCAAATTCGTTTGTGTATTTTTGGCATAGTCATAAAAGTTTATTTGAGATATTATCACATTAGTTATTTGATGCGACCATTTGAGACGAAGACGTATAGAAGTTGTGCGAACTATACAAAAGTTGCGCAGCGCTACGTGGTGCTGTGGAAGTTACGCATTCCTCTACAATAGTTGCGTAGCGCTACGGAAGCGACGTGACTAACACAACACTACGCTCATGATGCAGATTGTGCTCCATTGGTTTAATTGCTTTGCATTGACATTTAATAAATAAATACATACCTACTTACATAAAGTTTCTAATATATCCTTGTAGTTTTTTGGGCATTAATGTATCAAAGTGAAGTGTTTAACTTTAATATAATTATCCAATTATCTAAAAACAAATGTGCAATATAGTTTTTAAATGGTGACAATATTTCAAAGTCCTGGGTTTACGACCGGGCAGCAGTCATTATCCACATCATGCACGGCACAAAGCAGTGTAATGTTCTTTTTTTTTTCTTGGTACAACTATAACGCATTACCCGCTTGGTTTAGGACTAAATGTCCTAAATCAAGCGGAGCTTGAGCTATGAGTAGGTCCATCGAACTCAGTACCTTCGGTAGCTATACCGGATTGATTGCTAAATCAGGACCTCTAACCATTACACCAACATGCCAGTCAAGTCAACTTGAATGTTTCACGTGGCACTGATCCCAGTGTCATTTCCCTGCGCCTCGTCATTTCCACTTAGTCGGTATAGACTTCGCAGTAAACGAGCTATTCTTATATGTCGTTAGTTATTTATATCGATGTCGCCGCCACTTATCTACATTTGTGGGAACCGTTCCTGAAGAACGAAAAATTATTCATAAGCAAATTGGCGCTCAGACATGCATGAGGGCATTACTACGAGCTATTTTTTCCCCATATTGAGCTAAGTATAGTACATTAAGATATTACCGTTATTGGTTCTCTTATGACCCTCGCCACGGCTCAGGTCTTAATACCGCCTCGACGGTAACCTTTTAACACACTTGTATCATAATGTGCACAATTATTGTACACAAAATTTACGACAGGTGATGTACACAGGGGAGTTTAACCCACAATGGGGTTTACTAACAACAAACCTGAACCGTAGCTTAATTCTATTGGTATGATATCTCTGCCGGTGGCATTTTGTCTCTTCTATTCTTCGTACTTCATATAATACTATTGTTCTGTTCCAGTTACAACGTCACAACAAGAGCTTGGGTTATATGTCAACTGCACTCTTTTCTGGAGTAACGACAAGAAGTCACTCGTAAGCTATTTACTTCAGCGGACTTCCTGAATGGTTAACTTGCTTACTTTTCGCTTAAGCGCAGTCTATTATCCTTTCAACCCTGGACTGTGCTGTTGCCAGCGTCTTCATATCACCTAAGACCATTTGGTTAATTTTGGGCGACTTCAAAATGTCAGTATTATTGTTTTTACCTATTTGGATTGCAAAATGATCACGTTTTTGAATTTTCTATAAAGTTCAAATGTCTTCCTATTCGTCTTCGCCGGAAAGTCAACCGGCTTTCTTTTGCATACCTATGGTACTAATCCTTGTACTCACTTTTATTTGAAAGAATGCTTTCAGTTTCTTTGAAACACACAAACTAGGTCCTTGAGAATAGCGGAAAATCTAAAAGTATGCATCCGCATGCTCTCCCTTCATTTGTTGACAAATCTTTCACAATGCAAGCTTCTCGTTTGTGGAATCCATTACCTATTAGACGTGAGACGTGCTCAAACGCTTCTACAATTTAAAAACTGGGCTAGTGCTAAATGGACACGTACACTAAGGATAAGGTTACGTACAAACTAACTTCTGTAGGTAAATAGTTCAAGTCCCGAATCAAATCTCGACGAAGTTTTTACCAGGCAAGAGCGTGCGGCCACGCTCAGTGTAGGTTTGCGTAGTTTTCCGTCCGTCACATATTTCTCACAAAGTTACAGAACCCAGTAGCCCGTGTATAAATTAGTAACCCAATTTCCCGAGAGATGGCGCTGTACCCGGTGGTAATTTTGGATTTCGTAAACTGATTTTAATCTTTTTGTACTTATATTTGAAAGAAGATACGCCCAGAATAATGAAATATGTAAAAAAGTTAAAAAAAAATGCTTGCATGTGCGGTTAAATTACAAAATTTATTGAAAATGTATTTTTGAAATATTTCAAAAAAATAATTTTCCTAGAAATTTTGTAAAAACTTCTACTTTTGAGATTTTTTCATATTTTCTAAACTTGTGGTTAAAAGTTAGAGTGGGGTGGGGGGAACGCATTGTTTTTGACTTTTATTATTATTTATTATTAGCGATTAATACTGAAAATATTGACATTTTCAAAAAATTATGGTACGGTACCCTTAATCATTTTTAAATACCTATCCAACAATATATCACACGTTATGGAAGAAATTTGAAAAAAAAACACTTCCTACTTTACGTGTAGGGGAGGTACCCTAATAATTTTTTTTAACCACTTTTTGTTTTTGCACTTTGTCGGCGTAGTTGATATACATATTATTGATACCAAATTTCAGCTTTCTAGTGCTAATGGTGGCTGAGATTATTCGACAGACAGACAGACAGAAATGGCAAAACTATAAGGGTTCCTTGTTAACTACGGAACCCTATTTGCGACTGTATAGTATGTTTTTATGTTGCTATGTTTTATTAATATCTATTATTTCTGATATTTTTACACTTTATTTCAAATCGATGAAAAACTCGTTAAACAGTTGGGGCCCAGTAGGTGGCCATGTTAACTGCAGCATTAGTGGCACTTATATATATATATATATATATATATATATATATATATATATATATATGTATGGGAATTTTTACCCTGAGAGCCCAAAATTTGTCTCTTTCAGTCTTTCCAAAGATCGTCTGTAAGAAAGTGATAAGACCGTCTACTGCAGACTTGTTTTAATAAATTTTTATCAAGTATTTTTATTCGGTAAACAATATAGAATATTTATATAATAGGTATAATGTTCACTATGCACCGGTGCCGCAAGACTTACGTCTAGTGGTCCTAAATTTTCTGCTATTTTTTCAGTTTCTATTCGTGAGAACCTGTAATTGGCTCTATGTTTCTTATATAATTGTTATTATTTAGTATATATATATATAGATGTTGGTTCTCCTTCGATTAAATAAATAATGATACAAGCTGGGCGGGATTCCCACGCACACTCTCCGAAGTACAACCAAATGGCTAGCAAATTAGATTTATTTAATTGATTTGATGCTCAAGGGTTCAGAGCTCTCATCCAACGCATTAGGTTGATATGAGCATCAGATGTAAATAGCTGTTAAAAGCTAGCGCTATAAAATTCAGTGGCGGTCCCTTCATACAAGCCCAAAAGCCCGGCATGCCTTACTAAAATGCCCGATAAGAATTAATATCAAACCCGAACTATTTAAAAGTTCGCGCGCTTAATTCTTATCAAAATAACACAAAGAATCTACTTATGCTGCACTAAACTAACATCGTGATTGGTCGCGCGCAGAGTTTCGCAAACACTCGCGTAGATGTAGATGATGATATAGCTATCTCGCTTACACTCACCGGCTTTTACCGGGCTTTCAAATACTATTGTAATGTCTGTACTGTCACTTTCGCACTCATAGCGATGCGCCGTATAAGTACTTAGGACGTTTTGCGTCTAGTATAGAAGATTTAAGCCCGGCTTGCGCATGAAGTTGTACGCGTATGCGTGACCTTGTCAACTTGCCACATCTATAATGTTGCCATTTTAGCAACGTTGTGAGATCTTGGAGACTTTTAACGAGTTTGGAGACTTTTTTAAAGATTTAGCAACAGTAAAAACTAGCGGCTTTTTAAAATAACGAAATTAAATATTCAAGCGTTAATTTAAAAATAAAAATGCGACATCTAGCTAAATAAACTTTTTGTTTTTGTTAAATTTTTTGCATAAATGACAACACTGGAACTTTGCGTAAATAGTTTTTGACACTCGAGTGTAACTAACTTCAGTTTTATTTTGAGTGGTAAAACTTTTGTTGTTTTTCGTGTGTTTTCTTAGATTTTCCCAGTGTTATATGTAACTGTTTTGGTGACTTACCTACAACAATGGAGGTAATTGTACCTTGTGAGGATTTAAAATGCGTTCAAGTTTTGATTGGCGAAGATAAGGTAAAGTCTTTAAACTTTGCTCAGAAAAAACAGTTAATTTCTTCATTAAAACCGATTCCTAATCTGTGTATTTCACAGTCTAGTAAATCGCATAGACGAAAATTTAATAGATCAATGTATATATAAATTAATCACATTTTCCTACAGAGGGATTAGATTCATTATTTGACATTTAATCAAACTATTTCGACAAAAAAACAATAAAAAGTTAATTGATTTGCCTGTATTCTAGTCCTGATCTAAAAGATCGTAATGTTTTGGAATTAATTGATTTTATTCATGAGAATAACCTCGATGCCTTTCCCGACTTGTTAAAGTTAGTGAATCTTGTTTTAACTATTCCAGCTGTAATGTAATTTAATCATTTCAGAAAGATAGACGATTCCAATTAGAATATAAATAATTTATTTAAATTCCTTTTTATATTCTATGTAGCAATTTTTTTTCTTTTGTTTTGAAACTTTCTGTTTTGTTTTTTTTTTTGTCTGTAACCTGTTAGTCCTGTTAGGAAGCAAGCATTTACTTACCATAACTTTGTTTCCTCAAGCAATGAACCAAACCAAATGGCTTTTTTCAAAGCCACCGGAGGTATGCAATTGCTGATATGTATATTATATTCAATCTAGTACTAGCATGCCTTCAGTGAGTGAAATTGAAGAAAAAATAGGAAAGAAGATGGATGAATTCACTTTTAATTTATTGTATTTAACCAGTAGTTAAATTGCGATGATCCATACGTAGGTACTTACATACTCAGTCCAAAACTGAACTTTCTTTTTTTTGAAATTGGTTTAAATGTTTTGGGCTTGCCTTATATTGAAACCCTAGGCACGCCACTGCTATAAAATCGCCAGTTGACCGATTTCGACAGAAACCGTATAATAACTCATGGCGAGGACGACGTGAGCATTCAGGTCTGCCAGGAGCTTATTGTAGAGTAACCGTAGATGGATATTACTGAGATAGATCTGAAGTGTACTCTACACAACGATTCAACCTGATTTTCCAAATTGCTCCCTTTCACGATGGTGCGTTTTGAGATTTATCAAAGATTGATGAGGCAGCTTTTCCTGTAAAGCACATTGCATTGGCCACCAAATACCTGAGTCCAGCTAGCGGCGCAATGTGCCTCTGACAGCAATACCCTCCGCAACTAGTCCCCAATACGTATGGATGCTGATATGGATCAGTGTAAGCCAGGGTCGTCGGCCAGAATTAGCCACACAAAGCATCACACGAGAACGAGTCTTTGCTCAGTAGGTGGTCCCAAACTTTCGACCGAAAACTACCACCAGTTAAATTTACCTTTTTAGAATGACCCAGGGACTTTGAAAAAACGTCATAACACCTTAGATTCTTTTTTCGCTAAAGCTTATTCTACATTGCTCTGTTTCTTCGTTAAATTGTAAAATTTTACATTAAATTAGGATCCAGGTAAAGAATATTTTAATTGAATGAGTAGATGAAGGCCGAAACGTAATCAGTGAGTGATTAACATAAAATGCGTGCGAGCTCGGCGCCGACCTACGCCAATCGCGTCACGCACTCTCACACACACAGACACATGCCACCCGGCGAATATATGTGCCGTGATGTGCTTTCATTGTCAATAGGTACTTACTTATAATATCTCAAACATTCCTAAAATTATTTTGTTACTATTTCTTAATGGATTTCGGCAATGAAAACAGCTGCCAAACGTCCGTGGTATGCGAACAAAGGGCTTTCAACTAATCGACACTAATTACATAAAACAATAGTTTAATAAATTAATCTAAATAACAAATCCCTCGAATGACAACCACTCAACAGTTTGCAAATAAAATTATTTGTAATAGAACTTTCCTCTTTCCCCTGTCTTTATTTGAAGTTGGACTTAAGAATTATCGAGGGTTTTTATTTTTCTTTATCAAATAAAGAAGCAACTTGGGTCAATACTTGAGTCAATATTTGTTTCCGTGCGTCAATAAACGAGGTGGTCGACTAGCTAAATAGTCAATAGACAGAATATTAATAGTCAGTGGAGTGCCGTTGAAGAAGGTTTGTACCGCGAGTCCGGTGGGGTTGCACCGGACACGGCACGGGCCGGCTTGGACAATCCCCCGAGCCATACCGGCGCGCACGGTAGCCGACTGACAGATCTATTACCTACTAAAATATTCACTTACACTTTGTTTATGTATGACCCCAGTTCAACTTGAAATGAATGTTTTATTTGATTTTCACAAGAATTGCACTGGTTGCACGCTGCACTGTGTTTTACTAACCGACCCACTAAGTTAAATGTCACACGAGGGAACCGTCTCGCATTTTGTTGGAGTTCATAATCATGTCATACGACTTGCTGCTTCTTAAAATTAAACTGAAGTATCTTTTCCAACACTCTAATAATCTATAAATTATAACAAAAAGTAATAAAATAGTTTAGTTAATTTGTATTTTGTTAGAAGGTTTTTCCTATTTTCGCCCTAGTGTCGCACCATGTAAATCACACCTTAAATCCCTTCTCAAATACCCTCCTTATAAATCCAGCTACTACTCCTACTCTTTCTCTGTCCACGCAGTAACGTTGTGGAACTCTCTTCCGCCTAGCATTCGTGATTTGAAATCTATTTCAATTTTTAAGGCTAAAGTAAAATAGCACTATCTTTCCTCTGTAGTGTGATAAATATACTTGTTTATATGTATTTATTTTTGGTTGAAGGTATATACAGTTATATAAGTATTTATTAATCCAATTTTACATTTTCACAATCACTTCTTTTCTTTTTTCTGCACACTAGGTATTGTCTACATTTTTTCCAATTTCTCCTTTTGCTGGAAGAAATTCCTTTTTGAAATAAGCAGTACCTTTGTACATTCTTTTTATTATAATGTTCTGTATTTTTGAATTATATGTGTGTACATAAATAGTAAAATAAAAATAAATAAATGAAGTTTTTAATATCAGAAAGTGTTCATCTTCGTACATCTTATAAGATTAAAGCAAGGTGCGGCCTCATAGCCTACTTGTCATCGCGTCGTGGCGTCGCAGCATACTTGTCATCTCGTTGCGGCCTCATAGCCTACTTGTCATCGCGTCGTGGCCTCGCAGCATAATTGTCATTTCGTTGCGGCCTCACAGCCTGCTTGTCATCTCGTCGTGGCCTCACAGCCTACTTGTCATCTCGTCGTGGCCTCACAGCCTACTTGTCATCTCGTCGTAGCCTCACAGCCTACTTGTCATCTCGTCCTGGCCTCACAGCCTACTTGTCATCTCGTCGTAGCCTCACAGCCTACTTGTCATCTCGTCGTGGCCTCACAGCCTACTTGTCATCTCGTCGTGGCCTCACAGCCTACTTGTCATCTCGTCGTGGCCTCACAGCCTACTTGTACTTCCAGTAATGTATGTTCACTAATTACGACATGGTTGATATTATAACCAATTTATTCACCGTGAAATTTTTGTGGTTGTTTTCCCTCAGCGAAATGGTTGTGTCTTGGTAATACACGTTTGATAAAAAAATAAAATATTAAAAACAAAAAAAGGACCTGTAGAGTGCAAGCTAATTATGACGTATCACAACGTGCAAGAGCTTATTTTGGTTTAAATATTTAATGAATCGGTTTCCTTTGACGGCGTGGGGCTCATGCGACTCTAGTAGTACCTACAAATTACGTCTAATGTTACTATTGTTTTCGCTTTTTTGAGTTGATGAATATTTTTAATAATAATTTATAAAAAAAAACTTCTTATTTTTTTATTTTTACTGTAAGCTTCAAAAGTACTTCTTATGGCAAGTCATACTGCCGCGGGAAAACCACCATTTAAATTTCACGGTGTTTATA
This sequence comes from Mythimna loreyi, assembly GCA_029852875.1. Lineage (NCBI taxonomy): Eukaryota > Metazoa > Arthropoda > Insecta > Lepidoptera > Noctuidae > Mythimna > Mythimna loreyi. The sequence continues at coordinate 2,636,128 of CM056777.1, read as the reverse complement.
TAAAATGGATAACAATTGTATGTGACATGTTGATCCAATTACAGGTTCTCGCAATTAAAAACGGACAAACCAGTAGACGAAGGCTTATGTTTTTTTGGAAGTCATATAACATATCTTTGAGAAGCGCGTGTACTATGCGAACTCGACGACTCGTGCCTTGTACGGACGGTTACCGGACGGCGGTCAAACGGCGAGCAACCCATTGCTCGTAGTCCGCAAGCCCATATCTGCGGACGTAGTAGCATATCTAAGATCAATTTGTTAATGATATATGTAAATTAACACTGCATTTTTATAAAGTTACTAGCTTTTGTCAGCGGCTTCGCCCGCGTACATAAAATATAGCCTATGTCACTCAGGAGTAAAGCAGCTTTCTGTTGTTGCTGAAATTTTTCCAATCGGACCAGTAGCTCCAGAGATTACCCCCTACAAACAAAAAAACAAACTTTACCTCTTTATTATATTAGTGTAGATATGGCTTGTTCATTACAGACTGCAATTTGCGAAGTAGAGGTAACCGTGACGGAGTATCGCATGACCGGCTGTAACGTGTCGTGACCGAGTGTTAGCTCAGAGGTGTTGACAGAAGCATTCGCAGAAGCACTGGCTTCGATATCGCTCCATAATAGATGCGATGGAGTGTGGGGTGGTGGGTGTCGGCCGGTGGGGATAAGGGGACGTGTGGCTGCACCCTCCCGGCAGACGGAGGGGAAGCGCGCGCGACGCCACGCCGGCGACCGTCCCGAGACGCCGTGTCGCCAATCAGAACGCCGCCGTAGACATACTTCTGTGAGTCATGGGTCAACAAAGTACAGCACGGCCGACGGAGTCTGAAGTAAGTAGGGCATTCAAACTCGGATAGTTATCAACTCCGGAGCTAGTTACGATGTTTAGCAACCAAATCCGGAACTCCGGAGTTGGCTCCGGAGTTGACAACTTTTTTAGAAATTAATAAAAAAAGCCTTTTATTTTAATCAATAGTTTTATTTCTTAACAATCAATGTTTTTGTTTAAAAATTTACTGTCTGACAGATAGAAGTTATAAAAGTCAACTAATACGAATTACAATATATTAAAACAATCACAAAAAATAAACATTTGTTTATCTTGGTAATAAATTTTGAGAAACGATAAGGCATTTAAAGATAGATCAGAAAGGAAACTTCTAAGTTTCGTGCAGTAAAAGCCTGCTGCTGAGAAGGCTCGTTCTGACTCCACGCTCGTCGGCAAGACACAAAGCAGATAGTGGTTTTTTTTTCGGTCGCCACTTTCTGCGAGGCAGTAATGCTCGTAAAGGAAGAGGCTGACCGCATAAGACAAAGGCAGCGACGCACCCGCCGTAGCCGTCGCCGCCGCGATCCTGCCGATATCCGGCCACCGTAGACACTGTCTTGCGGACGGTGAGCAATGGGTAGCTCGCCGTCCGGTCGTCTGGTAGCAATCCAGACCGAGCCCAAGTCGTCGACGGCGCGCTCCGTTCCCGCGCGCCTCAAGGAGTTCTCAGCAAACCGTAGGGGCCCTACAGGTTCGAAGCCTCCCGGAACTGAGGGTTGGTGCGAAAGCGTTACACCGGAGCTCTGGGAATAAGGCAAGGAAGGCACGGGGTAGGTTCTTTAGTCAGTAAGAGTCTGACACTGTTTCTCGCTCCGCCCAAGAGTGAGATTCGTCATTCGATGATTTTTACATACCATAAAAAAAAAAACAAATAGTGGTACGCTTCTGAAAGGTATTTTCCTCTGCATCTGCCAATGTCATAAATTGCTTTTTCTATTCATACAAATCCATCCATATCCAAATTAGCAGATGAGGTGCTTTGTTTTTTATTTATAACTACCGAATAATACCGAAGTGTTAAGCTAAGGACTTGGGAAGGAATCAAACAACGGGTTACGTTACACTCAAGAATTAAGATGCGTTTTTCGTCGTTTTGTAAATAATGTTTACATGGTTTTTGAAAACCGGTTTCAACTCCGGTGTTCTATTTCAACTCCGGAGTTGAAAAATGCTTAAAATCGCTTCGAAACTCCGGAGTTACGAAACTCCGGAACTCCGGATTGAAAGCCCTAGAAGTAAGGCTTAGCAAACTTAAGTGCTTGCGCACTCGTACAAAAATAAAGGTTTAAAAAGAATGCCAATTAAAGTTTTTAATAGCAATAACATTTGCTAATTGCATTTATTTGTTTATATTATTTGTTTTTTTTTTTTTACGAGTGCATTAGTGCTAAAATTCGCAGAGCTTTACTTCAGACTTGGCAAGACCCAACGGCCTTACGTATACTCATATGCTTTGACCTCTCGATCTGTATTGTCACTCATCTGAACAGCACGGGTGCTGGCACAAGCTGGCCTGAATACTGCGCAAAGCTTGATGTTAAAGAAGAAAGCGTAGGAACTTCAGGGGGCTTAGACAAAGTCACATTCTCACTAACGATAACGAAATTCGAAACTCCAAAATGTATGGAACTGACATATGCCTTCGAAAAGTCACGTGGTCAAACGTTTTCGATTCGCTAATTGTTATTAGTTGTTTATACGTCAAATTTTTACATTTTAATTTGATAACCATAGCCAAGAAGTTGTTATTTTATCGAACCAACACTTCGACTTATCGATATGTTAGTCGATGTCACTTTGTCTACCATTTTGTGGTCGACATCGTTAAGGCGAAATCGAACTTAGAAATGGGTTCGACACGGAGCGATTGCCACTTGTCTAGGGCCCCAGGAGTTTAGGTACCTACCCGATTCAAGCTTCACTAGCCCTGACGTTCAAAATTAATCGATCAATTAAATTGAGCCTTGTTCGTTTTCTGTAGCGACTTTCTTTAACTGGGGTATTATCGGCGGAACGGGAAGGTATATCATTTTATTACTGAATAAACCAAGTCCTTTGTTCTAGGACTGCGGTAAACCTTCTAGAACCACGGATAACTCTCTTGGACCTTGGGATTGAATCTAATAAAATATTATTATTATAAAAACAAAATGGTTTTTAAAGCAATATGTATTTTTTAATATGTATTAGCACAATTTTGATTAGCTATTTATTAAAACAAGCAACCTTTATTACGCAAAGTGCTTTAACAATATTTCCTAAAATTTTTTTGTAATGTTATGGAAAATAAATTTCTAAACCTAATCTTTGAGGAGTGGCTGAAAAGATATCCTCACCTTCCGCATGAGGCAGGTCCTCAGCGGACATGGTTTGGCACGAGTCAGGTGCAGGAACCTCCCATAGGTTGCTGCACCTAATTCGTCTAGACAAAACGCACCATTATGTGGATGGCCCAGAGGACACGGTAGAGCACGGTTGAGGTGTGCTTAGCTTGGGCGGAGCATCGTCGTGTCCTCGTGGAGGTTATCGGTAGCAGCGACCGGGCTTGTATTGTTACTTACCCATATGTATCGATTATGATTGTGTTAGATATAAATTATGTATAATTATGAAACGTTCACAAATGTACACATTGATAAAGGATATAATATAATAATAATAATAAAGCCTTTTATTTCCCAAAATTACATAAAAAAATTCAATTAAAAATATTATTGTTTAAAGTAAATTGATTCATAATAATTGAACATGCAAATTGGGATTTTTTTTTTTAAATCAGTTTAACCAACAACTGTTTACACCAGTACATTAACTACTTAACAATTATAGTTGGATACAAATTGCGGGTGCAACAATTAATTATAGGTTAACACCGCTTGCAAAGAAAACAGTGGTAAAAACATTAAATTAAATTATTGACTACAACAATTAATGCGACTAAGAAAATTAAATTATATTAAATTAAACTATTAAACAAGCTATACATTAAATAATAATTGATACGGATTAAAAATTACATTTAAAATAAAATAACAATTTAAACTGAAACTAAAAACAACAACAATATAAAATATCTAATCATTTTTTTAAAATAAATATAACAATAATAACAATACCGAACTGTGGCAATACATTTTGAAATATCCAAAATGCTTTAACAAATATAAGACATAATCATTTTAAAAAAAATTGAATTTATAAAAAAATACAACAGAAATAAACAGTCGACCTACAAAATTATTCTATCCAATTACACAATTAATAATAATTAACTAATAATAGATTTTACAGTAGATTACAAATTACACACTACTTTTCTTTTCGAAAAAATTAACAAACAATTAGTATTAATAAATTTGATCGAGAAAATTACATTTTTAAATAAATAAATTGATAAATAAATTAATTTTCTATTGAATAATATATGCGAGTAATGTCCTATAAATTAAATAATCATTTGTTCATATACATTAATGGGCACCCAATCATAATATTATGATTGGGTGCCCATTTACGGACGAAGGCCTCCTCCATCTTGTGCCATTTCTCTCTGTCTTGGGCTATTCTAGTCCATGTGGAGCCGGCCACGTCCACAATATCATCGCACCACAGATGTCTGGGTCTGCCCCGGGTGCGTGGTGCATCTCGATGGTACCAATGGAGAACCCTCTCACTCCAGCGTCCATCTGTGGCTCTAGCTACGTGTCCTGCCCAACACCATTTCAACTTGCAAGCTAATTCCACAGCATCTATTATTTTTTTTTGCTTCTTTTACGGTCTCGGAGTTTAATTCCCAACATGCTCCTCTCCAGTGCTCGTTGGAAAGCTTGAAGTTTGTATGTGACTGCCTTCGTTAGCGTCCAACTTTGACAACCATATAGTAGAGTAGGTAAGATAATGGTGTCCATAGCTTTCTTTTTCAAACGAATGGGGATGCGGGTTTTAAATACTTCTTTCAGTGACCAATATCTTTTCCATGCACTGTTAATTCTGCGATCCACTTCATTTTCTGTGGGTTTATTAAATGAGATGCTTTGCCCAAGATAAACACATTTGTCTACGTATGCTATTGATGTGTCTTGTATAATCCTAAGTGCTCTTAAGCTGTTGGTTAGTGTCTACTAACCATCAGCTTAAGAGCACCTACGACTATACGGTCCGGAAAAAACATGCCTATGTTTTTTCAGCGTTCATGTGAAGCCCACATTTACGGCTCTCCTCGTCGAGTGACTTCAGCATGAGATCGAGTTCTGAATGTGTTTCACTTAACAGAATAATGTCATCTGCGAAGCGGAGATGGTTGAGAAACTCACCGTTTATTTTGATGCCGAGATCGCGCCAGTTTAACTATCTGAAGACATGTTCCAACACTGCGTTGAATAGGTTAGGTGAGATGGGGTCACGCTGTCTGACTCCTTTTCGAATGTTGAATGGCTCTCCCTTTTTCTCCAGCTTAATCATTGCTCTACTGTTTTATAAATTTCTTTCAGAATGTTTATGTATTTCGTATGTACCCCTTGTTCATAAAGAAAGCACCATAAAGATTCATGCGTGATAGAGTAGTCCACAAAGGCTATGTAGAGCTCTTTATTGTGTTCATTGTATTTCTCGATGATCTGTGTTATCGTGAAAATATGGTCATTTGTAGAGAAGCCCGATCTGAATCCTGCTTGCTCTCTAGGCTGGTTTTCATTTAAGGTGTTTGAGATCCTCTTTAATATTAGGCTTGTAAATAATTTGTAAAGTGTCTGTAGCATACTCAGAGGTCTATAGTTGTCCATTTGGTATGGATCACCTTTTTTGTAGAGTAGAGTTATAATTGCGTTATTCCAGTCAGGCGGAATAGACTCTTGTTTCAAGATTTCATTAAATATTGTGGTTAAACTTGGTGTCTTTGGAAAGGATATAATACATAATTATTATTTTATAAAAAGTACAATTAAAATATAGTCAATAATATCAATGTCACAAAAAAATACTAACACCCAGTTTCCGAGAGCCCAATAAAAGTAAAAATCAATTGAGTAGATGTCAGAAAGATATTGGAAATTTCCTTTTTTCCTACTATACGTCATCAAAAATGATTTATTTTTAAAGCATTATCTTTTTCTCTCGTAATTAAACCGATGACCAAAAAATCACAACTATGGTGGTAGTACCTACTAACCACATGGTACCGACCAAGCAAGAAAAAATTCAAAAGTTGCTTCCAGCTTGCTCTAGTTATCGATGAAATGATTAATGACCACACGTCACGTGTTCTCGAGGCAGAGTTATCCCAAACTATTCTATTCTAAGACATTTTCTTTTCAGTTCTCGAAATGTGAGAAATGGTGTCATCAACCACTAACAGGTTAGATCATTGCTCCCCAACTGTATACCGGTTAATACTATTTATATTAATGACAATAGCCGCCCTGATAGCAATTACTATTGCCAAACGAACACAGCCGGTTCACAGTGGCAACCTGTCCTGCCACGAGGAACGTCAATTAGCAGAGAGCTTTATTTTCATGCAGAATGCAACGAAAATAAGACCATCTAGATAATTATTCGTAAAAGACCAGTCAATTCGTATACAATAATCCGTACAAAGTCGTATTGACAACTTTCTAGGTAAGTTATTCGTTTTTTTCAGTCTTATAACTCTAATAACTTTACTTTCTACTTGTGCTGTAGACTCCTGGTAAATCTGTTAAACGATTCCTCCGCAGTTTTGCTGACATGTGTTTCAATCGGCTTCCTGCTTTGCAGAAGAATAGAGCTACTTCCCATACCCTCTCAAGTCCCAGAGAGAGACGTAAGTGGCGGTATGCTTTGCCGTGTCCTCCAGACCCACGCGTTTTTTTTTAGGCCAAATTCGAAACAGATACCTCGCTAAACACGCATGTCTGGGGAAAATTGGAAATGCCGTGGCGACTCTCTAGCCACTCCTCAAAGAGGAGGCTTTTCCACATAGTTATTATCACGTCACCAAAATCAGTATGGGAGATCATTTTCTTTTTAGCCAAGCATAAAGTACCTAATATATTAATATGACTATCAATTTCCGCTACATCCTTTATAACATCAGAGTATGCATACAAGTAGTGTCGGCTTCGAGTGACAGCGACACGACGGCGTACCATCACACGCTGATTACCGTGGACGCACTGATCGTGGGCTGCAACATTGAGGAAGCAGCGGGCTCACACTTAGTTCAGCACATATTAGCACTACCTGCCGATCATGTAAGTCCAGTGTCACCATGCTTCGTAACACAGTGCGCACCAGTCATCGGGCGATATATACGATACACGATATGATACAAAAATATAGACAGATATACAAAAACGGGGCAAGTGCGAATCGGAATCGCTCTCAAATAAATCAATTCCCGGATGGACCTCAGACTTGAATCTATTGTTTTAATTTCAACTTGTTACCTCCACGCGTTCCCGAAATATAGGGTCTTGAAAGACAGGCGCATAACAAAGCGATCCTATATGAGTTCTGTTTTTTTTTTTCCTTCTGAAGTACTTAACCCTAAAAAGTAAACAATATGGATATTCCGAACGAATGCTTATAGTCTGCATATCGTGTGCAATATTAAACAACGGCGATTTAACTGTATGTTATAGAATAATTGCTACAATTAGCACACTTGGCAAACGCGCTGATGATCATCCATTGTTACTATGTATCAGCAATATCATGTGCTGAAGATTAATGCTGCTACACAATTATTATTGCTATTTATTTCGGTTTATGAATAACTGCCCACCGCAATATATGTTACCAGATCAATCGTGTATTGCGGTTTACCTCTGCACAATTATATTCGACAAATATTATTAACGTAAAATTAAATCAATCATTAAATCAAATTACAGATCATAATCATAATTCCATTTAATTGGTGGTAGCATTATGGTACAGATAAATAATATATAATTTAATAATATATAAGCGTATATTTTGGAAACTAATTGTTTAGATATACGTCGTTTCTGATACCAAGTACGAACACAATCGTATCTCTATAGGATGTAGTTCTATGGAATCGAGAGAGTACGAGTACGTTTATTGTATTTGTAGTATAACTACATAAAACTTCGTTTCCAGTGCCGAGGTAGTTTACAAAACTTGTGGTACAACTAAAAGATTGTATTCCTGAAAGGCCAGCCCAACACATGACGGAGTATAACGCCGGCGTGCAATAGTAAGTGATAATAAGGAGCACACAGAAAGCTGAGGTGATGACATCTCGCACTTAGAAATACTTAGCAAGACTTTGTTCGGAGAGCCGCCGCTTGGGATCGACACTAGTTTGAAGTCCTTAAAATGGAGCAGGGCGCTGCATTCTACTCACATTTCTTACACTGCCCACGCCTAGTATCTTATACCACACTTCGTGCAGAATTTAAACACAATGTAACAGTAATGCTATTCAGGCATTCTGCAGGTAACATAGGTAGCTTCCCGCTGTGTCAGTCTCACCGCTCTAATCTGGCTGGTGCCTGATTGACTCACCCCCTTACCTCGCCCTCTTACCCGCCCAGCGTTGGACAACAGTGCCACGTCCTGAAGCAGGCGTCATTACCTACATTAAACATAGTGCCAAACTCAAAGTAACAAATGAACCGTGACGTGCACTTAGTTAGATTGCATACTCATGGGCTGTTGCTAGCTTTTGGGGATAAAGACTAGAGGTAGCTATTCAAAACCACCCAGGTGTTTAAGTCGAGCATATAACATTAAGCCGGGCACAGACAGCTGTAAGGTAACATGTATTGTAACAAATAATCGCAATGTAACATGCAATGTAACACATAATCGCAATGTATCATGCAATATAACAGAATGAAATGCTCCTTTTATGTGACCATAGTCTGTTTTTACTGAGAACTGCAAATGTTATACTCAATATGAGTACAGCTACTAACATACATATTATGTAAATTCATACATTTGTTCAACGCATCTGCTGCGATCTTCCCACCAGATTGTAATTTAGGTGTCATCAAGGCTAGAGTGAGTTAGCATTTAATAAACTAGGGTGCCTCACCGTCAACGGTAACATCACTGCTTACCATCGCAATTCCAATTTGATACCTTTACGTGTTCCCTAGATAAAAATCTTGACAGACAGGCGAACAACAAAGTTATCATATAAAGGTTTCTTTTTTCCTTTTGACTTACGGAACCCTAAAATTCATCCGATGGTTTAAAAATAAATAAGAAACTTTATAAATAAAACGAGGAAACAATAAAGTCTGATGGCCTTGAACTTGAAAGCGTTCCGATACAAAGATTATAGTGACGCAACTCAACGTAACGCTTCTTACGGTGTGGCGTGGCGGTGTAACCCCGGGGGCGCGGGGCGCGCGGTACGCGGCACTTCGTCGACGCGCGCCGCCCAGGGGTAACTAAACTTGGGCATTGGCATTTATTTCGGTGTTCCCGCACGCGTTGTGCGTTACTTTTTTATGTTTTAACTGTATTAAATGTAAGTGTTGTGTACCTTACATGTGATAGCAAAGAAAGAAAGAAAGAATAAGGGTTTATTTGCGCGACAGTATGGCGGATACCAAATATGTACACATAAAAAACAATAAACAACTATAGAAAGTATCGCAAAATATGCGACACACCCGCACAAAATGGCCAGTGCTCAGCAAAAAGCTGGGGCTCATGTGTTAAACAGAGCCACAGCGCTGATATTAGCAGAGCTGCCTATCAAGTTACAAGCATACTTACACACAGATATCATCAATTCAGCCGAAAGACGTCCACTGCTGGACATAAGCCTCCCCCAAACGTCGCCACAACGACCGGTCCCGTGCGTCTCGCATCCATCGTATTCCAGCAACCTTGACCAGGTCGTCGGTCCACCTTGTGGGAGGCCTACCAACACTACGTCTTCCGGTACGCACACAGTTATACATAATTATAATTATGTCATAAATGGCTAACTCGGCAAACATTATTCTATGGTAGGGGTTAGAGGATAAAAATAGCCTACAACTAATTTTTATTCAATGTATTCTTTTCGTTTTCTATTCCTCAGTCAGACCTGACGAAAATAAACCAAAAATTATATTGCTAAAGCTGTTTTGGAGAAGCTCACAAACAGTTACAGTGTGACATGAGATTTCCTACAAGTTAGATTAGTCGAATTAATTTAGATCTCTGAGTGCGAGCAGGGACATATTTCACCTATAATATATGGTTAATTTAAACAACACTCCGAAAACTTGACAAAAATGTCTGGGCATTTATCTATGAAAATTTTAGTGTAAGTATAAATTATAAATGAAATGGTTTGTGATAAATTGAATGATATTAAATGATAGAAAATATTCATAATTTATCAAAAATATTCTAAACGAAAGCTACGTAAGCTGAAAAGTGACAAGGCGAGGTGGGCATAGAATCAGACATGTTCGGAGAATCGCATTTATCGGCAGTGCAAAGATTAACGACTAGCAGTTACTAGAAGTACATATATTAAGCGATTGTTAAGTGTTGTTCTGCGGCTTTTAGAGGAAACCAGTCGTCTTGTTTATTCTACCCGAAGTCAACATGAATAAAATTCATTTATTTTCTTTCAAGCTGCAACGTGCCGCGTGACAGCAGTGCGGCAGCAGTGCGACGGTCGCGAGTCATTTATTTATACGAAAAAACAAAACAGCGCGGCAGCAGCGCTGCTGCGGCACATTTCGGTTACATTAAAAGGCGCCCTTGATAGATTACTTAAATTGTCGGCATAATCTCACGCATTGAATGTTCCGATCGATCAGTTGACTTAACTTGGAAGTAGTTCCTCATGGTCTATTGAAAGTTACTTATTCACGTTATTTGCCATTAAAATCAATAACAACGTCGTCGTTGTTATTAGCGAAAAACCTGCAACAATCTCAATGTTCACTACTTTGCTAATATTATCCTCGATCATCTTTTACTTTTATAAAGTAAGTATTACAATTATGTGAGTCAGGTTATTATTGTGTTTATTTTTCTCGAATTCGTAATGAAATGCACAGGTTTACTTCGGGTTAATGAAGTACCTATATATTTAGTCCGTCGAACAATGTCGAGCGATCTCGATACGCTCGGATGTCAAACCTAGGTATTTCTCGGAAATAAATACTTATAACTTACTGTTACCCCTAGGATAAAAAATTACTAATACGTAAAGTCGACATGTTAATAACTGTAAAATTATCGATTTTAAACTGAGTGCCATCGATGGAATTTGACAGAAATATAAAGGATGGTTTGCCTATGCAAACCTTATCTTATCTATACTAATATACTAATATTATAAATGCGAAAGTAACTCTGTCTGTCTGTTACGCTTTCCCGCTTAAACCTCTCAAACGATTTTGATGAAATTTGGCAAAGACAATCTTTAGACCCTGAGAAAGAACATAGGCTAGTTACCTTTTATTGCGTAAAAAACGACGCAGACGAAGTCGCGGGTACCAACTAGTTATATATATAATGCAAATATGCTTTTAACATAGATGTAGAAACAACAGCTAGCAAATTTTACCAAAATACAAACACTACGTTATGTATGTCCGAATTGTAACAAATGATTTCAAAATTGATGCTGTTTTAATGGACAAATAACCATTACCAACAATTCAGTTCATAATGCAGTGAATTATTACATTATTTCGTCTTCGTTTACACTTTCAGCTATATAATAGCAGGTATATTACTATATACCTATTGCTACGTTTCTTGTGGAATTTTCTCCATAGGAGACGGTCTTGTCTACACTAATATAATAAAGAAGTAAAGTTTGTTTTTTTATTTTTTTGTTTTTTTTGTTTGTAGGAGGTAATCTCTGGAACTACTGGTCCGATTGGAAAAATTTTAGCAACAATAGAAAGCTGCTTTACTCCTGAGTGACATAGGCTATATTTTATGTACGCGGACGAAGCCGCGGACAAAAGCTAGTATGATATAAGTTTATATCGTATAAGACCACAATCGTACAAAAAAGTTTTTACAAATTCCAAGAGATTGCGTGGAAACAACCGGTAATACGGGGGTCTCAAGAGAATACGGGCCGTACCTACAGGTTTATGTGGGCAGGCCGTGCAGGTTCATTTATCTAGACAGTAGTAAATAACCAACACAGTGCAGCAGTGTTTAATTAAATCTTGTTGGAATCCCATCAGGATAAACCAATGTAAAAGCTTTTCGTCAAATACACATAAATCGATTTGTCGGGTGAAGCATTGTAGTTCTCTGGGAAAACAGTGTGAATCATTCGTATTTAAATTCGATTTTCGTATAAAAAGATAAAGAGAGATAAAAAGAGAAAATACACGGCTAAATTTTAACTGTTTTAATCTCGTGGAGGGTCGATCCGGCACATGAAACACTATCGATTTATAATTATAAAATTAATAAATAAACTATTTTTAAAAAGTCGAATTAATTTACGCATGTGCGAAATTATATACTTTAAGAAGGCCTTTGCCCAGCAGTGGGACACAAAGTAGGCTATAAAAAAAAGAAAAGAAATCTCTTAAGCAGGTATGTATGTTAGAAATAAAGTTTAGTAATAGAAAGGCCGAAAGGCCTTTTACCAGGAAATTACATTTCAAAAACTAAAAAAACTACTAAAGTCGCTATGATTATTCATAGCACTCGTAGAAGGATTTCGCTCGGTGGCTCCGCGAGAAAGCATCGATTTATTACCAACTTCTATAGCTTTGAATATTTCCCACAATCAAGACCTTTTCTGTCCACTTAGAAGCACTAAAAACACCAACATTTTCATCAAAAAGGGAACTACCTTAAAATCTAACATACGTATTTTGTTTTCATACGCAATAACAGTGTAGCGGCAATTTGCTACAATACTCAATACTCTAGCGGCGCTTTGGAAATTAATTGTGTGTTTATAGCAGATTTTTGAACAAAATTTTGTCGGCATATTTTTTCAGCGTCAATTGATGAAAAATGTATAAAAGTAAGTATATAGAATAAAGGTCATGGGGCGTTTATGATCCACTTTATGAAAGTTTACGTACAGACAAATACCACAGACCGGATTTAAATGAAAGAATTCAATCACATGATTCAAAATAATATGTATTTCTTTTTTACGTATCCAATAGGAAAAATCGGCCAAGAGCGTGTCGGCCCACGCTCAGTGTAATGTTCCGTAGTTTCCCGTCCGCCACAAATTTCTCACAATGTAGCAGAACCCAGTAGCCCATGTAAAAATTAGTAACCCAATTCCCCGAGAGATGGCGTATACCCGGTGGTAATTTTGGATTGCGATTCCCCCATAGAAAAATATCCAATAATATGCCACTTAGGAATGACTAGCTTTCGACTCTTAAAAATATTTTTGAAATCGGTTCAGTACCTACTTGATGAGTTAGTTCATTACAAAAATGCCTTAATAAAGGATTTTTTTTTCTCACAAGAATGCGACCCATACCACTGAGTTTCAGATACATTTATCTATATACCATCTATATACCCTCTGGTTACGCAAAGTATCGATTAGACGACGTGAAATTTCCTTAAAAAAGACGCGCACTCGGACCCCATGGGGTCATGGGGTCCGAGTGCGCGTCTCTTTTTCACACCTTACAGTTTTGAGCCGTTTGGGGTCGAAACTTGGGTAAGTTTCGACCCCAAACGTCTCAAAACTGTAATGTAAACCAATAAGGTTACTGTATTTGCCCCGCTTAAGGGTGTCAGCAGCCGCAGCGGCAGGTTGCGTCTCACACCAAAGGCCTACCCACCTTCCACGGCACTGGCTCTTTCTTTGCTCAAAGAATTAGCATAGCCATTCAACGTGGCAATGCTGCCAGTCTTCTGGGCACGTTTCCAAATGACAGGGATGTGGAAGGAGTATTTCGACGCCTGAGGGTATTGTGTGTTATATGTACATAGTTAGGTTTAGTGTAAATATTTAGTTTAGTTTATATTTAAGTTTTTTTATATTGTATTATTAGCACATAAGTTGATTTTGAAATCATAAACTAATAAATACCTTTTCTTTATACCTAGTCTTATTTCGTTTGTGTACGCCAGGGGTCCAATGTCCGAACAAAATGCCTGATGAACTATACAATTATTTTTCAAAACGATTATATTTGAAAACAATTATTTTCCAAAACGATTAAAATTTCAAGTCGAATTATATAGTGGCAACATTTAAAGTTCAATTAAGCCAAAAGTCAAAAAAGCTAGCAAAAAAAACTAAGTACCTAAATCATGATAATATTTGTTATCGTAAAAAAATTAGACAATTTAGTTTCCAGATAAATTATTTTTTGCGCATTAACTGGGCATTATTTTGATTTGTTAAAACTTAATCAATTATTTCTTTGATATGTCAGGTGACTAAGGTGATGACATGACGGTTAATATTATTTCTGTAATTTCCCCTTTGTTTCTTCTTTGTTTGCGCGGAAAAACTATGGAATTACTATTTGGTGCATCTCTAAAATATACTTTTTACTATGATAGCAGTAAAACGGTAACAAATGTTAATTAATTAATCTCTAGCTTCACATTTTCCCTTTTAAGAGATTAAATATTAATTAAAGATTAAATATTAATATAGTTAACTGCGCGATGTCTATGTTCTCAGCACCAGGAAGAGCGGAACGAATCAATATAAATAAGTAAAATTTAATCAAATGTTTAACTGTAATTTTATTTAACTTTAATTAATTTTTTTCGTGTAGTAACTATTTGAAATAAAATCATCTCAATGAATATTCTATTAGATAAAACTATATAAAAACTTTTTTGAAACAGAAGTCGAATTGAAAATATTTGACATAGAATATAAAGAGCACTTATAGTAAAACTCAGGTTTGAAAATGTGAAATGTTTACATTAGGCGTACCTATTAGGTACTCGTAAGTACCATGCCTCAGTTCGTTCGACTGCGACCAAGTCAATGTCGAAGCAAGTTTTGTATTGTAAGATTTTAACAGTGCAATTAATACTTAATAATATGCACATGTACATCTCGTAAACATGACCTGGTGTAATGCAGTATCGATTGCGAGCGATAAGAGCGACGCGCGTGAGACGTGCGGTACGTGGCCGACATTCATAAATAGACGATGCATCAAAGACTGGTCGTGGCCGAAGCAGACGACGGACGGAGCAGACGGATCGGTGCAGTGGACGCCGCTCGGCCGAGCTCGTCGCGATGCCAACCATAGGCCTAACGCGAAAAAAACAAGCTCTGTTTATTGTTGCCAAGCTACAATGCGTGTCAGAAATAACCGGACAACTGTGACGTACTATTGGAACCAATGTTGGTGCCAAATCACATGATTCACATTTTAGGCAGGTCACGAGCGACACCCACATATACATACGTGTGAATATGTGATATATTTGTGTGAACCACAACTATTTACCAGGATTCATTTTAAATTAAATAGAAGAAAAAGTCTTCGCAAAGCCAATAATTCTATAGTCTCCTATTTGACCAGATACATTAAATGAAGGTGTGAAAGTGAAAGTATAGGAAAGTTCTTCAAGCACGCAGGAACTTTGAATGGAGAGCGTATTGTGTAAGAACCTAGGAAGGCGTTGTTGCAGTAACGTACGCACTCGCTGGATTAATTGGCGCGATATGTGTGATGAGGGAGCGGGCGGGCGCGGAAGTGCGCGCGCGGCCGGCAGCGCAGGCGCGGGCCGCGTGCGCGTGCCTCTATCACACTGATGCCGCACGAAAACGCTTCAATGTGTGTCAGTTATTCGCATTCTCTATTTTTGTGAGCTATTTGTGTTTTATATTTGTTTGTGTCGGCGGTTCTCATCATTTGATTAGGATTGTTTGGAGCCGCGCGCGGCGAGGAGGCGCGACGCGGGCGCGTGCTCTCGTTATCAATGTGACACACGTTTAATAGCTAAAGTCACGCGGAGGAGACTATTAATCTTCCACGAAGATAGCGATACGACTCACGAATGTGTACACTAATCACAATAAACCGAATCACATCGAGTCCACAACTCAACAAATGTTCAATGAAGTAATTAATGTCGGATGCTAGGTAGAGCTCGCGGCGCCGCGGCTCGTTCACGAATATCGTTCATTAAACAATTAAATGCCCGTGACACCATTCAATTCGTTATATGAATGGGAAGCTCTTCGACCTAATGGTGTGTGAAAATTATAGTTTGCATAATAATTAAATATAAATAGTAAGTGTGAGTGAGGTCATAGAAATGAATGAGCTGGTCGCAATATTTGGTTAAATTAAATCACTCGCTTATAAAGTAGCTATGCGTATCTAAAACTATACGTAAATCGTATGTTACATCAGAATTATGACAACAGTCGGAAACGTAAAAGTTTTATCAATTACGTATGACAGTGAAGTAATACCAACGCTAGGTATTAAAATTGCCGCCAAATTGTCGGAGCTACGCTGTTGCTACTCGAGCTAGAGTTCAATAATTCTTCTTCTTTCGCGGGTCTGCTGGAAGAAATTTCTTTGCGAAATAAGCAGTACCTTTGTACTATTTCTTCTATAATGTATTTTCTTTAAAAATGTAAGTGTGTAAGTACATAAATTGTTAAATAAATAATAAATAATTTCTACGACCAATTGATGCAAAACATAGACATACATATATTATATAACATAGACACCTAGTGTCTGATTCATTGTGCAACCCAGCTCCCCGGTGACCGGCAGTGCCGGTCATGGTTTACGGTTTAGTGGTCTCTTCGTCTTCTGTCGCAACGCTCTTTGCTCTCAACGAGGCCCTTGTTTTGGTAGTACACTATTGCGTCAATGGAAACTCGTTAGAACCGTGCCACGACCTTTTGCTATTGAATTGATTAAATTGGCGATAAGGAGCCACCGCGCTTGATACGCTATCAATATCTCACAGACAAATGACCCCTAGCGCATAGGCGCAGATACTATACTAGGATTATTTATTAAACATTTTATGTTAAATAGTGTGATTATAAACATTAATTAGGTACGACATAAAATGATAACTTTCATTAATGGTACGGAAGTCAATACGTTATTTAATGTTAATCAATTTAAAAGCTGTTAGATATTATTAGGATGACTTAAAATAACCGATCACTACGGTTGGGTGAAGGGCGCGACAGCGAGTGAAGTGTGTGGTGGCCGTGATCAGCAGCGTGGAGTGGCGCGGAGTGGTGCGGAGTGGCGCGGAGTGGCGCGGAGTGGTGCGGAGTGGCGCGGAGTGGTGCGGAGTGGAGCGGCGTATCGGAATGTGGCGCAGAGGTTCACAGACTTCTTTGTGCAATACGGTGCGCTGTGAGCCTAAATTGTTGCGGTACTTTAGGCACAGCAGGGTTGCAATTACGACCCTGCTGTGCCCCTACCTGTATGGCCCCAATAGGCTACGGCCTAATGGGGCCATATAGTTAGTGCGAAAGAGAACCCCGGGACCATGTCACTTCTCACTCCGTCCAAAAGCGAGAAAAGTCATTGGATGATTTCCCGATTAAAAAGAAACACCGTCACGCTTATTGTTACGCATCATTTGGACTATGTCGCCGCGACTTGCGCGTGTGCGCGTCTGCTGATCGCCAACACCTTCATCCAGTATTACGCACGTCTCGCTGGCCATTGTGTTTACTGCGTATTCAACTAATCGATTCGTTTTACAAAATATTTCAACAGTTTCCAAAAACAAGGACATAATATTTTCAATACACTTAATAAAAAACAAAAGGTTTCTGAGTAAGTGAAGTAAAGCAGTAGAATGCTTTTAGGCACGCAATTTTTTGTTTTCCGCACAAGTGCTGAAAAGTGCGCCAGCTCACTCCCCACCACAATTTATTATACTTATCGGCGCTAAGTGACTCTCACAAGGAGCGCATCAAAAGTGGATTGAAAACATCGTTTGATACACTTCGAAATTGGTCACTATACCACTCGCTTCTATAACACCCTCTCCTAAGGCACGGCCGGATTCTGTCCCGGTCGCAATGACACTTTCACAAGTTATCTGAAAAATTTACTATTTTCAACCTAAATCTGATACGACATCGTCAAACAATAGTTAAGCGTTTATTTATATACAAACCCTGAGATTAGAAACTCCATAACCTTGTCGTAACTGCACAAATAAACCTCAAGGTTAAAATATCAGTTTAAAACTGCCTCTGACATTTGAATTTAATTCCAGCATTAGGAAAACATTCGGTAAGATGAAATGAATATGTTCTCTCCACAAAATTATCGTATATTTTATCTAAGTCTCAAAAATGTTTAACTGAAATTGCTAGTTCTACAACATTACTGAGAACCTTGAAAGACCAGTAAAGTAGATGGGAAAATCGGGAAAACCATCCGGCCAAATCCGCACCGCTCTTGACTCAACGATATGCCCATATCATCATACCGCCAGAAACAGAAACAGGTGGTGAAATGTCATTTGAGTGAAAGTGATGAAACACAGGTCACGACTATACTCACGATCCGCAGCATTGAGGATGACGAGGCAAGGACCCTCTTCTTTGCATCGTGTTCCTCAATACTAACAACATTATTGTCTTCTTCTTCTTCTCGAATCGATGGATTCCGCTTCCATCAAAGTTTTTGGGGCCAGTAGGTTGCCACATTTGCGCTTCAGTGGCATTTTAAGGTCCTTCAGCGTGCATTTGTAAGGATATTTTGGGATAATCTGAATTCTGTTTTCTTGTTTGGTACAATTTAAAATAATTTTTTGACCTTAAAACTAAGTACCAAGTAAAATATATTATCAACTTTAAATAAATAAACTCTCTACCGAGGTCCCCAAAGAACAAAGTTTCAAGTTTAAAAAAAAATCATAAAACACTCATCAAAATAAATTGCACGTGTTGTTTGTATATTATTTTTGCTCATCAAAATGGATAAATGCTCATCAAGTCTTGTTCTCCTAATATAGTAAACATTGGTACCAAAAAACATTGTAAAAATGATAGTTCTAAATAGCTTTAATTTAATCAAGTTATTTAATTTGTATTCAAAATATATCATAGTCAAATTAAAATTATAGTAGTTTCATTTTATTTATTCCCCCCGCAACCCGCATAGTCCCCAATAGCACTTGACGTACAATTACTCAAGCGGTGGAAATATACTAATCTTGTTGGTAGTTATATTTTCGAGCCGTTTGGAGTTGAAACTCTCGGATCGTGGGGTTCTAGTGCCCACAAGTTGTTTAATGAACTTTCTAAACGACTTGTTGACACTTTGCGTGACCCAAGGGCTGGCTTTTACCTTGGGCAAAGAATAAGCATTGCCATACAGCGTGGCAATGCGGCCAGCGTTTTGGGCACTTTACCGGTCGACAGCGATGCGGAAGAGATTTTTGACGCTTTATTAGATTAGGTATTTTTAGTTAAGTTTATTAGGGTTATGTAGTTTTAAGGTTAGATATCTAATTATTTGTACAGTTTACTAAATAATAATTATTTGTAATAAAAAGCCGTAAATGTATTAATATGTTTGTACCTAATTTATACCGTAACACAAAATAAGCAACGTTAATATAAGTAGAAAAATATATAGTAGACTGTAACGAGCACGAGTTCTTGTGCGCCAAATTATATGAATTGTTAAAAAGTACTGAAGCATTTTTATAATAACGATACCATTTCAGTCTGAAGCTTCAGCTTGCCAATTGTGTATTGTATTATTCTTCAAAGAAAATATCTGCAAGCGAGCATTTCGTACATTGAGTGCGAGAGTGTAAATGTCAAAGAGAAAAGTTACAGTCAAAATATTTTACAGCAGGGTAGGGAGCAGGAGGGTCGGTTCGTGTCTGAGAGAAAGGCTCTGGGCCTGGTATATATGGTGACGTACGAACGGGGTAGGTTGTTTAGTCAGTAAGGCTCGGCGCAAATGGGCCACCGACCACAGCCACACTTTTTAATATATTTTGTATAGACACGCTGCACACGTGTATCCGGTGGCAGCAACTCGCTACCGCTGCAAAAAGTGTGTTAAGTCGCCGTCGCTGCCCACTGGTGGCTGTGGTCGGTGGCCCATTTGCGCTGAGCCTTAGAGTCTGACACAGTTTCCCGCTCCACCCAAGTGCGGGATTCGTCATTCGATGATTTTTACCTACAATAAAAAAGACCTGAGTGAATAATCTTTTAACAATTTATTGCTCTTTTGAGTGTGAACTCTAAACATAGTGCGCAGCAAATAATCTCCTCAGAGGGGGGTTCTCAGACGATTCCAATCTGCAGTGTTTGTGCGGCGTGTCTCCGCTGACAATGTTTGTCCTATTCTGCACCACGTACCTAATTACGTAAGGCCTTAATGTGGGCATCAGAGGACGGCATCACCGTGGCCGAACACTGGACCAAGCAACGAATTTAAGTAATGCCTAAACTAGTTAAATTCGTCACGCTAAGAAGAAGCAAAACGCGCCTTGTATACAAAATGTAATCGTGGTGACTATGGTTGGCTCGATATAGTTACTTGTACGAAGTAGCCGAGTAGTCACTCGGCCACTTCGAACTAAGCCCAGTTCGAAAAGTCTTGAATTATCAAACTTGCACTGCGGCCGCTGGGTTCACTTCAGACAGATCTCATCATAACTTTCAACTTACTAATCATTTTTCAAAACGCGTCTGAGAGGTTTTTATTAGAGGTAATCCTCTAAAAAAAAACCTAAAATAATTTGCTCTTCAGGGATTTTGTATTTTATTTCCAACTAGCGACCCGCCCCAGCTTCGCACGGGTACTGATATTTATATTATGCATGTATTATATATTATATTATGCATGTATTATACACATAAACCTTCCTCTTGAATCACTCTATATATTAAAAAAACCGCATCAAAATCCGTTGCGTACTTTTTAAGATCTAAGCATACATAGGGCCTAAGCAACTTTGTTTTATACTATGTAATGATAAGTTTCGTTTGAGAGCTAACATTGCCTACCCGAATTTTTTTGTCAGAAAACAATTGAACTCCCGATTGCATCGGCAGTTCCTACTTGGTCGAATGGTATTTTCAAACCGTCCAATTACCCACTCAAATATACACACAAAGTTTCATTGAAATCGGTCAAGCCAGTTAGGAGCACCATGGGAAACACTTAAAAAAATATATAAATAAAGATTATTATCATCAGTTTTGCCGCATGTCTAGCGAGCTGTTGGCCCGTAAAACACAGGATTGGTGACGACCTGGATGTCTTCCTTGAGAATTGGAGCGGCAAAGCATGTGACCGAGATGATTGGAAAGAAAGGAGGGAGGCCTTTG
Source organism: Mythimna loreyi (assembly GCA_029852875.1). Lineage (NCBI taxonomy): Eukaryota > Metazoa > Arthropoda > Insecta > Lepidoptera > Noctuidae > Mythimna > Mythimna loreyi. Next base: position 2,615,043 of record CM056777.1, on the reverse strand, counting down.
CCCAGCAGTGGGACAGCACAGCCTAACTATAACATCAGTTTTAATAAAAATACAACAAAACTTGTGAAGTCTTTTTGTGCAAACTACGTCTAAATGAGTTCAATTGGATCTAATAGAGGAAATGGGCTTGAATTCTTTGTCCGTTGTGGTTCGCCTCTCGAACGACCACATATGTTTCAACCCTTAGTATACACGTTCACACTTCTATATATTAATTTATTTCCACAAATGAACTACCTCTTAATGAAACACTTGTCTTTTACGGTGTATGGAGTTTTTGTTTTTACAGGAACAATTTCTTTTTTTTTTTTTAATCTATATTAGTTAGGAACTTTTAACAAAATGTTATACCAGTTCCAACAACAATTTCTTCTGATCTCTAAATTTATCTTCATCATTATCATTATACGAGTATAGTATAAAATGAAGTCGCTCTGTCCCTATGTATGCTTAGATCTTTAAAACTTTACAACGACTGTGATGCGATTTTTTTTAATAGATAGAGTAATTCAAGAGGAAGGTTTATAGGTACAATATACATTGCACCCGTGCGAAGCTGGGGCGGGTCGCTAGTAATTATATAAAATAAAGACGGGTTTGTTACAACACTTATAACTCTAGATCGGCTAGACCAATTTTCATGGTTTTTGGTTCGTTGGATTTTTTTTCATCTTAAAAATAATGAAAACTCGACGAAAACATAATTATGAAAGAGGGGTCCAAAGTTTGTATGGAAAAATCTATTTTCACGCGGGTGAAGCCGCTAGCAGAAGCTTGTTAAATATGTAAATAAGATGCTAGAATTGTTCTGTTGCGACTGTTCTCTTAATCTGATTTAAGCATGAACAGGTTTGTGCTTAGTCCACGTTGGTATCCAGTCCGATGGCTCCATTCACTAGCTTATCTGTGCATCTGTGTGCCCTGTGTGGCGTGGACGTTGTGTTTGTGTGGCAAGACAGGTGGCACTGAGTGCGGAAGCTGTGACGCCGACACAAAGCCCGAATGTCGACCCTAGCCGATCATTAGATACTGCTGTCAGCAACTTGAGTAGCTCTCAACACTACGAGGTCTATTGTATCAGCTCACCTTGTAGCTCACGTATACCTACATTTTGCCAATAACATTAAACATAGTTTTAGTACCTATATACGAAACTCTAAAATGTGGTCTAGTATTTATATGTAAACTAGCGAACCGCCCCAGCTTTGCACGGGTGCAATACTGAATATAGTGATATTAAATATAGCAATTATTCTGCGCCCTAGCTTCGCATGGGTGCAAAATATATTGTACCTATAAACCTTCCTCTAGAATCACTCTATCTATTAAAAAAAAACGCATCAAAATCCGTTGCGTACTTTTAAAGATTTTTGGCAACTTTGTTTTAAATTATACTATGTAATGATAATATAATATATACAAATTAATAACAGTAAGTATCATGAAAAATACAAAGTTATACATTTTTTAACCTGGTTATTCGCACCAATACATGGTCACCGGGTCATCCAGGCTACTCGGCAGAAGTTGGTTTGTTTTTATATCATTACATAGTATAAAACAAAGTTGCTTACCGCTGTCCCTATGTATGCTTAGATATTTAAATGTAAGCAACGGATTTTGACGTAGTTTCTTTTTATAAGATAGAGTGATTCAAAAGAAAGGTTTACGTGTATAATACATTCATAATATATTCAATATCAGTAACCGTGCGAAGCTGGAGTGGGTCGCTAGTTTGATATAAACTAATGCTTGACTGCGTTGTGCTGTGTTGTGAATGTTTGCTGCCATACTCAGCTACGTACTGGGGGCTTAGACAAAGTCACATTCTCACTAACGATAGCGAAATTCGAAACTCCAAATGTATGGAACTGACATATGCCTTCGAAAAGTCACGTGGTCAAACGTTTTCGATTCGCTAATTGTTATTAGTTGTTTATACGTCAAATTGGGCGTTTTAATTCGATAACCATAGCCAAGAAGTTGTTATTTTATCGAACCAACACTTCGACTTATCGATATGTTAGTCGATATCACTTTGTCTACCATTTTGTGGTCGACATCGTTAAGGCGAAATCGAACTTAGAAATGGATTCGACACGCCACTTGTCTAGGGCCCCTGGTTTCTACTGCCTGCTATGCCGTGTTTTATTTAATCTTAGTGGTTCCCAACTTGTGACCGTTTTCTAAATATAGCGGGTTAAAAATATAACATGGTGTACAAATTATTGAAATCTATTCAGTTACTGATTTTGAACAACCTATTTTCAGGATTCACATAATTATACTAAAAATACACAAACTGACTATATTATTTACATAGATATATCAAACAGTAGAGATATGTTATCAATACAATTTTGTTCGAGTTCAGATGTCTCCTAACTACGCCCATTTTTTCACTAACACAAATTCAAAATCTATGCGTACGCCACACGACCTCACATGTCTCACGGACACAGAGATATAAATATCAACATATATGAACTTTTTTATGAAACACACTCAAAAAAGAGGTGGAGCATCCTCTTGTAACTACGGGCTCAGTCTAAACACACATATGCAAATTATACAATTAGTGATGACAAGTAGCCGAGAAAAAAATATCGATAAATTCAGAATTGCAAAATTTGCTCTATCTCACCAAGGCAATCTTTGATGAATTATACGTTAATAACTTTTTATTCCGTTTGCAGCACGGAAAACACACACACACACGGAAACTGTGTCATAAAAAATATAACTGATATTTACACAGGAACAATGAGTAATGAGTCTACACACATATCCAGGATTGTCACCATCTTCGTAGGATAGGACCTATTATCTTCTATTTAACTAAAAAATATCTTTACATAAAAAAAAGCTAATTCGAGTTACGAGATGTTTAATAGGAACCTAATTCTATACGAGCGAAATTTTTTTATTTATTATTAATTACAATATAAATTAGATTTTGTAAACACTATCTAGAAACTATTCATATGTCAATGCAAGCTTTTGTCAGTATTCACTCATTCATCATTATCATCATCATTTCAGCTGAAAACTTTCGCAGTTGGACGAAATTTATATTCAATTTAGAATAAAAACATACTTGGGACGTTCATGATATTTCCACATAATTTGTCAAAATGTTCTCCAAGTTCAGTGTTGGAGTCGCCCTTTTCAGAGTGAATTCATCCACTTTTATTCTTGGATCCTTCGGATGACTAAAAATTTTAAATTAAAGGACAGTGGATATGATTGATAGTGATAAAAATAAAACAAATGATGCAGGAATATCACAAGAAAACATAAAGTAATAGTTTCCTACAACATTTATTTCGTTTTACTAACTATTTCATGCCTGGTTCCGTCAGTTTCCAAAAGTGTATTTTATTACCAATTAGTTTACAACAATTTTGTTGCTAAATATTATTATTTTCAGCCTAAAGACTTTTGAAAAGATGTTATAGAAAGCCCAGGATGTGGATTATTTGAAATATTTATTAAAATAAAATATCTATAAGAGGTAATGTAGAGGAAGAAATATACAAACAAAATAATTTTAGATATTTTTTAGAAATAATTTTTCATCCTAATAAAAATAAATCCCAACCACATGAAATTCCGTTCAGTTTATTTTTTTTAGGTTTCTCGCGAATAGACATACGTACATACATAAAAACGGGGATCATGAAAAATATCGATAACCTCAAATATTACTTCACATCCTTAACAAAACAAAAGACTAACGCATGATCTTACGTTAAATACACATCCATTGTGCATCTAGGCCAGCTGATTAATTGATCGATCTGTACTAAGCAAGCAATGATATTTGTTCTCAATCCAAAGAATTGTCTTTCCACCTAATTGCGTTTTTTAGTACCGGGAAGAAGTATGCCGGCCTAGTTGTGTTCGCAAGAACCACGCCTCCTTGCCATATCTCTACTGTTTGATATATCTATGATTATTTACATAAACTGTTCGATGCGAATTTGAACTGAAACGATCGTCGTAACACCCCGGAGACGCCGCGGCCGGGGCGTCGCGTATCCCGAAACGTTCCTCGATTTCTTTAGGTACGGTTTTGTGGACGAAGAGGAATAGGTAGCTCGCCATCCGGTAAAATCAAGGCGAGTTGACAGCTCGAAATGTTCCAGAAACAGTCACAATTAAAATGTCAAAATTGAATATAATATATCTAGTTTATACCTAAGCTTTTTTAAAATAAATTTAGAGAGAATAGTTAGAATAATAATATACATGCATTCTGTGTACCCGAAATGTTCATTAGTAAGCTAACGCTAAATTAGACAATAAAGTATACAACTAGTATGTCGTCCTCGCATTACGTTAAAAACCAGGGGGCCAATTCTCGATTTTAGAGATGGTGACGAACTCGACAAAAATTTCTAATGACGTCGTTTTTTCGAAAAAAAATTAAAGTTGCTATTCTGGGGATGTCGAATTCGACATTTGTCGAAGAATAACGTTAGAGTTCATGTCGAGTGCTTCCGAGCGGTAGAGATATCATGTCGATTGTATATAATACGTTATTTCTGAGTGAATTCGTTGAATTTTGTTAGATTGTTAGTGAGATATACTGTGTTTTCTTTGGTTTAATAATTAATAATGATTTTTTTTTCAAATATAAAAAAATATATATATTAATATGTAATAAACAATAAATATTTTTAAATGTTTTGTTTTTTAATATGTATTTTTTATGAAATTTTTAAAAATTTATAAAATATGTAGTAAGTTTAAAATAATATTGTAATCTCGAACTCGAAATAAATGTCGAAAATAGAGAATTGGCCCCCAGAACGTGATATCGCCGACGCGCCGCTTGCGGCGGAAACGCTTGCTACCGCAGTGCCGCACGCCACGCGTCGCCCACAGTACACACGCTTGCTACCGCAGCACCACACGCCACGCGTCGCCCACAGCACGCACGCTTGCTACCGCAGCGCCGCACGTCACAGCGCCGCACGCCACGCGTCGCCCACAGCACACACGCTTGCTACCGCAGCGCCGCACGCCACGCGTCGCCCACAGCACGCACGCTTGCTACCGCAGCGCCGCACGTCACAGCGCCGCACGCCACGCGTCGCCCACAGCACACACGCTTGCTACCGCAGCGCCGCACGCCACGCGTCGCCCACAGCACACACGCTTGCTACCGCAGCGCCGTACGCCACGCGTCGCCCACAGCACACACGCTTGCTACCGCAGCGCCGCACGCCACGCGTCGCCCACAGCACACACGCTTGCTACAGCAGCGCCGCACGCCACGCGTCGCCCACAGCACACACGCTTGCTACCGCAGCGCCGCACGCCACGCGTCGCCCACAGCACACACGCTTGCTACAGCAGCGCCGCACGCCACGCGTCGCCCACAGCACACACGCTTGCTACCGCAGCACCACACGCCACGCGTCGCCCACAGCACACACGCTTGCTACCGCAGCGCCACACGCCACACCGTCCACATTCCCGCCACACAGCGTTTGCGAACCATGCTGAAATTTTATGAGTTCATTCTCGCATATGACGCCAATTAACGATACCGCTAACATTAATTAATTATAATAAAGTAATATTAATGTAATAGACTCATGATGTTACACGGTCATTGAAATAATTTTATTTATTGAAATTATTTTATCTATTTCTGTTGGTCTCCTATTAATTTTTTTTATAGTAAAATTGTAAATATTATTTACAATTTTTACCTTTACCTACTAGCTGGTCCTACAGATATATTTGTCTTAAGGTGTCTTTTATATTGTGAGGATTTTAACACGCATGCGGGTATGCTCCGCAAACGTAACCTCCGCAAAAATCGTTTTCATGCAGGTATTCCTAGAAATGCGTGCAATACGCACGCAATTCAACAAGCAATTCAAAAACACCCTTAGCTATGAATATTCTGTCTAACGCGCCTATCTTACTAATATTATAAATGCGAAAGTTACGATGTTTGGATGTTTGTTACTCAATCACGCCAAAACGGCTGGACGGATCTGGATGAAAATTTGGCACCGGCATAGGATACAATCTGGAATAGGACATAGGCTACTTTTTATCCCGGAAACCCCAACCCCAACACCACGCGGGCGAAGCCGCGGGCAAAAGCTAGTTCTGTATAAGTCGCAAAGTTTTCTGAAGTTTCCTTATTTTTTGCAATTTCATTTCACATTTCATTTTCTTTAATTTTATAGATATTATAATACGAGAATTATGAGGTGATCGGCTTTACACATTAACAATTTTTTGGCGCTTAATCGAGGGACTGCGCGTAACCATTCAACTCATTTGCTGCGTATCTACTAAACTATAGTATTTGAAAAGATGAATGAAATTACCCCCGTGGAAAATGGTAATGGGTTTATATTATTATTTTATTTATTTGAATTTTTAAGTAACAGTGGATTGAATGCCTAGGGCATTCTGTATCAGTCAACCTTGGGTAGTAGAGAGACATTATGGCAGGTGTATAGACAAATACATATCTATATTATAAATTAAAGACGGGTTTGTTACAACACTTATAACTCGAGATCGGTTGGTTGAATTTGTCCCCGCCCCGAATAGCAGAATACATCTTAAAAAGAATGAAAACTCAGCGAAAACATAATTATGTAAGAGGCGTTCAAAGTTTGTATGGAAAAACCTACTTTCACGCGGGCGAAGCCGCTGGCAGAAGCTATATATACATATAATAGATAAATACTGAGCGGAATTCGTTGTGATACTAATAGGCGTTGAGTGCAGTAGTTCACTGTTCACACTAGCACACATCTGCGCAAGACTGCAAAGTCAATTAGTTTGGATTGGTGTTTTTGTCAAAAGCTCGCGGCGGCGGCCCTATCGCTCGAGACGGGATCTTGTCATACTAACTTAACTTCTAGTTAAAGTTAAACTGAACACTTTACAACAACACCACTTGTTGTGGTGAAGCTCCATTATTGCTGTCTTACAATATTTTCCTGAAAAATGCTTCAATGTTCGCTTGGCCTTTTTTCAATGAATCATTGCCAATCTACGTGACAATAATGCCGACGTTCTGGGCACGGATTCCGTTGACATCAACGTCGATGGATGTTTTGATGACCAGTAAAGAGGTTGCAGTATGGTTGCAAAAAAATAACGCTGTGATTATGTGATAATACTACATTATCACATAATCACAGCGTTATTTTTTTATAATGCTCGATATGACCCAGTTTAGTTAAACAATTTGTATTATTATATTTATTGTTATATCTAAACCTGTATTCATCCTTCTCTCTTTTATTACACCTACACTAAAGTTCATTAGTAGAAATGCTTAAGGCATTCCGCCTCTGTACTTGTGTGTTTTAAGTATTTAATAAATAAATCCTTTTTTATTATACACAGTTTTTTTTCATACTTTTCTTTTCAAGTTCTATATAATTATAGTTTACCTGTTATGTTATCTAGTATGAGGGCGTTTCAAATGTATTCTGTACTCTTTGCTTCGTTATTTCGAAAGCGTTAAGAAACGTCAAAAATGACATCTAACATCTGACAAGCACGGGTTGACGTTTCTTCACTCTGGCGCAACTCTGGGCTCTTCCGTTGGCTCCATGGATAATAAATATAGTTGGTCTCGTATCCTAACTGGATGGTGTTGATTGTGATCCAGACGGTATTTCATGGAAATAATAACGGTGCATTACTAATTTGACTGGCCTGTTGGTCTAGTAGTTAGTGGCCCTAACTTCTAAGCCAGAGGTCGTGGGTTCGATTCCCACCCAGGACAAATGTTAGTGTGACGACCGGTCCCGTGCGTCTTGCATCCGTCGAATTCCAGCAGCCCTAACCAAGTTGTCGGTCCACCTTGTGGGAGGCCTTCCAACGCTACGTCTTCCGGTACGCGGTCGCCATTTTAGAACTTTTTGACCCCAGCGGCTATCAGTCCTGCGTGCAATGTGTCCTGCCCATTACCACTTAAGTTTGGCGATTCTTTTCGCTATGTCAGCCACCTTGGTTTTTTTGCTGATATCTTCATTTCTGATTTGGTCACACAAGGAAACTCAGATCATAGCTCTTTCCATTGCCCTTTGGGTGACATTGAGTCTTCTTATGAGGCCCATTGTAAGCGACCACGTTTCGAAGCCATCTGTCATCACTGCAACACACACTCGACCGCTTTGCTGTGTCTAAATTAGGACGATGCCACTAAATAACAGACACGTTAACAAACATCATAATAACTAATGGACGTTTCCTGCAACTACGCACCTACCTGGTACACGTATCACTCGTTAGCATTGTGCGAACATACAATACACGTTCACGAGCTAAGTGCATTAATTCAGTTTGAATCAGTCTCTCTCTACAGAATATATCAGTTGTGAATGGAGATGCGTCCGTTTTTGTTCAGGGTTCACTGTAACGGGGCATCAATGAGAGCACACAAGCAAAAGAAATATACAATTTAAATCAAACATCACGTGTAAACGGCTAGTTGGTATGTTTTGAAAAAATATACTTTTGTAAAACTTGACTATTTTCCTAATAATTTGATATGATTATTTGATACTAGGCGACCCACCCCAGCTTCGCACGGACACTGATATTGAATATAGTATATTATGCATGTATTATACACATAAACCTTCCCCTTGAATCACTCTATCTATTAAAAAAAAACCACACACTTGAATAAATGCACTTACAATACGCGACGTGTAGCTTGGATCACATTTTGGTTCAAGTTAAATGCCGCAAGATCGACCTAACACTATACCGAAGATATCCCGGAGATCAGCCTGTACGAGATTAGGATGGCTCTGGAGCAGCTCAAAAACAACAAGGCGTCGGGTGAGGACAGAATTACGGCTGAACTTCTGAAGGCGGATGGAAAACCGGTCCTTAAGGCCCTTCAGAAGCTTTTCGATTCCGTCATACTCGAGGGAGAAACGCCACGGGCATGGAGTAGGGGTGTGGTGGTACTCTTCTTTAAGAAGGGTGACAATGCCCTGCTTAAGAATTACAGGCCGATCTCACTTCTGAGCCATGTCTACAAGCTGTTTTCCAGAGTCATCACGAACCGTCTCGCATGCAAGTTCGACGACTTCCAGCCTCCGAAACAAGCTGGATTCCGAAAAGGCTTTAGCACCGTGGACCACATACATACGCTGCGGCAGGTTATACAGAAGACTGAAGAGTATAATCAGCCTCTCTGCTTAGCGTTTGTGGACTACGAGAAAGCCTTCGATTCGATCGAGACCTGGGCTGTACTGCAGTCTCTCCAGCGGTGCCAGATCGATTATCGGTACATCGAGGTGCTGAAGTGTTTGTACAGCAATGCCACCATGTCAATCAGACTTCAGGACCAGACCTCGAAACCTATCCTTTTGCAGCGAGGTGTAAGGCAGGGAGAAGTCATTTCTCCGAAACTGTTCACGGCTGCAATAGAGGATGTCTTCAAGGCTCTGAACTGGAGTGGTCTAAGCATTAATGTCAATGGCGAGTACATCACTCACCTTCGGTTTGCCGACGACATCGTAGTCATGGCTGAGACTACGGAGAAGCTCAGTACAATGCTCGATGACCTCAGTAGAGCCTCCGAAAGAGTGGGTCTTAAAATGAACATGGACAAGACCAAAGTCATGGTTAACATCCATGTAGCGCCCACTCCTATCAAGATCGGAGACTCTACACTCGAAGTAGTAGACGACTACGTCTACCTTGGACAGACAATCCAGTTGGGTATGTCTAACTTTGAGAAAGAGGTCAATCGTCGAATCCGACTCGGCTGGGCAGAGTTTGTGAAGCTACGCGGTGTCTTCTCGTCTAATATACCACAATGTCTCAAGACGAAAGTCTATAATCAGTGCGTGTTGACGTATGGCTCTGAAACGTGGTTGCTTACAATGGGCCTTATAAAAGCTTCAAGGTCACTCAAAGGGCAATGGAAAGGGCTATGCTCGGAGTATCCTTGCGTGATAGAATCAGAAATGAGGATATCCGTAAGAGAACCAAGGTTGCCGACATAGCGGAAAGAATCGCCAAACTTAAGTGGCAATGGGCAGGGCACATTGCACGCAGAACGGATGGCCGCTGGGGCCGAAAGGTTCTGGAGTGGCGACCGTGTACCGGAAGACGTAGCGTTGGAAGGCCTCCCACAAGGTGGACCGATGACCTGGTCAGGGTTGCTGGAAGCCGATGGATGCAAGACGCACAGGACCGGTCTTTGTGGCGGCGCTTGGAGAAGGCCTATGTCCAGCAGTGGACGTCTTTCGGCTGATATGATGATGATGATAATGATCGACCTTGAATGCGCAATACGTACTTAATAAATTTTCGCTGCTCGTAACCATAGGCACGACAACTTATTTACAACGTAGGCGTAGGTACTATTTTTATCTTGGTGTACGATAAACTATAAATAAATAATACTAGTGTAATAGACAAGTAAACTGACGATTGTAATATTTTCCGTATACCATCGTATTATTTTCTACTTTTAACCAAAGCTGATGTGAAAAACTACCTATTACCTTGAAAGTGCAACAACAGATTTTATGGTCTCAACCGAGTTGTACACAAGTATTTTCTCTAAAAGAATAATAAATTGAGTTGTGTCGACCTACTTCGCTAATCTACAAAAACCTATTATTCATTATATCAAATTGCTGTAAAGTACTTAATTATGCATGCTATTGTTTCTAATTTTTATAAGAAAACTTGTAAATAAAGTTAGTTGCTGACGATTCGGACACAATAATATTCGGACACGGTGTTCGAATAGACACCTACCTAACCTATTTTCAAGCGGGCGAAGCCCGCATTCGCCCTACATTAATAAAATCTTACATGAAAACACTTCAGTTATGTCCTTGGAGCCTGACAAATTATGATGACCACAATTGAAGAAACGTTAATTTTCATGAATAATTTATATTTAAAAGATAATTAACTGTAATTATTACAGTAATATAAAAAATACGATGGAATATGTCGTCAAATTTTTTTCGAAATTGCTGTCGACTGATAATATGCTCAAAAGACTGGCATCATTGCCACGCTGTATGGCAATGCTTATCCTTTGACTGAGGTAAAAGCCAGTCCTTGGGTTACGCGAAGAATCAACAACACGTTTCTATAGATCTTTATACAACATACCCTTTAACTTAATATAGTTTATAAACCATTTAAAGTATTACTTCATATGTTCGCCAGGCATCGAATGAGGAATCTTATCTCAGGGTAATCAGCAGGCGGAGTCCATTGGACACGTCACGGGATTCAGATCATTACAGCTAAATTGTGGCTCGCTGCACGCTCAACTGATGTTATCGAACGAGGTCCTAACTGCAGACCGTATGGTGTGGGGACAGGACGACTGTGTTCTCAGAAAGCGACTAGAAATCACTTAAACTATGTAAGTCCCAAAATAAGGTAGTCTTAAATTTTTGATTAGGTTGCTTTGCATATCTTATAAATGTATTTATAATAAAAACTGGGAAAGTATGAGTTCGTATCGATCAATATGTCATCATCATCATCTCAGCGCCAGTCCCGGTTGCTACCTTGGCTTTCACCTCGGTGCCCGGAGTCCGCTATCGTATCGATCAATATGTAAATAGTCTAATTCTCAAATTGAATATTTTTTTTGTAACGTTATCAAAAAAGTTTCAGTTTTCAGATTTATTCCTATACTTGTACTAGGCTTCATGCTATATTTCAAGATTCTAGGTTTCCTTTGAGAGTACTGAAATGTATGTTTTGTGTTCCGTAGTCAACAAAAATCCTTAAGTATCGTTTCGCCAAGTCTGTCTGTCTGTCTGTCTGTCCGTCCGCGGATAAGCTCAGCGACCGTTAGCACCAGAAAACTGAAATTTTCTATCAATATGTATAACAATCACGCCGACAAAGTGCAAAAACAAAAAGTTGCTACTAATTTATACATGGACTACTGGGTTTTGTTATAGTGTGAGAAATTACGGCTCCCTACACTGAGCGTGGCCCGACATGCTCTTGGCCGGATTTTTTTGCGACATAAGCGGTCATATCTTTTTTTCGTTAACTTAGAATTTAAGAGACCGCAAATTTGAGTACATGGTTAAAATATCAACTTGACACCTCCACGCGTGCCTGAGATAAACGATCTTACTCGTAACAGACAAACAGACGGAAAAAAAAATTGGTCCTACAAGGGTTTTTTTTCCTTTTGAGGTACGTAACCCTAATTAAAATGAATAAAGCCTGTTCGTCAATATCGCTAAACTAGAGAAAAGCTGGACTGATTTTGGTTTGAAAATATTCGTGACAGTGGCCTCCCTGGCACCTGGACTATCAAACCTTTGTTTTAAACCTTCCATTCACTATCACAATAAAATCCAAATACATCGCCATCTCTAATTAAAATGCCATTATAAAATGAATCACGTTGATTCTGGTAAAAGACAATAGATACCGTGATCCTTTGATAGTTTAGCTAAAAAAAGTTTACACATTTCTTGAGTATTAGGCAGTACGAAGTTCCTCAGCTAAAGCCACTTTTAGTTACTAAAAGTGGTACACATTGAAACGTTAGTTAGAAACGTTTAGTTATGAACAGTTGCTAAAACTGTTCATACGAGTAACTAAACGTGACTTTATTCAAAGTTTTGTGTTCGACAGATAATGAGTTTTTGCAGTGAGTTATTTAAACTTGAAGACTTTCATGTTGAGAACTGAAGCTTTCATAGATCAAAGTAGCTGTTGACACTTGTTTATATCACTTCTTATTAAATTCTCATGTATAAATATTCGTGTACTTTAGGGAAAATTTAATTTAAACGGTGAGAAAATTATCCTTATGAGGCGGTACGGAGTTTGCCGGGTCAGCTAGTTTTAAATATTACAATATCACACAAGGACACTTCATTTATTGCGAACTGCGAATACTTAGTAGATACCAGCCGAATGTGTAGCAAGTTTGTGTAAGGGAAAACACAAACTGTGATTCGGTCAGGTGCGAGGGAGGCGGAGCGTGTTGTGCCGGAGCGTAGTGCGGCGTACGCGCGGACTATATACCCAGTAATAATGGTAGTGGTGATATGTCTTAGTAAAATCAATCAGTTGAGCCGCGCTTGGCACGCCGCCAACCTGTCGCATAAAAACTACGAGTACAGCGTCCGCCGAGCTCGTCCGATGGCTGTCGGCGTGCACCAGTCTATTTTGCTTCGGCACTCGGCGCTCGGCATTCGGCGCTCAACGGAATCGTATCTAGAGTGGCAGTCACAAATAGAGCGGCTGATGAAACCACATAAATGAATGCTTCCTCACGGTTGCGGTTGTAAAAATACCATTATATTGATCACGCTAACGACGCGGGGAAGACAATGTGGCTAATGACAATTTAAACTGAGCCGTCCCGTACCGCCCTCCGCACCACCCCCGGCGAGCCGCTGTAGCTTGTAGGCCCCTACACCCACCACGCATCCACATGAGCTAGCGACGAGTCTGGGGCGCTATGATGACATCGTTATTTTATGAGGCAAATAACATAAACCACATATTGCCGCATATTGTAAGAGCATGTTGTAACTTTGTAACGCAACACCCGTACATCACTGAAAGATGAGCGCAGCGCGTCGCATATCTACAGATGCCCGCGTCGCGTGACACACGGTGGCACGGTGCAGCGCAAGTGAGGGCTGTTATCCAGTTGTGGGCAAAGACCGGTATTTCATGCGCCGGACAATCAATGACTTGCACTCTAATTGGAAGAGAGAGACAAATTAGCAAGAGCAGCGCGCGCGCACGTTACGTTTGTAATACACGTCGCCACAAAACACCTTGCATATGTCTGTGGCACGCTCTCACCGTGCCGCCCCCATTCGAGGCAGGGACGGGGCGGGGAAGGTGAGGGGTACCACGTGCGTGCTCACAAACCTCCACTTAATATGAAACTAATAATATGCGAGTCAACATTCTATTTTTAGAATTTGTCTCGTAAAGATAATTTATTAGTAGACTCGACTCGTTCTGAACACTATTACCGTTCACATGGGAACTTACAAACGAGTGACACATAGAGCAGAGCACTATTATAAGGCTTTTTTGTCTGTGTGCGTGAAAGGGGATGTGGATTTTTTATTAAATATTTTTCACTCGAAATCAACAATGGGTTTATTGAAATCCTCTTCCAACTACAGCTTTCTGATATTAACAATAAGCGTTCATGCTTTTCATTTCAGTTCATGATCAGATAAAGAACAGAATAAACAAAACAGAACAAAAAAAAGCACTCGGCGCTTTCTAGGCATCGATTTAGTATAGAAGCGGTCGGAACGCTTTAAGGCAGGCGTTGTTCACGAACGACAAAACGAATCGATAGCTAATGTAGTAGGACTCAGCTAGTTGGATACCGGCGATCAGATTGTACGTGGCACAGTATAATGATAGCTGCCCTCACTCAGCACCCCCCCGCCACCGCGTCATTGCACTTCCCACCCGCACTCTCCCCTGCATGTCTCAGGTTCTCACCTCAAGCGCTCAACTTACTCGCTCTTTGCCTCCGACCACCAACAGCGTTTATTATATACCTACTACACTGAATATGGCCCACTATTGTTCACATAGTAACCGCGCGTTTCAGCTTGATCAATGAATTTTCTTCTACAAAGTTTAAATGACATTTTCAAACATTAACAATTAACTTTCTGGTTTTTACCATGAGACTGCAAATATTATCAAAGGACATAACATTTATTAGATAATAATAAACAGAAACGCAAAACGTTTATCGCCAATAAGTGTCACCGTCATGAAGATTCACTGATTGCTTCTAAATCCGTAAAAAATGTCGTTGGGCACGAGTTGCGTACGTACTAATCATCGGTGTGTCCCACATGCATTGGGTTCTTGGGACTCTCACCAAGTCCATCTTGTCGGAAGCATTCCACCGCCGCGTCTTCCGGTACACGTTTGACGTTCCAGAACCTATCGACACTAATATATTAGTAAATAATACACGTCTAGACGTCTATTATTTACTGACTAGTCATTATTGAATTTAATTTTCAATCATCGATACCATCTTTTGAAGAATAGAGGGTCCATCAACCATCAGTTTTGTGAACAAAGAGAGCCAGCTCAGAAAGCTGAAGTCTGATGATGGCAAACCATCAGCAAAACTTCTATGAACAGTCGTAAAACCGTACACGTCGACTACTTATCCAGGGGCGGAGAGGCGGCTCTAGTAAATGACCCGACGCTGTAATGAAAATATTCCGGTCATCAGCGTATACGAGATTAGAATGGCTCTGAAATAGTTTAAATAGAACAAGAAGAGAATAGAAAATTTTTATTCGAGGCAGACACAGCAGCAGTATTGTGTTTGTGACAACGGTTTTAGCCAAGGCACATTATGGAATGGAGTCCGTGCTTGTGCTTATTATTGGACAATCTTTACTGTAACTAAGTAATAACAGTTAACAATAAATAACTCTATAAAGAAATCTTTTTCGACATACAGCATCAAAATAGGTTATGAAGCATCAATTAGCATTCCAAACATTGGTTTGTGGAAGAGTGAAGGCGTGGCGGGAATATCTCATAGTCAGTGTATTCTTATCCTGTTACCTGACGGTTTTGAAAGGTTTCTAACCTGATTAATAATGAAAGAATTTGAAAAATTCTTTATATTAGAGATTTTGGATAATGTTAGTTTTTGATACAAACACTAAAAAAAATTGTCAAGAACGTAAATACGGCCGAACTGTGTTTGACGACAGAACGCTAAACTTAGTAGTCGGTATATAATAGTATGACTGAGACTGATTGACACCATGGAGGACATCAGTAGAATGCTTAATGACCTAAGTAGTGCTTCTGAAAGAGTTTGTCTTAAAATAATATAGTACAGTAATGGAATAAGGAATCGAGCACAAATGAAGATATTTGCAAAAGAACCAAAGTTACCGAAAAAGCCCGAAGAATTGGCATACTTATGCGGCAGTAAAAATGATCGCAGGTTCACAACATACACAACATGGATTTAAGTACACTGGACACACTTATTAATTTCTTATTTTGTCTCTAATTTTATTTTTTTTCAATGTCATGCATGCCTGTTATTTGCATGGTTACTGAAATGTGTAAGATGTAAGTTGTATTTGAATTGTTAGTGACTATTATGATGACTATGCTGTTGGTATGCTTATTAACATAAAATATTAGTAAAAATTAAAACTAGTCTGGCTTGGTTGCATTCTAGTGAATATTATGAGAAAACTTCCGCAATACAAGCTGCTCGACCAGAATATGTACAATCTACTTGCAGGACCATCCTCGGATTGCTGAGGCCACATTGACCAGCGTACAATATTGAAACACTTGTAAACTCTATCAAAAACAGATCAAACTTTATTTCTGACTCATTACTACAGATAACTACAATTTTATTTCCATATCGTTTGAGATAACAGTACTGTTTCACTGTGTCACTCAAATCCAAACTGCGTAACATTATATTTTTATTCTGATTATATATTTATCATGCGATTGTGTGCCGCATCTAGATAAGATACCCAGTGTCCCTACTTATCGCTATGCCTGTAAAATGTGCTGTACTTGAACTAGCGTATTATAAAATTCGTACGTACTTATACAAATACTTTTTTTTTGGATAGTAACGTAGGTATCCTGTAAGTTGTGTTTCATTTGGATTTAGTATCCGTGGCGCAGCATGTCGATACTAAATGACTGTGGCTCCTCATAATATCTATCCTCATTCACTAATGAGGTTAGTACGAGGGACATCTTGATCACACGCTTGCGTGATATCAGTACGAAACAAGAACTGGTATAAAACTTTAAATACCACTCACAAGTACCCACTTTACCATCATTTCAGTCGAAAGACGTCCTCTGTTAGACATGGTCCCCCAGGTGTCACTACAACGAATGGTCCTGTGCGTCTTGTATCCATCGGATTCCCACTACCCTCACCGTGGACTGATGAGGTCCTCCGTGATGCCTTCCAACGCTGCATGTTCCTGTTCGCGGTCATCACTTGTGAACCTTCGATTCGAAGTCGATTATTCGGGCTATGTCGTTAAACTTGGTAAACTTTTGCGGATATCATGAGTCCTAGTAGATACATACGTACGTATACAATACATGCAAGTAATAACTATAAGTGATCACGCAAGGAAACTCCGAGCCTCCGTAGCCCTTTCCCTTTGGGTTACAGCCTTCTGATGAGTCTCGAACACGCTTCAGTTGCGCGTGTCATCACGACTGACAACACGTCTTCCTTCAGGCACTGTGGTCCCCACGTACACCACTGTGACTTCTGTAGAATTGTATACGAGTATAGAAAATATAAATATGTTCTAAAACATATCTGACTTGAAACCAGTCAAAACATATATTTTCTAGATTTTTTTTACTGGCCTGTCAGTCTAGTGGTTTGTGACCATGACTGCTACGCCGGAGGTCGTGGGTTCGATTCTCTCCCAGGATAAATGTTTGTGTGATGAGCACGATCATTTGTTCTGTGTCAAGATATAATTTATCAATAATATTTATGTATTTATAGAGAAATGTATAAGTATGTTTATCAGTTGTATATTACTCATAGCACAAGTTCTGCTTAGGTTGGGTTTTACTATATACACCGTGAAATTTAAATGGTTGTTTTCCCGCGGCAGAATGATTTGCCATAAGGAGTACTTTTGAAGTAGGTATACAGTAAAAATAAAAAAATAAAAAGTTTTTTTTTTATAAAAAATTATTAAAAATATTCATCAACTCAAAAAAAGCGAAAACAATAGTAACCTTAGACGTAATTTGTAGGTACTACTAGAGTCGCATGAGCAGCACGCCGTCAAATGAAACCGATTCATTAAATATTCAAACCAAAATAAGGTCTCGCACCGCTCGCACGTTGTGATACGTCATAATTAGCTTGCACTCTACAGGTCCATTTTTTGTTTTTAATATTTTATTTTTTTATCAAACGTTTGTATTACCAAGACACAACCATTTCGCTGAGGGAAAACAACCACTAAAATTTCACGTTGTATAAGACAAGTTGTTGGTTTTCTGAAAAGTTTGTTTGTCGCAAAGTGTAATAATTTGTAAGAGGCTGGGAGTAACTTTGAAGGATTCTTGAGTTAACTTCGGTGTTTTATTTCTCGGAAAACTTTACAAAATTCTCCTTGTCATTATAACAGTAAAAATGAACAAGTTTTTTTTACATTTTACAAAGGTTATTGTTCTACTAAGTTTCTAAGAAGATTACTGAGGTACCGAGGTGATTGTAGTCTTGAATATTAAAACGATTCAGTTACATTCCATTCACTATTTATTGTTACTAGGCTCTTGCCTAGTTACAAAAAAAAGAAACAAAGAAAGATCTTTGTCTTGCGCTCCAGTACCCCGGGTTCCCGTTTCTGAAGTCAACCCATGACCCCAGTAGACTTCAGTCCTGCTAGGCCCCTACAGTTTTAAAAGCATCTCTTTGAGGCCCGCGTAGAACTCAAATACACTACGCTCCGCTGACGACTCGGCCTCTGTTCAGATGGTTACCGAAACGAAGGATGGCGAACTGCCCACTGTTCGTCGTTCCGCTGATGGTCTGTTTGTGTCTGGCATTTCGGAATTTTCGAGTTTTTAACTCAAACTCGAACTTGAATTGTAAAAATGTCGGTCAGTCAAAAAACAGGTCAAACTAATTTTCGCTTACCAAAGCCTGGATCTTTATGAAGAAGAACGTTAATTTAAGTAATATTTTCTTTTCGGTGGAAACGGGCGAGAGATTCAGAATTTTATTACCGTCAATATCTGTCAGTCTTTAAAGATAAGCTGTGTTAGGTCGACAGCTTCGGGACGTATCACAGACCGTAGCGCAACCCGCTCAAGTGGGCGTCGCTGTCGATCATCAGTGATCAATAAGCAACACATAACTTCTTCATTTAGTTCATGTACCTACGAATAAATTTTATTTATTTACTAGCCTTCTGCCAGCGGCTTCGCCTGCGTGAAAATAGGTTTCTCCATACAAACATTAGACCCCCATTACATACCTTTAGGAGCTGAACTTTGTAAAACCCCTTTCTTAGTGTTCGTCTACATCATAAAAGGAAGCCTAGTGCAAAATTTCACACTCCTCGGCCTAGTAGTTTTAGCTGTACGTTGATATGTCAGTCAGTCAGTTTCTCTCTTATATGTATAGATTTCTGAAATTATGGTACTGCTGTGGTATGGCTGTGCGGAACTCCAATTCTTTTATTAGAATATATTTTTATATGCTTATGTGTATAGTAAAAAACATATATTTTGATATTACAAACAGATAAAGTATACAGTAGAAAAAAAAAGTAATCAAACGACTGCGATATCGAAAACTACTGACAAATGATTCTATCGATTTCAAGAATTTCAACGAGATTTGAGTCAGCAGGCCAAAATTAAAGTTCTGTAGTAGTAACTAAATGCCAACTAACCAAAAGAATAGAGCTCTCAATTGCTACATACCGAGAAATTTGATTAGGTGACTTGTCGATTAGGAATAGTACTTTTCGATATAAGTCCAGAAAGTTTACCATGGCGACCGAGCCGGAATTCTGTGGAAGTCTAATGAAACCGAGCGCTGCAATGACTAATTTGCACGTGTATCAAACGACATTTTTCAATACAAGGTGTCATTGGTATGGTAACGCAAACGAATACCATAGATCCAGTACATGATTCTGGATCCCCCGGTGGTGGAATTTTTCGTCGGTTTTTTCTTTTTTTTTTTTACTGGATCTATGGTATTCGTTTGCGTTAACATGTCAATGACACCCTGTATACTTACGACTCGGGGAGGCGCGCCCAGCCAAATACGACAAATGTAATAAAATTGTAGCGGACACAAGCTCACGCCTTTCTCTACAGCAGTTTTGGAGTAAGTGTAGTGAAAAAGATTTAGCAGATGATATTACCAACGAAAATAGCCGAGTGAAGAGCCTCACTAGAAATTAATGTATTTATTGTACGTAATGCTAGTCTGGGCGTACTTTATCCGTACAAATATGTATGAGTACGAAGCGGTGGACGTATGATAAATGACTGTGGCTTAACACGTCGATGTACTTAATATACAAAACTCTTCCGAGAAAACGGCTATACGGCAGTTCATGTACATACTAGACACGCAATATAATATAATATCATCATCATCAGCCTTTTTTAAATGTTCCCACTGCACGGACACAGGCCTCCTCTCTAAGAGAGGGAATGGGCCGTAATCCACCACGCGGGCCCAGTGCGGGTTGGTGGATGTCACATGTCTTCGAATAATATAATACTTATATATATATATATATATATATATAATTTGCGCAAAATATGGCGCATACAATAAAAAAACAAAAACAACTAAATAGATAATAAAAATATGCGACACACCCGCACAAAACGGCCGGTGATCAACAAAAACTGGTGCAATATCAACCATTAATTCCACCAGGTCGACCAAACACTCCTGCCGTGAGCTCTTTAGTCGTGAGGTCACAAACAAAAGTGACCAATTCGCAAAGGTCGTGACCTTTGCGAATTGGTCACGAAAACAGTCGACGGGCCAATCCGAAGCAAACGGTTATAGGATCAAGTAAACGATACTGTACCTATCTTTTTCATTGACAGGCAATGCACTAACTGAACAGCAGTAGCTGATGGCGAGGCAGTTTGTACCCTATGGCGTCTCCATGTTAATACCGTGAATGCATCGACCGATTGACCCATGACCGTATGTTAAGTGATTTATTTGTTTATATTATACAATTTTACGTTAGCCGTGCAGCGTCTACCGTCAAATTCGGCAGGTGCAGCGCTGTAGCTATGTTTCACACATAAGCCCCAGCTTTTTGCTGAGCACTGGCCGTTTTGTGCGGGTGTGTCGCATATTTTTAGTATTTAGTTGTTTTTTTTTTTATGGTATGCGCCATACTCTTGCGCAAATAAACATTTTCTTTCTTTTTTTCTTTCTTTCACCGTGAACACTCTTGAATCCAGCGTAAAACCGTCCACAGTTACGTTCACGCCTGTTTACGGAGTTTCACGGCACTAATGAGCCGCCATTACAATGTAACTAAGCTTCTGACGCGAGCCTATCAATAAGAAAAAAACTAAGCAGTGTAAGAACATTAAGTACAACGAGATACATAAAACGTACAATTAAGCGTTTCAAATAGTTTCAATCTCATTGTTTTACCACGTACAACGAAGGATTGAACTTAACACCACCGGTAGGTATATGGTGGACATTCCTCATATACCTACAAAATGTTTTGGCAACACTTTCATTGTGCGTACAGCCAAGGAGTGGAATTCCTTGCCGGAGTCTGTGTTTCCTGATGGTTACAATCCGGGAATCTTTAAGTCAAGAGTGAATAGGTTACTTCTAGGTAAGCGCGCTTCATCGTCGACCGCATCGTCGCTTTCCATCAGGTGAGATAGCGGTCAAGCACGAACCTTTAATCAATAAAATAAAAAAACAATTTGCCTGCAGCGGTCCCGTCCGACTATAATTTAGGTGTTTTCAAGGCTATCTATCAGTGGCCTCTCTGAGTGCCTGTGTCCTGTGTGCTAGAGGGCTCTTAATAAACTGGTATGTGTCACTATCAACGATTGCATTACTGTATACTATCAGGTGGAATCGTATAGTCAAGCACTGGTTTATACTTAACTAGTAACCCGCCCCAGCTTCGCACGGTTGCAACGCTGATAAGAAATATGTTATGCAAATATTGTACCTACACATAAACCTTCCTCTTGAATCACTCTATTTTAAAAAAAAAAACCGCATCAAAATCCGTTGCGTAGTTTTAAAGATCTATGCATACATAGGGACAACACAAGGGGAAGCTACTTTGTTTTATACTATGTAATGATACTCGTATATATATATTTTTTAAATATTTGAAAATTCGTAAAGTTAAAATAGAAGATGAAAGTTATAGAAACGCTCATAATTTGTGACGAGAGGAGTCCTATCAGGCACAGTCACAGCTCATCTTCAACACTAATAAAGAGGTAAAGTTTGTTTTTTTGTTTATAGGAAGTAATCTCTGGAACTACCGGTCCGATTGGAAAAATTTTAGCAACAATAGAAAGCTGCTTTACTTCTGAGTGACATAGGCTATATTTTATGTACGCGGGCGAAGCCGCTGACAAAAGCTAGTGCTTCATAAAATAATGAATGCGTTTCTCGCTCCCATGATCCTGTTCCCGTGATAGATATGGTATAATAATAATAACAACATGATCACACCTATCAGTAGGTATATAAGTCACTGATATTAATTTAAAAAAGTGGATAATATTTTTAATTGAATACAAGCAAAATTCATGTAGGTACATATTCCAATAATAACTAAGTTTCGAACTGTTAATCAAAAATGTTTGATCAAATATACCTAGCTTCAGTTTCCAATTAACTACAACAATATCGAACTTATTAAAAAACAAAGTAAAGCTTGGTATGAGGATCATTTTTTCCTCTTTATTAATGTAGAAATATGCCTAATTACCTAATAACGTATATTGTGGCCCGATTGTTGTCTTATTTATAAACTAATTAATTTTAATTTTTTATAATCGGAATAACTTTATTCAATAAAGTTAGGTTTAGAACGTAATACTGTTACTAGTAATTAGTAACAATCCTAACTACTTATTTATTTTAAAATATCATCAAATAATAAAGTAACCTTCAAACTACATATATAAACATAAATTTAAAAAATACCCTTATGAACTTAAAATAACTTAATTAAAAATAACTAATCTAAAAATATCGTAATACTTAATTACCTGTATGAGAAGTCAGTACTCGTGATATACCAGGAAGCCAGCGTACAGTAATGGCTTTTGTGGTTTGTGACATAAAAAATATGATTTATAATACGATGTTGAACATAAAAAAAGACAGCTGTAACGTAACATGTAATGTAACACACAATGAAAGAATTGTAAAAAGTATTGCCCAATGTATCATGCAATGTAACGGAATTCCTATAATGTGGAATCTAGTGCGCGCGAACTGGTCACACTGCGCGAACAGCTGGTCATTCCAAATATGACAGTAGGTACATTATCGGTTCCACGCGTGCATACTATGGCTTTACTGACTCCTGACGAAGCTGTCGAGCGTCACCTCTACTCAGAGACTTAAAATACATGCGCAACCTAACCAACTTCTCATTCTTATGTAACAACGAAATAATTTAGCACTGTTACGATTTCAGGCGACTATTCAGTTAGTTGGTTTCGTAATTTAGTTTTCAAATGAACAATTTTCTCCAATTATATTCTAATATTCAAACAGAATACAGCTGCGAGGCTGCTGCTAACTCCAACTTATAAATCCTCCAATGCTTCCAATCAGTAGTTTTTTCTCTGGTTCATAACAAATAAAAAAATAACTGAGAAGTAGAACCTAACCTAACCCAACAGATAAAAATAAAGTAGTGGACTCTCTCACAACTTATGAAAAACAGTGTCAAACAGTGTCATAAAGCTCATTGGAGTCATTGACTCCAATGAGCTTTATGACACTGTTTCCTGCTCCGCCCAAGGGCGAGTTTCGTCATTGGATGATTTTTACATACCATAAAAAAGACCTTTATAAATTTTGTTTGCAATAGATCTATAAGAGACTTAGTTTAGTATCTAGTTTAAGACATTAGGTAATGTTAGTTATAATGAAGCTGTAAAAAAACAAATTAAAGAAATAAAAAAAACTTGTGAAAAGCGTATACTAATGCATCCAAACAGTTTGCCAAATAATACGATGGACAAACTACCAAATACGACAGGCCGAGGATAAAGCACCACAGGATCTTATATCGACATAAGATGCTATAATAAATAATTACATTTGTACATTAATGGATATTGCTCTATGCCCAACCAAGTGAACCACGTAATTTCCTGTTCATTTCGTATCGACACATTGCAGGATCAAGAGGAGATTATAAATATTAATTAGCCTTGCTCTTAACCCAAAAACCAACCAAACTGCTCTTCTTATTAGACTTAACATTTAAATATCCTAAAACTACAAAACCAATCTATACAGTACAATAACATCGATTTCGTGCATATTTATTACTTAGACAATTTAATCGAGTATGGGGTTACGAACGGCAATATACTAATGTTATAGTGTTAATAGTCACAGTATTTTGTAGGTACTGGGGCTATGTCGTCCCGTAACTGCGATTTTATTTTCATATAAAGAAAAACCGGCCAAGAGCGTGTCGAGCCACGTTCAGTGTAGGGTTCCGTGGTTTCCTGTCCTTCCCAAATTTCTCACAATGTAACAAAACCCAGTAGCCCATGTATAAATTAGTAACTCAATTTGCCGAGAGATGGCGCTGTACCCAGTGGTAATTTTGGATTGCGTGAAACGATTTTATTCTTTTTGTATTTTTATTTAAAAGAAGATACGCTCAGGATAATAAATATGTAGACTAAGTTAAAAAAATGCTTGTACGTACGTTTTTTTTAAATTGATTGTTCCGAAAATATTTACTTTATCAAAAAATTATTTTACGGGACCCTTAATCATAATTGAATGCATAATCAAATTCAACCAAGGGCAATCCTTGGTAGAATTTGCTTCAATCAAAAATCAAAAACTTTATAAATGACACCGAATTCAAACTCTCTTACTTTTAAACGTCTCAAAACTCTTGGGTAGAGATGGGTCTTCAGGTATATTGTATATGTGGATGTGACTAGAATACATATGACAAAGGAATCCTGACATGTTTTTCTTCATTCATCCGCACCCGTAGCATTGGCTACTCTTACTGCGAGTACGTGACTAATCATCCACTGGATGGATATAATAAGATATTTTCCTAATAATTTTAGAATGGCTGTCATTGGTTTTCATGCGATGCAAAATATGTGAGGAAGGTGACGTGTTCCTTCAGCGCCTCCAAGTCTAGAAGAGGGCCACTTACCCGCACGCGGCCATGTAATACAGCTAATGGATGATACTCACCTGAAAAAAAAAAACAGAATATCGTTATCTATTCGATTACTTCCACTCAGACCTTTAATGATATCATGATGTGTACATTTGTTTTTTTATTTTTTTTACGGTGAAATAATTATAACATAGAAAATAGTATTATTACCGAGTTAATAGTACACCAGATAGACAGCATGATCATTATTGTATTTTTTGCATGTTTTGTGCATTTAGCCAAAGTCAATTTCTAAGATTTCAGTCAGTTTACAATACGGCCGCGGTCGTCAGATCTTGGCGAGTTTGAAGTTAGGCTCTGCGAATTACTGTAAGTTTTGTTTAAAGTTTTAAAAAAGGAACTGGACTGGAGTTTAAAGTAAGAATTGGAATACTTGGGCATTATGGTTTTAATAAATCTGTGGTGACAGGAGTCGGATACAGCCAAATTTAAGTACCTATGTATCGCTGTTACTTATGCTGAATAATTTAGTTCAAATATCATTATCACTTTTCTCGCTTCACATCTGCGGCAACGAGCAACCCCTGTCACAAACCCCCCCGCCTGTCCCCGGCGTCGCACGCATCGTCACGCGGTTCTCATCCGGACGGCACTCGTAATCGACGGTAATTACGAGTGTTTTGTATGGGAGGCGCGGTGACTTGAAGGAAAGCGGCTTCACGGATGAACACTGCTTTCTCCTTAATCGCTTAGTAATTACAACATTAAGTACGCAGTCTTAGTAACGGAACACACCGATCCCGAAATGTTTTTAGCATAAAGCTCCAGGCTCTCCCTATATGAATGCGACAAACATGCGTACTGTAATCGGCGCGACACGGCGGCAAGCGGGCCGCCCTGCCGACAGCCCCACAGACATATTGCCAAATACAGGATAGAAAAGACAATAAAATCAGCCATTCACCTACCCACGAATATTTAAATCAGGCCTAGCATTAGCATAATATGACGCAGAAGAAACCAAGCGTGATAGGGGGGGTGAGGGGCTCTCCTAACACAATTAAGGCTCTCGTTGGTCGGCGCTGGTCCCAGTCCTGCAGTTACTGTCCTGTTAACTGAAACATACGACCCTCACTTTAGAGCGCACACTGTTTAGCTGACTCACATTTCCAGTTTCCACTACATTGTTATTCACTTATCCGTTTTCGGGCCGTCTGTGTGGATCGACTCGTTATAATGATCAATTTTAAAAGTTTACGACGTCATATAAGTAATATTTACTTTGAGCGAAGTACGTATACAGGAGCAGTTCCGGCGGGCCATGTGGTGCGTGTGCCCCGAGCGCGGTGCGAGCCCGCCCTTACTGCAGAACGTGCGGCTGGGTGCGACTAATTTGTCGCAACCGGATTGTGAAATAACCTCCACTACGAAACCCACGCCAGCCAATGCAACTTTACGACTTCGTAGAATACAAGATCGTATTTTCGATTTCAGATCCTTTGACTGAACAGAACAAGGGATCGATCGTACTAGGCGGGCTTTGCGCGACCTACATAAACACTTGTTACAAAATGCTCATCACTGAAAGTCGTGCCTACTGGCTGCGGATTCCAAGCTAGAAGATGGTTGAAGAGAAGAGGAGGCTGGAGCTGACAAGCAAGTATACTTGACTAATGAAGGTTACAATGGAGCATCTTCGCTAGTAGAATGCCCTGCTCTAGACGCCGACGCGCCCACTGCTCTCCGTCCACTCGCTCCGCTCATGCCGCAGCAGCTCAGTGCTCCACTGTCTCACTCTAGCTATCGACCCGTCCGGGAGTCGTTATAACACATTTTGTTCAGTTTGGGCTCTGTACGTGCTTCTTTTGATTTGTATGAGTAACTGGGAGGAGCTACGTCGCCCATATGTCGACCACTATTTCCTGGTTTTCTTTTACTAATTTTCTTGAAAATTATTATACTGCGGGTAGGCATTTTGAATTCCTTAACTTCTACAAACATGCGATCTTTCCATCCGTTTACAATAATGTTAACGATTTGTTACGACATTCTGCATGGTATTTGAGTCACAGAACCTACCCCTGGCGGATAGAGCCCTGTTTTTGAATGTCACAGCTGTTACTCCGCTACTTCTGGTGGTGGCGTGAATGTCGGCGTCATTAGCGCCGCCCTCGTCTCCGTAGGTTATATGAGTATATAAATAGTAGCACACGGCCCTCCCAGGGCGCTCGCATCGCTGATCGCTTCTTATTTTCCAAGTACCTAATACTATCTGACATTTTGATTACGGCAGGGAGCTAGTCAATGTACGTACGAGTACCCACGAGTGTTATGTAGCATTGAATACATCAGGTCGGTATCAAGGGATGAGGTTTCGTGTGAGGGATTACAACGACGGGTGTAATTAACGGCTGAGGCGCGCACGCTACGCTGCCACCACGCCGCCACCACGCCGCGGCCACGCGCGCCGCTCACCCGTCATGCCGCCTCGCGTCGCGTCTCGCTGCTGCCGCTAATGGACGAATTTATTGCTGAGCACAAGCCGTTGCTGATCTATCGCCAAACATCGGTTTCATTGAGGTGCGATCCGTGCGATCGCGCGTGATGTCACGTGGAGCGCGCCGCGCGTCTGTAGCGCACTTGACGAGCGGCGCGCGTTTAATATAAACAGGAAGCCGCTAACGAGCGCCTCGTACAAATAATAATGAAAACTGCACGTTGTTGGGCTGAACGACGCCGCTACAGTGCGCGCACGCAGCGTAGGCATTGAATCACGTCCGCAGTTTAAACTTGCACGTCACGGTGATGAACTGCTGTCGACGTCACAGTCGCGGTGCGTCCTCGACTGACGCTTGCCAGCCTAACTGTACCACTACACCGATGGAGCTATGTTACAGATTTAGAGATCGATGTCTATATTACTAATAATAGTCATTCTTTGTGTATGCAGTATGCAAGGAAGTGATGTTGACGAAGAATTTTTAAAACAGTTTTTATGAAAGAATTTTCAAAACAGAAAAATTGATTCGAGAATAGCTCGACACTCAAGGTGTGAATTATGACAATATTTCACGCAGACCGTCTGTGTCGACGACGACTCGATGGCGGAAACTTTATCATTGACAGACTTAAAATATACATCGGGGTGTTTTAAATAACCACGAAACATCCACTTAGCAACTTTGCCAAATGCGGCACCCGCGCAGACGAGCCAGTGAGGCAAGCACTGGCTTCGTATATTATATTGTGGAACGACACGATCATGTGCATTGCGCGAGTTCATCTAATGAGTAGGTTTCAAAATTTATATTATCAGTATCGTAGAATGGACATCATTATCCGAAAAAAATACAACTAGGTATCTATAACCAATTCGCAAAATAAATATCAATTATAATTGTAGATTCCTCAGATATTAATTAAAAGCGTAACTGACATAAAACTGATGAAATAAAACTGATTTGATTAAAGTTTCCCAGTAACAGTTTATTAAAAAGATATTCACACACATAAAAGGAAAAACTGACAGACAGACATACCAACGCTGAGTTAAATCTACTGGGCCAGAAACGTGAATTTTGCATAAAGCCATTTATTTATAGACATTTATTTCTCAAAAAAGTACATTACCTACGATTCAGTTACATATTGAGAAATGTACAGAAATTATATAGTAAAAGTGTATACAGTCTCTGTGATCACATGCAATTGTAAAATACTTAGCATAAATAGTAAACCAACTAAATAAAAAAACCGGTCAAGAGCGTGTCGGGCCATGCTCAGTGAACTAATTACAAAATTAGTTCAGAACGTTTTTTTTTTTTTTAAATTCGAAAACTGTTCATCCTATTCATCATCATCAGCCTTTTTAATGTTCCCACTGCAGGGACACAGGCCTCCTCTCTAAGATAGGGAATGGGCCGTAATCCACCACGCGGGCCCAGTGCGGGTTGGTGGATGTCACATGTCTTCGAATTTTTGGTTCTAGGACATGCCGGTTTCCTCACGATGTTTTCCTTCACCGTTTTGAGAGCAGTGGTGATGAAATAAATTACACAAAGTAATGCGCCTGGCTGGGTTTGAACCCGCGACCTACTGCACGCAAGTCGGGGCCGTTACCACTCGGCCACCACTGCTCTCTCTGTTCATCCTATTAAATTCAAAATAATTTTCCTAGAAAGGTTTTATAAAGTTCTACTTTTGAGGTTGTTTTTCATATTTTCTAAACTTATGGTTCAAAAGTTAAAGGAACAGGGGGATAATTTTTTGATAATATAAATATTTTCGGAAATGATCGCTTCAAAAGTAAAAAATAAGGCGTCCCCCCCTCTAACTTTTGAACGTTATGAAAAAAAAATAAATAAAAAAAATTACACACAAAACCACATTACATCTATGGAGGGTACCCCTATAAAACATTTTTTACCACTTTGTTGGCGTGGTTCCTTGTTGACTACGGAACCCTAAAAAGAAAAGAAAAAATCTCCAATGACAAGAATTGTTAAGTTATACCGGAGAATCTTATTCCTACAGTTAATAAACTTAGAACTTGACGCGCTTTCTAATCAAAATGCGAAGGCACTGGCAAAGTGCTAGTGCTGTGCTATTTGTGTAGTGTAATTTAAGCTTTATTTTTTAGTGAGGAGGTTCTTAATTCGACAGATTCTTTTTGTGGTTTTTAGTTTTATGGTTAAACTATTTTGGTGTGTTCTTCAACATAGTCATATGTATCTATACAAAGGATTTTGTGAATGGTAAAAGAGCTAGAAAAGTAATTTCTCTGCGGCAGTTTGCTACAAAAATATGGTGCGAAAAATTTGCTACAAAAATACATTCGAGCAACTCGACTTACGATCTGAAACCGTTGCATAAGTAGCAAATTCCGCGACGGTTCCTCGGCTCAGCCTCAATAACGTGCAGCAGTAAGGCTTCGCGTCCAAATACCTCGCACTTCACGTAACAAAGTGAACTTCAACAGACGATGAAAGAATTCACTTTATACCTTGTGGACTGGATCATTTATTCCCTCAAAGGATTAAATAGGATTTCCGCTTGCAGTATCAAAGCACAACAATCAAATGAATTCTTCGGAGCGCCAACTCTTCTTTTGCATTCCACGATTTTGTAATCGTGGAATGCTAAAGAAGAGGTTGCACGAACATAGAGCTATATGAGCATATGAGCAGAGCTATCCGAGCGGAGAACAATTTCGCGTCGCTCCCCTCGCTCTACTCAGCTATCTCGCTCAATATGCTGTCCACATCGCTTCGTGCTAATTCACGTTTTCTTCAAATTTCGACGCACATGTGATAATATGGTTTGCAGTCCGACCTATAATTCGTTTTCCGACAATTATTGATGAAATTTCGATTTCGGCCTAAAATAGTTGAATATTCCGTTCGACCGAAACAGAGTCCAAATTGAATTTGTGTTACGTCGTTTTAATCGTCTATTTATTTATGTGTTTAGTATGTTATGAAATAATCTAGCACTTGCCTCATGACTTTGTTCATTAAAAATGTTGTCTTTCTTTCTAAATGTTTTAACTGCTTAACATCCAAAACACGAGTATCTACTACTACCAGTTGAATGGTAGAAAATACCTCTGGCAAGTCCGCCTTTGTACTTATTATGTGCATAAAGTTTTTATAAATAAATAAACCTTAATAATCGTATTATAAGGGTTGTTTTGGGAAAATAACAACCCTTATGACAGTTTTTATTATTGAAGCAGGAGTGAGATATTTAACACCCGCTTCATTGTAATTTAGAAAAACAAATAATGCTAACCTTTATTATTTACTCATTTATTATTTGTGCTTGCTTTCAAGTATGTTGGCAATCAAAATAAAATTTTACGTACAGTCAAACATCTCCCTCATTTTCAAAATTATTACTGTTTATAATTGCGTACGTTATAAAAGCAAACTTGCGTGCTCCTGTAATAGTTTCAGCTGTACATTGATATATCAGAGAGTTTCTCCTCTAACTTTTTGATTACCGTAATAAGAGACATAATAGAAAGACAGTAGGTGTACGAGCGCCGGCTTAAGAGTTTATTTTTTCAAAAGAATATTGAACTCAATCGAAATTTAGTTAGGAATGTCACTATCGACTTTGTTTCAGTTTTGGTTACGGTCGAAACTGGAATAAAAGGCAAAAATTCAGTACTTGAAAGTATATCAAGTAGTAGTTTGTACAAGCACTTGTTACAACTGTCGGGCCGGCGAGTGCAGGCACGCCGCGCGACGTGGCCTGCATGCTGCGTGCAGTCACGAGCGGAGCTCTGTGATGAGCGCTCGCCAGGGAATACTGATCAGAGAGCATTCCTGCGAACGACATGATGCGGCCGTCACCCTCAGACGTGCGGTCATCACTGCGGACGTGCAGCCTGTTATGAATATTGGGAACTGAGTTGGATGGCATCTTGTAGCTGTAGGAGCATAGAAGTCGCGCTGACTGACGAGTGTGAGTCTCGGAAGCCTCGTCTTTAACTGTTGTTTATTTAGCGGTCTTGGTTTGGCGTCGCGTACGCAATGTTCTGACAGTTGTTAATTGAGTTAGTGGGTCTCTGAGCCGTGTTGGCAAGGCAGCGGCACCGGCGCGGCGTGTATGTCACGCGCCGCACAACACCAGCCCTGCTCGGACCCCAGCACAGACAGTGTCTAGACAACATCATCCACCCTCGTCTCCCATCCGGTTTAGCATTAAAACACTTAAAATAATGGTTACATCCCGGGACTCAGTACTGTATTTTGTCTAGACAAGGCTTGTTGCCAAAATAGAGTCGTCGTCGTGGACTGTATGTATTACAATTGGTTGCATTATCCATGAAGCGAACAAAACGTGATTCATAAATTGATCAGTAGCTTAAACTTTATAACTTTACTTATTGAGGCTGTAGCGTGGCTGTCGGCTCCCGTAGTGTACGAAATCGCTGCAAAGTGCGGCAGTCGCGTGCGCATCGGAAATATCGGAATGAATCTAAGGTTTTGCACAGTTCCCGTACGAGTGCATACTAACATTTATTTATTAAGTATAATTATACTAAACTGTACATTTTGTTGAGAATTTTAGCGCTAAAATATTATGATAGTTTACTATCAAAATTATGAAGCATCATAAGTATTTCTTTCTGCTCTTATATTATCGGGGTTAGCGTCACACATGTTTTTTCTACTCTGTCCTGTCGCCCGTATCTTCTTTCTTTCAGATATTACTCCCCACACTATCCATCCATCTTTGGCCTCCCTCTATACCATCACCTACAGGTTAACTCAGAACTCTTCTAGTAACATGCGTATTTACAATTAAAAGTTAAAATATTTTATACTGTAACTCAAACCTAAGTTTTTCCAAAGAATGAGCTTAAAATATCATATTCTGTCAAGTTTAAGGATGTATATAAAAAACCGCAGTTAAAGCTTGTAGACGTTGTGGCACGAGGAACATTCTGCCGTGTATAATGCGAGAGAGCTCGTCGCTCCGTTTAGTCTTCTTTCCTTTTTATACATTTACCCGGTAGTCTTTCATAGAAAAATATATTTCTGAATTGTTGCATCGTTTACAGAAGAAGTTGTAAAGTTATATCAAAACCCGAGTAAAAAGTCTTCCATGTTTAAACTTGTCTGGTAACGTCTAGTAACAACAATAATAAGATTTATTGTGTCGCTGCAATACGCAATAATTTTAGTTTTTACCCTTGTATCTAGTATAAACTAAAATTATTGCTTTACATATTAAGTTCATTATGGCTGACTGGTACCTAAACAAGTCTTCGACCCTGTATTTCAGTCAGTACTGAAATGTTAATGGGGATCTGCAGTCAGATCCCCACCCTTAGATTTCATTAACATTATTATATTTACCTAAAGATCTAACAAATAGCTGTCGCGATCATTAGTAGATTATTAGTAATTAAGGAGCGGTTCTACTCTGGTCCTCCATACATTGCTCTTTGGGGACCACCGCCACGCCACGAGCGCAGTCCCGCAGCAAAATGTGTTAAATATTAATATCTTAAATGAAATATTTACAGAAAGAGTCAACGGTCAGTAATTGATCCATCAGCGCGCGCTAACATCGGCCACTGTATACACGCAGCTAAACTTAGAACAATATTATGACGTCGCCACGCGCCGCTCGCAGCAGCTCAAACACAGGTGCGACCGCAGCACAGCGTTATGTCAGGAGTGAGCTCTTTGTGCAAGTGTTTGACGGTTCTGTAAACATTGTTGCTCATGGTTTAGTAGTGAATGAAGTTGATTACTGAAGTGCTGTGCGTGCGGTGCTGTACAGCGGCGGTGCAGTATGACGCCGTGGCACCCGCGCGTCCGCCCGAAGTATACTAGACAGCAAATAAATTGAACCTCCGTCCGTCTTTGTCTATGGTTACGGGCTGTCTGAAACCATAGCATATTGTTGCCCACTTCGATTGAGAACCTATCACTGCGCATTCAAGGTCAATCGCCATTTTGATTCAACTTATTTTCCGTGTATTGTAAATGCTTGTGATACAAAGTGCACAATAATAGCCGCGCGCGCCGCCCACGCACCTCCACACAACTACACAAATATTAGTGTTTAATAGCGGCGAGCGTTCCTAACTGTGTCAGTATCTGTGAACACTGTTCAGTAAATATTATTGTTGTCATGGCGTTGCTTGCAGTGTGGGCCCAGACTTGCTGGAAAATCTTTTTCACAATGATTTATATCGATCCGCTTATTATACGTCATTCGTTTTACCCACCTACATCGGATACAACCAACCACACACATCCGTGAACCATACCATCTCGTCAGATCTTCTGTCACCTACGAGGACTGAACAGCTGAATGAGATGAAGTACCCAGTCACTGACCAATCCACGGAACGGTAAAACAGTTCATTATAACATTTAAAAAAAAAACATCAAATCTTATGTGGTAAGGAAGTTGTTGCAATGTGTATCTGCGTACTTTTCGAAAACAGAAGTTTAACTGATAGAAATTCTTGAAGCTTTTTACTTGGACGTTTCATGTTGGACGGCCGGTTGCAGGACGTTAGCAGTCCTACGACAAGCGCCTAACCGTGCGTTCACCAGTGAGGCGCTCTTCAACACCGAATGAAACACGAGGTGCTTGAGACGTTACCGTCCAGTTAGGAACTGTTCACGGTACAGTTGCCGAACAACGCGCTTTCAAAAAACGAATAAATTGACATTACACCCGCCTTCATAAAGTGTTTCTTGAGCGTAAAGTTTTAGTAAATAAAATATGTAAATAATAATGTTCGCGTTCCCAAGTTACGAGTATGTCCTTGGGGGCTACGCACCCTCTACGACGGCGTAGGCTGCGTAGGGCCGCGTAGCACCGCTACGAACCCAACGATAAATATTTTCATTTCATTTCAGAAATCTTGACTTATTTGTAGGAACTAAACTAAAGGTACTTCGAAGATACATTTCTTTTGGTGGAAACAATATAGCACACAATTGGATCGAAATTTTGTTTTTTGTTAAAGTAATAAGATGCAGTCTTCGTAAAAAAATTCAAAAGTAGAACTTTTTATAAAGTTTCAAGGAAAATTGTTTTGAACTTGATAGGATGAACATTTCATTATCCTGAGCAAATCTTCTTTACCCTACACTGAGCGTGGTCCGACACGCTCTTGGCCGATTTATTTTATGTTATTCTTATTATTACATTTTTTTTCAAATAATATTAATATATTTTATACATTAGGTTATAGCTAATTTATACATCGGTAAGTTCAGCTTAAAAAAATAAAAGGCTGCATATATTTAATTAATAAACTTTATGTAAATTTTTTACATAAAGTTTATTCAAACTTTTTACTGGGAGAGGTACGTCGGTGGACTTGATGCAATTAGGCATTCTCTACCTGTCAACCTTTCACTGTGGTAGGTGTGAACATTAAATAAATACTAGATACATATAAAACATTATGAAGTATCATTGCATTAAAGTTTGTTTTTAATTAATTTATATGTTGAGTTTCGTCCGCCGTCACCCGGTGGCGCTCCGCGAGGCTTATCCGGAGGGTAAATATTAATCTTGTTTTTCATCGAGTATTTGTTAAGAACTGCTGCTCATTAGCCAAGCGGCGGACAAGATTTATGGCGAGGATCCGGTGACGCTGTGGCTCAAATAATGATGTTCACGAAGCACGAGCTCCTTTATAACGGATAGTTTAATCTAAACTCCCATCAAGATTAAGTTTACCTAATGGTTTCCAAACAAGCACTAAATCAAAATATGTTTATTTCACATGTACCCACATGGGCACTTCTAAAACGTCAGGCTAGTGTACGGCTGGAACACGGTTTGGGTTGACAATGGGTCGTTTCGGACAAAAAAATTCAGTTACTCTTTTAAAAACCTCATCAATTCTACAATATTACCATAATATAATATTAATAGATTTGAGAGTACAATGTAGACCAGTCAGCTTTGAACTCCAAAGGCAATAAAAAAATAGCAATGTATAATATCTGCAGCAAAATAATTTGCAAAGCTTTGCTACAAAATTTAAACGACCTGCAAAATAGAATAAAAGGCACAGCTACATGTTTATTTATATTATCAAGTTGTTGACAATCGACCGGTGCCGCGCCGTGCACCGCCGGACGCCACTGGACTGTCAAGCCGTTTGACGTACGGCAGCGTCCGGCACATGAGCTGTTTTCATAATGTAATGAAATGTAATAAACTGTAATAGGTATTACAAAACATTAGGAGCTCGCAGTTGGGTCGACGACACTGTGGCCGCAGCCAGCACTTAATTGGCACTGGATCGATAAACTTGGCATAAAATTGGGAGGATTACAGCGCACTGGCGCACGGGCGCACTGGCCCGGATCGCTATCTGCCGGGAACGGGACTCGGCTCAATGCTAATGAACAGCCCTCGACGCGGCTGCAAAGGCCATTCCCATCTCTGCTTTTATGAAGTCTTCTAAACAAATAAAAGTAGTGAGGTGCTTCTGATTTCGCTTATACCGTTGAAATAACCAACCCAATCCGGTACACGCTTTATTGAGAACTAGCTGGTACCCGCGACTTCGTCTGCGTCTCTTCATCCTTTTCTTTCGCAATAAAAGGTAGCCTATGTCCTTTCTCAGGGTCTCAAGATTGTCGGTGCCAAATTTCATCGATATCATTTGAGAGTTTTAAGCGGGAAAGCGTGACAGACAGACAGACAGACAGAGTTACTTTCGCCAAGCAGTCAAACACCGCTTGAATCCTCCCCTGCTGTATCAGTTAATTCTTTTGTCATGCTCCCTCCTGATGAAGAAGAAGTATTTTTCCTTATATCGGAATTAAAAGATAATTGTGCTATAGGAATCGACCACATATCTGGTAAGATCCTGAAGAGATACGCAAACTTTGTTACCTCCCCGATTGCCCACATCTGTAAACTGGCGATAACAACAGGTGTATTCCCTAGAGCTTTTAAGTTGGCGCTCATCAAGCCCATACACAAGGGAGGAGAGAGAGACTGTGTCGATAATTACCGTCCTATCGCCATCTTACCCACCTTGTCCAAGATCTTGGAACGGCTTATTAATAGACGTCTAACGAATTATTTAGAATCAAATAACCTCATTTCTCCTGCCCAATTTGGTTTTCGTCGTAATAAGTCAACCAATGACGCAGTTCACGATCTTCTTCATAACATAGTTACCAATCTTGATCAAAGGAATAAATGCATGACACTATTCCTAGATCTTGCAAAAGCCTTCGACACAGTCTCAATTCCACACTTGATTTTGAAGCTAGAAAGGCTTGGTGTGAGAGGTATTCCCCTAAAATTAATGAGGGATTACCTTTCGGGGAGAAAGCAAAGAGTTCGGATCGACGGTAGACTGAGCAATGAGGCTCGTGTCGATTACGGTGTGCCCCAAGGCAGTATACTTGGCCCCACGTTATTTTTGGTATACATCAACGACCTCTGCCGGCTTCAGCTACAGGGTGGCAAAATTGTTACTTTCGCTGATGATACCGCTCTCTTTTTTAGTGGGCAGAGCTGGGAGGATGTTTTCCATACTGCTCAAAAGGGTTTTGACGTGGTATGCGATTGGCTTCGGTGCAACATTCTGACATTGAACATTAGCAAAACTAAGTATGTTACATTTGCCCTCAGATCACATTTACTCCCTCCACCTTATCTCAGAATTGCCTGCCATGCTTGTGCTCCCGGCACCTCCTTGTGTTCTTGTCCCACTCTTCTGAGAGTTCAAGATATCAAGTATCTTGGGATCATCTTAGACCAATTCCTGACCTTTAAACCACATGTGAAGGCCCTGGTAGCTCGTTTGCGTAAATTGATCTACATTTTTAAGACTCTCAGACACGCAGCCGATCGACGTGTTGTCGGAATGGTTTATGATGCCTTATGTCAATCTCTTATCGACTACTGTATCACTTCCTGGGGAGGTGCTGCAAAAACTCACCTACTCGAGGTTGAGAGAGCTCAGCGTGCTATTCTCAAAGTTGGGGCCGGGCTTCCTTATTTGTTCCCTACTGTAGACCTTTTCAAGAGATGGGATGTGCTTACGGTGCGGCAGTCCTTCATATTGCGTACAGTACTTAGAAAACATTGTTCATTGCAGTACGACCCAGATCTTCAAAAGGACAAGAGACGAAGGGGTAGAGTATGCCTGACGCAACCCTTAAACTGTGCTCACTCCCATAACTTCTTCTTGTTTCTCGGACCTTACCTATATAATAAACTAAATAATATTCTTAATATATACCCTCTCACAAAATATAAATGTAAAACCATAGTAGCTTCTTACTTGAAAACCCTCGACTATCAGGCAACAGAAAAACTGTTGCTCCCTCTCAGATAGACAACCTGTTATATAAATAAATCTTTCTGTCTTACATATTATTTCCTGAACCATAGTAATGCATCAATTAATCACGCTCACAGTCACTCTTCAACTCTCACTTGTCAACATTCGCCTCTCAACATTCACTCACTAACACTATTCAGCTACACACTCATAATCTGACATATCCACAACCTAAGCGCACTATATTATTATTTTTGTTTTTTTTTTTTTTTTTTGCTTGATTTTATTATTACTATGCAAAGTTTGTAAGCTCTCAGAATTTCTGCTTTTTACCTTGATATCATTTTGTTATTTTCAAAGCAGAACACAGCAGGCTAATAGCTGCGGGAGGGCCCTGGTGACTTGTAATACAGGTTTCATTGAGACCTTTCACAGGCACCAGTCTCTCACAAAGTTAATTTTTTGTTTGTGCTCCATTGTGAAATTAGCTTTAAGTAACTTGTGTAGAGAAAATAAATGCCTATTATTATTATTATTATTATTACTTTCGCATTTATAATATTAGTATGGATAATATGTACAACTAGCTTTTGCTCGCGGCTTCGCCCGCATGGTATTGGGGTTGGGGTTTCCGGGATAAAAGTAGTATTCCGGAGTGTACCCTATGCCTGTGCCAAATTTCATCCAGATCCGTCCAGCCGTTTTGGCGTGATTGAGTAACAAACATCAAAACATCGTAACTTTCGCATTTATAATGTTAGTAAGATACGTATGTATCCACCCATTATGGACGGTATGTATATAAGCAATAAGCCGATCACAGCGACACTACAGCGATCTCGATTGAGAAAGCCTGTGCTTCATTTATTTGACAGAATCAATAGATTTCAACGACTGTATCAATCTCTTGTCGTTAATATATGATGAACATGATTAATCACAATAGATTGTGATCCGCATCGGTTATTCGTTCACATGTTAGTCCCGCAGTACTAAAACTGTAAACATTGCGGCAGACAGCGTTAGTCTGCGCTTCAATGCGACGAGTTTGTCTTTTAAGATTAATGGTCGTCTGCGCGTTGAACAGATGCCAGCGGAACCCTCCGGTACCGACGAGCGAAGCCGACGAAGCAACTGCTGACTGGTGGGGAGCGACGTGAGCGAGCGGAGCGTACCACTCGGGTAACGATGGACTCTCCGCGGTCCATCGTTACCATACTAGATATTTTTTATAAATTGTACATAATGAGTAAATTTAATTTTTAAATTTTCTATAAACAGGGATCAATATAATCAACTTTGGAAAAGTGACTCTGTTCGTTTCAATAGTGTGAAGGTGCTTAAGCAGTATTCTTTTTTTTTATTGATTATAGGTTCACGCTTGACCGCTATCTCACCTGATGAAAAGCGACGATGCAGTCGATGATGGAGCGCGCTTACCTAGAAGTAACATATTCACTCTTGACTTAAAGATACCCGATAATTATTCACATACAAATGGAGTACCCGACGCCCCCGAACGGAACTAACGATGACTAGGAGGAAATAGTGGATTGTGAGGCCTCTGCCAAGTCAACGACAACCGAAACTATCTGGTTCCTAGCTAGCTCTGAGAGGTTTTGATTCGCCCAATATTAACAATCACCAATTTAGAATTGGAGCATTCTCTTAGCTAAGGAGAATTTCATTGTCTTTGATTATCCTCTAGAACCATTGTTAGTGCATGCTCTATGCCAGATGTCACGGTCTAGTAGAATTCACTACTACGTATTTCGATCTAAAACAAGTGCTTTTTGAACAAGATTTTTTTTTACTCTAGATAAGGTCGCATTTGATAAAGCTAGATAGAGATAAAGTTTTACGAAGATACAGTATACATCGCTGACGGCAGCTATAATACATATTAATGTCAAAATGATGTGACATAATTGTACTCCGCCGCAGCAGAAGATCGGCGCGAGGCGCTGGTGGCGAGCTCGGCGGCGGCGGGAGGGGACTGAACTAACTGAACTCTTTTGTTTCTGTCGCTGTCACCGCCTCTTGCCTTGCCGCAGTTGGACTCTATCTTATATATCATACATTTCTTGTCTTTATTATCTAATAAATAATTTTTATTACTCATACTATAAATGTATAAGTAAAAGTTACTTAAGTGTTTGTTTGTCTGTTCACTTTCCCGGCTTTCCATGTGAAGGTTGAACTCCAAAGCATGCGCTAATTCGACTTATTTTCACGCGGACGAAGCCGCTGGCAGACGATAGTAAGTTTACAAAGGTTGTATAATAAAAATACCTTAGAAAAGCGTTCGCGTTGGTCAATCAAAAAACTGAATTAGGCACAGAAGGCCAACCCCAACATTGACAATCTCAAAGAATAACCTGGCAATACATTGAGCCCATAAGCTCCTTATCGCTAGAAACATTCCAACGGCTGAATAAAGTAAATCAGACGCCGCCCCTTAATCCACATTATCCATGTAGGTCAAGCACTCGTCACCGGCGTCGTGGCGACCGCTGGCCACCACCGGCGACGTCCGTGCGCTCCGAGCCCTATCATATTAGACAGGAACAATAGCTGGACCAGCGCCACACTCAATCAAAGCCCCTCGATCACTGACACAATATATCGGCTGCGAGTAACCGTTTCTATAAACGGCATCCATTTTACTTCAACTTATTATCCGCGTACTCGTTGTTGTGTAAAAAGGTTTCTCATATATAC
The DNA here is from genome assembly GCA_029852875.1 of Mythimna loreyi. Taxonomy (NCBI): domain Eukaryota; kingdom Metazoa; phylum Arthropoda; class Insecta; order Lepidoptera; family Noctuidae; genus Mythimna; species Mythimna loreyi. Next base: position 2,574,579 of record CM056777.1, on the reverse strand, counting down.
GCGGCAAATAAGTTGAACCAGTTGCTGTGGTTACACGCACGAAGTGACCTCAATTGGGACCCGAAAATCTGGTTCAACTAATATTTCACGTATTGTATCCATCAGCACAACTATATTTATTGTGTTATACGGTACAAGATTTAAAACTAGCGACCGTGTATTTTTTGTTTACCACCATTTTTTGTAAAAATCGTGTGAAGCTTTTACACGGGCTGACCCTTTGTGTATAAGCCGTGCACCGTAGAGCTGTATTGCTCGCTTTAGTTTTATTTGTTTCTCTCTCACGCCACACTGCTGCTTTTATTTCGCTTTCCATATTTGTGGCTAATAATGTTTCTGTTTATCTCGAAATTGTTAATTTGATATTATGGTGACTTCAGTTTTGTTGCTACAATAACATACTGCGTAGGTATCTGCATGATAACAAATGAATGCGATTAAGTCTCTACGCAAGTTTGTGTTAATCAGTGGGTAAGCAATCTATCATTGATAAAACAGGATCGTTTGAGAAACCGGGTCAGTAGTTGAGACGCGGGGCGGCGCTGCCCACGAGAGGGCGCCCTTCTGGCCTCCCTCCTCACAAGTACTCTGGTGTTTCCTCATCAGGAGGAACACAAAGGAGTGCCCCACACAGAAAAATTGTTCTACTATTGACAGGTAGGACATTGATTTTTTAAGTGATACCGCTTTTATGTAGCTCATGGACAATGCATGGCATTATTAATTCAAATTGCTGTCATTTGTGTCGCCGCACAGAAGTCAATATCGTCTCGACATAACAACGTTAAAGCAACGTGCAGGTCACACCTAAGATCCCTTCTTGAATCTCCTTTGAAATCTAACTATGTAGTTACTACTCTTACTCTTTCTCTGTCCATGCAGTAAATTTGTGGAAGTCTCTAGAATTCGAAATTTAAAAACTATTTCACTCTTTAAAATAGAATGTAATGTGTAATATAATGACCGTCCATATAGATCATTACTTATTTTACAATATATGTACTCACTTAAATTTTAAAGAAAATACATTAAAATAAAAATACAAGGTAATTTAAGTTTTACAAACTCTTTTTTTCATATTTCTACATACTACTGTCTACATTTTTTCTAATTTCTCCTTCCGCGGGTCTGTTGAATGAAATTTCTTTTTGAAATAAACCTAAGTAGCTGTATACAAAATCTTATAACAATGTATCTTCTTCTGTATAAATTATAGAACAGAGTTCCCGTCGCGGCTGTCTGTCAGGTTTTTCACCAATAGAGTGCTTCATGAAGAAGATTTATGTAATACATGCTTAAAATAGTCGAAAATTTTAATAATGTGTTACATCAAAAGATCCTCGGTGACACTAACCTGCATGGAAAAATACTATGATTGGACTATTCTATGTAGGTACTAGAGACTTGAGAACTGACTTGAATTTGTTTCTGTGTTTCTTAGTCAGATAGGAATAAAAAATATAGTTTTTTTTTATCTATTTTTAAAAGATATCTCATTTATCCGTGCGATACCCACTGGGGCAGGTCATTAGCTTACTATGATTCTCAGAAGGTATGCCTAACTTTCTAATTCACAAAAAACAGAAACGAATTGCACGACAGTTGAACTTAGTCATTGCCATTCGTTTTAGTTCACTGTCGTTTTTAATATAACTAACCTTAGCTAATTTCCTTCAAGACTAAGAGTTCGTGAACACGACAATTTTAACAAATACTGAAGCGTAACAGTCTATGTTCCTACTTGTGAGAAATGAAGCAGAAGCAATAGTTGTTTTGAAAGAGCATAACGATAACATAGTACACAGTAGTCAGCCGTAAGGGCGCTTCCAGACCAACGACACTCGATCGATGACGAGCGCTGCGGCGTAGTCGCCTTGCTGACGACCGTGGACGACAACGTCGTCGCCGCACCGTCGACGTCGCCCAGTTGTGTCGTTACAGTAAGTCCGTGCAGTCGGCAACAGAAAGTCTAGAATACGCACGTAAATTACGAGTAAAATGAGTGACGACGAAATTAGTGTCGATTTATTAATCTCTTCAATTAAAAAACACGAATGTATTTGGTCTCCGAGACTATTTTACTACTACTACGTGACTACTACACACGCAACAACTAGGCGACTACGTTGCCGCCGCTAGGCGACGACGTCGACGGTGCGGCGACAACGTTGTCGTCCACGGTCGTCAGCAAGGCGACTACGCCGCAGCGCTCGTCATCGATCGAGTGTCGTTGGTCTGTGCGCCCTAAGAGTTATGTGGCGATACGGAGCGGTGTGTCGAGAGCCGCGCGAGCAATCTTCTCAACAGGAGCAGCGGACCAGCTAGCGGCGGCCTCGGCATGAACTATTACCGACACGTACATGTGTCGACTTCATCGCTACTATGGAATACATCTACATTCATAGCGTTTGAGATGAGCCGGCTCTTCGGAAACAGCCCGGTAAATCTTCTCTGCACCAAGTTTATTGAGAAAATTTTGCTGACAAACGTTTACGTTATTTATCAAGTTTTCTCGAATCGAATTCTGGAATCAAAAAATGTTGTAGTAAAAATTTACTGAAATATCAAAATTAGTTGGAAACAATTCTTTTAAGTTTAAAGTTAGTGTTTAAGAGCTTGCTCGCCAAACATTTACAAGCTTCTTACAAGATGTCAACTGTAACTGAGAGATACGTATAATTAAGCACGTTGATTATCAAGTCCTTCAATGAGAGTGCACGGTAAAATCCACTCCTTTGAAAACATATTCATGATGTTGGCATCTAACATTTAACATTGACGTCTGTATCATTTTTCATAGAAATAAGAGTTTCGACAGGTGTCTGGGCCCGAAACCTTTTTAAAACATCCTAATTGAAACAACATTTATAAAACAATGGGTTCGTGGAAACTCTCGGAAAACTGATTGAACATATTAATCGTGCTAGTCACGTTTGAAATGAATGTAGAACCTGAATTAATAACGTCTACAGATTTCCACAAAGAAGTGGGTTCATAGTGCCTTATGAAATCTTAGTAGGAGCTTCGTGAGGGTCGCCGAGTGCCCCTCCGGTCGAGGCGAAGGCCGCGCGCACACACACGCCGCGCGCACACATACGCCGCGCACACACACACGCCACGCACACCGGATCACTTTGTTTGTCACTCGCAGTTTGTCTACTTTCGGCCACCTTCGGCCAGATTCGGGCAGCGAGCTCATGTGCCCACTAGACAGAGCGACTCGACAATACACGGATTTATTTGTAATTGTTTGATTGGCAAATAGTGTGGAACAATAGGAGTGAACTGAAGTATCTCATAGTGTTAACAGAAAAATTGTCTGCAATTTACAAATCAATATTGATGTCCAGTCAAGTTGAGCGGAGTCAAGAAGTCGGACGCGGTTTTGAACCGACTTATATAAGGAGAAGATTATACGTTACGGCCGTGATTGTAATACGACTATAATTATGTACTTGATGTGTAGTACGGTTACCAATACTTCGGTAAATAGTGGGCCGATTTTTTAATTACATGATAAATATATTTTTAATGCGTATTTAACTTGATATTTTCTCAAATATAAAAATAGTAATATTGCAATAGAACACATTACAATTTTTAAAAATAACAGTAATATATAAAATTGCTTAATTGATATCTACGTGTAGTCGATGACTGAAAAGTATGGGAGAGACTACATCGAAATGATCTGATAATGAAACACCCCTGTTACATTATCAGATCCCGGAAGGCCCCGGAACTGTAATAAACAATGTATTTTAGCCGTGTTTTGACTTATTGGAATTGTGAAATGTAGATAATCCAGTTGTAATTGGTTTTTTATTATTTTTTATCTGACTATCTAATAGATTTTGCACTAAATAGCGCATCTAAATAGATTTGGCTGAGAGTTCATTCTAGTTTTATTTCTTATCTTCGCTATTTTTTACACAGATTTCCGAAATAAAAGTCATTTTTATTAATAGTACATTGATAGCCTAAAGTAAGTTATTTAGTCCTGAGACGTTGTTTGGTTTCCGAGAGTAGCGAAGACGCTAAAAGTGAGAGGGTCTAAATAACTCTTGAACTCGAGGTAAACACTGTGCTTTTAATTACGAATACAAGGAAAATCAAAATAATAAATACCTGAGTCGTCGTCAAAGGTCTTCGTATGTTTTTAGGTAGGTATATTTCTTTTGATTCAGGCTGTTAGCGGTTTTCTCCTCTTAAGAATCTTGCGTTAAATTTATAACCGAAGCTAATGAAGAAGAAGATTTTTCTCAAATATCATATTAGTGTTGAAAGTAAATTAAAATAAAGTCATTGTTAAGTTCGCTTTTGTAGGTACATGAATCGACTAACTACTGTGGACTATTAATGTTTTGTGTACAATAAAGAATAAAGTCATTAAAAAATATATATACTTTGATGAATACTATCTTTATGTTATTTTATTTGTACTTGCTGTATAGAAATTCGGGTCACGGTTCAATGGAATTGTCAAAATAGAACTAGTTTTTTTAGGGATGAAAAGTACTACTTTCGCAGGCGACTTTTTTTTATTGATTATCGGTTCGCACTTGACCGCTATCTCACCTGATGGAAAGCGACGATGCGGTCGACGATGGACTACTTTAAACGCCGACTTTCAGAGTATGAGTAATAAGAGGTTTAAAATATATAAATATATTATTGATGCGCAGATAAGCGCCCCTGTGCACATCTGTGTTGTCGCTGAGATGAGACAATCAGGTGCAGTCTGCGAGATCAGCGGAGGATGTCATGCAATCATTGCGCAGCCATCATCCGGAAACGACGGCACTGGTGACGCAGACAAGCACGCAGCTAACTGCCTCGATTGGATGAAGAGTGAACTACATTAATGTAGAACTACAATGCGCACCCGTGTCACACGTACGCGGCTCTAGGTACGTCGGTCTCCACACATTTTTTATGACTTGTAAAAGTACATTAGATCAACGCTGAAATGAATACCTGAGACACAAACAGCCGTGCAGAAGAAAGATGTTCTTGCTACTGAATTTGTACTGAACTAGCTTTTACCCACGACTTTGTATACCTAAAAATTGTTGAATTATTCCAAGAATAATTACGCCTTACAAATATAAAGTATCCAGCGTTCTCACAGTTTTTAAAGTAACCAAATGTTGAAGTGCGCTGATCCTTTGAGGCGTGATAAGACAAGGCGCTTACATACTTCTAGCGTAACATCGCAATTTTCATTCGAATTTTTCCAAACGTTTTGTAGATATATATTATTATACAGATTTTACGGACTAATATGGAATATTTAATAGACTAGACGACAATATTTTATATTATTTACTTCTGAATTGAAAAGCAAGGGTATTGTATAGAAAGGGCACTTTGACGCGACACAAGACGTAAGATAAATAAAGAGATGTAGGCCGTAGGTGTCAGCGACGTCGAGGTGAGAAGGGGTTACACTGGCCGCCCCAATAACGACGATTGTTATTATTTGGGGTTATTGTGTCACACTGTTAAGGGCACCTGACCCGCAACCATAAAATCATAACAAACATCAAAGATCATTCAACCCTGAAGATAACATTTTAGCACCGGACACTAACTTCTATATAAGATAGGTAGATAGATAGATAAAACATTTATTTGTTACAACACACAACACACACGAAAGTAAAATTAAAACGATCGATGCGCTACATGAAACACAATCAATTTGTAAAGGTAAAATTAAAACGATCGATGCGCTACATGAAACACAATCAATTTGTAAAGGTAAAATTAAAACGATCGATGCGCTACATGAAACACTATCAATTTGTAAAGGTAAAATTAAAACGATCGATGCGCTACATGAAACACTATCAATTTGTAAACGTAAAATTAAAAAATAAAGTACCATACTTTTTTTTAAACTGGAATTAATTTTCGCAAGTACGAAATTTATTTCTTTGAGTAAACGTCGGCTTGGTAAGTTCAAAGACCTGTAGATAGTTAATAAGCAATGACTGATACCTACAAAGTGATTGACTCGTTTATTTAAAGAAATTAGTTTCGTAAATGCTTATATAATACGAAATTTAGAAAAAAAAAACTTTATCTTAACAAAAATTATAATAGTGTTTAATGTACCCTTCACAGGATTAAAACGATTAAAATTTAACGGTGTATAGTATTTGGATTTAAATTGTCTCCCAGCAGGTGCTCTAGTCCACGGTGTCCCAGTCATGTGTCTTCAGATTTTAACTGTGTCATAGTTGTGTAACGAGTTCCGGTTCAAACCTTGCTGAGAATTATTCGTATCTTTGAAAATTCTTACGATTTGTGGCGTGAAGGAATCTGTCTCCAACTTCCTCCAATTTAAGCGCGTGCGAGTGAATCAGCTCGTAGCTAAACACACACATATTATTATACGACATGACTAAAAACGGAACACATAGAAAGAAAGAAAAAAAGAAAGAGGTAGCCCCAGTAAGTTATAAAGTACACTTATGTTGGGGCTGTCACGCTATTTCCCATACCTTTTATTTTTATAATGATGAGACCTCACATTTGGCTTTCGAGTAATAATAATTTTATTTCAATACAATCCCTACTAACTCTTGCACCATCGACGTTCATCATCATCATCATGTGTTTTCTGTGTTTCCACTGCTGGGACACAGGCCTCCTCTCTAGGAGAGGGAATGGGCCATAATACACCACGCGGGCCTAACGCAAATTGGTACATGAAATACCGGTTTTCGCACGATGTTTTCCTTTTTACTCTTTGCACGATGTTTTGAGAGCAATGATGATAAAATAAACTACACAAAGTAATGCGCCTGGCTGGGTTTGAACCCACGACCTTATACTCCTATGCTCGCAACGTTCATACATCTAATCAATTGAATACTTGTAATACATATATTATTATTATAATGTATGTAGGTATTAATCTACATAGAAAATATATTTATTACGTACAATTGGCATTTTAACCTTTAGGCATTTGCGGACGGTGAGCAATGGGTAGCTCGCCGTCCGGTCGTCTGGTAAGACCGAGTCCAAGTCGTCAACGGCGCGCACCGTTCCCGCGCGCCTCAAGGAGTTGTCAGCAAACTGCAGGGGCCCTTCAGGGTCGAAGCCTCCTGGAGCCTAGAGGGTGGTGGAAAACTGTTACCTCGACTCCAAGAATAAGGCAAGGAAGGTACGGGGTAGGTTTTTTAGTCAGTAAGAGTCTGACACTGGTCTCCCGCTCCGCCCAAGAGCGGGTTTCGTCATTGGATGATTTTCACCTACCATAAAAAAAAAACCTTTAGGCATTTTGTGTGAATGCAAATTAATTAATTAGATCCTTTAGTAATTAATAGAAAGCACAGAATAATTAGTTTATAGCGGCATTTGTGAAGTATGTCGAGCTGACTTTTTCCCAGACAATGTCACATACGGAAAAGCCTTTTTTTCGCAAAACTTAAAAACTGTTTCATAACTGTTCTCTACTGTTACTCCCAAGCCCAGAGGGAATAACAAAACAAGATAAGGCCACGTCTCCCACAGAGTCGGGTGTTTAAGATATGTAAATTGTCAACGTGTACTTCCACGTTGACATATTAAACCGCAAAAAATAAGGTATGAACGAGATTACACGCAACTCGCTAAATCACTACCAGCATCGGCCGCTCTTATAGAACGTATCAAATCAACATCATAGAAGTGTTTACGGGAAAAAATATTAAATTGCACTTAGCGGTGAGAGCCTGTCAAAACATTGGCGAAGCTATATGTACAATAATCACGATGACGGATGCTCATAAGTGTAATAAATGACTAGACTTTAATTTTAATTCTAAGACTAGTTTAACACTAAATGCAGAGGTGTGCCAGTGTTGTAAATGAGTGTCGTGTCGAGCAAGGCAAAGTCCTGCATTATGGATGAGGTGTCCCGCAGGACAGCAGCCGAGTCGGCGCCGGCACCTCAGTGAACCTACTTAATGTAATTTTATTTTATCCTCAGCTACAGACATTGCATTCTAGTACAGAAGTCTTGCTTCAGACGTAGTTAAAAAAACCTGACATTTAAAAATATGAAGCAGCCAATACTTTTAATTTACTGAAGTAGCAGTGGATGGTTCTATTCTGTGCGATATTACAGTTCCATATCGTCCTTCTGATTCCTTATCGCAGTCTTTGTGATCGAATGTTGTGCGCGTATCTCCCGCCGACACGCCACACGCTCCAGACAACTGTCGACTTTCCAAAAGGAATACAATATCGTCGGCGAGCTCGGCGACATCTACCAAATTAAATCTACGATGCTGATACGTGGCTGGCTGCTGCCGCTCAGCATCACCGACACAACATGACGACTGTTTAGCTATACTGTGTTAAATCTATGTACATATTCACCGTTAAACTTTGATCTTTCATCCCCATGGAGGGTCGATCCGGTACATGAAACACTATAGATTTGTAAAGATACAAAGTAAAGTATTTTTCATTACTCATACTCTGAAAGTAGGTGTAACTTGCCTGCGGAGTGGGTTGAAAGTAGTACTTTTCATTCCTAGGGAGCATTACTTTCAACTGACAGCTGTCAATTATTTAAAAAACAATGTTCTATTTTGACATTTCTATTGAACCGTGACCCAAATTTCTATACAGCCAGTACAATTGAATAAATATAAAGATAATATTATTTAATGTATACGTTTTTTTTAATGACATTATCTTAATTAAAAAAAAAACTTTTTCTTCAAAAGTAATAAACATTTGTGAAAAATGTTTGCTAATGGCTGCATAACCGGCTGACCAATGAAAAATACAAATAAGCGACAAAATGGCGATCCAATAACTGTTGTTTATTTTTCGAGTTGTAGAGTTTTGTTTATAGTTTACTAAATGTCTGTTATGAGATATTTGTACTAACACGACAAACCCATCAGATAAAGCTCTAACGCCAAATTCTTAAGAAAAGAGGCAAAGAAAAAAAAGAGGTACAGCAGTAATGGAGAACATTTTGCCGCCGCAATATATCGAAAATAATACGACGACCTTTGACGACAACTCAGATGTTTCATTATTTATTTTCACCCCAAGGATGTCTATGACTATTTTTTTCTAAAACTCGTATTAATATACGCATGTACGAAATTAATTAGTTAGTAAATTAATTCTTGTTTAATAAAAGTACTATATTTAAGGAGTTTTTAAAAATTCTTCTTTCAAGGGAGTGAAAAGAAAAGCATACGATTGTATGCAAAATTTTATTTTTGTGCTTGAAACTTCGACTAACTTCTAGTAGGTAACCCAAGTATATTTTTATTATCCTTTTTTCAAAATTACCTTTATAAAACGGTTTAGGGGGTGAAAAAGGTTGCATGGGTAAATTTTATTTCTCGGATTAACAAACATGAAACTTGGAACTAATTCTAATCGAAATCATAGTAAAAAACACAGTTGCTCATCGCTGTCACTATGTATGCTTAGATCTTTAAAAGTACTCAACTGATTTTGGTGCATCTTCTTTTTAATAGATAGAGTTATTCAAGAGGAAGGTTTATGTGTATAATACATGCATAATATATTCAATTAGAGCAGTGATGACCGAGTGGTATCGGCCCCAACTTACGAGTTGTAGGTCGCGAATTCAAACCCAGTCAGGCACATTACTTTCATCACTGCTGCTATAAAACGGTGACGTGAGGAAACCGGCATGTCCTAGAACCAAAAATTCGAAGACATGTTACTTCCACCAATCCACACTGGGCCCGCGTGGTGGATCGTGGCCCATTCCCTCTCCTAGAGAGGAGGCCTTGTCCCAGCTGTGGGAACATTAAAAGGCTGATAATGATTAATATATTCAATATCAGTTCCCGTGCGAAGCTAGCGTATAATAAAGAGTCATTATATGGTTGATGATTTAGTGGGTGATAAAATCTTTTTGAAAATGTTAGTACGAACGAAGTCGCTGGCAGAGTGCTAGTCTAAACCGTGAAGACATTGTGTTCGTCTAGTAAATCGAGTCTAATTTACCGGAATCTGTGAATCTGCTCCTATGTGTCAATCAACTTTCAAAAAGATTAATTTTCAGTGCAACAATTCCGCGTTTCCATTCACGCGCGAGGATTTAAGAGGAGTATGATAGTGTCGCGGTGTTAGCAGGAAGTCAGAGAAACATAGCACAACACATTTCTATTAATACTATATGTATTGAAACATAATATAGCGCTGGGCGCATGACTGACGACGCTAAATATACGCTGTTCTGTCAACGACTCGCTACTAATGACAACGGGTAGAACTTTCCACCCACGACTGTGTTGAACCGCGGCCTTCAACTCTTCAGAGTCCTTCTATTGCTACTATGACAATTGGCTTCTAGTTCAACATACAGAAATGGGCAATTTTCAACTGAAGTATGTAACCAAGAAAGAACCTGTCGCTTATGCAGAAGGCATAGCTATTTGTTCTTAGGAGCTAAATCAGTCAATTCCTATTTCCTGGCAGACGGACCGTCCCGACAACAGCTCACAAATGACGCGTGCACATCAGTGTCGCTGGTGGTAGTTGAACGTGACGCGCCCCTTCGGTTTCAATTATCCTTTCGACTACCGTAATTACAGACACAATTAAAAGACAATTGGTGTGCGGACACCGATGTCCTCTTGAGGCTTAATGAACTAACACCATATTTATTTCGCAGGATATTTAGACAACCGGACGGAGATTTTTTTTTGTCCATCTTTGTATTTTTTTGGTAAACGTCGATGTGGCCGACGATGGAATACACTTGCCTAGAAGGAACCTATTCACTCTTGACTTAAAAACCCCTAGGTTATAGGTAAGTTATAACCAAACAGACTCCAGCAGGGTATTCCATACCTAAGCTGCACGCCTAATGAATGTGATCCGCATGTAAACGCATTGGACGTCTAGGTGGGTTGTGTACTGGTGGCGATACGCTGTACATGCGTCTGGTGGTCCGATAGTGAACAGACGTACAGCAATTGTGGAATATACACCGTTAAATTATGATCATTTTAATCCCGTGGACAGTCGATTCAGTACATGAAACATTATTGATTTGTAAACATAAAATTAAAAAAACTAGTAAGTAATTACTTTTTTCTAAAACTAGTATTAATATACGCATGTACGAAAATATTTCTTTAAATAAACGAGTCAATGAATTTGTAGGTAGTTGTCGGTCGATGCCTACTAACAACCTACAAGTCATTGAACTCACCCAGATGACTTTTACTTTAGAAATTAATTTTACATGCGTTAATTATTTCGAGTTTAAATAAGTACTTTATTTTACCGAATCGACCCTCCGCGGGATTAAAACGCGGAAAATTTAACGGTGTATTTATAATTATAATGACTTAATTGTGTGCTGAAAATTATAATGATATGTCGTTGTTAATTTATTTAATCAATAAGAATGACAGAAGGTTTTTAATTACGAACTGGTTACGTAATATGAACTTCTTTTTTTTTATTTTAGTGGATTATTCTTTTAAACAATAGGATGTTTTCGAAAAACAACCTTCCAGTAATAAAAAATATAACTTGGGAGATCCGTAGCTGCTACGGAAGCTGGTGCTGACAACAAGGAACCGGTCTCAGAACTCCTTGTCATCAGATATGTTAAATAAAAGCGTATGAGCAATCATAAAATGGTAAAATATAACATATAAACCACGCCACGCTGCAACGCACCGCGAGCCGCGCGCCCGCTCCCTGGCGATATGCTGCGCAGCCCCACCGCTACACTTTGTCTTGACGCCTTTAACTAGTTGCTCTAAATCGGTCATGATCCACATTCAACATAGGTACAGTACGTTGTCGACAAAACGGACACAAATAAACATTAAAGTTTCGCAATCAAACGCACCACATGTTTAAACAACGAAAAACTCTGACATTTATCTACATGATCAGGGAGAAATGATACATTCACGATCGTTCAACTTGTAAACTAACATTCAGTAGCTCAGAATTCATAAACAATTTAGGTTTATTGTCAAATAAATCGCGTAGATTGAATTCAGTGTGACATTACAAAATTGTAACATTTGTACAGTTTGCGACTCAGCTGATACATACGTCCCTAAGGAATCAGTTTGTAATTATTATACTTAAATGGATCTCACATCTAGATCCTTAGAAAAACAATTTGCTTCTAAACTTTATTTATATCTACTCAGTTAACTTCTGTAAATTCCAACTAACATATGTTCTCATAAATGTCGTTATTATTATTAGAAATATTGCACTCGTGAGGGATCTTCTTAATTTGAAAACATCCTCTACTGCGTCTGTGAACCGCTTCGGAGGAACGACGTCTCCCTGCCTCACACCTCATCGCGGGGGAACAGGTTCGAGGTCAGGTCCCGAAGTAGCACTAACATTGTCGCTTTTTGTACAAATAATTTAGCACTTCGTTGCACAAATAGTCAATGTGGCGCCGTTGGAAAGCTTTCTTGTTGTCCACAAATATTAATATAAGCTGACAAGGCAGATTATACTCTTTAATCTTGTCTTTTTTACATAACTCAGGCCAGAGTATGAAAGTAGTCTACAGTGCTAGAGTCGTTAAACCTGCACACGACACGGTTCGGGATAGCTCTAGAAAACATCTGTGGAGCTAAAATTCTAAAGCAAGCCATTGTTACCCTTCTTAAAGAAAACTACCAATGCTCCTCTTTTCCATGCCTGTGAAGTTTGCTTTTCGAGTATGAAGCACCATAAACGTTCTTAAGGTACAAGTTATTCAGCTACCTTCTTCCTTCCTTATTAATTTAAATACTATTTATTTTCACCAATCATCAATGGTTTCTCAATTACTTCTTAATAATAACCCTATTTTTAATAATAAAGACCCTTAATTATTTTTAAATTTTCCATGCTATACCAAAATTGATAATGGCCAATAACGTTCAGAACGGTCTTAAGCATTTTTCTTAATTGTATGGGTAGGTACTACGTTTATGGATAGTTGAGCGAGTACACCACACCAGTTCAAATAAAGCCACACGGCACTTAGAGCAGGCGTTATAAGCAGGGATCGCAATGAGTACTACTTTATTATTTCATCCAACACCCAGCTGCAGTGTCAGTGTGCCAGCAAATGTTCCGTTTCTGCGCGGAACGCATTCTTTAACTATAAAATATGAACGAGCTCGTAGCGAGGATTAAAGTTTATAGGATCACGCTGCATGATGATGATGTAGCGTGACGGCTGCCGGTGGCCGCTGGCCGCTGCGCCTCATCTCACTTTTATATTTAAACGAGTATGCGCGCGGCACAGCTTCCGTCACCATTCAGCGACTCTTCGCTCGGACTCACAGCTGAGCGTCGAGATCCACTTAAATCACGTGGCTCGCATTATATTTTGTATGGATTTCAATTGTATTTAAAGTTCCATATTGAAAGTTAATTAACACTGGAAACTGGAACAATATTACCGGCCCAAATTAAAGACGAGCGTCGCGAGCGTGGTGCTGCATTTATGACGAGCTAGTTAGTCGAGCAGCCTGGCGAACTGGATCGAAACACAGCACACGTATAGCTTGTAAAGAACTGTTTAGTAAAGAAGGCCAACCCCAAGTATCAAAAACTAGGATTTAAAGTTGGAAAAACCAAGAAAATTCAGTACAAAATTGTAATGATAATAAACATTTTTTTTTTATAAAGTATCTGCCTACATTTTGGCACGTCGCACCATTGTTTTGTAATAGAAAGACAATATGTGTGCGAACGCCGGTTTTGCTTGGGGCTCAAAAGTTTAAACAGTATGGGTAATAAGGCACATTGCACATGCTCAATTGCGAGTCGTGTGGACGCCCATGACATTGAAACTATAACAGAGTAGCTATTCGAATTTTAAAATATTTGAAGCTATCAGTGTCTAGGTGACCCCGGGATACTGCTCAAACACTATCCAGGACATCCCAGGTCAACATTGGCCACTCTTAAGTTATAAACTGGCCTCCTTCCGGTCGTAGGTACAACAAGATTACCTAAACTGTCCTTCTGTTTAGGTACCTACTTTAATTAGTAAGAAAATTGGACATTCTAAGAATAAAATAAAAGCTGTCTGGAAGGTGACAAACAAAGAAACTGGAAAGACCAACCAACAAGATCGAAATGAATTGTCCCTAAAAATTGATAATAAAATAATTTCGGATAAGTTAAAAGTGGCTGAGACATTGGAAAACTTTTTCACTAACATCCCAATAGAAGTTACGAAATCTCTCCCTTCTTCATCTTTGTTAGCTGAATCTTTTTTAAAAGAACATTTTACTAAGGATATACCAACCTTTGAATTTAAGCGTATCTCTGTTGATACAATTATAAAAACCTTCAAGAGTCTTAACATGAAAAACACTGAGGACTTATGGGGTATATCAGTTAAAGTTCTGGGAGATATTATTGATACAATTGCTCCTGTCCTAACAGGCATATTTAATCAATGTTTGGACAGCGGTACATTCCCTGATTTAATGAAACATAGTAAAGTTGTACCAATTTTCAAATCAGGTAGTAAGAGTGACCCCTCTAATTATAGACCTATATCTGTGCTTCCAGCATTGAGTAAAATCTACGAAAAAATCATGCTGGACCAGATGCTGTGTCATTTTAATGTGAATGGGATTTTGCATAGTCATCAGTTTGGCTTCACGAAAGGAAGGTCGACGACGGATGCAGGAGTGAAACTCATCAGTCACATTTTGGAATCCTGGGAGAAATCCCAGGATGCCATTGGCATATTCTGTGACCTCTCAAAAGCATTTGACTGTGTTGACCATAAAACTCTGATCTGTAAATTACATCATTACGGAATTCGTGGACGAGCTGCTGATCTTGTTTTTTCCTATTTATCTCACAGGCAGCAAAAAGTAAACATTAATGGGGCGACGTCCTCGGGGTCTTTAGTAAAGATGGGCGTGCCTCAGGGTTCAATTCTTGGCCCTTTCCTTTTTCTGGTTTATATTAATGACCTTCCTTACATGATGGCTAATTTATCCGACATAATCCTTTTTGCAGACGACACTTCCCTTATTTTTAAAGTAGATAGGAAGGATGTGGATGTTTTACATGTCAATGAAAGTCTGGCTGTTCTTTCTAAATGGTTTGAAGCTAACAACCTCCTATTAAATGCCAATAAAACGAAATGTATAAAATTTTCATCGCCAAATGTCCCTCAAGTTGGCATCAGTTTAATACTTGACGGCAAAAAACTTGATGTCATAATGGAAACTGTTTTCTTAGGTATAACTATCGATTCTAAATTGCAATGGGGCGCTCATATTAGAACTCTCTCTGGTAGACTAAGCTCAGCTGCATATGCAGTAAGAAAGATAAGGCAATTGACAGATGTAGCCACAGCTAGATTAGTCTACTATGCTAATTTCCACAGTATTATGTCTTATGGCATTTTATTGTGGGGATCTGCAGCTGATGTCGACTCAATTTTTATTTTACAAAAAAGAGCCATCCGGGCTATTTATAAAATGGGTCCTCGCGAGTCCCTTAGAGATAAATTTAAAGAAATCGATATACTGACTCTGCCTTCTCTTTATATCCTAGAAAGTATCCTGTATGTTCGTAAAAATTCAGGACTTTTTAAAATTAGAAGCGATATTCATAACAAGAATACGCGCAGTAAACACGAAATTGTTTTACCCAAATGGAGACTAGCCAAGACCAGCAAGTCATTTTTAGTTAACAGCATACGCTTTTATAACAAGCTGCCAGTAACGGTAACTGAACTTAGTGAGGGAAAGTTCAAAAATCATATTAAGCGGGTCCTAACCAAAAAAGCATATTATAAGGTTAAGGATTATATAGAAGACAAGCTTGTTTGGCAATGACTGCTCCTGCACATGTGGCTCCCTGGTAACTCATTCATATTGTGTATTTATGTCTATTAACTGCTCCATCTTTGTTTTTATATACACTTTTTTTTCCCTCTTTTTTCGACACATTGCTTTTGCAATATTTATATTATTAAGATTTAAAAACTTTTAAATTAAATAATAATTTATTTTGTTAGCATCTCGCAGTGTAACTGTTGTGGTGATATATGTATTTTTTTTTTTTCATACTTATTAATTTTTTTGTTTTATATAATATTTCTTTCTTTACATCTCACGTTGTAAAGTAAGAACACTGTAGACTTCGCAAATCCTATTACGACTCACCTTTGATTTTTTATTATTATGATTATTTTTATTGTGCTTTTGAGTACAATATTGACTGGTCTACACTGTTCTTACATAATGACATAAATACTGTAATAACGAGATAATATTGTAAGAAACCATTTTTTTAAAAGAGTAACCATGGAGTTTCTTGCCGGTTCTTCTCCATAGGAAACGACCAATTTGGAACCGTGCACTAGCTTCTGACGTTTTATAAGTGCCCATGTAGGCCTATATGAAATAAAAACCATTTTGATTTTGATTTTGATTTTGATTTGAATAAATATAAACCATATCCACACGTCTTTTATCTAAAATGTTTACAATAATTATATAATTAACGAAATTTAAATAGTCTTTGTATGTCTTCTATACGATATTTTATAAGATAAAATGACATCAAGATTTTTTTTGTTTATTTTTTTACCTATACAGATGGAGTACCTACCTACATGCATCTCGAGACCGCATGGAACATATGCGACTCACTATGGTTAAACACTGCCAGACAACTTACACTAAAAATGTCACACCGACCGTGATTGATAATAAAAAAGTGCGTGAAGATTTAAACTGATAAGACTTCGCTGGCTTATTAATTGTAAAAGCGTTCCGGATTTTTGAAATGTACCTATAAACATAAATGCGAACGAATATCATAACAAAACATTGAAACGCTAGGTGAGGCGGTCTGTTTCACGGCATAACAGTTCGCTCACGTCACAAAGTCGCAACCAAGCTTCACTCTCGCCACGTAAGCAGTTTCCATCACTCATCTATCAACGTTTGATGATTTAAATTCGTTAATGAAAAACCTTTTCCTCACATACCACTTTGTTATACAACGAGATGGAATTCGAATGCTACATACTTAGCTATATATAGTGTATATAATAGTATGTAGATAGAGATACCTATATGAATAGGTATTACAGTGATTCATGACTAGCTACGGCAACAATGATCTAATTCAGTTTGCTGTCAGATGTGTGTCTAATGATTACGTTATTGACTGTCATTTCCTGCTACTGATTAGTACTTAATTAAGTACAGACAGAGGTTCAATTGGAAATGCTGTGAAAATCAATACAGTCTGTAAGCTCACACTGCCCTAGGTGTACGTAATGGGTACATGGCTCAAGACGTAACAGCAGGTTATTTCTTTCAAAAATACGCACTTAATAACTACGATGCACAGTGACTACGGTTTTTCTTGTTTCATACTTTAAAACATCGTTTTTTTTTTTTGTCGTAGTCGTTAGTAGGGTTTTAGTTTTCTTACTTTTTTAATTTAAACTATTTTTTTTGGTGTTAAATCTGTTTCTGTACTGTTTTTAACATTGAATTTTTTGACCACTTAAACACATTGAATTTTGATGGTAATTTTTTAATGAACACGAATGAAGCCCTTACAAGTGATATCATCCACAGTGTATTTATCTTAACATTATTTTTTGTGCGATAGAGGGCGTCACTTTAAATCAATATTTTGGGAATGTACAAGTGAAGCCCTTGGAAATGATACCAAACACGGCGTATTTATGTCTTTGTTTTTAACACATTACTTTTTGTCCGCTAAAGGGCGCTAGATCGAGTTCGACTATTAAGACGGTTAAGAGCGGCCAACCCGACGTACATTTTCATACAACCGCTCTTACGTGATTATGATGTTATGACACATCTTTCTTTAGATATTTTGGATACACAGATATTATGTGGATATTATCAAGGCTTCTATAGAAATCAAAACGTAAATTTGTGTAAGAGTAATCCAGTAAAGACCTCTAAAGATCTGCTATTTAACGTGCTCTCCATAATGTAGTCCTATATAAAAATATATAAAAGTACTTCTATAGAAGCCTAGCGATTTATTCATGACTCTAAATAATATCATTTTTTTTTTCAAAAATCCTTAAAGTATAAAAACACGTATTTCCTGGAACAAGCTTTGTGAAATATTCGAGTAAATCTTAGAATTACTGAATGCCAACAGAGTTTTCAGCTGTTATGTCTCTTTTTTCGCATTACTTTTGCATATCGCATTGGATTGTTTTAGATGTAGCAACCAGCTTTTAAACCATCCTCGAGGCGAGTCGGTAAGGCCCATCTTAAAACGATATATCATACTCGTATGTCGAATTCTGATAAGTAAATTAGGAGCTATGAGCCTGTCAAAATCATAAAATCCTTCGGCTTTGCCATAGTCGGGTAAAAAACGACACGGCGCCGGCTGTACTGTCGTAACCTATTTTTCGAATACATCGTCATTTACCATCAGATGAAATAGGGGTTAAATTCATAACATACATACCTCATTCCTAAAAAGCCCTCATGGCGTTTCCTGCACACCTAGCTACTAGTTCCAGAAACATGCTCGTGCGGACATCGCACTCACATTACTAATTTTCACTTGTATCACAACTATTTATCGTAAATATTCTGCTATTGGCAAAGACCAATTAAAACTTCCCGAGACACGAGCAACCTGGAAATTGGAATAGCGACTTTCTTTAGCGATGAACATTTCAACTTAACTTTATAATGAATGGAAATAACCCGTGCTCCCTATTTATTTAACTTTGTCACTTAGTCATTTAAAGCAGGGTCGGTAGGGGGTGTTTGTTAGTAGGTAGGTGCCAGGCGCTATGGACACCATTCCCTGTCCACCTCAAACAATTATATCACACAGTCTGTGTGTCTGTTGCGGTTTAACTAATGACAAGCAGTATCATCGTCAACCGTTACCACATACCACGATCTCATACGAGATTACTCGAGATGTAGAAGCTCGAGTAATCTCGTAGGAGATTGTGGCATCAGTCAATGATGCCCAAACATTTTCGAAACACAAATGGTATTAAATTAAATCTGGCAGGAATCGACTTAGTAAGAAGCGTTTAATTAATTAATAGAGTTAATAAACTTAAAGTAAATACAAATTTTACAGTATTCGTAAGATGTAAATCATATATTAATATTTATTAATATTTTTTTTAAGTCATAAACTAGTTTCGTAGTGCACAAATAGCAATTCTAAAGGTTTAGGGCCTTACGCCCTTTTAGGTTTCCCACACACCAACTTTACACTGCATGTAAAATACTAACAGTGCGCCAACTATTTATATTGCACACCGTACTTTGTCGGCACTCTGAGCTTCCTTTCGACCCAGTAACCACAGACAAGACACGCATTTGCACATAGATTTTACGTATTTTTAGGGCCATTTTTAGGGTTCCGTAGTCAACAAGGAACACTTATAGTTTCGCCATGTCTGTCTGTCTGTCCGTCCGCGGATAATCTCAGCGACCGTTGGCACAAGAAAGCTGAAATTTGGTATCAATATGTATATCAACCATGCGGACAAAGTGCACAAACAAAAAGTAGTAAAAAATGTTTTATTGGGGTACCTCCCTTAAACCTAAAGTGGGAAGTGATTTTTTTTCATTTCTATCATAACGTGTGATATATTGTTGAATAGGTATTTAAAAATGATTAGGGGTTCTGTAAAATAATTTTTTGATAATGTAAATATTTTCGGAAATAATCGCTCCAGAAGTAAAAATTGGGGCGTCCCCCCCCCCCTCTAAACTTTGAACCATTAGTTTAAAAAATATGAAAAAAGTCTCAAAAGTAGGACTTAAATTAAACTTTCAAGGAAAATTATTTTGAACTTGATAGGATGATAAATTTTTGAAAAATTAGAAAAATACGTTTTGAACTAATTTTGTAATTTAACCGTACATGCAAGCATTTTTTCAAACTTTTTTAAATGTTAGTTATCCTGAGCGAACCTTCTTTCAAATAAAAATACAAAAAGAGTAATACCGGTTCACGCAAATTAAAAATAAAACTGGGTACAGCGTCATGTCTCGGGAAATTGGTTTACTAATTTTTACATGGGCTACACTGGGTTCTGTAACATTGTGAGAAATTTGTGACGAACGGGAAACTACGGAACCCTACACTGAGCGTGGCCCGACACGCTCTTGGCCAATTTATTGTACAATAAGCCCAACAAATTTTTAGATATATTTAATGTAAGTTATTTTAAATGTTTTGATAACGGAGTATCTACTGAACCTTAACTATACAACCACTGAGAAACTATTGGAAGTTTTAGTATGATTGTAGCATTAGTTTATTAGTTGTTATTTATTAATTTCTGTATACATACCCATAATGATAATCTTGTAAGTGTTAACCTGAAACACAGGTTTTTATAAACCTAGTTCGGGCAAGTCGCTAATTATACATAATTCCAGGTAAATTAGTATGTATTTATTATATATTATTATATGTATATATTTAGGTAAATGCTAAGTAAATTTTCCTTTAGTCCTTAAATATTCGTAAGTTACTTATTAACTTATTATAGGGGAACACATTTATTGTTTAAGATTTACTACATGTGACTGTTACCTATTTTTGTGAAAATAATGAAATAAAGAAAATAAAGTTTGACTACTATCCCACCTGATGGCAAGCAGTACTGCAATCCATGATGGTGAAAAACACTAGTTTATTAAGAGTCTATTCACTCTAGCCTTGTAAAAGCCTAAATTATAATCGGATAGAAAATCTACAGGCATCTAAGAGCTAGAAAAATTTGCCGCGCCGTTTATACCGCACCGCGTACGGTAAACAATGAGGCGAAACGCATGGGTGTCAACAACACAATCGCGCGTAAACAAAATATAAATACTAATTGAAGTTTTTTCATAAGGTACCTGGTCTACATAGACAGAATGTGTAAGTTACACTTTCTAGTTATGTTTCGGCTGCGAGTATTCTGCAAGGCGTCGGTCCTGGCTGGCTGACATCGCAGGCGCTAAACATGACGCGTGTACGCTAACCAGCGCGGTCACATTGCACAAGCACCGCGAGGTCACCTCACGCCTGCTATCTACAGCCTAAAGTCAGTGGGAGCCCCGCTAATGTCGCACTAACGACACGCTCAGTACCACAGTACCAGACACTTCCCGAAGACCTCAGTCTTAGAGGCGCGGGTGGAATACTACGTGTCGTCGACGAATAAGACTTGGACTGGAGCCCAGCGTCCGTCCTGTTAGGGCAAGGAAATACGAGTACATAAATCATAGTTGCTCTACTTGTAAAGAGAGTAACTCGACAGACTTCGCCGTATTCCCAGTCCGTGTTACAAACAGGTGACATTAGTACGTCCTGCCCGGAACACATCGCTTTGTCAGTATCCCTGTACGTCTCGAGCAATGTAGACTGTGCGAGGGCTGCCTGTTTGTTAGTCAGTTACCAACTAATAGTCAAAAATACTTCTATACTCGTACTACTAGTAAGTTCGTTTTTTTTTGTTGGATTGAATAAACTCAAAAACTACTACATCGAATTTAAAAATATATTTTACCAGTAGAATACTACTTTAAACTGTTATATTACGTCTATATATTTTCTACCCTGACACGGTTGAAGTCGCAGACTGGAAGCTAGCAGTATTATAAAATACTAGCTGTCCTCCGTGTTTTCATTCACGTCTTTAGTTACTGCTCTGTTCCAGTAGCTTGTTTTATAGCCTAGAGCCTGTCTTAATTAATTTAAAACTAACTTATATAGGTACACTAGCTTTAGCCCACGGCTTCGTTCCCGGCAACCGTCAACAATGTGAGAAATGAAGAACCGCTCGACTGATTTTATGTAAAACCATCTACTGAATAGTCCGAACAATGCTTAAACATTTGGTTAGGATAGGTGAACTTTTTTCTAGTTCCTTCTTCTTGTTCTTGAGTTATGAAATCACAACGAAAACTGGCATTGGTTTTTACATATCTACATCAACACTAATATAATAAAGAGGTCAAGTTTGTTTTTTTGTTTGTAGGAGGTAATCTCTGGAACTACTGGTCCGATTGGAAAAAAAATTGCAACAATAGAAAGCTGCTTTACTCCTGAGTGACATAGGCTATATTTTATGTACGCGGGCGAAGCCGCTGATAAAAGCTAGTAATTTATATAGATAACTAGCTTTCTGCCAGCGGCTTCGCCCTCGAGAAAATAGGTTTTCGCACAAACTTTGGACACGCTTTTGGACCCCCTAAAGGGGGGAATTTTGGAAAATCCTTTCTTAGTGTTCATCACATCAAAAAAGAAAGCCTTGTGCAAAATTTCACTCTTCTAGCCCCAGTAGTTTCGGCTCTGCGTTGATATGTCAGTCAGTCAGTTTCTCCTTTTATATAATTATATTATTATATGGAAATAAGTGTAATTATTCAATTCGATTCAGTAGTTCGAATCAAACAAATTGGATGACACGATCACAGTTGTGGTTGAGCGATCGGTTGCGTGTCGCGGGTTCGATTCTTAGGGTAATAAATATTTGTAATTAGCCTACTGATAGTTCTTCTCAGTCTAAGTGTTAGGCGCATATGAGCTGTCATGTTTGTGAACGATCCTACAATACAATAGTGTGCGGCAAGATTAAAAGTAAACAGGACAAGTGCGATTCTGACTCGCAATATTGACGATTCCGTATCAATCAACTCATGAAAAATGTAATATCCGAACCGAGTCACGAATTTTTTTCCTAATCGAAAATATATTTTTTTTTACGTAATCACAAATCAGTTTTCAGACTCGTGCTATAAGGCCTTGCTTCATGCTAAATTTCAGGGTTTATGGGTCACCGAAAAATACCTGTAAATTTTGTCAACTCTAAGGAACTTAAAATATATGTTTTTTTGCGACAAAACGGCCTTATCCTTTAATGCCTCCCACTTATAGGTTTGATTTTAAAATTACAGTTTGAAGAGACCGTAGACTTGAGTATACGGTTTATGTTTCAAAACGATACCGTCCGTATCCGTTCGTCGTTCCGTTTTTTGAGATAAAGTGTTAAAACAAAATGTAAAAAAAGGAAATTTAAAACGGATATATATCGGTTGTTTATCATTCAGTGACAAATAAAGGCCTGCCGGCGCGGTCGGGGACTAGCGCGAGGCCGGCCTCACTTCACTGGCAAAGTGCTATGCATTGGTGCAGGATAGAACCTTGCCCGACCGACCATAGAAGTTCGTTTTTGTTTCTTTATTATTAAATAATAAATTTTGAACATTTGCAAAATATTAATGTCAAATAAGTTTACCTATAAATTAAGTTTCTTTACAGCAATTCAAATTTTTATTTTCAACTGTTTAGTGTAGGAACTTTTATCGTTTGGCTTTTTTTGAAGGCGGTTTTTTTTTGTAATAAGTTTTTTTTTTGTAAACAAGCCAACAAAAACTATACTCCAAGGATATTAGGCCTTTTGTCGATACTTGATGATTAAGGAATATAAATAACTGTGAGAAATTATTTATTTATTTAAAGTACTGCCACATCAACTACATTTAACGTTATTGCCAACATTAGTAATATTATGATCTGATGTGCGTGACAATAAAAATAGATGCTTCTTTAAAATGGGTTTGTGGGAAAAATTATCCTCTACTTTATATCTAAGTATACTATTGTCTGTTTCTGTAATTTGCTTCTTACTTATGTTAATTATTAGTTTTAACTCTAACTACAAAAAGATTTTTAAAAAAGCATGAATCGTCGCTGTCAACAGTTGGAGAAGTACTTCGGACCGCCTACGCTCAGTTAAACAGCCTCACGTTTCGCGTTAAATACCTTTTCTACAACGTAATATTAATTACTAATTAATATTGGTTTCTGGAATCTACACTAATATAATAAAGAGGTAAAGTTTGTTTTTTTATTTTTTTGTTTGTAGGAGGTAATCTCTGGAACTACTGGTCCGATTGGAAAAATTTTAGCAACAATAGAAAGCTGCTTTACTCCTGAGTGACATAGGCTATACTTTATGTACGCGGGCGAAGCCGCTGACAAAAGCTAGTCTTAAATAAATTAAAAATATTGAAACAGTACAACCCGTTCCAACTGAGAATAGGATCGGTGGTCATGCCGTGACGTCACGTCGAACTGTCAAATCGAAGAAATTAGGTAGAGTGAACAAAAAAAGATATTTAAAAAAAATATATACATACGAAACGTGAATAAACAAAGTTAAATCAGAATACAATTTTTCAATTTTATTTATCTCTGTTTCACTATGTGATGTGTCTGAGTAGTGGCAAATAGAAGAAAAAGGCGAATTGTTTGTAACAATGAAAATAAGAAAGAAAATAGTTTTTCTTGTAAACTATATATGACTTAAAACACTATATTTGGGAAATTTATATTAAACCCTAACGTTTTTACTTGAACTAGAATGAACTAAAATTTAGAAATACTTAAAAAGCAAAAAAATCTTTTTATTCATACGCCAATAAGATTTTTTTTGCAAACTGTACTTTTCACTCAAAATTTGACAGAACGAGGTTATTGACTTTCCTGTTCTTATTTGGAACGCATAATACAGTGTTTCAATATTTTGACAAACAAAACAAACAAATGATAAATAAATTAAAATTTAAAATGTATAGGACATCGTAACACAAACGAATACCATAGATCCAGTACATCATTCTAGACTCCACAGTATTGGATTTTTTATGGTGTTTTCTTACTTTTTTTTAATTATTTTTTTTTTACGTTTTTTTTTAATTAAACGGTATAACAACATTATTTTAACATTTTTTGCGAAAAAAATTAATGAATTACATTCCAAATTAAAAATGTCATCGGGTTTGATTAGAATAACGATATTTGCCTCGATGATATTTTTATTATTATTTTTTTCCTTTTTTTCTTTAAGTATCGTTGGGGTTGGTTGGAATAACCATTTTATAAGGTAAAAATTAAAAAACAAAACACAACATTTTTGTTTAAATATTTAAAAAAATCCGACGAAAAATTTCACCACTGGGGGGTTCAGAATCATGTACGGCATCCAAGGCATTCTTTTATGGTACGATGTCAATGACAACCTGCACATAGGTATCTAATCAATCTATCTATCCATAATCATCATCATCATCATCAGCCTTTTTAATGTTCCCACTGCAGGGACACAGGCCTCCTCTCTAAGAGAGGGAATGGGCCGTAATCTACCACGCGGGCCCAGTGCGGGTTGGTGAATGTCACATGTCTTCGAATTTTTGGTTCTAGGACATGCCGGTTTCCTCACGATGTTTTCCTTCACCGTTTTGAGAGCAGTGGTGATGAAATAAATTACACAAAGTAATGCACCTGGCTGGGTTTGAACCCGCGACCTACTACACGCAAGTTGGGGCCGTTACCACTCGGCCACCACTGCTCTATCCATGATATCCTGATGTAATTATCCTATTGCACCCAAGTTTCCAAATTCATATTCTTTAACATAAAAGACAGATGTTTTGCTTTTGGGGTCTTTGGGTCTTTAGATGCTGAGCTACATTTGAACTGAATTGACATTCATTTTTTGGTCTTCATTAATCTGGTTGGTTGGCCACCGAATCTTCTAACATAAGTGCGACCGCCGCCGGGAAATACCTTTTGGCGTCAATACCTCGAAACTAAACCTGACACGCATACCTACATAGAAAAGTGACTGCGTTTTTTTAATCTTTATTAAACCATGAAGCCCCATCATAGCTACATTTAGAATTTTAAGTTATTTTAAATATTCTAATATACGTTATAAATTCACAGCGCTGACACTCCAACAGAATAAGATGTACTTCCTCGATTAATCTGCATTTTTCGTAATTAAGTGAAGATGAATAAAAAACGCAAAATACCCACGACGGGATGTCATCAGATCTAGGCCTTGTCACAGTAACAATACCTTTACTGTTGAGTTCGTAATTATCTATCCAGGGATTTTTTAATGGTGAGGGTTGGATAGCGTTGTACCTGATACCCTTCTCAAATACCGGCAACTAAATCTGAGCCGCCTGCTTAAGTAAAAAGACGAATTTGCTCTTTAATTAAACGAAGCAAAAACTCAAGAGATAAAACCAGCCAAGAGCGTGGCGGGCTACGCTCAGTGTAGGCTTCCGTAGTTTCTCGTCCGTCACAAATTTCTCATAATGTAACAAAACCCAGTAGCCCATGTATAAATTAGTAACCCAATTTCCCGAGAGATGACGCTGTGATTTTCGATTGCGACCGATTTTATTCTTTTTGGTTTTTTTATTTGAAAGAAGATACGCTTAGGACAATAAATATGTAAAATAAATTTAAAAAATCCTTGCATGTACGAATAAATTACAAAATTAGTTAATAACGTACATATATTTTTTTTTTCAAGAACTGTTCAACCTTTCAAGTTCACAATATTTTTGCTAGAAAGATTATAAAAAGTTCTATTTATCCGATTGTTTTTTCATATTTTCCAAACTTATGGTACAAAAGTCAGAGGGGGAGAAGCATTGCTTTTTTTTACTTTTGGAGCGATTATTTCTGAAAATATTTACATTATCAAAAAATAAATTTCACGGCACTCTTCGTTATTTTTTACCACGTTATGATAGGAATGAACAAAAAAAAACACTCCCCACTTTACGTGAGGGGAGGTTAACCTAATAAAACACTTTTTACCACTTTTTGTTTATGCACTTTGTCGGCGTGATTGAATGAATATTGATACCAAAAATGAGCATTCTAGTGCTAACGGTTGCTAAAATTATCCCGCGAATGGACAGACAGATAGATAGACAGACTTGCCGAAACTATAAAGGTTCCTTGTTGACTAGGGAACTCTAAAAAGAGAGATAAGAAGGCTGACGTTGTTGAATAAACGTGAAGGAGAGAAGTTCATGAGCAAGTTAGCGTATACATTGCACTTTACCGTTGCGAAAGCCAATGAAAAGGTGACGCTAACTTTGTAAACGATGTCTGCAATAAATTGTTTCAAGAAATGAATGCTGCAGTGAGCCCAATCTAATAAGAGATTTGCTTTAGCTAATAACAGAAATTGTGATCGATCAATGTGAACACTTTTATTTCCCAACTGTATGAAATTAGAAAATGTATGCCTGGGTTACTCAATGATAAAGTAGTTTTTTAACGATTAATGATTTTTTTATTCAGTCTAGCAGTTTTTGTGTTAAATCGCATAATAAAAACAAACAAATAATCAAATCTTTCTTCTTTAATCCAGTATCAAAATTTTTTGTAACTGGATTGAAAATAGTATGAAGGTAACAAGCATTGTCGACGAATGCTATTATAGACGGACGTCAGATACAACAGTGGACGGCGGAGCGGCGTACGGCTATGTCGCAGACTAGTCGCTATCGCGCCGCAGTCGCGTCGCCGGTCCACGAGCGCCGCAGCTATAAATACGATAGCAGCAAACAATGTACGAGTATATTAAGCGTTGCAGATGCGAATGCGAACAGTTTAAAAAACAAAGAATATTTTAATGTCAAGACTATTTGGCTCGGTGCACTTGTGACGAGTTGATTGTCGTGATACTTCTCTGAATATGAAGCCTTAGTTATGAACATAGGTTATGAACGAGCCACCATCAAATCATAAATAAAAATTTTGTTTTTAATTTATGATATGTTCATGTTTCAGGTCTTTCTGTTGGCTGTGCTATGATCCGGCAGTCAATCATTCAGGACAACAATCAAACAAATATAGATGTCCAACTCACAAGACACACAAGGTGGAAGTCCAGCTTAGTGAACTCTATGAAAGGCTGTAAGATTTCAAAACGTTTTCATGACATTTACTCAATATGAGTGCTAATAAATGGTCACTAAGAAAAGTTATCCCAGCTAGTGTTTTTAGAGGTGAGGGCTTTGACATGCGTATGTGGGTGGTAGAACCCTGGGCTAGCGAGCACTTCCACTTGTAGAGGCGTGGCGTGCCTTCAACAAACTATCGGGCACTTCACTTTCTCTGTGGATTGTCAGAATACACAATAATAGTCACTTTCAAATTAAAAAGGACTACACGTCGCAGCTCTAAATTGTGACCTGTACTTTGGATCAGGGTGACTGGAAAATATGGCAAAAAAATTGTTGCTCACATTTAAGATACATAAGATCTTTATCAATGCGCGGAAATTAAGTACCTAGCTACCTATACCGTCAAGCCGCTCATTGTAACCTTGCGTTATCGTACCAGAAATGAAAATATCCCCAGGAAAATCAATGTTGCCGACATAGCCCAAAGAATCGCTAACTTAAGTGGCATTAACCGCGTACCGACAGACGAAGTGGTTGGAAGGCCTCCTACGAGGTAGACCGACGACCTGGCACGGGTTGCGGATATCCGGTGGATCCCAGATGCACAGGACTGTTAATTATGGCGACAATTGGGGGAGGCCTATGTCCAGCAGTGGATGTCTTTTGGCTAAAATCATCATCTTCCTGCCCTTGTCCCGTTTTATTTGGGGTCGGCGCAATATGTTTTTTTCTTCCATTCTGTCCTGTCACCCGTCACGCTATCACTAACTCCTCTGTTTTCCATATCATTTCTCACACAATCCATCCATATCTTCTTTGGTCTCCCTCTCCCTCTCCATCCATCCACATTCATACTCATGGCTTTCTTTGTAACATGCGTTTCATCCCTCCTTTTTACATGGCCATACCAAGACAAACGGTTCCCTCTCAACTTTTCAGTCACTGGCGCCACTTTCAAACTTCCTCTAATATACTCATTTCTCACTTTATCCATTCTCGTCACACCACACATCCATCTCAACATTCTCATCTCTGCTACATGCAATCGCTTTTCATCCGTCTTTTTCAGAGCCCAACATTCTGACCCATACAGTAGGACAGGCCTTATCACGGACTTGTAGATTTTACCCTTCAACTTGAGGGGCATCCGTGGGTCGCAAGTTGTTCCAGTGACCTGTCGCCTTTTGTCGTCTTTTGGCTAAAATAATGAAATAATTCCGTCAAGTGGTGAAACCTCCCAAATTACAACATCCGCCGCAGCCAGTGCGAGCGGCTGTCTGCGGGTCACAGATGAGTAGCTGTAGACCAGCTGTTCGTACAATGTTTACCTCCATCAGATCGCTCTTTCCCTATTAGCTTTGAGTACGTACATTCGCTATAACTAACTAAAAACTTAAACTAACATCAAAACAGTTTACTAAATAAATAAAGTCAGTGTACAAAAGTGATTAATTTAATAAACAGAGCCAAGACATCGCGAGGCGATCCTCCGTTCAGCAGCGACGGCACGTGTCGACGGCGCGCCTCCTCAGCCGGGAGCCGCGCGGGCCGAGTGCGGCAATACCCACTCTTACGATACATCCACTGGCTGACAATGCTCAAACTGAACCAACAAAGATGATCTCTACCGTCATTCTGATCCGGTGCACATCAGGGGGCTTAGACAAAGTCACATCTCACTAACGATAACGAAATTCGAAACTCCGAAATGTATGGAACTGACATATGCCTTCGAAAAGTCACGTGGTCAAAGGTTTTCGATTCGCTAATTGTTATTAGTTGTTTATACGTCAAATTGGACGTTTTAATTCGATAACCATAGCCAAGAAGTTGTTATTTTATCGAACCAACACTTCGACTTATCGATATGTTAGTCGATGTCACTTTGTCTACCATTTTGTGGTCGACATCGTTAAGCGAAATCGAACTTAGAAATGGATTCGACACGGAGCGATTGCCACTTGTCTAGGGCCCCAGTTCGCAAGCAAGATTTAAACTCAGTGAACTGCCTATACTGTCTGCCCTCTTAAGACAGAGAACCAGTAAAGTGATTGGGGCTCCTTCACGTTTTAAGGATTCCGTACAAAAAAGGAAAAAATGGTACCCTTTTAGGCTCACTTTTTTGTCCGTCTGTCTGTCTGTCAAGACCTCTTATCTCGAAAACGTGTAAAAGTACCAAATTGAAATTTAAACCATATACCTACTTAGGTATACACAGTCACTAGAAACTGTGAAAAAAATTCGATTCGGAAAAATGTTAGAAACTCAATTCGTGAATTGAATTGTTTTCAGCTAAATTTTTATGGCCCATTCCCTCTTTTAGAGAGGAGGCCTAAGTTCGAGTAGCGGGAACATTACAACGCTGATGCTATGCTAAGTTTTTATGGAACCCTCAGTGCGTGAATCTTTTGCCTGATTTTTTATGGTGAAAATAATCATCTGATGACAAATCCCGCCCTTGGGCAGAGAGGGAAATAGTGTCAGTTCCTTTTTGCCTTCATGGGATCGGACCTTCTTATCAGAAGACAGTAGTCTTCGGACCTACGGCTTCTACGTTTGCTTACCACTCCTTGAGGCGCGTGGAAACAGAACGCACTGTCGTCGGCTTGGACTCGGTCCGCGGCAAACCTGGCAATCTGGTATGAGTTCAGCTGGGCGGTCAGTTATTTCCATAAAGAGGGCGCCGAAACTGACGCATAAAGAATCCATGAAGGGCCCTGAACCGCGCTTCTTCACGTGTGAGTGAGGGAGTGTGTTTTGGCGCGGCAGTGCAAGCAGTGTTCGGCAACTCTTAGCTAACATCACTTAGAATTAAACCCACCAACAAATAGTAATAATGGAATGCATATATACGCCGAACTAGATTCTTATTAAGTTAAATAACAATATTTACAACAGAAAACGGCCTGCTCGGCTTGACTTCACGTAAATTAAATAATGTCGGATCTTTATCCCGCCTTGAGAAATCTGGCTGAACACCTCCAGGAAACTCTCATAAATTCTAATTGTTTCATTTTCTTTGTCCAGACCGATTGTACCAATGATTGGGCTGATCCTTTGGAAAACTGCCTAAAAATGTAGTTCGTGTCATATGGGCCGAGATGAGCGTACGCACACAGACGACGATGTCACGGTGTGCACGCGGGTCGCGGGGGTGTGAGGTAAGGCCAGGCAGGGCAAAGGGGTTGGAGGGAGGAAGAGATGGGGTGGCTCTTGGGGTGTGCTTATTATTCCTGAGGTACCGCCACGCGACGCAAAATGGCATCGCTGGTTCAGCAAGACTTTATGCGAAAAGTTGAAAACTGCGGGCAGATGATTACAATTATACTCGTATGACAGATAGAAATGTACAGACCACGCCGGCCGTCGTTATACAAATGTGGGGTATTTCAGTAGTTCAACTAAATGAATAGCAAACATTTTGCAGCCTCGAAAGAAGGTCAACCGGAATGTGGCCGCGGCTTTGCTTTTATTTCTCTAGAGATTATATAATTTTTATAAGTACACTCTTTTATAGATACAGTGGTATACTATTTATTCTACAAAGAGCCAAGAGTAATTCTAATAAATAGTAAGTTTTCTCGCTATTTAACCTTTCGAATACCGTAATTAGAGACATAATAGAAAGACAATAGGTGTGCGAACGGCGTTTGCTTGGGGCTCAAGAGTTTAAGCACGAAAAGAGATTACGGCTGATCCTAAAATCAGTTTTTCAGAGCGACTCGAGGCGGTAGCTGGTACACGGCAGCCCAGCTTAGCCGCTGGTTACTCCATCTCTGTACACTCAGTAAACAGTGAGCTGTGTTCGGAGGCTGTTCATCTGCAATTGTCATTCGACGTGATGATCTTTCATGTAAGATCATATCGTAAGCTCTTGCCTGCGAAGTGAAATCCCGTCCCGTAAAATAGTTTTTTTTTTTTGATAATGTTAACGAGCTTTCGGAGCAATTATTTTCGCAAATAATCGCTCCGAAAGCAAAAAACAAGGCGTCAATCAGGGGTACGACGCCGTTTTTGAATCATAAGTTTAGAAAATATGAAAAAAATCTAAAAACTAAAACTTTTTATAAACTTTCTTGGAAAATTATTTTGTAGTTAATAGGATGAACAGTTTTTGAAAAATTAAAAAATACGTTTTGAAGTAATGTTGTAATTACTTACTGTACATGCAAGCATTTTTGTAACTTAGTCTACATATTTATTATCCAAGCGTACCTTCTTTGAAATAAAACTACAAAAAGAATAAAATAGGTTCACGCAATCCAAAATTACCACAGTACAGATACAGCGCCATCTCTCGAGAACAAAATTTTGTTACTAATTTATTCATGAGCTATTGGGTTCTGTTACATTGTGGGAAATTTGTGACGGACGGGGAAACTACGGATCCCTACACTGAGCGTGGTGCGACACGCTCTTGGCCGGTTTCTTAATTTAGTTTATATATTTTACTATCCTGAACGTATCTTCTTACAAATAAAAAAAAATATCGGTTCACGCAATCCCAAAATACCACACAGGCACAGCGCCATCTCTCGGGTAATTGAATTACTAATTTATACATAGTTCGCATTGTTAAATAGTAGTTTAAGGATTCTGTAACATTGTGATTTGTAACAGACGGGAAACTATGGAAATATACGAGCTGAGCCCGACACGATCTTGGTCGGTTTTTACAAGCTGTTATTTAGTTTCACCTGTCCCGTTGTCTGTCGTTCTGTAATCAAATCTTGCAACTTAAATTTGATCCACTTCCCGGTTTCCGATTGAGCTGAAATTTGGTATACACGTTTAGTTCGGATGACAATGCAATATTATGATGACATGGAGCTGATCTGATGATGGAATCGCGAGGTAGCCATAGGAACTCTGTAATTAAACGGCACAACCACGTCGAGTTTGGGCTCGTGTGAATCGTCTTGACGAGTTTTATTTATATAAGTATAGACCACCGCTATAAAAGCTTGTTATGAAAAAAAATATTTTCATTGAAAACTTGTTTTATATACACCGTGAAATTTAAATGGTTGTTTTCCCGCGGCAGAATGACTTGCCATAAGGAGTACTTTTGAAGCATACAGAAAAAATAAAAAAAATTAAAAAGTTTTTTTTTATAAATAATTATTAAAAATATTTATCAACTCAAAAAAGCGAAAACAATAGTAACATTAGACGTAATTTGTAGGTACTACTAGAGTCGCATGAGCAGCCCGCCGTCAAAGGAAACCGATTCATTAAATATTTAAACCAAAATAAGCTCTCGCACGTTGTGATACGTCATAATTAGCTTGCACTCTACAGGTCCATTTTTTGTTTTTAATATTTTATTTCTTTATCAAACGTTTGTATTACCAAGATATAACCATTTCGCTGAGGGAAAACAACCATTTAAATTTCACGGTGTATAAAAGATAATTCAAAGTTAACTACAGTTTTTTTTTTACCGTAAGTGTAGTTAGTCTGTATTATATCGTTATCACCGTCATAGACAGATCAGGTATTCTATTTTTAGCTTGTGAACGTTGTATCGTAGTTCAGTACACAAACGGGGTCAGCTTGTGACACCGTTCTATGGCAAATTTTAATTAGGGTTCGTAGCAAATAGACCAAAGACTTAAGTTAAGAAGACACCACTATCGACTACAATGTCACACTCTAAATCTATACCTACTTATAAAATGTTTTGTCCTGAATTACTGAGCCTAAACCGCTGATCGTAAAAACCTGAAACTTAGAGTGTTTGCTCTTTGCATGACGTAGGCATCATATAAAAAAGGATTTTTCGAAATCCTATCCCTAGCGGATATCACAAATGGGGGCAAAGTTTGTATGGTTCAACGTTCCTTGTTCCACTGTACTTCAAATTTTGCATGAACATTCTATAACAAAATTGATGGTTGAAGTCAAGTTACGTATATTATTGAAATTTATCTCATAAGTGGTTTTTAATGATGAGTAAAATCATCTATTGACAAATCCAGCCCTTAGAGCGGAAAATAGTGTCACTCTTACTGCCTAAACAACCCACTCCATTCCTACGTTGCCTTATAGGTATACCAGACTCAGAGCTTTCCTTTCAATCTCACATAGGGGTTAAAAAGGGGGTAGAACTATGTGATTAATTGATAGAATATAGCGAAAAAAAATTATTGAAAATCCTATTAGATCGATTTTCGACATTTAGGAAACAACCCGCAAAATCTTTACGCAGAGTGCACAGAGTGCGCAGTCAGCACGTAGTCTGCGTCATCTACTGGTACACACAATCGCCAGTGACCGTCGCTGATAATCGTGAAATAACCCGATTGAATCGTTTGATAACAGCCGAATGACTGAACCCTGTTATCGGGAGCTGGTGCACATCACCATGTTATGTTATGTCTGAGTATGGTTTCCGCACTTAGTCTTGTGTAGACCATTGTACATGAGCCATAGCGGCCATAATCTTGTGGGCTTATTCCAACCAGTCCACTTCTCTCCAGAAGCTGATTATGCCTTTCAGGTTTTTCAGGGCGTCAATAAGGGAGTTCGGTGTGCCTATGGTTCGTGTGCGTATGTCAGTAACACCTGTGCAGTCCAGGAGCACGTGGGCAATTGTCTCCTCCTGCCCCAAGCATGCTCTGCACAGGGGGCTGTCCGTAATGCCTATTGTGTGAAGATGTTTATTCAGTGTACAGTGTCCAGTAATAGTCCCCGCCACCAGGCGCAGGCTGCCTCTGTCAAGTCGTATGAGTTTTTTTAGTGAGGGCTTTGTTAAGGTGTGGCATGACTTCTTTCGTTTGCCTGCAACCTGGTGTCGAGGACCACCAGTGTTCTGCTTGGATCTGTGTGTATTCGCTTAGCCGGCCACGCAACTGACCGAAGGGGACCGGCGCGGCACGATGGGTTCGGGTCCGAACACCGCAGCACCAGATCCCCTCCTGGCCAGTTCATCCGCTGCGTCGTTACCCAGCGAGTCGCTATGTCCTTTAATCCACTGTTAGTAGCGTAACAGTGTTTCGTTTTGGCATCGTGATTCTTTCTAGTGCAGAGTGGCATTCTTGCACATCACCATTCCACTCAAACCGATCACGAAATAAACACAAACAAAAATGATAGCACTTGTTCCACTGAATTAGTTCTTTTGACTCGTGTTGCACCGGCTGATAATGAAGTGTTGTCGCACCCTCCGGCGCTACGCACACTCACACCTATACAAACAAAGTGAGTTAGGTAAACAACTCTATTTACTAGTATTTTTGGTTCTATTTACCAGTATTTTTGGTTTTGAACGTCATAAACGTGTCGTTAATTTAGATAAGTATTAAAAGTAATATAATAGCAATGAATGTATTATCATCATCATCATCAGCCTTTTTTAATGTTCCCACTGCTGGGACACAGGCCTCCCCTCTAGGAGAGGTGAATGAATGTATTATACTTAATAGTAATTTCAGGCGCCAAACTAAAATGGAACGACCACATTTGCCGCATGTCGCGACAGAACTGGGTGAACCATTGACTGGATTTCGAACAACACGAGCCAGCGACACCGTAGGCCTAAAGGAGATAGCGTGACGAATTAGACTAAAAGTCCAATTCGGTAAAGGTAACATTGCTACAATTCTTTAGCCGGCAAATTGCTGACTATATTGCGCAACACAAAGCAACAGCAATTTAGTCCAGTGTAGCCCGACGATATATCCAAGATAAAGATAAGAAACGAAGGAACTAAATTCGTCAGCAACGCAATTGCTGCATCTTGCTTCTAGCTATATTCGGCAATATATTATTATTTATCAATATTGCGCAATAAAAAAATCCAAAAAAATGCTATGTTTACCAGAAGTTGCTAAGGACAGAAAAGGGTAGAATAATAGAAAGAAGGCCCGCAGAGGACAGAACGGGCGCTACTTAGGTTTCTACTTTAGGGTACATTCACAAGCGAGTGCAGCGTCAACTGTGGCATCACCATTCAGGTTATCAAAAGAAGCTACCTATTAAACATTTTAAAAAGTTACAAACTATTTCATTGTTAGGAAAGTGCTGGCTCGTAAACATAAGCACACACTAGTTCAATGTTTGAATTCGAGTTGAATATATTCGCTTACGTAGGTACCGCTAATAAATTGCCCACTTACCTTCGTGAGTTACTAACAGTTCGTCATAAACATTGTGTTACGTCACGCGAATGTAAATCGTATTCGCCTAACATAATGAGCGTAAATGTAGCGTGCGCCCACGCCCTTTCCCGCGGCGCTCGCGCACGCCGGCTGTTTACCGAGCGCGTGACGTCACACGCTACCAAAACACAGCGACAAGTGTACAAAGACTCAGAGACCAACCACTACAAGGAGTTGCAAGCAAAAGGTCCTCTACATACCCTGTGTTATATCTATAATGATGTACCTACACGGTAACATTTCGATAAACATGTATGTGATAACTATATAAAAACACGTTATTACAAGTATGTATGCCTTCTGCGTGTAGTTATTTTTGATGAGAGCGGCGCGCGCGCAACCACACACACCTTGAACCTCGACCGCTGATTGCTTCATACTCGCACACAGTGACTATTTTCATTATTACATATTAGCAAATAAATTTTATAAACAAATATTCTAATTTTATTTGCAAAAAAAGGATTTCTAAACTTGATCATAAGATATAACCGACTTTAAACCCGCTCTTGGGCGGAGCGGGAGACCAGTGTCAGACTTTTACTGACTAAAAAACCTACCCCGTACCTTCCTTGCCTTATTCCTGGAGTCGAGGTAACAGTTTGCACCACCCTTGGCTCCAGACCGTAGTTTCCCGTTTGTCATAAACTCATATTGTAACAAAACTCTTATTTATTTATTTATTTATTCGGGAAAACAAACGGCGATACATTAAAAAAAAATTTTAAGAAAGCATGCGATACAATAAATGAAATAAATGTATAACCAACAACATTTTCCACATAATATAAAAAAGTAAATAAAATTAAAATTAACGTGCGTGCGACTGTCTCTAAAACTTAAAATTATGTGAAATCAAATCATGTTAAAATTAAATCAAAATTAAAAGAAAATTAAATCAACATTAAATCAAAATAAAACCAAAAATATATCAAAATCAGATTGAAATCACTATAAAATCAAATAAAAATCAAATTTAAGCCAAAAAAAAAAAAAAAATAAACTATAAAACAATTAAATTAATGTATAAATCCATATCTCAGCATAAAATAAATTAATAAAATATTACACACATAAAATATTCAACAAATAATCGTTCATTAACAATAAGTATAAATTCAATCATTGATTCATTATTAAAATAACATATTAGAATTAACAACAATAATAATAGCAATCATGTATTTGACATTTTATCATAGAGTATTTTTTTTAAATGTAGAACAGATACACCAAAGAATTCAATGTTTTCAAATAATTCGTTGTACTGATTCGTAATACGACGAAGGGGCGCGCGGGCTCCAGCATTTGTACGACAAGAAGCAACAGCAAACAGAGGCCGGGCGCGCACTGCACGACTTACCGTTGTTCGTGGTACTACGTAACAGATCTTGTTACATAAATCCATACAGTCATATGCGTTATGACACAAATCAAACAAGAATTTAGTCTCTAGAATAATGCGTCTCGATTTCAGCGATAAAAGTTTAAAATGACTCAACATGCTATAAACTACGATTTAACAGCTCGAAGATCATAAATTAGTAACCCGATTCCCCGAGAGATGGCACTGTACCTGAGAGGTAATTTTATATTGCATAAAACGATTATAATCTTTTTTTTTATTTTTATCTGAAAAAGAATACGTTCTGGATAATAAAACATGTAAAAAAGTTTGCTTCTTTATACGGTTATATTATTACAATTTTATTTAAGAAATTATTTGAAAAATCAAAAAGTTGTAAGCCGCACAAATACATGGTCTCTTGGCCAACCGGGCGACTAAGGAGTTGATTTAACCTCGTGCTCAACTGTACCGCTGGCTTCTAACGCCTGCTATAACCTACGTTAAACTGTGTTATACTCAGTGTCGGTGGTTTCCAATTTGTTTAAATACGTTTTAAATATTTTTCTGGCCAAATATCATTTGGTGTTATCCTACTTTAATGGTGTATTAAAATTTTTAAACTCGCCTACCGCCCCTTGCCCCACAATAGTTGAAGTCTCCACTGTCTCTTTGATGACTTAATTTACAGAATAATATTGCAGCTACTTTGATAGGTAGACTCATGTATTAATTTAATTTATAATTCATATTCATAAATCGAGTTCAACAACATCCGTATCGTATTCACAACATCGAAAGTTTGCTTCTGTTTTCGAAATCACTAAAAACGATACAATATTCAGTACATTTTCATTCAAATTCAAAGCGTTTATTTCAAATAAACCTTTACAGGCACTTTTGAAAAGTCATAAAGTCGGTCTGTCAGGAAAAAAATGACGCTAATTGCACATTCCAAAAAGTAGGTCTCAATGGAGAAGAATGTGCAAGAAACTCCATGGACACTCTTTTTAATCATGTTGTGTTTTACAAATATATAGGTTACATATTTTTGTCGCTGCTATGATGCGAGAACAATGTAACTAAAATAATAAAAGAGTACGTAAAGTATGTTCTAAACCAATTAAAATAAACCACTGGCAGCTAAGAGATGACCAGTCCCAACTGACAGCGCCCGTTCACGGACATGACGCGTATATCAGCACCACTCAGCTCAACCATTATGAAGGGAACCGAATGATCCAACACACGCGCCACCATCAGCGAGACATTTGAGTGAGCATGACAAACTCTCAACTGCCATGGTCATTTACGTCAAACAACTTTAAACCATAAATTACTCCATGGTACTCACATTTACAAACATTGAAAAAAACTGCTTCTACATTATACAACACTAGAATAATGTCAACATTTAAGATTAAAAATAAAAATAATAATCAATTCGTAGGGACTAGTGGTAGTGGAGCTGGACCAGCAATGAGCCAAGCATTTTTATCTTGTATATAATCCTCTAACTTATAATAAGCTTGTCTACATAGTGTGCGTTTAACACAAGATTTAAATTTAATTTCATTGAGTTCTAATATATTGGGAGGTATTTTATTATAACATTTTAAACAGTACCCCATGAAAGAAGAGGCCACTTTAGCCAGTCTGAAGGCTGGTTGAACTAACTGATCCCTATTTCTTGTAAAATAATTGTGTCTATCGCCTCTTTTACTAAAAAGATGAAGATTTTTCCTAACGTACATGATGTTTTCATAAATATATTGACAAGGCACCGTCATGATGTTAATATCTTTAAACAGTTCCCTTAGAGAATCGCACCGGCGGAGATTGTAAATGGCTCTGATAGCTCTTTTCTGTAGTATAAAACATTGCAAACAAACATGTGTTCACAGACATACATAAGATACATTTATTATAGCGTTTGAGAAATGAAATGAAAACGACGTTTTTAATAGAGTGATTCAAGAGAAAGGTTCATATGTATAATACAAGCATAATATTATATTTAATATCACCACTGCATCCATGCGAAGCTGGGGTGGGTCGCTAGTTCAAATACACCGTTAAATTTTAGTCGTTTTAATCCCTTGGAGGATCGATTCAGTACACGAAATACTATCGATTGGTAAAGTTAGAATGAGAAAACAAAGTACTTTTTTTAAAAACTCGAATTAATTTACGCATGTTCTAAATCGATTTATTTAAGGAAACGTCAGCTGGGCGAGTTCAATGACCTGTAGGTAGTTAGTACGCACCGATCGACAACTACCTACAAGGTCAATGACTCGTTTACTTAAAGAAATTAATTTCGTAAATGCGTATATCAATAACAAATTTAGAAAAAAAGTACTTTATTTTTTTATTTTATCTACACAAATCGATAGTGTTTCATGTACTGGATCGACACTCTTCGGGATTAAAACGACTAAAATTTAACGGTGTATAAACGTTACAACTAGCATCCTTTGTGGTACAACTATTTCATAATAGAAGTGGTTATACCGGAACCGGGGTTTTAAATTTGTTAAATCGGAATCGGAAGGAACCAGAATAGAAGTCAAAGGCAGAAATGTCAAATGAAATACTAATAATAATATTTAAAAATTTGGCTAAAGGGATATAATTAATTTTAAGACGTTCCGACCTTTTGATATTGGGATCGAACCGTCGTAGCTTATCTGGTGCAAACCACATATTAGTATCGGCATTACTGAGGCAGAACGACTCACTGGTCAGAAAGAAGAACATACACTCTATTTTAAATTTTGTGGCAACAATTCACTTTTCCCATGAAATCATTCCGTAAAGCAAGCACTTTACATGGTCAGTACCTATATAAAGAAGGGACAGCAGTAAAGGGCAGTTTTCTGATCACAGTCCCCGCAGTAATACCGGGCGATGTAATACTCCGGAGCATTACGTTTGGTCCACAAACAAGCCGAGAGCCGCCGCTGATATTGTGATCCCTAACAGCTACAATTCTACCGCACAATATACGAACAGGCATATATGTATACTTTGTTTGGTCCACGTCAAATATTTGTATTGGCAACCAAACTAATATTGAGACAGAATTTGAAACTTTCATAATTCGTGAAAACACTGCGTTGCGCTGCGTTGGAACAGAGCGGTGGTTATTTTTAAATCCTGTAGATACCTACTTATCTGCGAAGGTTTCTCTATTATTAACACAGTATTTTAAACTTGAAAGAGTTTTATATTCTATTCAAAATAAACCAAATAAGTAATACTATTAGTTATTGATGTTAGTCTTAGTTTAACCGTAAATACAAATAAAACTACAAAAACCGTCGACCTTCGTCTTCGCCTGGCCTTCAGAAATTAACCTTCGCTCCGACAGCGACGGCAGTCGCGGCTGCCTCGACAAATGTTGAGGGCCCCGCCACCTTACTATTGCTTACTTTGTTTTTCAGACTTCTTCAGAAATCTAATTTTAGAAAATTGATTTCCTGACAACAGTAAAGTTTTATTGATAAGTAGTTTGTTTATTTTGACAACTTTGCGGAGTTGAAAACATTCGAGTGCTAGAAGTTTGAATGCTGAACAAATTAAAAAGAATTGGAAACGAATGGCTTTCTAAGGCCTTCTTAATCAAAACTAATCCGGCGGCCGGTTAACTGGGACAGGATCGAGAGTGCGGGAGGTGCGAGGAATGTGCATGAGGAAGCTCGCCAGGAGTAGTCACGTCGATTAGCCTCCTCCCCCACCCCCTTACCTACATGCTCCCCTATTGTTTCAAATTCAGCCTCTCTCACCACATTATTCGTTAACTTTAATTCAGCCGCGCTGTTCAATGTAGTCACAAATTGTTCAATTTGTAGCTTCGTTTACGAGTTAGAACAAAGAATTCATATCAAAGAAAAACAGTTGACTGATCATTGTTCACTTTCCATTATTTTGTAAAGAAAAAAATCTAAATCATCATCACATTAACGTAATAATATAATAAACCCGTAGGCTTTCCTGGTATGTTTGATTGCGCTAATCTCAGAAACGGCTGAATCCAATAGAAAAAATTATTTAGTGTTCGATAACCTATTAATAAGTGCTAGCTAGTTAGTGGTAGTGGTGAACTATTTACTGTATAGGTAGATTGTATAATTTTTTAAAGAACATTATTTTTTATTCTATTCTATTATTTATTGAGGAAGGCTATAAGCTACGATCTATGGGAGCTGAGCAGTAACCCAAGACGTTGGTCAAGCCGTAGAAGACGGGTAGTCTGCGTTCCTAATTCTATTCTACTCGTATGTTGTCATTTCTCTTATTTTTAAAATGGATAGAAATAACAATGATGTCTTGCATGTCAACGAGTCTGGTTTCTTTCGAAATGGTTCTGAGTTAATAACTGGCTCATACTAATTGCGAACCGAAAGTTGTCATTAGCGTAAGCCCTTCAAATTCAATTTCAAAAAACCGGCCGAGAGCGTGTCCAGCCACGCTCAGTGTAGGGTCGCAAAGTTTCCCGTCCGTCACAAAGTTCTCACAATGTAACAAAACCCAGTAACCCATGCATAAATATTAGTAACCCAATTTCCCGAGAGGTGGCGCTGTACCCGATGGTAATTTTGGATTGCGTAAACCGATTTTAATCTTTTTGTATTTTTATTTGGAAGAAGACACGTTGAAGATAATAAAATATGTAAAAAAAGTTAAAAAAATGCTTATATATAGTAAAATTAGTTTAAAAATTACTTTTTACAATTTTGAAAAACTGTTTTTTTTTTACTTGCAATAAACTAGTGCCTGACTGCGATCCCACCTGAGGGTAAGCAGTGATGCAATCTGTTTATCCTATTAATATGTTTTTCCCTAGAAAGGGTTTATAATGTTCTAGTTTTATGTTTTTTTTTATCATGTTTTCCAATCTTATGGTTCAAAAGTTAGCTGGGGGGGACGCCTTGTTTTTTGCTTTCGGAGCGATTATTTTAGAAAATATTAACGTCATCAAAAATCTATTTTGCGGAACCCTTAATATTTTTTAAAGACCTCTCCAACAATATGGAGGTACCCTTTTAAAATATGTTTTACCACTTTTTGTTTTTGCACTTTGTCGGCGTGTTTGATATACATATTGATACCAAATTTCAGCTTTCTAATGCTAACGGTCGGTAAAATTATCCGCGAACGAACAGACAGACGGATAGACATACAGACTTGGCGAAATTATTAGGGTAAAAACTTGAAATAATAGAAAAAACTTGCAAAGTTATTTTAAGTGTAACTGTCAAATCAAAATTAGGACACAATCACAATTATGTAATTCTCTTAGGTAAGTAGTTTAGGAAACGTCAAGCAATAGACAGGCTTGGCCACAGCCGAGGTAGTTTCCTTGAAATATTTCCACAGTATTATGTCTAATAGCACTTTGTTGTGGGATTTGGCAGCTGACAAAGACTCAATTTTCATTTTGCAAAAGAGGGTAATCCGGTAAATTGATGGTCATGATTTAAATTCAGATTTATTAATGCCTGCCATTACTACAGACTTTTTATTTTTATGACCTCGTAGCTTCTTCTTATAATGAGACAAGCAACATGAAACTACTGGGACTAGGAACATAAAACTACTGGGACAAGGAACATGAATTTACTGGGACAAGGAACATGAAACTACTGGGATTAGGAACATGAAACTACTAGGACAAGGAACATGAAACTACTGGGACTAGGAACATGAAACTACTGGGACAAGGAACATGAAACTACTGAGATTAGGAACATGAAACTACTGGGATTAGGAACATGAGACACCAAAGAAAAAAATAAAGGGACAACCGCGATCCAAAAAGCCCTCGCGAGGGTTTTCAAAATAAAAAAGCTTTCTTTTGACCACTTTTTCACCTCATGGTACGCGTCGTTACGCTGTGTTCGATCACTGGGTTGCGCCAGCGGTTGTCTCGTTTACGAATTTATGAAATAAAAAGTCCTCTATAATAAACTTTCGCCCTCGTCTTAACTAGCTACTACACCTCTGGCTATAATACTAATGTTGTGTGAATATTGTCGCACTACCAGCATCCACCTTGTTAAGGTTTCATAATACTTAAAAAATAATAGTGCGCTTCTTTTAGTCATTCGAGCAAAACACGAGTGCAAATACGTACGCGTAGGATCACACCGAGCGCTTGCGAGCCGCACAACACCGCGCCTCGAACGCTCCGCAATTCCGGAATACTTCCTCAAAAGAAATCCAATCGCCAAGCAAATACTTTAAAGGTTTTTACGAGAGTTTGTCGGCTCCGGCCCGGCTCCACAGCAACGACCGGCTCACTCCCGGAACGACAACGTCCCGATCTTGTACTAGTTCTGAACTCTTTCAACATATCGGCTGAATTTGAAGCGAGGGTTATGTAACATTTTTTTACTTTAAATATATCCTTTTTTTTGTATATATATATATAATTTTTCAATATCAGTGGATTGACTGTTATTTAGTTGAAATATAGGTGTTATGCACTTTTTATGGTCCCGTACTCAACGAGGAACCTATTAAGTTTTGCCAAATCTGTCTGTCTGTCCATCGGCATATAATCTCAGCGACCGTTAGTACTAGAAAGCTCAAATTTGGTATCAATATGTTTATCAATCACGCCGACAAAGTGCTAAGACAAAAACTGGAAAAAATTCTATAAAATTACCATACCAAATACCACACGTAAAGCGGGGAGTGATTGTTTTTTTAATTTCTACCCTAACGTGTGATATATTGTTGGATAGGTATTTAAAAATGATTAGGGGTCGAGTAAAATATTTTTTAGATAATGTTAATATTTTCGGAAATAATCACTCCAAAAGCAAAAAACAATGCGTCCCTCCCCCTCTAACTTTTGAACCATAAGTTTAGAAAATATGAACATCTGTTACATTGTGAGAAATTTGTGATGGACAGGAAGCTACGGAATCCTACAGTGAACGTGGCCCGACACGCTCTTGGTCGGTATTATTGATATTGTGCTCTAAATTTTCCAAACTTATTTCATTCAGCAGGAGTCGTTGTTTATTATAGGTTTATTAAATTTTATTATAACACAGTACAGTTGTTACTACGACGTCCACCCACTAATCTTCAAAATATTCTATACAGAATGACAAACATCCCCAAAAATATCCATAATCATCAATGCACTTGTACTCCTAAGATAAAATTACGAACCAGTCGTAATCTGGAGAAAGGTGCCCAAAGATTGCACGCAAAATGTGGATCGACATGATAATAATCACTACTTAGTATAAAACAAAGTCGCTTCCCACTGTCTGTCCCTATGTACGCTTAGATCTTTAAAACTACGCAATGCATTTTAATGCGGTTTTTTTTTAATAGATAGAGGGATTATTGAGGAAAATTTGTACGTATTAATATATGCATAATATAATTATCATAACAGCATTGCACCCTGGGTGGGTGGGTCGCTAGTATCTAATAATTAAAATTAACTACGCTAGCACACAAAAATGAGTACGTTTTACTGATTATGCGAAGTTGACGTTTTCGTTTTCGTGACATTAGTGGCACCGTGCTCGCGTACTCTATAGAGCAAGAGCCCAGGGCCGCCACACGTTACTTATTTTTGAGTAACAAA
This sequence comes from Mythimna loreyi, assembly GCA_029852875.1. Classification (NCBI taxonomy): domain Eukaryota; kingdom Metazoa; phylum Arthropoda; class Insecta; order Lepidoptera; family Noctuidae; genus Mythimna; species Mythimna loreyi. The sequence continues at coordinate 2,529,684 of CM056777.1, read as the reverse complement.
ATGTATCGTACTGAATAGTGCTAGTGTATCCTCTAAAGGTACACATACCTGCTAGCTTGGACAAAAAATTGAGAGATTTTTTTATTTACCTTTAGTACCTGGTACCTGCAAATTGGCCGTCGATCCAAGCTAGCAGGTATGTGTACTTTCAGAGTATACACTAGCACTATTCAGTACGATACATTTTGTTACTCAGAAAATAAGTAACGTCTGGCGGCCCTGGGCTCTTGGACCACTAGAGTATTGTACTCCTTATCATGTAGACGTACTATTTAGTCTACTACTAATGGAGGACGTTAATATATTCTTCTTTACTCAGTATTTACTACCTAATAATTTATTTTAAGCGTGGTACTCAAAAAGTCAGCTATTTTCATGAGTAGGTATAGTGTTTGAAGTCGTTTAATTCGTTTAAAAACAATAAAAAAAATTATGTGCTGTAAAAATTACTATATAATAGTTATTTTTAAATAAATGATAATCTTTTCTTATAAGTGCCTTGATACTCTTTATTTACTTCATTTAAAATGATAATACTCAATTTTTTCTAATAAAAGTTGACAACACCGTGTCCTGTCATGTTACCCTGGACATCTCCGCGCTCGGGACGCTCTACATTCGGTACTCGGTACTCGGTGCTTGGAACTTGATACTCGGTACTCGGCGCTCGTTACCTACTCGGTACTCAGTGCTCATTACCTGCTGCGCTCACTGCATATCTGATTCAGAACAAACCTGTCGCATTATCAGCTGTGCAATAGTTGCCTATTCGCCGCGCCCCTGCACTTCGGATAAATGTTAATCGCTGCATGTTCCAGCTAATGTGTGTCAACTACACCGGCCGAGCAACAATATGCGTACATTACGACGGAGGTGAATATTCTGCGGAACTATGTTACTTTACAACTAAGTACCTAGTCCAAAACGTATATTATAAATACTTCTAAAACAGACCAAGAAGGTACCTAATTGGGTAAATGACACAAGAGAATAAACGGCAATTCGTGTAACATGGAAAATGTTATTGGTACAATAGTCGTTCTCGAACGAAGCGTACCTAAGTCAGACAATATGCAAATCCGACATTAGTAACAAAATGACTAACGCGACACTGCATGTAAATGAGCGGCGAACAAAGAGCGGCTCGCGTTAGTTGCAAGCAGTTAAGTACGTGAGTGTGGGCTCGCACTAGTGTTGCCACTTCGCCACCTCAGATTCGATCAAAATCGGGCCAAACATTCAAACAAATCGAGGTTTAGGGCTGTAGATCGGGACGAATGAATAATACTTTTTTTTCAAACGGTGAAACGAGAAGGCGTGTCAGATTTTTACTGGCTAACACTGACCTATGTCCTTCAGTTGCTCTTCGCAATCCAAAAGCACACTCACTCATAGTTCCCGCAACTCTAGCAAGCATCGGGCCTAGTGTAACTTTGAACCGACTGTCCCACTCTGTACAGTGATGGAAATGTGACTGATGTAATACAATCATTATTATTATATCACGTCGCACCGTAGCGCCGAGCGCGCACGTGGCGCCGCCGGCGCACGGCTCCACCGCGCGCATGAGTCGCGCGCAGCCTCTACTACCGCCGCTCATCACTGCGCGCCAGTCTTGCCAGAAGGTTACTTTTGTAACCTTTTAGGTGATTTTTGAACTGCATTCTTAATTGTGTCTGTTTTTACGGTAGTCTAAAGGTATTTTCCAGTAAAAAAATATGAAAGGTTACTTTTTAACAAAAAGGTTACATTTTTTCATATTTCAGGTAATTTCTGATAAAACTTGACTGGCAACACTGCTGCGCGCCGTGTTTCTATTATTCCGTTATTCGGCATTGAAGTCAAATCCAATGTGTTTTCCTTTGTATTATCTCCGAGCAGCCTACAAGGAAGTAACTTATAGCCATTAATGTTGTTTATTTATCTTTGTTTATATTATCTAACACTTCATGTAGACGACATTACGTTTAACTTTTTATCGCAGCTATCAGCGGCCACGCAAATTGACAGATGCGCATATTAACGCCTCTTTCTGGATAGTTTTCAGATAGAACTGATTCGTGCTGTACTTAATTAGAGTTCTTTTGCCTTTAATTAAAATATTTTTCTTTTCTCTCTAAAAGTATCGCCTCAAACGAAGCAAGAGGACCGCATCACCTCACTCCGCACCATGCGTAATATAGCATCCGTGCTAATACTGAACTACTGGTTTCAAACATAAATGGTTTCAGTGTAACGTGGAAGGTAATGACAATAGACTGATGAATATAGGCAAAAGGTCAAAACATCCTAACACCAACAAGGACCTGGGTAAAATAGCTCTTGTTAGCAGTACATAAGTAAAATAAGAACATAAGTAGAAACAAGTTTTCAATGAAAATATTTTTTTTCATAACAAGCTTTTATAGCGGTGGTCTATACTTATATAAATAAAACTCGTCAAGACGATTCACACGAGCCCAAACTCGACGTGGTTGTGCCGTTTAATTACAGAGTTCCTATGGCTACCTCGCGATTCCATCATCAGATCAGCTCCATGTCATCATAATATTGCATTGTCATCCGAACTAAACGTGTATACCAAATTTCAGCTCAATCGGAAACCGGGAAGTGGATCAAATTTAAGTTGCAAGATTTGATTACAGAACGACAGACAACGGGACAGGTGAAACTAAATAAAAGCTTGTAAAATGGGATAAATTATAATATCATCATCATCATCATCATGTCAGCCGAGCGACGCCCACTGCTGGGCATAGGCCTCCCCCAAGGATCTCCACAACGATCGGTCCTGTGCTGTCCGCATCCAACGGCTTCCCGCGACCTTTACCAGATTAGACTATAGTGAGCCTTATCAAACTGTGAGGCAGTTGCCTCATAAAAGATTTTGTTAATCCCACGAGTTATAAGTCACAACTCGTTAGTCGCGGAGGGTTAAAAAACGCTATCATCCATTCAGCCGATCACGACGTTTATCCGGTTAGAGCTGGAAGCTAATCTAGTTTATATGAATTACGCGTAGCGGATGCCGGCGGCGGGCGACTGCCGCGCCGGGCCGGGCGGGTGGCCGCCGGGCCGGGCCGGGCCGGGCCGGGCCGGGCCGGGCCGGGCCGGACGACCACCTCGCTACATGCCATACGGTCGACACTTCTGCAAGGCGCACCGACAAACCCCACATATTTGTATAACACATCTTTTATCTATTGTACATTATTTTAGGGTTTGCTCTAGAGTGTTCAATACTAACACGCTGACGAAGTTTGTTCGGTTAATCTAATCTAATCTAAATAGGTAACATAGTCTTATACCGACACCCGAGATTGATTAACGGATGTGTGGAAGAAATGTTCCACCTGCTAATAATGACGAAGAAGCTTGTGAATACTGGCGGCAAACAATAGGTGGTCGGTGCTGCGGCGCGCTGTGCGGCGCGGGGACCCCGCACAAACTACACACTACTTTAAAGAGAAATGATGACAAGTTTGTGATGTTCTCTTGTATCTTAGTTACCACTACTTGAACTCCAGATTCAAGTCGATATGTTTACTTTATGGAACATCTAATTGTAAGTTTCGTGTTTCGAAAACTCATAATTTAGTCATTACGGCAGTATTATATGGACCGATGAGTGAACATCCTACTATCGAGCATGCAGCACTGTTTGCCTCCTGCACGGAGCCGGTGGTGTGATGTCCGCTGACCACTGGCCACCCTGTGGCTACACCTCTGACATCAAACATACTACCTATTTTTTATTTCTTTTGCTCTTTGAGCCCGTTGTTGACGTCTATTAAGAGATAAGCGAAGATATTTCTTGTGGACAAGCGGTCCGAGTACGTACCCTCAATAATAATAACTAAGCAGTAGCATTTTTTGTTTGTGTGACGTTATCTGTGTTTGTGATCACATCAGAAGAGTGTCGTAGTCCGCATAGCATGTTATCACCAAGGCGCAAAGATAAGCGCCGATAGTTACAGCGCACACACCGGCGACAGACGCGCCACGTGGCCGGCTGCGCCACTGTCGCCACACTAGTGCATCACTAGCACTTTGAACACTCTTTACTCTCTGACAAATTGATCTTGTTCCCTAATTTATACATAACATATATTATTAAACCTGCATAACAGAAAACGATGAGCTGTGTGACGAATGTTGTAGAGTAGAGTGAGTATGATCGAGTGTATATCGACAATTTGGCGCGACGTGAACAGTTTGAAGTGGCTGTTAACAGGCGCCGCCGTGATTACGCTAGTGAACCCCGCGTGTCGGTGCATCAGGTGCTGTTAAGCAACGTCCGCGTCATTGTTGAAGCAGGGTGATAATCGTCACAATCGACTTACGTGTTTCCGTCACTTATTCAACATATCCAGAAAATGTAGAATGTTGTGTTGTCATATATAATCATGATGTATATCGGTCAAGGTCAGCGTTCGGCGCTCGCGCGCACGCAGCGCTATTCATATCGCGAGCTCCTCATGAGCCGATCTGCGACCACCACGCCGCATTCTCCGCCAGGGGTCAGCAGCACCCTCACTACCAACCTACGGCTTCTGCACTGTTCTGCTCCCAACAGTCTGCACTCTGCGGGAGTACCTCCCGTCAATCATCATTCACAAAAACCATTGGTAATTCCATTTTCTAAATGTGTTTTACCGTTTCTGAATATTTTGTCAACTATCATAGTAATTTGATATTTCGCGTAGTGGAAATAACTGGCAATGTTGTCCGCACTCGCTGACATCGTCTTTCAAACATAAAAGTTCCACACGTTTACCTGTACTGCCAGTTCTAGCAGGAAAATTGTTTCAAAAGGCAAGTCTGACTCAAAAACAATGTCGTTGTCCTCAAATATAAATTGTAAATCTCATATCACTAACGACCGGAGTCCTGGCTACTCATGAAGACTGAAGATTATTTCAATAGTATTAGACTCAATATTTCAGTTGTTTACAACTACTTTTAGCAAGTTTTATTCAACTAATTTAAAAGTCACGCAGTCGCTTTTATACTTTTAAATTCTACAATCAGCTGACACGAATATCTATTCCGCAACCGATATGTTGGTACATATTTCGCCAGTTCAAGTCCCGGCTGTGCCACTAGTTAAGTTAGAGTCTCGTCGTCAGTGCTGCGAGTTGCGGAAGTGTCGCAGTGTGCTGGATGCTCGCGGTTATCTCGCGACACCACCCTCCCAATATTTCGGCAGTCGGGGCTAAGGTCACGCGATCGATCCGCGCCAGCTGGCGACCGCTCCGCGACACCTCCGCGAGCGCTCAGCACGGCCCCAGCACGCCGGCGGCGGCCCCGCGCCCAGTGGGCCCCAAGCCAGCGACCCCGGCCCCAAGATATCGGAACGCTTCCGTTGTGATCGTTCGGCGACGCGTAGCTACCGCGAGCTATAGGTAAGTTTACGCTTTTCGGGAAGGGGCCACAGGGGCGCGGGTCGATCGAACGGCGGAAGCTTCAATGCGGCAAAGCTTATCGTGTGCGGAGATCCGCAGCCAGCCGAGCAGCGCCGGTAGGCACATCGAGCGCGCGCTGACCCAGAGAGCGTGCGGGCGCGCGGCGCGACCAGCCGCGCGCCGAGCGCGTGACGCGCGCTCAGCCCGCCAGCAGCCACCGCTCGCTGCGCTCGATGCCCTCCGACCCTTGGGACTACAACTCAGGAAGTACTCACCGTTTCCGTTTATTAGAGGGTAGTCGTCGTCGTGCCGGCCGATGTAAGTCTTCAGCGGGGTGTCCGTGAGGGAAGGCGACGATCTATCCCTGTCGCTCATAATAGTCACTTATAACACCGGGTACAGACTCGATACAACAACACTGGACGGGGAGCCCGGCCCCGCACGCTCGTCTCCAGTCACGACCGACCTCCGGCCCGCGGCTCGCGCGGCGAATAAATAATTAAATACTGGCAGCAGCACTCTCGGCGAGCTCCCGCGACAGCCGAGCAATCAATGCCCCGCGGCGCCGCCTGCCGCGCGCGCGCCCTCTAGCGCCAGCCGAACGCAGCGCGCCCCGCAACATAGGTGGCGCTCAACGCAACACGACGTTTCTCCAAAAACATTACACTCTTAATAACAGCCACATTTGTCGAGACCTATCGCTAAAACTTGACTGAGATTTACACAACTAAAACCATTCATGAAGAACTCTTACGACCCAGAAACATAACTCACTGATAGGTTTAAACTGCCGTGTAGTGCTCATGCTGCCATCTACCGCTGTGAAACATAACTACACCACTGCTGAAAACTTACAAGTAGCTTGTAAAGTTTTTTCAAACAAGTACATCTACTTAGAAGAAGTTTCCATCGTCTACTATCACAAACTAAACACCTAAATAAAAGCAATCAGTATTCACGGCTGCGAGTAAGCGAATTGAAATGGTAGGAACATAAGTTACAGTGGTATCATCTGGAGCATGTCACTTCCAACACTTGTCTTGATAGTTGTATGTATGCTACTGTGCTGTCTCTCCCTATCTCTTTGTCTACATGGTTTAATAAACAAAATTCTTAAAATTTACTGACATCATCATCATCATCCTACCCTTATCCCATATTACTGGGGGTCGGTGCAACATGTTTTTTTCTTCCACTCTGTCCTGTCACCCGTCACACTATCACTAACTCCCTTTTCTTTCATATCACTCCTCACACAATCCATCCATCATCATATTTAAAATTTACTGACATGGGTTGTTGAAATTACCTAAGCATATAAGTCAGCCTTATAAAGATCCCACTGGCACTGCGGGTAATAAGGCCTCCTCTCCAGGACAGGGGCTGGGACATAATCATAGATATGTCAAACAGTAGAGATATGGCAAGGAGGCGTGGTGCTTGCGAACACAACTAGGCCGGCTACTTCTTCCCGGTACTAAAAAACGCTGGTAATTATGTGCCAAGTCAATTCTTTGAATTGAGAACAAATATCATTGCTTGCTTAGCACAGATCGACCAATTAATCAGCTGGCCTAGTAGTCCAGTGCAAATAGCACTGTTAACGATAAAAAGTGGAACAAAATAGTAATGGAAAAAGTCTAATAGCAAACTTGTAGGACTTTTTTCCATAAAACCAGTAGTTTTGCCGGAAATCGAGATAAACCATTTTTTACCCTTAAAACCGCACACCCATCCACTTCCCTACCTCAGATCGACCGTAATTTATTTTTCCTTAAATTTTTGCTATATTATCTTCCTTTTCCAATGGATTTCATTCTACTACTATTTTGTTCCATTTTAAAAGCTATCTGCACAGATCTATAGATGTACAATGGATAAGTATTTAACGGAAAATCATACATTTGTCTTTTGTTTGTTAAGGATGTGAAGTAATATTTGTGTTTATCGATATTTTTCATGATCTCCACGCGTTTCTATTAGGTATGTCTATTCGGGAGAAACTAAAAAAAAAAACTGAGCGGAATTTCATGTGGTTGGGATTTATTTTTATTAGGATGAAATTTTAATTTTAGATATTTTTTATAGATAATAATTATAAAAAATATCTAAAATTATTATGTTTGTATATTTCTTAATTAATTTTATTTTAGTAAATATTGCAAATAATCCACATCCTGGGCAACAAAAATGTTGTAAACTAATTGGTAATAACTTTTGGGAACAGACGGAACCAGGCATGAAATATCTCATAAAACGAAATAAATCTTGTAAGAAACTATTAGTTTATATTTTCTTGTGATATTCCTGCATCATTCGTTCAATCACTATCAATCATATCCACTGTCCTTTAATTTAAAATTTTTACTTATAAGAATTCACTCTGAAAAGGGCGGCTCTAACACTGAACTTGGAGAACATATTGACAAATTATGTGGAACCATACCATGAACGTCCCAAGTATGTTTATATTCTGAATTTAATATAAATTTCGTCTAACAGTGAACGTCTTCTGCTGAAATGATGATGATGATGAATGAGTGAATACTGACAAAAGCTTGCATTGACTGGACCGGCCCACTCAAAAGGGTATGCTTTTTTCTTCAAAATACCATCACAGGCACCAATCAGCATGATTCTCATATGATTTGATTAATGTAATAATCTGTTAGCTGTTAAATAATGTGTTAGCTGTATAGACCTAAAAATAGACTTCAGAATTTGTTTTTTTTTTGTTCTTCTCAAGGTAGTCAGCTAGGAAACACCGTTCTCGTCTAGTTTAAATTGACGAAAAAAATTATGTGTAAGAGTTATTTTTCAAACTACAAATAAATCACTTATAGTAGTATTTTACATTAACCAGCATTTTAAATTACATTACGATTAACTGGCCACTTCCAAGTGTGCTCCATATAAAGACAGTTAGGAAATAATTTGTACATTTATTAAGTAAATAGAAAAACACATAAAACTTGGAAAAAAAATCTGAGATTGGTAGGGGTTTGTTAGATTTCCATGAAAGAATATAGTTAAGTAGAAGTACACTAATTTTATTATATTAAAAATTAACAGCTACTGTTTATTAAAACTATGAATAATTTCTAGATAGTGTTTACAAAATTTATTTTTTATTGCAATTTATGATGGGTGCTAATTAAACAGGCTTCTTTTAAATATCATTATTCGCCCCCAAAAATGTATGTTGCCTTCTAAATTACTAAGTCAGCCACAATTAACGAGCATCTAAATAATACTATCATAACCACTAGTTATCTTCTATGTAAACCACTCTAAATATAACTCAGCACAAAAGTTATTTTTTAGCATCTAAATTTGTAACATGCCTTCTAACAGTAAACATCTGAAAAACTATTAAATGACATCAAAAATATATTTATTTTGCTTCTAATTTTTTAACTCAGTACGTTTAAAATGTAACTCATCTCATATTCATTATTCGTCAACATTTTTCCAAAAAATGTCATCAAATATATACTATTGGCCACTAATAATACCAGAAGCTATTGAGGAGAGACCAAATAAAAGACTTTATTGTTGAAAAATCAATTTGTTTATTGAATTATCAGCCACCATTGATATTCGGCTACCGTAGGGGTGGGCTTGCGGACGGCGAGCAATGGGTAGCCCGTCGTCCAGACCAAGACCAAGTTTTCGACGGCGCGCACTGTTCCTGCGCACCTCAAAGAGCTGTCAGCAAACTGTAGGGGCCCTACAGGGTCAAAGCCTTCTAGGCCAAGGGTTGATGCAAAAGCGTAACACCAGGGCCTGGGAATAGAGTTAGGAAAGAATGGGGTAGGTTTTTTAATCAGTAAGAGTCTGACTTTGTTGCCCGCTCCGCCCAAGGGCGGGATTCGTCATTCGATGATTTTTACCTACCATAAAAAAGTGGTTGTGACTTTGCTTCTAATGGTGGTGCCACGTATTTCATTCTGATTGCAAGCTCTATCAAATGCTTGCAGCTGTACCTCCTGGCGATAAAAATCTGGACAATCATAGCAACCAGTATTATTTTAATCCTTCCAAAAAATGTTTTCGAAATTTCTTCCAAACACATCACGAAAGACATACATTCTGTATATTTTTGCGGCTACGAAAACTAGGATCTTCGGTTCATAAGTATGAGAAAAAATTGACAAAAGATTGATCTTTTGTCAATCAGGTGAGATAGTGGTCAAGCGCGAACCTATAATCAATAAAAAAAAAAAAAAAAAAAAATCTTTACTCCTTGAAACATTGTTTTACATGCTAAGTTATAATAAATGATGCTTTTTGTGGAAGCTTGAATTATATTGTTTTGAGGACAGTGCGTTGAAGCTGTAAAAGGCAAAATGTTGACGAGATGTAAAATCCGTAGCCGAGTTAGAAATCTAGATGGCAATATAAAATTAGAAGGACAAGTCACAATAATTGATGATCTTTACTTGACGCTTTCTATAGAATATTTAGTTGGCGTTATAAAAAAGACGAATTTGTTTATTAGAGGCTATGTCATTTTCCCGTTGGTTAGTTATAAAAATAGAAGTTTAATCACGTGTCCAATAAATAATTTTGTGGCTAGACTTATAATTTCCCATTTATGATTATAAATTAAGATCTTTCGCTCGTTTAGAATTACGTTCCTATTAAACATCTCGTAACTCAAATTTTTTAGCTTTTTTTTAAGTAAAGTTATTTTTTAGGTAGATAGAAGATAATAGGTGTAGGGAGGTCTTATCTCAAGAAAGGTTGTGACAATCCTGGTTGTGTGTGTAGACTCATCACACATTGTTCATCAGCATCAGCAATATTTTGTAGTGCTTCCGCTATGTTTGCTGAGGCGCAAACTGATGATTTTTTCGCAATAATTAGAAAAAGGTGCGCCTCGCTGTTAAGGCGTGTGCGTGGCAGCCCGAATGGTATTCTGAGCACATTGTCACAGCGGTGGGACTCACCAATGCTAATGAGGTGGATGCGATTGCACGTCAGCAGTCCCTCATATGTATGATTTATTTACACTTGACTTGTTTAATTTATTATTTTAATTATTTTTACGAGTTGTAGGTCGCGGGTTCAAACCCAGCCAGGCGCATTACTTTGTGTAATTTATTTCATCACCACTGCTCTCAAAACGGTGAAGGAAAACATCGTGAGGAAACCGGCATGTCCTAGAACCAAAAAATTCGAAGACATGTGACATCCACCAATCCGCACTGGGCCCGCGTGGTGGATTATGGCCCATTCCCTCTCTTAGAGAGAGGAGGCCTGTGTCCCTGCAGTGGGAACATTAAAAGGCTAATGATGATGATGATGATGAATTATTTTTAATTTTTAATTTCTATATATATTTTTATAAAATCGTTTTGACAATTTCTTTTTGTATATTATTTGACTTGAATTCACTTATATGTAATGTATAATGTAATGTAATTTTATGGATTTTTATTATCTGAATTAAATTGAATTGAATTGAATAATTTTTATGACACGGTTTTCCGTGTCATAAAAATATAGATGCAAACGGAATAAAAAGTCATCATCATCATCAGATTTTAGGATGAACTTATGTATTGCCCAAAACTGATAGCTGATCGACCCGCAAATGAGTCTTTCAACGATGCTATGCAACTACTAAAATGCTTACTTAAATGTGTGGTTTTATTCGTTCGCTGCGCGTCGATGTCAGCATAAAATTGATACAATTGATATTGTACGGGTTTGCTCGTAAAACGAGGAAAACCATATTTGTAAAAATTCTACATGACGATATTTTTCAAAACCGTTTTACGATTTAAAAAATTACACCTGAAACGTGTTTTGTGAAACTCTCGTGTGATTGACAAGCTAACGAATGCCAACCAGAATTCAGGCGCTCTTTCCCTTTGTTGCCATTTTATCAAACGTTGCATTGAAGTAAACAAAAAGCTTTTGAACACGCTCATGTCGGCGACAGACGGACCGGGAAGGGTCTACTTCAATAAAACACTTTACCTATAAACATTTATCGATCTCGATTGCAAAAATAAATTGAAGGATGAAAATGATTAATAATAAACAAAAAATATATTGTTATCATAAATGTGACACATTCCTTGAGCCAACAAAAATTAGTGGTCGTCGTATCTTACTACTCGTTCGTTACGTACTCTTCGTAACTAGTTTAACTGTATTTTACTTTAGAAGTTAATTGTTATTATTTTAATTATTGAAGCATTTCACTTATTGACTGCGTAGCTCCAGTAACTCGTCTCACTCAACCCAAAAAAATAGATTAATTTACAAAGAAATGAAAATAAATGAATTTACTTATCATAATACCTACTAACATCTAATTTTATTGTTACTATCGTTTTAATATAACGCAAGTATATGGAATTAAATGAATTAATAACATCTTGAACTTCTTTAGAACAGAACTGTCACTTAATACAAACTAGTATATGGACACACTAGTAGAAAAAGATGTCATACCCTTTTGTATCGTACTCTTGGTAACATTATTGAGCTTGACTTAGTCTATCTAGATAGATTATAACATCTTTGCGAATACCTTGCTGCGAATTCGCGTACTGTAGCCTAAATCTCGTTATCAAAACCGTAGCGATATCGTAGCGACTTTGACATTTTCGTATTCACATCCATTAATCGAGTTTGAACGACACCGATTTTAAACTTGTTCGAGAGTCGTTGAAGCGTATTCAGCCAGAGGCGGCGTAAGGCGTGGGCGACGTGGGCGACCGCCCACGGCCTCGCGGTCCAAGGGGCCTCGCGCCTCGAAGGCCCGCGAACGCAAATGTAGATATAGTTACTCATCTAGCAATAAATAATATAAAAATCGGCTAGAAAGTATCTGGCAATACCACCGAGTGCCCGACCACCTCTGTCATGTGATTGAGGCCTACCTATCGGTCAGGTATATGAGGTATATCATATACCTCGATCACCAGGGAGAGATGAAACGGCGAGAAATAACATGTTGTGTTCCGCAGGGATAGGTACTACGACCACCCTTGTGGAACATTTGGTCCGACTACGTGCTGTGCGGATATTTTCGTGACGTTGTCGGTCCTAGCACAGGGAAAATCGTACCAGGTGGCGGTCGAATCAGTGACACGCGGGGCCGCGATAGTCGTTGGCAGGATTCGAGTTGGGATTCGAGGTGGCGCTGTACAATTTAGAGGCCATGTGTCTCTACGGCCCTCGAAACGCGCCGCCAACGGGTTCCCAGCTAATGGAGGAGTTTTCATCGGCGTCGGGTCTACGATGAAGTACCTAGGACTAGTCCTCGACAGCCGGTGGAATTTTGACGGGCATTCCCGACGTCTAGCTCCCAAACTGAATCAGACTGGGGTTCCAGCCCAACTTTGGGGGTCCAGAAGCCTCCTGCCGGAGGCTCTAGGCAGGAATCGTTCGGTCCTTGGCCCTGTATGGAGCGCCAATGAAGGCGCCGTCGCTGCAAAACAACCGAGGGTCCAGCTTAACGCATGCCAAAAAGGCTCATGGCAATACGGATGGTGCGGGGATACCGCACGGTTTCCTGTGAAGTGGCAAGTCTCCTTGGGATCTGGAGGCAACAGTCCTTGCACACATGCACGATTTTTGCGTAGAGATGCAACATCAGGACAAAGCTCCACTGCCGCTTCAAGTCGTCAAGGTGTTATGGCGACAGCGACTTTCGCAACTCAGTTCTCTTTGAGGCCTCACTGCCTGGATGCCTGGCTGGAAAGACCTCACGCATGACGCAGGTTCTTACCCGACATGGTAAGTTCGGGAGGTATCTGCACTGGATTCGTGAGAAAGTGATGCCCGGGTTTCGCCACTGTGCGGTGCAGCCGGAGGATACGGTTGAGGTATGCTCCGCTTAGGTGGGGCACACATGGCATTGCTGAATCTTTGTGGTGATCGGTGATCTCTGGCTCCGGGCCTTGGTGGCCATGGTCCGGAGCGAGTACGAGTGACAGGCGGATGCCTCCTTCTGCGAATCAGTAATGCTAGCAAAGCAAGCCAACAATGCAAGAGCACTCACGCCTCAGACACCGCCGGGATTGCGATACCGGTAGCGTCTAAAGCGTGAGTGGCGCGTAAAAATTCGAGTACCAACAATTTTTTTGTCAACAATATCGGTAGTTTTGCGTCGTCCTTCAGGGGGCCTCGCAAAATATATCTTGCCCACATCAAAATTTGGTCTTGCCCCGCCACTGTATTCAGCTATTTCAATTGTCTTTCAATCGTTGTCGGATAGGACGTCAACGGCTAAACGTCAAATATTGTGGTTCAAATATCGTGAATACCGATTTTGGATAGGACTACGATCGAACGACAATGGAATTGGGATTGTTTAATTTTACGTGAATTAGGGCACTGGTCGTTACTGTGCCTCGTAGCACTGCTACGCGGTCAAAGCTACGCAAGCGCTTTCGTAGTGGGCTCTACGCTAATGTAACATCGTAGCATGCATTTGATAAAAACTAGTTTCAAATAAACTATTCATGAACTTTTTCTTACTACCTATAACTAACAATATTTATTTATTAAAACTTTATGCATACAACACTGTATAAAGGCGGATTTAATGCCTTAGGCATTTTCTACCAGTCGACCTTAGGGTGGTGCAGAAACGTAACATGGTAAGTGCAACTTAAAAAGATAGACAAAAAGAAGAGAAATAAAATGTAATAATAAATATGTACTTAAATACGTACATATAAATAAGCATGGTCCTGATATTGATGATTCGGAGGGAGCGAATTCCAAAATGATATCGCTTTGACAAAAAAAAGAAGAGTGGATAAGTTCAGAGCGGTGCAGGGGACATCGTAGAAGACGATTGTTTGTTGACCGAAGATTTTTATTGTGCCCAGAGCCAAGAAATTGAATTTCTGGCATCCGATATGGGGGAGAAGAAGGCTTGTCAAGAAAAGAAAACAGGGTAGTCAAGGCCCTTTAGCGCTCTGCGCTGGCGAATGGGTAACCATTTTAAAAACGAACGATGCTCGGATACATGATCGTAGGTACTTACGAAGGTTTTTTTTTATGGTAGGTAAAAATTATCCAATGACGAATCCCGCCCTTGGGTGGAGCGGGAAACAGTTTCAAACTCTTACTGACTAAACAACCTACCCCGTTCCTACATTGCCATACATACTAGGGCTAGAGCCTTCCTTTCAGACACGAACGCTTGGCCCTAATTGGCTTCGGCCAGTTGCTGACAAATCCTTGATGCGCGCGGGAACAGTGCGCGCCGTCGACGACTTTGGCTCGGTCCGAACGAAGTCTGCTAGCTCTGCTGCCACACGGTACGTGAACCAGGTGTTTCTTTCACACGAATCCGGTGCGGGAACCTCCCGCATTGACCATGTCCGGTGAGAACCTGCGTCATGCGGTAAGTGAGCCATGAGAGGCTATCCACACTTGCAGTTTTAGTGAAAATATTTCTGTTTTAATACGAAACATAACCAGTGTTTTATCACTGTGTTACCCAGTAATAAAGTAGCAATCTACCGGTTGAAAGAATGCTTCAAATCGATTTTGTAGGTTTTTGTCTTTATTAACCTACAGGGTGTCATTGACATGTTAATGCAAACGAATACCATAGTTCCAGTACATGATTCTAGACCTCCCAGTAGTGGAATTTTTTGTCGGTTTTTTCTTATTTATTTTTTAATTATTTTTTTACGTTTTTTAAATTAAACTGTATAAAAACGTTATAAATTTTACATTTTTTTCGAAAAAAATGAGTGAATTACATTTCAAATTAAAAATGTCATTGCGTTTGATTAGAATAACGACTTTATTTACCTCGATAAATTTTTAAAATATTTTTTTTTTAGTACAATTTTTTTTTTCCTTTTTTTCTAAAAATATGATTGGGATTGGTTGGAATAACGATTTTATACAGGTAAAAAATAAAAAAACAAATTTTTTTTTCCAAAAAGTGAAAAAAAAAACGACAAAAAATTCCACCACTGGGGTGTCCAGAATCATGTACTGGATCTATGGTACTCGTTTGCGTTAACATGTCAATGACACCCTGTATATGTAAAAGCGGAATACCACTTGTCATGAAATTTCGGAAATTACGGCTCGGTGCAAACGGACAACAATTAAAAATTCGATTGAAATTTCGTTTTCGGAGAAAGAGAGTAAACCCCCTGAAACTAACACCTACACATTTAAAATTTTACAGGTAGCCACGGACTTTCATTCTATTAGCAAAATATCAACACACGGGGTTTCTTCAATCGCTTATGGATGAGAATCATTACAACCGAAAATTGTTTTTTTTTTTAAACTTCTTTTGCAATATTATTTAGACCTCAAATATCTTAAATTCATTAGTAATTTATTTTATTAGCATTTCATATTGTAACTGTTGTAGTGATAGTTGTATTTTTTTATTTTTATTTTATAAAGCTTTTCTTTACAATGTGAATGTCAGACTACACTGTAGACTTCGCGAATTCCTATTAGGTAGACTGGGTAAGGTTGTGACAGTCGCAATATTAGCGAAACTATAAGGAATACGGGGAGATGTGAAGGGGAACGAGGAGCGTTTTGCGGATTCAGACCCGCACGCCCCCGTGTTTCACAGTATTGCGTCAGCCAAATCGTGACGTTCACGTTAGCAGAGGTCCTCATTACTTTTTAACGGTCAAAAGTATTTTCACTCGATTTTTTTTTAGTGATTATTATAATATGTGTACAGATACAATAATGAATATTATTTTTCATTACTCATACTCTGAAAGTAGGTGTAAAGTTGCCTGCGGACAGGGTTGGAAGAAGTACTTTTACTCCCTAGGGAGTTTTACTTTACAACTGACAGTAGTTTTTTTAATATTTAAACAGCAAATATTAAAAAAGAAACTAGTTCTATTTTGACATTTCTATTGAACCGTGACCCGAATTTCCATACTGCCAGTACAATTAAAATTACATAGAGAATAAGAATAGAATTTAAGAATACTTTTTTTTAATGACTTTATTTTAATTTACTTTCAACTATTTACATTAAAACTAATATTATATTTGAGAAAAATGTTGACCTGGCCCATTTTTACAATGATAAAATAAAAAATATTGACTGAATAGCCAGACGAAGAATACTTAAAAAAAAATAATGGCGGGTAAAGTCTCTCTATAATCTGTGGCCGATTTGGTCTTTCTTAATTTTTTTTCGAGGTGTAGAGTTTTGCTTACATTTTGCTAAATCTCTGTTATAAGAAATTTGTTTTAACACGATCAGTTCATCAGCTTCAGTTATAAATTTAACGCAAGATTCTTTGAGGAGAAAACCGCTTACCGCCTAAATCAAAAGAAATATACCTACCTAAAAACATACGAAGACATTTGACGACGACTCAGGTTTTTATTATTATTTTTATTTTCCTCGTATTCGTAATGAAAAGCACAGTGTTTACCTCGGGTTCAAGAGTTATTTAGTCCCTCGAACTATTAGCGACCTCGCTGTCGCTCGGTCGCCAAGAAATTTCTCGGGACTAAATAACTAACTTTCATCCCTCGTATAACAATGTACTATTACATTACTAGTCAAACATTAGTGGCTAAATAGCAGTGTTTACTTTGTACGTACCTTTTAATATATTGTCATTATTATTGTTTCTTTGCAAAACGGTTGTGACAATTTTTAAATATTTTTTTTTTTGCTTTTAGATGCCACGAAAACGCGTAAGAAAGACGGATAGAGGTCAGTGTGAAATAGAAAATATGAAGAAGCTTATACAGAAGTGAAGCGAGGAACATCATTACGGAGAGCTGCAGAAATGTACGAAGTTAATCATATATCTTTGTTATGCTATTTTCAAAAACGCGATTGTACCGTTTCGTTGTTTTGTATTATTAAAATATTTTATTTAGGTTTTTAGACTGATTGAAATTTACGACTGATTAGTTATAAGTAATCAGTTTTATTGGTAGTAATAGCTGAAGGCGTCAAAGTGCCTTATTTCTGATACAGAAAATTTACTTGTGATACGTACCTAGACGTTATTATTATTTTTAAGAAATATTGATATCATTCTTATACAATAAAAGTGATTATTGACCCCAGGTACTGTCACAACCGCCCCTGGGGAGTGGTCGATTGTGACGTTTCAACTTTTTTTTTCTAACTTGTTCCTGTGGATTAACCATACTTAGAAATATATTTCTCAAATTTATACGTAAGCAAATGTACTTCTACTCTTCATAAATTAAAACTTATTTTGTACAGCTAACTGCCACACAAATAAAATTATTGGTGGTGAAATGAAAATTGTCACAACTATACCCAGTCTACCCTACGATCCAGTTTTATTTTTTATTGCTATGATTTTTTTTTAAATTTTCGTGTTATCCAAATTAAGATGCGTGATGGTGGCCAAGCTGGGGTCAGCCACACGACCAATTTGGAACCGTGCACTAGCTTCTGACGTTTTATAAGTGACCATGTAGGCCCATGTGAAATAAAAACTATTTTAAATTTGAAAAAAATACGCGGCAAACAAGTTGAACCTGTTGCTACGATTACGCGCAACCAAGCGGGCGGCTGCGCGTAATCATAGCAACAAGATTGAGATCCAAAAATCTGTTATAGTAAGTTGAACTAAAATTGCTGTCGTTGTGGTGACGAACTTGCCGCACTTCGACTGATACCCTTAAAGTTGCTACTATTTTGGTTCAACTTATATGCTGCTTATTGTAAGGTTGTTCTCACTGAAATATCTCTATACTCGTATCTTTGCAAACAGTTTATTAAAGCTAAAGAAGTAACATAATATATAGAAAGATGCAGCCGCGGGCAACTGTTGGCTGCGATGAAGTCGTTCCATTGCTTGTTCGTATCTAGTGGGACGGCGGCGGGGGCGAAGGTGGGCGCGGGGGACGAGGAGCCGGGGCCGAGCAGCGCGGGCGGCGGCAGCGGCGCGGCCAGCAGCGGCGCGGGCTCCAGCGCGGGCCCCTGGCGGCGCGCGCCCAGCGCCCCCAGCGCCGCCTTCAGCTCGCGCTCCGCCACGCTGACGGCCGGAGCGAGAGCCGGTCGCGCCGCACCCTCTGTGCAACAACAAAATTTAACGTTTCGTCAGCAACAAGTACCTACAACCACACCGAACATTGCATTGCACAAATATGTTTTTGCGAATATCTCGTTTGCATTCTACACTATGTGCTTGGCCAGACTGGCAGCACGGCGCTAGGTGGCGCGGTGTAGGAACGAGCACTTTACCTGTCCGCAGTCGAGCTATCGTTCCCGTTGCCCGCTCCCGCGCAGTCTGCGCCCGCGCACTCACTGCGGTCACTTCTGAACAAGCTGTTGCGAGTTGTCTTTGCGTCAAGTAGCCCACGCCTCCTCCCGCTCACATGCCCACTCCAAACAAGTGGTTATACTTATTTGACAGCTGCGTGCTGCACCCGCCCCGGGCCGCACCTCGGTTGCAGTCTGGCCGAACACTGACATTTTTAGCTATTCCATTTTGCAATACTTAGCACTTTTCGATATCATGTGGCTTTACTGAGTTATAGCTTGAAGAATTAATAGTGCTCCGCTCTATACGCGATAGTTCAATTGGATTGGGTTACGAATATTAAACCAGTGATTATTATCCCACTTATAGGTGAACTGCAGTAGCTAGTAGCCAGTAAATTGGTTCTAGTAATAAGTGCTAACATGATTTTTAGGGGATTACGATCAAATTAGGAATGGGAATGGATGCATAAGAAAGAATCACCGAGGATTCTTGCTCTACTATGAGTTTGAATAAAATGTCTTACAAAAGGCTAAAACATGCAAAGTTCATGCAAAATTCTAACTTATTTGCTCTAATTCAAATATTGACCCTTGTTTTCACGTTGTTTGACAGGGGTTAAAACAATTGCATAGGTTATCCAAAAGTCGAGCGTGGCCGGTACCTCTGCCGTCGTCAACCTGCCGCCCGCGCGGAGACTCGCGCGGCTCGCCTCCTGACTGAGATCAGAGGCACTGCGGGTGCCAGCCAACAGGCTAAGCTCACACTACACTCTACTGTTATGTTTTACAGTGAATTGGTTCAGATTATAAGGGTATCCGAAAACCTTTGGCTTTTTTTTTAGACATATGAAGAGCTGTTGCTGCGTGATATTGGACCTTTATATATTCTACTATATCTACATCGCTGTGTGAACTAAGCCGTATAAGGCTACTAGTAAGCGCTCGGTTACACCGGTAGCGCGGTGCGGGCAGCGGTGCGGGCATCGCGGTGCGGGCAGCAGTGCGAGTGCGGGAACGCGCGCATTATGCTCGGCCACAC